>JAHVAK010000235.1:720000-3120000 GCA_019845155.1 Luehdorfia chinensis | reverse complement strand
TGGGAAAAAACGGTTCATGCTGCGCCCCACTTGAATTTTAAAATAAATAAATACGAAATATATTATATTAAGAATACAACAGCGTAAATGAATAAAATAAAGAGTTTACTGGTGATAAAATTTCCATGTATGAATTTTCCTAGGTAGGTGATCCGGAGTGTTGATATGAAATGCTGAAAGGAAAAGCATAAATTTCGTTAGTCAAACGTTATGTTTTTTTAGAGTCATTTTTAGAGCCGTGGTAGCTTAGGGGCTAGGCGCTCGCTTTAAGTTTCATAGTACGCGAGTGACCTGGGTTCGAGTCCCGGTGCCGGCACCAATAAAATAGTTAATTGCAATTTTAAGTGCTGATTTACCACGTGCTCGGCGGTGAAGGAAAACATCGTGAGGAAACCTGCATGTCTGAGAAATAAAAAAAATATTTCGATGACATGTGTAGTCCGCCAACCCGCATTGGAGCAGCGTGGCGGATCTTAGCTCCAAAACCCTCTCAGAAATGAGAAGAGGCCTGTGCTCAGCAGTGGGACTTTTTTTTTTTTTTAAAATGAAGCCCCACACTAGGATTTTCTCCTGTATCGTGGGTGCGTTTTACAAACATACATTTCACATGCACAACACAACCAGACCCGAAAAGCAACAATTTGTGTTTTTGCACAAATGTTACCTCCGGCTGGGAATCGAACCCAGGACCGGTGGCGCAGAAGTCAGGTACGCTAACCACTACACCACGCGGTCGTCGATTTATAGGTTGAAACTTTACTTTACTTTTTTTATGTTTTTTTACACTCTAATGACCACCATTTCGAAATGAGGTTCCTCTGACGGAGAAAAAACAGGCGAAAGAAACTCCGCAGTTAAACTCCTTTTGTATTTATTTTAATTTTAAGTTAGTCATTAAACATTGTATACAAATTTACAAAGAATACAATACAATACAAATAAGAGAATAGAATCTACAATCGAAGAACGCTCCATGACAAAAAATTCAAACAGATTTCATCATACATAATATACGTACATATGGGTGTATAGCAAACATAAGCAGACTTGCCTCCACAATAGTATGACGCATGTGGCAGACATCGTCCTCCTCAACCATATTAAAGGAAAGTGAATTATTTCTGCCATCAATCGATGGAGTATAAACATTAAACACTACTATATTCCACTTCGAAGGTCGATGAATCTACTGTAATTACTCATAGGAGTTTAAATTTAATTTTAACTTATTTACGAGTATTATAATTAAAACGCTAATGCGTAGGACGCGTGTGACCTGGGCAAGTGCTACTGTAATCAAAGTATTAAGGTTTCGTAATTTTAGCCCCGCACGCTGCGTCGCTTTGCTAAACTTTTAGCATTATACAAACCAAATAGTAATTGTAAATTACAATAAACAAAACATTGTGTGAAAACGCAAAGAGCCAGAGTTGAATATAATAATTATTTTAGCATCAGAGAATATTTTCGATTGTATTACGAGTATCTATCGACAGAGGGAAAATGAAAACCAGTAGATGAAAGAAATATCAATATAAATAGAAAGAAAGAAGAAAAATATTTACTACTGATGTAAAACTATCTATGACTATCTTAATTCCTGCACTTATTTTCAAATATTAATTCCATTTTACAATTCTTGACTGCATTTTACAAGAATCTCAATAAGTTAATAATCCAGCTGTATTTAATACATATTCCCAGGTAGCATATTTCAGTAGTCTTAAGAGATTTATCCTGGTAGCTTTCACAACTTTTTACAGTCTAGTGAAAAATTGGGGAAGGATCTTGACCGGGATTACATGAGACAGCGTAGAAAGATGATCCTCACGCATAGTGTCCCAGAAGATAGGGCGGAGGACACAACTGCTGTGGTCATTAAACGCATTACTACTAAAATGCGGGTGTCTATCTATTAGCCGCTGTCATCGCCTAGGGTGTCCATCTGATAAAGGATCCAGCAGGGCTATTGCGTATCCAAAGTGATGATCACTTATAAAAGTGTTGAACGAATATCTGCTAAATTAGTGTCTGCATACTGGTTATAATTAACCAAAAAGACGTCATATGAAAAATAATCGTCATTTTCGTTAACCATGACCAGTATGAAAACAGTTATTTGACCGATATTCGTTCAACACTTTTATAAGTGATCTTCACTGAGGATACGTAATAGCTCCACAGGCCTGTGGTGGCCAAGTTCCGTGAAACATCGACTCTTGATAAGGTTTGGTTCTCTAAAAGCAAACACGAAGGTTCTGTACTCACAAAGTCAGAGTTACTGACGGATGAACCCAAGCAGATGGTAGTACTAAACCACCTTCTTTAATGAAATTAGGATTTTTTTTATTTAAATAGTCTCGCGAATCATCCTTGAAATCATTAAGAGAATTAATAGACAGAAAAAATAAATAAAAATCATTTATTTACAAAAGTAGTTTATAATAAAAAACTCCTTCAACTCCTTCCTAAAACCTTAGATCGAAAATATCGTCCCGTAAGTGTAAAAATTGAATTGGATAAGATTAAATACTTTGAAGCCGTAGCATTAAATTTTTTTGCCTATAATCCTCCTCAATTAACGAGCTATCGAATGCAAAAATATCGAATTAAAATCGGATAATCATTTCCTAATATTAGCGCGTTCAAAACTTACAAACGCTTGAGATTAATTATGGAGAATAAGAGAAGATTTAAATATACAATTGCTTATCTGGAGGTATGTTGTGTAGCTCTGGTAGGTGTAGAAGAGAATAGAATAGAAAAATCTTTATTGATCGTTCACAAACCCCATTAACAAAACACGACACAATAGTAAAAAAAATATTACAAAAATAAATGATATAATACCGACTTATCGGTCGATGTGATCTTCTCGGTTTTACGATCAGTAATGTTATTTCGTTTGAGCCTTATTAATTGGTTATTCAGGATCAAATAAAACTGATCACGAAACCGAAAAGATACTTACACAATAGACTCCTGAGCTTCCATAGTTTGGCCCTTCACGGTAATATTCGCTCTCAGCGTGCATCTTCTTAAGACCACAGCATAAAGTTTTATATTCTATAACTTTTCTCAATAAACAGGCTATCTGACGCAAACATATTTTTTCAAATAGGATCAGTGCGTTTGGAGATTGGCGCGTTCAAACATACAAACTCTACAGTTTTAATACAGTATGGTAGTAAGAAGTAAGATAAAGAAATAATACAAGCAAGCAACAGCTTTGAATCGAAAAAACGGTTTGTGTTTTAATCATATTAAATAGTGATGGATGTAACGAAAACCTTTTTGAACCATGTGTTTAATAATCATAGTAAAACTTAAAAAATAGTGTTTGAATAAAAAATTGCAAGTCCGAACAATGTACACAATGCGGTTCCCGCTTTATCTACATTCTGATCTCATTCCATTTTGCGTCCCCTGGGAAATCGCGTGATGAGAATAGGAACAAGTCAATTGTATGTACTTTAGCATCGATCGGCACAGATTTAGAACATTTTTTTTCACGTACGAGTACGTACGTTTTTGTGCGGCTTTTTAAAATTTAGAGTTACTAAACTCTTAGACCAGAACACTGCTTACTTTCGTAATCCCGGACTGATAAAAAATGACGAGTTACGGGAGATGTGTAAATAATACATACATATACATAAGATTACGAATGTATCCTATAAGGGGTAGTCAGAGCAGTCTCTGTGCCACTGGGCACTCACTGCAAAAACAGACGACTGCCGCAATCCACGTTTCACCAAAAACACTTGGTGTGATAGGGGGTGAGCCCAACGCCACCATGCGCTGTTGGGTGCACAGTGCAGTTTAATTCCTTACTCGCCTTTTACGAGATCCACCGGATGAGATGGAGTGGTAGTATTCTTTTTATAAAGTAAAAATAAAAATAAAATAGTAAAAATATCCGTTTAATAAAGAAGTTAAAACTGGTAGTCTTCTTCAGTATTTTGCCACGCTGCTAAAGCGGTTGGCGGACTTGTAGTGGAAATGTTTTATATTTCTAAGACATTCATGTTTTCTTCACAATAGCTTCGACTAGCACGTGATATCGCCGGCAATTTTTGGTACGAGTCAAAAAGTTCTTACTCCCCATTGCGTTCTCACGAGCAGAACAGTGACAGCATTTCATATTTTGTAATTTTTCACGAGTCGCCTTAGTCGCCTCTTACGACATCTCGGAAGGAAAGAAATATGTGCTATTTTATTCTACCGGACACCTATCGGCTTCCAAAATCCTACCACCGGTAAATAAAAACCTGCGACGCTTTAAATGAAATATCGAATTCATCAAGTATGCTTGCTTAGGATCCGTATATACTGGTGGTAGGATGGGCACAGTGCGATAGAAAGTGAAATAACACCGCAGTGTTATAGATAGGCGTGGCAGGCAGTCCTGGTGGCACTTCCTGTCGTTTAAGTAGTTTGATTTCTATGCACTAATCCATCTAGGTATAACCGTAGCGCCAGTTATTCTGCCGTGAAGCAGTAGTGTGTTATTTGGTACAGATCTTTAGCTCAGATGACAATACAATTATGTATATTTAGTATCATTGTAAATCCAAGATCGACGCCGCTTCAAAATTGCGGATTACATTTATTTTTCAAGCTACTCAATATGGCTATCAAATGAAACGGTAAAACTTGTAAATTATAGCACACCATGAAACAATTCAAGATGGCCGCCACCACAAAATTGCGGATTTCTTTACTTTCAATCCTCTCAATATGGGAATCAAATGAAAGGGCTTGATAAGAAGAACACATTATTGTATAGAAACAAATTACTGTTCCAAAATCTCGTCCGAAACAAAATGGCGGATCATAGACTTTAGACAGTCAATACATGAAAACTTAAATCTAGGTATCTAATCATATTAAAACAAAAGACTTCAGGATATAAACATTGTAATAATGAGGCACAAAATGAACTAGATGGAATGTGAAATGTTAAGTAGCTAAAAAATAAACTAAACACCTGAAAATGAAATGAGTCAAAAAAGGTTGTTAAGTTATTCGGTTTTATTGTAAATAACAAAACGAGACACATACGAAGACATGTGAAGTTCATTAACCCGCATTGGAGCAGCGTGGCGGACTCTTCCCGGCTCCAAAACCCTCTCAGAAATGAGAGGAGGCCTGTGCTCAGCGGTGGGACGTGTATAGGCTGTTATTTTACTTTTTTTACACAAGACGTCCCGAACTTTAGTCACTACTGCCATTCACAGGTTCTATCCAGATGTAACTATATAATAGCGTATAACGTAACTAATCTGGTATCTCTTTTAGTATTCTAGCACCTATGTAATTTGGACTAGTCACACTAGTTGGGGTTAATAAAGTAAACATAACCATTATAAAAATAGCTTACCGCAGAGTAACAACACAGAAGTGTAGTTACTTGTTTTTGACTATTCCGACTGTTTCCTTAATAAAAGTATCTTGGAAAAAAGTTTATTTAAAAAAAAACAGAGCACAGATTTAACGATTTATTAGGCTAACTAATTAGTCCGTTTTTATACCCAGTTACTTCGTTACGAGAAACTTTCGGTTTAATCCAGCAATTTCGCTAGCGCTCGGCGTGTGATTAATTTTTGTTCAACGAAAATTGCAGAAATATTTTTATAATAAACTTTTTTTGTGTAACTTCACGTATATTTTCTTTTTTTGAAACAAAGTGACGAGACCAGCACATCGTTCGCCTGATGGTAAGTGCTCACAAAAAATTTGTAGCACCCAGAACATTTCTATGTTCACGCTGAGCTCGTAATTACACTACTATTATTACTGTACCAGGTATTGTACAGACAGCGTTCATTCGTGCAAAATAATACCATAATGTGCAAAGATGTCACTATACTGCTCGTGGAAACGCAATGGGGAGTAAGCATTTATCGGCTCATACCAAAACGTGGTGCCGAAAGCAGACGTGCCACCGGTCACGTCTCGTTTTACACGAGGGCGAAATGTGGGCTACGGGTGTGTATGTATGTATGTATTGGTACTCTACAGACCGAAACACTGGTGTATGCACATCACTGTTTTGCGGCTCCAGTAAAGTATTTGTTTATACAAACTATGTATAAACAAATACTTCCCAGGTGATGAGGTAGGGGTGTCGCCGATTTTCGACCACGGCGATAATTGCCTAATACTGATGGAACTGCGCAGAAGAAATTAATCATCTGCCTACGACTATTTCATTGCTGAACATAGGCCTCCCGCATTGATTGCCACAAAAATTTGTGGCTTACATTTTAAGGGGATTTTGCCATAGTTGCCATGCTTGGAAGCCGCAGTTTATTTATTAAGAGGGTCCAGGAAGACGCTGCTGCCCATCTTCTGGTTTTAATTTTCCCTGCGTCATCTTTGACGACACCCACGTGATGAGATGGGGTGGTAGGTTCTTTTAAGCCGCCACCACACTGCAAAGACGACAGTGCCACAGATGAACGCGTAAACATAATGGTAACCTACCCGATGTATCGTTCATGTGTTAATATGAGACACGAAAACTAACAAGACAACCAGAGCTAGAAACCAACAATTCGTGTTTGTATACAAATGTTGTCGAAATCAGGTACTTTGACCACAAGGCCACGATGCCGTCACTGGTGATTCATAATATATTTTTTTTCACTTACGGTACCAGTATGATGACCTTCCGGCCAATTTCGGCCAAAGCGACAAATTACATATATTATCGGGAGGTATCAACTGGGCAGGAGATATTGCACAGTGCCATGTATGGGTAGATGACAGCCTCTAGTTATTGCTAACATCCAAATCAACCAATCAAACTATCACCAGCTACATTTTTATTGACGTTATTTTTGTATCGCAGTAGTAGTTTGTAGGATTACTTTCCAGAAATCCGTCTATATTTACTTTTATTTCAATGTTATATTAATGTGTCTATGACTAAACCCGTTCTTAAAAAATTTGTATGCCAACTGATGGTAGATCATATAGGACATAATCAAATGTTAACATCTTTACATGTATCACATATGATCGACAAATAAAGGTTATTATTATTGTTATTATAGGCGAGTACCATCGCAGTGCCAGTTATTCTATCGTGAAGCAGGCTGCTTGTGTGTAAACACTACTGTGTTTTGGACTGAAGGGCACTGAGAGCTAGTGTAATTACTGGGCATATTAGACCTAAGAATTGTAGTCACAGAGTGTCGGGCGTAGTGTAGTGCCGCGCAGATGTTTTCTGAGTGACACAGCATTTGTTGTGGGCACACGTACTTACCATCAGGTGAACACTTTGCTCGTCACGTCACTTGCACTTATAAAAATCATATTTGTTTTGATTACAGGTGTTTTGCATGCAAGTATACAATGCTAAATCCCTCAAAATATCCTCTAATAGCAGCTATAGCAGTATCACATGTCACTTAAATGTATTTTCTCGGAACAAAACTGTACGGGAACGTGCTTAAAGACCGACAACTATCCAACAGTACTGGTACAAAGCTGAAAATAAACTGCGTTGTCATGCAACTTCATATCGCTGTACTGCAGTGATAGCTTAATCTGCTTGTTGCAAAATAGTGCTATGCCATCCAAAACTTCCTTACATACGTCAGCATGGAAATATTTTTCTTCAAATGCGAAATTCGCCTATAAGTGGTGTACCTTGATGGAAAACATGGCTTTGGCTACTAATATCCATTATTTTACTGGTAATAGGATTCCTGTGCAGGAATCCGTCTAGGTAGGTTCCACCGCAGGGCCAGTTATTGTGCCGAGAAACAGTAGTGTGCAAACATTGCTGTGTTCGGCATATGAGACTTAAGAACTAACGTCTCAGGGGGACGGGCGCAGTGTGCCACACAGAAATAGTTTGGGTGATGCAGTATTGCTATGGGCGGACGTTGCGCTTACCACCAGGTGAACGATAAGCTTGTCTCGTCCCAGACTCCATTAAAAAAGATGCCAAACCTAAATTCCGCTCGCTAACCCGCCTGCTGGAATGGAAGCAGCACTTCCATAAAATCGATGCCGATTTAAAAAAAAATGTCTATGCCCGCAGTACACTCAGAAAGGCCGCTGAAGTACTTCCTTGCAGAAGGAATAATTTCAAATACCGATTTTTTTTATTATCATCCTTATTTCAGCCTCCAGCCGTTGACTGCTGAACATATGCCTACCTCACAGATTAATTGTTAGAAAGGACAATCTATGCTAATATTATAAATGCGAAAGTAATTTTCTATGTCCCTCTGTTTGTTACTTTTCACGGCTCAACCACTAATTTTGACGAAATTTGGCACAGACATACGTAGCTTGCATCGGAGCCCGGAGACAGACATGGGATATTTTTTATTCCGGAAAATTAATTAGTTCCCACGGGATATTTATAAAACATATATCCACGCGGACGAAGTCGCGGGCATCACCTATTACTCAGTTTCTTTAGAGTTACACTATTGCCAACTTTTTTCGTTAGCCGGTTCTTTTATTACCGTCGGCACAGTCACAAAGTAGAGAGTAAAGAAGTAAAGCTTCTGAAGTAAAGCTCCCAGGGCCAACTATTCTGCCGTGTATCAGTATCGTGCAAATATTACTGTGTATCGGTCTGAAGGGCACTGAGAGCTAGGGTAATCACTGACCACATGAGACTTAAGAACTGATGTCTCAGGCTGTCGGGCGCAGTGTAGTGCGACACAGCATTGTTCTGGGTGGTTCTGGTTCATTTGTTGTGGGCGGACGTTGCACTTACCATTAGGTGAATGTTTAGCTCGCCTCGCACAAATTCAGTTTGCGTTTGTGAAAATTGGTAGTGAAAAAATATAGAGTCACTCTTTAAAGTGATCTGTAAACATCCACTGAGTCCACGGTCATATTTTTTTTCTTTCTTTCCTCCATTTCTGTCGATAATTGTAAGTCCGACTGCCCGTATGAAACAAAACCTCGAGAAACGTCTCGAACTGTTGTAACACTATCTGAGATTCCGTATCCGTGAGCTATGTCTATCTGTGCTAGAGCGTCTCTATCTAATATATTTTTTACGGGTTTCACTAAATGAAAATCGTCAATGTAACAATTTGTTTTTCGTGAATAAAATCATAAGGAAAAATCAAAAGAAAGTCAAATGAAGTTCTTTACGAAGAACATTTTAAGCAAATATGTTTTTTCTACGGAGGGTTTTCTTGGAAATGGGAGTAACTTGTAATAAAATATTAAATCTAACAATTAATACACAATTTTATTTGTGCTCCTTTTTACGCGTTACATTTTCGGTAATGATTGTTAATAATTAATAGTAATTAATAAAAAAAGAATCTTCTGCGATGTGTACGTTACCTAGTTTCATGTTAATGGTACTGGGGCTATCCAGCGAATTATACATACTCGTATACATCATTACATCAATAACTGAAACTTCGGAAACTATTGCATATAATTTCGAATATTTTATCTATATATGTAATAAACTTTTTAACTCTAAAATCAACCGAAATAATAAGGAATAGAAAAGTGAAAAATTAAATTATCTGATTTAGATAATGACTTCTTATATTTACTCGAATACTACACATTGAAATAAAATTATTTTGTTACGGAATTTATCGCGTTTAATTTTGTACTGTTTATAACCCGACTTTATAGCAATAGCCTCGCGAATCATCCTTGATTTTTAGTAAAATTAAATAACATCCTAATTTTAATGGAGAAGATGGTTGGGTACTACCACCAGCTTGGGATCCTATAATTAATAAAATTAATTCAAAAATCAAGCATACCACTGCAAGACTTCGAGACACAGTTAGCTCTTTCTGCGTAGATCGGACCGAAAATAATAATTAAAAGCTGAAGGTACTTCGGATTAAAAAAAAAACGTCAGGTTATAGATAGTACAAAATTAAACGCGATAAAATCCGTAACAATTAGTTTCATTTAAATAACACTTTTAGTCTTAACAACTAAGCTACAAGAAGCCAAGGTGCTCGCTTTAAATTTCATAGAACGCGAGTGACCTGGGTGCAATTCCCGTTGCCGGCACCGCTAAAATTGTTAATTGCAATTTTAAGTGCTGATTTACCACGTGCTCGGCGGTGAAGGAAAACATCGTGAGGAAACCTGCAATAAAAAATATTTCGGAGACATGCGAAGTCCGCCAACCTCCATTGGAGCAGCGTAGCGGATTCTTCCCGGCTCTAAAACTGTTTTACTAAGCTTCTAACTAATGTAAGTAATTGATTTTAAGTCGGTGCGAAACAAACAAGCAAATTAATTACATAAATTAAGGAAATTAATAAATCTAGGTATCTAATCATATTAAAACAAAAGACTTCAGGATATAAACATTGTAATAATGAGGCACAAAATGAACTAGATGGAATGTGAAATGTTAAGTAGCTAAAAAATAAACTAAACACCTGAAAATGAAATGAGTCAAAAAAGGTTGTTAAGTTATTCGGTTTTATTGTAAAGAACAAAACGAGACACATACGAAGACATGTGAAGTTCATTAACCCGCATTGGAGCAGCGTGGCGGACTCTTCCCGGCTCCAAAACCCTCTCAGAAATGAGAGGAGGCCTGTGCTCAGCGGTGGGACGTGTATAGGCTGTTATTTTACTTTTTTTACACAAGACGTCCCGAACTTTAGTCACTACTGCCATTCACAGGTTCTATCCAGATGTAACTATATAATAGCGTATAACGTAACTAATCTGGTATCTCTTTTAGTATTCTAGCACCTATGTAATTTGGACTAGTCACACTAGTTGGGGTTAATAAAGTAAACATAACCATTATAAAAATAGCTTACCGCAGAGTAACAACACAGAAGTGTAGTTACTTGTTTTTGACTATTCCGACTGTTTCCTTAATAAAAGTATCTTGGAAAAAAGTTTATTTAAAAAAAAACAGAGCACAGATTTAACGATTTATTAGGCTAACTAATTAGTCCGTTTTTATACCCAGTTACTTCGTTACGAGAAACTTTCGGTTTAATCCAGCAATTTCGCTAGCGCTCGGCGTGTGATTAATTTTTGTTCAACGAAAATTGCAGAAATATTTTTATAATAAACTTTTTTTGTGTAACTTCACGTATATTTTCTTTTTTTGAAACAAAGTGACGAGACCAGCACATCGTTCGCCTGATGGTAAGTGCTCACAAAAAATTTGTAGCACCCAGAACATTTCTATGTTCACGCTGAGCTCGTAATTACACTACTATTATTACTGTACCAGGTATTGTACAGACAGCGTTCATTCGTGCAAAATAATACCATAATGTGCAAAGATGTCACTATACTGCTCGTGGAAACGCAATGGGGAGTAAGCATTTATCGGCTCATACCAAAACGTGGTGCCGAAAGCAGACGTGCCACCGGTCACGTCTCGTTTTACACGAGGGCGAAATGTGGGCTACGGGTGTGTATGTATGTATGTATTGGTACTCTACAGACCGAAACACTGGTGTATGCACATCACTGTTTTGCGGCTCCAGTAAAGTATTTGTTTATACAAACTATGTATAAACAAATACTTCCCAGGTGATGAGGTAGGGGTGTCGCCGATTTTCGACCACGGCGATAATTGCCTAATACTGATGGAACTGCGCAGAAGAAATTAATCATCTGCCTACGACTATTTCATTGCTGAACATAGGCCTCCCGCATTGATTGCCACAAAAATTTGTGGCTTACATTTTAAGGGGATTTTGCCATAGTTGCCATGCTTGGAAGCCGCAGTTTATTTATTAAGAGGGTCCAGGAAGACGCTGCTGCCCATCTTCTGGTTTTAATTTTCCCTGCGTCATCTTTGACGACACCCACGTGATGAGATGGGGTGGTAGGTTCTTTTAAGCCGCCACCACACTGCAAAGACGACAGTGCCACAGATGAACGCGTAAACATAATGGTAACCTACCCGATGTATCGTTCATGTGTTAATATGAGACACGAAAACTAACAAGACAACCAGAGCTAGAAACCAACAATTCGTGTTTGTATACAAATGTTGTCGAAATCAGGTACTTTGACCACAAGGCCACGATGCCGTCACTGGTGATTCATAATATATTTTTTTTCACTTACGGTACCAGTATGATGACCTTCCGGCCAATTTCGGCCAAAGCGACAAATTACATATATTATCGGGAGGTATCAACTGGGCAGGAGATATTGCACAGTGCCATGTATGGGTAGATGACAGCCTCTAGTTATTGCTAACATCCAAATCAACCAATCAAACTATCACCAGCTACATTTTTATTGACGTTATTTTTGTATCGCAGTAGTAGTTTGTAGGATTACTTTCCAGAAATCCGTCTATATTTACTTTTATTTCAATGTTATATTAATGTGTCTATGACTAAACCCGTTCTTAAAAAATTTGTATGCCAACTGATGGTAGATCATATAGGACATAATCAAATGTTAACATCTTTACATGTATCACATATGATCGACAAATAAAGGTTATTATTATTGTTATTATAGGCGAGTACCATCGCAGTGCCAGTTATTCTATCGTGAAGCAGGCTGCTTGTGTGTAAACACTACTGTGTTTTGGACTGAAGGGCACTGAGAGCTAGTGTAATTACTGGGCATATTAGACCTAAGAATTGTAGTCACAGAGTGTCGGGCGTAGTGTAGTGCCGCGCAGATGTTTTCTGAGTGACACAGCATTTGTTGTGGGCACACGTACTTACCATCAGGTGAACACTTTGCTCGTCACGTCACTTGCACTTATAAAAATCATATTTGTTTTGATTACAGGTGTTTTGCATGCAAGTATACAATGCTAAATCCCTCAAAATATCCTCTAATAGCAGCTATAGCAGTATCACATGTCACTTAAATGTATTTTCTCGGAACAAAACTGTACGGGAACGTGCTTAAAGACCGACAACTATCCAACAGTACTGGTACAAAGCTGAAAATAAACTGCGTTGTCATGCAACTTCATATCGCTGTACTGCAGTGATAGCTTAATCTGCTTGTTGCAAAATAGTGCTATGCCATCCAAAACTTCCTTACATACGTCAGCATGGAAATATTTTTCTTCAAATGCGAAATTCGCCTATAAGTGGTGTACCTTGATGGAAAACATGGCTTTGGCTACTAATATCCATTATTTTACTGGTAATAGGATTCCTGTGCAGGAATCCGTCTAGGTAGGTTCCACCGCAGGGCCAGTTATTGTGCCGAGAAACAGTAGTGTGCAAACATTGCTGTGTTCGGCATATGAGACTTAAGAACTAACGTCTCAGGGGGACGGGCGCAGTGTGCCACACAGAAATAGTTTGGGTGATGCAGTATTGCTATGGGCGGACGTTGCGCTTACCACCAGGTGAACGATAAGCTTGTCTCGTCCCAGACTCCATTAAAAAAGATGCCAAACCTAAATTCCGCTCGCTAACCCGCCTGCTGGAATGGAAGCAGCACTTCCATAAAATCGATGCCGATTTAAAAAAAAATGTCTATGCCCGCAGTACACTCAGAAAGGCCGCTGAAGTACTTCCTTGCAGAAGGAATAATTTCAAATACCGATTTTTTTTATTATCATCCTTATTTCAGCCTCCAGCCGTTGACTGCTGAACATATGCCTACCTCACAGATTAATTGTTAGAAAGGACAATCTATGCTAATATTATAAATGCGAAAGTAACTTTTCTATGTCCCTCTGTTTGTTACTTTTCACGGCTCAACCACTAATTTTGACGAAATTTGGCACAGACATACGTAGCTTGCATCGGAGCCCGGAGACAGTACATGGGATATTTTTTATTCCGGAAAATTAATTAGTTCCCACGGGATATTTATAAAACATATATCCACGCGGACGAAGTCGCGGGCATCACCTATTACTCAGTTTCTTTAGAGTTACACTATTGCCAACTTTTTTCGTTAGCCGGTTCTTTTATTACCGTCGGCACAGTCACAAAGTAGAGAGTAAAGAAGTAAAGCTTCTGAAGTAAAGCTCCCAGGGCCAACTATTCTGCCGTGTATCAGTATCGTGCAAATATTACTGTGTATCGGTCTGAAGGGCACTGAGAGCTAGGGTAATCACTGACCACATGAGACTTAAGAACTGATGTCTCAGGCTGTCGGGCGCAGTGTAGTGCGACACAGCATTGTTCTGGGTGGTTCTGGTTCATTTGTTGTGGGCGGACGTTGCACTTACCATTAGGTGAATGTTTAGCTCGCCTCGCACAAATTCAGTTTGCGTTTGTGAAAATTGGTAGTGAAAAAATATAGAGTCACTCTTTAAAGTGATCTGTAAACATCCACTGAGTCCACGGTCATATTTTTTTTCTTTCTTTCCTCCATTTCTGTCGATAATTGTAAGTCCGACTGCCCGTATGAAACAAAACCTCGAGAAACGTCTCGAACTGTTGTAACACTATCTGAGATTCCGTATCCGTGAGCTATGTCTATCTGTGCTAGAGCGTCTCTATCTAATATATTTTTTACGGGTTTCACTAAATGAAAATCGTCAATGTAACAATTTGTTTTTCGTGAATAAAATCATAAGGAAAAATCAAAAGAAAGTCAAATGAAGTTCTTTACGAAGAACATTTTAAGCAAATATGTTTTTTCTACGGAGGGTTTTCTTGGAAATGGGAGTAACTTGTAATAAAATATTAAATCTAACAATTAATACACAATTTTATTTGTGCTCCTTTTTACGCGTTACATTTTCGGTAATGATTGTTAATAATTAATAGTAATTAATAAAAAAAGAATCTTCTGCGATGTGTACGTTACCTAGTTTCATGTTAATGGTACTGGGGCTATCCAGCGAATTATACATACTCGTATACATCATTACATCAATAACTGAAACTTCGGAAACTATTGCATATAATTTCGAATATTTTATCTATATATGTAATAAACTTTTTAACTCTAAAATCAACCGAAATAATAAGGAATAGAAAAGTGAAAAATTAAATTATCTGATTTAGATAATGACTTCTTATATTTACTCGAATACTACACATTGAAATAAAATTATTTTGTTACGGAATTTATCGCGTTTAATTTTGTACTGTTTATAACCCGACTTTATAGCAATAGCCTCGCGAATCATCCTTGATTTTTAGTAAAATTAAATAACATCCTAATTTTAATGGAGAAGATGGTTGGGTACTACCACCAGCTTGGGATCCTATAATTAATAAAATTAATTCAAAAATCAAGCATACCACTGCAAGACTTCGAGACACAGTTAGCTCTTTCTGCGTAGATCGGACCGAAAATAATAATTAAAAGCTGAAGGTACTTCGGATTAAAAAAAAAACGTCAGGTTATAGATAGTACAAAATTAAACGCGATAAAATCCGTAACAATTAGTTTCATTTAAATAACACTTTTAGTCTTAACAACTAAGCTACAAGAAGCCAAGGTGCTCGCTTTAAATTTCATAGAACGCGAGTGACCTGGGTGCAATTCCCGTTGCCGGCACCGCTAAAATTGTTAATTGCAATTTTAAGTGCTGATTTACCACGTGCTCGGCGGTGAAGGAAAACATCGTGAGGAAACCTGCAATAAAAAATATTTCGGAGACATGCGAAGTCCGCCAACCTCCATTGGAGCAGCGTAGCGGATTCTTCCCGGCTCTAAAACTGTTTTACTAAGCTTCTAACTAATGTAAGTAATTGATTTTAAGTCGGTGCGAAACAAACAAGCAAATTAATTACATAAATTAAGGAAATTAATAAATCTAGGTATCTAATCATATTAAAACAAAAGACTTCAGGATATAAACATTGTAATAATGAGGCACAAAATGAACTAGATGGAATGTGAAATGTTAAGTAGCTAAAAAATAAACTAAACACCTGAAAATGAAATGAGTCAAAAAAGGTTGTTAAGTTATTCGGTTTTATTGTAAAGAACAAAACGAGACACATACGAAGACATGTGAAGTTCATTAACCCGCATTGGAGCAGCGTGGCGGACTCTTCCCGGCTCCAAAACCCTCTCAGAAATGAGAGGAGGCCTGTGCTCAGCGGTGGGACGTGTATAGGCTGTTATTTTACTTTTTTTACACAAGACGTCCCGAACTTTAGTCACTACTGCCATTCACAGGTTCTATCCAGATGTAACTATATAATAGCGTATAACGTAACTAATCTGGTATCTCTTTTAGTATTCTAGCACCTATGTAATTTGGACTAGTCACACTAGTTGGGGTTAATAAAGTAAACATAACCATTATAAAAATAGCTTACCGCAGAGTAACAACACAGAAGTGTAGTTACTTGTTTTTGACTATTCCGACTGTTTCCTTAATAAAAGTATCTTGGAAAAAAGTTTATTTAAAAAAAAACAGAGCACAGATTTAACGATTTATTAGGCTAACTAATTAGTCCGTTTTTATACCCAGTTACTTCGTTACGAGAAACTTTCGGTTTAATCCAGCAATTTCGCTAGCGCTCGGCGTGTGATTAATTTTTGTTCAACGAAAATTGCAGAAATATTTTTATAATAAACTTTTTTTGTGTAACTTCACGTATATTTTCTTTTTTTGAAACAAAGTGACGAGACCAGCACATCGTTCGCCTGATGGTAAGTGCTCACAAAAAATTTGTAGCACCCAGAACATTTCTATGTTCACGCTGAGCTCGTAATTACACTACTATTATTACTGTACCAGGTATTGTACAGACAGCGTTCATTCGTGCAAAATAATACCATAATGTGCAAAGATGTCACTATACTGCTCGTGGAAACGCAATGGGGAGTAAGCATTTATCGGCTCATACCAAAACGTGGTGCCGAAAGCAGACGTGCCACCGGTCACGTCTCGTTTTACACGAGGGCGAAATGTGGGCTACGGGTGTGTATGTATGTATGTATTGGTACTCTACAGACCGAAACACTGGTGTATGCACATCACTGTTTTGCGGCTCCAGTAAAGTATTTGTTTATACAAACTATGTATAAACAAATACTTCCCAGGTGATGAGGTAGGGGTGTCGCCGATTTTCGACCACGGCGATAATTGCCTAATACTGATGGAACTGCGCAGAAGAAATTAATCATCTGCCTACGACTATTTCATTGCTGAACATAGGCCTCCCGCATTGATTGCCACAAAAATTTGTGGCTTACATTTTAAGGGGATTTTGCCATAGTTGCCATGCTTGGAAGCCGCAGTTTATTTATTAAGAGGGTCCAGGAAGACGCTGCTGCCCATCTTCTGGTTTTAATTTTCCCTGCGTCATCTTTGACGACACCCACGTGATGAGATGGGGTGGTAGGTTCTTTTAAGCCGCCACCACACTGCAAAGACGACAGTGCCACAGATGAACGCGTAAACATAATGGTAACCTACCCGATGTATCGTTCATGTGTTAATATGAGACACGAAAACTAACAAGACAACCAGAGCTAGAAACCAACAATTCGTGTTTGTATACAAATGTTGTCGAAATCAGGTACTTTGACCACAAGGCCACGATGCCGTCACTGGTGATTCATAATATATTTTTTTTCACTTACGGTACCAGTATGATGACCTTCCGGCCAATTTCGGCCAAAGCGACAAATTACATATATTATCGGGAGGTATCAACTGGGCAGGAGATATTGCACAGTGCCATGTATGGGTAGATGACAGCCTCTAGTTATTGCTAACATCCAAATCAACCAATCAAACTATCACCAGCTACATTTTTATTGACGTTATTTTTGTATCGCAGTAGTAGTTTGTAGGATTACTTTCCAGAAATCCGTCTATATTTACTTTTATTTCAATGTTATATTAATGTGTCTATGACTAAACCCGTTCTTAAAAAATTTGTATGCCAACTGATGGTAGATCATATAGGACATAATCAAATGTTAACATCTTTACATGTATCACATATGATCGACAAATAAAGGTTATTATTATTGTTATTATAGGCGAGTACCATCGCAGTGCCAGTTATTCTATCGTGAAGCAGGCTGCTTGTGTGTAAACACTACTGTGTTTTGGACTGAAGGGCACTGAGAGCTAGTGTAATTACTGGGCATATTAGACCTAAGAATTGTAGTCACAGAGTGTCGGGCGTAGTGTAGTGCCGCGCAGATGTTTTCTGAGTGACACAGCATTTGTTGTGGGCACACGTACTTACCATCAGGTGAACACTTTGCTCGTCACGTCACTTGCACTTATAAAAATCATATTTGTTTTGATTACAGGTGTTTTGCATGCAAGTATACAATGCTAAATCCCTCAAAATATCCTCTAATAGCAGCTATAGCAGTATCACATGTCACTTAAATGTATTTTCTCGGAACAAAACTGTACGGGAACGTGCTTAAAGACCGACAACTATCCAACAGTACTGGTACAAAGCTGAAAATAAACTGCGTTGTCATGCAACTTCATATCGCTGTACTGCAGTGATAGCTTAATCTGCTTGTTGCAAAATAGTGCTATGCCATCCAAAACTTCCTTACATACGTCAGCATGGAAATATTTTTCTTCAAATGCGAAATTCGCCTATAAGTGGTGTACCTTGATGGAAAACATGGCTTTGGCTACTAATATCCATTATTTTACTGGTAATAGGATTCCTGTGCAGGAATCCGTCTAGGTAGGTTCCACCGCAGGGCCAGTTATTGTGCCGAGAAACAGTAGTGTGCAAACATTGCTGTGTTCGGCATATGAGACTTAAGAACTAACGTCTCAGGGGGACGGGCGCAGTGTGCCACACAGAAATAGTTTGGGTGATGCAGTATTGCTATGGGCGGACGTTGCGCTTACCACCAGGTGAACGATAAGCTTGTCTCGTCCCAGACTCCATTAAAAAAGATGCCAAACCTAAATTCCGCTCGCTAGCCCGCCTGCTGGAATGGAAGCAGCACTTCCATAAAATCGATGCCGATTTAAAAAAAAATGTCTATGCCCGCAGTACACTCAGAAAGGCCGCTGAAGTACTTCCTTGCAGAAGGAATAATTTCAAATACCGATTTTTTTTATTATCATCCTTATTTCAGCCTCCAGCCGTTGACTGCTGAACATATGCCTACCTCACAGATTAATTGTTAGAAAGGACAATCCATGCTAATATTATAAATGCGAAAGTAACTTTCTATGTCCCTCTGTTTGTTACTTTTCACGGCTCAACCACTAATTTTGACGAAATTTGGCACAGACATACGTAGCTTGCATCGGAGCCCGGAGACAGTCATGGGATATTTTTTATTCCGGAAAATTAATTAGTTCCCACGGGATATTTATAAAACATATATCCACGCGGACGAAGTCGCGGGCATCACCTATTACTCAGTTTCTTTAGAGTTACACTATTGCCAACTTTTTTCGTTAGCCGGTTCTTTTATTACCGTCGGCACAGTCACAAAGTAGAGAGTAAAGAAGTAAAGCTTCTGAAGTAAAGCTCCCAGGGCCAACTATTCTGCCGTGTATCAGTATCGTGCAAATATTACTGTGTATCGGTCTGAAGGGCACTGAGAGCTAGGGTAATCACTGACCACATGAGACTTAAGAACTGGTGTCTCAGGCTGTCGGGCGCAGTAGTGCGACACAGCATTGTTCTGGGTGGTTCTTTCATTTGTTGTGGGCGGACGTTGCACTTACCATTAGGTGAATGTTTAGCTCGCCTCTCACAAATTCAGTTTGCGTTTGTGAAAATTGGTAGTGAAAAAATATAGAGTCACTCTTTAAAGTGATCTGTAAACATCCACTGAGTCCACTGTCATATTTTTTTTCTTTCTTTCCTCCATTTCTGTCGATAATTGTAAGTCCGACTGCCCGTATGAAACAAAACCTCGACAAACGTCTCGAACTGTTGTAACACTATCTGAGATTCCGTATCCGTGAGCTATGTCTATCTGTGCTAGAGCGTCTCTATCTAATATATTTTTTACGGGTTTCACTAAATGAAAATCGTCAATGTAACAATTTGTTTTTCGTGAATAAAATCATAAGGAAAAATCAAAAGAAAGTCAAATGAAGTTCTTTACGAAGAACATTTTAAGCAAATATGTTTTTTCTACGGAGGGTTTTCTTGGAAATGGGAGTAACTTGTAATAAAATATTAAATCTAACAATTTATACACAATTTTATTTGTGCTCCTTTTTACGCGTTACATTTTCGGTAAATGATTGTTAATAATTAATAGTAATTAATAAAAAAAGAATCTTCTGCGATGTGTACGTTAACTAGTTTCATGTTAATGGTACTGGGGCTATCCAGCGAATTATACATACTCGTATACATCATTACATCAATAACTGAAACTTCGGAAACTATTACTATAACTTTTTAACTATAAAATCAACCGAAGTAATAAGGAACAGAAAAGTGAAAAATTAAGTTATCTGATTTAGATAATGACTTCTTATATTTACTCGAATACTACACATTTAAATAAAATTATTTTGTTACGGAATTTATCGCGTTTAATTTTGTACTGTTTATAACCCGACTTTATAGCAATAGCCTCGCGAATCATCCTTGATTTTTAGTAAAATTAAATAACATCCTAATTTTAATGGAGAAGATGGTTGGGTACTACCACCAGCTTGGGATCCTATAATTAATAAAATTAATTCAAAAATCAAGCATACCACTGCAAGACTTCGAGACACAGTTAGCTCTTTCTGTGTAGATCGGACCGAAAATAATAATTAAAAGCTGAAGGTACTCCGGATTAAAAAAAAAACGTCAGGTACAAAATTAAACGCGATAAAATCCGTAAAAATTAGTTTCATTTAAATAACACTTTTAGTCTTAACAACTAAGCCAAAGGTGCTGCGCTTTAAATTTCATAGAATGCGGGTGACTTGGGTGCGATTCCCATTGCCGGCACCGCTAAAATTGTTAATTGCAATTTTAAGTGCTGATTTATCACGTGCTCGGCGGTGAAAGAAAACATCGTGAGGAAACCTGCAATAAAAAATATTTCGGAGACATGCGAAGTCCGCCAACCTCCATTGGAGCAGCGTAGCGGATTCTTCCCGGCTCCAAAACTGTTTTACTAAGCTTCTAACTAATGTAAGTAACTGATTTTAAGTCGGTGCGAAACAAACAAGGAAATTAATTACATAAATTAAGGAAAATTTCGATGATATCAGTGAGACAGACCAGTTGCTTTTCAGTTTCAAAAACTGTTTTATTTTTATATTTTTTGAGGTAAGGCCGTCACGACTTTTAGTCATTGTCAGCTGCATCGTTGTGCTCCTTACTTTCAGGCCTTCCGCTCGGGAGTCTCTTGCGACGAAGCTGTAAAAGCCGCTTGGTTAACAGCACACTACACACAATTCGAAAAGTAAAGATATTGCAAAACTACATTTTACTTAACTGAACTTGTAACTTATTTTAATTCAAATAAATATCTGTGTATTCGTTTAGATAAATACCCAGAAAGCTATTTTGTGGTATACATTATTCTGTAGCTACCAACTCGCCGGTCAAGAATGAGAACTATGAGGTTACAATTAAAGCCTATGTTCGGCAACAGACTATCATCATTAAACAATATTTTTTTTAAATCAAATCAATTCTTGTCTACGCCGCTGATGCCATTGCAGTCATTCTGTGACCATGAGAAGACCATTACACCTACCATTACAGCAGATTTTATAGACCACAAATCCTTGCAAAAGATCACCGAAATCTATCTAGGATAATTGGCAGGACTATTGAAATTAAAAAAATCCTTATTTCAATAGAGAAGACGGCTTGGTACTACCAACGGATTGGAATCCTATTATTAATAAAATTAAATCAAAACCCAAGCGTACCCCTGCAAGATTTCAAGACACAATACAAATAATAATAATTAAAGCTGAATGTAGCCCTGATCAACTATAACATCAGGACGATACGTTGTTTGACCATCTTCCTGTGGCCATTAGCGCGCTTATAGTTATAAATATTATAGTTAAAAATTAAAGGCGAAAAAATTCTTAAAATCGATGCAGCTGATATTTATTTTACTCCATTTCGTTCGTAGCAAGGCAATTTCCATGACATCCCTATATAAGCAAACCCTTACCTTTTTCATAACCAAATTTAAATAAGGATTTTTGGGTCTGCCGTACCTCTAACTTTTGATCTATAACTATGGCAGAAATAATCATGAATAAATTACCCCCAATGTCATTGCTTAGCTTGGTATGAAGACGAAAAATACGCTGTTCAAAAATGTTCCGTAACGGAATTTATAACATGAAATAAAATGGAAAATTCTTGAATAATAATACTTAAAATGAACCGGGCTTCTGCAAAGGCCGTACCAATATCGCCTCTAAAAGTTTTGTTCAAGCTGTAAGTATTCCCGTAATGAGTTGTAAGGGGCGGGCATTTAGCAAGATAATTTCGGTCATCAGTCTTGAAATTGGGTGGTATTTGCAAATTGTATTGCAGATATTCAATCAAAAAGACCAAATTGCTAAAAATTACGTACTTTTTTATCATCATAAATATTTCCAAACAGCGTAACAAATCGAGCATTTCTTGAAAATTAAAAGGATTTGTTCGTGGAAAACCTGCGTTTTGCTAAAAAAAACTAGCTGTTGTAACAAAAAAATTCAATTATTACAATAATTAAGTATAACTAAAAATGCCGTGTGGTGATTAGAAAATCTGCCACCTATTTCGTTCCGTGGATGTTGTTAAAGCCGACTAAGGGAAATTCCAGGAAAATCGCATGGCCTCCAATTGATGGCGGAATAACCATCTCCATAATGTCAGACCCAGTCAAATTATCCAGGCCGGTGATGGGCAGCAGCGTCCAAGGCGCGAAGTGTGGTACTGTGATAGCCTACTCTCCCGTTCCTCTGAAACATCGCCTCTTGAATCTCATATGCTTAGTAATCAATTTAACTATCTCTGCCCAAACGAAACTGACAAATTTAACATTCATTTCTAGTTTAAAAATTAATAGTAAGTATAAGAAAACAATTAAAATGACCTAAAACTATCTCAAAGTGAAGTATGGAGAACAAACTATTACTACGCGATAAGGGACCAAATATAAAAACAGCAATATCTACCGCAACGGTTTTACTGTGTAAAGGGGACAATTGTAAAATACGATGGACGACTTCATTTAGCATCTTCGCAAGAAATTGAATTTATGTGACAACCTGCCTACAAAGAGAATTGTTTCCATTTCATCGGAGACCGTTGTTCTTGGACAATTTTATAAGCACAAGATTGTACAGAAATTATTTTGTAGTGAAACTTTTTCAGACGCGATAAGAGTGCAGTCCTTTCCATATGTCACGTCTCAAAACGAAACGTTTCTGATACAAAAAGGACATAAAATATAATATTTAGCTCAAGACAGAAAACTATGCTATATACGTAACTGGACTCAATTTTCATCCTTTAATTTAATTTTATTTTTTTTAAAAAAAAACTAATCCCCACAGGCAGATTTCTCCTGACTCGTGGGTGCGTTTTACACAACACAACCAGACCTGAAAACTAACAATTTGTGTTTTGTCAGGTACTCTAACCACTAGGCCAATTTTTTTTTTTTAGGACTGATGGTCACTGTTAGCCCGAAGGCTTTTACAGCTTCGCCGGATTGAAGGGTGGCATAGCGCTGAGGGCGCTTAGCCGAAACCTTTATTTATGGATGACTGGCGCAAGGGCCCCCGAGAGGGGACCTCGGCTTGGACCGTCATCCTGTTCGCGTGAGTAACTGACTCGAGGGTGGCCAAGGGGGCCGGCCGCGGCTCGGTCAGTTACTGCAATCGGGAGGGCAATATTACTACTACTATTATTACTAATATCATGATTATTATTAGATAAGTTTACCACCAATTCGGAATGCGTTTCCGCTGGAGAAGAAATGGCGCAAGAAACTCCAGCGACGCTTCTGTTTATGATACTACTGCTAGGGGAGAACCGGCCTGAGATGCGGCGGTATCGCGAATAACTTTGTCTGATACGCCCTCGCCGACGGCGGGGCGGTATGATTGTGATGTTGTGTGTTTGTGTAGTGATGAGTAGAGCGCTGGGGCCCTAGTGGTCGCGTCGTCAGGGTCCTCGGGGACGTGCCTCGGTCTCCCTTTTCGGGTCGAGTTTTGGTGTATCGCGAGGGGGTTGTATGTGGCGGCACTTACAACCAGTGGGTTGGGGTGCGTGGCAGCAGAGTCGTATCGGCGAGAGGCCAACTTTACATATTGGGCTATGGTAGGAAGCCCTAAATCGATATGAAGGTTAGCATTAAGCATGAACCACGGTGCTCCCGTGGCTTTACGCATGAATCGATTTTGTATTACCTGAAGTCGGTGAATTTGACGCGGAGAGGCATGCGCAAATTCGGGGCTTGCGTATGTCATAATTGGCCGAATACAGGCTTTGTAAAGTGTAATTTTATTACGTAGAGACATATTGCTATTTTTATTTAATAACGGATGTAATCGGCGCGAGGACGAACGCCGCTCGGTTCTTTACTCGGTTAATATGTGGACCGAAGCTGAGTCTCGAGTCTAATAGGACGCCTAAGTATTTGACTGTCTTTTCCCAGGGGATTGGACGATCGAATAACTCTGTGGTGGGGTGATGCGGCGTTATGCGCCGCGAGAAGTACATGGCTGCACTTTTGATGGGGTTGACCTCGATCCTCCATTTCCGAAACCAGTTCCCGAAGGTTCGGGCTCGTCGGATTGGAGGCGTTTAGAGATAGTGTCTGGATTACGTCCAGACACATAGAGGCAGGAATCGTCTGCGAAGAGGGCGAGTTCGACGCCGCTGGTGTGTGGTATGGCGTTCGTGTAGAGTGGCGAGTACGGGACCTAGGACTGAGCCTTGTGGTACGCCGGATAGGATGGGATGTGGTTCGGATCGCACACCCTCGACGCGGTCGCGGAAGGTTCGACTGCGTAAAAAATCTCGTATGATGAGTACGAGGCGATCTGGCACACCGAGTCCGTATAACTTGTATACGAGCCCGTTGTGCCAGACCTTGTCGAACGCTTTCGCCACGTCGAAGAAGAGCGCTCCGGTATGAATCCCGCGTATGAAGCGGGATTGAATGTGCTCCATTATGCGATGCACCTCGCATGGCCACCAGCATGGCTCGGAATCCAAACTGCTCGTAGATGGGGATCCCTCAAGACTGCATGAAGTCTCTTAAGCGGGCGAGAAGTAGGCGTTCGTATATCTTGCCTAGAGCCTTGAGGAGGCTCATAGGCCGATATGCGGTGGGATCGGACGGGTGTTTATAGGGCTTTAGAATCCCTACGAACTCTGCCTCTTTCCAGATGTTCGGAAAGATTGCGTTGGCCAGAGCTGCTTTGTAGATTAATACCAATAGCTAAATGATGGTAGTAGGCAGGACCTTAACTACTTTGTTAGTGATACCATCGGGACCGGGAGATTTCCTCGGACGGAGGTTTTTAATAATAGACTCTACTTCCACTAGGCCAAGCGTCGTCCTTTAAATACTGTTAGAAATTTTTCTCTCTCTCTCTCTCTCCCTCTCTTTTATTCTGCCGGTGCAACCTTTACTATATACTTCACAATCCAGGTTAATATCGACAAAGAGCCAAAGTTGCACGCGAAATATTTTCAAATAAAGATACATATTTCAAAAGGGTAGCTGGAGATCTTCAAAAGCTGCTAACGGATCTTGTGAAATCTAATTTGGTGTTGTATGAAATTGTAGTTGTTGATTGTATTAAATAGAAATTATTTTTATTAGAAATACTACCAAAATTACTTATGACAAAAATCAAGAAGAAAAACTATTCTAACACATTGCAAACACTACAATTAGTATACTTCTTATTGCATGGACAATGTCAGCTGTGCCGTGTGGTAGTTGCTTAAGAGAATCTACCACCCCATCTCATCCCTTGGGTGTCGTAAAAGTCGACAGAGAAAAAAAAACCAGGAGATGGGCAGCAACATCTTTCTGGAACATCTATAAGTAATTATAAATAAACTGTGGTTGCCAACCTGCCTGCTTGGCGTGGCAACAACGGCAAAATGGGGGAGGCCTATTAGGGAGGTTCAGCAGTGGACTAGTGATGGGCTGAAATGATGATGAATGTTAGATTGCCGGCTGTAGGCTTAAACTTATTTTTATTTCGTTTAACATTATTAATCAGTATTGAAACAAATATTCATCATATTTGTAATACCAATTTTATTAATAATATTTGTATCCTGTGTTGCTATTCTTATTTTTTTATTAATTGAATATACTAATCTTACTTAATTATTATTACATTTTATTGTAAATACAGTTTCATCCGAAATACAACAATAACATACAAATCATGCAGCCGCCACATTTGGAAACATTTGGCTTTATGTAAATTTAGACGAAGCGATTATTAAATCGAGGCGAGGAAATATTTAATTCTATTTGAACTGGAACTCGTGACTATGTTTGAAATTTAAACCTTAATAATTATTATGAAGCAAATATACAATCATCATCGTCATCATTTCGGCCTGTCACTGGTCTACTACTGAAAATAGGCCTTCCCCATAAGCTGATACAAAAGTTTGTAGCTCCAATTTTGGGGGGATTTTGCCATAGTTGTCACGCTTGGCAGACGAGTTGGCAACTACAGTTTATTTATTCAGATGTTCTAGGATGATTCTGCAGGATGTCCATTTCCTGGTTCACTTTTTCCCTCTGTCCACTTCTACGACACTCACGGGATGAGATGGGGTCATAGATACTTTTCAGCCGCCACCACACGGCAGGCACGGTAACATACAATATTCCGCATTATTGATTTTGTTATAATAGTAGTATCAAAATGTTTAAAAAAATGGAGAACATGGAATAATAGAAAAACATGGAGAGACTAGCACAACGTGCACGGGATAGGTCAAGAATCCGAGCAGGTAGGTACCACCCCTGGGCCAGATATTCCGCCGTGAAGCAGTAGCGTGCAAACATTACTGTGTTTCGGTTTGAATGGCAGTGTGAGCTAGCGTAATCACTTGGCATGTGAGACTTAAGAACTTATGTCTCGGGGTGATAGGCGCAGTGTGGTGTAATTTTCTGGGTGACACGGCATTTGTTATGGGCAGACGTTGCACTAACCATCAGGTGAGCGTTTCGATCGTTTCAACACTTTATGCAATAAAAAAAAAAACCTCTACCAATAACAAATGCTGCCTTGCCTAAAACACTTCTGTGCGCCATTAAGTCTCATGTGCCCAACAATCGCAATGGATATCAGCACACTTCAAACTGAAACACAGCCTGCACATCACTACTTCATGGCCGAATACCTCATACTATGTGGTAACTACTTCGACGAATTCCTGCATAGGAGTCTTACCACCCGACGCATTACTGGTGTAGTGGCAGCGTTTATTTGTTTTTTTTTGTTTATTGGATAAAGTGACGAAATGAGCAAAACGTTCACCTGATGATAAGTGCAATGTTTGCATATAACAAATGCCGCCAGAACATTTCTGTGTGACACCACACTGCGTCCGTCACCCTGAGATGTGAGTTCTTAAGTCTCATATGCCGAGTGATTACGCTAGCTCTCAGTGTCCTTCAAACCAAAACACTGTTATGTTTGCACACTACTGCTTCGCGGCAGAATAACTGGCCCTGGGGTGGTACCTACCTAGACGAATTCTTGCATAGGAATCCCACCACCAGTAAAAGTACCAGAGTAACTAAATAGTTTTAGTTTATAATCTTAAGCATTCTTAACTTGAATACGGATTTGATTTTGATTGGATTTGATTTTAACACAGCTACCTAGAAGATTCCTTCTTAATCATACAATATAAGATCTTTCATGATTAGACTGATACTACGGTAGTGTCAGAATTTGCCCAGATCTAGGTCAAGTAGAATCGTAAATTTATTACGTAATCTGTCTTGTGGTATCAAAGCCACATTCAATTATTCTATTTTAAGTATGCCTATCCATTCTTAACAAGAAATATAGACAAAAAACTGATCTGTTTGCATTGTATTGTATAGAAGAGTATATAGAAAAGGAATATTAGATAAGATTACTTGAAATTACTGTAACGTTAAGTACATTTTCGGGGTCTCTAAGGGTTTTTCGAAATAATAATTTAATATATGTATATGCTTAGTCTACGTATATAATTTGCTTAATTAATGGACAATTAAGAGACATTTTTTTTCTCGTATTTATCAAACAGAATGAGAACACCAGAAATAGTTGCCCTGGTTATAATTTATAATAGAGGTATTTGGTAACCAAAAGATAAACTAATCTAACTAATCTGCATGTTTAATGGTTTCCCTTCTTGAATTTTCAGTTCCTATGATTACTTCGTAATGGTATTGTAGGGTACACAGGGAACAGAGTGGGTAGCTATTACAGGCAAATTTTATGGGTAAGAAGGAAATAAAAGTCTTGGTGAATATTGCATAATAAAAAAAGTAAATTAAAGTTTCAGCCTATAAATGCTGAGCACAGGTCTCCTCTCGTTTCTGAGAGAGTTTTGGAGCTAGGAAGAATCCGCCGCGATCCAATCGCACGATCTCACGATCAGCATCCAATGCTATATGTTGGCGGACTGCACATGTCTTCGACATATTTCTCATTGCATAATGAATGAATTAAATAATTGCTACAATAAAAAATACTAATATTTGAATAATAGAGTTTTGGTTTATTTTAAAATATTGTTAAGGCTATTGTTATTTATTGTTTCGTTATTACCAAATAAAAGTATATAATAAAGATAAACAATATTAAAAACGTTTACCATAGACCATTACAATTCTTTTACTCTCGTGGGGCAAATGAAAAACAAATTAAAAGCTGTTTTCGAAGTAAACAGTGTACAGTTTTTAATTGTGTTTACTCAAATTGTACATTAACAAAAGCATATTTACAGAAAGATTATTACACCAAATAATTAATTATTTTTATATTAAAATTTAGGTTAAAGCTTTCCCAAGACTGCTACTTCTTATCAACGTTAATTTAGCTCGGTTCATTTAGATCTCATGTTTTATGTATGGTGCTATCGCTACGTCCCTTCTCTAGACAATGTCGGGCTGTTTAGTTTTGTAATCATCGTTTTGTTTTCAATAAAGGAAAGAAACTTACTTTGCTAAGTTCCGCATGCAAAATATAAAATGGTGAATATTACATACTTTTGAAGTAGCTTCTTGGCTTCTCATGTACGCTGATGATATTGCAGTCATCAGCGTACATAGGGAACTACGATGGTTCTTCCGGAAACTGAGTAAAACGACACCAAATACTCCACTGAACTAAGCAGAAATGAACTGAGGGCCCCGCCATGGAGAACATCAACGGTAATCGGGAAGGAAGTTGTTTCTCCGACAACAATCCCTATTGTTAAGTTATAACTAAAGTACATATTGCAAAAGCTATCAATATACTGGTAAGTTTCAGTTACCTTTTTATCTCTTAGTAAGACTAAGTGCTTGAGGCGAATTTTGAGGTGTTTATTTTAGACACTATAGTATTATAATTATACCAGTAGAATGGAACACCTGTTTTGGAATTAGCAGTTATTTTGTAACTGCCCAATAAGTCAAATTTACATTAAAATTGTTGTCACAAATATTGTTTAGGCGTTTATACATTTCTCTTCTTCTTTTTTTTATGGCGCCGTCTCTTACCGGAGGTCGGCTATCATCATATCAATTTTGATTATATACATTGCTGCTCGGAACAAGGTTTTTTCCGAGGTAGGTTAGGTTTTTAGGTTTAACTACGTCCGGAGATTATTTAGCCACGAGGTACTTCGTCTGGGTGATCTTTGCCTCGAATTTTCCCTGTATGAGCATTTAGAGCAAATCGTATTTCTCGTTGCGCAATATATGACCCAGATACTATAGTTTGCGCATTTTTGTTTACTCTTTGCAAAACTGTCATATAATACTATATTAGTTCACAATATTTTTAAAATTCTTCTGTACACATTTCGAATGCTTCTTAGCGCTTGCTCTCTGCTGCTTGTTATGGGTGTCCATGATTCGACGCCATACAGAAGAACTGAAAACACGAAGCATCGTGCCAAACGCACCCTAGTAGAGATTTTTTAAGATCGGTTGCGGAGGAGGTGGCTCATTATTTTTGTCTCTTTTAAGTTAATGTTACGACCATAACTTGCGCTTATGTTGTCTTCACGCTTGAGCAAATTTTTCAATTCTGTTAAATTGGACTTCAGTAAAATAGTATCGTCAGCATATCTAATGTCATTAATTGCATGACCATTCACTTCCGCATCTTCTAAAGCTTATTTAAATATTGCTTCTGGGTATATATTGAATAGCAGTGGGGATGATATGCATCCTTGTCTTACGCCCCACATGATGTCGATTTCTTCTGTCAGGTCTTGATCCACTTACTCGTTCTTTTTGTTGCCAGTTATTTTACTGGTGGTAGGATTCCTACGCAGGAATCCACCTAGATACGTACCACCCCAGGTCAGGTTAATCTTCCGTGAAGCAGTAAGTAGTGTGTAAACATTACTGTGTTTAGGTCTGAAGGGCACTGTGAGCTAGTGTAATCGCTGAGCATATAACGTTTAAGATGATGTCTCAGGGTTACTGGCGCAGTGTGGTGTCACACAGAAATGTTCTGGGTGATGCAACATTTGTTATGGGCAGACGTTGCACTTACCATAAGGTGAAGGTTTTGCTCGTTTCGTCACTGAGTCCAATAAAAAAATATATATAGATTTTTGATGATAGTTAAGTCTTGGGGTCAAGGCCTATGTCACTGAGAACACCCATAAGCTTGTCGTGCTGTACTCTATCGAAAGCTTTTTCATAATCGATGAAACAGATATACACGCACCTATTTATGTCCCAACAACTTTGTATTAATACCTGGTAACCAAAAAGCTCATGTCAAGACCCATAACCATTTCCGAATCCGAATTGGGTATTTGAAATATTCGCTTCCACCTTTTTGTAAATTCGACTGTGGATTATCTCAAGGAAAATTTTCTAAGCATGAATCATTATTGATATTATTCTATACTCATTACAGTTGTTTTGATATATTCGTTTATAAGAGTTAGGGAAGTGATTGGTTTGATTATTGAATCTTCTTAAACGTATTGAAATTGTCATGTTTTTCTTGCATTTTCTCTTGTTCTTGACATTCATCCTAAATCCACTTTTCTTTAGCTTCCAGATGCAGCTTTTTCCATTTTTTTATGTAAAGTTTCGTATTTTTGCCGATCTACATTCTTCATCTCTCTTCTTTAAATCATAAGTTTATACATTTATATAAAAAAAAAATGTAGTAAAATAAGTATGTAGGAATTTTGGATAGTTATCAACTATGACTAAACTACGCTACACTTATAGCTTTGTCGTGACTAGCTGCTGGAGACTACGTTACGACAACACGTAGATGTGTGTTAGGGTCGTAGCTAGTGGAAAGATGTTGTCTCTGCCTACCCCAATGGGAAAGGGGTGTAACACTATATATGTATATATCTCTAAGAGACAGTTTAACGAATGTTAAAAGGAAATCTAAAACAAAAATAAAATTAATTAGGCATTTGAATTAGTCTTCTGTTTGATCATATATAATTTGATTTAAATGTATCATATTAAATAATTTTTTGTTGTTTATCTATCTAATGATTTATGTACATACAAGCCATGATACCCACAGAGGAAGAAAAATTTTTCAAGGTACAATGCCACTGATTATGGTATGTAATAATTTCTTCCAACCGGCCCGGTACAGTGTAAAACAGAAGCATATTCAGTGTCCATTTTTCTATACATTACACTAATATTCATTTATAAGTGTACTTTGATGTGTTATTTATTTTATATTATAATAATATTAATAATAACTGTTTATTTCAGAACATATACAGAAAAGCCTATATAGATCCGTATTAATATTATAGAGTCTATTGATAATATAAAAGCAAAACCAATGATAAAACTCTCAGCAGACAATTACGAGTCGATTTCGACTGGTTGGACGTTTCTTTTTCGTCATACGACTTTATTTATAAGTGATAAATAAGGCGTTCTCTTCTGTGATTTGTTTTTTGTTTTATGTTTTATATCTTTCTTTGTCTTATCATGTTGAATTTCTTTCTGTAAGTATATGTATGAAGTCGATTAATTGGATTCTTCTACGTCTCTTCGAGTTTCTCGTCGAGTATCTTAACACTTTCTTGTGTTTTACGCGGCGTGGAACGTTATTTCTCTACGGTACAATACAATTATTTGCTCCGATAGAGACCGTTCTTTTTGGCGCAGTTATAAAGACTATTTGTTTCAATAATACATTTGTTTATACACGATGTTAACTTGAAAAACATACAGAAATGTTGAAACTATTTTATCACCATCATCATCATTATAGCAACGTGTTGCATATTTGTATTTTTTACTTCAAGACTAAACTTTTATCTGAACTTGTAAGTAAAAAAGTTAATATCGTTGCCTTGAAAAATTTGATGTCACTTTAATTTTTATGGTTATTCAAAATCAAATGATGATAGATTTCTTTCTTTACTATGATAATTTGAAAATAAAATCTTTATCGTTATTTACAACATACAATAATTATTAAAATATTGGATAAAATGTAACAATAGCTGTTAATAATATTGAAGAAAGGACTGACTAATCTGTCTGTCTGTTTCTGTAAGACTGTCGAAAGGTGTTAAAGTTCATATACAAGTCTACATAATAAAAAGCCTTATAAAGAAACAGTTTTCAAGGTAAATCTGTAAAAGCCTACGGGCTAACAGTGACCATCAGTCTTAAAAAAACTGACCAATTAAAATTTTTTTAGAAGTTAAAATTGAAATAATACTTGCTTATATGTATCATTACAATATATTGTGTTTGTACTTTCAAATGCCGATAGGTTTCCGGCAGAGTAGAATAGCACCTACTTCTTTCCAACGGAGGTTTCGTAAAAGGCGACTAAGGTATTATACGGTCTTTATTCTTGCAGAATAATACCATAATATGCAAAGCTGTCACCATACTGCTCGGAGAACGCAACGGGGAGAAATAATTTTTTGACTCTTACCAAACGCGTCAAACCCATCACATTTCCCGCGGGGGCGAAGAGTAGGCTACGGGCACGGTCTCTGCCTTTTTACTTACACGGGAAAAAGACGTGACAGTATATGCGTGTTTTTGATAACTTTAAAAATATGTGATTAATTGTTAACCATTGTCCTTGTACCTCTAACAATAGAAAGCGTACATTTTGCACGAACATTTAAATAATGACGTCGGAACTACTGGCCTGTTAAAATGCAATTTGTATAGGAATCACGCGCCACTTGTTACCTATGGTCCCTTAAGCACCCAATGTCATTAGCAAACGTTTGTTTAGGATCTGAATTCACTACCGACGCAGATTTTATGAAGATTGCGAATTTCTTGGAATAAGTAAGTTTGATAAATTATTTGTAAATATGTTTGAGACCTGAACAAACATATGGAAGTAAAGTAACAACCTATAAATGCCCCACTCACACACACAAATCTGAGCACGGGCCTTATCTGATTCTTGAGAGAATTTTGGAGCAGGGAATAGTACGCCAAGCTGCCCTAATACGGGTTGGCAGACTTCAAATTTCGTCAAAACATATTTTTTCTTTTGGCATGCAGGTTCCTCACGATGTTTTACTTCACCGCTGAGCATGTGGTAAAACAGAACTTAAAATTGGAGGGCAATTTTAGAGGTTCCAGCAACGGGAATAGAATTCAGGTCACTCGCGTACTAGGAAATTTAAGGCAAGCGTCCGGCCCCTGATCTCTTGGAAGTTACTTGATGAAACTTAACAGATTATTTAAGTCACATTTAAATAACATTTTAATTATAAATACGTGCAAACAATTGTATTTGAAAATGGTTATTGATACTACATTTTATATATTTATTCGAATGTTACTAAAAAATTTAATTACAGGGCATATGAGACTTAAGAATTGATGTTGTGTTAATATGGGTGTTGAGCACGGTGTGGTGCCACACTGAAACGGTTCAAGAGAAGAGAAGAGAAGATAAATACATTAATGAAGTTATTAAAATGAGTTCCAACACACGTTACGGTTGTATATACAAATTATTTGGAGAGAATGAGTGACGTATAACTGGCGATCATCTGTTTGAATTTGAATATACGCTCTAGAAAGTTATTAAAAACGTTCGCGTTTTTTAAAGAAATTATCGTATCTATAAGCAGCTATCTTAGCATAGATTAATTGGATAAATAATAGATCATGCTATGGAATACGTAGCTCTTGGCATTGGCATGTCCAGCGTGGCAGTTGCGGACTCTTACTATTATTACTATTGGAATAGAATATCAGCCGTGGTGGCCGTTGGTAAGTAGGCGGGCGCTCGCCTTCAATTTCATAGTACGCGAGTGATCTGTTTGACCCCGGTGCTGGCACCTCTAAAGTTGTTCTGCAAATTTAAGTGCTTATTTACAACGTGCTCAGCGGTGAAGGAAAACATCGCAATAAAAATATTTCAAAGAAATGTGAAATCCACAAGCTATTACACGCACGCATTAGATCAGCCAAATCCAAACCCCTCTCAGATATGAGAGGAACCCTGTGTTATGCAGTGGGATATTTATAGGTTGTTGATTTACTTTTTAAGTAGAATATCTGGCTACTATAGTTGATTTTTATTTTATGCTTGAAACTCAATAACTTTTGGTAGGATTCCTATGCCGGAATCCATCTATCAGTAGGTACCACACCAGGTCAGTTATTCTGACATGAATCAGTAGTGTGAAAACATTACTGTGTTTCGGTCTGAAGGGCATTGAGAGCTAGTGTAATCACTGGGCATATGAGACTTACGAACCGATGTCTCTGGGTAACGGGCGCAGTGTGGTGCCATACAGAAAAGTTCTTTTTTTTATTGCATAAAGTGATGAAACGAGCAAAACGTTCATCTGATGGTAAGTGCAACGTCTGCCCATAACAAATGCTGTGCCACCCAGAAAATTTCTGTGTGACACTACACTGTGCCCATCACCCTGAGACATAGGTTCTTAAGTCTCATATGCCCAGTGATTACGCTAGCTCACAGTGCCCTTCAAACCGAAACACAGTAATGTTTGCAAACTACTGCTTCACGGCAGAATAACTGGCCCTGGGGTGGTACCTACCTAGACGGACTCCTGCATAGGAATCCTACCACCAGTGTTCGGGGTGATACAGCATTTGTTATGGACCGCCGTTGCTCTTATTACCAGGTGAACGTTTTGCTCGTCCCGTAACTTCATCCAATAAAAATTACTAAAGTCACGAACGTCACCTATTAAACTTCTCAACCAATTTTGATGCATATCAATACTAATATTAATTCGAAAGTAACTCTCTCTGTCCCTCTGTCAGTCTGTTACCTTATCACGGTTCAACCGCTAAACTTGCATCTTGGGGTCGGACATAGAATACTCTTTATCCCGGAAAATCAAATAGTTCCCACGTGATATTTAATAAACCTATATCGGCGCGGACGAAGTCGTGGGCATCAGCTAGTAGTTCATAAGTTTCAAACGTAATTTTACTGAAAATTAACATTTAGCGCTGGATAACACCGATGGATCGCAACCCAATTTGAACTGTGCTATTCTCGGAAATACCCAGCGCTATTATCAGTCTCCGATTAGTTACTCTTAGTTTGGAGTAAGGTTTAAGTTTTGTCTCTCGAAACTGCAATAAGTTAACAGATGAAGAGTGATATAGATTATAAATGTTCTATGATCCAAACGAACAATTGCTTCCAGACCATATTTAACTGATATCATAAAGTTGTATATGAATGTGAATGGATGTATGTAACGTATTTTGAATCTGTCTATTTGGTTGTATTTATATATATATATATTTATATATATATATATATATATATATATATATATATATATATATATATAACTTTTTTTTTTATTTATTTACAAATAATACTACTACTAATAATACTATTTCTAATAATACTATAATACCTGCCACCGCTTTTTCACCACGCCATGGATTGACTGGCAGAGAATGCCTATAGGCAGGCGTTAAGTCCGCACATTGTTACCTTTATGTTAAGGTTTACAAAAAAGTTTTTAAATAAAACTAAATAAATAAACAAAACACTGAAAAAAACGTCCAGCGCGTGTTGCCAACGATTAAAGAGGATTATTTATTATTTTTTGAATTATTCATATAAGTTTGAAACAAAGTAATGAATAACTACTGGTGGTAGGATTCCTATGCAGGAAGCCGTCTAGGTAGGTACTCGTACCACCCCAGGGCCAGTTATTCTGCCGTGAAGCAGTAGTGTGCAAACACTACTGTGTTTCGGTTTGAAGGGCACTGTGAGCTAGCGTAATCACTGGGCATTTGAGACTTAAGAACTGATGTCTCAGGGTGAGGGCGCAGTGCGGTGTCACACAGAAATATTCTGGGAGACACAGCATTTGTTGTGGGCGGACGTTGCACTTACCATCAGGTGAACGTTTTGCACGTTTCGTCACTTTGTACTATAAAAAAAAAAACTTATATAAATTGTCTATATAATACGACTTTAAAGATTAAACCAAATGCAATTATCAGAGAGCATAAATTTCATTCTATGGTTTTAATATGTAGAGTACTTTTAGGAGCACGTAGCGGTTATCTGCTCTTATCAGCTGCCTCTTATCAGTTTAATGTGAGAATTTATCCGACCTGCGAGTCCAAGCTTAATTTCACTCACAAGATTTTATTATAATAATTTAATAAAAAAACGACTTACACGCAATAGCTCCAAACATGATTATGCTTATATATCTTCATAATTTTCTCATAGATTCCATCATCAGAACTTGACCAAATTTATATGGGACCATCCCTATAGTACCGTCTTTCAAAAAAAAGATTCATAACAAAGAAATTATACATCAAAATACATAAAATTAATAAATAATACAGACGATTTGTGAACCGTCTCCTTTTCGCTCGCTTTAAAAGTAAATAAACTCTATCAAACAAATTGCAAGATATTTATTTTACACGCAACATTAGCAATGCTATTCAGTTCATGTATGTTTGCGCTATGTTGAAATCAGAGTGAAAATATATTTACTAACAAAAGTCAATTCACTAATCTTTACTGAGCATTATATTTATTTTTTGTTACAATTTCTCAACCTTATTACGTTATAAAATAACCCCAAAACAATAGCCAGCTTAGGGTTAACGATGGAGTCTGATACTATAAACTATATAACAGTCATTTAGTCGGCAAAGAAGGCATATAGTTATTATTATGTTGTAGCATACATACTTGAATGATTAAACGAACTCATCTATCAGTGTAGTTCGATCCTAATTGTCTTGACTTTGTGAAAGTAATTTAGAGAACCTTACCGCATAGGCCACGAGTTTAAAGCTACTGGCGTATATTTATTACGTACAATAGAGAAATTGATATTAACTTCTCCCCTTCCTCTTATGTCCACACACAACACGGGTCAGCATGTCAATCTCATATATTTTAGAGACCACGTCCAATATATTAATATGAAGGGCCTTTCTAATAGGAATAGCCCTACTATGTAAACAATAACCGGGTGGGTAGGGACTTATAATGCCTTTGACAAAGCTAGGAATTGTTGTTGTTCTTTTTGTCCAAATAAAGTAACAATGTAACTTTCTAATATATATCTACCCGTGCGAAGCCGGGGCGGATCGGATAGTATAAAATAAAAAGAAATACGGTTTGAGCTTTTTAAATTTTATTTGTAAGAAACAACAGGTCCATATTCGATTAACATTTATACTCTCAAAGTGCAATAACAAATTTTTACTGGTGGTAGGATTCCTATGCAGTGATATTTTTTTTAATAACATTGGGTAATTATGTTTTTTGGCATATTTGAAGTGGCTTTGAGAGTTTTTTTATTTGTGATTTATATATTTGCATGCTGTAATAAATGGCTGAATTAGGAGATCCTTAATGTGTTGACCATCATTATAATACCATATTCAAGAGCAAATAAAGACTATTATTATTATTTTTAATTTAAGGAGTGTCAATGACATAAATTCTTTGATTTGAAATTAGACATAAAATCTAAAGCAATCAAGGAGTTCCGAATAAAAAGCTGGCTATAACAGTGGTGCATTAAACCTCTAAATAATCATGCACCTCTAATGCTGCTTTTAAAAATGTATTAAGAAAGACGAGTGAGTTTGAAATTCTACGTTATATTAAACGTAAACTGCTTAGGGACTGCAGTACATTGCATTCTTATACTATTATTATAATACGATAGGGTGCTTTTTGAAAGCTAGAAATTGCATTTGATGCGGACTGGTGAATGCTTGCAGAAATGAAATAGAAGTGAAGAAAAATTGTTATTTGTTTTACCACCAGTCTTTTGGCTCTTCGTTGAATGCGGTCAAATGGAAGAAAGCTGGCACTGAGCTGAGGCAACGAGAGTAGTGCTTCCAAAATAAGGTGATAGTTATGACGAAGGGTTTTATGTTAGCGGTAAATGCGCAAACTTGTGTCTTATTCGGGTTGAACTGGGCTAAACTTATTCGGCCCCAATTAGAGATTTTGTCTAATAAGATCTCGACTCAGGATATTAGTTTGTTCCGGCAACGTGTTCCCGAGAAAGATTGACAAGGCCGGTGTATCACCGATACTGTCATCCACAAAGCAATGAATGTTACAAATTTACAACCTATCATAGATATGCAGAAGAAACAGGCCTTGTGGAACACCAGTATGTACCGACTTAGAGTCCGAGCATGCACTGTTGACTTGGATACTCCGGTCTGTGAGAAAACTGGTGAGCCCATTGCATAATATCTCGGGAACCCCGCGAAAGGAAGTTTCGAGAGAAGCGCTTTGTGCCGGACCCGATCCGGCACAAAGACGGCCTTCGCTTTGTCCAAAATAACTAACAAGACTTGTGTTATCGACTGCCTCCGCCCATTAATGACTGAGGTAGAAGATCACCACCTGAGCGACCCCGACGGAAAATGTACTGGCGGTCACTAATCAGCTGGAGGTCCTCGAGTTACCCCGATAGCTGATTATTTCAGGAGAACAGAGAGGCGATGGCGATCGGCCTGTAGTTGAAATAATCTAACCGATGGCCTTTTTTAGAGATCGGGTGGACTATAGCAGTCTTCAATGTCTTCAGGACGACATCTGGAGAGATATAGGCGGTGCTAACTCTAGAGCAAACAGCCTCGGCACAATAGGGAAGATTCCACCGGGCTCACTCGACTTGTGGATGTCCAGAAAAAAGAGTGCTTTGCACACAGAGCTCTGGAAAAACCGGACTTTTGTCATAGAGCAACGCGGAATTGTGAGCGGGGTGGTGAGTTCCCTCTGTCATGGATAGTCGCAAAAAAATACCCTAAAAGATCGGCTTTCTCCTTTGCGTCGTGAGCCAGCGAGTCGTCTTCCTTGTGTAGAGATGGGAGTTATGGCTGACAATCCCTTAGAAGCCTTGGCGAGAGATCAGAATGCACAGGTTCCCGAATGAAAGCGAAGTCGCAAAGTACCACGATCTCAGCTAATGAGATATGCTGTAGCAGCAGCCATTTGGTTTGGTAATTAACGATGTGGGACCTATAAAGGCACCCATAGACGCAAGGATGGTCGTCGCTTTCTATGCACTGGCAAAGGATGGACAGGTCCGTGCCTTCAAGACTACCGAGGCATACACAAACCCTGGCCCGTGGCACAAAGGAGTGTTTGTTCCAGTTTGTAAACCGGGTAGGAGAGGTATCTGCCGGAGCAGGTATCTGGGTCTCGATAAAAAAAGCGCACGGCGTCTTGATTAAAATGAAGTCCCCTGATATTGCAGGAATCCACGGCGAGCGTGGTAAGGAGTGTAGCAGTTTTGATGCTTCGTTTGCCTCGAGCAGCAGGCGTGCAGGGTGGAACTTTTCCGCCCCCAAAATGCGGGGCAGCCTGAGCTTTCACGCTCAGGTAGCGTATGGTAACTTTAGTAAGAAAAGAAACTCAGCAAGGGAAAAGATGATCTATAGTAGCATGGCAACAATTTGTTTTTTTTATTGGTTAAAGTGACGAAAGTAGCATAATGTTCACCTAATTGTAAGTGCAACGTCTGCTCATAACAAATCCTGTGTCACTCAGAACATTTATCACGTCACCCTGAGACATCAGTTCTTAAGGCTCTTATGCCTAATGATTAACTAATGGGAGCTAGTGTAGCTCTCAGTGCCCCTCAAACAGAAACACAATAATGTTTGCACACTACTGCTTTACGGCAGAATAACTGGCTCTAGGGTGGTATCTACCTTACTACCCTACGTCTTAAGGTGACGGGCGCAGTGTGGTGACACTAATAAATATCAGGTGAACATTTTTCTCGTCTCGTCACTTCCAATGACAAAAAAACCATTGACAAAGAAAACCAAATCGCAACTGTTTTATATGCAACTTAAAATCGATACTGTGAATAAGTATGCTACAAATAAATATAAAAACAACAAAATCATTTTTACTTCACTGAGATTGGATTCCAAAACTTAAACTTGACTCTATCCATGCAATTACCTGTATATACTGTAATAAACAACTAAATGGCATATTAGATGCACAATTTAATTACGCTGTGTCTTCTGGTACAAATTATTCCATTCAAGACAATTAGACTAAGTCGGACACAGCTGCAGCTATGATTTATATTCCTAACAATTAACATTGGATTCGAGAAACAATGTATAAATTGAAATTAATTAATAAAATCCGGGAAAGGCATTACTTGACTCCATATTATAACTTGAATCTGTATTATATACGTATAAATATCAAGTTATTGATAATCAACGTATAGACTACGATTTGCTGTTTCTAGAAGTAGGCGGAATCTAAATTATAGAAAAAATCTTAAATTTGACAGCACGCAAATGACCTGGGTCCGATCCGCTATCATGTATGCTGAATATTCAAAAAAATAAATACATGCAAATTATTTAAGATTATTTATTATTATTATTGGTAGATCAGGGGCTAGGCGCTCGCTTTTAATTTCATAGTACGCGAGTGTCCTGGGTTCGATTCCCGGTGCCGGCACCACTAAAATTGTTAATTGCAATTTTAAGTGCTGACTTACCACGTGCTCGGCGGTGAAGGAAAACATCGTGAGGAAACCTGCATGTCTGAGAAATTAAAAATATTTCGAAGACATGTGAAGTCCGCCAACCCGCATTGGAGCAGCGTGGCGGATTCTTCCTAGCTCCAAAACCCTCTCAGAAATGTGAGGAGGCCTGTGCTCAGTAGTGGGACATTTATAGGCTGAAACTATGAAACTACTATTTAAGAATAAAATAGAATTATAAAGCGATCTGTAAGATGTGAAAAAATTGAAACGAGTAATGTATGTTACAAGAATAACGCTCTACTAAGCCATATGATAGCATTCCGTTCAGCAAAATGTTTAAAGACGAATTAGTCATTTTCTTTTTTTTTCGTATTGAAATAAAACATGGTTATGTGCTATGATTTTAAATTGCATAGGTTCGTTTACGAGTTCTTAACATATTCATGGCTTAATTTTATTGAAAATGTCGTAAAGTACACAATTCAAAAATTATCGAGTGTTTCTAAAAATTAAATCCTTCCGATCTTATTTCATTGATTTTTTTTTAATAATTCCCATTTTTGAGGATTTTTTTTTGACCATAACACTTCAGCTACAGTTTAAGGAGCATTACCGAGAAGGGATGAATTGTGAATACTCCAATCAGCGGGTTACCATGCCCATCGGCGCAATAGACGACTAGGTAGGTACGACCCCAGGGCCAGTTATTTTGCTGTGAAGCAGTAGTGTGCAAACATTACTGTGTTTCGATTTGAAGGGTACTGAGAGCTAAGTAATCACTGGGCATATGAAACTTAAGAGCTCATGTCTCGGGGTGACGGGCGCAGTGTGGTGTCATGTGATGAACACAGAAATGTTCTGGGTGACACAACATTTGTTATGGGCAGGCGTCACTTTATCCAATAAAAAAAAATCGCGAGGCACAGCTAGTGTCTCATTAAGTACGAGTATGATGCACTCAATAATTTCGTACGTAAATAATTTTATATTAATAAATAAATAAATATTTACTTACAAGATGCTTAAGAAGAAGAATTATGAAAACAATTATTTTTGGTTATTGAACGCAATTATATAAGATAAATTATGTTTCGAATACTAAAAGGCTATACTTCCGTGCTAGCATTAATAACATGCACAAGCGTAAATTAAGCGTAAGCGAAACTAGGCAGACAGCGAGTATCATCATATTATAGACTAAGCCAACCATAGACAACATTTTATATGTAACATTTTTTATCTGGATTTTCTTGTGAGTGACTTAATGTCCACTACGATTTTATGTTTGAAGCAAGTCCATATCTTAACGTAGATACAGCGGTTTAAATTGATTCAGAAACACTACACAATCTTGAATTATTAAAAAAAAAGATTTTAGAATATCTTGAGGCTGGCGCTAAAAGCTTGTCATGAAAACTGAGCAACGCTTAATGGCATACTTTAGCTATGCAAATGTTGCCTTTGAGTAACAATGCACATATATATTATAGTCCCTTGCAGCTCAAAGTAGCAGCATAATGCAATATTATAACTTTTTTCATATATGGAGAAGCAATACTATATGATAATCATCACCATTTCCGTCTACCACTAGTCCACTGTTAAACATAGTCCTCCCCTATGGATTGACACAAAAGCTTGTAGTTCTCATTTTGGGGGGATTTTGCCATAGTTGCCACGCTTGGGACGCGGGTTAGCAACCGCAGTTTATTTATTCAGATGTTCCCGGAAGATGCTGCTGCCCATCTATTGGTTTTAATTTTTCCCTCGGTCTACTATTACGACACCCACGAGATGAGATGGGGAATCTACCCTAAGCCGCCATACGGTAAACAATGTATGTTGTGGTTGTAGTCCTTGGGTAATGATGTATATTATCTAATAAAAACATAGTATTGACGAAACAGATTTATGAGGCGAATTTGAATGGGCAATTCGGTGAGGGTCTACTTAGGCAAACGTATCACTAGAAACGTATCACACTATGAGGTCGAAGTCGTTTTAAGGCAACCGACCGAACACGTCGAAATTACTCACAACCGATGAGATTATATGAAAACGCTAATGAAAGTAGACGTAGCAAGTGGAAAGATGTGGTCTCTGCCTATCCCAATGGGAAAGAGACCTGTCTATCTATGTATAATTTAAATAATATTAAAAATAAACATAACAACGTTATTGTAAGCTCTCAAGCAAACATACTCTATGTTTTTGTATGACAGGCAAGCGGACATGTGCAACTGCGTCCACTGCAGCCGGCCTCGGTGATTAATGTAGCTGAAATTCAACATAGAAATGGAATTATAATGTAACTACTAGCTGTATATGTAACTATTACAAAACGTATGTGCAATATGACGAATTCCAAGTAATATTTTGACCTAGTTAAACTCATTTTCTTATTTTCCACGTCCCTCTTAGGTTCAGTTGGAGGGCAAATAAGGCTGCACAACGGAGGGCCTCACCTGCGCTTCACTTTCGAGACCTCTCAAAATCTGTGTCGTGGTTGAAGACAGGTATACATTCCACAATGGCGACCGGTGTCTGCTTGCTTTATTTGTTAAGAGCTATGAGATGTCAGAGCTGATGTTTCGATGATCCGACAATATGTACTCGACCTCCAGAATGCTCAAAAGCAACACATTTACACGAAGTATACGTTATTGTTACCAATCTGCTTTCATTTGATCGCCAGTTTAACCTTAATTATTGCAATAATTGTGAAAGATACTCTGTTGATACACCTAATGCTATTTTTCATTGCGCACGCGGATCTTAGCAAATTAACTTTCTCTTCTTTACTTGTCCCTTATTTTACATCGCATTTTAATTATTTCAATTCAAAATCTTGTCTAATTCGTTCCTCAAGTTCTTCGTTTTCTTCACCCTAAAGTCCACTATTGGGAATAGGTCTCTCCGAAGGTGAGAGGATTTGCTGTAATCAACACCCTTGGCAGGTGGGCCGGCAACCTTAGACACTGCTGCCTGTCACTGGTCAGAATAATTTAGCTCTGGCATAATAGAGACGCTTATACCGTCATCAATCGGAGGCTATGCGATTTTCCTGGAACTTTCTCGACACTAGGAGTGGCAGATTCCCTAATGATGATATTTTTAAATGGTAATTGATAGTTATTACCAGTATAATGTAATGATACGAATTTTTTTTTGCTGGATTACTTTGTTATTGGATAAAGTGACAAAACAAACAAAACGTTCACCTGGTGGTAAGTGCAACGTCTGCCCAGAACATTTCTGTGTGCAACCACACTGCGCCTGTCGCCTTGAGGCATGAGTTCTTAAGTCTCATATGCCCAGTGATTATGCTAGCTCTCAGTGCCCGTCAAACCGAAACACAGTAACGTAAGATAACAAAAAATAACTAACAATGAAAATGAAGTTAAATACAATAATTAAATCGACTTAAACTAGTTCAACGCTTTTATAGAAAATGGGGGTCTAGCCTAACACATTAACAACACATTACGTTGTCAATAAAGTTGAGTTAACTAAATTTATTCGGATACCGTAGTGTATTTTTTCATATTAGGGATAGAATAATCAGCAAGGCAAGGTTGAGCCTTGCCTTCCTGATTATTCTATACCCCTCTTCAGAAAGAAAGAAAGAAGAAAGAAAAACATTGATTACGGAAATACGCCACAGACATAAATAAATAAAGTGATGCACTAGACATACAATTTAATAATGTATAGGAACATGTCAAACAGAAAGAAACAATAAACAACATCACAAAACTGAACATTTAACAAAGCTCGTTTAAAAAAATATTGTCGCGTGGCGCATTAAGTTTTCTTCTCACTCACGTGACTTCTAGTCTTTAGAAGATTTAAATTTGTATAAAGATCAAGGAATTGATCAATAATTAATATTGATATTCCCCTAGCCGCTTTTCGACCACGGCAGTAACTTAACCTAGTATTGTCTGAAGCTATCAACTGCGAAGGAGATTCGTGTGCCACAAAAACGTTGTACAACCAATAAGATAGAGCTCACTCATGCGATGCCAATGGAGGTAGGCTAGGATGCAGTGTCACAGACGTGGGGACAATCACAACATAACGAGATCCGAAAACCTCTTATCAGTGTTGTTTTTCGTGTTTTTTTTTAACAAATTTTGGCTCTGGCTGGTATTCGAGCCCAAGACCCACGGCTTAGAAGGTTTTACCTAACCAACTAGGCGACGCGATCGTCCACTAATAAATATAATATGGTCAAGCCGCATGGCCTACTGGCCAGAGTACCTCAATTGTACGCCGCCAGTCCTGGTTTCGAATTCGACCATAAACACAAATTGTTTTCTTGTTGTGTTGTTAATGTGAAATGTATGTCTGTAAAACGCACATACCCGGAGAAATCCTACTGTGAAGCTTCGCTGAAAAAAATTGTCAATATACATTTTTTGTCCAAAAATTCGCAATTTATACATAACATGTATGTATTGAGTACCTTTAGCTTTTCCTACAAGACAATAAATAACTTCAATTATTTTTTATTTTTATACAAGGTTTTTAACACCTTTCTAGGGATCTAGATTTTATGGACCATTTTATGGTGACGCATTAAAGCGTTTAAATAAAATGTGCCAGAGTCTCTAATGGTTTTAATAGTAGTTGTAAAAACTTCTTAGAAATATGGTATTGTCTCGAATATTGTTGTTGAATATTGTTGAATATTGATTTTACAAACAAAACGTTTGAGATTTGTATCTCAAACGTTTTGTTTGTAAAATCATAAGTTGGCTGCGTTTTTTTTTTTAAAGAACACGATATAAAAGCTATTAAATGTTTTATTTCGAAACATTAAAAAGTAGATGATGGTGCAAAGGAAGATTTTTTTATTGGTTAAAGTGACGAAACGAGCAAAAAACCCGTCCACCCGAAGTCCACCGTCTACCCAGAACAAATGCTGTGCAATCCAGAACATTTCTGTGTGACACCGCACTGCGCCCGTAACCCTAAGAAATCACTCTTAAGTCTCATATGCCCAGTGATTACGCTAGCTCTCAGTGCCCTTCAGACCGAAACACCGTAGTGTTTGCACACTACTGCTTCATGGCATAATAACTTGCCCTGGGGTGGTACCTACCTAGATGGATTCCTGCATAGGAATCTTACCACATAATATTATGGTTTTACACACATAATATTACACAAAAGATTGTTGCCATCTTCTAGCTTATTTATCCTTCAGTATTCATTGACGTTATACTCGGGAGAAAATGGGATGCTGGATAATCTTACACAACCACTTTCCTTTCAAATTTTGTATGATGTCTGCTTAGTTCTACATAATGTGAAAAAAAATATTGTAGATACGAAAGTCATTATCTAAATCGAATTTAAAAAAAAATTAAGAATTTTAAACTTAACAAAGCCAAACAAAATAATACGAATGCAAAATTACGTGAGAAACAATTTTAGTACGTATTTAACATACAAGCTTCTTAGACAACTATCTTGTTAAAGTTAAATTAATACTGTTTGTAAGTGTACGAACACAGCGTAGCTTAAATCCACTTACTTGTTTAAGAGCTACACAAGCAACACTGGAAAACAAAACGTACACATATATTTAGAATAAATGAATGGATTTTTTTTTATTGTATAAAGTGACGAAACGAGCAAAACGTTCACCTGATGGTAAGTGCAACGTCCGTCCGCAACAAATGCTGTGTCACCCAGAATATTTCTGTGTGACACCACACTGCGCCCGTCACCCTGAGACATCAGTTCTTAAGTCTCAAATACCCAGTGATTACGCTTGCTCTCAGTGCCCTTCAAACCGAAACACAGTAATGCTTGCACACTACTGCTTTACGGCAGAATAACTGACATTGTAGTTACCTACCTATAGTAAAAGAATAACAAAAAGGAGTTAGAAACAAAACTAAGCGATGCACGATACAATGTCACTGGGACAACTACATGGCAAATACCTGAATTATAAATTAATATAAAAAAACAACCAATATCCACCTTTACACGGCGGAATGCTAAAAAGGAATGCCTCTCAGGATGTGCTGGGATGTGTTCAACTAATAAACCCTTAGGTTCTTTTAGTTCAATTGGTTTATTTTTTTAGCTTGTCTTTATTGTAGCTCCTCATCAAAATCTCCCCATCCATGGGTTGATAGGGAGAAAATGCCTAAAGGCATTAAGTTAGTCATTTGTATCCTTTTATTGTAAGGGAAGCAATAAATGTTTAAAATAAATAAATCTCACCCTGTTTTTCTGTTCATCCTAATACGGACATTAATACTCGTATATCACCAATAAAATACACACACAAATAAATCATAAGCGCATATAAAATATATAATTTATACACCGTTACATACACGTACTTACGTTTTTAAAAGTTTATAATTTGCGTGCAGAGGACTTCTAGAAGTCCCCAAGAGTAATAACAATTATAATTGCAATAAAGAATAAAAAATATATCTATTAAGTCGCATAAAGACTAAGCGCATGTAAAGATGAAGGGACGCGGGGAGCAGGCCCGATTATTCCTGTGTCTCACTCACTCAGGCAAATTGCACGACGGCCTCACATAGATTAGCAATCTGAAAGTAATATGGAGCCCAATCGGACAACGACTCAAAATGTTCCACGGCAATGTTGCCGTGTGCCCATGGGATTTGAGCTGCGCCAGGAAGTCTTAGTGGCGCTCAATATTATATGCGTGTGTATTGAATACACAATGGGATACGTATACACATATATAATTATATATGTTTATACATATAAAAATGGATAGGTTCTATCTATATGTATATAAATATAAAAGCCTTTTATTCCTTGCATTTTTACAGTATTAACTTTATTTTATTAGGTATGTTTTTGATTTTGATGCAAGAACCCCATATTGGGTGAAGGCCTCCTCCTCCGGTAGGAGGGTAGAGTGAATAATCCTAGTTTTCACACTTATTGGCATGTTACTTTTGAAAATCTCTTTTAGAATACAGTATTTTTTTCATGTTTGCTGTACTCTTCTTTCTATATCTATGTCGTTGTTTTTTTCTGTCAAAACTAATTGTCTTTCTCAAGTAAAAAATTAGAGGTAAATGTAATTTTCGGTGTATTCAAGTGAATTTCCATTGAGTGTTATTGGTATTTTGCAAGTATTTTTCATTATCATATTTTTAGTGAGATTGATTTCCAGTAGCGATAAAAAAAATATAGCGATAAACATTAAGCAGCCTATTAGTCCGAGTATTGTTATTAATTTGATTATTCTTTCTGAATTCAATCGACAAACTAAACAACTATTTTTTTGTAAACTGTTAAAGTTAAATCAATACAATTAAGTAGCATTCTATGTACATGTCCTAATTTTTTTTTTATTGCAGAAAGTGATGAAACGAGCATAACGTTCACCTGATGGTAAGTGCAACGTCTTTCTATAACAAATGCTGTGTCACCCAGAAAACTCGTTTCGTCGTTTCAGCCCATCACAAATCCACTGCTGAACATAGGCCTCCCACATAGATAGCCACAAAAGTTTGTAGCTCTCATATTGGAGGGATTTTACCATATTTGCCACGCTTGGCCGAATTCGTCTAGGTACATTACTAACATTACTGTGTTTCGGTTTTAATGGTACAGCTAAAATAATTACTGGGCATATGCGACTTAAGAACCGATGTCTCAGTATCTGTATGGTTACACATAGAAATATTATAGGTGACACAGCATTCGTTATAAGCATATATTCCAGATTAATGAAATGCTCGTCCAGTATCTTCGGAAATGAATGAAAAAAGTTGGCGGTAGGTGTAGAAAACTAACAAGTATTAAGAGCTCCGATTTATTTTTCACAGTTAAATTAATTTACTATAAATATTATATATTTTTTAATTAAATCAGTTTGTTAACAAGTGTTTGCAATTAGTTATGAAGTAATTGTGTCTATATGAAGTAGTTTTAAAAAACTTACTTGCGTCACTCTTCACTACATAATATTTTATTAGTGAAATCAATATTTCTTTCGAAACAAATCACCATGACGAATATCGCTCATTTCAGCAATATGCCAAGAGAAGTGGAAGTTAGCTTGTCACAAAGAATGGCTGAGTTTGAGGAGCGGCTACAAGCTGCATTAGTACCTTCCAATGCATCGCTGCTTCAACTCAGCCAAGAATTTCAGGCTTTTAAGGAACTTGCGAGTAAAATGCTCAGCATCCTGCAACAGCAGGTTACAAGTTGTCTGAATTCTGTGGATGAAATGGATATGCGGCAGCGGCGAGATGTTTTGTTATTTAATGGCTTTGCCGAAAGCTCTGATGTCAATATAGATAATGAAATACTTGGCCTGATTCAAAAGAAAAGAGGGCCTGTCTCATGTAAACCACTCTTCAATAAAACGGTGTCATCGGTTGGGTTCTATTGGAAGTGATGTCAGAGTTAGACCTGTGCTTGTACATTTCCACGACCATCATATCAAATCAGAAGTCTGGAAGTCCAAATCCAAATTAAAAGGGACTTCTTTTACGATAACAGAGTTTCTCACAAAAACCCGTCAAGATATTTACAAAAAGGCACGCAAACATTTCGGTATCAGAAATGTGTGGACACTTGATGGCACAATATATACTAAGCTTGCTGATAGCAGCCGTGCTAAAATATTAACAGATGAAGATTTTAATGGTTTAGTTGCTAAGTCCCCATTAACATCTCCTGTGGAGTCTGAATCATCTTCGACTAAGAATAATGTCAGCATGGTTATCGAAAATAATCCTGCAACGCGACAGAGTTCCCCAAAAGGTAACCACCAACAGGAAGTGGTTCGGCGTAAACAGGGAGTCTCTCTAGCCGTAAATGATGAAAGCAAGAGGACACGTCGTTTTATTTCTAAAAAGTAAGCCACTGAGGTGATTGCACATTGTTTATTTTCTTAACAATTTCTAACAATATAACTAGAGGCTCCTTGATTATTAAAATAACTTCTACACTTAATAAAAAAAAAATCCTTCTCAGATTAATCGGTGTATACGATTCAGCATTTTTTTTTCTTTTCACTGTTTTTTTTTAAATCCTATTTCATTAACTTTAATATCTTTCTTAGGTTGCTTCTATGTACAACTATTAAGTAATTAATAATAGTGATCATGTTGTGATTACTGTAGTGTGTAAAATAACTGCCTGCCTTATTCTTGTATTAAGAATTAAGTTCCAAGTTTGATTTACATCTTCTTTTGTGTGTCTTTATAATTTATTGTTACATTATACTTATTATACCTCATATTCAATTTTTTTTTTAATTAAATCTCTTTACTGTTAAAATATTTTTGGCATTATTTTGATAGCAATTCGCAAACTGTGAACTATTACATAATTGTTTTTTTTCTCTGTGTTTAGTTATATTCTTTGCATTGAGTTGAATTTATTTTGTCCTATTTTTTTTTCTCACTTTTGTTATTTTTATGAATGTTTTTTTATGTTGCAATCTACCAGTTGATGGGTAATTTCAGTTTGAAACTTAGTTTATTGTGATTTATTTTTAACATAACACATCATTATTTGTCTTTACCACCTAAGGTTTTAAGTTGTGCTAATTTATATTGTTTCGCACTTAATTATTTTGTCTTTACATTGTATACTTATGTGCGTTTTATTTGTAAACAGTCAACTGATGGGATGATGCATAGTATGATCATTTTGATCTTTTACTAAATCTTATTTTGTATAATATTTATAACAAAATTGTATTTTGTTTTTATTTATTTGCTAATATTTAATTTATTTAATGATGTCAGATAATGATTCTTTTTATTCCGCTCATGACTCAGATGTTTTGTTTTCCTCCAGTAGTGATCTGTCGGACGACTTGCGGGCGACGATTCCTTACAAGATTATGTTAGCTTCTCCTTCTGCTTATTCTGCTTCATCGGAGTTTTTGTTTCTTGAAATTAACATTAATGGCATTAGGGCAATCCTAGGAGTAGTCTACTCTCCTCCTCATGTCGACTATTTTTCGGCTCTAGAAACAGCCCTTGATACCATTGGGTCTGGATACATGCACTACATAATAATGGGTGACTTTAATACGGATTTATTGAGAAATAATTATCGTACTAAAAACTTCGATCAATCTTGGAGTCAGTCAATTTCTGCATTCTGCCGTTAGCGGGAACACATCACAATATCGACACTCATAATTCTTGGATTGATCTCATTATTGCAGCTTCTCCTGACCGTGTGGTTCAACACGGACAGCATTCAGCCCCACGTTTTTCACACCACGACCTAGTTTATTTATCTTACAAAATGAAACCTCCGAAACGTAATGTATTTACGTACGTAAGTAATCCTCCGGTATTATATTTACGCAATTTTTCAAAGATAAATATTGACCAACTCAGGAGAGACGCTGCTCTTTTTGACCTGGCTCCTTTAGCAGCAGCATCTACAATAGAAGACAAAATTTCTTTCCTAAATGATTTCGTTATGAACCTTTACAATATTCATGCGCCGATTCATCAAGTTAGAGTAAAGCGTCCTCCTGCTCCGTGGATGACTAGGGGCGTTCAAGTAGCAATGCGAAGGCGGGACGCAAGAAAATTGGTTTCGCTTTAAATTATTAAGAAACTGATGCAACCAGATGGTACGAAACGCTAAACGCCGATATATCCACGATAATGTCACTAACTGTTCTGCATCTGATATGTGGAAATTCTTAAGATCTCGTGGTATTAATAAACCTTTAAATAAAACTACTTTTTCACGGATTTTATCGCGTTTAATTTTGAACTATTTTTACCCGACGTTTCGGACGCTTTACAGCACCCATGGTCACGGGGGGACTGAGGTGACAGTTGTCCCGATGTCATAGTTAACCCGGAGTACATTCAGCTTTTAATTATTATTTGTAAAGGATGGTGGTGAGATGAATCTCACCACCATCCTTCACAGTTAGCTACCGTGGGTAAATCTTTGTTTCAGAGAGCACAAGGGATCTGTGACAGTAAACACCTGGCCGCCGAGCTTCAGCATGTCAAGCAAGTTTTGCAAGACAACAAGCTTCGGGTTCCGCGCCTTCGTCGCAGTGACCGAGTGAAGCCGGCCACAGTCGAGCGTGTACCTGCTGTTCTTCCATATGTCAGAGGAATCACGGACAAGATTGGCTATATCTTGAAGCGAGCTTCTATAAGAACATTTTTCAAGCCGCCGAAGAAGATAAGTCAGTTTTTACCATCTGTCAAGTGTAACATCCCTCTACAAGATGCAGGAGTATACAAGCTGGATTGTGAATGTGGTCTCTCTTACATAGGGCAAACTAAAAGATCCATTAAAACCCGCGTTAAAGAACACATAGTTGATGTGAAGCATCGACGCTCTAGGAAGTCTGCAGTCTGTGACCATGTTCTGGATCATCCCAACCATTACATCAGATTTGATAGACCACAAATCCTTGCAAAAGAACACCGATTCCTACCAAGGATGATTCGCGAGGCTATTGAAATTAAAAAACATCCTAATTTCAATAGGGAAGATGGTTGGGTATTACCACCGGCTTGGGATCCTATTATTAATAAAATTAAATCAAAAACCAAGCATACCACTGCAAGGCTTCAAGACACAGTAAGCTCTTTCTGCGTAGATCGGACTAAAAATAATAATTAAAAGCTGAAGGTACTCCGGGTTAACTATGACATCGGGACAACTGTCACCTCAGTCCCCCCGTGACCATGGGTGCTGTAAAGCGTCCGAAACGTCGGGTAAAAATAGTTCAAAATTAAACGCGATAAAATCCGTAAAAAAGTAGTTTTATTTAAATGTGTAATATTCGCGTAAATAAAAGAAAACATTATTAATAAACCTCTTACATCAGACGGTACTTCACTTCATTTGGATGTCCTAAATCACCATTTTATTTCTACTCCATCTATGGACCCTTCAGTAAAATCACAAACCATAGCTTCTATCGCTTCGATGCAACCTCTTGACATACCCTTTTTTGAATTCTCTCCTGTAACTCATGATGATATAGCGAAGGCTTTATTAGCTATTAACTCTAAGGCTGTAGGTTGTGATGAAATAAGCAAATTCATGGTTTACACTATACTTGAGTTCCTTCTGCCAGCTATTACACATATTATAAACTATTCACTGGACTCAGGGGTGTACCCTACATTGTGGAAAAAAGCTTATGTACATCCTCTCCCAAAAATTCCTAATCCTGAACTACCTAATCATTATCGTCCGATTTATATTCTTCCGTATCTTTCTAAAATTCTAGAAGCCTGTGTTTATAAGGAAATATCTATTTTCATTAAAAAACATAACCTACTGAATGACTTTCAGTCACTGCGCTTATAAAGATAACAGATGACATCAGAAAAGGAATGGATGAACGTAAAGTTACAGTGGTGGCGCTAATTGACTTTTCAAACGCTTTCAACACTGTTGACTACGATATCCTTCTGTCTATCCTATCCTATCTGAGATTCTCATCCTCAGCTTTAGAGTGGTTTTCGTCCTATCTTTGCGGCCGCCAGCAGTCGGTCTGGTTAGGACATCCGTATTCCGCTTGTGCAGACATTGAATCTGGCGTGCCGCAAGGCGGTATATTGTCTCCTATAATGTTTTCTTTATTTATAAACTCAATATCTCATGTTATCAATTGTTCGTACCATCTGTATGCCGATGATCTTCAGCTATATGTACAATCCAGCACCAACAACATTGGCAGTGAGATTAGAGAACTGAATGAGAACTTAGATGCCATCAGAATTTGGTCAAATAAATATGGTGTTTCAGTAAATCTGTCAAAGTGTAAAGTAATGATTGTGGGTAGCCCAAGGACGTTGACTAAGACTGACTATGGAAGCCTGGAACCTGTATTATATAATGGACAGTTAATTCCCTTTTCTCATTCCATAGTAAATCTTGGCTTGCATATGGATGACACCATGAACTGGGGAATACAAATTTCTGAAATTAGCCGAAAAGTTGTTGCCACTTTACGTTCCCTTTATCGTCTCAAAAACTTCCTTCCATTATACGCTATAAAAATATAATAAAGATAATTGACAAATGTTTTAAATAAAATATATATTGTAACTGTGTAACTGATTAATTAAATATACTTATTATGGTAGCGTGTGGTAGCAGCTTAAGAGAATCTACCACCCCATCTCATCCCGTGGGTGTCGTAAAAGTCGACAGAGGGAAAATGAAAACCAAGAGATGGGCAGCAGCATCTTGCTGGAACATCTGAAAAATTAAACTGCGGTTGCCAACCCGTCTGCCAAGCGTGGCAACTATGGCAAAATCCCCCCTAAAACGATAGCTACAAACTTTTGTGGTAATCTATGGGGGAGGCCTATGATCAGCAGTGGACTATTGATAGGCTGGAACGACTTATTATGACAATACTCGTAAGCTGACGTTATAACCATGACCTAATTGTAATATAAATTATAGAAAGTAATTAACCATTATTAATAAAATTAAATCTTAAAATGCAAAATATGTGACATATAACTATGAATCGAAATGTAACGTAATGTTTGTATAATTTAATTTAGCTCCTAATTCCTACGCCAATTTTGGCAGAAGATGCTTGTACTAACCTGACCTGTACACCAACATTGTAACCATTTTCTAAGGATGAAATGATTCTGATTCTGATTCCGATCTCCGGTCGTCAACGAGATTTGTTCTGAAGGTCGAAATTTCCAGAACGAAAACTTTGGAACCAAAAACGAGCTGTGTTTTCTTTTGTGACACCAGCGCCATACACATCGTTAATCCCTCGAGCTGTTTCTGCAGCACTGATGCCACGGCAGAACTCCTACTCGTAAATAAAGCTATATTTCAAGTTTTCCATTGTGCGAGATGAGCGACGCAAAATAAAAATCTAATGGAGAAAAAAACAAATGAATGACTGTTTTCGAAATTCAAATATAATTCTAAATTTATAAATTTGAATTGGTAATTCTTAACCAAAGAGGATATATTTCAGATCAAATTGGCCAGTACGACAAAACGCCAATTTCATTTATGTAAGGACCTAATATTTTGTCAAAGTATACATTATAAAATTAGGCATTTTATCACGAAAGTAAGCGAATCGGCCATGATGTGTTTTCCTTTCACTTGAAGTACTTAAAAAACCACTCCGTGGACGTCGTAAATTCTGGTTACAAGCTTTTAGCGAAACCTTAAAGTAACTCAAGTACTTGTTCGTATGTTTCATGGCTTATAATAAAGTATAAATTAAAAACCTCAAAATAAATAAGAAAATCTGAATAAATTTATCTGGTTTAGGTTTATTGTGCCATATATTGGAAACCTTGATGTTTTCTCTTCTTGGCAGATTCTCTTACGACGCCAGCCATAAACTTTCTAAGGAGAAAAGTGACGACACAAACAAATTATTAACCAAATGATAAGTTTTATTGATAGGATTACTATGCAAGAATCCATCTAAGTGCAACCGCAGTGCAAATTATTCTACCGTGGAGCAGTATACAAGCATTTCTGTTTATTAGGTACTGATAGCCAGTGTAATTACTGAGCTGAGACATAAAAAGAGACTCGGGGCGACAAGCTCAGTGTGGTGCAACACAGATATGTTCTGTGTGGCACACTTCTTTCAAAAAAAAGTGCAATGTCTTCCCGTAACAAATGGAGAACGGAAAACTTTTTTGAGTGCCGCCACACTGATACAGAATTCACCTGATTTTCCCTACCTCGTACTAGTTAAATTTATAAAGTGTCGTTTATAAATTATGTTGTTTCAACATTATCTTTGCCGTAAGCCGTAAATCAGTAAACTGGTCTATATAGATTCCCAAGCAATAAAACTGAGTCACAAGTGAAAAATATTATCAGAGTATTATCAGAGATATATCGCTATGTTTTACAACTTGCGACAGTGCTCAAAGAGATCTAGACTTAGCGTTCAAAGCCTTCCCCCAGGGGAGATATTTATAATACGGAAGCTGAACTGTAACTGAAATAAAAATATAAAACATACTTAATTCATTTCACTTCAGCCTGAATTAAAATATTTCTACTCAGATACGTTAAATATTTTTTTAGAAATTGATACGAATATTATACGGCTACTTTAGCACAATGACTGAGCGATGTTCATGTACGCTGTGGGTCGTGGGCTCGATTACCGGAACAAATATTTTTATGAAAGAAAGATAGTTGCTCCAGGTGCATATGAAATTTATGTTTGAAACACATTTACGAAACATGAGAAATCGCATGCTCTAGAGCTTCCCAGACATGTTTGTCTAATAGACCACTTTCAAAATTTAGCTGGTTCCTGTGGACCCCCTGTTGCATTTCTGCAGTTACATTTCTACCATATTCCCAAAACTATAACTAACTAACCAATTTTTTGTCACACGTACTTACTATAAACTACTATAAAATTCAAATATCGCGTAAGATCGTGACAACCAGCTCCCCAAACTATCGCCGGAATGCTCTATTATATGCCAATACTATTTTCTTATGATTAACCTTTTTTAATGTTTTTATAATTTAGGCTATGGAAAAAAATCATAACCGCCTATTTTTATTTACAAATGCCTGTAATAATAAAACATATTTTTTTTTTCAAAGATACTCGTACAAATTTTAAGTTGAAATACATATAACAAATATTTTGAAACGCATTAACAAATGGTAAATAAAATGACACTTTGAAGTGTAAGAATATGAAAATAAATAACGTTGCATTAGCGAGAGCTTTCTGGTAATGGAATATCGAAATACATGAGAATTATCGGAAAATTTTCGATTTAATAACATTTTATATACACTTGAAATTGTATTATTTTCAATTTTAACGTAACGTAACGAAAAACGTTGGCTGACTGTGAATCAATTTTTATACCTTTGGCTAAACCGGCTTTACTGTTTGTAAATTAGAAGGTACACATTTACAACGAAATTAGACTCCTAGAATACTATTTATTTTTTTTATTAATAATTTTTTATTATTTTTATTCTACAATATTAAAAATAACTCAAATGAAAATTAGTGGAATATCAATATTACATTCTAAAAAGCGGCTGGCAAAGCCGATTCTACATTTGTTAGGAACCAATTGAATCCAAGTTCTGTGCAATTTTCTTTAAGCGTTATTGAGAGTTTGATCAAAAATACCAGCTTGCTATCTACTAATAAAGTTAGACGAGTGGGCACATTGATCGCAAATGGCGAGAAATAAAGATACTATATTATTTAGTACCCCCCACGGACTAATAAAATAACTTTGTAATTGAATTACTCGAAAACAATTTCAATGCAGCGAAAGTTTCAATATCTTAAAATTAATTCCTGCAAAATTTCATCCAAATTGGAGGTAACAGCTCTTTGGAAGTTTATTCAAAATTAAAAATGTTGGAAAACTTTAGTCTGAGTTTAACTCGATAGCAAAATTAAATCATCGTGAAGTAGATATACTTACTGAAGTGAAATCATGTTGGTTAGATCCTTAATAAATGTGAAAGTTCCTATGTTTGCTTGATATTCAATCAAGCTCAAACGGCTGAAGGGATTTTTATGAAATTTTGACATAGAAATTTGTCATATTTTGTTTATCTTATTTTTTTCCTAATGGTAGGGTTTCAATGCACATTTGTGGTACCACCGCATGGTCAGTTATTCTACCGTAAAGCAGTAGTGGGCAAACATTACTGTGTTTCGGTCTGCACACTCAAAGCACTGAGAGCTAGTGTAATTATTAGGCATATGAGACATAAAACTGATGTCTCTAGGTGACGGGCGCAGTGTGGTGCCACACTTAAATATTCTGGGTGACACAGCATTTGTTATGGGCAGACGTCGCACTTACCACCAGGTGAACGCTTAGCTCGTCGCGTCACTTTGTACGATAAAAACACTTCTTGGCGGCAGAACTACTAGACACTGCAATGGAACCTTCCTAAGCATATTCCTGTATGGGAACAGATTTATAATCTAGGAGTCTTTATTCCAGACTTATAGTAGTAATTCTCATTACAGTTAATTGGTTTTGCATATAATTTAAATATCATGTTCACGAAAAGCTGGAGTTCTGATCTAATCAACGCGGTACTATGGTCTCTCTCAAGTTGGATTAACTTTCGATAATCTAAACTAATATTATAAAGAAGAAAGTTTAGATTTTTTGTATGTTTGGTTGTAATGATTTAACTCAAAAACTACTGATCCGATTTTAAAAATTCTTCCACCAATATACAACTACATTATCACCGAGTAACATGAGTTGTATTTATTTTTTTAAAAAAAACGAGATTCCTACGAAAATTGCTCTGATGTAACTCAAGGTATCAAAAATTTACTGATAGAAGTCATTATTTCGTTTCGTGTGCTGTTCCGTCGGCCCCGGTGGTGTAGCGCGTCCCTGATGTTCGCGGAGGCCCACGTTGCCGGCCTGGACGCACTGATCCGTCACCGTATCGCGCGATTTAGAGGCTTCGTTTTTGGGTCGCAGAATATTCTCATTAAAACGATTTGTTGCAATTGCTCGTACAGTGACATATTTAGAAAATGGTCGAATTTATTGCTGTTTAAACTATAATACAGTTTATAAAGTTAATAGAATAATTTTCTTTTAAATAATTAATAATAACATGTACAAAATATTATAAGATTTGGTATTTATATTTTATTTTAATAATTATGAAATGGATCTCTGTTATCTGAATTTATAAATAAATAAATTAAATTATTATTATTATTATTTGGCGTGCGCTGCAAAAAGTATTAATGATAAAGAAAATAATGTAATACATTTTCATAGTACTCATCATTACTCACAAAAAAGTCCGCGAGGCTATATGTCTAACTATTATAGTTAAGTCACTATAACTGCTTTTTGTTCAAATTAGTCAATCAAAACACGTGTACACTCGAAAAATGATGACATTCGTATCATGATATTAATCCTTAACCTACACAATATTTTCATAGTATATATGTAAAGTCTAAAGTTTCATAGTATGTATGTAAAGTCGTCTTTAAATTATTCGAATCGGATCTATCGTTAAGAAGTTACGACACTTATAAAGATGCTAAAAGAAAGATAAATGCCGCGGTGTGAGCGAACAGCCCAGCGCTCGCCCGCGCTACGCGCGAATAGACTAACATCTATTAATTACTTACCTACTCATATTATTTTTTGTAAACTAGAAACAATTGAACAGTGGTTTGTCGTTTTAACTATATTTTTTTTAAACTTTGAAACGCTTTATAAAAAATACAGGGGTCGCGGTGTCTCTCGAAAGCCGCGCCGCCGCCCGGCTTCATGCAACTTGGGCATCATCGAGGTGCGCGGCTCCCTTTGCGCAGCGGTCGAGACCGGTCGTTTTATTTTGCTACCACGACATCAATATTTCATGGGTTAAGTTCCCTTAAATGAAACATTATTGTGGTAAAATAAAGTAATCTTATCTGACCAGCTGCAGAGCCGCCGAAGAGAATAGTCGCTACAAAAAATGTGTGTAAGGAAATGTAAGGAATTGTGGTTGTTCTATTTGTCCAAATAAAGTACTAATTTATCTTTCTAATATCGCTAGTTCTAGATAAAACGGTCCTACCGCGAATAATTCAGATCACCTGCTTGTTTCTTCTTTTCTTCCGTAACAGTTGCCCCGCAAACAATATGTTAATTTATGTTAAATTAGCTCCAAGTTCTTGTTAACATTTTTACATCAATTATATATCTTCTTCACATAATAAACTTTTTAAGCACAACCTTAAGTAGAATGTGCTTACGAAATATCGAAGTTAATTGTTGTATGGGTACACAATATGTCCTAGTTGTAGTTTTGACGAACAATTATTTTAAGAACTAGCTATCATAGAAACATCATCATCATCATTTCAGCCTATCACTAATCCACTGCTGAACATGCTTCTCCCCTAAATATTGCAGCAATAGTTTGTAGATCTCATTTTGAGGGGATTTTGCCATAATTGCCACGCTTGGCACGCGGGTTAGCAGCCGCAGTTTAGTTTTTAAGTCGTCACAGAAAAATTCTGCTGCCCATCTCCCGGTTCTCATTTTCCCTCTGTCGACTTTTACGACGCTCACGGGATGAGATTGGGCGGCAGATTCTCATTAGCCTCCACCAAAACGGCAGATAGGATATCATAGAATATTATAACTAAATGTTAACGTATTCTTATTATTATAACCCCTTTATTTCTGCTAACCTTGAGATTATTTTGTGTCACTATTGTGCACCGTGTTAAATTTAATTGGGTCAACTGATGAACTGGTGAACTTTTAGAGCAGGCTGGTTTACTCATTTAAGATTATCAAGGCGCCGCCTGCTCTCCATTTATTATGCTAATGAATCCCTACGGTAGGCTTTTCGAGGTTAATAAAATATAAAACATACGGTCTTCAAGGATGGAGACTATTTAAACATGTTGTTTTTCAGATTAGAACATTGAGAAATTTTTAATTTACTTACAATGGTAACGTTGTAGGACAGACATAAAACAACCAACAATTTGTTTAGAATATAACATTAGGCGGTGAAAAAGGAAAAGAAAGAAAGAAAGAAGAAAGAAAAGTCATTTATTTTCTTGAAGCAGACGTACACAAAAGTAATAATACATAATAAAAAATAAAAATAGCAGTACAAAAATATATAAATAAAAGAAACTAAAAACACAAATAATACCTAAAATAAAAGTATGGAAATTGTACGCCGTATTCCTGGCAAAAGAGGTTGACAACTCTGCATACACTGCTGACACACAAACACTGACATACAAAAGCTGATTAGGTCACAGCAACTATGCTATTTTTTATTGTTGAAACTAAAGTAAAGATACTACAAACGGGCAAACGGCTCACCTGTTGTTAAGTGATTACCACCACCTTTCTCCGGCTCTTTTCTTGAAATTGCCTAAGTCGTATCTATGTCAGTGTATGTCTAGTTAGAAGGTTTCCAATTTTTTAATCATAATTTTTATTTCAGAAAAATGTCCGTATGGGTTACTAACGAAATATAAACTTTGGAACTACGGCTGTATTAGCAATTTGCAACCGTGTCCAAGAAATTATTAGTTCCACGTCGCATCGGTGTCGTCTGGGATACTATCCGTTTACGAACAATCGCCTGAAAGCCATCTGTGCGAGATTCTGCGAAAATCTCCGATGCACTACAAAAGCGAGGCAGCCCTAAAAGTGCCCTGAAACTATAGTTGTACTGTAATTTTTAGAGCACAGTAAGCCTTCTGAGTGTACATAATTATTGACCCACAATTTGAGGGTATAAAATGGCTGACAACATGACAAAATTCTTGCCAAATGGCAGTAGCATTTGAGATTGGAATAAGGTGTCTATTTCTATAATTTGTTTTTAAAAAGTATTTATTAAAATTTGCCAATCAATCTTCATTGTCAAATTTTAACAATTTTAAAGAGGCTTACGTCAAGCAGCGTAGTAGTTTGCAGAAAGATAACGAAAGTATTGCTTACGTAGCACCAGCGGCGACGACAATTTATCAGGACAAATCACTTGCTGTCATCAAACATGTTTGGCATATATAGATGCCAAGATATAATGGGCTAGGATAATGGGCTACAAAGGAATATTTTCTTATATTTGCTGCGCATTGCAAATGTTGTTTAAATCAAATATACGAGCATAAAGTAAAAATTCCCGGGAGTACTTGACCTAGTTGCCTTGTCCGGGAAATACGGTAGAATAAGATGTTCTCCTAGCCGATTTCGACCACGGCGACAACTTCTGACTACTGTCGAGAGCCATCAACTGCGCAGAAGATATTATAGTGCCACAAGTGTACGCGCAAACACAGAGGCACTCACTCGTCCCAACCTACCCGCGCCCGATGTAACGCTGATGCGATAAGATCGGAGGTAGGCTAGGATGCAGTGTCAGAAGCACGGGGACAATCACAACACAACCAGACCCGAAAACCAACAATTTATGTTTTAGCACAAATGTTGGCTCCGGCTGGGATTCTAACCCAGGACCCGCGGCTTAGAAGTCAGGTACTCTGACCACTAGGCCACGCGGTAGAATACTAGGTAAGTGACCCCGGTCTCCCGAGCTACTACTGTCTCTTCCTGCTCCTTCCGAGTCATTAGTAATCCTATGCCGCATAGTTCCTTTCCCAACTTTCGCATTCCTTACTCCAAGTCAATCAATCAATATTTTCTTTATTGTACACCAAGTACAGGAATAAGCACAAAATAAACAAAATAAGTGAATAAATATATAACAAAGGGACTTAGCTCGTCGAATTCCTTACCCCTACGGTAAGGAATTCCACTATCGCAGTACCTAGCTAATCTTGGGAACGCAATGGAGCAAGAACTTTTTGAGTCGTACCAAAGCCGCCACTTTGGTACGACTCAAAAAGTTGGTGTCGACGTGGTGCGCCATTCACGACGTTGCATTTATCGCGGGGGTGAAAAGTGGGATACGAATGGTTTCTGCCTACCCCTACGGGAAAAAGGCGTCTATAAAAGGTGTCTGTCTGTATGTATGCAAAGAAATATAAAATGAAATCATCATCATCATCATCATATTAGCCTTTAACTAGTCCACTGCTGTACATATACCTCCCCCCAACTCATGTCACAAAAGTTGTAACTCTCATTTTGGGAGGATTTTGCCATAGTTGCCAAGCTTGGCAGGCGGGTTGGCAACCGCAGTTTATTTATTCAGATGTTCCAGGAAGATTTTGCTGCTCATCTCCCGGTTTTCATTTTCCCTCTGTCGACTTTTACGACAGACCCACAAGATGAGGTGGGGTGGTAGATTCTCTTAAGCCGCTACCGCAATGTAAATTGAAAACTGTTACCTTAAAGGCATATTATCCACACGAATAATTTTGCTGTAGTTGGCGAACAGTGTGTCTTACGTTATCTGTGCCGAGCACACATGCAGTTATGAGGTGTTTTGTTGTGTATTCTGTCAGTATATGTTTGGGTGTCTGCATGCGTCTAATCGTGGCATTGGTGTTAGATGACGGGTTTAGTTTCTATATCCGTATTTCCAGGTAGCTAATATGGTATACACGGACTTTAGTATAGGAGTCCTAATACCATGAGATAGGTAACACCGCATTTCTTGTTATTCTATGCGAAACATTATTATGTTTCGGTTTAAGAGGCACCTATCGGTGTCCGGCAGAGTAGAAAAGCAGCTACCTGTTTCCTACCGAGGTGTCGTAAGAGGTGACTAAAGTATTGTACGGACAGCATTTATTCACGCAGATTAACACTATGTTGTCGGTAAAGCTAGAAGTCTGAAATTTCAGTTACCTGCTTACTGAACCTATCTATACTCCCAAATTACAAGTTTGTATTATTATATACGAAAGAAGTAGAAAACTAAAAATTGGATGTTTTTTATTTAGTTCACAACGGAAGAAGAAAATTAAAAAATCCTGAAATTTCTGTTTCGTTTTCTTTGCGGATAGTAAATTCAATGTTTCCTACAAAATCTATCACAAATAATTTTATCAGCTATATTAACTAATATTACCTATGAACTTACATTGTTACCTGATATCAGCTTATTAGCAAACAGAGACGAAAAGTCTACGCAGAGATATGTTTGTGCTGTGCAATGACTGAGGCATGATATTTTTATATAAGTAAATATGTGTAATAATTAGAGGCCCAAAATATTGGTTATTAAATAAGAAATGTACTTAATTTTTAACAAAATTGAATTAACGATATGAAAATATTAAAAAAATTACAGACTTGACCCTGCATGGGATCTCACAACGTTTTACGATATAATGGTTGCGATGCGAGGCTTGGCATATATTTTTTACATTTTAATGTTTTTGATGGGATCTATTTCACGATGAGTACTTTGGCAACTGTATCAAACACTAACATTAATATCGTTTAATTTCTAATTTTGACGGCGGAGGGAACATCGAATCTAACCATATTTTGTCAAAGTCTAATTTGTGTGTCAATATGTATGGTAGTGAATGTTGGATCTGGCAGAAGAAGCCTGGAAATATGATTAACGCCCTGGATATGAAAAGTTTAAGAAGTGTAGCTACAGTGAATTTGATGAGCAAAGTGAGAAACAGAAAGATACAAGAACGTTGTGGTGTGGTAATAGATGTAGTAACAAAGATAGTTAACGGGATGCGTAGATGGTTTGGACACAGAAAGAAGATTGACGAAAAAGATTTTTGAGGCGAATTGAAAGGACTTTCCGGTAATGGTGGACATAGGCGCACGTTTCATGACATGATCGAAGATGTTTTAAAGAAAGGCCACGTCATAATTACCTGAAATCGACGAACCTGTATGAAAACGCTAATGAAAGTAGAAAAATCGGGAAGATGCGGTCTCTGTCTATCCTAATGGGAAAAGGACTTTACCGAATGAATATGTATATTTCAGCGGGTGAACCGTGAAAAGGTATCAAACAGACAGAGGAAAGGAGAGACACATTTTGCATTTATAATATAAGTATGGATCTTCTGAATCCAGCAAAATATCGAAATGGAACATACCTGAACATTAAAACTTAAATTCCTGTTTTAATACCTAAATTTTTTTTTTGAAATGATTTACCCGCAGTAATAAATAATTTCAATAATAATAGTAAATTATGATAAATAGTTCAATATGATATGACTGGTGTTTCGGAGCTCGTTTGAGACAACTACAGACATACAGACAAAAATTCTAAAAACGGCCAATATAATTAGGCATCGCATAAATAGCAGTTTTTACTTACATTTTGGTATTCATTTTTAAATTACAGACAGATATTTCAATTTAGTTTTGGTTTATAGATTTGATTACAATTATTTGACCCCATTGAGTTCATACTACTCGTGTAATTACTTCAATATTCGATGAAAAACTAGTCAACGGCTTTTTTATATGCATGTGAAAATAATAAGTGCGATGCAAACAGTATATTACATATAAATGAAAAAAGTAAAAATTAAACGCGATAAAATCCGTAAACTTAGTTTCATTTAAATGTGTAGTGTTCGCGTAAATATAAGAAATCATTAGTATATTACATAATTTGCTTTACACTTAAATGTAAAAATCTACTTGTTACTGATAAAAAATGAAAAGTTAGAGTAGGAAATAAAATATTAAAACCGTTTTGTCAGCATTTATCGGTGAGTACTTGTCAGCCGAATTCATTTAATTGGAGTGCACTACGCACTAAGTTCATTAGATATTTTACGCTGCAGTAGTTTTGTAACAATAGTTAATGCTTTTTTAACTTGGGGTTTTTTTTGGTTATCCATGAGTATTTAAAACTCATTTTAATATGAACCGAAAACAAATTACTTAAATGATTATAATATGAAAAAATGTCATAAAGACTCCGAGGACATAATCCACTATTTATCATTGGAGTGGTTGTCAATGTCAACAAAGATGTTAATTTTAATTTTTAATAACGGTTCGTACCTAGTACAAATTATTTTGATCGCAATTACAGCCTTTCATTACTTTTATAATTACCACCTGGCGACATATCATATCAGTTGCCGATCATTTTGTTTCCCAGCTATGTCTAGTATCAATTCCATAGAAATAAAATACTTGCATTTTGTTACGCTTAGAAATGTTACTGAAATTGTGACTCACACAGGCGAATATAAACAAAGGCCTTTACATACAGTTGTAAAAGATGGTTTAAATATCGGTGTAGACTACTGGTGGTAGGATTCCTATGCAGGAATCCGTCTAGGTAGGTACCACCCCAGAGCCAGTTATTCTGCCGTGAAGCAGTAGAGTGCAAGCATTACTGTGTTTCGGTTTGAAGGGCACTGAGAGCTAACGTAATCACTGGGCATTTGAGACTTAAGAACTGATGTCTCAGGGTGACGAGCGCAGTGTGGTGTCACACTGAAATATTCTGGGTGACACAGCATTTGTTGTGAGCGGACGTTGCACTTACCATCACGTGAAAGTTTTGCTCGTTTCGTCACATTAAACCATATTTTTTTTTATAAAAAGTCTCAATTTAAAATCTGGATATTTAATATTAACACGATAACCTTTTACTACATAAATATATATTTGTCTTAACATTTCTGTAATTTGCGTTTGGAAATAAAAATTGGGTAACACGATTCAATAGTCTTTAGAGGCATTTTCAACTGCTTCCGGAAACCACATGTATTCTCTTGCTGGAAGTTGCCTAAATCCCAAAAAAGGTTGTCGGTTGTAGCACAGTTTACAACCTGTATAAAGTTCGCAGTTTTTTTTTTATTTGATAAAGTGACGAAGCGAACAAAATGTTCACCTGATTATAAGTGCATCGTCTGCCCCTAACAAATGTTGTGTTACCTAGAAATTTCTGTATGACACCACACAGCGCCCTCTGAGACATTAGTTCTTAAGTCTCATATACACGGTGCTTACACTAACTCACAGTGCCCTTCAAACCGAAATACAATAATGTTTACCATGAGGTGAACGTTTTGCTCGTTTCATCACTTTATACAATAAAAAAACCCTCTTTCTAGAACCCAAAGGCCCTTTGCTTAGTAGTGAGACATTAATAGGTGGTAACTTCACCGTAAAACTGAAATTACCTTTTCAATTAGTAGTTTTAAAGTTCATATGAATTAAATGAGATCAAAATTTCTTTGATTATTTAAAAATTAAATAACCCTTAATATGAATTACAAATGTTCAATAAACTAAAATGGTACAATAATGCATGTGCCATAACTGCACCATATTAGATTACAACAATCACAACTTTACATCAGATAAGCAACATTTGATATATATAATTTCGGTGATGTAATTGCTGTTAGCCTTTTTTGGCTTTTACAGCTTCATCGGATACTACAACATTTGAAAATTTCCCTGTTTAGAAGCATCAAGTCTATAAAAGTTACTTCAGTGTGCATATTAAAGTATACAATAAATTCATAACCAGAATATGGGCAGCAGCATCTTCCTGAATAAATAAACTCCGGTCATCAACGCGTCTGCCGAACGTGGCAACTATGGCAATATCCCCCCAAAATGAGAGCTATAAACTTTTGTGGCAACTTATGGGGGAGACCTATGTTCAGCTTTGGACTAGAGATAGGCTGAAATGATGATCATGATGAATACATATTAAGTCTTATAGATACGGGCAACAGAAAAGTAATTTCTTAAGTTATGTATTTTTTAAATTCGGAAAATGAAAAACAAAATAATGAATATTATAATTTCTTGTACGAGTATTTACGCCAAAACCGATGTGATGTTCTCCTAGCCGATTTCGACCACGGCGACAACTTCCGACTACAGTTGAGAGCCATCAACTGCGCAGGAGATATTATAGTGCCACAAGTGTACGCGCAAACACAGAGGCACTCACTCGTCCCAACCTACCTGCGCCCGATGTAACGCTGATGCGATAAGATCGGAGGTAGGCTAGGATGCAGTGTCAGAAACACGGGGACAATCACAACACAGCCAGACCCGAAAACCAACACTTTATGTTTTAGCACAAATGTTGGCTCCGGCTGGGATTCGAACCCACGACCCGCGGCTTAGAAGTCAGGTACTCTGACCACTAGGCCACGCGATCGTCAACGCCAAAACTATATATTAGATAAAACTAAATGTACGTCCTATAATGGCACAGTTAAGCTGAAGGTAGCCTGAATTAACTATGACATCAAGACGTCTAACACCTCAGTCCCCCGTGACTATGGTGCTCTAAAGCGTTCGAAACGTCGAGAATGAATAAACTTAGTTTTATTTGATGTTGAATTATACATTGTAGTACTTTTTATATTTCATTTTCTTTCAACAGGGTTTTTGTATAGAATAAACTTCTTTTAGTTATACAGGGTCATTCGTAATGTCCTATACATCCCAGCAGGCTAGCCTTAGGGACGATGTGTATATGCCTCAAAAAATATAATGCGCCTCGTAGCGTGATACCTGTAGAAGATATGTCGACTTAAAGAATTTGCTTAAAACTCATAGGTGACCTATTACACAAGCTGATCGAGGCAATAAACTCATAAATTTGATTGTGCGTTTTTCCATTGCACGACCGATGACGGCATAAGGTAATAAGTTTTCCGCTTCCAGCCGTCTGACAAAACTGAACATATCTTTCGTAATTATGTAAGCTGTAGTAGTGTGCGTGTGCATGGTGCGTTGTGGGAAACGTGGTATGAATTATTTTCTATCTTATTTGCCTTCAGTACACACTTGTTGTACTCTTATAATTTAATTTCGCCTACTTTCTATACAAAGTACTCGGTCCTGCTTAATAGGCTTAACTTATGAAATTAGCTTAAATTAAATACTCCGAGAGAAATACTATCAAGAAATTATACGTTTCTCTAAGTGTCATACTTTTAACACCACCAACCTGATAAAGTCATCCTACGTAGTATCTAAATTCCGACCTGTTAGTACTGCTCAAAAAGCTGGCGCAGACCGGCACCGTCCCCGGCCCAGTAGAAAAAAGCATCGGTCCATGCCGTCATCGCCGCCAGGCAATGGAAAAACGCACTTTATATATAACCTCCTAATAACGTAGTATCAGGAGCCTTTATTTTTGTGAAACGCTTTCGCGAATAATCATAAGCGATAAAAACTTAATCAACCAATGAAAATAATCTTACGTACAAACCTGTGAAATTAAGACACGCCTACAAAAATGAACTTTTAGAGCCGCGTCTGCATTAAAACATTTTCTTCGTACGCATTGCACTTTTTAGTCACAAAATCATTAAGCCCTTGAGAGGTTTTAAAAATACGTTCGGCTAAGTATCGTTCTTTTAACATTACCCACCCGATGAAGTTATTTTACGTAGTATCTGAATTCCGAACTAATATTTGTACTTCTTATCGCAATCGAATCTTCCACTATTGGGTTAAGAGTTTATGAGGAACTTGTAACTGTGTGAACATCGTTGTTTAAGGATATTTTCTAGTGTGATGGAGGTTAATCGTAAAGTTCTGGAAGCCGACTGTTGTGTGAAAACGTAAAAAGCTCGCCAGACGCATATCTTTAATATTGATAAATACGTAAAATAGGAACGCTCCTCAAACAAAATCTCTATCTAAATTTCCGAATGTTACAAAACATAAATTTCCAAACCAATAATCTGTGTTATGCAAAAATATTGATTGTGACTCGGATTCAACGCCACGTGGTCGCGGTTTTGACATCATAAACATGAAATAGTTAAAAACCTGGAGACCAATTATATCATTTAATTTAACATTAATAATTTAAAGCTTTGATAAAACTCTCAACAACAAATAATGCGCAGCGATACTTTTTGAGATGTTGCCGCCCCGCCCGCTTTAACGTGAAATATCGAAATGCAAAAAAAAAGGCGAAGTAATTCACTCAGTCTCGTCCAAACGCGTGAAAACTGAACTACGATTATCTTAATTGTTTCAGTTTCTAATCGTTTTTTTTTTCTGGAAAATTTAAATTAACCTTCCTACATCGCAATACGATGCAAAACAGCTGATTAATGAAAAAGTTTACGTTTACTTTAGTAAACGATCGGAGGTTCATGGTCAAGGGCACAGCCGATCGCCGGCGGGGTCGCCGAGATTTTTTTTTAATATTACTTATTGAAATGATCTTAATTTTTTATTACCAAAAAAAATTCACAACGAACAATGTAGGTAAGAGCATACATATTTCTCTTATCCGATCGTAAAATAACAGATCTTTTTATAAGACAACTAGGTACTTGTTTTCTTATTATCTGTAAAACTATTATTTGTAAGGTCAGCCTTCTTGGTAATTTGTTTAATATTTATCCGAATCTGCGACAGATAGATACTACGCAGTTTGGGTAGATTGGTGCAAGTTTTAGTACAAGAGCTGCCATCGAAAGAACTCTCAATTACTATGATAACATGACGCTTAAGGAAATCTGTTGACGCCGATGTTTTTCGATCTTATAAATATTTACTAGGGTAACATAAATTAAATGGAGAAGAAAACGTATTTTGAATTTGTCTGCTTCGGGGCAACAACTTTCTGAGTTAGGGTCGCGTAAAGTTTTACGTAACAAATTATTTTAAAGCTTTGTATGGACATTTTTAGTATTCAATTTTGTCATTAAAGCTTGCGTTTATCAGATCAAAGTAGCATGTGTAGGTGGCGAGATGTTATACCAATTATGAATAACGTTGTATAATACTTTTCTTGGGATTATGTTTAGTATCATTTTCCTCAGAATCTAAAAGCCGATCGTTTTGTCTATTGTAATTTATTGTTTTTAATCTTCATTTTTATTATATTAATTATCTGTCATCCACCCTCTCTGCATCTTTAATTATCTTTCATCCACCATATCTTTTTCTATCTTTGTCACTACATCTTCAACCACATCGTAACGTTCTCTTCTCACACTGTTCCTCAGTTTGTCCATCAAAGTAACTCCAGCTATACTTCTCAAACTTCTTATTTTCACAGCGCTAAACTTACTTTCGTGCATCTTCTGCCAGACCCAACATTCGCTACTGTTATGTACTTGCGGGGACCTGTACTCCTCTATATACATAAATATAAAGTTATACAGAACTTCATGCACTTGATTTCCTTCAACACTCTTCGCTCAATGCCATCGTCGTATTTTCCGTCTTTCGTACACTTTGAACTTAAGTATACAAACTCTTTCAACTGTTCCACTCTTTCTCCTGATATCAAAACTCTGCAATCCATCATACTTTCTTCTATTTCAAAAACCATTACTTTGGTTTTACTTACTTTTATTTTCATCCCTTTATTTTTAAAAACACTATCCATAATATAAACCATCTGATCATCAGCGTATAGGAGTTATTCGACGGCCATGGATGCTTAATCCAAACGCATTGTCTTTCAAATATTTTAAGAAATTGACTATAAATAGGTTAAACAGTCTCGGCAAAGCTACACATCCCTATCTTATACCTCTTTAGATATGAACCCATCTGTGTAAGTCGCGTTTACCCAGGCAACTGCAAGCACTGGAATTCTTGAAGAGTGATTTCAATGCTTGTATCTAACTGTAATTAAACCCATATGTATAGTAAATATCGACCACAATTCATTCCTTACTACTCTGTCATAGGCCTTTTCTAAAGACTTTGAGCCAAAGTCAAAGATAGAAAGACCTGATCCATGCATCTTATTCCTATACTAAATCCAGCTTGTACATCTCATATCTTTTTTTTCAGTCTCTTCATCACTCTCTTTGCATACAATTTGCCGACAATGCTGATCAAGTTAACGCCTCGGTAGTGTTTGCTGTCTTGTTGCGACCATTTTCCTTTATAAAGCGGTACGCAGAACAAGCCGTGTGGTAGCGGCTTAAGAGAATCTACCACTCCATCTCATCCCGTGGGTGTCGTAAAAGTCGACAGAGGGAAAATGAAAACCAGGAGATGGGCAGCAGCATCTTGCTGGAACATCTGAAAAATTAAACTGCGGTTGCCAACCCGTCTGTCAAGCGTGGCAACTATGGCAAAATCCCCCCAAAACGATAGCTACAAACTTTTGTGGTAATCTATGGGGGAGGCCTATGTTCAGCAGTGGACTATTGATAGGCTGAAACGACGACGATGCAGAACATCAGTTTTCTGGTAGGTTGCCGCTCCTCAAAGAAAGGTTGAAAAGGCTGTACGGCTGCATCCCAACCGTAATTCAATCATACTCTGCAGAGTATGATAGAATTACGGTTGGGATGATTTACCTAATTTCATACTATTCAACGCTTCCACAATCTCTTAACAATTATAAATATTTAAATGAAACTAAGTTTACGGATTTTATCGCGTTTAATTTATTACTATTTATAACCCGACGTTTCGAGTGCTTTACAGCACCCATGGTCACGGGAGGACTGAGGTGACAGATGTCCTGATGTCATAGTTAACCTGGGGTACCTTCAGCTTTTAATTATTATTTTTGGGTCCGATCTACGCAGAAAGAGCTAACTGTGTCTTGAAGTCTTGCAGTGGTATGCTTGGTTTTTGATTTAATTTTATTTATTATTGGATCCCAAGCTGGTGGTAATACCCAACCATCTTCTCTATTGAAATTAGGATGTTTTTTGATTTCAATAGCCTCGCGAATCATCCTTGGTAGGAATCGGTGTTCTTTTGCAAGGATCTGTGGTTTATCAAATCTGATGTAATGGTTGGGGTGATCCAGAACATGGTCACAGACTGCAGACTTCCTAGAACGACGATGCTTCACGTCAGCTATGTGTTCTTTTACGCGGGTTTTAATCGATCTTTTTGTTTGGCCTATGTAAGAGAGACCACATTCACAATCTAGCTTGTATACTCCTGCGTCTTGTAGAGGGATGTTACACTTGACAGATGGTAAAAACTGACTTATCTTCTTCGGCGGCTTGAAGAATGTTTTTATGGAAGCCCGCTTCAAGATATAGCCAATCTTGTCCGTGACTCCTCTGACATAAGGTAGAACAGCAGGCACACGCTCGACTGTGGCCGGTTTCACTCGGTCACTGCGACGTAGGCGCGGAACCCGAAGCTTGTTGTCGTGCAAAACTTGCTTGACATGTTGAAGCTCGGCGGCCAGGTGTTTCCTGTCACAGATTCCTCGTGCTCTCTGAAACAAGGATTTACCCACGGTAGCTAACTGTGATGGATGATGGTGAGATTCACCGTTTAAATATCTGTTAGTATGGGTCTTTTTTCTATACACAGTGTGACACAAGGTGTTATTAGGATTTCGAATTACTAAAACATCTAGAAAAGCTAAAGAGTTATTTGCCTCTAACTCCATTGTAAATTGAATTTTAGAGTTTAGGGAGTTAAGGTGGTCTAGAAATGCAGTTACTTTATCTGATGGTAAAATTGTGAAAGTATCATCTACATACCGCTTGTAGAATCTTGGATTTACTGGAGAAGTACGGAGGGCTCTCTCCTCAAAGTCTTCCATGAAGATGTCGGCGACAATGGGAGATACTGGGGAGCCCATCGCCCCACCATCTACTTGCTTGTAGTACTGTTCCTTCCACAATAGATAGCCAGATGTAAGGCAATGTCTTAGTAGTTCTGCATATTCCGCTGGCATGTTGTTCTCAGCTAGCTTCCTAGATACAATTGAGATGCAGTCGTCTACTGGTAGGCATGTGAATAGAGACTGGACATCAAAACTGACCATAGTTTCATTGTCAGTCAGGTGTAGGTCTTTAATCTCACTGACAAAATGGTATGAATCCTTTGTGTGTGCTCTGAGTGGTGAGAGTACTTTAGCCACATGCTGAGCCAATCTGTAGGTTGGTGAATCGATCTGGCTCACTATTGGACGTAGTGGAGCATTTGGTTTGTGTATCTTTGGTAACCCATACAACTTCGGTGATTTGGCACAAGATGGTATTATCGAACTAACGTCCAGATTCAATTTTTCGGAGTGTTTCTTAATAAGATCGCTAGTCGTTTTAAGCGTATTAGTAGTTGGGTCTGATTTGACCTTTTTATATGTACTTTCGTCCGACAAAAGTTCTTGTATTTTAAAATTGTAATCTGACGTATCCATGACTACCGTAGCATTACCTTTATCTGCGCGGAGGATCGTGAGTTCAGGTCTGTTACGTAGGTTGTTCAACGCCTTTAATTCGTCTTTAGGAAGATTTAGTTTCGGCACCGAACTTCGACGTAACATAGACGAAATGTCTTGACGTATGGCCTCCAAATCTTCTTTATTGATATTGTTTTTAAACAGACAATCCTCGACACTACAGATAATTTCCTCGTACGGTATTCTTCGCGGTGTTACTGCGAAATTCATGCCTTTCGATAATACTTTTAATGTAGATTCATCCAGTGTTTGTTTTGACAGATTATAGACCGCGCGTAATCTATGATCATTGTCCGTAGTCAACGGTCGCGTTCCGTTCATGCGTTGAGATTGATGTTTGACATTTAATTTGTTCGTTAATTTTTGATATTTTTCCACATGTTTATTTTTGCAATCATTATATCTAGCTGTTTCACGCTTATTTAATGTTTCAATGCAATTATTAAAATCAAATGTCGTGAAACCGGCCACAGTCGAGCGTGTGCCTGCTGTTCTACCTTATGTCAGAGGAGTCACGGACAAGATTGGCTATATCTTGAAGCGGGCTTCCATAAAAACATTCTTCAAAGCCGCCGAAGAAGATAAGTCAGTTTTTACCATCTGTCAAGTGTAACATCCCTCTACAAGACGCAGGAGTATACAAGCTAGATTGTGAATGTGGTCTCTCTTACATAGGCCAAACAAAAAGATCGATTAAAACCCGCGTAAAAGAACACATAGCTGACGTGAAGCATCGTCGTTCTAGGAAGTCTGCAGTCTGTGACCATGTTCTGGATCACCCCAACCATTACATCAGATTTGATAAACCACAGATCCTTGCAAAAGAACACCGATTCCTACCAAGGATGATTCGCGAGGCTATTGAAATCAAAAAACATCCTAATTTCAATAGAGAAGATGGTTGGGTATTACCACCAGCTTGGGATCCAATAATAAATAAAATTAAATCAAAAACCAAGCATACCACTGCAAGACTTCAAGACACAGTTAGCTCTTTCTGCGTAGATCGGACCCAAAAATAATAATTAAAAGCTGAAGGTACCCCAGGTTAACTATGACATCAGGACATCTGTCACCTCAGTCCTCCCGTGACCATGGGTGCTGTAAAGCACTCGAAACGTCGGGTTATAAATAGTAATAAATTAAACGCGATAAAATCCGTAAACTTAGTTTCATTTAAATGTGTAGTGTTCGCGTAAATATAAGAAATCATTAATTATAAATATACTAAAATGTCGTAATGTTTTGTACATTTTGAATAATTTTCGTTTTTTTTTTTTATTAAAATTTTGTTATATTAGCTATGTAGTTATATTGAATATTCTGGAAATCTGTATCTCAACACTCAAGTCATACTACGAGTATACTAATGTTTAAAAAACATATCATGTTTAATCAAAATCTAAGTTCATCTTGTTAATTTTAATACTGTATAAAAATATTTATTTACGTTGATGATGAGATGTTTTACAAATTTAATTCTTGAATTACACATTTTTAACTGTTACTTTTTTTGTTATAATATAATATACTGCTGCTAAGATATCTACTGGAATAATATTTGCTGCATATTTAAGAAGTATAGAAGAGAAGAAGAGAAGTACAGAGTATTGTGAAAAATAACTTTATTTCCGTGAAATAAACGAATTTGAATGGGCTTTTTACGTTCGCAAGCAGAACCAAATTTATGAACATGGTGCTACGTGACAAGAATAAATTATGATTCTGACTATTACGATGACGTCCAGGGTGACACGAAAATTGTTACGAGAATTGGCGAATTGAATTGGATTGTCGTCTTTGAAAATTCTAAGATATGTCAAAATAAAAACTAATACAGCATTTTTATAGAAAAGTTGTTACTATGATAGTGTGACATGTTTTAATTGTGACAAATTTTGCAATACGTTTCTGACATTATAATAATGAAATGATGTATTTTCTCTAAGTATTAGGTCCTTCACGTCGCCATATGAAATTGGCGACGTGAATTGTATGGGAGGAATATGAAGTCATTTCTTTTGGAAATTATATTTAATTAATCAAAGTATTTACCATTGTTATCTATGCACTTTTCCAGAGGTAGTTCATTGATCCCTTTACTAAAAAAAAACATGGGGGCGAGAATCAATAAACTCTCTGAAGGTGGTTTGGCCTACCACGTCGAAGATGAATTTTTTTTCTTGTAAGAAATTATCCGAATTCCGGAAAAAATGGTAATCTGTTGGAACAAGGTCCGAGGAGTACGGTGGATGTCGCAGACATTCCAATTGCAGATCCTCTAGTTTAGCGGCCGTCTGTTGTGCAGTGTGTGGTTTAGCGTTGTCCAGAAGCAGCTGTGGCCTAAATCGATTGACCAGCCTCTGTTGTTTAGCAGCTAGTTCTTCCATCATGGTTTGCAGTTGCTGCCAATAAATATCTGCCGTAATCGTTTGACAAGATTTTAGAAACCTGTCTTGAACGAGACCGCACTAGTTCACCAAACACTCACAAGTAACTTTTTCTGAGTATATTTTCGGTTGGAGCAGGATTTAGCTGATTCTCCATGGTTCAGCCATTGCGACGAGCACTTCCGATTATCGTACAGGATCCACTTTTCATCACAGGTAATGACCCGATTTAAAATCTTTTCATTATTGTGTCGGTTGAGCAGTCAGCAGTGAGGCAGTCGTCGCGTATTTGCTGGTATGCTTCACACAATTCATGAGGTACCCACCGGTCAAGCTTATATACTTTCCCTGTTTGCTTCAAGTGGATTAAAATAGTTTTACCACTCACAGCAGAGCCTGCAGCTAACTCTGAAGTGGTTTGCGTTGGATCCGCTTCCACAATAGCCTTTAATTCTTCATTATCCACTTTGGTCTCCGGCCGTCCATGGGGCTTGTTCTAAAGGTCGAAATTTCCAGAACGAAAACTTTGGAACCAAAAACGTTCCGTTTTTGCTTTTGTGACACCAGGGCCATACACATCGTTAATCCTTCGAGCTGTTTCTGCATCACTGGTGCCACGGTAGAACTCGTACTCGTAAATAAAGCGATATTTCAAGTTTTCCACTGTGCGAGATGAAAGACGCCGAAGAAAGAACTAATGAGGAAAAAAAATTAATGACTGTTTCCGAAACTAATATATAGCAGCTAAATAGATTTCTAAATTTAAATTTGGAATTCTTAACCAAAGAGGATATATTTCTCATCAAAGTGGCCAGTAACACAATACGCCAATTTTGTATGTAAATAACGATAATATATGACTTACTTATTAAGTTACTGAATGATAACAAAGGAGGAAGTTCCGTATGAGTAGCGTCTACTAAGCCTCTCAACATTTAATAAGAATAGTGGGATTTAGTTTTGGGGGTTTAAATTTATAGGAAAATTAAATCACGTCATGACGTAAAAACTAGGGACACAAAGCTACGTAATTACACGATTAGAAGAGGAAAGATTACTGTCAATATTATAATGAGTTGCCTCTGAATGGAGAATGTAGAGATTGACTGACTGATTTATCGAAGTTTTAGAGAGTGAGTGGTATTTCTCAGTTGTTACACGGAAAGTTTTTAGTCCATAATTTAATGGATGTTTAAAAATGATTATAAATTATGAAGTTATAACATCGCGCAGAATTTTAAGAGTAATTTTGTGTGCTCAGCTATTTTTATCTAAGTTTATTTAACTTATTTAAAGAAACGGGGCTAAATTAAGTTAAATAAACACTACTATTTCTCACAAATTCGAACACAAATATCTGTTAAATGCGGAAATCGAACCCGTAGTGTAGAAGTCAATCGTTTAGTCACTGCGTCAACCGTGTAATTCAAACAGTTGTACTTATTCTAGACACTATTCCCTTTAATTCTAAAATAATCGTGCGGACCTCATCTTATTAAGTGCACAGTTCAATATTGCACGACAGTAATATGAACAAGTGATCTATTTAATAAATACAAATCATCTGAAATACCTTTTAGCGATACGTTCTATACATGAAAGTATGCAATTTACAACGATGTGTAAAATCCATTGACTATTGGATGAAAAGACCAGTTACTCTGTTTCAGGATGACTCTTTCATGGGGCTATGTATACGTTTTTAGATTAGAATCCCCGAAACTGTACAAAGTCTATTTATCAAAAAGCAATTGTATTAATTAAAAACATAATTTATAATTTAGCAATATCTTTAATAAAGACATTAAAAGATATAGAGTTAATAGAATCAGGCGTTACTTTGCGGAAATCCATTATAATGAAGAAAAGTAAGTTACTTTGCTAAGATCCGCATGCAAAATATAAAAATGGTGTATATTACCTAGTTTTTTGAAGTGCACACATCTATTACGCTTGATAATGCCTCGTTTTGGGGCGAAACACGTGTCGTGTTCTCGACATCAGTGGTGTATATTATCTAGTGGTAGTATTGTAGTGGTTGGTGGAGGGTACCTGGTGGCGGTTCCTGGTGGCGGTGTTAGTTTGCTTGTGCACGCTACTGAGGGAGGGCAGGTGGTGCACTTCAAAAAACTAGGTAATATACACCATTTTTATATTTTGCATGCGGATCTTAGCAAAGTAACTTACTTTTCTTCATTAAAGAGATTGCTAAATTATAAATTATTTAACTGGTAGTAGGATTCCTATGTAGGAATCCGTTTAGGTCGGTACTACCCCAGAGTCAGTTATTCTGCCGTGAAGCAGTAGTGTGCAGTCATAACTGTGTTCGGTCTGAAAGGCACTGACAGCAAGTATAATCACTGGGCATTTACGAAATTTAAGAACTGATAACTCGGGATGATGAGAGCAGTGTGGTTCCAAGTAGAAATGTTCTAGGTGACGCAGCATTTGTTATGGGCAGACTGTTGCACTTACCATCAAGTGAACGTTTTGCTCGTCCCGTCAATATCAAATAAAAAAAGTCTTTTGAAAATGAGATGATCTTTCCCAAGTTATTTATAGATTTTTATATTTACAATATTATTTTAAGTTTCGCTTGATTTATAAGAAAATTGATAACTATGTTTCTTAATAGTTATTCCCAGAACAGATTTTTGTAAACTTATACTGGTTAAAAAACATGACGTTGAATAGTAAAATAAACGACGTTGAATATGTTTTTTTTAAATGACGTTTAATATTTGACGGTTTTGAATTTTTAATAAAACAGTTTGCCGCCTCTGCAGTTTTGCACTTTCCAAAATTTAATATTTCAGAGACGAAACTTGAAGCTCTGTCCTTTTAAATAGTTTAGTACGTTTTTTACTTTCACTGTTTCTGAATTTTTATGGGTTAAGAAAATATTGTAAACCGCCGTGTGTTGGCGGCCTAAGAGAATCTCATCCCGGGGGCGTCGTACCTCGAACATCTGAATAAATAAACTGCGGTTGCCAACCCGCCTGCCTAGCGTGGCAGTTATAGCAAAACCCCTCCAAAATTAGATCTACAAACTGTTGTGGCTATCTAGAGCGGAGATCTATGTTTAGCAGTGGACTTGTGATAGGCTGAAACGACGATTGTATACCAACGTGGAACTTAAACTATCTCCAGAATCTGTTAACCGTAGATCTAAATCTATATAACTGTAGGATTGGAGCAAGAAAACAGCTATAAGCTGTAGATAACAGCTTTAAGTAACTTTAATACTCGATCAAAAGTTAAATTGAATGAAAGTTATTTATTTTTCAATGGAAGAAATAATGAATGAAGGTAAGTTACCTTGCTAAGATCCGCATGCAAAAATTTTTTGCATGCGGATCTTAGCAAAGTAACTTACCTTCCTTCATTATAATGGATTTCCGCAAAGTAACGCCTGATTCTATTAACTAAAAGGAAGAAATGTAAATTTCGTTTGACAAACGTAATTAATAATTAACGTTACAATCTGCCACCATTTCCTACTGAGGTTAAAAAAACAGAATAAAGAAACTACAATATCCTCTTTTTTGTAATTCTTTTATTTCTAACGTATCGTCATCCGTGGTAGCTCAGGGGCTAGGCGCTCGCTTTCAATTTCATAGGACGCTGGTAACCCGAGTTCGGTTCCCGGTGCCGGCACCACTAAAATTGTTAACTGCAATTTTAAGCTAGCTAATTTTTACCACGTGCTCGGCATTGAATGAAAACTTCGTGAGGAAACCTGACTGAGAAATAAAAAATATTTCGAAGACGTGTGATCTCCGCCGCCAACTAACTGTCATTTGAACAGCGTGACAGATTCTTACCGGCTCCAAAACCCTCTGAGAAATTAGAGGAGGCCAGTGATCACCAGTGGGATATTTATAGGCTGTTATTTTACTTTGCTTATTATCGTAGTCATAAAACAATACATAAAAATTTACAAAGAATAGTCTCATATCAGCTTCCACAAACAGCATGTAGTAACAAGTATGACGCATGTGGCAGCCATCGACATTTACTTACGCCACGTAAAACATTTAAAACGCCTGAATTTGTTTTACTTTTTTATATAGTTTACAAGAATAAAATTTGAAAACAAATATTTTTTTCAAAAACTAAACGAATTTATAAGTCAGATACGGTCAGTCAAGGTAAAATCGAAACGTAATTACAAGCTGCTGTGAACGTAAAATTCCATGGACGGTTAAAAAAGGTAGCGGAGAAAAACCGTCAAGAAACTAAAAATTGATATTTTCGTTTTGGTTTACCGGTTTTTACAAATTGAAATATTTCTATTATATTTTTCAAAGAATATACATATATTATAAAAAAAATCTGAATCATATTGTAAAGAGTTTGTGTTTTTGTATTATTTTAATAATCTAAATAAAATGATTAAAAAGACAATTCTACAATATTTGTAAAAAGCATAATTGCTTTGAAAAACACTATTCAGTGTCGGCTTTGCGAAAACTTCTAACTATATTAACAATTAAAATGCAAGTTGTCTTCTGCTTACGCTAGTTTATCTACAGCCAGACCAAAGGTCGTAAAGTCGTGCAAATTAGTCACTGGCCTTGCGTGATTGTTTTCCTTTGAGCACACCTAGGCGACAGTGCACTGAGAGTATTTATGGCTCACGCTAAAGGCACATTGCTTGGTCGCAAGAAAATACAAATTCGAATTTACTGTACTTAGCTTGGTGATTAAAATTGAAATGAAAATAAGATTTTACTCGTACAAATGGAAGTAAACAAAAAAACGTAAAGGTGTGCCAGGATCAAAATGTTGTCTTTGTAAAAACATTTGTTTATTATATTCTCCACACCGTAACACAGTAACTTTTGCACACTACTACTTCACCGAATAACTGGCACTGTGGTGGTACCTACCCAGACGGATCCTACATAGGAGTCCTACAACCAGTGAATATCACAATTCATACCAGTTTAAGATATTTATTGCATTAAAATTCACCGGTGTTGAGAAATAACCTTACATATTCAAACAATGGTTTGAAGAAACCTACACAGGAACGATCGAAGTTCTTAATTTACAATTTGAAATACCAAACAGTTTGTGGTAGTAAATAAGTATTAATACAATTGCTATTAAATTTGAAAATGGCTATCATTTATTAGCTAATTATGTAAAGTGTCAATATTAATTTAACCAAGAATACGAAGGTATATAATATAGTATTCGTTTAACAAAAATAGTTATGAATGTAAAATTATTTATCTCTTATCTCAGACCAACAAATAAGAAAGACGGATCATTGCGTACACCAGGAAACCGTCTAGGTAGGTATCACCCCAGGGCCAGTTATTCTGCCGTGAAGCAGTAGTGTGCAAGCATTACTGTGTTTCGGTTTGAAGGGCACTATGAGCTAGCGTAATCACTGGGCATTTGAGACTTAAGAACTGATGTCTCAGGGTGACGAGCGCAGTGTGGTGTCATGCAGAAATATTCTGGGTGACACGGCATTTGTTGTGGGCGGAAGTTGCACTTAGCATCAGGTGAACGTTTTGCTCGTTTCGTCACTTTATACAATAAAACAAAACATCGTAGTGATGCTGGAAAAGTAAGTTCAATCTTAGTAAATACACACGCTCACGCACACACAGGCAACTAATGTATGCCTATCAGTCTTAGGATCGAGACGTCGCCCCGTAAACATATAAGTCTTCTTGCGTCCTAGGACTGTACAATAACTGCCTGTCAAACAAGAAGTCTCAGAAAATAACTTATAACATGAGAATATTAAATTTTTTTTTGAAATGCTAAGGTTTTGCGGTAGCCTCGAGTACGTAAAAGAACAAACGAAGTGACAAAAAGCTCGTGAGATGCCAGGAATATCATTTCATTACTTTACGTTCTTTACAGAATTATTTTAAGTTTCATTTTCATTTTATGTTAAATGTGAAATGGAAAATTGTTATGAGAAATAGTCATAATGAATATCTTGATTATGGGATTTCTACCAATTACAAAAAAAGCCTACTAATTTGGTAAAGTATATAATCAAAGATTTGATAAATAACATATTTCTTAATATTTTAAATGTTTCCATCATAGGATTCGAACGTCAACAACCCGATGTTACAAAGAATATTGCCTCACATAAATGTGTTTATCACATTATCAAATCCCATGAACTTAGCCAATTCATCATCATCATCTTCATTTCAGCCTATCACTATTATACTGCTGAACATAGGCATCCCCCCTAGATTCCCACAAAAGTTTTTAGCTCTTATTTTGGGATTCAACCGCAGTTTATTTATTCAGATGTTCCAGGAAGTTGCTGCTGTCCATCTTCTGGTTTTAATTTTCTCTATCGATTTTTGCGACACCCACGGGATAAGATGAGGTGGTACATTCTCTTAAGCCGCTACCACACGGCTGCACATTACTGCTGAATTGTTTAAATCTGTTTTAATTTCTGATGGGTGTTTCAAATGTAAAATAAATTAAATTAATAAAAAACCGAGTTGGCCGATTGGCCTGAGTCTCTTATATGTATATAAAGAGAATAGAAAATATGTTTCTCAGTCCTGACAAACTGACGCAACTGAAACAAGTATATTATTATAAAAGGCAAATTCTTATCAGTGCCAAACAGTAGACTTGGGTATGTCATGCTCGGTTAAATGCCTTTGCCTTTTCGGCGGTCTCGTGTGGCGGATCGTCCACTTCCCTTGAATATGGTCGGAGAGAGTGATGGCTGCCGCATGCGTCACACTTGTGAATGGGTGCTGTTGGTGGAGGCTGGTCTGCTCAAGTTTGATATTATGCAATAATACTCGTACATTTATCATTTGTTTAGCCGTTTTGTCATTTAGCGTTTTCTATAAGACTATTTATATAATAAATTCATTTATAATAAATTTACAAAGAATATATATATACATATTATATAATATTATATATTATATAATATGATTATATTATATATAATATTTTGTTATGATGTAACTCAAGGTATCAAAAATTTACTGATTAAAGTCATTATTTGGCGACGCTGCAAAAACTATTAATTATGAAAATAATGTACTACATTTTCATAATACTCATCATTACTCACAAAAAAGTCAGCGAGGCTACATGTATAACTATTATAGTTAAGTCACAATAACCGCTTTTTGTTCAAATTAGTCTATCAAAACACAGGTAGAACGGTACGAAACGAAACGAAAGGTAATGACATTCGTATCATGATATTAATCCTTATCCTACAAAATAGTTTCATAGTCAAGGTTAATTATGTACATGTAAAGTCCTCTTTAAATTATTCGAATCGGACCTATCGTTTAGAAGTTACGACAGGTATAAAAATTCTAAAAGTAAGAAAATTGCCGCGGTGTGAGCGACCAGCCCTTCCCTCGCCCGCGCTACTCACGAATAGACTAAGATCTATTAATTACTTACCTACTCATATTATTTTTTGTAAACTAGAAACAATTGAATAGTGGTTTGAAATTTTAATTATATATTTTGTTTTATTTAAAACTTTAAAACGTTCTTTAAAAAATACAGTGGCCGCGGTGTCTCTCGAAGGCCGCGCCGCCGCCCGGCTTCACGCAACTTGGGCATCATCGTCCGCTCTCTATCGCTGCCCTTTGCGCAGCGATAGAGAGCGGTCGTTTTATTTTGCTACCACAACATCAAATATTGGTTATATTTCATGGCTCCCATAAATAAAACATTATTTTGGTAAATTAACATAATCTTATCTGACCAGCTGCAGAGCCGCCGATGAGAATAGTCGCTACAAAAAATGTTAGTGTAAGGAATTGTGGTTGTTCTATTTGTCCAAATAAAGTACTAATTTATCTTTATAATATATATCTACCCGTGCGAAGCGGGGACGGATCATTAGTCTATATATTTATAATTTTATACTTAGATAGAAAAACAATAACAAAACGGGAAAGTAGGAAGATTCTTTCGCCTGTTTCTTCTCCGTCATAGGAATCTTATTACGAAACGGTGGTAGATTGCAAACAAAATAACGGTTGATAATTGAAAATGAAATGAAATATATATTTCGTACGTTAAAGAATAAAAAAATTACATTTTATTATTGTTAATATTTCTAGGATAGATCATCATAATATGAAATAGAAGTTACAGAAATGTGTTAAACATTGTAAAATCCCGTCTTTACAGTGTTTACGCAGTTTATGAAAATTGCTTGGAGGGTCATTTTAGGTCGTGCTCATGCGAATGTTTGCCTAAGAAATGGCTTCCCACAAATACCTCTCTCATACAAACCTTTTAAATAGTGTGAGAAGAAAAACATACCGAAGTTTTTTTTTTATACGAAGTCCCACATTAGGATTTTCTCGTGTATCGTGGGTGCGTTTTATAAACATACATTTCACATGCACAACACAACCAGACCCGAAAAGCAACAATTTGTGTTTTTGCACAAATGTTGCCTCCGGCTGGGAATGGAACCCAGGACCAGTAGCGCAGAAGTCAGGTTCGATAACCACTACGCCACGCGGTCGATATTTTTCATTATTAACCTAAAGCTTCAGCTACTACGTCTTTTATTTCTAAATACAAATTTTCAAACGTATTTATTATTATTTTAGATAAAATAATGGGGAAGCCTATGTTCAGCAGTGGAATATTGATATGATGAGGTGATGATGATGATGATCATCATAGGAGGAATCCTAGTGCGGGGATCGTTTTTTAATGAAATAAAATTATTGTTATTATTATTTATTTTTTTCCATTTAATTTTATAATTATATTTATTTTTATTTTATTGTCGTGTTTATTGAAGGGTTAGGGGTAAATTAATTATAAAACGGTAATGTAGTGTATATGTCATTGTATTAAATATAAGTAATTATAAGGTTAAATAAGATAATTTATGTTTTCAATTCCTATAAGTTAAGAGTCGGACTGAAAACCTGTGTCGGGTTATCTCGACAATAGCTGAGTTCGATCCATTTCGTGGTCTAATGCTGCAGCACAGATTTTACCATTTGGTCACATTAATTTCAATCATTTTATTTAAGGTTAGTAATAGTTTCTTTTTTTTTTATTTATATACCTTTCGTAAACTGTAATTATCGTGCTGTAGTTAAACTGCCTGCGAATAAACAAGTTTCTTTCTTTCTTTCTTCTTTCTTTGATACTGATCACACTAGATTCTCTTAAGCCGCCCGGTGTGGTGGCGCCTAAAGTGAATTTACCACTCCGTCTCATCCCGTGTGTTGTAAAAGTCGACAGAGGGAAAATGAGAACCAGGAGATGGGCAACAGCGTCTTTCTGTTAATAAATTCCGGTGGCAAACTATGGCAAAATCCCCCCAAATCGAGAGGTACAAATTTTTGGTGGATTAGTGATAGGATGAAACGACGACGACAACGACGACACTATGTTCTTCTTCTTTATGAGCTACAAAAGTCACAGTCCTATCTCAAGAAGAAATAATTATTTTTATTGTAGAAAGTGTCGAGACTACCAAACGTTGACCTGATAGTAAGAGTAACATTTCTGTGCGGCTCGTTCGTTCGGCGCATCAGTTCTTAAGTCACTTATGTTCAGTAGTTACTGCTTTACGGAAAATTAAATGGCAATGTGGCGGAAAATTAACTGGCTCCTACCTACACTTTTTACTACAAAGGAACCCTACCACTAGTGAGATCTTGCCACGCTTTATTTTCCACGCTTCCCACGATCGCAATACCAGACGTTTTGCTCCTTAAACGCTTCTGCAGGTCACCTATCTGTTTGCACGACCGTTCTACAGCAATAATATAGCAACAGTTGATGATGTTATCCTAGCCGATTTCGACCACGGCGATAACTTCCGACTACTGTCGAAAGCCATCAACTGCGCAGGAGATATTAAAGTGCCACAAGTGTACGCGCAAACACAGAGGCACTCACTCGTCCCAACCTACCCGAGCCCGATGTAACGCTGATGCGATAAGATCAGAGGAAGGCTAGGAAGCAGTGTCAGAAACACGGGGACAATCACAACACAACCAGACCCGAAAACCAACAATTTATGTTATAGCACAAATGTTGGCTCCGGCTGGGATTCGAACCCAGGACCCGCGGCTTAGAAGTCAGGCACTCTGACCACTGAGCCACGCGGTCACATTCAGTTATCCATTATCCCATATAAGGGGTCCACTCGTAGTCCATTTTTCGCCTCGGCCCGACGTGACGGCGCCATTAAGATAAGAGTCAAGTAAAATTCTTAATCCCCATTGCGTTCCCACGAGAAGTATAGTGACAGCATTGCATATTATAGTTTGTTTGTTATTTTGCACAAATAAAGGCTGTCCGTAAAATACCATAGTCGCCTGATACGACACCTCCGTAGGATGGGGGTAGGTGCTATACTGCTATGGCAGTTAACCTGTCCACTATTAAGATTTTAAATTACTTCGATTTGTTAAAGTTTTATAATGTGGATCCTAAAATCTGTCACTCTTGGGCTGGACAACTACGAGACTTGTTGTAAATATTAGGAATGATAAATTATTATAGTACAATAAACTTTTAACGTGAACTTATAGAGCATTAATCATTGTCTTGTTCAGTTCGAAAATGTTTACTGGCGCTAAATAAAAGATAAATATATTATTAGTGTCTGGTTCATATAATATTAGTTGCTGGTGGTAGGATTCTTATGCAGGATCCGTCTAGGTAGGTACCACCCCAGGGTCAGTTATTCTGCCGTGAAGCAGTAGTGAGCAAACGTTACTGTGTTTCGGTTTACAGGGCACCGTGAGCTAGCGTAATCACTGGGCATATGAGACTAAAGAACTGATGTCTCAGGGTGACGGGCTTAGTGTGGTGTCACACACAAATATTCTGGGTGACACAGCATTTGTTATGAACAGACGTTGCACTTACCATCAGGTGATCGTTTTGCTTGTTCCGTCACTTTTATCAAATAAAAAAAAATCCATTAAAACAATTTTAAACAATTTTTTAACAGTTGCACTTTTTTGCGCGCAGAATGTGATAACTTGGCTTTGCGGGAAGCAACTTCCTACCCGATTTTCCACCACTGCGCACCACACATACTGTCGGAAGTCATCAACTGCGCAGAAGATATTATAGTGCCACAGGTTTCATGGGCATTCACTCGGCCCATCCTTCGCGATAAGATCTGAAGTAGGCTAGGATGCAGTTTCATAAACACAGGGACAATCACAACACAACCAGACCCGAAAACCAACAATTAGTGGTTTTGCGGAAATGTTTAGTTTAGCTTCAAACCCAGGACCCGCCACGAGACCTGTCATTGTACTAGCTCTCAGTGCCCTTCAGACCGAAACACAGAATGTTTGTCCACCACTGCTTCACGACAGAATAACTGGCTCTGGGGTGGTAGCAAACGCGTCACTCAGTAGATATTGCTTTTCGACACTGAGTTTTTAGTAAAGTGTATTTCGCCGCTTGTCGGATGCCACGAAATTTTCGTAGCATTTCGATTGCTTTACTCTTACGATCGACACGTGATAAGAAGAAATTTTCTTTCAATTCACACACGACACACGTGTATAGAAAGAAAGTTTTGTAATAATATAGTCTAGTTTCATGGAGCGTAAGTATTCATTTACTAAATATCGATCAACGTTTTCTTTTGCTTGTTTTTACAAAAGTTGCTCAATTTGTTTTCAAATTGGTTCATTCATCAGAACGATCAAAGTATTTTTTCGCGCAAAGAAATGCTTCGTAATTTGGTGAACGGCAGTTTGTGACGAAGTGGAGCTTAATACAGTATGCAAATTCTTTTGTAAATCAAATTGTATTTTGTTCTCATCACTTTGGACGAAACACTAATTGAAAACAATTTAAAAAAATGTAAAAAGTTCTTTACAAACTTTTTTAAACCTTTGAATTATAAATTTCACATAAAATCATTTCATTATAAGAGATCGTAGGTTATCTATGCAGGAATCCGTCTAGGTAGGTACCACCCCGGGGCCAGTTATTCTGCCTTGAAGTACTAGTGTGCAAGTATTACTGTGTTTCGCTTTGAAGGGCACTGACAGCTAGCGTAACCACTGGTCCTAAGAAACTTCAGAACTGATGTCTCGGGTGAAGGGCACAGGGAGGTGTCACACAAAAATGTTCTGGGTGACACTGCATTTGTTATGGGCAGACGTTGCACTAACCATCAGGTGAACGGTTTGCTCGTTTCATCACTTTATACAATAAAAAAATCACTATAATATTAATTTATTGAAATGATAACAACATTACTATTATTACACTCGGCGTCAAAAAAATCGCACATCCGAAAAAAATAATTTAAATACTATTTTAACACAACAGGCCAATGGCAATGTTGTGGTTTGAGGGTATCATTCGAAAGGTAATTTCATTAGCTTTCAGGAATTTTAATTGAATTTTACTTTTATAACGAGACGAAAGAGAAATTAAAGAAAAAGACAGGGTATGTACAAATTTGCAATTTAATAATTTAAAAAAAAACTTAATAAATACAAAAAAAGTTCTTAAAACCTAGTGTTACCCCCCCTTGCCTTGATAACGGCTTCCATGCGATCTTTCATGGATCTTACAAGGATCGCAACAGCCTCTTGGGGTATTTGTTCCCACTCTTCAAGTACCGCATCTTGGAGCTCTTGAAGAGTGGCTAAAGCTGGATCTCGAGCTCGCACGCGCCGTTTGAAGTCATCCCAGAGATGTTCTATTGGGTTAAGGTCTGGACTTCGTGCTGGCCAATGCATAACAGGGATATCGACCTCCTGTAAATAATCCCGTACAATAACCGCGGTGTGGCAACGAGCATTATCATGCATTAACATGAATCCATCACCGACATAACCAGCAAATGGGACCACATGTTCCTCCTTGCCCACGGCCACCCCGAGTCCGGGAAACGCACACAAGTTCCGTTTTCCCGTCGACGGAAATGCCGCCCCAAAACATACAAGAGCCACCCCCGTATTCGACGGATTCTTCGAAGCAGGGTTGTGTGAACCTCTCCCCCTGTCTTCTGTAGACCCTTCTACGTCTGTCATTGCAGAAGAGACAGACCCTCGTCTCATCAGAGAAGAGTACGGTCCGCCACTGTTCTAGAGTCCACTCGCAATGATTGCGAGCAAACTCTAGGCGATCTCTGCGATGCTGTGCAGTAAGTTTTGGACCTTTAGCAGGTCTATGGGCTGTTAAACTCTTTTCGTGTAACCTTCTTCTTATCGTAGAAACACCCACAGATGTTCTCCGAGTTGATCGAAGCTGTTGTTGCAACTCAACAGCATTTGTGAAACGGTTTCGTAAAGATGAAACGGTCATCTCTTTCTGATGTGCACCGTTTTCTTCCAGATCCCGTTTTCTAACATAACCACCAGTCTGCTGAAAACGTTGGAACACCCGTCGAACTCAAAAACGGGACAGGTTCAACCTGTCGAGCAACGTCACACTGCCGCATCCCCGACAATAGGGCAATCACTTGAGCGGCTTCTTCAGAGCTGGTGTCCATCTTTACTTGTTCTTACTTGGGTTACTTGTTCACGTGTGTTCACTGCAAAGTCTTAATTACGACTGGCCCATATTGCAGCCAGATCGACCCTTTTATACCCTTTTTAGGTGGTGTAACTAGCGTCCTTACTAACGAGCATTTGACAGTGTTTATTTTTGACGCTCTATAATGATAAATGTTTTAATGATTTCAAGATTTTTTTATTAATAATGTAAAGCTATTCAAATACCCATTTCAAACATACCAATATTTGTATAAATATAATTCGTTTCTAGCCATTACAGCCATTTTTCGCGCAAACTCAGAGAGGTGCGATTTTTGTGACGCTGAGTGTATATCTTTATTTGTAACATAATACATATATCAAACCATGCAAAGCTTCATGATTATAGTTAACAATTTATGTAGTAATCGAAATGTAAAAAGTAACAGTTTTTTTTCTAAGGAATCTACTAATGTCTTGAGTTAGTTTTATTTCTTCTGCACAGTTTTTTATGTTTAATGTTCCGAGATTGCAAGGGAGGAGGTAGTATATTTTCGCACATTTTTAGGTGTTAAATAAATCATTAAGTATGGTCAAAAATCATACCTCCATAAAAAATATACCTAACATGTAAGTTAAAAAATGTTTAGGTTAGTCGAACGTTTGTGTTTCAGAAATTTAATATCATCATCATCATTTCAGCCTATCACTAAACGACTGTTGAACATAGGCCTCCCCCATAGATTGACACAAAAGTTAGTAGCTCTAATGGGGGGGGGGGGGGGTTGCCATAGTTGCCACGCTTGGCAGGCGGGTTGGCAACCGAAATTTATATATTCTGATGTCCAAGGAAGTTGCTGTTGCCCATTACCTGGTTATTATTTTCCCTCCACTTTTACGACTTTTACGATACTCACGGGAAGAGATGGTATGACAAGTGAAGCACAGATAACATAGTCATGATTTGTTTTTATTTTTTAATTGCTAGATGAATTTTGATTTAGGATCAAATACTAATCTAGGTAAAATTATAAAGTTTTTTCATATTACTATACTTGTAGCTCATGAGTATTTTATTATAAATTAATGTAAGGTCGTGATAGAGTAAATGTTGGGTCTCCGAAATAATTTTATAAACCTTATTAAACGATTATAAACTTCATATCGCTGAAACAACACACGGCGCATTAATTTTGTTTACATCCAAAATTACGATACAATAAAATTATTAAATAAATTAAATTATCGATGAATGTTTGCTTTTTTAATATCTATAGTGCTTCATTATAAAAACAATATTATACATATAGAGCAAAATATTCACCAACCCTAAATATTCATAACATAAATAATCATACTAGTTATTCATGGCTCAGTGCCGAAAACGCTGGCTGCATTTCTTTTAATTCTTATCGTATGTGAAATCATTAAAAAAACTTAAAATTAAAAGGCTGGTATTAGTAAACACCATGAAAGACGCATGACGTTCGGTATTTTGATCGCTGATCCATCCATCAACCAACAGGGAGAGGTCAGTTGGTTGTTGATGATAGTAAATATTAAAAAAAAGCTAATTGTAAAGATTTTGATTTAGATTTGAGATTGCTGTCACTTATTGATCCTACATACATTTATTGGTCGTAGGATTTCCTTGCAGGAATCGATCTAGGTATGAATCACCGCACTGACGGTTATTCTGCAGTGTGCAAACATTATGTATTTCAGTCTTAACTTAATAACTGGAACTTCACGGTGACGAGCGCAGTTTGGTGCTAAAAAGAATTCTGGATGACCCAGCATTTCTTGTAGGCAGACGTTGCACTTACAACCAAGTGAACGATTTGATCGTCGTCTGTCTTCAATAAAAAATACATCATGTTGCAGATTGGTTGACGATGCCGCGTCGTGTAAACGGCTATTTCTACTGGATGTAAGAGTTCTATGCAGAAATCCGTCTAAGTAGGTACCACCGCAGTTATTCTATCGCCAAATATGAGCAGGACGACGACGAATGATTTTTTTTTTTTTTATAGAATAGGAGGCAAACGAGCAGGTGGCTCACGTGATGGTAAGTGATCACCGCCGCCCATGAACACCTACAATACCAGAGGGATAGCAGATGCGTTGCCGGCCTTTGAGAAAGGAATAGGCTCTTTTCTTGAAGGTCCCTAAGTCGTATCGGTCCGGAAAAACCGCTGACAGTGCAAGTGCGTGGCAGAAAATTCCGCGAAAAACGCACTGTGGTGGAATGCCAACCATCAAGGTGGTGACGATGGAATTTGAGGTTATGCCGTAAGGTGCGATGGTGAAATTCAGCGGCTGGAATTAATCCGAACAATTCCTCGGAACACTCCCCATGGTAGATCTTGTAAAAAATGCAAAGAGATGCAACATCTCTTCGCAAAGCCATGGGATCAAGCCGATCAGATAGGACATGGTCGTCGACAATTCGAGCCGCTCTTCGCTGAATGCGGTCAAATGGAAGGAGCTGACACTGGGGTGCCCCCGCCCAGAGATGAGAACAGTACTCCATGTGCGGCCGAACCTGCGCCTTATAAAGTTGCAAGCGGTGGGCCGGCATGAAGTACTGTCGCGCTCTACTGAGCACGCCAAGCTTCTTGGAGGCCAATTTGGCCTTCCCTTCCAAGTGACCGCGAAATTGAACGTTGCTCGGTATGTCGACGCCAAGGATTCCGATACTGGCTGAGGCAACAAGGGGAGTGCTCTCGAAATGAGGTGATACGACGAAGGGTTTCTTGTTTGCGGTAAACGCGCAAACTTGTGTCTTGTTAGGGTTGAACTCGACTAAATTTAGTCGGCCCCAGTCCGCGATTTTGTCTAACAAAATCTCGACTTCAGACACAAGTTTGTTCCGGTGCTCGTCGACGTGTTCCCGAGAAATATTGGTACGGCCTGTGTATAAGGCATCACCAGTACTGTCATCTGCATAGCAACGAATGTTACTAATCTGTAACATATCATTGATATGCAGAAGAAACAGGGTTGGCGATAGCACACAGCCTTGTGGGACACCAGCGTTCACAGACTTAGATTCCGAGCATGCACCGTCAACTAAGACCTTGATGCTCCGGTCTGTGAGAAAACTAGTGACCCAATGGCACAATTTCTCGGGAAGCCAATATGAAGGAAGCTTCGAGAGAAGCGCTTTGTGCCAGACCCGATCAAAGGCTTTCGCTATGTCCAAACTAACTGCCAGGGCCTCCCCCTTGCTCTCTACTGCCTCCGCCCATCGATGAGTGAGGTACACTAGAAGATCACCAGCTGAGCGACCCCGACGGAAGCCGTATTGGCGGTCACTAATCAACTGGTGCTCCTCTAGGTACCTCAGGAGCTGGCAGTTTATAATGGATTCCATTATTTTGGAGAACAAGGAGGTGATAGCGATCGGTCTGTAGTTGGACGGATCTGAGCGGTCGCCTTTCTTAGGGATCGGGTGCACAAAAGCTGTCTTCCATGCCTTCGGGACGACGCCTAGAGAGTAGGAGTACCGGAAAAGACGCGTAAGGACCGGTGCCAACTCTGGAGCACACATCCTCAACACAATAGGGGGAATTCCATCGGGCCCACTCGACTTTTGGATGTCCAGGGAGAGGAGTGCTTTGCGCACTGAGCTCTGAAAAAACCGGATGTCCGGCATAGAGCACTCATTGCACGGGATGGTTGGCGGTGAGTTCCCCCTGTCATCGAGAGTCGAGTTGGATGCAAAAAGAGAACCTAGAAGATCGGCTTTCTCCTTTGCGTCATGGGCCAGCGAGTTGTCCTCCCTGTGCAGAGATGGTAGTGATGGCTGACAGAAATTCCCTTGGACAGCCTTGGCGAGGGACCAGAACGCACGTGTTCCGGAGGGAAGACGAACTAGTTTCTCACCAATTCTGCCAATGTGCTCAGACTTTGCCGCAGCAATGACTCTTTTGAAGGACCTGGAGGCAGAGTTGTACTTCTTCTTAAAATCGCTAGATTTTGAATCCCGAGACGCCGATGCATTAACCCAGGCCTGGTATCACTGCTGCTTTTGGCGAGATGCCATTCTGCAAGTGCCACCAAACCAAGGCTTAGATCTACCACCGATGGGCACCACAGAGGATGGAACGAAGAGTTCCATTCCCTGAAGTACCACATCGGTGACAGAATTGGCAACGACGTCGGGACTATCCAGCGAGAAGCAAACCCGCCCCCATGGGTAGGATGCAAAGAAAGACCGCATCCCTTCCCAATCCGCTGACCTGAAGTGCCACACACGGCGGCAGCCTGCAAATCGCGACCGCAATGGGCACATGATAGGCACTTTACTCCGGATCAAGCAGTGGTCCGAAGATCCCAGAGGGGCATCGACGGAAACCACATAGCCGTCCGGATGAGAGGTCAGTAGAAGATCCAGCAGGGAAGGTGTATGATCCTCCACATCTGGAACCCGCGTTGGCGAAGTAACCAGTTGTGTCAGATCATATGCCAAGGCAAAGTCGAAAACAGATCTCCCCGCATGATCAGTGGTTCGAGAGCGTAGCCATTCGGCGTGGTGGGCGTTGAAGTCGCCGAGTACCACGATCTCTGCGGATGGGATCTGCTGTAGCACGGAATCTGCCGCCATTTGGATGTGGTCGATGAGTCGGTCAGTTTCGGTATTACCGCTGTGGGACCTATAGAGGCACCCATAGACGCGTGGGTGGTCGTCGCTGTCTATGCGTAGCCAAAGGGTGGACAGGTTCAAGCTACCCTACCTTCAAGGCTGCCGAGGCGTTGAGAACATATATCCTCTCTGACGTATACACAAACCCCGGCCCGTGGCACAAAGGAATGTTGCCAGCTTGTACCCCGGGTAGGAAAGATAAGAGGTATCCGCCGGAGAGGATATCTGCGTCTCGGTAAGAAATAGCAAGGCCGGCTTTGCCGTCTCCAGATGGTAGTGGACGGCATTAAGATTGGAGTGTAGTCCCCTGATATTGCAGAAATCCACGGCAAGCGTGGTAAGGGGTGCCGAAAGTTTTTTGCTACGTTTGCCTCGAACAGTGTGGTAACAGAGCGGAACTTTGCCCCCCCCAGAATACGAGGGGCAGTCTGAGCATCCACGCTCAGGTAGCGATTGGTAGCCCGAGCGCGGATGCCCAGAGGGGGATTCTCCAGCACCGGTGGTGCTGGTACCCCCCTGGGGTAGATTTTTTATTTCCGCTACCATGTTTTGGGGAATGGGGTGGGTGGGCCTCCGGTTACCTGCACTCACCAGACGAAACGCAGAAGTTTGTTAAACATCTACTTCACGCCGGTATTCTGTGAGGTCGTGGTACTTCCCCGGTCGAGCCGGCCCATTCATGCAACAACAAAAGCTGATGCGTGGCTCTACCACTATTAAACACTGTGTACTGAGCATAGGTGAAAATCTGTAATTGATGATACACTATACATTACAAATCACATATACACATTAGACAATTAATAACGTGAATAAAACATATATGTGTAACTCGTTAAGTATATATACGATAAATATATAAAAGCTATTTGTATATTTTCGTTTACGCTCAAAGTTTCTGATCACAAAACTGAATATGCTTTTAAACCAGCCGTAAAGTTTAGTATCGAAAGTATACCACTCTTTTATGACATGTAAACAAAGTTTCCTCAAATCTGTGCTAGGTTTATATCGTAAGGGTTTAAGGGTTAAGGGTTCGCGTTTTATAACGTGTCTAATAGAAAACGAATGACTTTTTATATACACTTCTAAGATCCTAAATACATTATATCTTTTCTGTGTGAAGATTCTTGCAAATATAAGATAAGATGATTTTTTGACTATAAAAAAGTTTTAAGTGCTAAAAATAAATATAGTCTTTTTGACGCAAAATTGGTTAGACTTTTATTTAATTGTGCATTAGCTTCTGAGCTAGAAACGATTTCGGGAGCGTTTTTTAAATTTAATGACACAGCAATGATTAAGTAATTAAGAATGGTAAAGGAGAAAAAAGGCGGAAAAGAGAGGAAAAAGGAGGGTGTTCAGAATAACATAAGCTTTAATAAACTACAATTAATACCAAATAAAATTATATCACATAATTCATATAAATTTAAATACAACAAACAAACATTCAAGCATACATCAAGTTTTTATTAGTCACGGCCGATGCATCGGAGTGGGGTGAAAGCAGCAACGTTCGACACTGACTCAACAGTACAGCAAGCCTACAAGTCAGACACATTACATTCAGAAGGCAAGGAGAAATGCAAGCATTTTGAAACACATCTATCCATATTTAACAGAGGGGAAAGGAGGAAAAGTATAAAAATGATAAAAACAGTAAAATCTCTCAAACTTTTTTTTTTATAATTTTATGAGGGGAAGGCCTATGTTCAGGGGACTAGGTATAGGCTGAAATGATGATGACAATTTAGATTGTCACCTGATTGCTTAACCGCTCCCCAGGGGCGGAAACTATGTATGACCTGTCTATGTATAATCTTTCCGTCTGTATCCGTATCAGTGGCGGTCAATGCTGAAAAATGTCATAAATTCCGATGTGGCTGAATAACTATGCCAAATCGATACATATATTGATTACACTACCAACAACGCGTAACACTACTATACAAGAAAGCCACTTACGCGGCATTTCACAACTTTTTGACGTCATCCACCAGCTACTTACTTCCGTTAGTTAAAGGAACGGCCTTGATTTTATATTCATAGATAATTTAACGGATAGTATCCAAAAAGCTTCGTTTTGTGATTATAGGAACCGGGCGTTAGACACGTCTGATACTGCAATCACCAATACGCCTGCGAAGAGTATTTATAATGGCAAATATTTCGTTCTTGGATGAGTACGTAGTGGACTATGTTTTTATGATTATAGAAACAAAATAATGAAATAAGTAAGGTCCATGATTTTAGGACTACTTAGACCTTGAAATATCATGGACATTCCCTTGAATTAGTTCACAGTTCTCATGTTACGTGAACTACAATTAATGTGAAAGTCGAAGTGAAAAATTCTTTATTCAATTTAGGCTTGTTTAAAGTGCTTATGAATGCTTAAATAGGGTAACAATAAAATAACAAAAGGCGAACTTAATGATTATTGACATTATCTCCCAGACATTAAGTGGGCGCGGAAAAACTTGTGAGAGCTGCAAAAAGAAATAGAGAATTTATTTATTGGAAAGCCGTTATTTAAGATTAACATAAACATAAATAACATCATATTATATAATGTAAAGCAATATATACACGTTTAATTAATGTCACAATCTACCCGATCGAAAAATAAGAGCTTCTCAATGAAGAACCGGCGCGGCATCTAACGATTTTTTAATGCCTTAATATTTATTGTTGCATATACTTTTATTGTTAAACACATTATTCTAAAAAAAATTACTTAGGGATATTACATAAAATATGGGACGGCATTACAAGGATCATTAATCTCAATTGCAAGGCATTTTTTTTTTAAATTGGGAATCTGGAGTGTAATATCAACATCAATCGAAAGTGTCAAACATTTTTTTCTCGATTAAGTACGAGTATTTTACATGCCAATAATTAAGTATAATATACGTAGATTTCAAAATTGGTTATTTAAAAAATTTTAGACTCGTTTTTTCATGAGTGTTCAACTAACATTTTGCATGTTTCTTTATCATACTTATCATATTGCGTTATGTTGTTTATATTTATATAATTATTGATATATTATGATATGACTTTTTCGTACTGCTTAAATTTGTAGATTGTTAAAATCTTACTATAATACGAGTATATACTGCAAAAATAGGATAATTTGTAACTTTTTTTTGTGCATGTGCATCGTACGTGCGTGTAGTCGTATGTTCGGGATTAACTTTGTTTATGTACTGATTTTAATGATTATTTTTTTATTATGAATGATATATCGTAAGGGTGTTCCCATATTAGATTAGATTTATTTTTATTTGACAACACATTTACAATAATAACCGAGAGAAAACAAATGCGCACACAAGTAAAAAAAAGGAAATACAAAAGTATAATTCTGAATAAAACTACGATATAACACAACAAAACTGGGATGAAATATAAATCAATAAAAAAATTCATTATAATCCTATCTGAGATATATAAGTCATAGTTTTAGAACTGCTCAGAATTAAAAAAATATTAGCATTATGGTATTATTTATATAATTTTGGATTATATCTCTATATCTATATCTGCTGCGTTGAAGTCGGTTTTTTAATTAAATAATTATTACATACATCGCTAAACAAAAAGTGCACATACACACGCACCTAGACTATTGTAGAAATACTGGGCGCGAGTGAACCAGCTACCTATAGAGCAGAAATCAATCGCTCAACCACTGCGTTGAGTCGGCTTGCAAAGTGGTTTACCGATTTAGTAACTGAGTCGTTTAAGGTTCATTAATACATACAGTCACGCCACAGGGAGCCACTCAGGTAGCCCACTTTTCGCCCTCGCGGGAAACGAGACGTGGCGGGTGGCGAACCACGTCGCTCATTCATCAAGATCATTAATCTTAATTGTTATGTTTATAAAGTTTATTCAGTATCTTGAGCACGACCAATCATTAAACGTAATTTGTCATCAATATTACTCCAAAGTGTCTTTCTTTAAACAGTCAACTTTTCGCATTTAAAAGTTTTTAAAGTGATTAAACAGAGCGATCAGATTCAAAATAAATAATTTATTTTATTTCGAATTTCATTTGCGGTGAATTACTGAACGTATGGTCTCGCTCGAAAACTGCTTCATATGTTTTACTTGCATGATCTGTTTTGTATTTATTGCTATTGTAAAAACGATCACGTAATATGAATATAGTTGGTGGAGATTAAATTTCATTACAATAATTGGAACTCGAAAGAGGAAGTAAGAGCTAACATCCAGTTTGGTATTATTTTCAAATTACAGCTACAGTTCGTTAGTACCTACGTTGTAATTCAGTTTACAATAGTAATATACGTACATCAAGGAGTACGAAAAGCGGCACTATACGTATGGTAGGATTCCTATGCAGGAATCCGTTTAGGTAGGTACCACCCCAGGGCCAGTTATTCTGCCGTGAAGCAGTAGTGTGCAAGCATTACTGTGTTTCGGTTTGAAGGGCACTGAGAGCTAGCGTAATCACTGGGCATTTGAGACTTAAGAACTGATGTTTAAGGGTGACGGGCGCAGTGTGGTGTCACACAGAAATATTCTGGGTGACACAGTTGTTGTGGGCGGACGTTGCACTTACCATCAGGTGAACGTTTTGCTCGTTTCGTCACTATATACAATAAAAAAAGTAAATGTTTCTTTTATCGTACATTGACATACACACAGACACGCACTTACACGTACACACACGTAAACACGCACACATTTTTGTGTGTAAGTGTGAAAAGGCGGCGTTAGAGAATATTTTACCCCCTTTTATCCCATGGGTGCCGTAAAAATAGACTTAAGGAAATTCCAGAAATATTTTATGGTCTCAAATAGACAGCGGAATAAATATTTCAATTATGCCAGACTAAAACATCCAGATCGCTGACGGGCAGTAGAGTATAAAGTGCGAAGTATCTGATACCGTGATCGTAAATTAAAAAAAAATCGCCTGCTTCTCGCGGCAATGATTGCAAAATCATTCCAACTTGGGGGGGGGGGGGGGGGGGGGTTTACTTATGGGTTGATTTGCCGTGTGGTGGCTTAAGAGAATCCACCACCCCATTCTATCCCGTGGGTGTCGCAAAAGTCGACAGAGGGAAAATAAAACACAGAATATGGGCAGAAGCATCTTTCTGGAGCACCTGTTGTCAACCCGCCTGTCAAGCATTGTTGATCCACCAAAATGGCTCCTACAAACATTTTTTTTTACAATCTATGGGGGAGGCGTATGTTCAGCAGTGAACTAGTGATAGGCTGAAAAGACGATGATGGTGATGGTTATTTTATCAACACCAATAAATAAATAAAAGTCTACTTAATACTAGATACTTTCCATGTTTTCATTGACTCAGAATCTTAGGATATTAAAATGGTGAATAGGAAATTGACGCCTTTGAAGTTGTAATATTCGCCTTGATATTAATATTTGAATTTATAATTATCTATATTCATTGAAAATTCACTGGCCAGTTATCCTAGGCTGCGTGGCCTAGTGGTCAGAGTACCTGACTTCTACGCCGCGGGTCCTGGGTTCAAATCCCAGCCGGAGCCAACATTTGTGCTAAAACACAAATTGTTGGTTTTCGGGTCTGGTTGTGTTGTGTTTGTCCCCGTGTTTTTGACACTGCATCCTAGCCTAACTCCGATCTTATCGCATCAGCGCTACATCGGGCGCGGGTAGGTTGGGACGAGTGAGTGCCTCAGTGTTTGCGCGTACACTTGTGGCACTAAGATATCTCCTGCGCAGTTGATGGCTCTCGTCATTCGGATTTGGAAGTTGTCGCCGTGGTCGAAATCGGCTATGAGAAAATCATCATCATCCTTTTCAAAATTAAAGAAAAAGAATACAAATTCTTTTTAATTTTAAAAGGAAGTTTGGCCATGGAATTAGAAAATGAGACAAATTTAAATAAAAAGAACACGCAAAGCTGTTATCCTAGTGGAGCTAAGAAACACCAGTATTGCACTGATTTATTTATCAACTATTACAACAATTACAACTATTTAGTAACTGCTAGAGATCGTTGGAAGTAGGGGTTATAAACAAGCTCCAGAATCGAATTTGCAGTATAACTAGGAACAGATGTAAAGTAGTAAACTCTCGTATGGAATAGTAACAGGCAACGAATGTTATAAAGCGAGCTATTTTGTTCGGAAACCATTATATTTTAAAATTTTTTCACGACTCCCAAGATCTTAAGGGATAAAAAAGGACAAACAAATAGTTTATAATGCGTAGTCAACATTTCAGCCTATCACTAGTCCACTCATAGATTGCCACAATAGTTTGTAGCTCTCATTTTAGGGGATTTTGCCGTAGTATATAATTTCGGTGATGTAATTGCTGTTAGCCTTTTTTGGCTTTTACAGCTTCATCGGATACTCTTTGCCGTAGTTGCCACGCTTGGTAGACTGGTTGGCAGCCGCAGTTTATTAATTGAGATGTTCCAGGAAGATTCTGCTGTTCATCTCTTGGTTTTCATTTTCCATCTGTCGACTTTTACGACACCCACGGGATGAGATGGGGTGGTAGATAACGTGTAGTAGTTTAATAAAAAATCAAAAGTATAGCAAAGAAGCCAAAACTGAAATCGTTATTTTATTATAGTTATAATCTGCTGCTTAAACTACGCCGCACTGATTCCCTCAAGACATTTATTGAAAAAATACGCGATACTTACAATCATATTAAAATAGAGTTACATTTTTAACACAGAAACATATTAGAAACATTCATAAAAAAAAATTAAAAAAAAAACGAACATTTAACAAAATGTTGTTAAGTAAGGACAATGACTGTTCATACTATCACATGTGGCGCATTAGGCAAACGGGTCTTTCTCAGCTTAGTTTTCAGTGAGTCCATTCTTTGGATCATTAAATATATATTTCTCGTAAAGATTTACACGATTACTGATATGGTAGGATTTCTATGCGGGAATCCGTCTGCGTAGATACCACCCTAGGGCCAGTTATTCTGCCGTGAAGCAGTAGTGTGCAAACATTACTGTGTTTCGGTTTGTAGTGCACTGAGAGCTAGCGTAATCAGTGGACATATGAGACTTTAGAACTTATGTCTCGGTGACGAGCCCAGTGTGGCATCACACAGAAATGTTCTGGGTGACACAGCAGTTGTTATGGGCAGACGTTGCGCTTACCATCAGGCTTTGCTCGTTTCGTCACTTCATCTAATAAAAAAAACATAGTTACGTTACGTATAGTGAGTTTATACGAGTATTATAAGATTCTGATAGTTAACTTCATCATCGTAGACGACCGCGTGACCAAAGTACTTTTCCTCTACCCCGCAGGTTCACGGTCAACACATTGTGGTTTTCTGGTTTGGTTGTGTTGTGCATGTGAAATGAATGTCTGTATAAAACGCAGTCGTGATACAAGTGCAACCCTAGTGCTACTTTTTATCATTAAAATTTCAGAAAACATTTCAATCATTATCCCTTCCCTATTTCCCGGTAACACACCTTATAACCGGATAATTTATGAGCACCACTCTGCTTACTTAATCAGTCGTTCAATAAAAGCACTAAAGTGAAATATTTATAAAGCAAAATATGAACGTATTGTCAAATTTCATTGCGATACTAAATGGTGGCAGAGTACAATACCACCTACCTACTGCCGAGGTGTCTGTCGTATAAGGCGACCAAGTTATACTAAGGTACGGACAGCTGTGTCGGTACTGCTCGTGGTAATGCAATCGGACTGAAAAATTATAATTAAAAGCTGAATATACCACGGGTTAACTATGACGTCAAGACGTCTGTCACCTCAGTCATCCCGTGGCTGTGGGTGCTGTAAAGGGCTAGAAACGTCTGGTAATAAATATTTAAAATTAAACACGATAAAATCCTAGAACTTAGTTTTATTAAATGAGAAACATTCGCGTGAATATACGAAATCATTGTAAATTGATGGTTTTCGGGTATCGCTTTTATTTTCCCCGTATCAACGAATCGTTGACGAACAAGTACTTTGATTACGAAGAGATATTGCATCTCTTTGCATTTATTAACATATTTATTGCATATATATCACGTGGGTGTTTTCCAAAGAATTGTTCAGATTAATTTCAACCGTCGAATTTCACTATCGCATCTTGCGGACTAACTTAAAGATCCACCCACATCATCTTGATGGTTGGCATTTCACCATAATGCGTTTTTCACGGAATTTCGTGCCACGCGCGGTCGCTATGTTGAATTTGCTGCTGGCGGCGGTTTTTTGTTACCGATACGACTTAGGGACCTTCAAGAAATGAGCCTATTCCTTTCTAAAAAGCCGGTAGCGCACTCGTAATTCTTCTGGGATTGTGGATGTTCATGGGCGGCGGTGATCACTTACACATCAGGCGAGCCGCTTGAACGTTTGCCCCCTCTTCTATAAAAAAACAGTATTTGAAAGTTAATAATAGTTGTAGTCGAAATTCTCGTAGTTAAACGTTAATAAACAGTGATCAGTAAATAGTTATCAAATAATATCAGTATCAATAGATTGTTTTGTCGTTCGCTGTTATTTTTTTTATTTAATAAGTTTCCACTTTAATAATCTGTGGTGCACTTTTTCTTAGAACCTCTCATGTGGTGACACATCTCTTCCCCACAGACTGGAAGTCGTAGACAGCGTGGAGGATCTTGAGGCGTCAGGCGAAGTTATGCAGTCTTTTTTTTTTATTATTGAATAGAGTGACGAAACGAGCAAAACGTTCACCTGATGTAAAGTGCAACGTCTACCCATAACAAATTTTATGTCACCCAGAAAATTTCCGTGTGACACTACACTGCGCCCGTCACCCTGAGACATCAGTTCTTAAGTCTCATATGCCCAGTGATTACGCTAGCTCACAGTGCCCTTCAAACCGAAACACAGTTATGTTTGCACACTACTGCTTCACGGCAGAATAACTGGCCCTGTGGTACCTACCTAGACGGATTCCTGCATAGGAATCCTACCACCGCTACAAATTGACGATAGCGTGAGTCAAGGAGGGTGTGTTCAGGTCTTCAGTGCGTCGAGACTTAATTAGACAGTATTGAAAGCGCAGATATCAGCCTGAGGAAAAGGTCCGCAGTTGATGGGGGTCTTTAGACTCTGCGTATGCATATATATTTGATTGATTTTAAATACTTATACTCGTAATATTATTTTCGTTTATATGAATTTGTTATTGATAACAGAGGTTTTTACTAGTAATTTCTAATAAACGTTTGTTCGGTGTCTAATTGTATTATTTTTATACCTATTTTAACCAATAAATAATCTTTTACGTGCTTTTTTGCCCTGTTTCAACAAAGCCCATGTTTCGCCCCCGCGGAAAGTGAGACGTGACGGGTAGCGAACCATGGCTCCATAATTTGTGGATTCTCTGCAATAAAACGTTATCGAATTAATTTAGCAGAATGCACGTTACAGCAAAAACTATAACACCTTCATATCAACATCACATCACAAAATCACATTTTACCTTACATTGTTAGGCGCTGACAATTTCAACTTTAACATTAACATTACTTGGTAAACAAATAATTAATTAATGTAACCTAATATTACTTAATTATTAATCTTAGATAGCTGTTCAACAAAACTGTAATTAGTGATAGTTAAGTGATATAAGTCGGGGAAAAAGTCTTTTCCCATATGTGTGTATAAACTTGTAATAAAATCTCTTGAGCTATACTATTTGTATCTGGCTGGTTTTGATGACATTACAAAGCTTACATTAAAAAAAAAAGAAACTAATTAGTAAGATGTTGTTTCCTGCTACTTTTCATTTGTTTTTCTTTCTGTCAAAATTAGTGAATCTAATGAAGAAATTCGATTGATTTTAAAATTGTATTACAAAAAAGGATAAAATGCAAAGAGAGCCGCGAATTTAATTTTTGACTTTTACGGACCTAATGCAGTGTCAGTAAGAGTAGCACGATGTTGGTTTAAGCGTTTTTAATCCGGGAGTTTTGATGTTAAAAATGCATCTCGCTATGGTCGCCCGTTACGAATAAATGGACACCATTATTGACAGATTGCAAATTAATAGTTACGACATAGCTGAAGAACTGGCAATTAACGACAAAATAGTTTTAACTCATTTTAAAAAAGCTGGGTAAACAAAAATACTCGATATTTGGGTGCCGCACGAGCTCACTGAAAGAATTCTAATGAACCGTGTACTCTTTTTTTTATTGGATAAAGTGATGAAACGAGCAAAACGTTCACCTGATGGTAAGTACAACGTCTGCCCATAACAAATGCTGTGTCACCCAGAAAATTCTGTGTGACACCACATTGTGCCCATCACCCTGAGACATAAGTTCTTAAGTATCATATGCCCAGTGATTACGCTAGCTCACAGTCATGTTTGCACACTACTGCTTCACGGCAGAATGACAGGCCCTGGGGTGGTACCTACCTAGACGGATTCCAGCATAGGAATCCTATCACCAGTAGTACTCATTTGCGATTCGTTATTGAGACGTAAAAAAAAGTAAAGTTTCAGCTTATAAATGTCTCACTGCTCACTGCATAGGACTCCTCTCATTTCTGAGAAGGTTTTCGAGCCAGGAAGAATCCGCCACGCTGCTCTAATGAAACCAAACCGTTTTTGAAGAGATTGTTGATAACTGGTGATGAAAAGTGGATTATGTACGACAAGAACGTGCGAAATGTCAAAATGCGAAGTGCGAAAATGTCGTGGTCAAAGGACGGTCAGGATTCGCAGACAGTGCCAAAACCCGGGTTAAATCGCAATAAGGTGATGGTGTGTGTATAGTGGGACTGGAAGGTCGTTGTTCATTATGAGCTTTTATCGCCGGGCAAAACAATCCATTCGGTTCTCAAATGCCAACAAGAATTGATCAAATGAAAGGGTGTGGTCTTTCATCACGACAACGCTAGACCACACACATCTTTAGCCACTCAGAAAAAAGTAAAAGAGTTTGGCAGAGAGTTGTTAATAAATCCGCCATTTAGCACTGACCTTGCTGCACCTTCAGATTTCCACCTGTTTCTGTCTCTTCAGAATTCTTTAGTAAGTGTCAGGTTAACATCAAGAGAGGACTGCCAAAACTACTTGTCGCATTCTTTTGCTCAGAAGTCCTTCAAGATGGCTAAAAGTCATCGAACCAAATGGCACATATATGCTGTAATTAAATGTAAATAAACTTAAAAAAAAGTCTCGATTTTTCATATAAAATGCGAAGAAACTTTTTCCCCAACCTATTAATTAAGATTTAAAAACGATTTAGCAATTTCAGTTTCAATTTAAACCATTGTGTGTGTATGTTTTTCAGACATAAATACCAAACGCTCAAGCACCTTAATATGGAACGACTATCTGTAGGCAATACAAGTATTTGGTCCGTGTGCGAATTGAACCGACCTTCAGCTCAGAAGCCAACAGCATTACCACTGCACCAATGCACCCAATAGTTCAACTTATCAGTTTTAATCATATTAAACGATTTAATTTAAAAACTTATGCACCGCGTATCCTAATGATCAAAGTACCTGAATGCTTCTGCCGTGAGTCCAGGATTCAAATTCCAGACAGAGCCACATTTGTCCCAAAACACAGTTGATCGGTTTCCTGTACGGACGGTGCCACTATGTGGCACAAGTGAGCCATTATCAACATCAACAGTCGATTAGACACCTGGAAACTTAGACAAATGCCAATCACTAGTCAAAATATTTTAGATGTGGCTTTATTTGAGATAGTTCCACCATCTGCCTGAGGCCATACAATTTTTCTGGCATTTCCTTAAGTGGGGTTTTATGACTGCTATGTGTGGGGGTTGGCAGATTCTGCAACGAACACTTACGCATCCATCATTAGTCTGTAGCAGTCCACTACTGGACATAGGACTGTTTCAGTAGGCGCAATTAAGCCCGATCTTCGGGTTCAGGGGGTCCTACCTTTCCTCAAAACCGTATACACTAAGTATTTCAAAATGTTCGCCATTTGCCAAGTTCCTTCGAAAATCTTTCAGAACTAGGTAATTTAAACTTGTAGTAAATTCGAAGTCGAAATTCAAGTTATATAATTCATACGTGACACGAGAATCGAATAACTTTTGAGTGCCATTCTATCATCCAGAGGTCAATCGTTAAATCTTATGGGCCTTAAAACATCGCTGAAGCAGAACTGAAATATTGACTTTGGAGGAGCGGTTTTATACAAAAAATATATTTCTCAAATTGGGTAATTTTTGGAGTAAGGAAACGCTTACGGACTCTACGACTTCATCATTTCACATTTATTTCCTTTTTAAAAAGGCCGGCAACGCATCTGCTATTCCTCTGGTATTGTAGATGTTCATGGGCGGCGGTGATCACTTACCATCAGGTGAACCGCTTGCTCGTTTGCCACCAATTCCTTAAAAAAATAAGCCCTTCTAAACTAATTACACATTTCGTTGTATTTTCGCCTATCGTCGATTTCGCCTGTGTCGTGGATGCGTTTTACACACAGAAATTCCACACGCACCAATACCCAGACCCTGAATTTCACTGCGCCAATCGAGCTCTCTTTGAGGTATTATCGACGAGAAGATAGCCGAGTTGGTTCCGTTGATTGTCCTTTTGGTGGAAGTTGGACCTCCCTCGCCGGACAATCTGTGGACAAATTCGATCGTAGTGTTCCCAACAACAACCGTATAGGTGTGACATGGACGTTAGACATGATCTTCGTCTTGTCCGTGTACGGATTGTACGACTTAATGCCAAGTAATAAATATACTAAACATTACACACTTATACGCAAATATTTAATTTTAAGCTCTATCACTAAATCTTTCATCTGTGAAATGCCACGCTGTTTCTTTCCGTAGATGTAGAACAAGTCAACTAAGAGAAATCTCTGGAATCCTCAGGCTTCCAACAGGTGGTGACATTACTTCAAGAAAAATGCGAGACCGAAAATTGAACTAAAAACAGCTAGATGACAGTAATAAATAAGAAAGTTGCGACAGAGATAAAGTATTTTTGGTGTTGGTCAGCCTGACAGACTGGCATACACATACGCACAGCATAAATGTCCCACTATTGAGCATAGACCTTCCGTCATTTCTGCGAGAGTTTTGAAGCCGGGAAGATTCCGCCATGGTGCTACAATGCTAAAATGGGCGGACTAATAATAAAAGAAAATATTTTTATTACACAGACGTGCAGATTTCCTCGCGATGTTTTCCTTTACCGCTAAGCACCTGATAAATCAATATTTAAAATTGCAGGCACTTATAGAGGTGCCGGCACCGACAAGCGAACTCAGGCCACTCGCGCACTATGAAATTTTAGACGAGAGCCCGGCTCACCTATACCATTCTGTGTAGCACAACTCTGCGCTCGTCAGACTGGGCATCGGTTCTTAAGTCAATATGCCAAGTAATTACACTAGTTATCAGTACCCTTGAAACCGAAACATAGTATAGTTTGCACAATACTGTTTCACGGCACAATAACTGGCACTATGGTGGTAACTACATAGACATATTTCTGCATGGCAATCCTACCACCAGTAAAATTTATGGGATTTGTTAAGGAAATGTTAGCAACACTAATAATGCGCATGCTTTATGTATGGCGTTACCAGAATATGTATGAGTACGATGGAAGATTCTGAAAAACGTGTAAGTACATGTGCATTTTTTATTATTTTAATAATAAAAAATGCACACATACTCACACATACTTACACGTAATCATGTAAGTACTCACTCATCATGTGTAACAACCGCCGTGTGGTAGCGGCCTAAGAGAATCTACCACCCCATCACAACCCGTGGGTGTCGTAAAAGTCGACAGAAATTTAAAAAGTCGGCAGAGGAAAATAAAAACGTTGCCAACCCGTCCGCCACGCGTGGCAACAATGGCAAAATCCCTCCAATATGAGAGCTACAAACTTTTGTAGCTATCTATGGGGGAGGCCTATGTTCAGCAGTGGATTTGTGATAGACTGTAACGACGACGACGGCGACGACGATGTGTAACATCAGAATTTTAATTCAAACTGGATGCGATTATGTTATTTACTACTAAGGAAGTTACATTTTTAAGTTTTGTTAATTAGTAATGAAATTACGTCTGCCTTGCTGTTGTTAAAACGAATGACCCTGGCCTAACTACGAGTATAAAACCACAAAACCCTCGTTTAGAAAACCTTTTCAATCACAGCTTTATTTTATCAGTAAGTAAGCTTTGTATAAAACAGTTTGCGTGCGGAATAAAACCTCTATTATATTACTTTTTTCGCTGTTAACATACTGTTTTACTCGGATTTTGAATCAAGCAAGCAGTGATTTTTACGTGATCGTGCTCACTATATTGGTCATCATCACCGCTTCATCATTATCAACATCATCAGTTCAGCCTATCACTAGTCCACTGCTGAACATAGGCCTCCCCCATAGATTGTCACAAAAGCTTTGAGTTCTCATTGGGGGGGGGGGGGGGGTGCTTTGCCATACTTATTCAAAGGTTTCAGGACGATGCTGCTCACCATTTTCTAGTTTTAATATTCTCTATGTCGACGTCGAGATGAGATGGGGTGGTAGATTCCCTTAAGTAGCCTCCACCCGCACTTTTATTAATTTCTCAGTGGGCACAGTGACTAAGCTATTGACTTCTACACTACGAGCTGCAGGTTCGATTATCGTACAAAACATTAAACAGCATTATTTATAAGTAACAGTAAAGGATCGTTAAATGTATAACCTTTTAGCCTTAATAATCTTAAAACTGGGTCGGCTGTCTAACATAATGTTTGATAAAGGGAATAATTTTAACGCACTGAATCGGTCGTTCGAAGGGCCTTTTCCTTCTTCAAAGACCGGCTACGCACCCGAAATTACTTTAGTATTGCGCATGTTCATAGGGAGCATATATTGACTGGTGGTAGGATTCCTATGCAGGAATCCGTCTAGGTAGGTACCACCCCAGGGCCAGTTATTCTGCCGTGAAGCAGTAGTGTGCAAACATTACTGTGTTTCGGTTTGAAGGGCACTGTGAGCTGGCGTACTCACTTGGCATTTGAGACTTAAGAACTGATGTCTCAGGGTGACGGGCGCAGTGTGGTGTCACACATAAATACTCTGAGTGACACAGCATTTGTTGTGCGCGGACGTTGCACTTACCATCAGGTGAACGTTTTGCTCGTTTCGTCACTTTATACAATTAAAAAAAAAAAGCGGTGACTATTTACCACCAGCTAAGTCGCTATGTACCATAAGTAATATGGTACCATAGCTTTAAAATCGATGATTAAAACAACATAAGAACATAACGTCCATGGTCTTATGAATATGGATTTAATGTTAATTTATGTTTATTACATACTAATTCTATATTATATATATGCAAATTTATGGATTACAGTATCAACGTCAGAGTTAATAAAAAATGTTCCTTTTGGAACGAAGTTCTTTAACGCTGCATACTTGAATGATCGCATAATGAAAGCATAATAAAGGAAAAACCATTATGCCCCCTCCAGCCGACCTTCCCTCTTATTTTGATTGGAGAAAGGGGCGAGACGAGCAAACTATTCACCTGATGGTAAGTGCAACGTCTGTCATAGCAATGCATCACACTGCGCCCGTCCCCTTTTGACTTCAGTTGTTAAATCTCATATGCCTAGTGATTAAACTAGCTCACAGTGCCCTTCAAACCGAAACACAGTAATGCTTGGTGACGGATACCTGCATAGATATCCTACCACCACCTACTTCCTCTCTTTATCTTTCTCCTATTACATATGGTTGTATGTGTATGTGTGCGTGCGAGTATTGAGATTCGAGCAGCAAGCATTGTACGCGGCCTGCTGTACTTGTATAACCTCAATTCTATGCACGTATTTTATATTTAATGATAAAATATATTGATTCAAATCCTTACTTTACATATTTGCTTAGAGAAAAATATAAAAAATAAAATAAAATACAGAAATTAGAGAGAGAGAGAGAGAGAAAAAGATTAATGAAAACACTAATATAATCAATAGAAATCTACATATCTAATCACGTTAAGAGTTGAAAAAATAACTTAAAAAACTTAGTTCCTGACGGGGGTCCATCGACCGCACAATTATTGTTATTTATTATTATTATTATTTTACCTAGGCTGAAAACTTGAAACTTGAACTTGAAACTTTACTTTTTACTTTACCGCCTAGCAACACATCGTTCACAGATGATTGGTTAAGCAAAGTTACATAGCTTTTGAATTGTTGCCACCATTAGACGAGGTTGTAGATTCTTGTGAAGTTTCAATTGTAATACGATACTCTTTGCGATACGGTGAATCTACGTAGAAACTTTGTTAATTATTTTGCATTGTTGTGGTTTCATACAGTATACTCCGTGGTACGTATAAAAGCAATACTGAAATGTCACTTTACAAAGAAACGTAATGAAACGAAATTGTAAAAGCTGCTTGTAAAGAAACTTTGTATGTTCTCTTTCTTTTCTTTTAAAAGAACTGTCACTCTTGGATTTCTCCTGTACCGTGAGTGCGTTTTATAGACATCAATTTCACAACCAGACCCGAAAACCACCAATTTGTGGTTTTGCACAAAGGTTGGCTTCGGCTGAGATTGGAACCCTTGAAACCCCCGCTGCATAGAAGTAGAGTATTTGGAGCACTAGACGTCCTATATTTATATTTTTATTAGTTTCCCACAAATTACTTTCAATCCGTTTTTTTATTTTCACCTTTTTTAATTTGTAAAGACGAGAAAAACGTTCACCTGATGTTCACCTGATCTGCTCATAACAGATGATGTGTTACTCAGAATATTTCTGTGTAGCACCACACTGAGCCCTCTTAACTTATGTCTCAGGGTGACCCCTGCATAAGTTCTTAACTCTCATATGCCCATATAATTGCACTACCTCTCAGTGTCCTTCAGACCGAAACACAGTAATGTTTGCACACTACTGCTTCACGGCACAATAACTGGCCCTGGAGTGGTACCTACCTAGACGTTTATTGAGAAAGTTTCTAGGCTATAAAACCTCATGCTATAGCCTTAAAGAGCCGCATACTGACAACCGAACGTTTCCGAGAAGAACCGAACAGCTAATGCTCAGGGCAGCGTGGTTCCATGCCGTACGGCGTAGTCACGTGGTCGGCTTATTTTACGCGAGTGAAATGGCGGTGCACAACTGTTATATTATATTCTAACCCCATGATTTTAAATACTTGTGAGTATTCATTATGTTTGATACCTTAGATAATAAGGTCATTACAGGCTGATCTCTGTTTATGTGTCTCATTAAAAACTCATGTTGGATATCAGTTTTGCAAAAACATATGTATAAATACGGTTGTATATGAGTTACACATTCCGTCCATTTGCAATGATAATGACGTCACAGTCGAGACACGAGTTTCTAGTTCTCTGTAGATTAATGTATGAAAACAGTCAAAGCTCGCTGTTTATCTTAGTAAAGAAAATTTAATATGAATATTCATTAAGCCGAAATGTTTTATTTCTATACTGACTAATTATTTTTTACAATCACCGAAGAAGTAAACTAAAAAAACTTTTTGTTCGATTGCAAATTTTCTCAGCGATAAATTCTATACACCTCTGGGAAGCAGTAAAACGTTTCGTATTCCAAGACGTTAATGTCAGAAACGCCCAACCAACTATAAAATCTTTTATATTTTTAATGTACGTTTAGAGACACATCAGAAATGTTACCCCAATCACAAAATTACGACACATTGCATTTGATGACCGCGTGGCTCAGTGGTAGGTGGCAGCCGATAGGTGTTCAGCAGAGTAAAATAGCCCCTACCTCTTTTATACCGAGGTGTCGTAAGACTCGACTAAGTTATTTTATACGGTATGACATGTAGGGTGTTCGTGGAAATAAAAAAAGAACTGCCCTTGTCAACACAATAAAATACGTTTACTGATGTAGTCAGGTACTCCCCCTGTGGTTATGCGTGGCACGAGGGATGTCGGCCAGTTCGCGGTTGCCAGCGAGACTGAAGGGACGCCGGACATGGCTTCACGGTCGTCTGGCAGGTGTTCGATTCATCATTATCATCATCATTTCAGCCTATCACAGTCTACTGTTTAACATAGGCCTCCCCTTTAGATTGCCACAAAACACGATCCTGAGCCACCTCCATCTATAGACTTCTTGCAAAACCGTGCATGTCGTCGCTCCATCTAGTGGGGAGTCGCCCTACACTGCGTTTGCCGGTACGAGGATGCCACTTGAGAACCTTTCTTCCCCAACGGTTATCAGTTTTACGAGCTATATGGCCGGCTCTTTGCCACTTCAGCTTGCTAATCCTTATATGTCTGTTAATCTAGTTCTGCTGCGGATAACATCGTTACGGATTTATCTACACAAAGACTTCGAGCAAAGCCCTTTCCATAGCTCGCTGCGTGACTCTGAGCTTTATCACACGGCCTGATGTGCCTGATGGGCCATACGGAATCGAGACATGGTCCTTCCATGTCTCGGTTCCTTATGTCATCATTAGCAACACGCATTGGTTTATACTTTTGTTTTAAGGCATTGAGGTATACTCGACGAGAAGATTTGGCGCGGTTTCCCGAACGCTGCACCCGAGTTGGTCGATTGACCTCTTGGTCGAAATCTGTCCTAGATATACATATTCGCCGAACACTTCGTTCGTAGTATTCCCAACAACAACCGGTATAAGTGTGACATGGACATTAGACATGATCTTCGTCTTGTCCATGTTCATCTTAAGACCTACCCGTTGGGAGACACGCAAAGGTCCTCCAGCGATTCTGCCATTATGACAATATCGTCAGCAAATCAAAGGTGGGTGATGTATTCGCCATAGATTTTAATACCGTATCCTTTCCAGTCTAGTAGCTTGAAGACATCTTTCAATGCAGCGGTGAAGAGTTTCGGGGATATTACATCGCCATGTCTTACACCTTTCTGCAAGTGGATTGGTGTCGTACTCTGGTTCTGTACTCGGATAGCCATCGTAGCATTGGTATACAAGCACTGCAACACATCGGTATAGCGACAGTCAATTCGGCACCGCTGAAGTGAATGTAGAACCGCCCAAGTTTGGACGGAATCGAAGGCTTTCTCACAGTCCACATACGCCAGACATAGTGGGAGATTCTACTCTTCGATCTTATGTACAATCTGGCGAAGGGTATGTATGCGGTCTATGGTATTATAGCCTTGTCGAAATCCGGCTTGTTCGGGAGGCTGTTCGATTTGTACCTGTTCTGCTGAGGTCGATACATGGATTCATACCTTGGACTCGAATCTTAAACTCGAACCTTGATCCGTGGAAAATACGTTCCAGAAGTTGAAGTCCGTTTCTGTAGTCCCGTTTGAATGAGAACACCTATACACAATAGAATGGGAATACCTAAATGCCGATGTGAGGCTATGGAAGACAATCAGACGGAGATGGAGTTACAAGAAATCAAAAGACAGAAGTAAGATAAAGTTACTCAAATTAAAATAAAATAAAGCTAGCATATTTAAATTTAAGACGTTAACAAAATTGGCAATGAACATAAAAATCTAATGAAATCATAATTCATCATTATTTCATCCTTTGATAGTTTAGATTTCAACATATTCTCCCTCCTCCTCTATCGAATGTAATAAATATCAATAATTATTAAAAGAGGGTAGCAGTAGCGAGATAATGTATACGAAAGCATATAAGCGTTTCTAATAAAATATAAGCCTTTTAAAACTACATTAGAAAAAAAATTAAATGTTCTACACTTACCCAATATGGAAATGAAGTTAAATTCAAAACTTACTCCGACTACCGAGATTTAAATTTGCAACCGAAATAAAATAAATATGCAGCTGAGGTAATAGTTACGTTTTTTTTATTGTATAAAGTGACGAAACGAGCAAAACGTTCTTCTGATGGTAAGTGTAACGTCCGCCCACAACAAATGCTGTGTCACCCAGAATATTTTTGTGTGACACCACACTGCGCCCGTCACCCTGAGACATCAGTTCTTAAGTCTCAAATGCCCAGTGATTACGCTAGCTCACAGTGCCCTTCAAACCGAAACACAGTAATGCTTGCACACTTCTGCTTCACGGCAGAATAACTGGCCCTGGGGTGGTACCTACCTAGACGGATTCCTGCATAGGAATCCTACCACCAGTAAAATTTTCTTTGTACGGAAAATAATGCCGTACATAGTCGCGTTTTATCCCATAACAGGGCTAGATAGAGGCCACAAACGTAGCCCACATTTCGCCACCGTGGAAAACGAGACGTGACGGGTTGCGAAACTCATCGCCGCCGGCGAAATCTTACTCCCCATTGCGTTACCACAAGCGATGTAGTTATACAGCATTGCATGTTATGATGTTATTCTACACGAATAAAGGCTGTCCATATTATACCTTGGTCGCCTCATGTCGTATGAACCTCGGTAGGAAAGAGATAGGTGATACTGCTATTTAACTCTGCTGGAAATAATACCGAAGGAAAAGAAATAGTGCGGCTTTCGTTTTTATTTGTATTATTAGTTAAAATTTAACCTACGTTTACGCTAGCTCACAGTGCCCTTCAAACCGAAACACAGTAATGCTTGCACACTACTGCGTCTCGGCAGAATAACTGGCCGTGGGGTGGTACCTACCTAGACGGATTCCTGCATAGGAATCCTACCACCAGGAAGAAACGTGCAAAAAGTTCAAAAAGTATACATGTGTGTATGATCCAACCTGAACGGTGCGCAGAATGAAATGACCGTAGGCAATACCTCGCGCGAGTTTCGAATTTTCGATTGATGTCACGCGAACGGAGACAAAAGAAATATGTCCCGTTGCAATCAGTGGCATGAGAGTAGGTAAGAATTTAATATAAATTGAACGATGCAGTTCTAAGCTTAGTTTAATGTATATAGTCGTACATTTAATAATTTAAATATTAATATATATAATTTTAATGGTAAAATGTAGAAGTATATTTTAGGTAAATATTTTAATTTTCCATATCATTAAATGAACGTCTTATTTAAGTTATTATACCTAAGATGTAAACGTTTCAAAGCTTTTCAAAAGCAACGGACAGCCTTTATACGTGCAGAACAACACCATAATATACAATGCTCTTACTTTACTGCTCGTGGGAACGTAACGAGGAGTAATATTTTTTTTGTTGACTCCTACAACAATGGCGGCGACGTGGTTCGCCACCCATCACGTCTCGTTTCTCGCGGGGACGAAAAGTGGGCTCCATGTGTGGCCTCTGCATACCCCTTATTTGGGAAAAACGGGAAACTGGTTGCATGTATGTGGCCCAGTGGTCAAAGTACCTGATTACTACACTGCGTTTCATGAATTCAAATCCCAGCCGAAGTCACGAGTCGGATTTGGTTATGATTGTCCCCAAATTTCTGACATTGGATCTTAGCCTACCTCCGATATTATCGCATCCGCATTATATGAAAATAATTGTTTTTTTTTTGTACAATCCACCACCGTTTCGTAATGAGGTTCCTCTGACCGACAAGCAACAGCTTTAGTGTTTGTGCGTTCGCTTGTAACACTATAATATCTCATGCGCAGTTGATAGCTTTCGACAGTATTCAGAAGTCGCTGTGGCCGAAAATCGCGCAGGATGACATCAAGATATTGGAATAAGGATAATCCAACTGTCCATGTTAGTATCATGATAAATGTGATGAGTAAGTAAAGGCCTATTAATGTCCCACTGACCACAGGCTTCCTAGCATTTCTGAAAGGGGTTTGGAGCCGGGAAGAGTTTGTCACACTGGTCCTATACGGGTTGGCGGACTTCAAATGTCCGCGAAATATTTTTATTCCTTAGACATGCCGGTTTCCCCACGATCTTTATCGCTAAGAGAGTGAATCAGCACTTACCGGTGGCAGTACCGCGGATCGAACTCAGGTCACTCGCGTACTATAAAATTGAAAGCACGGCCCCTGAGCTATAATGATAACTTGAGGATCTTGATTAATTGCTTTGATATCTAACATTGTTACATTTTTGGTGCAATACTTATCAGAATAGATACGAGAACGTATATCAAGTAATATCTTCTTCAGCAGCCTCTTCAAGTTCACAAATCGATTGCACATAGGCGTATCCCTCTGAGACCCATATACGCTACTGCCCTTCACTGTTTTGAATAATATAAGTCTATCATACTTACTATCGAACGCCACGAGATTTTTCGGGGATGTCCCATTTTTATGGAAGAAAGGATGGTAAGTACAACGTCTGCCTATAATAAATGCTGTGTTACCTAGAACATTTTTGTGTGGCACCACACTGCGCTCGTCATCCTGTCATCATTGGTCCTATCAGTTCTTAAAACTCATATGCCCAGTAATTACACTAGGTATCAGTGCTTTTCAGACCAAAACAAAGCAATGTTTGCACAATACTAATCGACGACAGAATAACCGGCACACCTCTCTAGGTGGATTCCTGCCTAATAATCCTACCGTAAGTAAACAGACTAAATAGTTATATTAAATATCGAGGTCTCAATTCAGCGAGGAAAGGCAGTCCACTTTGTTGGCACTAAATAATGAAGAAGAGTACTAGTCGTTTTATTGATAAGACTTCACCAAATATATATAAGTCAGTAAATTATACAGTTAGAGCAAGGAAACTGACTAATTCCAATTCAAAATAATCAAAGCATTCTTCTAATAACGAATCTTGTTACGAAGTATTTACCCTACCCTAACGTATTAAAATCGTTTGAATCATTTACTGTCTCTAACTTCCCCCGGATAGTGTCTTACACAAGGGAAACTTTTAATAAGGTCAGACTAACAAGGTACACTTTACTCGTAACTTAGACTAGATCTTGATGCATCAATAATTAGTTAGTTCCAACAACATAAGCTTTTATGACATTAACGGTAGAGATATAGGTGGATATTTCAACATCACAACTTTTTTATTTTACACTAAAGCTCGCGACTACGTCCGGGTGAATTGTGGTTTTTTAAAAATACCATAGAGACTTTTAGATTTTCCGGAATTAAAAGTATCGTATGTCTTTCTCTACGATGCAAGCTATCCCTGTCCCAAATTTTGTCAATATCGGTTCAGCGTAATGATTTCTTATATTTACGCGAATATTACACATTTAAAATAAGGTAATTTTATGGATACATCGCGTTTAATTTTTTAATATTTATAACCAGACTTTTCGAGCACTTTACAGCACTAATGGTCATGGGGAATCCAGTCTCAGAAAATTTAAACAAGATAAAATCCGTAATTTTTTTTATTAATTCGGTTCAGTGGTTGAGCCATGAAAAGGTACCAGAGAGACAGACACAACAGAGTTACATTATCATTTATAATATCAAGTATCAACTAGCTTAACACGCAAAGGCTACTTCTAATTTCGAAAACTCAAAGATTCCACGGTATTTTTAAAAGACCCAAATCCTCGCGGACGTAATCGGGATATCAGCTAGTATATTAGAATTAAAAGAATTTCTTTTAATTTTACATCTAGTTTTTTAGTCAAGGGTTCTGCCATAGATGCCATGAATAGAGTCTGTATAATACTATTGAAAAAATGTTCGTATCTTTGGAACCGGTGAAACAACACGAGCCGTAATCTTAGTTAGTCTGAATGTTGATACCTATAACGTATATAAAAATCATATCAATAGCTTTAATATTTATAGACTTTAAGCCGTTCGTATAGATAAGCAGTTAAAAAGGTATTAAGTATTTTAATATTGTTTACACGTTGAATAAAACTATATACTAGTAAGTGGCCTAGTGGTCAGAGTACCTGACTTCTAAGCCGCGGGTCCTGGGTTCGAATCCAAGCCGGAGCCAACATTTGTGCTAAAACATAAATTGTTAGTTTTCGGGTCTGGTTGTGTTGTGATTGTCCCCGTATTTCTGACACTGCACCCTAGCCTACCTCCGTTCTTATCGCATCAGCGTTACATCGGGCACAGGTATGATGGGACGAGTGAGTGCCTCTGTGTTTGCGCGTACACTTGTGGCACTATAATATCTCCTGCGCAGTTGATGGCTCTCGACTGTAGTCGGAAGTTGTCGCCGTGGTCGAAATCGGCTAGGAGAACATCATCATACTAGTAGTGTGCAAACATTCCTGTGTTTCGGTTTGAAGGGCACTGTGAGCTAGCGTAATCACTGGGCATATGCGACTTAAAAACTTATATCTATGGGTGATGGGCACAGAGAATGGTGTCACAGAGAAATTTTCTGGGTGATACAGCATTTGTTACGGGCAGATGTTGCACTTAGCATCAGGTGAACGTGTTGCTCGTTTCATTACTATACCCAATAATATATATATATATATATATATATATATATATATTTAGCGTGTTAAACTAAATTTGAAAACCCGGGAAAAAACATGTAGTCTAGGTGAAGCGTTGCCGTTCTAACAAATCTGCAGTATATGGCCATGTTCAAGGACATCCCCACTATTATTTAGGGTTTTAAAGACCACAAATTCTTGCAGGACGACGTTTCTTGCCAATGATGCCTAGCGAGACTAATCAAATGAAAAAAACAACGTAACTTCAATATATAAGATGGCGATGGTGGTAGTACCCCAGCATGAGATCCTGGCCATTAAATCCAATGTCAAGCAAACCATTCCAAGATTTCAATGCACTAAAAGCTCAGTTTGGGCTGATCAGACCAACACAATTACCTAATACTTGTAAGAAAACAGGACTAACTATGACATCATGACATTTAAAACCTCTGAACCTTCCGTAACTATGGGTAATGTACATACATACAATCATGCCCTTTTTCCCATATAAGGGGTAGACATAGGGTACGCACGTAGCCCACTTTTCGCCCGTGCTAGAAATGAGCCGTGACGGATGGCGAACCAAGTCACCGCCATTTTGGTAAGAGTCTTACTGGTTATTGTAAGACGATGAAAACGTGAATTTAAAATTAAATTCAAAAGAAAAAAGTAATAGCTTATAAATGTCCCAGTGCTGAGCACAGGCCTCCTGTCATTTCTGAGGGAGTTTTGAAGCCGGGAACGGTCCGCTAAGCCCTCCTTACGATGTTTACCTTCACCGCCGAGCACGTGGGATATCAGCACTTAAAATTGCAAACAACAATTTTAGTGGTGCGGGCACCGAAAATCGAACCCAGGTCACTCGCGTACTATGAAAACTCTGGGAAAGCGAGCGCCTAGCACCTGAGCTACCACGGGTCTTTAACGGAGACTTTTTTTTCTCGGATTTCATCAACGAGTAAACTCTGTAAATACAGTTTTATTAATGTAGTATTCGCGTAAATATTTGCTTGCACACCATTTCTTTTTTCATTTTACAATGCATTTATCAACCGTATTTTCCACAGACTTATTATGATACATGTAAAAGACGTGGAAGTTGATGTATTCGTAACACCTCATTCAATTACTAGATTCCATTCGTCTATAAATTCCCACTTGAACAGATTGTCTTTGCTTCCACTGATATTAGAAATCAAGTCGGTCCTGGCAGTCTTTGTTATTCCAAGTACGACTATAGGCTTTCTAACATAATACTAAACGGAATAGCATCTATAAATAAACCCGGAAAATTACCAATGTATCAACTGGTAAAATTAAAATCTGCTAAAACCTGCAAGAAGTTAATGAAATCAGTAATGGTACACAAACAACAATACATACGAAACAAAAAAGTCTCATTGTTTTTTTTATATTTAATATTGTATTTTTTTAAGTAGGTAAACAGAAGTCTTACTTACACAAATTATAATGTTACTCAGTTAAAAAAAGGATTTAAATCGTGAAAACTGAAAAAACACATTATGTTTGGTAAAATAAGTAATAATTCGGTGCATAAGCAAGTTTGCAAACTATTATGAAATTTACGAAAGTTAACTGAGAACTAAAACTTAGAAGCGTAGACAGACTTCGACAAGGTAAAAAGTTTTCTTGCTAATTTATTACTTAATAGTTCTTTTGAAGTTTACTTAAAGAAGGGTGGAATTATTCGTTTTAGATATGGCCTTAGTTTATTAGTAATTTTGACTTAAGTTATTACACGAACACTGAGACTGTTAAGGTAACCCATTCCAACAAATGGATAAATTTGATATTAAAAATATGAGGTTATCGTTGCCAAGTATTTTTAATTATTTTTCAATAATCATTATCATTTCAGCCGTTCACTAGTACACTACTATACATGGGCCTCCCCCATAAAATGCCACAAAAGTTAGTAACTCTCATTATACGGGGATTTTGCCGTAGTTGCCACGCTTGGCAAGCGTGTTGGCAACAGCAGTTTATTTATTCTGATGTTCCAGGACGATGCTGCTGCCCATCTCCTGGTCCAATGTTTTTTTTTCCCTCTGTCGACTTTTACGACACTCAGGGGATGAGATGGGGTGGTAGATTCTCTTAAGCCGTCACCACACCACATATAAATATACATAGTTACGGAAATTAAAAAGCCACAATAATCAGATATAGTCTCGACAGATATGCATTCCAGACAAGTGTCTGTGCAACAGTAGACTTCTTGTTTTACGATCTTTGCCTGGTTACGGTTAATATAAAAAAAACAGAGTAAGAAAAAAACGATATGCTTTTTTTCACTAAAAGACCGCGAAACAATCTCAACTATGCTACAGCTTGAAGACGAATAACAGTGTCAAGAGGAATTGGTTGCTAAAGTACATATATTGTAATAATTAAAAAAAAAATTAATGAATCCAAATGAACTGATTGCACCAGCACCCTTTCGCGGAATGTTTTATTTTATTGGAAAAAGTGACGAGACGGGCAAAACGTTCAACAAATGCTGCGTCACCCAGAACATTTCTGTGTAAGACAGCACACTACGCCCCTCACCTAGAGACATCAGTTCTTAAGTCTATTAATAACTGATTTCCGTCAAACCGAAACACAGTAATGTTTGCACACTACTGTTTCACGGTAGAATAACTGGCTCTGGGTGGTACCTACCTAGACTTCCTGCATACAAATCCTACCACCAGTTGTTGGTCACGGAAGGACTGCCCTCCCTTACCCATGAGTGCTGTAAAGTGCTCGAAACGTCTAGCTATAAATAGTAATAAAGCTATAAATAGCTAGCTATAAATAGTAAAAAATAGTAATAAATAAAGCGAGAGAAAATCGATAAATTAAGTTTTAATAAATACTGGCTGTGCCTCGCGGTTCCATTCTCGTAAGATAAGCCGACCACATGGTTGCGCTGTACGTCATGGTACCTCGTTGACCTGAGCAAACCCAGTTCAGCTCTTCTCAGTAATGTACGGTTGTCTCGTGCGAGTCCTTAAGACTGTAGCATGAAGTTTTACAGCGTTGAACTTTTTAATCAATTAACGGGTAATCTAATGCAAAGATAATTTTTAAAATTGGATTAGTATAAGGATTGTTACTTATTTTATTATATTAGTAAAATAAGATATGTTATTATTTTATAATGATAAATCCCAAACCGGCAGAAGACTCCGGCAAAAGGTGTAAAAACGGATTCTAATCTTAGGCTATATATACTTGTCAGACATTGTTACGCCTTATCCGACCTTTTCGCAGACACGCCGAAAATGTGTAGTGTATTCTAGAGCATCTAATATGTCCAATAAAACCATATTTTTCACTTAAATGTACAAAAGTTGTTATATTTAATCTATGTCTATCTTTTACGTGTAATATTTACGTCTTACGAGTATAATTAATTTAGGCTTTTTATCTCTAAAAGTAAGTCTTATCTGAATGTTTATTCTATGACAGTTATAAATATTATTTGTTTGTTAATTTATTACAAATACAATATTTTGTGGAGAAAATACATTTATTTAAGATAAATTCTAATGGATTGGTGGTCGGATTCCTATGCAGTAATCCGTCTCGATAGGTACAACTCCGGGCCGGTTATTCCGCCGTGAAGTAGTATTGTGCAAATATTATTTTCTTCTGATGATGTCTTTCGATCTGAAGGGCACTGAGAGCTAGTATAATTACTGGGCATACGAGAGTTAAGAACTAATGTCTGTGTGTGTGACTGGGGCACTTTACTGTAGTACACACAAAAATGTCTTGGGTGACACAGCATTTTTATTATGGGCAGATGTTGCACTGCTTGTACGAGGTACTCTAGATCTAGGAAAGGGTAGGTAGTGTAACGGGGAAGGGAAGTGTGTGTAACTACGATTGTTGCTGGTTCTAGCATGACCTTCGCTCCCCCAACGTCTGTCGTCCCGCAGAACGGTAGCTCACAAACTGCTGTATTATTGTACCAGTGATGTAGTGGATCCCCCACTAGATGGAGCGCACCCCCTACACGGTGTTGCGAAAGGTCAATGGATACAGGTAGTTCAGGTCTGTGTTTCTTGCAATGTGATAGTGCAATGAGATAGGCCTACGTTCACCAGTGGACTTATGATGGGCTGAAATGGTGATAATATTCGTCATCATCATAATTTCAGCCTACTAAAATTCAGTTGCATTCGTTCCCATTTTAATATTAGCAATTTAATATTGTTCCTACAAGGCCTGCACTTCCAAGAGATATCCAACTAAACAATAATGTACACAAACATTTTATAATAACACGCTTCAGAGTTATTTTCACAGCGAACCCTCATAACCCAAATTTTATGTAGAATGCAAAGTACTGCCCCTTTCCTTTGCTATTAAATTGCTGTTACAAAGCGAATAAAGCACTTTTCAAAATAACGAGTTACGGGCAACAGGCTCTGTTTATCTTCCCACGTGTAAATAATAATTTTCATTCTAGAATACTTACATAAAATTTCAAGCAAAAAATTATAACATCAAATTTTTTTTTAATGAAATTAGTTTCATATGAAATGAAAAATATATTGAAATATTTTATGACATGCAAAAAAATAAAGATAGATAGAAATCTTTATTTGTCGCAGATGACATAGTTATGTAACATATCATTTAAGGATTAATAACAATGTTAATAAAATAAAATAAAACAAATGAAAAATAAAATGATATACTATAAAACATCGGTGAAAAGTATCCTACAGGTAAAATAAAAAAAAATATAAATCGTTATAAATAATGCAACGAAAGGGTCAACGTTCAGCATAAGCTGCGGGAACCTGCAACATAGATTTTCAGCACAGCCCGCTTTTATTCTTAGGCTAATAGTGCTGGGATTTTGGAATTAAATTTTGATACACACGGTTTTATTTTAGTAACATGACACCGTTGCTTCACATAATTCTAACAATATACATATATCAACATACATACAAACAGTCACACCTTTTTCCCATATAAGGGGTAGGCAGAGACCACTCACGTACGCCACTATTCGCCCTAGCGGGAAACGAGACGTGACGGGTAGCAAACCACAACAACAAGTTTCGTACACTTGGAAGCCATCAACAGCCCAGAAGATGTTATAGTGCAACCAGTGTACGCGCAAACTCAGCAGGCACTCGCTTGTCCTGAACTACCCTATCCCGATGTAGCGCTCATGCGATAAGATCAAAGCAGGCTAAAGTACAGTCAGAAAAACAAGAACTATCACAATACTGTAGTATATAAATATGTCGTGTGGGCTTGTGTTTTTGCACAAATGTTGACTCCGGCTGGGATTAAAACCCAGGATCCATGGGGCAGAAGGCGGGGTCTCCAATGATGTCATGCAAAACCGAGACGTGGTCCTTTACTGCTATGCATTTGAGGAACTCCAAATCACTCTACGGACTAACTACTAACTGTAATTATGAAGATTATAGCAGCCTTCGTGAATTACACCACATCTGGTCCAGTATCTCTCTAAACTTTAAATACAAACATTTTTAAACGGGAAGTGTTAGTGATAACATGCGGAACTCAGACTTGATCATTTACTGCTACCGATATCAGAAGGCTCCAAATCACAAACATACATGATGTCACGCCTGTTTTCCAATGGGGTAAACAACTTTGTCGCCCTGACACCTATCTTTCGCTTCTTCATCTTAATGAGCGTCATGCTCCAAATCACTCTACGATCTAAAACTATTCATTAAGGAGACTAGCTGCTTTGACAGTTTGTCCTCTAATGACTAAAACTGAATTCATTAAGTAATTTGGTCTACATTTTTTTTAAAGAAGAAGAAAAATCATTTATTCGCGTAACGTTTTCGTCACTCAATATACGAAACGCAGAAGCATTAGTTTGCTACTTAATTGAACTGGTAGAATTTGCATAATGATTTCTTATATTTACGCGAACACTACATATTTAAATGAAACTGAGTTTACGGATTTTATCGCGTTTAATTTTTTTTACTATTTATAACCCAAATAGCAGTGGTATGCTTGGTTACAACCAGTATTACCACCAGTATTACTACCAGCTTGGGATCCAATAATAAATAAAATTAAATCAAAAACCAAGCATACCACTGCAAGACTTCAAGACACAGTTAGCTCTTTCTGCGTAGATCGGACCAAAAATAATAATTAAAAGCTGAAGGTACCCCAGGTTAACTACGACATCAGGACGTCTGTCACCTCAGTCCTCCCGTGACCATGGGTGCTGTAAAGCACTCGAAACGTCGGGTTATAAATAGTAAAAAATTAAACGCGATTAAATGCGTAAACTCAGTTTCATTTAAATGGTAGAATTTGCATAGGAATCTGCCTGGGTGGTTACGATGCGTATGAGATTTAAGAACCAATGTCTCAAGATGATGCCCGCAGTGTGATGCTAAAGAAGAAGACTGGATGCAGAAATTAGATTATGCATCTACAGAAAATTTACTAGCTTAAATTAAAGCACGAATTAAGAAAAACACAGCTTCTTACACACGGGCATACAAATACAATAGACATACACAGTATTACACACTTATACACACACACACACACACTCGCGCACGCACTTTCACACACTGTAGCAAAGACCACCATATCAGTTAAAATAGTTAACTTGATCCGTAGTCCTTAGCCTTAGTAGATCTGTAATACAGATACTTGCCTACCACTGACACCAGCTCCTCACATAGACTAGACTGTAACAATATTTTACTGATAAGTTATATCTTAATGTACCCAATTTGTCTAAATTGTGAGGAGGAAATTTACAGAATTATTATTATTATAGACAACCTTCAAACTCTTACCTTTATAAAACATTTACCTTAACGTATTGGGCACTTACCGTCTCGTCACTTATAACCTAAAAAATATGCTGGTATTCTGTCTGAATTTAAATTGCGTTTATCAAATGTTATTTTTTTACGAACTTCCACCGTTTCTGAATGAGGCTCTTCTGGACAGAGAATAAACATTGAATGGAAATACGTTATTGTATTACAATGAATATTGACATTAAACTATTAAACATAAAACGCTATTCGATAAACTGGTCAGCTATTTGTGGTTACAAGTCTAAACCAACGATACAAAACCAATTACAATCTGACAATAGCCTTACAGCCCTTAACCGAATTTCGATTTCCTTGACGAGAAACTGGTTTACGATTTCATTTGGTTGATTGTTCAATATATTAAATTCTACATTTAAAATGTGAGATCATGGTTTCGTATGATATAAATACTACCGCTAACTATTAGCAAAGACAATTATAAATAAAAAAAGCTTAGGTTTGAATATTAGAGTAATGAAGTCGTTTAGTACTGTAAAATAACAACATTTAAAGTTTTTTTGGTTAGATTTATTGGATAACATAACATATCTTTTGTTTTTGATCCTAGAGTAAAAACTGATCACGATGATATTGGGTGGTACCCACCTAGACGGATTCCTGCATAGAAAGGTACAAGGTAGGTACCGCCCCAGGGCCAGTTATTCTGCCGTGAAGCAGTAGTGTGCAAACATTATTGTAATTCGGTTTGAAGGGCACTGTGAGCTGGTGTAATCACAGGGCATATTCGGCTTAAGAACTGATGTGTCAGGGTGACGGGCGCTGTGTGGTATGTGTTGGTATTATTAGTTGTTATGGGCAAACGTTGCACTTACCATCAGGTGAATGGTTTGCTCGTTTCGTCAGAAAGAGAAAATATTACTTTAATACTTCTGTACAAAATATAGAATATTTAAGAATATACAATTACTGACTTCTCTTGTTAATAATCAAAGATTAACCGAAAGAGAAAGGGACAGAGAAAAGAAGACTATGTAATTTTCACTCCTTTTCAAGATAACAATGTTAAGTTGATGGGTCACTGATGATTGAGTATAATGTTCATAACATGTCTGTTATGATTTGTAACAGGTTCTCTTAGTACAGGGCTGCTATAACAATGTCTATTATATTGATTTCAATTATGAAAATAACATTAATTAACAATTTTATTTGTATTTAAGGGTGCGAAATAAGCGAAGGGTTCATTAAGGTTTCAGTTTAGTAAGTGATTAGTCAGCTTGTGGCCCAGAAATCTAAAATGATGATGTTGGTGTATTAACACCACTGAGGATAAAAATGGAACGGCTCGTTGCATATAATGGTATCCAATTTTCCACACTCACTATAATAGTATAAGCCGGTTCATTTATGTCCATCGGTACAAATTGACTAACGCGTAGGCTGGTGGTGTACTTGCGCGCGTCCTGTGTTCGTATCGGGACCGGGTCCAACATTTGTAGAAAAACGGAAATCGTTGGTTTTTTGGATCTGTATGAGCTTGAACCGTGTCTCTAACACTGCATCCTAGCCTGCGACCTTTTGGCATAACCTATGTCAGTAGTAGTCTCAGACAGTATTTGGTAGTTATCGCCGTGGTCAAAAATCGGCCAGGAGGACTTTTTTTTTGTTTTTGAAAATAGAAAATAGTTTATTTGCTTAAAATCAAACAAAAATACATAAATTGTTGCTGGGACTTCTTTTTAAGTAAATATAACATATAACATTATCACGTGGTGTGATAATTAAAGAAAAAAATGTCACCTCGCGATACGTAAGGACTAATTTAACATTTAACTATTTTGATATTAGATTATTTATTTTGCATTTTATTACACTGTTACGTAATACAATGCCTACTTGTAAAAAATCGTCCTGCAAACCTTTCTGAGTAATTAATTTAACGCGTGAACGGTTATTGTAATTAAACCGCGCCCGTGTGATGAGTTTTGAATTTTTGTCAAACAATTTCATCAAAGTTTTCGTCGAAACAAATTTTTGTGAGCAGTAACCAACATTGTTCTATGAGTTTTATTAAAGGACTTTCGTGCTTCGTGGAAAACTGAAATCATTGACCTTCTTTTCTTGAATAGTTCTTTTGCAAGAACTATAAAGATCCGAAAGGCAAACAATTCTATGTCGACTTTGCACTTTGAAAGGCATTGCAAAGAATATTGATTTTTTACTCTAGGCCTTTTGGGTCCTGTGAGAAAAACTTACAGTCTAGAGAATAAGAAGCCAAGGCTAAGTAATAAAAACTAATAAGCTAGCTAGGCTAGTAATATTTATATTACATTATTATTAATACTACTACTACTACTACCTAGACGAATTCCTATGCAGGAATAGGTACCACCCAGGCCCAGTTATTCTGCCGTGAAGCAGATTACTGCTCGAAACACAGTAATGTTTGCACATTAGTGCTGTGTGTTGTGTTTCGGTTTGAAGGGCACTGAGAGCTAGCGTAATCACTGGGCATATGAGACTTAAGAACTGATGTCTCAGGGTGACGGGCGCAATGTGGTGTCACACAGAAATGTTCTGGGTGACACAGCATTTGTTGTGGGCAGACGTTGCACTTATTATCAGGTGAACGTTCTGCTCGTTACGTCACTTTTATCAAATAAAAAAAATTACTGACCCTAAAGTTTATTTATTTTTTCTAAAAGATTTTTGTTGTATTATATGCAACGTTCAAAATTAATTGAAACAATTAAAAATTAAATACAATAATTGAAACATCGTTTAAAAATGATACAAATTTAACTTTATTGTTAAATCTACGCATTATTATTACATATTATTACACAAAATATGTAAAAAAAAGGCGACTTTAATGGAGCTAGGTATTCTCTGCCAGTCTACCTTCGGTCTTACTAGTGACATATATAGTAACATATAGTGAATGTCAAGTTAATAAGTTTTAAACAAAAATCATCATCATCATCATTTCAGCCTATCACTAGTCCACTGCTGAACACAGGCCTCCCCCATAGATTCCCACAACAGTTTGTAGCTCTCATGTAGGGGGATCTTGCCATAGTTGCCACGCTTGGCAGGCGGGTTGGCAACCGCAGTTTATTTATTCAGATGTTCCAGAAAGATGCTGCTGACCATCTCTATTTCCCGTTTCTATTTTCCCTCCTTTACTACACCCACGGGATGAGTGGGTGGTAGATTCTCTTAAGCCGCCACCACACGACAAAAATCATATGTTTGTAAACTTTTATTTATGATCTCTACGTTGCACAATTGAAATAAAACAAATCCAACGAGCCCAAACACAACGTAACTGTGATGCTTAGTTGAGGAGTTTCTATGGCCAACTTCCAGCTCCATCGAGCTCCATGGTACCATAATATTGCATTGTCACCAAAGCTATATAGGTATGCAAAATTTCAGCTCAATCGAACCACGGGAAGTATGATCATATTTAACTTCTAAGGTTTGATGACGACCGCGTGGCTCAGTGGTCAGAGTACCTGACTTCTAAGCCGCGGGTCCTGGGATCGAATCCCAGCCGGAGCCAACATTTGTGCTAAACCATAAATTGTTGGTTTTCGGGTCTGGTTGTGTTGTGATTGTCCCCGTGTTTCTGACACTGCATCCTAGCCTACCTCCGATCTTATCGCATCCGCGTTACATCGGGCGCGGGTAGGTTGGGACGAGTGAGTGCCTCTGTGTTTGCGCGTACACTTGTGGCACTATAATATCTCCTGCGCAGTTGATGGCTCTCGACAGTAGTCGGAAGTTGTCGCCGTGGTCGAAATCGGCTAGGAGAACATCATCATCACGACATCACATCACTCAAAGCAGACGTGAGTACAGGTGAAACTAAATAAAAGCTTGTAAAAAGGACATAATTTATAAATAAAATACGAAAAAAAAATTCAAGTCTTTAACATGAATAAATACGGAAATAATATATAAGTAAGTCACTTTAACGAAGCTTAAGCGATGGTGCTAAGAGATGGTCCACTATAAACCCCTTCCATAAATCGTAAAGCGGTTAACACTACGATCCAACCGTTTTTTTTTTATCATTTGATTTGTGGGTAAGCCTTCGTCAATACCATGCTACGTTATACGAGTTACATATACCTATGCTATATGCAGTCCGCCAACCCGCATTGGAGCAGCGTGGCGCAGCAGCTCCAAAACCCTCTCAGAAATGAGAGGAGGCCTGTGCTCAGTAGTGGGATATATAAAGGCTGAAACTTTACTTTTTTTCTTTTATGCTATGGGGATCGCTGACTATGTACCTAGAACAGTTTCTATGTAAACCAACAGGAATGCCGGCGCAGCAATTCAAGCCACGCGCCAGATGTATAAAATATCATATATATATATATATATATATATATATATATATATATATATATATATATATATATATATATATATATATATATATATATATATATATATATATATAATAACTCAATTACACCATGTCCATTCTGTTAGAATAGTTAGTTACAGTAACATACTTTGTAATATTAATTTTAAACATATTTTATAAGTAAATTTGGTTTTTTTTCGAACCTCCAGCCGCAGCTAACTTAATTTACGGCTTCATAATTAATACTGTTCATATTCACGGAACATTCAGTTGTATAAGTAATAAATAAATTTTATTTTTATTCTATTTTATATAATGCATGCGCATGTATGTGTATATGTGTGTGCATGTATGTATGTGTATATATATATATATATATATATATATATATGTATATGTGTGTATGTATATGTATATATGTATATATATATGTGTGTGTGTGTGTGTATCCGTGTACATGTGCGCATATTTATTTCTTTTAAATTAAACTAAGTCAATTAACAATATGTCCGGAAGCTGCTCGTTAAACCTGAGGCATCGACAGAATAACAGCGCTGTGGCAACTCTGCCATAGCATTATGCTGAGTCGACAGCCTTTTCGTTGCTACAACCCAACGTACGTCTGACAATGTAATACGTCGTATTTTTTGTTTACTTATTTTTTGTATGTTGTGTTGTAGTATTGAATGAAAAAAATTTCTTTCTTTCTTTCTAATAATAATGTTTAGTTTCACATGTTTTAAGGGTAGCTTTTATTATTTTATAAAAAATGTGGCATATTAGTAGTTTTTTTTTTAATCATACCCCACACTTGAACTTCTTCTGTATCGTAATAGCATTTAACAGACATACATTTTTCAGACACCGCAACCCGACCCGGAAGCCAACTATTTGTGGCTATTCGAAATCTGTCGCCTATTCCACGCGGTTGTCAAGTCAATAATAAATATAAGTAGTTGTGTTTAAGTTAGTGTATTAGTGCACATGTAAGAAAACTCAGATCCGGAACAACTATTTGTTCAACATACAATTCATTGGCCAGCGTGGAAATCAATCCCGCGCTCCATCGCACAAAAAGCAATCGCTTAGCCAGCGCTAACAATGTTACTTACATTTTTTTTATTTGGTAAAGTGACGAAACGAGAAAAACGTTCACCTTATGGTTTTTTTTATTGTAGCAAGTGGCACCACAATGCGCCCGTCACCCTGAGAAATCAGTTCTTAATTCTCAAATGCCCAGTGATTACTCTAGCTGTCAGTGCCCCTCAAACCGAAACACAATAATGTTTGCACACTACTGATTTACGGCAGAATAAGTGCTACCTACCTAGACGGATTCCTGCATAGGAATCCTACCACTAGTGAAGGTTAATAAATAAGTTGTTCATAATTTTGTGTACCTTTGGTTAATATTTAAGCAAACTCTTAAAGTTGAGTGAAAGTAATATCCGAAGAAAGCACGTCTGCTTCGAAAGGGCTATAAGAAATGAAGTACCTACAAGCAGACGTAGTCAAAACCATGCTTAAAATAATGGTTTCAGTATATACGTTACATTTCATCTTTCAGTTCATTATTTAGCGGGATGCCTTCCCTACTGGATGATGAGTTTTTATTGGATAAAGTGATGCGTACTATGAAATTTAAAGCGAGCGCCTAGCCACTGAGCTACCACGGCTACGTACTTGTGTAATTTAATGGAATTAAAACTAAAATCTTATACGGTTTTAAGCTGTGTGTAAAGTTTTATCGAAATCGGTTCAGTAGTTTAAGTGTCTAGATGTAATATTGTGATGTGTTAACAAACACACATTTGATTTTGAAATTTTTGTGAGCAGACTAACGTTTTACATTAATTTTCTAGTGTTCGCCCCGCGGCTTTGCCCGCGTGGATCTATACTTTTTGTAAACGTTTCTTTTGTAGGAATCCAATGTATCGATCATGAGAGAGTCCGTAGTCCGACTCCCACTTTCCTAATTTTCGGGTAGCCGTGACTACAACTTTTTTGAGATCCGGCCCTGCCGATATTATCGCACGACCATTACATCGGTAGCGGGCAAATTAGGAGAAACGATTGCCTACGTGTTTGCGTGTACACCTGTGGTACTTAAATATCGCCGTTGAAATAGATAAAAAAAAATTAAGAAAGACAGAAATATTTATTTGTAACAAGCTCACAATTCATAGGTAGATTTTCAGTACAGAAAAAAATAGACATAAACAGGAAAAGCCTCGGAATTCGGAATGTGTCACCGTGATTGAAAATCGGCTAAGATATTTTTTTAAGAATTTTTGCTGGTGGTAGGATTTCTATGCAGGAATCCGTCTAGGTGGGTACCACCCCAGGGTCAGTTATTTTGCCGTGAAGCAGTAGTGTGCAAACATTACTGTGTTTCGGTTTGAAGGGCACTGGGGGCTAGCTCGTTCCGTCACTTTTATCGAATAAAAAAAATACTGTCAATGCTATTAACATTACTAACCGTTTACCCCATCAACTAAGCTTGAGAGCTTGTGCTAGGAGATGGATCACGACTATAGTCGAATGGCGAGCTCGATCTTGCGACGACGTTTTGCAGTCCGTACCGTAACCATTAAGCTATTGCGGCTTATTTACACCCAAATACACTTCATTGATTTATGATGTTACATTTGCTTAATGTAACTTTTAAATATAACATTATCCGATATCCACTTCAATATATTTGCATCATCACCAAACGATCAACTTCACAACTTGATCGTTTGGTGATGATGCTTATATTATACTTATTTACTTACTTTTTTTAATAAAATTAACCCACGCGTGTCTTCCCGTGGCCATAGGTTCCGTAAAGCGCTCGAAACGTCGGGGTATAAATGGTTAAAATTGTTTTTAAAACTGCTCATGACATCGAATTAAGTTACTCTATAGTATGCAGGAATCCTTCTTGGTAGATACCGCCACAGTACCAGTTATTGAGCCGTCAAGAAGTAGTGTCCAACATTATAATTACCGTTCGGTTCGGTTTCGGTCTGATGGACACTGTTAGCTAGTGTAAGTACTGGGCTGGGCATGGGGCTTACCACTGACGTCCCAGGGTGATGAGCGATTTGTTACGGGCAGACGTTGCACTTACCATCAAATAAACAATTTGTTCGTCTCATTACCTTCCATAAGAATTATTGTTTCGATGCACATCTAAAGTGAAGGTAGTCAGAAAAACCTGGAATAAAAAAATGTTTATTACTTGGAACCTTATTCTAAGGTAATTGTAATGAAAAATACAGAATCAGAAATCAATACGTAAATAAGTAATAAACGTAAACCGAGAAATCGCGTGTAAAATAAACGTAGGTCCAACTCTCAAAGGTTGCGTTAATGCTCATTTAACAATATACATATCCGGACTCATGGGCTTATTAAAGCGTGCTCATTAACAAAGCTTTGTGTTGCATGAAACTTACTCTGTACTCGTATATTTCATTTGCGAAGGAGGTAAAAATTGCTTACAGTCTTTTAAAAATAAAGTTTATGTTCTCGACTATTGTTAAAAAAGTAGTATGTATAGTGTGTAGTAGTAGTGTTTTAATTTAATTTTGTAATTTCTGTGTATATTTGGATGTTTAATAATCGATAGTTTATTATGCAGCAAGTGCTTGTAACAGTTTGATTTTTTTCAAATTGATTAGAAAATTCAATTTAATCCCAAAATTGTACTTTTCAGTGTCAAGAAAATATTCAGTAAAACTCAGTTATCATTTTATCGTGAACGACATTTAGAATTATCTATTGTCACACCTGTTTGCCTGCAGTGTGGTAGCGGCATAAGAGAATCTACCATCCCATCTCGTCCCATGGGTGTCCTAAAAGTCGACAGAGGGAAACTTTAAACAAGAAGATGGGAAGCAGCGTCTTCCTGGAACATTAAAACAAACAAACAGCGGTTGCTAATCCGCCTGCCAAGCGTGGCAACTATGGCAAAATCCCCACCAATGAGAGCTACAAGGGAACGGCCCCTCATCTCCAGTGGCCCCGCTAGTCCTGGCTACGGTAGCAGTCATGGTAACAGCGGGGCAGGGAGTGCGAAGAATCTCCGGAGGAGGAGATCTTGCTACTACCCACGATGACTGGACCTGGCAACATACAACGCACGCACGCTGAGGACCGACAAGGGGTCCTGGAGTTGGAAGAACAAGTTACAATGGTATGTTATAGGGTTATCTGAAGTCCGAAGACAGGGGGAGAACACGATAAACCTTAAATCCGGTAACTTGTTCTACCACCGGGAGAGCGACCATCTGTCCCAAGGAGGTGGCGGGTTTATCGACCACAACGTTTTCAAGATCGGAAGAGTGTCGACTAGGGTTGCGTACCTTATATTCAGAATAACCAAACGGTATTCGCTGAAGGTCATACAGGTACCTCATCATCAGGGTGTACCTACTTCGGCACACCCTGATGATGAGGTGCAGGTAATGTATGACGATATCTCAAAAGCCATACATTTCTCCAAAACTCACTACACGGTGTTGATGGGAGATTTAAACGCAAGGCTGGGCAAGAAGAAAGACGATGAGCTGGTAGTGGGGCAATTTGGAATAGGGCACCGGAACCAAAGGGGCCAACAGCTGGCCGACTTCATGGAGAAGGAGGGACTCTTTAAGATAAACTCCTTTTTTGAAAAGCGGCTCCACAGGAAGTAGACCTAGATGGGCCCGGACGGTTCCACCAAAAATGAAATCGACTTCATCATGACGACCAAACGACAACTGTTCAATAATGTCTCTGTGATCGCTAGAGTGAAAACCGGCAGTGATCATCAATTGTTAGAGAAACATTGAACTTGAACGTAAAGCTGGAGAGGTCTCTGGTGAAGTCTACACTCCGTCCATGACGTGCCCTTATCCAAAACCCCGAAAGCTTCCAGCTCGAATTGCATAATAGCTTTCAGTGCCTAGATGATTGCGTTACAATGGACGAAATTAACGAGAGGCTCGTGGAAACTGTCCAGGCGGCGGGGACAAAGTTTTGCAATACCCTCCGCAAAAACAAGATCCAGAAGCTCTCCGATAACACTCTCAGTGTCATGGAGGCCAGGCGTGAAATGAAGCTACAGTGCTCAACTGACGCGTCAGCATATCGTCAACTTAACATACAGATCTCCCAATGTATGCGGCGAGACCTACGCAACTTAGCAAAAAAAAATGCAGTTCATATTAAAAAAGCGATAAAGCGAAACCAAGGCTCCAAGGTCTTTGCCAGGGATCTGTCTGCCGGGAAGAGCCAACTGACAAAGTTGAGGACCGAGAATTGCGATAGTGTCATTTTCGCTGGACCAGAGATTATGAGTGAGATCGAGAGATTCTATGGGCAGCTGTACACATCGTCGTAGGAGCCACACACAAGTGTGAGTTACGACCGAAGAGCCAAACTCGTCCGACACTGTTTCGACGATGTCCCGGACGTCAGTCTTAGCGAGATTAGTATGGCTCTCAAACAGCTCAAAAATGGCAAAGCGCCTGGTCAGGACGGAATTACAGCGGAGCTTCTGAAAGCGGGTGAAAACCGGTACTTTTACTCCTTCAGAAGCTATTTAATTCCGTCATCCACCGCGGCACTACGCCGGAAGCGTGGAGAAGAAGCGTGGTTGTTTTGTTCTTCAAGAAGGGCGATAACGCCTTCTTGAAGAACTACAGACTGATATAGCTTCTGAACCGCGTGTATGTGCTGTTTTTGAGAGTCATTACGAATCGTCTAGCAAGCAGACTCGACGACTTCCAGCCTCCCGAACAAGCCGGATTCCGAAAAGGCTTTAGTACCATAGACAACATACATACCCTTCGCCAGATTGTACAAAAGACCGAATAGTACAATCTCCCGCTATGTCTGGCGTATGTGGACTATGAAAAAGCCTTTGATTCTTTCGAAACGTGGGCGGAGCTACGGTCACTTCAGCGGTTCCGAATTGACTGTCGGTATATCTAAATGCTGCAGTGTTTGTACAATAAGGCTACGATGGCTATCCGAGTATAGAATCAGAGTACGAAACCCATCCAATTGCAGAGAGGGGTAAGACAGGGCGATGTAATATCCCCGAAACTCTTCACCGCTGAGTTGGAAGATGTCTTCAAGCTACTGAACTGGAAAGAATAGGGCAGTAACATCAATGGCAAATACACTCACTCACCTTCGATTTGCCAATGACAAAGTCATAATGGCAGAATAGCTGGAGGAGCTTGGCACTATGCTGAATGACCTCAATAGTGTCTCCCAGATACAATATCATAAGAATAAGATATAATTTATTTACACTAACTGTTTCTGCATTACACTGGCATATATACACATAATATAGATAGAAGATACACTATCTTAAGGCTTTCAATTTGTGTCGTGGCCTTTCTTTGTGGCTATACTGAGCAATAATTTGGTAGAGTGAACTTAGGAAGGGTTCCAAAGGCAATTATTTTAATTTCGTAAGTCTAGAGTATCTTACGAAAATTATAGAAGACGTAATATTCAGTAATATATAAAATTTATTAGTCCGTTACGTTTCCTTTCATGAAAACAGTGATGACTTCCAAGTCTGGCAGAAGATTGTAATTGAATTTACCGATTGGAAAAAGTATGTTCATAATCGGAATGTTTGCTTAATTTTTCAACAAAATAAATGTTAGCACAGAGAATATATAGAATTTTTGTTTCAATATTCACAACAGAAATTAATAAGGAATAAAGTTAATTTGCTGAGATCTGCATGCAAAGTATAGAATGGTGTATATTACCTAGTTTTTGAAAAGCACCACCCGCCTTTCCACAATAGCGTGCACAAGCAAACTAGCATCGCTACCAGATACCCTTCACCACTACAGCACTACAACTAGGCAATACACATCACTTGAGTCGGGAACACGATACGTGTTTCATCTCAAAACGAGACATTATCAAGTGTTACTCAATTAATTTGTTAGGTGTACGCAACAATTAATTCCTAATAATTTCCAATTAACTCAGATCTAAATGTATGCTCATGTGGTGGCAGGATTGGCGTCAAACATTACTGTGTTTCGGTCTGAACGGCACTGAGAGCTAGAGTTATTACTGGGCTTATGAGATTTAAGAACTGATGACTAAGGGTCACGGGCGCAATGTGGTGCCACACAGAAGTGTTATGGGTGGCTCTGCCTATGTTACGGGCAGATGTGTCACTCGTCTCGTCAGTCTAACCAAAAAAATAAAAAAGTTCCGAAAAGGACAGTATTAATTGCATTCGAATTATGTAATTTAACACACAATTTTGAACGGTGGTAGTAAAAGTTATAAATTGAAACGCATATGTCACACTATCGTCTTTAGTATTTACAACAATCGTAAAAAGCGTGCCAAGTCACGCAGACTCAAAAGCACGAACGCGGGTGTCTCCCTGTACCATTTGTCACTAAGTCATAAATATCTGGACGTTATCAGTAATATCTTAACGCACATCCAAATATAAATATAATAATGTACATAAGAATATTTTAGCCTTTTAAAAAAACACAGGTAAGCGAATAGTTCTCATACGTGTGCAAGCCATGCAGTGTTAAAACAATTCGTTTCGTTGTCCTTAAATGACGCGACTGCCTATATGCCTACCGTATAATTTGAATTTATGACATCGGAGAAACAGCTTGTTACATACAATTTTGAATTTAAATTAATCGAAAGAACATTCAATCCGTTTCATTCAATGTTTTATACCAGTGGTTGGACAGTGCTATATTTATATTAATTCCAATGCTTAGTAACTATAACTAGTGTACATTTACTTTGTATATTAAATCTAGTTTATAGTAGCATTCGTTTTTATTTAATTTTTCTTATAAAATCTTCCAGTAATTTTATTTGTATCTATTCTTTTTTTTTAATTTATTTGGGAAACAAACAATATTTATAAAACACAAAATAACAAATTCATAACTTATCTGTTGCATATATAATGGTATCTTATCGTCTATATTCTATATGCTCTAGTCTTCTATTGTATTGTATAGTATTCTATATGGATAATCTAAACGGGCATATGAATTTGGTGCCATTGTTGAAACCAGTCATTAATGTATGTAATTATGGTATAATATTTCTACATAAATAATAATGTTTAACACAAATAAGTGTACTTTTCTATAACATTTTCGAAACCCGGTGACGACACTTCTAAAATCGTAAATTAGCAAACGCTACTTTGCCTGTCGAGGACGAGGCAAAGTAGCGTAGTAAAGGAAAACATCGTTACATATATTAACTGGCATGACCAAGACAAAAAAAATTAAAGACGTATAAAAGACCGTAACGTAATATATGCTCTATTCTCTTTCTTGAATTTATATATTCTAATAATGGTCATGATGAAGAAAATATTTCAAGTTGGGGTGTCCGACATCAATTTACATTAATGGACGTATTTTTCATCGTTAAACAAAGGTGCGGAAGGTAAGTGTGGAGAGCACCGCACTAAATCGCCCTAAAATGCGAAATAGGTACACTCTGTTATCCTCTCAAAAATGAGAAGAGGCATGTTCTTCGTAGTAGGATTAATAAATTCTGTAGGATATGTCTGTAGGATATGTTATACGATTAATAACAAGTAGATGGTGTACACCGTGTGGTGGCAGCCTAAGAGAATTTACCACCCTATCTCATCCCGTGGGTGTCGTAAAAGTCGACAGAGGGATAATGAAAACAAGGAGATGGGCAGCAAGCAAGGAAAATCTGAATAAATAAACTGCGGTTGCCAACCCGCCTGCCTAGGTACTACTGGTGGCATGATCTCTATGCAGGAATCCGTCTAGGTAGGTACCACCCCAGGGCCAGTTTTTCTGCCGTGAAGCAGTAGTGTGCAAACATTACTGTGTTTCGGTCTGAAGTGCACTGAGAGCTAGCGTAATCACTGGGCATATGAGACTTAAGAACTGATGTCTCAGAGTGACGAGCGCAGTGTAGCGTCACACAGAAATGTTCTGGGTGACAGCATTTGTTATGGGCAGACATTGCACTTACCATCAGGTGAACGTTTTGCTCGTCTCGTCAATTTATTAAAAAAAAGCGTGGCAAATAACGCAAAATCCCCCCAAAATCAGAGCTACAAACTTCAGCAGTGGACTTGTGATAGGCTCAAACGAACGACATGGTATAGTGATCCGAGTACCTGCCTTCTAGTCCACGGTTCTCACTAAGCCGAAATAGTGGGATTTCCATACCACGATTTCGGTTTTAGTTGTCTCGTTATTCCACGTATTTCAGACACTGCTTCTAGCTTATCTCCGATCTTATCGATTGGGCGCGGGTAGATTAAAGTGATTTAGGCGTAGACTAGTGAAACTCATAGATCGGCCAGAAAGATATCATCAGACCTTGTCGTAACCTCCGCAGTCGTATACAGTGCCACAACAGAGCATCGCGTACATATACCGTTCATAGATAGTTTGACTACTGTTGAAAGAGAGAGGTAATTGACCATTAAATATGAATACAAAAGGCACCGACTGAACCATGTTTTGCGTCGCAAACTCGTTTAGTTCAAACTGAATTTTCTGCATCGCTGGAAAACATTGCCTTCAGAAAGATCTTAATGGCATTGTGTGACGTGCGACTTTGTAAGCACTAACTATAAGACATTTTCGTTGTCTAAAACAGTAATATTTCATAATGTACACATAGTCTTTCATGAAAAAACTATAAATAATAAAATATATTTTTTATATATTTTCAAAAATAGCCATAATTAAAGTTTCCTTCGTATAGTTTTGATCCTTAGATGTTTGATTCCAAAAGCATCCCCATAATTTTCATAGTTCCATATAAACAATGCGTATGTATATTTCGTAATCCGCCCGAAACGAAAATTATGTTCCAAAATTTAAGTAAAAAAGTATTAGTAATTAAATATCCTTTAAATACCTTTTGGAGTTTCAAGTCCCATTAAATTCCAAAAGTTACTCATATATTTTAGTGTATGTTCCTGTGACGTTTCCATATTTCATAATATTAATTTTTTGAATAGGACATAGTGACGAGACGAGCAAAACGTTCACCTGTGTCAGGTCTGCCCGTAACAAATGATGTGCCACCCGGAAAATTTGCCTTATGTGCTCGTTACCATTCATTGTTAATGTGTTTTTTTTCAGTAATTATACATATAAAATACTCAATAGTGGAAGTCGTTGTGCACTGATACCTCGAAAGATCATCAGCTTCCACGTTTTAGTAAATTTATTTTCCTTTAGAAGTTTTTTCTTTACAGAGTTAATTGAAGCAAAAGCAAATGCAGTTTCACTTGGACATCCATTTGTCTTTGTTCACCTGCAACCCGAGGGTACATTAACTTTGGAATGACAAATGATTCGCTCTCACTGAATTACTCCAGTTTATTTAGAAAGCGATAATTTTAAGCAGTGTAAGATTTATTTATTTATTTCTATTGCACTTTAAGTCAAGGAACAAGAGCCAGACTAAAGCAATGTCTGCTAGATAACCTTAAGGGTAGTGAGAACACAGCGAAGTAGGTTACAAAAAAAGTATAGCGTATTATTAATTGTATGTCCATACATATATACATACATATATTATGTAATATACCTAATACAATGAAAATAATACCTGTTAAAATAAACTAAGACAAAATGTAATTGATGACGATGCTCATCATTGTTTTGGGAAATCTGTCTGAAAATCTCCATATAGTGGAAGAGCGACCCGACTTTCTCTTACATAAATGTAAAATGCGCCCACTGTACAGGAGAAATTGGAGTTTGAGTCGTCGTTTTTAAATTAAAAAATAGCATTTATTTAAAACTAGCTGATGCCCGCGACATAGTCGACGTGGATATAGGTTTGTTAAAAATCCCGTGGGGACTATTTGATTTTCTGGGATAAAAAGTAGTCTATGTCCGTCTCCAGGATGCAAGATATCTCTGTGCTAAATTTCATCAAGATCGGTTTAGCGGTTGAACCGTGAAAAGGTAACAAACAGACAGAGGGACAGAGAGAGTTACTTTCGCATTTATATATTAAAGTATGGATTGAAAATAATGATAATAGGGCTCGTAGTAGGGTTTCCATTGCTTTCTATATTGATCTCGATATCCGCCCATCCAATATCACTTGAAGCAGCCTCTTTTATTAAATAAGCGTCTACAGGTAGTAGAAGAGCGACAGTGCCTTTGCCATATTAAAATTTAATGAAGTGAATGAAGTTTATTTCCTAAAATCCACATGAAAATATAAAATGGCGTATATTACCTAATTAAAGGCACATTGTTTTAGGCAGTTTTAGGAAAAGCACCCGCTCTCCACACTAAAACACTGCCACTAGGCAATATACCCCACTGAAGTTAAGTTTTACTTGAATAGGTGGTTGCTGGTTGTGAGCTGCATTAGGCACGTGTCCAATCCAGCGCCATTTAGATCGAATCGTTCCTTTATAACGTAATGTTTTCTTTTAATTTCATTTCAATATTATAAAGAAATGATAACTTGTTCCGTGTCGTAATACATACATACATAAGATCACGACTGTATCCCATAAGGGGTAGTCAGAGACTGGGCACTCACTGCAAAAGCAGATGACTGCCACAATCCACGTTTCACCAAAACAATATAATGCACTTGGTGTGATAGGTGGTGAGCCCATCGCCACCATGCGCTGTTGGATGCACAGTGCAGTTTAATTTAATTATTATTAATTTTTTATTATTTTTTATTTTTTTTCCTTTAATTTCGTGTCGTAATAGCCGACTAAAAAGTAAAGTAAGGGCCTATAAATGCCCCATTGCTTAATACAGGTGTCTTCTAATTTCTGGGATGGTTTTAGAACCGAGTAGTCCGCGACGTTGCTCATTGGATTGACAGACTTCATATATCCTCGAATTATGTTTATTCTTCAGACATGTTGGTTTCCACACGATTTTTCCTTCACTGTTGAGAACAGGGCACCAGGAATCGAACACAGATCATTCGCTTACGATGAAATTTACGGCGAGTATCCCGCCTCTCCGTATACGAACCCATCCGATCCCACCGCATATCGGCCTATAAGCCTCCTCAAGGCTTTAGGCAAGATATACGAACGCCTACTTCTCGCCCGCTTAAGAGACTTCATGCAGTCTCGAGGGATCCCCATCCACGAGCAATTTGGATTCCGTGCCAAACACTCATGTACCCAGCAGGTGCACCGCATAACGGAGCACATTCAATCCCGCTTCATACGCGGGCTTCATAACGGAGCGCTCTTCTTCGACGTGGCGAAAGCGTTCGACAAGGTCTGGTACAACGGGCTCATATACAAGTTATATGGACTCGGTGTGCCAGATCGCCTCGTACTCATCATACGAGATTTCTTACGCAGTCGAACCTTCCGCTACCGCGTCGAGGGGGTGCGATCCGAATCACATCCCATCCTAGCCGGCGTACCACAAGGCTCAGTTCTAGGTCCCGTGCTCTACACCCTTTTCACGAACGACATACCGCACACCAGCGGCGTCGAACTCGCCTTCTTCGCAGATGATACCTGCCTCTATGTGTCTGGACGTAATCCAGACACTATCTCTAAACGCCTCCAATCCGCAGCCCGAACCCTCGGGAACTGGTTTCGGAAATGGAGGATCGAGGTCAACCCCATCAAAAGTGCAGCCATGTACTTCTCGCGGCGCATTACGCCGCATCTCCACACCATAGAGTTATTCGATCGTCCAATCCCCTGGGAAAAGACAGTCAAATACTTAGGCGTCCTATTAGACTCGAGACACAGCTTCGGTCCACATATTAACCGAGTAAGGAACCGAGCGGCGTTCGTCCTCGCGCCGATTACATCCGTTACTAAATAAAAATAGCAAAATGTCCCTACGTAATAAAATTACACTTTACAAAGCCTGTATTCGGCCAATTATGACAAACGCAAGCCCCGTATTTGCGCATGCCTCCCCGCGTCAAATTCACCGACTTCAGGTAATACAAAATCGATTAATGCGTAAAGCCACGGGAGCACCGTGGTTCGTGCGTAATGCTAACCTTCATATCGATTTAGGGCTTCCTACCATAGCCCAATATCTAAAGTTGGCCTCTCGTCGATACTTCGACTCTGCCGCCACGCACCCCAACCCACTGGTTGTCAGTGCCGCCACATACAACCCCCTCGCGATACACCAAAACTGGACCCTGACGACGCGACCACTAGGGCCCAAGCGCTCTACTCAACACTACACAAACACACATTATCACCATCATACCGCCCCCGCCGTCGGCGTGGGCGTATCAGACAAAGTTATTCGCGATACCGCCGCATCTCAGGCCGGTTCTCCCCTAGCACTACTATCATAAGCAGAAGCGTCGCTGGAGTTTCTTGCGCCATTCTTCTCCAGCGGAAACGCATTCCGAATTGGTGGTAAACCTATGTAATAATAATCATGGTATTAGTAATGATAGTAGTAGTAATATTGCCCTCCCGATTGCAGTAACTGACCGAGCCGAGGCCGGCCCCCTTGGGCACCCTCGAGTCGGCTAAGCGCCCTCAGCGCTATGCCACCTTTCAATCCGGCGAAGCTATAAAAGCCTTCGGGCTAACAGTGACCATCAGTCCTAAAAAAAAGAGATATTTTTTATCTATGGCAACATATTTTTTTAATGTCCTGATGGTAAGTGCAACGTCCGCCCACAGCAAATGCTGTATCACCCAGAATATTTCTGTGTGACACCACACTGCGCCCGTCACCCTGAGACATCAGTTCTTAAGTCTCAAATGCTCAGTGATTACGCTAGCTCACAGTGCCCTTCAAACCGAAACACAATAATGCTTGCACACTACTGCTTCACGGCAGAATAACTGGACCTGGGGTTGTACCTACCTAGACGGACTTTTTACTAATAGCAATATCTTTTCACTTCCATTGCATTCGTGCACCTGTTCTATATACAGTTTTGAATAATAAAATATTATAAAGTTAACACTAGCTTTTTAAATGAAACTAATTTTACGGATTTTATCGCGTTTAATTTTGTTATTTATAACCCGACGTTTCGAGTGCTTTACAGCACCCATGGTCACGGGGGGACTGGGGTGACAGATGTCCTGATGTAGCTTTTTATTTAACCTATTTTTTACTTAACTTATTTGTGTATGCATTCATTAAAGCGGTTTAACAAGCGCTTCTGAAGTAAATGAACAAATTAAACGGATAAGGAAAAACCTTGTGCGCTTTAGGCATAAAACGATATTAAAACCTGCCTCCATTACTTCTGTTTTACACAACTAATATAATTAACATTTTGCGTTAATTGCCACTTTCTTCACTTCATAATGTTCTTTTATAATGTTCATTAAAGTCTTTTTAAATATTGTGGTAAAGAGTACTGGCATTATTCATCATCATTTCAGCCTATCTCTAGTTCACTACCGAACATAGGCCTCCCCCATATATTGCCACAAAAGTTTGTGGCTCCATTTTGGGTTTATTTTGCCATAGTCTTCACGCTTTGCAGGCGGTTTGGCAACCGCAGTTTATTTATTCAGATATTCCAGAAAGAAGCTGCTGTCCATCTTCTGGTTTTTATTTTCCCTATGTCGACTTTTACGACACCCACAGGATGACATGAGGTGGTAGATTCTCTTAAGCAGCCACCACACGGCAAAAATCACATGTTTGTTAAAAGCGTTGCAAAATCGAAATAAAACAAATCCAACGATATAATATGGACAGAATTATGTTTTTCGCATAAACCTCAAAATAATCTACGAGTATTTTGTGTTACATTTTTTTATAGAAGTAAGTGCGAGACGAGCAGAACTTTCACCGATGGTAAGTGCATCGTCTGCCCATAACAAATGCTGTGTCACCCAAAACATTTCTTGGGCGTACCATACTGCGCCCTATATACCAGTTCTTAAGTCGCATGTGTCCTATAATTACACTAGCTAACACTTCACCCTAAGCACAGTAAAAATATTACTGTGATTACTGTAAACACTACTGCTTCGCGGCAGATTAACTGGCACTGCAGTAGTATCTTCCTATACAGATTCCTGTATAGAAATCCTACCAGTATGTGGATACTGGTAGTGTTACAAGTAATTTCACAATTCATGAAAGGTCAAATTCTGTAACAGAGATAAGGGACAGTACAAATAAACATATCTAGATCAGAACAGTAGTCTATAATGTGGTGAAAAACGTTGGAAAGATTGCAAACTGAATATAGGACTTATGGCTCAGAACGAAAATACTTTAACCGCTGAATCACACAATACTCTAGAACAGAATATAACTTACAAAAATACGTATGTATTAATACGAGTATAATTTTATTTCAGTAAAAGAAGTACATTTTTTCTCAAGTAAAATACATGCAATAATGACGTAACTTCTAACTATGTGCCGTGTGGTGTTGGCTCGTTAAAAGAATACTACCACTCCATCTGATCCAATGGATCTCGTAAAAGGCGAGTAAGGAATTAAACTGCACTGTGCACCCAACAGCGCATGGTGGCGGTGGGCTCACCACCTATCACACCAAGTGCATTATATTGTTTTGGTAAAACGTGGATTGTGGCAGTCATCTGTTTTTGCAGTGGGTGCCCAGTCTCTGACTACCCTTTACGGGATACAGTCGTGATCTTATGTATGTGTGTATGTTCTAACTATGTGCTTTCTTTGTTTCAGATGTGTTTTTGATTTCTATTCAGTTCCACCATGCACGCATGAATAAGAATAGAAACATTTTTAATGGATGCTACACTAAATGACACTTTACTCCATTAATGTTAAGGCAAGTTTTAATATATTTTAAAAATATAATATTGTAGTTCTTCCAGTTAATAATTATACTTCTCTAAATATTTCTCATTTAAAAAAAACAGTGTTACGGGAGTATTACAATTCTTAACAAATATTAGAACGCAAATCGAAATAAGATATGAAATAAATTGAAAACTAGCAACAGAAAAAAAAGAGAGAAAGAGAATACATTAATTTCTAACAACTTCCTCATTACATACATACATACATACATACATACATAAGATCACGACTGTATCCTATAAGGGGTAGTCAGAGACTGGGCACTCACTGCAAAAACAGATGACTGCCGCAATCCACGTTTCACCAAAACAATATAATGCACTTGGTGTGATAGGTGGTGAGCCTATCGCCACCATGCGCTGTTGGATGCACAGTGCAGTTTAATTCCTTACTCGTCTTTTACGAGATCCATTGGATGAGATGGAGTGGTAGTATTCTTTTAACGAGCCGCCACCACACGGCTACAATTCCTCATTACAAACACACGATATACCTAGTCCGGCCATAAGTTCTGTTACAAATGGAAATGCATTTTTTTAATGAAGTATTCTAATACTATTAAAACTTATACCTACATATTTATTAGTTTCAGCAAAAAATAAAAAATAATATTCTATTCGAAATGGCCGCCTTTGGCTTTTAAACAGGCCTTTAATCTGTTTGGCCACGACTCTACGGATTTACGCACTGTTTCCAAGGAAAATTTCGTCACTGCTTGCTCCAAAGATTTTTTAAGAGACTCAATGTCGCCGTGTCGTTTAGAGCAGGCCATGTCTTCTAAAACTGACCATAATTTGAAGTCTAAAGGGTTGAGCTCTGGGCTAGATGAGGGCCAGTCTTATAAAGTCCGGAACGTTGGTTTCAAGCTAGGCTTGGGTAGTTCGTGCTTTGTGACCAGGTGCAGAGTCCTGCTGTAAAGTTCACGGTATATTTTTAAAAAGTGTATTGCTGAGAGGTTTCACAACATGATCCAAGACTGTTTCTTGACACGCTTTGGCTGAAGTTTTCACTCCTTTTTCACAAAATTGAAGTTTTGTGACTCCTTGATAAGACACGCCCCACCAAACCATCACTGACGCAGGATGATGACCACGTTATACCTTTCCGACCACTTGAGCAGCTTCTTTAGAACTGTGAGCGTACACTTTATAATTTTGCTTATTGTAGTATTCTTAAATCGTGAAAACTTTTTCATCGGTAAAGAGGATATTTCTGTGCATTTCACCTGCGTATCGCGACAGTAGGCGTTATGATTGATCCACTCTCTTTAATTGTAAAGATTGATTTAGGGCATGTCCTTTATATCGACGATAAGCACCGAGCTTCGGGTCTTGTTTTATAATACGCGACAGAGTCCTAGCGGGAATCTTCATTTCTCGCGATAAGATTTTTTGCTTCCTAATGGGGTTTCGACGAATTCTGGCTTTAACAGCATTAACAGCCTTTGTAGTTTTAACAGCACGCGGCCGCCCCGATCTTTTCTGGTCTTCGACAGAGGAAGTGTTGTTGTATCTGTTGATAGTACGATATACGAACATACGGCTAATACGAAGCTTTTGAAGCGTCTGGAATATAACCGACGGCTCCATACCCACTTTGCGCAAGGCGATCACTGTCATCCTATTTTCTTTAAAACCCCATTCCATATTTTAATTTGATAATGAACACGAAAAAATATGTGAAATGGCGCAAAATCAAAGAAGTTTTAAAAATAATAGACGTGTTCCAAATTCAAAATAATTGTAAGGAGAGAAAGTTAATTTGCTAAGATCCGCATGCAAAATGTAAAATGGCGTGTATTACCTAGTGTTGGTATTTGTCGATTGTATTACAAAAATTATTCAATTATTTCTAACTACCGACAACACGGTCAGTATAAAAGGTAGTGTTGCCCTTGCTTCAAGTCACAAGTCCTAAAAACTGCGTGGGAGCCCTCTTCTTCGACGTGGCGAAGGCCTTTGACAAAGTCTGGCACACCGGCTTATTATATAAGCTGTATTCCCTAGGGGTGCCAGATAGGCTTGTGCACATCATACAGGCCTACTTGTCGAATCGCTCCTTCCGCTACAGAGTCGAGGGGGCACTCTCGAGCAGCAGACCCCTGAGAGCCGGAGTCCCTCAAGGATCCGTTCTCTCTCCAATCCTATACTCGCTGTACACCAGCGATATACCAAAACACCAAAAAGTCGAACTGGCACTATTCGCCGACGACACCACGCTTTTTGCATCCGATGTCAATATATCGAGAATATGCATTCGACTCCAAACTGCAGCCAACACGCTAGGTGATTGGTTCCGGAAATGGAGAATCGAAGTCAATCCTGACAAAAGCCAAGCCGTACTTTTTAGTAGACTACTCTACGAAAAAAATCTTATGCGACTTAATCGCAGACAAATTAAATTATTCGATACTCCCGTCCCTTGGGTGTCTCACGTCAAATACTTAGGTGTAATTCTAGACAATAGATTGTCCTTCGCCAAACATATCAAAGCAGTAAGAGATAAAGCGGCATTTGTTTCCGGCCGCCTTTTCTATCTTACTAATAAACATAGTAAAATGTCCCTCAGACATAAGCTGCTTCTATATAAATCCTGCATACGTCCCATAATGACTTACGCAGGAGTCACCTTTGCGCACACTCGCAAAAGTCATATAAATAAACTTCAAGTGATTCAGAATCGCTTCCTGCGTCGTATCACAGACGCACCTTACTATATGCGGAACGTAGATTTACACCGCGATCTTGAGCTCCCTACCATAGCAGCTTACTTCAAAGAAATGTCGATAAGACATTTCGACCGAATAAAAGATCACCCTAACCCGTTAGTGGCAGCAATAGATAATTACGTCCCCGCGAGGGATGCCTCTTTTAGACAAAGACGTCCAAAAAATATACTTATTGACGATTGTGATGAAATCACAACTATTAATAAACTTTACGACGTGGGCGCGCCGTCCCCTCAGGACACGCCCCCGCCTATTGCGTGCACTCGCACCGATACACACCCGCTAACTCAGCGGACACAGCGCGCTCGCCGGCGGGCGCGCTCACATAGGTACACGGCCTACACTAGGTTCATCCCTGTGCAAGGTCGATTTTAATATCGACACACATTTTTATAATTTTATATTGCCAGGTCGCGGTGTTGTAAAATAATACTATTGTTTTATAATACTTAGCGAGTACGTAATATATCATTATAAAAAAAATTCTTCTCTTTCGATAGCAGTCCAAGCCGAGGCATCGACCTCCTTCAGAGGGGCCCTTGGATTGCATCGAGCCCCCCCCCCCATGTTAGTCGGATTCCATTCGTCTACAGGGGTCGGAGTACAGCGGAGCAGCAGAGCGACGTCGAGACGCAGAGCGCCGAGTCAACGCCAGCAGCGACGTTGTACCCTTACTTGCGGGCCTTCTGCTCGCGAGTCTCTTCCGACGAAGTTGTAAAAGCCGCCGGGCTAACAACGTTAACACAAACAAAAAAAAAAAAAAAAAAAAGCTTCAAGTCACTACTATTTTCACCGTGCTAGAGGACAGACATCATAGACTTTCTGTGAGATAATTTTCAACTTAATAATAACCATTTAAACGTTTCGCTGCCTCTCATTTAAAAGCCCTATTCCTATACCTAGTTTTAAATAATTAAAACGTTAAAAAGTTGAAAAAAAGAAAAGATTTTATGTAACAGTATTTATGGCCAGACTAGTTATATAGCGCTTAAAAAATGTTACGAAAACATTTCGTCACAAATCGGTCCCAATTCAGCATAATATGCTGTTAATTGTAATGGTGTTGTAACGGCATATGCTGTTAAGAACCGAGACTGGTCTTCCGTTGAGGCCATTTGGTGATGTCACGATCCGGATTCTTGTGCAGAAACCCGTCTAGGTAGGTACCACCGTAGTGCCATGTATTCTTTCTTCAAGCAGTAATGTGCAGGCATTGCTATGTTTCGGATTGACGGGCACTCATACTCGTAACGAATATAATTACTGGGCAAATTAGACTTAAGAACTAATGCGTCAGGGTGTTGCGCGCATCACTATGCGCTCGACTTGTGGCTTATAGCACCACTATGTCACACAAAAAAAACTTGGGTAACACAGCATTTGTTATGGGCAGGCGTTGCACTTATGTAAACGATTTGCTCGCCTCGTCACTTTCTTTCATAAAACATCATCAACACAGAAACCTTAATAACTTTATGATTTTAAAAAGTAAAAAAAGCAAAAGTAAAAAACATATAAAAAGTCAACTAATAAATAATAAAGTCCATAATGTTTTTTCTATAAAATCGTCTGAAAACAAATAACGTATAAATAAATAAAGCCGAACACAACAACACAGAAAGTCGAGCATCCCCTAAATAGAATAAAAATGTGTTTTATGTCAAAACTTGCAACAACGCAGCTGGGATTACAGCCTGGCTGAGAGTAGAGACTTGTAACAACTTTTTCTTAGCAATACTACGAGTAGGTGAATATGTATGAGAGAAAAATACATTTAAGTTTCTTTAATGTTTAAAGTTTTGTCAGATATTAGATCAGGTTCTGAAGAGCTCTGAAGAATCCCAATTTCATTCCTTCTTAAAACTTTATATACTTACAATCACGCCTTTTTCCTATATAAAAGGTACACAAAGACCACATCCGTAGCTTAATACGCTAGCGCAGAAAACGATAAGTGATGGGTGGCGAACCACGTCGCCGCCATTTAGGTACAAGTTGAAATTCTTGCTCCACGATCAAACGATTACGGCTGATATCTATTGTTAGCAAAACATGATGGAAGAACTAGCTGCTAAACAATCAAGGCTGGTCAATCGCTCTAGGCCACTGCTGCTTCAAGGCAACGGAGCACAACACTGCACAACAGAGGGCTCTAAACTAGAGGAGCTGCAATTGGAATGTCTGCGACATCCACCGTACTCCCCGAACCCTGCTCCAACATATTACCATTTTTTCCGGAATTTGGATAACTTCTTACAAGGATAAAATTCATCTCCGATGTGGCAGTCCAAACCGTTTTTTGCTAGGAGCCAATATAAGGCGTAGGATACTAATATCTCGAAAGAGCACGAGGAGACAGCCGTGGCTCGGGAGGCCGGGGTCACTTATCTTTGCTGAGTTATGTCGCCTTTTATAATTCTTAAACTTGTTAGCGTACATGTTTCCGTCATTATTCTAAAACTTTTCGCAAGTCCACCTTTGTTCGATTAAAAAAGTTTAGTAAAGTCGTCGTCGTCGTTTCAGCCTATCACAAGTCCACTGCTGAACATAGGCCTCCCCCATAGATAGCCACAAAAGTTTGCAGCTCTCATATTGGAGGGATTTTGCCATAGTTGCCACGCTTGACAGGCGGGTTGGCAACCGCAGTTTATTTATTTAGGTGTTCCAGGAAGATGCTGCTGCCCATCTCCTGGTTATAATTTCCCTCTGTCGACTTTTACGACACCCACGGGATGGGATGGGGTGGTAGATTCTCTTAGGCGGCTACCACACGCTACCAGCCGATAAATGTCCCAGTGCTGAGCACGGGCCTCCTCTCATTTCTCAAAGGGTTTTGAAGCCGGGAAGAGTCCGCCAAGCTGCTCCAATGCAGGTTGGCGCGCTTCTCATGTCTTCGAAATATTTATTATTCCTCAGGCTCAAAAGTGTTTAGGGACCACGGCGATGATTTCCAATTACGTGGAAAGTATTTTTCTTTATCATTCTCATACTATAAGATTATAATAGATAATCAGAAAAATTAGAATCATAGATAAATAATAACTAGTATTATTAGTTATTCTAGGAACTTAACCAAAACAACTTTACTGGTGGTAGGATTCCTATGCAGGAATCCGGCTAGTTAGGTACCACCCCAGGGCCAGTTATTCTGCCGTGAAGCAGTACAGTGCAAACATTACTGTGTTTCGGTTTGAAGGGCAATGTGAGCTAGCGTGACCATTGGGCATTTGCGCGCGCAGTGTGGTATCACACAGAAATATTCTGGGTGACACAGCATTTGTTGTGGGCGGACGTTGCACTTACCATCAGGTGAATGTTAAGCTCGTTTCGCCACTTTCTACAATAAAAAAAACTTTAGTGTTTTACACCATTTGAACGAAATTTCTAGGTATCAAGACTCATTTTGTAGGGTCTGTTAAATTACAGTATTATCTACTGTAAAGTTTAACACGTTTGACTATTTAGGCCCTCAGACGCCTTTGATTTGACTTGGCCGTCAACCTTTCAGTTGAATATCACTTATACTGAAACATCGAAATTAATTCATTACTTTTCATAATTACTCTCCTGAAATCACATCCCTTAGAGTGTACTTAAATGTAACATTATTAATCATATTATAAGTTTAATAATCTTTTTCTAGCTGTACCTCGTGGTTTTACCCGCTTAAAATACGCTGCCCCCATATGATTGCGCCGTACTGCATAGTATCTCGGCCTGATTTAGTGATGATGTAATTGTTGTTAGCCTTTTTCGCTTTTACAGCTTCATCGGATACTCGCTCGGCCTGAACTGAGCATTCATAGCTCTACGGTTCTCAGAAAGCGACTTTTTAAGACTGTAACATGCCTTTGCTGATAAACGGAGTATCTAATACAAAAAAATTGATGAAAGAAAGTAAGTTAATTTCAAACCTCCCACAGAGACGGGTGGTGCTCTTCTAAACTAGGTAATAAACAACTTTTTATATTTTGCATGCGGACCTTAACTTTCTTTTCTTCATTATAATGGATTTTCGCAATGTAACGCCTGATTCTCTTAACTAAAAATTTATTTTTTGATTTTTTTTTTAAATCTTTACTGCTTCCTTTACCTTAAAAGGATACAAAGAGCGGACTTAATGCCTTTAGGCATTTTTTCCCAGTCAACCCATGGAGTGGTAAGATTGATGAGGTGTAGCAATAAAGACAAGCAGAAGAAAAAAAGAAAGTAAAAAAAACCTTAGTAACTAATAATATAAATATAGTTAGATATGTAAATATACAACAAACATACATATGTATCAAACATATAAAAATATATTTTAATGTATACGAAACATACATAAACATATACGAAAATACAATATACATACATATGATACACATATATACACGTTTCACTGGTGGTAGGATTCCTATGCAGGAATCCGTCTAGGTAAGTACCACCCCGGGGCCAGTTACTCTGCCGTGAAGCAATAGTGTGCAAATATTACTGTGTTTCGGTCTGAAGGGCACTGAGAGCTAGCGTAATCACTGAGCATATGAGACTTAACTTGATTTAAGAACTTGTCTCTGGGTAACGGGCGCAGTGTGGTGCTACACACAAATATTCTGTTTAACATAGCATCTGTTATGGGCAACCGTTGCACTTACCATCAGGTGAACGTTTTGCTCGTCTCGACACTTTATCATATAAAACACTGGTACACATTTGTTTTGGGCAGATGTTGCATTTTTCATAAAAGTGACGGAACGAGCAAAACGTTCACCTGATGGCAAGTGTAACGTCTCCCCATAACAAATGCAGTATCACCCAGAAAATTACTGTGTGACACCACACTGCGCCCGTCACCCTGAGACATCAGTTCTTAAGTCTCTTATGCCCAGTGATTACGCTAGCTCTCAGTGCCCTTCAAACCGAAACACAGTAATGTTTGCACACTACTGCTTCACGGCAGATTATCTGGTCATGGGGTGGTACCTACCTAGACGGATTTCTGCATAGGAATCCTACCACCAGTCAAAAGTTACTTTCCATCAGGTGAGCGTTTTGGTAGTCTAATTACATTAAAGAATAAAAAAAATCGATATGTGAAATTTCATAATGTAAAATGTGAAATATTCAAATATACTAGAGGAGATCAACTTCCGGTTCATGCATATAAATTAGTTTCCATTTTTAGTTTTCCCATCAAATATTGAATGCATAATACGAGTAGCACTCAATGATTTATAATGAAAATGACAAACGCTGTTGGGTACTTGCTGCGAACTTTCGACGGCACGATGGTATTAATGAATAGTGAAATAAAAGCCGTATCATTAGTTTCATAAATGGTTAGCGTATATATAAGGGGTAGGCGGTGACCACATCTGCAGCCCACTTTTTCCTTGACGGAGAAGAATGGAAAAGGATTAGGTAGGTAGCTCGGGAGGCTGGGCTCACTTACTCGGTACTCTACCGTATTTCTGGACAAGGCAACTAATGATTTCTTATATTTACGCGAACACTACACATTTAAATGAAACTAATTTTACGGATTTTATCGCGTTTAATTTTGTTATTTATAACCCGACGTTTCGAATGCTTTACATCACCCATGGTCACGGGGGACTGAGGTGACAGATGTCCTGATGTCATAGTTAACCCGGAGTACCTTCAGCTTTTAATTATTATTTGTGGTCCGATCTACGCAGAAAGAGCTAACTGTGTCTTAAAGTCTTGCAGTGGTATGCTTGGTTTTTGACTTAATTTTATTAATAATAGGATCCCAAGCTGGTGGTACCACCACCGGTACCACCTAAGCTGGTGGTAACCACAAAAAATAATTAAAAGCTAAAGGTACTCCGGGTTAACTAGGACATCAAGACATCTGTCACCTCAGTGCCCCTGTGACCATGGGTGCTGTAAAGCACTCGAAACGTCGGGTTATAAATAACAAAATTAAACGCGATAAAATCCGTAAAATTAGTTTCATTCAAGGCAACTAAGTGAAGTATCTCTTTTGCTTTTAATAAACGATTTAAACTGACAACGGTTTAATTAGAATGTAGACACGAGTAAGTTTCGATAAATAAGATTGTTTGCATTTGCCATTAAAGCGTGACGGCTTTAAGACGCTTTACGTTAATTATTTTGATTGGAACCGGATATATAAGTAAATCGGTTGCATTATTATCATCATAAGTAATTCGGTTGTATTATTGTGATTAGATATTCAGAGGTGACTTAGTACTTGATTCTGTATTGAGTATGAATGTAGCTATCCAAAGGTGTATTGTGATCATTTGCTATGCTGATTACTTAGGTGGGCTGCTCGTTCGCAACCCTAACTGATATAAAAATTAATTACTAAAAAAGTACAATTTCTTTAATAACTTCGCATAACATTTCTGACTAACATTTTAAGTCGCTGCTGCAAAAAGTATTACAATAAAAAAGGTTATGCATTAGTATCTTAACCTGAGAACGTAATAATGGAAAACCATAAAATAAAAACAACATGAGTAATGTAATACTACCGAATGCATGTAAGCACACACACACGCACACGCACACACACGCACACACGCACACACACACACGCACACACACACGCACACACTCACACACCCGCACACACGCACACACAAGCACTCACACCTACGCACACACACGCGCGCGCGCGCGCACTCACACACACACACGCACACACATTCTGTCGGAGCCACACAAAATTAAATTAAAATAAAAACAATATCAAAACAACTCGCGAGCAATAACAGGGCATAACATATAATTATTTATAATGCCTAATACCTAGTACCGTTGTAGTAAAGAGACAGAAACTATAGACATATAACCAGTATTTGCTATTTTTTCTCTCAGAAGTCTGTGTACGGCAGTTGACTATGAAAATGCACATGATGATTTATATAATCCTTTTTTCTACCCATGTGACTATGTCGTCGCCTCAATAATACATCGGCGCTATAATTCTCTTCTACATTATTCAATACAGATTTTAAAATGTGCAAAAAAAGCATCGTCAACGGGAAAAATAGAAAAATTTCTTGCACTAAAATTGACAAGTCTCTTTGTTTAAATAAAACGTATTTCATCGCGTGCAATTTTGGTTGGTAATAATGTGTAGTAAAAAAAGTAAAGTAAAGTTTCAGCCTATAAATTTCCCACTACTGAGCACAGGCCTCCTCTCATTTCTGAGAGGGTTTTGGAGCTAGGAAAAATCCGCCACGCTGCTCCAATGCGGGCTGGCGGGCTTCACATGTCTTCGAAATATTTTTTTTATTCCTCAGACATGCAGGTTTCCTCACGATGTTTTCCTTCACCGCCGAGCACGTGGTAAATCAGCACTTAAAATTGCAATTAACAATTTTAGTGGTGCCGGCACCGGGAATCGAACCCAGGTCACTCGCGTACTATGAAATTTAAAGCGAGCGCCTAGCCCCTGAGCTACCACGGCTTCAATAATGTGTAGTATTCGCACAAATATAAGAAATAATCTCTGTGTTCATTAATATTTATTATTTTGTCGTATGTTTCGTAAGGATTACATTGTCACGTTGTTAAGCTCGGATTTGCTTTTTTTTATATCAGACAAAAGTCACCCGCGTCTGAGTTAAATTTTTAACGGATTACATATCATATTTGCTAACTTTTTGTCGAGTGCTATTATGCATATTTTATTATGATTTATTTTAGCCAGGGAGGCTTATGCTTGATTGTAGAATATAACAGGCTATTTTAAATACAATAATGATCACAACATTCGTTGGGGACTATTGTAATATACGAGTATTGTAATCAGAGGCGGTTCACACAGTCAATGGTCACAATCCCACATTGATTGAGATTAGAAAACTCTTATTGCGATATTATGCTACATAAAATAAGGTAGTACATTAAATAAGGTACAAAACATTGTTTCTCCAAACAAATTAAATCCATTTTAATTTAATTTCACTCTTACCTAGTAGTGGTCATGGTATGAGAAGGATGTTAAACAATGTAAAGAAATACAAAAAAAAATGTTAATACCAGAATATCGATGATGATTTTGATGATGACGTATGCATACATTTAGTATGCATACTTTGTATTGTGTTATTCCTATGCAGGAATCCGTCTAGGTTGGTACAACCCCAGAGTCAGTTATTATGCCGTGAGGCAGTAGTGTGCAAACATTACTGTTTCGGTTTGAAGGGCACTGTGAGCTAGCGTAATCACTGGGCACATGAGACTTAAATTCTGATGTCTCAAGGTGACGGGCGCATTGTGGTGTTACACAGAAATTTTCTGAGTGACACAGCATTTGTTATGGGCAGACGTGTCACTTACTATCAGGTGAACGTTTTCCTCGTTTCGTCACTTTAAAAAAAAGTTTTATTATTTTTATTCTTATATGTAAAATATTATTATCATATTACATTTGTTTAAATTTTCATTTCAAAACGGTGTAATTTTGCATGACTTTACATTATTTATTTATTTAAGGATTACCAACAAGGTTAGTTAACACATAACAAAAACACTTAAACACTTAATACTAATAAAATAGGCATGTTACTTAAAGGCAACCACGGAAAGTCAGGTAATACAGTCTTTTACAGCTTACAGATGAATTATAACTACAATTAAAACAATTTCTATAATTACTATTTTAAATTTACATGAGAAAAATAATTACTGCAATATTTTAAGAAAAAAAAAATAATTTAACTATTTACTATAATATAAATGTATTAGGTAGCAAAAATCAATTAAAAAAAAAGAAGAGAAAAAAGTAAACTTTCAGCCAATAAATGTCCCACTGCTGAGCACAGACCTCCTCTCATTTCTGAGAGGGTTTTGGAGCTAGGAAGAATCCGCCACGCTGCTCCAATGCGGGTTGGCGGACTTCACATGTCTTCGAAATATTTTTTTTATTTCTCAGACATTCAGGTTTCCTCACGATGTTTCTTTTCACTGCCGAGCCCGATGTAAATTAGCACTTAAAATTGCAATTAACAATTTTAGTGGTGCCGGCACCGGGAATCGAAATGGCTACATGTCCACATTAACTTCCTGTTTATGTTGCAATAAAAAACCTAAAAACTTGTAAAATGTTTTCGTGGTATCTATGCTGTGAGATTGCTTGTGGTATGATTCCTGTACAGGAATCTGTCTAGGTAGTATCTAATTACTGTGTTCCGGTCTGAAGGGCACTGCCAGTGTATTTACTGTGTATATGAGGCTTAAGAACTGATGTCACACGGTGATGAGCGCCGTTGTGTCACTCAGAAATGTTCTGGGTAACACAGCGTTTGTTATGGGCAGACTTTACAGTTATCATCAGGTAAATGTTTTTTTGCTTTGTAAAAGCCGTGGTAGCTCAGGGGCCTGGTGCTCGCCTTTAATTTCATAATAAGCGAGTAACCTGGGTTTGATCCCCGGTGCCAGCACCTCCAAATTGTTCTACAATTTTAAGTGCTGATTTACCACGTGCGTAGCGGTGAAGGAAAACATCGTGAGGAAACCTGCATGTCCGAGGAATAGAAATATTTCGAAGACATGTGAAGTCCGCCAACCCGCATTGGAGCAGCGTGGCGGATTCTTCCTAGCTCCTAAACCTTCTCAGAAATGAGAAGAGGCCTGTGCTCAGCAGTGGGACATTTATAGGCTGAAACTTTACTTTTTACTTTTTAAATGTTTGTACGTCTCGTCACTTTGTCATATAAAAAATGCAGCACGAAAATACTACTTTATGCTAACAAGCTCCAGCAGAGTTGGGTACATATTTCATAATAGTTAAATAATATATATATTTTTTAAAGCTTATATTTAACATGCAATATTTGTAGGTTTGTTTAAATCAAAGTTTGCAACTTAATCTTGAACTAGTAGTTCTCGTAGCCCGCATAGACCGAAATTTGGAATTCGTGCATCAACCTGGTGACAATTCAATAGGCCTAGGCTACCTACAGTCTACGCTACTGCTCAATAACTTACAGTACTTATTTTAGGCTCGTGAGATTTTTCTTGACAAGATCTACCCTGGCAATATTTGATGTCAACTCCTGGTCATAAGTACCATTTAGTTTAAATAAGATTTTTTTTAAAAAACTTATTTAAAATATGCTCCAATATTCTTCCTGTACCGTGGCTTTTTAAATTGCGGATACACAAACACCCGTATCCAAAATTCGAAAACCAGTAAACCTAACAAATATTTATTCTGTGCGGGAATCGACCTCGCGGCCAATAGCGCGAAAGTCACTGTATAAACCGAGCTGCTAATGTTATTATTATTATTTATTTATTAATGTAAACAGTCATAAACTATTTTCCAGTGTCAAGTAACATATTCAAGTATACAATCTTCTAGCAGCAACACTTCAAAATTTTGATCGATAGTAAAATGACAGTTGACTTTTACTGAAGATTTGCTGGACTGATGGAGACAAAACGTTATGTACAATTTTGGTCTTGAATTCAATTTTCCAACCACTGTCAAAACTCCAAATATACACAGAAATTACAAAATTTAAATAAAAACACTACTGCCACTTTTAGAGTTGGCGCCAAATGTCCCTGCTAATGTTAACGCTGCTATCATCGTCGTCATTTCGAGTAGGTACCAGGTGTCTGCCCGCCTAGCGTAAAAGTTACGGCCTAATCCTTAATATGGCAATGATGGTGAAAATAACAGATAACATCCTTTTCTAAATATTTTCAATACATCGTACGGAACCGTAGTTTATTGACTTGATATTTTATTAGTTCCCTTAAATAATTTTATTTCAGTTGCCCGCGCTATAGTAGTGTATAAGGCGTATGCATTTATTATCTTAAACTTTCTATCAGCTCAACTTCTACGTTTGTTTTTTTCTCACTTTTTTATAATAATACCAGCTGATGTCCGTGACTTGGTCCGCGTGGATATAGGTTTTTTCAATAACTATTTGATTTTCCAGGATACAAATCCAAAGGCCGCCTCTAGGATGCAAGGTGGCATCTCTGTGCCAAATTTCGTCAAAATTGGTTCAGCAGTTGAGCCGTAAATAGGTAACAAACAGACAGAGGGACAGAGAGAGTTACTTTTGCATTTATAATATTAGTATAGATATTGAGTATGTACATGATTATCATTTCATAAAAATATTATTACACGTACATGATTTCTATTTTTACATATTTTTTCCATCTTTTCCGACATACCATGTCTACTTCGTTCGCCAGCCGCATCTAGCGCTGAATTCACTAACGCTAGGTCTCGACTGCGTATCGCCATCTCAATGGCATTCTCCTGAGCTCATGATATTGAAAGGTAACACGAGCTTACTGATGTGGTTAATTTTCGGAAATATCCATTTTAACAACAACCTTACTCAGAAACAGCAAACAATAGACACAGCCTGCACTCGTGCGGAAAGCGATGGAGAGGCAATTTTATCTTGTATCGGTCGACCGTACTTAATTGACGAGGAACAATGTTCGGATTCCGTAAACGGCCCCTCGATTGTAGATTTCATTAGGAATTGAAGTACATTTGTATTAAATTTTCTAGAATACCATGGTTTTCTTATCATAATTGTAATTTTTTTAAATTGATTACATTATTGTATTGTTCCGATTTTTTTAAATATTTTACTTTATGTATACAACAGTGTATATTTAAGGGACGGGGTCATGAATAATTTGCTATATTTTCATAATTATTTTAATAAAAATAGACGCGTAGACGTAACATTTGTAATTTAAATTCACATATTTACAAATGTTACGTCTACGCGTCAAAAATTACAGTATTTTATCGATTTTTACCGACTTAAAAAAATGAGGTTCTCAATTCGTTTGTATTTTTTTTATGTTCGGGGCAAAACTTTGTTAATGTACCGATTTTAATGATTCTTTTCTTTATAGTTTTTAGCGGCACTTTTCGCTGACATTTTAATTTTCTTTCTTTGACCTTAGTAAAGGCAGTCTCCACGGAAAATATAATATTAATAGCATACTTTTTATTTTAAAATGATGTTCTCCCGGCCGATCTCGACCACGGCGACAACTTCCGATTATTGTCGAGAACTATCAACTGCACAGGAGATATTATAGTGCCACAAGTGTACGCGCACTCTATAGTCTCCCTCCCCTTACCTACCCGCGTCCGGTTCTTAAATCCGATATTTTCAATTATCTATGTTGTTAATGATAACATTAATATAATAATCTCCGTATCAAGTGTACTACTCCGTGTCAAGCTGTGCGACATATTGTACACGTACACGTACCAAAAAGTTCCTCATGCGGTAATTTCAATAGTTATTTTAAAAGAAAGAAAGAAAGTAAAAGTATTTATTGGCATAGCACAAAACGACAACACACTTAGACACGATACTAATAAAAGAAAATATATGTAAGTAAATATATGTTCCCAATACATAGATATGGGGACTATGTCACTGCATGTTACGGCATAAGCGCAATATTGAGGGCGGGTAGGTTTGTTTTATTGAAGAAAGCGACGAGGTGAGCTAATCGATTGTAAGTACGAGTACAATGTCCACCCATAACAAATACTGTGTCACCCAGAACGTTTCTCTGAAACACCACACTGCGCCCGTTACCCTGAGACGTCAGTTTCAAAGTCTCATGCTCAGTAATTACACTAGATCTCAGTGCACTTCAGACCGAAATACAGTAATGTTTCCACATTACTGGTTCACTGCAGAATAAATGCATTCCGAATTGGTGGTAAACTTAGTTAATAATTGCCCTTCTGATTGAACTGACCGAGCCGAGGCCGGTCCCCTTGGGCACCCTCGAGGCAGTTACTCTCGCGAACAGGATGACGGTCCAAGCCGAGGTCCCCTCTCAAAGGCCCTTGCGCCAGTCATCCATAAATAAAGGTCTCGGCTAAGCGGCCTCAGCGCTCGGCCACATTTCAATCCGGCGAAGCTGCGATAGCCTTCGGGCTAACAGTGACCATTTTTTTTAATTTATTTTTTTAATCTTTATTGTTTCCCTTACAAAGAAAGGATACAAAGGGCGGACTTAATGCCTTTAGGCATTCTCTCCCAGTCAACCCATGGAGTGGTGAGATTTTGATGAAGGTGTAACAATAAAAGACGAAAAATATAAAATAAAATAACGTTATAATAATTATATATATATATATATATATATATATATATAAATATATATATATATATATATATATATATCTTCGTTTTCGAATCCGTCGTTGTCCACGTGAAATGTCCCGTCTTGGGGTTTGTATATTTTTTTCAAATATGGGTCCTATCGAGTTTGTCGCATTGAACAATATCGTAGAACCTACAAAAATACAAGCAATAGGTTCCGTTTCGAATAATTCTCCCCAGTCTAGAGTTAAATCCCCACTGTCTATTATGACTGATGTATATAAGGTGCCAATGCCGTCTTCTGATTCCTTCATGGAAAGCGATGAGTTTATAAGGTCCGTTATAAATTGTTGACACTTGACTTTCATTACTTGGGATATACGTACCGACTGATGTACTCGTCTTCCCAGGTTCTCATCGTAATCTCCAAGTCTCTCGCAACTGCCTCCTCCGACGGAGTATCTCCTTGTTCGTCCATCTCTCCATCTGACTCTGTAGCTGCCATCGTCTGCAAGGCTCCCAATCCCTTCTGTTCCAGCACATAATTCATAATTTTTTCTTCACTGAACTTGCTCCAATCTATTATCCTTGTTTCGTCCCTTCCCTCCTGATGAGGAGTCGGAGGTAGTGTTGGTGGTGGTGATGGAATCCGGAGATGTGTTGGGGCTTGGTATGTCTCTGGTACATTTTTTCTTGCACGTTTCATTTTTAAAGTGAAAACATATATACAGACAGATATATACGTATATATATAAACCATCAGTCCCAGAGAAAAAGAATGTTTCCTGCATAGGAATCCTACCACCTGTAAACTTTAGGACGTGTCAGTGTCGCCATCTTTGTGCGTACACTTTTGCCATTATAGTATTATGCAGTCTATACGAAATTATTCAGAAGTTGTTGCCGTTGTTTAAATATAGTTATTGGCAACATAAACACTTACAGCACATTATACAGAAAAAAAGGATAGAGAATTAAAAGAGAAAAAAATCAATTTAAAAAAATTCATTTCAGTGAAAGCATTCGGACTGTCTTCTTGTGTGTCGGTAACTCTGGGCGGCGAGAACCGCCCTGAAACACGGGTGTGTCGTGTGTACGCGGTGTGATTGTCGACTGCTGCGCGCCGCTCTCTACGGCTGTCGCGCATCGTGGTGCGTGTTATATTAAAGCTATTAACTGTGTGTACAGTGTAGCCTGGGTCGTGACTGATGATTGCCTTCCTGCAAAACCGTGTAGGTCGTCGCTCCATCTAGTGGGGGGTCGCCCTACACTGCGTTTGCCGGTATGAGGTTGCCACTCAAGAACCTTTTTTCCCCAACGGTTATCGGTTCTCCGAGCTATGTGGATCGCTTGGTAATAATAAATTTAATGCATACTACCTAAAGAATAAGCTAATGACTTACCTAACCTAATATGTGGATGATATATAATAGAAATGATGATGAACATCATCATCGTCATCACAATGCAGGAATCAGTCTAGGTAGGTACCACCACAAGGGCAGTTATTCTATCGTGAAGCAGTAGTGTGCAAGCGTTACTGTGTTTCGGTTTGGAGGGCACTGTGAGCTAGCGTAATCACTTAGGCATTTGAGACTTAAGAACTGATGTCTCCGGGTGACGGCACACACAGCATTTGTTGTGGGCGGACGTTGCACTTACCATCAGGTGAACGTTTTGCTCGGTTCGTCACTTTCTACAATAAAAAAAATAATAACATCCCGTTACAAGTCCACATCCTAACATAGGCCTAACATTACGTAACACTATTTGCAATGTAATCAGCTTATTTTTTGTTCGTCAAGCAGTAACATTTTATATTTTACAGTAACAGTTTATTTTTTACAGCGATGTTTTATTTACCATAAATCAAACAATCCCCAGACTGTATTTCTTATTTATTATTAACAGATAAACGAGGCAGATTGCGGCATTTGTATTGAAATCCATTTTCAGTCTCAGACAAAGATGTATTGGGGAAATGAAATCATAAATCAACTTGAAACCGGACAACACAGTCATTTACTGTTTAGTAGCTTTTGTTACGAGTAATGTTCAAATAATTATTATTTCATCATCATCATCACTTCAGCGTATCACTAGTCCGCAACATAGGCCTCCCTTGTAGATTGCCACAAGTGTTTGAAGCTCTCATTTTAGGAGATTTTGCCATAGTTACCACGCTTGGCATGCGGGTTGGCAACCGCAGTTTATTTATTGAGATGTTCCAGGAAGATGCTGCTGCCATCTCTTCGTTTTCATTTTCGCTCCGTCGACTTTTACGACACCCACGGGATGAGATGGGGTGGTAGATTCTCTTAAGCCGCCACCACACGGCATTATTATTTGCGTGACAGAAACGCGTCCGCATGATGCATTTTGACGTTAATTGTGAAAACTTAAAAAACTGGTTTATCTTTTTATTTTAAATCTTTATTGCTTCCTTTACATTGAAATGATACAAATGATACTGCCTTATGGCATTTTCTGTCAGTCAACCCATAGAGCAGAGAGATTTTGATATATCTATATATATATATATATATATATATATATATATATATATATATATATATATATATATATATATATATATATATATATATACACATATATAGTGTTATGTATATACACGTAAAATAAAAGCACACTTTTAACGGTGACCAAACTACTAACAATTTATGTTGTCATGATTCTTTCCTAAATAATCACGAACCAACTTCTTAAAGGAGTAATTATTGGGCGCTTTCCTGATGTCATCGGTCAAGGAGTTCCAAAGAAGCAGCCCGAAAAGTGAAGGAGTTCCTGAGGAACCCAGGAATGCAAATTTTATTGTTAGAGGATGAACGAAGAACCCTATCATGTGATGAAGAGAGATACTGAAATTCGACCTTGGGGTATAAAAGCGAAAACGGAGGATGGAATTTAGTATAAACCCTCGGGATAATACGTAATATTTAATTTATTATGCTACTTTTATTTTTTTAATTTACAAGAGCATTAAATTATTACATTCAATTTAACATGAGTTATATGTATGCTTCGAAAGATTCGTAATACCATAAATAATATAAATAAGGACTATCAAACACTAACGGGATTCGCTTGTTAATAATATATAGATTCCCCAGGGAGAAATGTACCAACTAAAAAAGTATGGTGCGGTGCGCGAAGTAAAAAATAATAGAACAAGGACCTTCAATGAGAAGTTTGCTTGTGTATAAAATTTGTAACTGGGGCTCTCCCTACTTATAAATTATAATCTTTTTCAGAACTACCTTTTCTTACGACGCAATTCTTTTAAATTTAATAATTGTATTCTAAAAGATAAAAAAAAACAAAGACTGTAACTGCAATGGGCTGATGATTCTGGTAAGAACACTTAGTGTAATAGTCATGAAATTATTTTGTTGTCACCGGTCCTCAATACGTGTGCAAGATTTCAATTTATGCGGACGTATAAGTGTGTCTTTGAAATTCTAAAGAAGATTGTAAATAAGTAATTGAAATTCTAATGTAAATTATAAAATAAGTTATAATTACGGCCCTTCTTTTCCTCCAAATTATAATAATCATCATCATTGGTGGGGATTTTGCCATAGTTGCCACGCTTGGCAGGCGGGTTGGCAACCGCAGTTTGTTTGTTTTGATGTTCCAGGAAGACGCTGCTGCCCATCTCCTGGTTTGAAATTTCCCTCTGTCGACTTTTACGACACCCACGGGACGAGATGTGGTGGTAGATTCTCTTAGGCCGCTACCACACGGCAAATGTGTGGTAGCGGTAACCAATACCAAATTATAATGGTTATAATTATTTATGAATTTTACGTTATAATTGGAGCTGTACATTTCCGTTACGGCAAACGAGTCGGTCTTAAACCCAAGGCATGCCAATAAATATTTCCCATCAAAAATAATGAAATTTGAGGAATTGTTTTATATTTTGGTGATTAATGATAGTTTCATTTTAATGACGGGAATCATCCTGGCCGATTTTTAACCACGGCTACAACTAACGGAGACAATCGGAAGCTGTGAAATGCCCAAGAGATATTAAAGTGTCACAAGTATACGTGCTTTCATGTATGCTGCAAAGCGCTCTAAGCAATATAATTCGTTTTATTCGCCATATGTATACATTACAGGTAGGTATATATCGATATCTTTAAGATACTTGGATTCCGACAAACGTTACTATAACGCTAAAAATTTTAATCCTAAAGAATGTCTCATCCCATTGTCCAATTTAATATTTTTATACTACCGTTTTTTTACAACGTAAATAAATAAATACAATGAACGTAGCAAGCCAAAAATAATGGAGGAATATCAATAAGAAGATAAATAGCGTTTACAGTACTCGACATGATATAACAATACAATAACACAAACGTGTTGTTAACTTTCCAGATCTGTGCCATTTTAAATAATACGCTGTATTTCAAAGACTAACTAAATATAGATAGAGCCGTGTGGTGGCGGCTCGTTAAAAGAATACTACCACTCCATCTCATCCAATGGATCTCGTAAAAGACGAGTAAGGAATTAAATTGCACTGTGCACCCAACAGCGCATGGTGGCGATGGGCTCACCACCTATCACACCAAGTGCATTATACTCGTATTGTTTTGGTGAAACGTGGATTGTGGCAGTCATCTGTTTTTGCAGTGAGTGCCCAGTCTCTGTCTACCCCTTATGGGATACAGTCGTGATCGTATGTATGTATGAATGTAAATAAATACAATGTACATATATATGCCTTATTAAAAATTTATTGTCTCCGTTCAAAGCTACATATAAACCATAAATTATATTTTAAATTTTTAATTATCGTGTTCTCGTGTCAGACGACCTATCAATCAATGCGTTTCTCTTTTATTTACATAGAATAAATATAAGAAAAATACTCCAACACCGAAAGGATTTAATATTGCTAATGTTATGACTATTAATTGTACTACATACAAACGCTATATGTTTGCCTCGGTACGTAGAAGTATAATTCATAATATAGTGATGAGTTTAAATTCAGTTTTGAATGCTAAGTTCTGAACGAAAATTTGAAAAGGCTTTTAGTAGAACACATAAATAAGAAGTCATTCACTCACCTACAAGCCTTAATTTAAATACTGCTAAACAAAGTTTGGATGCCCGGTGCAATCCTATAAAAAAACTAAATCTTTTTTTAACATTTTTCAAGTTTTTAAAAAATCCACGAATCATTAGTCGGCCTCAACTTTTTCCTCTTTGTTATTTATTTTATAAACAGTACTTATTTATTTTACTACAATACTTCCACTAGGTAATATACACCACTGAAGTCGAGAACACGACACGCACGACAGACGGCTGTCGTAGAGTCTATGACACTTGATAATGCCTCGTTTTGTGCCCGTGCTGTGTTCTCGACTTCAGTTGTGTATATTACCTAGTGGTAGTATTATATTGGTTGGTGGAGGGTATCTCGTGGCGGTGTTAGTTTCCTTGTGGACGCTACTGAGGGAGGGCGGGCGGTGCTCTCAAAATACTAGGTAGTACACCATTTTATATTTTGTATGCGGATCTTAGCAAATACCCTTACTTTCCTTCATTATAATCTTAAATCGCAAGGAATGTTAAATGTTTATTTACAGAAGAAGACTCTTTACTTGCGTCAATATTAATTGTATGTAAGTTTATGTAAGGTGTGTGCATATGTCTATTTATATATGTGGCGCAACCCAATATCCTAAAAATTTAATGAGAGATTCCATCGGTCAAAACCTCTTTAACATCTTTTTTGATTAACTCGGCCTTTGACTATATATTTTACATTTCCAATAATTTTTCTGGAGGTAGGATTTCTACGCAGAAGATTTCTAGGTAGGTACCACCGCAGGGTCACTTATTCTGCCGTGAAGGAGTAGTATGAAAACATAACTGTGTTTTGGTCTGAAGGACACTGAGAGCAAGTGCAATAACTGGGAATATGAGACTTAAGAAATGATGAATCGGAGGGACGGGCGCAATGTGGTGTCACACAGAAATAATCTGGATTATGGTGAACGTTGTTCTCGTCTCGTCACTTTTTCCTATATAAAAAGATATTTGCTGTTTGGTAATCTACCATTCTATCTCGTGGGTGTCGTAGGAGTCGTTTAAGAGAAATGCAAGGAAAATCCGACTGACGGCGGAATGAAGATTTAAAATGCCAGACGTCAACTAAAGAGAAAGAGACCGGTGCCGGAGAGCAGCGTAACGTGGGATGTGTTTGATACTGCGATCGCCAATCTGCTTACCAAGCATGGTGATTACCGGGATACTTCCTTTACTGTTCTTTACTTTACTTTCTTGAAAGTAGCATATGTCCAGCAGTGAGCTAGTAAAGCTTGATAACTAAGAAGAAGATATTAGATATTTCTGTTTCGGACGTTTGTCGAAGACCGAGGACCTTTTGCTGACATTTAATGGAATTCTATTATACAAACAAGATGGATGAGGTGATAATTATTATTTAATACAATAGTTTTGTGCTTTTAGAAATAAGATATAATTAAAACTGTAAACATCAATATAAAAAATTAAGTTTTGTTTCTTGTTCTTTCCAATTGAAAAACAACAACCACAGAAGGAGAACTTACACACATTAATTTCACAGGCTTTACACAATCAGACCTGAAAACCGACCATTTTGTATTTTTTCACAAATAACGACTCCGGCTGTGATTCGAACCCAGGACTCGTGGCGTGGAGGTCAAGTACTATAAACTCTAGGCCACGCGGTCATCAGTTTGTATTGCATTGCAAGACAACGCATCCTTTTTTTGAAACATTACTTGCACAAAACTTTAAATACAGTTTACCTTCGGATTGAGCAGATAATATGTTATGGCTGCAGAGTGCGGAGGAGCACCTACCTCTTGCCGACCGAGGTGTCGTAAGAGGCGACTAAGGTATTGTATGGAAATCCTTTTTATTCGCGCAGAACAACACTATTATGCAAGGCTGTCACTGTACTGATCGTGGGAACGCAATAGCGAGTAAAAATTTTTTTAAACTCTTACCAAAATGGCAGTGTCGTGGTTCGCCACCCGTCACGTCACTTTTTTTTATTGAATAAAGTTGTTGAAACGAGCAAAACGTTCACCTGATCGAACGTCTGTCCATAACAAATGCTCCCAAAGTGTCTGCCAGAACATTTCTGTGTGACACCACTCTTCGCCCGTCACCCTGAGACATCAGCTCTTAAATATCGTATGCCCAGTGATTATGCTAGCTCTCTGTGCCCTTCTAACCGAAACACAGTAATAATTGCACAATGCTGCTTCACGGTAGAATAATCGGTACTAGGGTATCCAACTATACGGATTCCTGCATAGGAACCCTACCACAGTCTAACAGTTCTGATCAGACTCTGCCAACGTATATGTTTATTTTTAATTGTTTACAAATAAATTATTTTGCGTAGACTGGTGTCATCAACATCATTTCAGTCCGGAACGAGCCTCTGCTGAACATAGGCTTCCCCAATAGATTGCCACGAAACACGGCCCTGAGCCAACTGCATTCATCGACTTTCCGCAAAACCGCACGGGTCGTCGCTCTATATTGTGAGGCGTCGCCTACACTGCGTTTAGTGGTACGTTGCCACTCCAGGACGTTTCCTCGCCGACGGTTATCGATCGTTGTACGAACGACATGGCTGGCTTATTGTCATTTCAGATTGTTGAATTCCAGAGATATTTATATCAGTTGCTTCATTTCCGCTATAAAACTATGCACTAATTTAAATTTTATAAGCATCCTGTGAAACTTAAACTTTGTACTTAAAAATTTATGCATCCATTTTCATTGCATCTAGTCTGTTTAGCGCTCGGAGAAGAAGTTAACTAAAGTTATAACTAAATATTTGCATATTTAGGTTGTATGTGATCCGGCAGAGTAAAATATCACTTTCTCACATCTTTCCAACCAAGATGTCAGAGGCAATTCAAGTATTGTGCTGACAGCTTTTTTTCGTACAGAATAATACCATAGTATGCAATGCTGTCACTATACTACTCGTGTACCAACCCATCACCCATTTTGTTCCGTGAGAGGCTAACAGACCGCTAAATGGACTTTTGGCGCCAACTAAAGTGGCGGCAGTTTTAATTGTTTTTTTTTTTAATTTCGGTCTATATTATGAGCTTTGATGTTTAATATTGATACTTTATTATACAGTAACATATACATAAGATCACGACTGTATCCCATAAGGGGTAGTCAGAGACTGGGCACTCACTGCCAAAACAGATGACCGCCACAATCCACGTTTCACCAAAACAATATAATGCACTTGGTGTGATAGGTGGTGAGCCCATCGCCGCCACGTCGCTGTTGGGTGCACAGTGCAGTAAAATTCCTTACTCGCCTTTTACGAGATCCGTTGGATGAGATTGAGTGGTAGTATTCTTTTATCGAGCCGCCACCACACGGCACTATTATTATACAGCAAGTGCTCGTGAAACTGTAAAGTGATTGGAGAATTAAATTCAAACTTAAATATTGCTTTTTGATTTCACTTCAATGATCCAGAAAATCGTTTGTAAAATTCGACTACCTTTTGTAAAAGTTAATCATCATCATCATTATCATTTCAGCCTATCACTAGTCCACTGCCTAGTCTATTTCAGCCTATCACCAGTGGCCTCCCCCAAAGATTGCCACAAAAGTTAGTAGCTCTCATTTTGGGGGAATTTTGCCATAGTCGCTATGCTTGGCAAGCGGGTTAGCAACCGCGGTTTATTTATTTAGATGTTCCAAGAAGATGTTGCTGCCCATATTCTGATTTAAGTTTTCCCTCTGTTGACTTTTACGATACAAGATGGGGCGGTAGATTCTCTTAAGCCGCTAGCTACCCCACGGCCTAAAAGTCAAAGCCTAAAAGTTAATGATGTTCTCCTAGCCGATTCCCACCACGGCGACAACTTCCGAATACTGTCGAGAGCCATCAACTGCGCAGGAGATATTATAGTGCTACAAGTGTACGCGCAAACACAGAGGCACTCACTCGTCCCAACCTACCCGCGCCCGATGTAACGCTGATGCGATAAGATAACATACCCGAAAACCAACAATTTGTGATTTAGCACAAATGTTGACTCCGGCTGGGAATCGAACCCAGAACCCTCGGCGTAGAGATCACGTACTCTGACCACTAGGCCACGCGGTCGTCCTAAAAAAAAAAGTTAATAACCTAGTTATAAACTGTTTGTCAAATTTCATCAAATTCCGTTCACCCGTTTTTGCTTGATTGACTAAGAAACATCAAAATTAATAATATTAGAAGGATAGAATCTTAACATGCCATTCGGAACTACTTATTTCGTCTCCGTCCCTAAAGAATTTCGTTCGTCGTAGTTTTCTTTGTGAGTTGTTTCGTTTTGTCAAACTATTTCTATAATCCGGATCTCTCAGTACTGTTGAATTTTCACAGAAAATGAATTTTCGTAAAATTACTCGAACGTTAGCGTCGGAATTGTAGGCATATCTGAACCAGTATAATGGAGAAAATCAAAGGGAATAGAGTCGTTGATGTACGAAATGAGATGACATCCAGCGTTGACAGACATTTTAGGCGATGTCTTCTAGCCTACTTGCTTTTGATGCGGCACGGAAGATAAATGAAATTCCCTTTGAATTCATTCTAAGAAGTATTTTAAATTAATTTTATATAATATGCTTCTTTTTAACGTTTCTACAGACAAAGTAAACACGGCTGTTTGTTGGTCGTAGGAATCATATGCGGAATTATATCTAGATAGGTTCAGGGTCAGTTTTTCTGCCTTGAAGCGGTAGTGTGCAAACTTACTGGGCATATGAAACTTAAGAACTGATGTCTCAGAGGGCCATAGAAAAGTGTTCTGGGTAACAGTTTTGTGCGGACACGGTTCTCGTGGGAAGACGTTGCACTTACCATCAGGTGAACATTATGGTTACCACGTTACTTTTTCCTACAAAAAATGGCTTGGCTTTTTATTTCGCTGACGTTTCTGTTTTACACCGGTTAATTCGCATTAAGGCACTGCTTCTTGTTACAGATCGGTGTATAATAGTTGGACGTGTATAACTTTGGTAATAGTAGTACTTAAAAAGTAACCGCCTATAAATTTCCTACTGCTGAGCACACTGAGGACTGCTCTCATTTTGGAGAAGATTTTGGAGCCGGGAAGAGTCCGCCACGCTGCTTTAATGCGTGTTGGCCTCGAAATTATTTGTTATTTCTTAGACATATAGGTTACATCACGATTTAAATGAAACTAATTATACGGATTTTATCGCGTTTAATTTTACTATTTGTAACCCGACGTCTCGACTGCTTTACAGCAACCGTGGCCACGGGAGGACTGAAGTGACAGATGTCCTGATGTCATAGTTAACCCGGAGTACCTTCAGCCTTTAATTATTATTTATGCAGAAAATGGTCACAGACTGTAAAGCACACCATAAATCGGGTTATAAATAATAACCGTGCGGTGGCGGCTCGTTAAAAGAATACTACCACTCCATCTCATCCAATGGATCTCGTAAAAGGCGAGTAAGGAATTAAACTGCACTGTGCACCCAACAGCGCATGGTGGCGAACATTTTCAATAACAACTAGAGAAAGTGTCTTCTTATGATTTTTTTTTATTGTATAAAGTGACGAAACGAGCAAAACATTCACCTGATGGTAAGTGCAACGTCCGCCCACAACAAATGCTGTGTCATCCAGAATATTTCTGTGTGACACCACACAGTGCCCGTCACCCTGAGACATCAGTTCTTAAGTCACAAATGCCCAGTGATTACGCTAGCTCTTAGTGCCCTTCAAACCGAAACACAGTAATGTTTGCACACTACTGCTAGCTACCCCACGGCCTAAAAGTCAAAGCCTAAAAGTTAATGATGTTCTCCTAGCCGATTCCCACCACGGCGACAACTTCCGAATACTGTCGAGAGCCATCAACTGCGCAGGAGATATTATAGTGCTACAAGTGTACGCGCAAACACAGAGGCACTCACTCGTCCCAACCTACCCGTGCCCGATGTAACGCTGATACGATAAGATAACATACCCGAAAACCAACAATTTGTGATTTAGCACAAATGTTGACTCCGGCTGGGAATCGAACCCAGAACCCTCGGCGTAGAGATCACGTACTCTGACCACTAGGCCACGCGGTCGTCCTAAAAAAAAAAGTTAATAACCTAGTTATAAACTGTTTGTCAAATTTCATCAAATTCCGTTCACCCGTTTTTGCTTGATTGACTAAGAAACATCAAAATTAATAATATTAGAAGGATAGAATCTTAACATGCCATTCGGAACTACTTATTTCGTCTCCGTCCCTAAAGAATTTCGTTCGTCGTAGTTTTCTTTGTGAGTTGTTTCGTTTTGTCAAACTATTTCTATAATCCGGATCTCTCAGTACTGTTGAATTTTCACAGAAAATGAATTTTCGTAAAATTACTCGAACGTTAGCGTCGGAATTGTAGGCATATCTGAACCAGTATAATGGAGAAAATCAAAGGGAATAGAGTCGTTGATGTACGAAATGAGATGACATCCAGCGTTGACAGACATTTTAGGCGATGTCTTCTAGCCTACTTGCTTTTGATGCGGCACGGAAGATAAATGAAATTCCCTTTGAATTCATTCTAAGAAGTATTTTAAATTAATTTTATATAATATGCTTCTTTTTAACGTTTCTACAGACAAAGTAAACACGGCTGTTTGTTGGTCGTAGGAATCATATGCGGAATTATATCTAGATAGGTTCAGGGTCAGTTTTTCTGCCTTGAAGCGGTAGTGTGCAAACTTACTGGGCATATGAAACTTAAGAACTGATGTCTCAGAGGGCCATAGAAAAGTGTTCTGGGTAACAGTTTTGTGCGGACACGGTTCTCGTGGGAAGACGTTGCACTTACCATCAGGTGAACATTATGGTTACCACGTTACTTTTTCCTACAAAAAATGGCTTGGCTTTTTATTTCGCTGACGTTTCTGTTTTACACCGGTTAATTCGCATTAAGGCACTGCTTCTTGTTACAGATCGGTGTATAATAGTTGGACGTGTATAACTTTGGTAATAGTAGTACTTAAAAAGTAACCGCCTATAAATTTCCTACTGCTGAGCACACTGAGGACTGCTCTCATTTTGGAGAAGATTTTGGAGCCGGGAAGAGTCCGCCACGCTGCTTTAATGCGTGTTGGCCTCGAAATTATTTGTTATTTCTTAGACATATAGGTTACATCACGATTTAAATGAAACTAATTATACGGATTTTATCGCGTTTAATTTTACTATTTGTAACCCGACGTCTCGACTGCTTTACAGCAACCGTGGCCACGGGAGGACTGAAGTGACAGATGTCCTGATGTCATAGTTAACCCGGAGTACCTTCAGCCTTTAATTATTATTTATGCAGAAAATGGTCACAGACTGTAAAGCACACCATAAATCGGGTTATAAATAATAACCGTGCGGTGGCGGCTCGTTAAAAGAATACTACCACTCCATCTCATCCAATGGATCTCGTAAAAGGCGAGTAAGGAATTAAACTGCACTGTGCACCCAACAGCGCATGGTGGCGAACATTTTCAATAACAACTAGAGAAAGTGTCTTCTTATGATTTTTTTTTATTGTATAAAGTGACGAAACGAGCAAAACATTCACCTGATGGTAAGTGCAACGTCCGCCCACAACAAATGCTGTGTCATCCAGAATATTTCTGTGTGACACCACACAGTGCCCGTCACCCTGAGACATCAGTTCTTAAGTCACAAATGCCCAGTGATTACGCTAGCTCTTAGTGCCCTTCAAACCGAAACACAGTAATGTTTGCACACTACTGCTTCACGGTAGAACAACTGGCCCTGGGGTGGTACCTACCAAGACGGACTCCTGCATAGGAATCCTACCACCAGTAAAAACTGATGATGGTGATGTCCACCGGGCCCATCTTCGAGCACGACGTCAACTACCAAATGTTAACGGAAGTTATCAACTGCGCAAGGGATATCACAAGTGTACGCGCAAAAACAGGGGCACTCACTCGCCCCAACCTACCCGTACCTTATGTCACGCTCATGCGATAAGGTTGGAGGTAGGCTTAGATGCAATTTGTGCTTTCTCACAAATGTTGGCTCCAGCTGGGATTCGAACCTGCGACCTGGAACATCAGGTTACAGTTATTCAATGAATGAATAAATCGATTCAAAGAATATGATTCGTCGGACACTGCGATCAAAAAACCACCTGACAAGCGTGGTGATTATAGCAAATGCTCTTTGGAAGTGGCTTTTCCAGCAGCAAACTCTCAACTCTCAACAGGCTGATAAATGACTTCAAGTGAAGACCGGCAGCTTAAGAATCATCAGTCGTGATCATGAACAGATGGCGCAATCTTTAAAGAATGTAAGCAACTCCAATCAACAGCTGTCGTCTCAAATAACATGAGTTGAGCAGATAGTCAACAGATGGCGCCTTCTACAATTAAAATTATTTTAACGAACTCATTAATTTTAAGACATTTTTATATTTTCGGTCTTTGGGAGGGGGGGGGGGGGATTAAGTATTAAGGAAGATATTTCATACCGATAGCAAACAGTGATGAGGAATTACAAATATATAATATAATGTTTACGTACTCGAATACGAATCAACACTGAGGCCTTAATTTTAATATTTCGTGTTTCATTTTAACTTGCAGATGGTTGGACTGTCTCCGGGAAACTGAATTACTAAACTCGCAATGATGTAGATCAGTTATTGAACTCCTATATAATACGACATCTTATCTATGCTAATTTTATTTTCGTTCTTATTAGGACTGGATTAAATATCGCAAAACCATAATTGGGAAACGTGTAATTAACGTGTCATCTCTTTATGTCTATTCGCTAAAAAATATGATTAACACACCAATAACATATTTCTTTGTGGTAAAAAGACGTCGCAAATCGTTATTATTAATTTTAGAAATATATATATAATTTTTTTGTTGTGATAATAGTTATTGATATATATTATTGTGATCTAGATAGTGAATTTCGCGGTCTCTTACAATGAGTAGACTCCTAAAGTGAAAGAGCAGGTCAGTTTTTATTAATATTTTTCATTGGATATTTTTTTTTAAGAAATAAATAATTTTGATGGTGCTGTATTATGTAAACCAGTATCTCGTTAAAGGGTTGAATAATCGATATTCTGTGAAACATCCAAAAGATAATTCGTTAAGTAAGCGGTATTAACTCTTTTCAGAATATGTGAAACAGCCTTTTTATTTCGATTCTATGATTTAAGTCAGATATGCAGATTAGAAAAATGGATAGATAAGTCGTTCTCCTAGCTACCACGAATTCCACCTAATGGGGCAAAAATGTATAAAAGTCATTAACTAAACTAATTAGAGTGGTTACTTCGTAAATTTTATGTTAATTGCTAAAATCATTTAAAACTTATATCCATCTATTCAGAAGCCGTGTGTTGGCGGCTCGTTAAAAGAATACTACCACTCCATCTCATCCAATGGATCGAGTAAGGAATTAAACTGCAATGTGCACCCAACCGCGCATGGTGGCGATGGGCTCACCACCTATCACCCCAAGTGCATTATATTGTTTTGGTGAAACGTGGATTGTGGCAGTCATCTGTTTTTGCAGTGAGTGCCTATTCTCTGACTACCCCTTATGGGATACAGTCGTGATCTTATGTATGTATGTATGTATGTATGTATGTATGTATATAGATACATACATAAGATCACGACTATGTATGTATGTAGTATTCTTGTCTTGGCTTCGCACAAAAAGAGAGTCGTCTGAATAGTCAGACGACTCTCTTTTTGTGCGAAGCCAATACAAGAATACTTTATTATTCATATAACTGTGATCATTGAAGCAGCATTTTTGTGGCAACTTAACAGCTAATGCCGTGTGGTGGCGGCTTAAGTTAATCTCCCACCCCCATCTCATCCCGTGGGTGTCGTAAAAGTCGACAGAGGGAGAATGAAAACCTGAACATGGGCAGCAGCGTCTTCCTGGAACATAAGAATAAATAAACGCCCGTTGCCAACCCGCCTGCCAAGCGTGGAAATCAATATTGATACAAATTTGATTTTGTTGTTACCTAACAGCCCATCGGGTCACGTGAATGATAATAGTTTATGAAATTGTTTGGTATCGATAATTAGGCGATGAAAGCAATCGTGTTAGACCCTTAAGTGAATAGAGTCAAAGGGTATTGACAGGGCGAAACGTTTTAACCCTGGATAGGCGTTAGGTTACGGTATCGTGTTCAAGAAAATTATCTAAATAATTACTTTAACATAAAAGATGTGGTTCTTAAAGAAGTATAATATAACATATAAAATGTTCTAAAAGTGTGTAGCGACATCTATGTCGCCACATGAGAAGCTCAAGAAATATTCGCATACGTCCAGAAAGTTTCCTGAGATGCGAACTATATATACGAGTACAACTTCTAAATATTACTAGTTGGAGGAGACGTCCTCCCCAGATCAGACCATTCGATCTGGCGGGTAGCTACCCTTTTCATTGGCAATATCATTCGCCAAAATGGTGACCCCGACGTGATCATCCGCAACGCCAAAATCGTGACCCCGGTGTGAACATTCCCGCCGCCAGCTTCTCCGAACCTCAGCAACAACGTCATCGCCATCGCAGTCACAGCACCAGACTTCTGTCGCAACAATTCGTGCTTCCCAGTCTCTCAGCCACTGAGGATCATCAAGGGCGGGGGCCCCCATCTCCTCAGGCTGACTCCTGCGGCATCAACACTTGTCTCCATACGTCTCGACGCACTGAAGACCTGGACACAGGTTCACCGCAACGCCAGACTGCACCTCATTGCCTGACGTCTCAAGTTCTCCACGCTAAACTACGACTTTCAGTCTCAGCAGGGGAGTGATGTAGCGACATCTATGTCGCCACATGAAAAGCTCAAGAAATATTCGCATACGTCCATAATCGCCCTATGAAAGTTTTCTGAGATGCGAACTATATATACAACATCTAAATAATACTAGTTGGAGGAGACGTCCTCCCCAGATCAGACCATTCGATCTGGCGGGTAACAACACTTTTCCATGGCAATATGGAAGATATTGCCATGGAAAAGAGTTGTGCCAAAAGTGTGAACAAGGTTATTTCATAGATAACTTGATATTCGAAAAATGAAACTACAAAACCGATTTAAAAAAATAGATATAATGATTTCTTATATTTACGCAAAAACTACACATTTAAATAAAACTAATTTTACGGATTTTATCGCGTTTAATTTTACTATTTACAAACCGACGTTTCGAGTGCTTTACAGCACCCATGGTCACGGGGGGACTGAGGTGACAGATGTCCCGATAGCATAGTTAACCCGGAGTACCTTCAGCTTTTAATTATTATTCTTTGTCCGATCTACGCAGAAAGAGCTCACTGTGTCTTGAAGTCTTGCAGTGGTATGCTTGGTTTTGATTTAATTTTATTAATTATAGGATCCCAAGCTCGGCACGTCGGGTTATAAATAATAAAATTAAACGCAATAAAATCCGTAAAATTAGTTTCATTTAAATATACAGAGTTAGTACCGTGGTTGTTATAAATGAAGAACATCTCTTTCAGTTGTCTGCAGCTGCTCGTGGAAACACAATTGGGAGTGAGATTTTTTTTGACTCATACCAAAATGGTGGCGATGTGGTTCGACTCCTGCCACGTCTCGTTTCCTGTGGAGCGAAAAGTGTGTGGCGTCTGCCTAGCCCTTATATGCGGTTGTGTGTATGTATGCCCAGTATTTCTTGTTTATTGTACTTAGTTACATTATTAATTACTTATTTTACGTAGTAGGGAATAAACATTATAAAATATTATTTGCTTTTTATACTACATTAATTTCATTGATTAAACAATACATGAATACTGATAATTCGGAAACAGTTGTTAGGCCTAACTTCAATATTTTTTTTCTTTAAATGCCGTTTAAAATTCGTTCGCTTAAACATTTACTTTCACTTCTTATATTGTAAGTAACAAATACGGTTGAGATTGTTGAGATGCAGTTATGTAGACATGAGACAATCACAATATACCTATCCAGATCCTCGAAACAATATTTGCAGAAATATGTGCTTAAACTTGTATCCGAAGCTGGGACCTTTAGCAGGGTAGCTAAGCACGCTAGCCACTGAGCCGTGCCGTAAGGTTTCCGATGTGACGTAATGAATAAATAAACCTCAGGTTTTGTTAGCATTTGGATATAGCATGTTACATAAATCGAAGTCAAATCTACATCGTATAAACTAGGCAACCGCAGGAATAGTTTAATTGAAAATAATTCGAGCTTCGATTTTAGCTCCGCATATTCCGCAGCATTTAGATTTGAATAAAATCGATGACCACAAATGCTTTCACTATTTTAGCTAGTAAATAATACGTGATTTCATATCATTACTTTTACGAGTATGTTAATTTATCAAATTTTGATTGCTAACCTTAAAGAATTGCAAAAGCCGCACTTAATGCCTATAGACATTTTATACCAGTCAACTCTTTATTGGATAAAGTAACGAAACGAGCAAAACGTTCACCTGATGATAAGTGCAACGTCTGCCCATGACAAATGCAGTGCCACCCAGAACATTTCTGTGTGACGCCACACGGCGCCCGTCACCTGGAGACATGAGTGATTGCGCTAGCTCTCAGTGCCCTTCAAACCGAAACACAGCAATGTTTGCACACTACTGCTTCACGGTAGAATAACTGGCCCTGGGGTGGTACTTACCTAGACGGATTCCTGCATAGGAATCCTACCAACTCAGTGTGTGATGAGAACTTATGTTAGGTGAAGTAACTACAAACATACAGTCACGCCTTTTCACCATATAAGGGGTAAGCAGAGCCCACACATGTAACCAACTTTTCACTCCCCAATATCGCCGTTGCACTGCCGCATACTTCATTTTGCGCCTGTAGTTAGTTGGACAGATACATCATACGGGGAGGTACATATGTTACCGTCGTAGTGGATATACGCGTACGCACCGAATATCTGGGATTTTATTTGTACCCTGGCAACACCAGTGACACTTACACTATGCCTCTGACGACCGCATAGCCTAGCGGTTAGAGTACCTGAGTACCACGCCGCGGGCCCTGGGTTCGAATCCCAGCATGAGCAAACATTTGTCCAAAAACAGAAATGATTGGTTTTCGGGTCTGGTTGTGTTGTACTTGTCCTGGTGTTTTGTGTTGTCTCTGACACTCATCCTAACCAACTTCGATCTCATCACATCAGCGTTACATCGGGCGAGGGTAGGTTGGGACGAGTGAGTGCCTGTGTTTCCGCGTAAATTATCGGACTATAATATCTGCTGCGCAGTTTATATCTTCCGACAGTATTCGATAGTAGTCGCCGTGCTCAAATCGATCAGGAGAACATCACACCATTCCTCTAATTAAGAATATAACTGTATAACGGTGTCCTTCTGGCCAATGATGGTCTCGACTTCCGAATACAATCGGAGTTACAGTACCACAAGTGAACGCTCCATCATAGACACTCACTCGTCCGAACCACACGTGCCAGATTTTACACCCATGCGATAAGATCCAGGTACACGTACCGAGACGTGAGGTAGGTTACGATGCAGTGTCAGTGACAAGGTGAAAAACAACAACGAGAACCGATAACGGTCCCGGCAAGAACTCGACTTCGGAATTATTAAAACATTTAGTATATTATATCTAAATGAAATTTGAAAATTTTTACAGATATTTTTTATATGATACTTACTGTGCCCCGTGATTTCAACCGCGTATAAAAGCCGACCCCGATCGATGATATATACATATATACTTCCGTATTTGAATCGGATTTTGGGGTTTAAATTTTTTTGCGCGGATCTCTAATTATTTTTCTAAAATTAAAGTAGCCTAAGTTACCCGTTATAATATTATCTATCTGACAGAGAAAATCTCGTTAAAATCGCTCCAGCCGTTTCGGAGATAAGCCGGAACAAACAGACGGACAAAATTTTAAAATTGTTCTTTTTTCTTTAGAGCACCGTATAAACTCTCATAAGCATTGAGTAAATAGCTGTTATATTGTTATTACAAACAGACACTTTAATTTTATTTATTTGTATAGATTTAAATAGAAGATGCATTGTAGTTGATGCAGTACATTACAAAAGCTTTGCCAAATCCAAGACGTATGAGTTGTGGTTTCAAGTATTCACCTAAACCTATAAATCTGTTGCAGGATTTGGTATGACATTTATAACGAACTTGGAAATAAAGCTTGCCACGAAAATGTCGTAGTAAATTTAGAGCCCATTTAAATTTGTTTGTTACCGGGCGTATTATTTATAGCATACAGTAGCATTATAAACGAAAAGTAAAGTAACAGCCTATAAATGTCTCACTGGTGAGCACAGGTCTCCATTCATTTCCGAGAGGGTTTTGGATGTGTGGAGAATCCGCCACGCTGCTCCAATGCAGGTTGGCGGACTTCACATGTCGTCGAAATATTTTTTTATTTCTCAGACATGCAGGTTTCCTCACGACGTTTTCCTTCACCGTCGAGTACGTGACAAATCAGAACGTAAAATTGCAGTTAACAATTTTAGTGGCGCCAGCACCGGAAATCGAACCCACGTGACTCGCGTACTATGAAATTTAATGCGAGCGCCTAGCCGCTGAGCTATCACGGCTCAGTAGTATTATGTATTGTTTTGAAATCATCCTCTTCTGTTATTATTTACTAGCTAAGCCCGTACACCGTACAAGCCTCTTGCCACTTTGGGAAATGAAACGTGACGGGTGTCGCCGCCATTTTGGTATCAGTCAAAAAATGTTTACTCCCTATTGCGTTACCACGAGCAGTATACGACAGCATTGCATATTGTGGTGATATTCTGCACGAAAAAAAGCTGTCCGTACAATACCTTGGTCGCCTCTTACGTCATCTGGGTAGGAAAGAGGTGGGTGCTATTCTGTTCTGAAGGTCACCCATCGGAGTCCAGGAATTATTTTAAATTAGTTTGAACCTTAGCACTAAGCACCCTTAATATGTTCTCTGTTCAACCCAAAGGTAGACCGGTAGAGAATGCCTCTAGGCATTAAGTCCGCCTTTTTGTACACTCTTGTACAAATAAAGTTTAAATAAGTAACTAAATAAATATTGATTAATACATGATATAAACTTTATGTCATGTATTAATCAATATGATTTCGAATATAGTAATATTGTTTAGGAATTAAGTTCAGTCTTTATTGAATGTTATTTTGTCATAAAATTTCTATAAAATTGTAAAGCAATATCTTTTAAGTGCATCGAGCAATATTGCGATGTTGGGTGCATTTTATTTCCAATAAAGTGCACCTTTATATATGTGGCAGTCACTTCATACCCATTCTCGATCGTGATCATAAATAACACGAGACTTATATTATTTCATGTAGTAACTCATATAAAACGTAATATTTTAAAAATAATAGCGTACTCTTACATCCGTCGTGTGTTTCTTGATTATTTGTATTTCAATAAATTCAATGTCAGTAACGGTCCCGTTGCGGTGTGGTGGCGGCTAAAGAGAATCTACCACCTCGTCTCATCCCTTGGGTGTCGTAAAAGTCGACAGAGGGAAAATATATCAACCGGGAGATGGGCAGCAGCATCTTCCTGGAACATCTGATAAAACAAACTACACATTTAAATAAAACTAGTTTTACGGATTTTATCGCGTTTAATTTTTACTATTTATAACCCGACGTTTCGAGTGCTTTACAGCACCCATGGTCACGGGGGGACTGAGGTGACCTCTGTCATCTCAGTCCGTCGGGTTATAAATAGTAAAAATTGAACGCGATAAAATCCGTAAAACTAGTTTCATTTAAATAAGTAGTGTTCGCGTAAATATAAGAAATCATTATGTTAAACAAACTACAGTTGCCACGCCTGGCTAGCGTGGCGACTATGGCAAAATTCCCCCAAGATGAGAGCTACCAATTTTTGTGGCAATATATGGGGAGGCCTTTGTTTAGCAGTGGACTAGTGATAGGTCCCAGCTTTGGGGTACAACAAAAACATCAAACATGTTGTAAACTGAAACGAAGTTATTTAAAATAATTGTTCCACGCGGTAGCTCCAAGTATGCTTATGCGAATTTAAGAGTTTGATGATTTTCTCATGTATCCCATCATCAGAACTTGACTATATGTATGTGTCCACCTCCGAGGTACCCCCTGTCTCATAAAAGGAAATCATCGAAATCAATCCCCGTGGTAAAGAATTACGTCGAAGTATATTAGGGATGGCTCCCATAATCTACAACCATTTATCTGAAGATATAAAGAACGATAAAATAGACGATTTTAAGAAAAAATTAAAGACATTATTGGTTGAAAAAGTTTATTACACAGTACAGGAATTTCTTTGTGATAAGATTTGACATGTTGCATATGACTTTGCTAATTTATTATTTTAATTTTTTTTTGTTTTTTTTTTATGGACATTAATTAGAAAATAAATGACAATTGTAATGTCGACCGCGTGGCGTAGTGGTTAGCGTACCTGACTTCTGCGTCACCGGTCCTGGGTTCGATTCCCAGCCGGAGGTAACATTTGTGCAAAAACATAAATTGTTGCTTTTCGGGTCTGGTTGTGTTGTGCATGTGAAATGTATGTTTGTAAAACGCACCCACGATACAGGAGAAAATCCTAGTGTGGGGCTTCGTTTTTCTAAAAAAATAAAATAAAAATAAATAATGTAAATTAAGAGTAATAAGTTTGACTATACGATTTTTATTTTTATCTTTATTTCAATGTTAAATTAATTTGTCTAAGACTAAACCCGTTCTTAAAAAAATTGTATGCCAACTGATGGTAGATGATATAGGACATAATCAAATGTTAACATCTTTACATGTATCACATACGATCGACAAATAAAGGTTATTATTATTATTATAATTGTAAAAAGATTCCGACAAATTAACAATTTTCACCTTTTTTGAAGTCGGTTAAAAATAACTACCGCGTGGTTTATTGGTCAGCGTACGTGACTGTTAAATTGTGGGTTTTGCGTTCCAATATTAATAGAAGCCATTGTTAAAGATTTTTCGAGTGCAATTGTATTGTGAGTTTTTCATGTTCGAGTCAAAGCATTTTTTACTTTTTAAGATATAATCGCTTACGTGTTACGTCAGGTTCGAGATGATAAAGACGATAAATTAATTCATTCATTAAAGTTTTTGTTAATAATCACGGCTATATTTATATTATTCCTCGCACGTGTCAGATTATTCTTGTTAATTGTTGGATATCGTCGTGGTCAGAATCCATCAGGCGTACTTTACCATAATGTTAAAATATCTACGGACGAATATTATAAACGGCACCTCCGAATTTATTAAAACCATAATTATGTTACATGGGATGTTAGAAGTATAGTATGAGTGAGTGCCTCTCCGCGCATTTGCGCGTACACTAGAAAGTGACGAATGAGGATCTTTCATCTAATTTGAAATCTAATCTGCATCTCATCTGCCCATAACAAATGCTATGTCACCCAGAACATTTCTGTGCGACACCACACTGTGCCCATCACCCTGAGACACAAGTTCTTAAGTCTCAAATGCCCAGTGATTACGCTAGCTCACATTGCCCTTCGAACCGAAACACAGTAATGTTTGCACACTACTGCTTCACGGCAGAATAACTGATCCTTCGGTGGTACCTACCTCGACAAATTCCTGCGTAGGAATCCTTACTAGTACTTGTGGCACTATTATATCTCCTGCTAAGTTGATAAACTCCGACATAATTCGGCAGTAATCGTATATGATCCAAATAATAGTCATTATTCGAATCTACCACCCCCATCTCATCCCGTGGGTGTCGTAAAAGTCGACAGAGGGAGAATGAAAACCAGGAGATGGACAGCAGCATATTCCTAGAACATCTGAATAAATAAACTGCGGTTGCCAACCAGCCTTTAAAGCGCGGCAACTACGGCAAATTCCCTCCAAAATGAGAGCTACGAGCTTTTGTAGCAATCTATGGAGAAGGCATACGTTCAGCAGTGGACTAGTGATAGGCTAAAATGATGATGATGATGATATTAACGTTAAAAAAAAAGTATAGTTTCAGCATATAAATGTCCCACTACTGAGCACAGGCCTCCTCTCATTTCTGAGAGGGTTTTGGAGCTAGGAAGAATCCGCCACGCTGCTCCAATGCAGGTTGGCGGACTTCACACGTCTTCGAAATATTTTTTATTCCTCAGACATGCAGGTTTCCTCACGATGTTTTCCTTCACCGCCGAGCACGTGGTAAATCAGCACTTAAAATTGCCGGCACCGGGAATCGAACCCAGGTCACTCGCGTGCTATGAAATTTAAAGCGAGCGCCTAGCCCCTGAGCTACCTGCTCCCTGCCCCCTGAGCTCCCTGAGCTACGGCCCTGTGCGAGATATTAACGTAAACAAAAAATAACGTAAATGATAAAAGTTCAAAATTATTTTATCATCATTGCTTATTTACTCATTATAACCGTGGCACGCTAATGCTTCGTATTCGTGTGACCTGACCACGATGGCCCGTAATCAAAACATTAAGGCTCAGTAATTTCAACCTCGCATGCTGCGTCGCTTTCCCAAATCATTAGTGCTCGCATTACGTTAAATAGTAATACATTATGAATTAAAATAAGCAGTAAAATCTGTTGATTTTTGAAATTTTGTGTTCTATTATTATTATTATTGTTGTTAATAGAATCAGGCGTCATTTTGCGGAGATTCATATTAATAAATTAAAGGACTTTAATTTTTATTACCTAGTATGTGAAGAGTACCAGCCCGCCCTCTCCCTACGTAGTCGTAGTGCTGTAGCGGTGGAGTGTAGGTCTTCAAAAACTAGGTAACATCAACCAGATCTTAGAATATTATCTTCCTTTTCCACATTACTATTATTTGCGATTAGTATAAAAATCTGTAGTTGACTAGAACCTGAACCAATAATCGTTAGGAAAAAGAGGTTAGTGGCATCCTCGTACCGACGAACGCAGTATAGGGCCGTCCTCTAGTAGTGTCTACCTGCACTATTTTGCGGGAGGTTGATGGTTGCAGGTAGTTAAGAACCGTGTTTTGTGTTTACTTATTGAAGTGCTATAATTGAGGTAATCGACATTTTTTTTTTATTTGATAAAGTGTCGAGACGAACAAAACGTTCACCTGATGGTAAGTGCAACGTTTGCCCATAACAGATGCTGTGTTACTCAGAATATTTCTGTGTAGCACCACACTGCGCCCGTCACCCTGAGACATAAGTTCTTAAGTCTCATATGCCCAGTGATTACGCTAGCTCTCAGTGCCCTTCAGACCGAAACACAGTAATGTTTGCACACTACTGCTTCACGGCAGAATAACTGGCCCTGGGGTGGTACCTGCCTAGACGGATTCCTGCTTAGGAATCCTACCACCAGTTAGATAATTACAGATAAATAAATAATTGCCAAATTTTTGTTTATTCCAGCTGAAACGCCAGATGGCGCCAGATGGATAACTCTTAAGCCTCCTATATAGAACGACCGAGACCATTCGAGCGGAGGTCGGTGTATCTTGCTGACGTGCGGTTGTTAAGTGTTATTTCATGCTTTTATTTTTCGTAAAAGAATAATTAGTTGCTATTTAAAACTGTTCGAGACATCTCAATTTATCTTTTGATCAGTTTGGTTAGTTTTATTTAAAGTAGTAAATTAATGTTTAATTTAAATAAACTGTTTTTACGGTTCTTTGATCGGTGGTAGTTATGTATAAGAATATCTTTCGTTAATCAATATGAGTGACGGTGAAGGTCATGACGTTGGCCTGGCTGACGTCAGACTTTTTAAAAACAATTTAAGAACCTCTGTTCCGTCATATATATAGTTCGCATTACGGAAACTTTCACAGCGCGACTATGGAATATATGAGATATTTCTTGAGCTTCTCATGTGGCGACATAGATGACGCTAAATATTTATTATTTAAAATTACTCATTAGCTAACACAGACAAACTAATAAACGCACACACGCTTACACACACACACACGCACACAACTTAAGAAAAGTTATTATATAGTTATGTATTGCTCATATAAATAGTTTTAAAGTTAAATTTGTAGGAATCCATAATTGGCTTTATTTTTTAATTTAATATTTTTTACTGAACTTTACTATGTTGTAATAAGCTGTCGTATTCCTTTAATAAATAAATAAAATAAATAAAAATAAAATCACAATGTCATTCAATGTCACCGTTAAGACTGTGTTCCGATATAATAAAATTTTATATTACGCGTGCTACGAGGGCCACGGTAATAAAGGCTTACCTGTGTTTTCTTAACTACCTCTAATAACTATACGTTTACGACCAATAATTATAAGGTGTAAAACAACCTATCACCCCATTTCGTTATTTCGCAAAAGATAGACAACAATGGATTTTGTAGGAACTGATGATATATAGTGATTTTTCATAAATATTGTTAATAAGACCTACCTGGTCGTCTGCAGTGGCTCCATGAAAGGTGCCGCGCAAGTACGGGCCTCGAGGATGACCTCCTGAAGGTCATCCAGGAGGAGGATCAAGGAGGATAGTTAATAAGAATAATCAAAATCATAGTATAAGAATCAGGCGTTACTTTGCGGAAAACCATTTTAATGTCAACACCATTTTCCATAAAACCAATTAAGCATTAACTTTAAAGAGACAGGCAATGTAAAACATTCTACTAAACATTGGAAGTAATTCTATTCGCATTTATTAACTTACAAGGTTTTTAAATGAAACTAATTTTACGGTGGTCAGTCCACCCGTGACCACGGGCACTGTAAAAAGTAAAGTAAAAGTAAAGTTTCAGCCTATAAATGTCCCACTGCTGAGCACAGGCCTCCTCTCATTTCTGAGAGGGTTTTGGAGCTAGAAAGAATCCGCCACGCTGCTCCAATGCGGGTTGGCGGACTTCACGTGTCTTCGAAATTTTTTTTTTATTTCTCAGACATGCAGGTTTCCTGACGATGTTTTCCTTCACCGCCGAGCACGTGGTAAATCAACACTTAAAATTGTAATTAACAATTTTAGTGGTGCCGGCACCGGGAATCGAACCAAGGTCACTCGCGTACTATGAAATTTTAAAGCGAGCGCCTAACCCCTGAGCTACCACCAAGCACTCAAAGCGTCGGGTTATACATAGTCAAATTAAACGCGATAAAATCCGTAAAATTAGTTTCATTTAAATGTGTAGTGTTCGCGTAAATGTAAAAAAATGATTACAAGGTTTTGTAGCCGAGAGGAGTCCGCCACGCTGTTCAAAAGCGGGTTGGCGGACTTCGCATGTCCTCGAAATATTATAACCATATAATTTCTAGATATATTTTTATTTACAATTATTGTGACATCTTAACTATTATTGTGCTTGGTTACGTAGTTACAATATTATACCAAAGTAATGATTTTCAGGTTAAGAAGAAGGCACATAAGTTTCATTTCCAGATATTAATAAAAAAAAAGTAAAAAAAAAAGTGATGTTCATAATGTGAATACCAGGAACAAGCACATATTAATTATGCCAGTTACCCGACTTCACAGAGTCAGTAACTCTTTTGATACTCTTTTATGGGGCAATGTATACGTTTTTACAACAAAATCCCAGAAAGTGCTAAAAGTCTTTCAATCAAAAAGTTCAAATTTATATTAAACAAATATTTCATAAAAAGGGTTATTATAATATTAAAGAGTACATTGATGATGATAACCCCTGGGAATTAGATGATCGACGCCAAGCCATTTCTTCATCTTTATAATACTGCTGTTATTGTACATTATTTTGAAAATACTTAAAAAAAAAGCCCACTGGGTTTCTTACTGGTTCTTTCCAGGACAGAGGCATTTTTTGCGAACCAATGTAGCTTAAAAAAAAGAAAAAAAAATACTTTCAATAAGTATTATGTAAATAATCTATATTAAATAAAAAATTATTCTATTCTATTCTAGAGTTTAGCATTTATTACACCTAAATCACAAATACGTTTTGTGTTAGGTTATAAATTGGTCTTGCCTTTACATAGTTATATTACAGTAAAGTATATCAAGCAACTGTACAGGTATTTTCAAAAATATCCTGAAGTTAGTACATCCTCGTTGATGTTAAATTCTTAGGCAAAAAAAAATATAATATTATTTAGTCATAATTAATTGAGTGTCTGGACGAACAAAATGACTTGTTAAGTTAAATAGACAGCATAAAAAATTTGAGGCCGAAGTACAGCGTTTTTTTTAAAATATAGACTACCAAAAGAGACTTGCTGACTAAGTGGCCATATTTGTTTATGTTTACGTCAGTAAATAACCTTATGATCTGAAAGTTTTTTTGGAAATTACGATACTTGTTATAGTAAGTTCCAAAAAACATACTAAAATTTTATTATAAATATAAATTTGATTATATTCCTACGTAAAAACATTTTTTGTTCTTTTGATACCCCACTGATATATAATTTTAGTTGTTATGTGAGGAATTTCAAAATTATTTTTATGTCTGTTTGACTGTGGTTATGGTTGCAAAAAGTTTTTACTGGTGGCAGGATTCCTATGCAGGAATCCGTCTAGGTAGGCACCACTCCAGGGCTAGTTATTCTGCCGTGAAGCAGTAGTGTGCAAACATTAATGTTTCGGTTTGACGGGCTCTGTGAGCTAGCGTAATCACTGGGCATATGAGACTTAAGAACTTATGTCACAGGGTGATGGGCACAGTGAGGTGTCACACATAAATGTTCGGGGTGACACAGCATTTGTTATGGTCAGACGTTGCACTTACCATCAGGTGAACGTTTTGCTCGTTTCATCACTATATCCAATAGAAGAAAAAAACCTTAATGCCAATAGCCTAATGGTTGAGGGTACGGACTGCAAAACAAGATATCGCAGGATCGAGACCGCCACTCGACTATTGTCGGGAGCCTTCTAACACATGCTTTTAGTATTTGTAAGTGTGGTTAACAGGAATAGTAATAATGCTAAAAGCATTACAAGTTTTATTTAAAATAATATTTTTTTAATAAAAATCAAAGGAAAATAGCATTCAAATATGTCGAAATTCAAATATTTATTAACGTGAATTTAAATGATATTTATTAAATACGTATTTTAATGAATGACGACCGCGTGGCCTAGTGGTCAGAGTACCTAACTTCTACGCCGCGGGTCCTGGGTTCGAAACTACGCCAGAGCCAACATTTGTGCTAATACACAAATTGTTGGTTTTCGGGTCTGGTTGTGTTGTGACTGTCCCCGTGTTTCTGACACTGCATCCTAGCCTACCTCCGATCTTATCGCATCAGCGTTACATCGGGCGCGGGTAGGTTGGGACGAGTGAGTGCCTCCGTGTTTGCGCGTACACTTGTGGCACTGTAATATCTCCTGCGCAGTTGATGGCTCTCGACAGTATTCGGAAGTTGTCGCCGTGGTCGAAATCGGCTAGGAGAACATCATTTTAATGAAAATAATTTTACAGATTTTATCTCGTTTAATTTTACTTTTTATAACCCGACCCGTATGTAAGTATGTATATATGTATAACCCGAAGTTTCGAGTGCTTTACAGCACCAATGCGCACGGGAGGACTGAGGTGACAGATGTCCTGATGTCATAGTTAACCCGGTACAATCCGTGAAATCAATTTCATTTAAATGTGTAATGTTCGCGCAAATTTAAGAAATCATTATCAAACGCGTATGTTAGGATATATAGTATGGGTGTATAAACATTTAAGGAGTTTTCCCAAGTTTAAAGAATAACAACGAAAAGAGGTATCCAGTACAAATAACCTTGAGTTAAAATGCAGCTATATTATTTTAAACACAAATCACAGCGTCCAGTTACACACAAATGAGTTGCAGAAAAATGCTTTCACGCTGCAGAAAAATGCCATAACTTACAGTTATCACCCTGTAAAATACAAAACATGAAGCTAGCGTGTCAAATGTTGCAAAGATTTTATTCTTGTTTATGTATTAGAAAACATTTTCACATTTCGTTGTTTTTCAGACATCGGCAGGAGTTATTTTCTTTTATTTTTGTATGAACTATTCGTTGTTTCAGCCTATCACTAGTCCACTGCTGAACGAAGGCTCCCCACAGTTTGCCACAAAAGTTGGTAGCTCTCATTTTGGGGGATTTTGCCATAGTTTTCAACCGCAGTGTATTTATTCAGACGTTCCAGTAAGATGCTGCTGCCCATCTCCTGGTTTTTATTTTCAACAATGGATTTTGTAGGAACTGATGATACATAGTGATTTTTCATAAATATTGTTAATAAGACCTACCTGGTCGTCTTCAGCGGCTCCATGAAAGGTGCCGCGCAAGTACGGGCCTCGAGGATGACCTCCTGAAGGTCATCCAGGAGGAGGATCAAGGAGGATAGTTAATAAGAATAATCAAAATCATAGTATAAGAATCAGGCGTTACTTTGCGGAAAACCATTTTAATGTCAACACCATTTTCCATAAAACCAATTGAGCATTAACTTTAAAGAGACAGGCAATGTAAAACATTCTACTAAACATTGGAAGTAATTCTATTCGCATTTATTAACTTACAAGGTTTTTAAATGAAACTAATTTTACGGTGGTCAGTCCACCCGTGACCACGGGCACTGTAAAAAGTAAAGTAAAAGTAAAGTTTCAGCCTATAAATGTCCCACTGCTGAGCACAGGCCTCCTCTCATTTCTGAGAGGGTTTTGGAGCTAGAAAGAATCCGCCACGCTGCTCCAATGCGGGTTGGCGGACTTCACGTGTCTTCGAAATTTTTTTTTTATTTCTCAGACATGCAGGTTTCCTGACGATGTTTTCCTTCACCGCCGAGCACGTGGTAAATCAACACTTAAAATTGTAATTAACAATTTTAGTGGTGCCGGCACCGGGAATCGAACCAAGGTCACTCGCGTACTATGAAATTTTAAAGCGAGCGCCTAACCCCTGAGCTACCACCAAGCACTCAAAGCGTCGGGTTATACATAGTCAAATTAAACGCGATAAAATCCGTAAAATTAGTTTCATTTAAATGTGTAGTGTTCGCGTAGATATAAAAAAAATATTACATGGTTTTGTAGCCGAGAGGAGTCCGCCACGCTGTTCAAAAGCGGGTTGGCGGACTTCGCATGTCCTCGAAATATTATAACCATATAATTCCTAGATACATTTTTATTTACAATTATTGTGACATCTTAACTATTATTGTGCTTGGTTACGTAGTTGCAATATTATACCAAAGTAATGATTTTCAGGTTAAGAAGAAGGCACATAAGTTTCATTTCCAGATATTAATAAAAAAAAGTAAAAAAAAAAAGTGATGTTCATAATGTGAATACCAGGAACAAGCACAAATTAATTATGCCAGTTACCCGACTTCACAGAGTCAGTAACTCTTTTGATACTCCTTTATGGGGCAATGTATACGTTTTTACAACAAAATCCCAGAAAGTGCTAAAAGTCTTTCAATCAAAAAGTTCAAATTTTATATTAAACAAATACTTCATAAAAAGGGTTATTATAATATTAAAAAGTACATTGATGATGATAACCTCTGGGAATTAGGTGATCGACGCCAAGCCATTTCTTCATCTTTATAATACTGCTGTTATTGTACATTATTTTGAAAATACTTAAAAAAAAAGCCCGCTGGGTTTCTTACTGGTTCTTTCCAGGACAGAGGCATTTTCTGCGAACCAGTGTAGCTTAAAAAAAAGAAAAAAAATACTTTCAATAAGTATTATGTAAATAATCTATATTAAATAAAAAATTATTCTATTCTATTCTAGAGTTTAGCATTTATTACATCTAAATCACAGATACGTTTTGTGTTAGGTTATAAATTGGTCTTGCCTTTACATAGTTATATTACAGTAAAGTATATCAAGCAACTGTACAGGTATTTTCAAAAATATCCTGAAGTTAGTACATCCTCGTTGATGTTAAATTCTTAGGCAAAAAGAATTATAATATTATTTAGTCATAATTAATTGAGTGTCTGGACGAACAAAATGGTAACTTGTTAAGTTAAATAGACAGCATAAAAAATTTGAGGCCGAAAGTACAGCGTTTTTTTTTTAAATATAGACTACCAAAAGAGACTTGCTGACTAAGTGGCCATATTTGTTTATGTTTACGTCAGTAAATAACCTTATGATCTGAAAGTTTTTTTGGAAATTACGATACTTGTTATAGTAAGTTCCAAAAAAGATACTAAAATTTTATTATAAATATAAATTTGATTATATTCCTACGTAAAAACATTTTTTGTTCTTTTGATACCCCACTGATATATAATTTTAGTTGTTATGTGAGGAATTTCAAAATTATTTTTATGTCTGTTTGACTGTGGTTATGGTTGCAAAAAGTTTTTACTGGTGGCAGGATTCCTATGCAGGAATCCGTCTAGGTAGGCACCACTCCAGGGCTAGTTATTCTGCCGTGAAGCAGTAGTGTGCAAACATTAATGTTTCGGTTTGACGGGCTCTGTGAGCTAGCGTAATCACTGGGCATATGAGACTTAAGAACTTATGTCACAGGGTGATGGGCACAGTGAGGTGTCACACATAAATGTTCGGGGTGACACAGCATTTGTTATGGTCAGACGTTGCACTTACCGTCAGGTGAACGTTTTGCTCGTTTCATCACTATATCCAATAGAAGAAAAAAACCTTAATGCCAATAGCCTAATGGTTGAGGGTACGGACTGCAAAACAAGATATCGCAGGATCGAGACCGCCACTCGACTATTGTCGGGAGCCTTCTAACACATGCTTTTAGTATTAGTAAGTGTGGTTAACAGGAATAGTAATAATGCTAAAAGCATTACAAGTTTTATTTAAAATAATATTTTTTTAATAAAAAGCAAAGGAAAATAGCATTCAAATATGTCGAAATTCAAATATTTATTAACGTGAATTTAAATGATATTTATTAAATACGTATTTTAATGAATGACGACCGCGTGGCCTAGTGGTCAGAGTACCTAACTTCTACGCCGCGGGTCCTGGGTTCGAAACTACGCCAGAGCCAACATTTGTGCTAAAACACAAATTGTTGGTTTTCGGGTCTGGTTGTGTTGTGACTGTCCCCGTGTTTCTGACACTGCATCCTAGCCTACCTCCGATCTTATCGCATCAGCGTTACATCGGGCGCGGGTAGGTTGGGACGAGTGAGTGCCTCTGTGTTTACGCGTACACTTGTGGCACTGTAATATCTCCTGCGCATTTGATGGCTCTCAACAGTATTCGGAAGTTGTCGCCGTGGTCGAAATCGGCTAGGAGAACATCATTTTAATGAAGATAATTTTACAGATTTTATCTCGTTTAATTTTACTATTTTTAACCCGACGTATGTATGTAAGTATAACCCGACGTTTCGAGGGCATTACAGCACCAATGCGCACGGGAGGACTGAGGTGACAGATGTCCTGATGTCATAGTTAACCCGGTACAATCCGTGAAATCAATTTCATTTAAATGTGTAATGTTCGCGCAAATTTAAGAAATCATTATCAAACGCGTATGTTAGGATATATAGTATGGGTGTATAAACATTTAAGGAGTTTTCCCAAGTTTAAAGAATAACAACGAAAAGAGGTATCCAGTAGAAATAACCTTGAGTTAAAATGCAGCTATATTATTTTAAACACAAATCACAGCGTCCAGTTACACACAAATGAGTTGCAGAAAAATGCTTTCACGCTGCAGAAAAATGCCATAACTTACAGTTATCACCCCACGCGTTGCGTTCCTGTAAAATACAAAACATGAAGCTAGCCTAGTGTCAAATGTTGCAAAGATTTTATTCTTGTTTATGAATTAGAAAACATTTTCACATTTCGTTGTTTTTCAGACATCAGCAGGAGTTATTTTCTTTTATTTTTGTATGAACTATTCGTTGTTTCAGCCTATCACTAGTCCACTGCTGAACGAAAGCTCCCCACAGTTTGCCACAAAAGTTGGTAGCTCTCATTTTAGGGGATTTTGCCATAGTTTTCAACCGCAGTGTATTTATTCAGATGTTCCAGTAAGATGCTGCTGCCCATCTCCTGGTTTTTATTTTCCCTCTGTCGACTTTTACGCCACCCACGGGATGAGATGGGGTGGGAGATTCTCTTAAGCCGCCAACACACGGGGGGTATGAATTATTATTGTTGATTAATAATAACAATTCCTTAAAAATAATTTGCAGACTTAAAAAAGATTTTACACTATCTGTAAAATCTTTTGGTTATTGGTCGTTCATTCTCTTCTACACTCTTTAAAATGACTGCAGTCAACTATACTGTCTACATGTACTACATATCAGGCAAACGATTTCCTCATCTTGTCAGTCTTCTTCAAAAAGAAATCTTTGAGGCCCGAGACTCATTCCCATTTTATATTGAACCATTAATTCATGGCCATTAACCAATGGCAGTGTGGTGGCGGCTCGATAAAAGAATACTACCACTCAATCTCATCCAACGGATCTCGTAAAAGGGGAGTAAGGAATTTTACTGCACTGTGCACCCAACAGCGCATGGTGGCGATGGGCTCACCACCTATCACACCAAGTGCATTATACGAGGGTGGATTGAAAAGTACTCGGCCTAGCCAAGAAAATAAACACATACTAAATCAGTTATATTTTTATTTTTCTACATAATCACCATCAAGTTCAATACACTTTTGCCACCTCCCCCTTCCAAGCATTTAGACCGTTAAAAAATATGATTCTTCCTTAGAGTCAAAATATGCGTCTACAGCTGCTTTGACCTCGTCGTTTGTCGAAAATCTTTGACCTCCCAAGTGCTTTTTTAGGTTAGGGAACAGAAAGAAGTCTGATGGTGCCAGATCAGGTGAATACGGCGGATGCGGTAACAGTTCAAAGCCACAGTTGTGAATTCCAGCCATTGACTGTACTGACGTGTGAACACGGCCGTTATCTTGATGAAACAGGACTTTTCTTCTGAGCATTCCTCGACGTTTTTCTTTTATTTCCTCTCGTAAACGACGTAGTAAGGTGCAGTAGTAATCAGAGTTTATAGTCTGACCCCTTTCAAGATAATCAATCATAATCACACCTTTCGAGTCCCAGAATACTGAAGCCATCACCTTATTTGCCGACAAAATCGACTTAGCCTTTTTAGGGGGTGGTGAACCAGGTCTTCTCCACTGTTTTGATTGTTGTTTTGTTTCCGGTGTACAGTAATGAACCCATGTTTCGTCCATAGTAACAAAACGATTCAAAAAATCATCTACATCGGCTTCAAATAACTCCAAACAGTCGCGTGAAATAGTCAATCGCGTCCTTTTTTGTTCAACTGAAAGCAGTCGCGGAACCCACCTCGCAGACACCTTGTGGAAACCCAACTCGTTGACAATGATGTTTTGAGTTCGTTCATAAGAGATGCCTATAATCTCGGCTATCTCTCTAATTTTTAATCTGCGGTCTCCCATTATTAAATCAAGTACTGTTTTAATATTTTCGTCAGTAGTTGACGTCGAAGGCCTTCCAGAGCGGGGTTCATCTTTCACACTCTCTCTACCACGCTTAAATTCAGCTATCCATTTTTTGACGGATGAATATGACAGAGCACAATCGCCTAATGTACTGACCATGTCATCATGGATGGCTTTTGATGATAGCCCCTTCTTAAGGAGGTACTTAATAACGGCACGCTGCTCGATTTGCATTCGCGGAAATTATGACCGATTACTTTGTTAATAAATTTATAAAATCACAACTAATTATCGCACACGTTTCGAACTTCACACAATGAACTAGTCTGAACTGAACTAAATAATGTGGGTAGATTTGATTTTTAGAATTGAATGGATCTGTGTTAGGCCGAGTACTTTTCAATCCACCTATTGTTTTGGTGAAACGTGGATTGTGGCGGTCATCTGTTTTGGCAGTGAGTGCCCAGTCTCTGACTACCCCTTTTGTATGACCCCCGTGATCTTATGTATATGTATGTATTAATTCAAATAGAATAATTTAATACCATTTCGTGTCTCTATGGCACGCACTTAAATACTGAGTTCAGTATAATAAATTTTGATATACTCGTAACTAGGTTATGAATATTTCAATGCAGCAGTGGGTACAGGAAATCATTAATATTGTACCTAATAAAGATGTTGTGTATATTTCTGGGTAAATTGTGTTTACATTTAAAACAATAAGTATTAAATTAATGTAAAATACTAATTTAACACTGCTCACGTAAATAAGTTGTTATTTACTGGCCGTGTGCATGGGCGAATTTTTGTAACATCGTGCCCTAGGCCCAATCCAATAAAGCGCCCTAGGCCTAATGCGATAAAGCACTCTAGGTCCATTGCAATAAAGCGCACTTCTTGTTCTGTTATTATTATTATCAATGCATTTTTAGTAGTTTAAGTGATTGCATACTAATAGTTCTATCAAAATAATTTAAATCTTGAAATTAAAACACCTCTTAAGCATAACAACGGTCGAAGATATCATAATCAATATTTCTCTTTCTATCTTTATGTCCCGTTTAAATATCGCCGCCCAAGACCCGGGCCTCGCGGGTCTAACATTAAATCCATTACTGTCCGTGTAATATTACTAGAAAATTCATTATCACGTTATTTAACGTCTCATGGCGCGAAGCGGCTTGAGATAGTGATTTATACCCGATATGTCAAGGTCATCGATTCGGCAATCTTCAAATGCCTCTATCACAATTATATTTATATGTATTGCTAATTTGGATAGACTCATATCAAGAAAACACTTTAACTAATTCATTAAAATTATTTTGAAAAACATCTAATATTGCTACTTTAAAAGAAACAGTTAAATAAAATTGACGTGGACGACGACGATAACTCCGGAAAAAATTGACGTATCGAGACCGGGTTTTTTTTTATCGTGTCCAGACTTTTATCTACTGGTTTCCTGATAAAAAAAACAATAAGGAAAATATTTTTATTGTTTTCATCGGAAATGGGAATGACTCGAAATATTTGAACCTCAATACGATTTTTTTTTTAATAAGAGTTAAATGAGCGTCGTTAGACGTGCACTTTTGGATTTTTCAATTTAGCAGGTATTGTAAGAGTAAGAAATCCTGAAGCATCTTTTTATGCAAACTTTTATGCTCCAATTGCCGAATCTACTGAAGCTAGCTTAATAATTAGAAATTAAACTCTTTGGAAGTTATTTTACAAGGTAATCCTGTGTACAACAATGAGCAGTAAAAATTAAAAAAGATGCTTTTAAAATTGCTTTTTATCACCTAAAATATTACATTAAGAGTTTGTGAAAACAAATAATTTTGATATTAATTTTTCTCCTTTCTCTTGGTACATAAACAACATTCAAAAACTTATAATCGTAATGCAAGTTTCGCATTTTGATGGGCTAATGGTACAGAATGAGATGCTAGGTCGTAAGTCGTAAGTGTATGCGATACGATTTCTACACCATTTGTAATACTTGGTAAAATTTCAAGTTCCGAGAATAATAGACAATGCGGTTCTACAGTCTACATTCTAATCTTATTCCATTTTGCGTCCTCTGGGGAATCGTCTGATGCGAATGTAAACAAGTCAATCGTGTGTTGTTTAGAATCGATCGGTACAGATTTTGAGTATATTTCTTAACTTATATATATGTAGGTAAAACCAAGAAAAAGTTAAAATTTTGTTTTAAATTTTTACTAGTACTGGTTTAGAATGGTCTATAAAAGGTATAAAACCTTTATTAGACCATTACAAACCAGAAACACGCTGTTCAAAACTAACTTGTTTTTCTTTAATCAATTGTTCCGGTTTCATTGAAAGTCTCCGGGGAAATGTAACAAATAAGTTAAGATTGGATTACTTTCGATGATTGACAACTTACTCGTAACTTTCTTTAAATGATGAAATAGAACAGAATAAAATACTAACAGGAAAATAGTTATTACTCAAAATATAAGCAGTGAAATAAAATATGCGAACAATATCTCTTTATAGGCCTTTATAAATATAAGAAATAGATAATTAGTTATAAATTAATAATATAATAGTTATTAATAGTTATAGATTAATAAGTAATTTTTAATTAACTACACAAGTAATAATAAAAATACTTTCAAATTTTTTTTTATCCATAGAGAATTTCTTCATGCATTGCTGTACACACATAATTACAGTCACGCGAATTTCCCATATAAAAAGTATGCAGAGGCCACTCACGTAGCCCACTTTTGGCCCTTGCGGGAAACGAGATGTGACGGGTGGCGAACCACGTCGCCGCCGTAAAAAAATTTCATCATCTACGTGTAAGCTCCTGCTTAGGGCATGGGCATTGAGTTAACAAAGCACCTCGGTTTAACCATTGCGTTGTTTGTTTTCGATAACCGTAAATAATCCATTTATTGCTAGTCCGGCCCAAAATCCTCTTAATTATTATTACTATTATTACGATAGGCAACTTTGACGAGTGCTTCTTTCAATTTGTGGGTACACATTTTTCTAGTTCGACTTCAAATGTGTCAATATTGTAGGTATGCGACTGTCAAACCATACTGCTACTTCAATATTGGCTTAACGCGGATCGGCTTTCACTATCACTTGCAATTCCTCGTTGTCTTCTTAAATGGCTGGTCTGCCCCGAGGCTCTCTCTGCAAATTAAAATTTTGATTACGAAACCGGCTAAATAAAAGCGAATAATGCGGTAATTAGTCGGAGATTCAGTATTTACGTTACGCGTCGAGCCACGTTAGTACTCATATTAAAAATTAATCAGAATTTGAATATTTTCGATGTATTATATCTATGTATTTATAGATATTTATAGATATTATTGCATCTCAATTAACCATAATTTTTAATTCCGGTATTGAATTTGGCGTTTCCTGATTTGATGAAACATTGTAAAATCATAAATTTATTTAATTCTGGTAGCACATCGGACCATGCTTACTGTTGACCTATTTCCGTACTACCAACATTGAGTAAAATTAAAAAAAAATTGTACTTAATCAACTGTTAAAACATTTTAATTTTCGTAAATTGTTTCACAAAAACCAATTTGCTTTTACAAGGGGTCGTTCTACAACCGATGCAGGTGTTGAACATAACAAAAATATATTTGATGCCTGGTACAGTTCACAGGATGCTTTCGGTGTTTCGGTCTTTCTAAAGCCTTCGATTGCGTTGATCATGAAACACTTATCAGGAAACTACATCATTACGGTATAAGAAATTCTGCACCTAAACGTCTAACTTCATATTTTAGTAATAGAACGCAGAAATTAGTTATCAATAGCAAGAGTTCTTCTAGATCAGCAGTATCTATTGGTGTCCCGCAGGTTTCGATTCTCGGTCCATTTCTGTCTTATTTACATTAATGACTTACCTTACCTAGTAGGGGACAACCATGATATAGTGTTATTTGCTGATGATACATCTTTGATTTTTAAGATGAAACGTCAACTTTTTATTATATGACTAGGTGAATAATGCTATTTCAAAATTAGTACATTGGTTTAACGTTAACAATTTGCTTTTAAATGGCAATAAAACTAAATGTATTAAATTTACCACACCAAATGTTAAACGATTGGATGTAAATGTACTCGTAAATGAGGAAGAGTTAAGTCTTGTGGATACCACTATCTTTCTTGGAATAACCCTTGACGCGAAACTTCAATGGAGCCCCCATATATCTAAACTAGCTAGTAGACTTAGCTCTGCAGCTTATGCTGTAAAAAAATAGGATTTTGACTAATGTTGAAACTGCTAGATTAGTTTATTTTAGTTATTTTCATAGCATAATGTCATATGGTATTTTGCTATGGGCAAATGCGACTAATGTAGAAGTGATTTTTGTTTTGCAAAAGTGGGCCGTAAAAGCTATTTATAATCTAGGCTCTAAAGTGTCTCATAAAGATAAATTTAAAGGAATTAATGTCTTAACCTTGGCCTCTCAATATGTATTTGAAAACGTTTTGTATGTATACGAGAACATAAACCAGTTTACTAAAAAAGTGATGTTCATAATGTAAATACACAACACAGGAACAAGCATAAATTAATAACGCCAGTTACTCGACTTCAAAATCTACAAAATGTAGAAAAAAAATGACTTTCAGTAAGTATTATGTAAATATTCTATATTGAATAGAAATTTATTCTATTCTATTCTATGTATAACAGTGACTCCAAAAATAATTAAAAACTTAAATAGTTGAGTATTGTTATAATTTTGAATTTAGAAAACAAAAGTTGTAAATTGACAAATATTTTAACTGACCATCATCAAACAGTAATATTTTCAGACAAAGTGGTCACACATATTTAAACACCTGTGACTTTGGTAATTAACATTCAAAAAGGTTTAGTATTCTTTTCCATTGTATATTTTATTTTTCCAATCACAAAATTGAAACAGAATCTCTTGATTTCCAATAATCCGGACTTCACTGAATAAGAGCTTTAATTTTAAAAACGTGGAAGTGTTGGCAACATTTTCATAACTGAACCAGGCATGTGTTTCTGTTGTTAAATTGTTTTTGCTTTCTTTAAACTGTGTATTTGCATACACTGCAAATAATGCATGGACACATATATCCTCTCTGTGGTTGACTTTTGTATAAACATTCGATTGCGATTGTAAATTACTCTGAAAAGCCAGATTACCCAAGCCCTTATACCGTAACGAGTTTAGTCTAACTGGTACCGTCATATGCATGCGCAGCGATGTGGAACATCACGTAGCGACATTTGCACGCGAGCGACATCACTAGGCATGACCACATATTTAAGTCATACAATCCTGATAGGTTTTGAGTACATAAAGAAGTGGATAAAGCCCAAGAGAAATAATTAATTCAATCAGGTAATATAACATCCGACGAATAAGATCGATTTGTCGAAGAAGCACGTATTGCGCAAGCCGAAATTGCGTCGGATGATAACGCTTTGTCAAGGTATTGGCACGAGTCAGACTTCGTAAGCTTAAGAGGTGTTGGCTCGAGATCGTGATGCCAAACGTAAGAGTCAATAAACTCTCTGTGAACGATATTTATACAGAAAAGACATGACGTTAATGTCGAAAAGCGAGAATGTATTTAAAAAAATTAAAACGTGAATAAATTCAAGACTCATTTTTTTTATTATTTCTGTAATTTATTTATAAATAAATAAAAATTATAGGTTTAAATCAAAGTTTATTTTTATATTAATGACTACTTTTAGTTCATTACGAAAATGTCATTACTTACATAATTAATTGAAATGTAATCATCTACACCATCAGCAGCCGCTTTGAATAGTTCTTTTCTTAACATAGTATTCTCCTAAACTACGAGTATTTGCTGCAATCGCCATCATCTTGTGGATCATTGCACACGGGTACTACGATTGCCTAGGGTGATATTTGACGTATGTGTGGCCTATTTGCTTGAGTACTAGACTTATACGCAGCGGGTTCTGGGTTCAAATTCCAATTGGAGCCAGTTGTGTTGTGCGTGTGAAATGTATGTCTGTAAAACTCATTAACGATACAGGATAGGTCCTCCTGTGAGGCATCGTTTTTAAAACAAAAACAAAACTGCGATCGCCAAGTGCAATCTCTGAATGTGGATCTGCTATAGACTTCTCACTGACGCTAGATGATGATATTTGCGTCGTCGAGAGTCAGTGAGAAGATCATTTAATCAAGCTAGCTACAGAAGGTTTTTTTATTTTTTTTTTACTACGTCATTAAGTAATAAAATTTATTACAGTAGAACTTTTTCTATTACGGTGTAACTTTTTATTAGCAGGATAAATAATTAAGATTTCTGTATAAAACATTAAGATTTCACTGTATTTTATGTTATCTAGATTTTCTAGATCAGCATGTAGATATGTATGTCGTTCCCTACTTTTCCACAGATCTTTTTAAGCTTTACAACTTTTCTATAGAAAGCATTCAAATATCTCTTACCGTTAAGGCAGCGTTCGTAAGAAACCCATTCGCTAGACCATTTTTTCGTCGACTTACGTTGCAAAATTGGTTTCCACGAAAAGCTCTTTTATTTTAACAGGATAATATGCAGCTTATGTCAACCCCGAAAGTCTATCTTAAATCAATGTGAAACCAGTGTTAAATATTTTTTTAAACCGGACGATTAATTTTGGTGATTGGATGTAGGAGGTCTACGTCCAAACTTACAAAATGACTAACTTTACCTATTTAATTTATTTATTTAATATTAGTGTAAATGTGTATATGTATACAAATTATAAATACTAAGTATTTTAATTAGTTTAGCTTATGAGTTCCTCGGACCACTCATACAAATCATTGAAATCTTTGTGCCATTAACACATAGCAAGTTTTAGTAGGGAGGTGTGCTGACTTAACTTTATGGGCACATTTTGAGAAGTGACAATTTGATGACAAATATTTACCTCTAAAACCTTAAGAAAACTTAAGTTATAAAAATAATCTGGTCTGGAAATCTCACAGGAGTAATGTCATATTTTGAGAGATTTTTGGTTCCGGAAAAATTGCACCGCGCTTTACTCCAGTGTCAGTTGGCCAACTTCACTCATCCTCCTATATCTACCACCCCATCTCGTCCCGTGGGTGTCGTAAAAGTCGACAGAGGGAAAATTAAAAGCAGATGATGGGTAGCAGCATCTTCCTGGAACATCATAATAAATAAACTGCAGTTGCCAACCCGCCTGCCAAGCGTGGCAACTATGGCAAAATCCCCCCAAAATGAGAGCTACAAACTTTTGATGCACTCTATGGGGGAGGCCTATGTTCAGCAGTGGACTAATGGTAGGCTGAAATGGTGGTGGTTCACTGCCAAGCGGCACGAAAATTAACAATTAAATATTTTTTCTAGAACCGGGGATCGAACTCAAGTCAATCACGCACTATGAAATTTAAAGTATCAGAGATGCCCTTCAGTCTTAAGCTGCTACTCGGATTTTTGCTTTGGCGAACTAAAAAACCTATAGTTTACACTGAATTGGTGTACATAAAACGCGAAACAATACTACCATTTTCTTTTATGATTTTCAATTACATAGCGCCCGTAGCGGTTCTATTCCCATTTTTAGAAACTTTCACAATTTAGAAAGTAGAATGAAAATGAACAAAGATGCAGGGCGGGGTAACAGAGAGGTTTTTGATCTAGCTGATAAAATTGTTGAAATAGAGAGACATTTTTTATTTGTAGACAAAATAATACAGTATATGTGGGACAACACATTAGTTAGTATAAAAAATATAGTAATATTAGTAGTGAGAATATTGATACTTCTATTCTGTTCAATCAAATCGATCTTCAATTCAATCTTCAAACGCGAGTAACCTGCCTCGGTGCCAGGACGTCTAAATTGTTTTTCAATTTTAAGTGCTGTTTTACCATGTGCTCAGCGGTGAAGGAAAACATCGTGAGGAAATCTGCATATCCGAGGAATAGAAATATTTCGAGGACATGTAAAGTCCGCCAATCCCCGCTGCAAAACCTGGCCTGAGCTCGGCAGTGGGACATTTATATGCTGTTACTTTACTTTTTTTTAGAGACTTTCCTATTATTTTAGAAATAAATGGCACCGAGTTTCAGGACTATGTTCAACAGTGGACTTTCAGTGGAGTTTCGTCGATTCCATGATCATTTCTCAATTTCCTATGTCTTTTTCATCACATTTTCTAAGTTAACTGCTAAACTTGAATATTTCACGAAAAGCACAAACAACTTCATTAATTTCATGGTAGATTTGCAAATGCTGCTTCCAATTTAGTTAGTGGAATTTCGATTCGGGAAATTTTTCGGCATCAGTCTCTCGCCTGAGTTCCGTTGTGTCAGTAAATAGGAGCCATTCCTAATAATCTGGATCCGGGAATGTTCCTGAACTATGTAGTTAAATTTCTAAATTATTTAAATTGAATTTTTACTTCTTTTGATTTTAAATTTTACTGCTGGTATGCCGAATCCGTCTATCTTGGTACCAACCCTAAGGCCAGTTATTCTGCCGTGAAGCAGTAGTATGTAAACATTACTGTGTTTCAGTCTGAAAGGCACTGTGTAAGGGTAGTGTAATCATATAGTGTAAACTGCTGTTTCGTTATTTTCGCTCTCGTTTTACTCCTCTCGTCACTTTATTCAATAAAAAATAAATTCTTTTAACAAATAATACAAATTCAAGAAAAATAATTTATTTTGTATATTGCCGCTGTAATGAAAATAGCTGGCGGAAAATATTCTAAGGATGTCTACTGACAAGAGATTACGATGTTACAAAACCAGGAAAAAGTCAGCGAGTGAATTCCCGCCGACGCCGCTCTAATTAAATGGTTAAAATTGGCTTGTCTCAGCTTGACCTAATTATAATAATAAATAAATACACCGCAAATAGTCTGACGATAACTAACTTATGGGTCACTTGATAAATTTTTTGTTCTTTTTTCTAATACATTCGCCTTTCTCACATATAAGGGGTAGGCAGAGCCACTCACGTAGCCCACTTTTCGCTCTCGCGGGAAACGAAACGTGATGGGTCAAAGAATTCAACAGATGGGGCGGCGGGAGATTGTCACATCTTCTCATCTAGTACACCTCAATATTTAATAATAAAACTCTTTAATTAATCTGTGATGATATTATAAGGACCAAAGACCAAGGACCAAGACATGCATTGATTGCCTCACTGACGACTTCCGCTACTGACCGCATGAAAAAGCTCAAAGTTGTTCAAAGAATTATCCAGCATAATTCTTTGAACAAATTTGAGCTTTTACATGCGGTCTGTAATAAAGACTTTTTAAGAAGGGTTATTATAATATTAAGGAATACATAGATAATGATGACCCCTGGGAATGAGGTCATTGCTGCCAAGCTATGTCTACGTCATTGTAATACTGCTGTAATTGTATATTATTTTTTAAAGGACTGAAAAAAAATCCCGCTGGGTTTCTTGCTTGATCTTCCCAGGACTGTGATCTATATTGTAAAAAAAATCTATTCTATTCTAGTCAGCCATATTATATAGCTTATAATGTAACATTTAGGTTTTCAGAGGGTTCCTTCCATAACGGGTTTTAGTTCGGCTCTTTCAGGAAGTCGATGGCTTAAAATCGTATTTTTTTGCAATCTACGGGGCAGGATTACAGCAGTAGTGAAATAGTGATGGGTGTATAAACGAATGAAAATTTGTAAACATGAAAATGTTATAAAACAATTTACTGGAAAAAATCTCTTTTAAAAATACTACGTTCATTCAATTTAAATTTATGACTAAATATGAAATCTTGTTCTGCTTCCCATTAATTTTTAACACAAGGCTTGAGTCGATTTTCATTTTGTATTCTGGTAATGTTATTGAAACAACTGTCTTGGAACAGGAATTCGAGAACAAAACAGCAAGGAAATTGTAAGACTTAATTCTGTATTTTACAATTTCATTTACAAACGCCTTCAGCATCAACAAATAAATTCAAAAAGCTTCACTTGCTAGATGGTAAGTTGCCATAATAGTTCACTAACGCGGTCTCACCCGGATCCTTGAATTGGAAACCTCTGTTGTAGATAAAAGAGATTATAAATGTTGCATATCGGAAGTTCTCGGAGAAGAACAGTTTACTATGAGCCGCCGAGTAACGGCTGACTGTCGTAGAGTCAATACCACTTGATAATGCCTCGTTTTGAGGTGACGTGTCGTTTTCTCGACTTCAGTGGAGTATATTGACTAGTGGTAGTGTTCTAGTATTGTAAGGTATCTGTTGGCGGCTTCCGGTGGCGGTATTGGTTTGCTAGTGCACGCCGTTGAGGGAGGAAGGGCGGTGCTCTTCAAAAATTAGGTAATACACACCATTTTAAATTTTGCATGCGGATTCATATTAAATTTCTTTCTTTTATTCTATTCTATTAACTATATGGTGACGATGTTTTTTTTTGTTGTAGCTTATTATTAATCATTGTGTATTATTAATTGATGTAGTTGTATACGTTTTATTAATTTTATTTAAATTAATATTATGTAGCTATATTAAACGATTCCGACATCATAGAACCTCAAAAGCAAGATTAAAGGAAAGCCAGGCGTTCATTAATTCTCGGCTACTACTTTCGCTGTAGTCGAAATCCTTTGAGGTGGGCTTACATTCACGATTTTCATAAAGTTTAAAATGTGAACAGGTTTATCGTTAAAAATTTCTAAAATATTTCTCTTCTTTCGCATTATTGTATTTAGAATACGGTTAACTAAAAGTTACTCTTTTTAATTTTTTTTTTTAATTAGAATGAGGTTACATTTGTATTTTTATAAAGCATTAAAAATAAAATAAAGCAATCATAATGAACTGAACAAACACTTAATACAGATACATTTGCAAAAGCGTTAAACTAAGCAGAAAGCTATAACAATTCCGAACGCAAAGACTAACATAAAAGATTTCGCGTGTGTCGCTCAAGCGTAGCGTCAGTGATGTGTTCTATTCAAAAGTAAATTGAAATTTTGCTTGAAATATTTACGTGCACGGTTAGACTTCGGATGTATTAAATTAATGTAAATTGGGATTTGTTGACAATAGATATCGTACAGCGAAAGTATCGGTTTTTTAAATGAAAATTTAGTGAATGATCGAATTATCTTGTAATAAATAAACGTTTCTTCTTTGAACCATAATTTGTTGTTTTTTTTTCAAATATAAATTTGTTTCTTGCAGTGCTCAATACATAGAAATATATATGTAATATTACAAACTGATTTTAGAATATGGTTGTAACTAAATCACAACATAAACATCACTGGTAGTAGGACTCCTTTGCAGGATTCCGTCTAGGTAGGTACCACCCCAGGGCCAGTTATTCTGCCGTGAAGCAGTAATGTGAAACATTACTGTGTTTCGGTTTGAAGGGTACTGAGAGCGAGCGTAGTCACTGGGCATATGAGACATAAGAACTGATGTCTCAGGGTGACGGGCGTAGTGCCACACATAAATGTTCTGGGTGGCATAGCATTTGTTTCGGGCAGACGTTGGACTCACCATTAGGTGAACGTTCTGCTCGTCACTCTTCACTCGTTACTTCATCAAATTAAAACAAAGTGTTTGGGAGAAAAAAAAGGTGATTTGGTAAGAATTCCCGTGTAGTCAATTTTAGTGGTGTAAATGTAGGAATATGGGGTATTTGGTAGAAATTACCGGTAACGGGATTACTGGTGCCCGCTTTTACACCAGTAATCCCTCCCCGGCCAGGTGGTGCTCCTCGAACTAAATAGTACGTACCATTATAATTTTGCACAACAATAAAATTAAATATCTAAAATGTATCCACTTCAATAACAAATTCTGGATTTCTTCTACATATAAAGTTTACATATAAATTTTATGCTTTAAGGTTTAAATCGAGCGTATATTTTAAGCCATGAAGGTATTGTTAAATTTTCTTTAGACCACATTCATAAAATATGTACAAGCTCGGCTCGAAATAGCTCTAAAGGTTCATACAAAATCATTTATATTAAAACAAGGCCACCACGTTATACCCTTTAATGTCGGATGTGACCCAAAGGTAAATTGAAGTTCTAATTAATGTTCTGCGTGACGACGCACGACCGGGGATTCCATACTCAAACAAATACGAGTAGATTTAAAAATACTCGACACCTGTAAAGGTTAGTTTATGTACACCCCTTTTTTTCTTATTACCTAAGTCTTTATATAGACGAGGGGCAAATGAGCAAGCGGCTTACTTGATGGAACTTGTAAGTGATGAACCTCGGCTTGGACCGTCCTCTGTGCGCGAGAGTAACTGACTTGAGGGTACCCAACTGGGGCCAAAGCGCACCTAAATCCGCTAAATCGGTATTTATTTCACGCAATCGGTAACAGACAATCACCCGGTTCGAACGCCCGATTCCTTGGGAAAAAAGCGTCAAATACCTCAGAGTCACGTTACACGCAGCGATGTCGTTCGCAACGACGCCACCTAAACCCGCTGGTGGTTAAAGTAGCTAACTATCGACCAAATAAAAACGCCGCCGAAAATTCGCACGCGACACGTGCTCGAAGACACGAATTTCTATTTTAAAGTTAAGCTCGCCTTTGTACGTTAATTACATATTATTAGATTTAATGTTAATAACATAGTGTACATAAAGAATATATAAATAAATAAATAAACAATACTAATTATTCTGTGTTTACCGTTGGTTGGTTGCCGTGTGGCCATCTTATACTGTGGGTGTCGTAAAAGTCGACAGAAGAAAAACGAAATCAAACGAAGGGCAACAGCATCTTCCTGGTACATCTGAACAAATAAACTGCGGTTGCCAACCCGCCTGGCAAGCGTGGCAACTATGGCAAAATCCCCCCATAATGAGAGCTACAAACTTTTGTGTAATTTTATAGGGGAGGCCTATGTTCAGTAGTGGACTAGTGTAAGGCTGAAATGATGATGATGATGATTACTATAATAATACTTATTGTATGAAATGAGAAAAATTTGAGAATAAACATTAGAATTTAAATAGCAATGATATTCTTAAGCAAATGCTTATGTGGGGTCGTAACGTATGCATTAAAGCACTTATCTCACAGTCGCAGCTTTAACTTGAAACAGAAATTTAACTCTAAATGATGTTTACACAAAGTATTACCATCTGTAAACTGAGTGCGGGTTAAAAAAGTTTTAATAAGAAATTTAAACATAATTTAAGTGATATTATATATATAGTTTAGGTAGTACAGACATACAATCACGCCATATAAGGGGTAGACAGACACGTCTAAAATCGATCAAATCGCCGAGTTTTGGTACGGGTCAAAAAACTTCTTTCACCCTATAGCATTCCCACGAGCATACTACAATTACCATACGTAACAGCGTGGCATAGTATTGTGTTGTTCTGCACGTATAAAGGCTGTCCGTACAATACCTTAGTCGCCTCTTACGAGACCTATCGGCTTAAGGGATTAGTGCAAGGATAATAAGATAGCTTGCTATATCTACGAGTAGTTATCAAAAATAAAAGGAATGTTTACAATTTAAATAAAACTACTTTTTTACGGATTTTATCGCGTTTAATTTTGAACTATTTTTACACGACGTTTCGGACGCTTTACAGCACCCATGGTCACGGGGGTTTACATGGGTGCCTGTAAAGCGTCCGAAACGTCGGGTAAAAATAGTTCAAAATTAAACGCGATAAAATCCGTAAAAAAGTAGTTTTATTTAAATGTGTAATATTCGCGTAAATAAAAGAAAAGAATGTTTACAATTTCAATACAAGGAACTTATACTAATATTACCAGATATCCGACATTGACTCAGTGAGTTATTCACGGGGCAATGTATTCGCTTTTACAACACAATGGCAGAAAGTACATAGTGTTTCTATTTTTTTTTTAATATAGACTTGGAGTATATGAATTATATGAACAATGACGTGAGCTCTGCCAATGTTTCTTAAAAATTTCTGTAAACAGATAATTTATTAAAGATAGGAGTTAAATGTAAATGTACGGATAAAGGTAAAGGTAAAACTGTTAGGAAATTAAAAATAATAATATTCGTTATTATTCGTTATTCGCTTAAATACTAAACTGGAACTTGTAAGACGCTACTGCGTATTTAAGGCGCCTCCTATTTATAATTCCCTGCCTAAATCGATCGTTGCATTCCCTTGTAATATTTTTTGTTGTGTCTTAAACAATGGTTGATACATTCGATAGTAGACTTTTAAAAAAATCTTGTCGACCTCATAGCTTAAGAAATGCACTGCAAAAATTCATAAAATTTAATTGTAAATTTTTGTTCCCTGCCTATATTTTTTGATTATCTTCTATTTTTATTGAAATGATAGTTTACAATAATTCATTTGCATGTCATTTTTATGTCGGAATATGATAGAACCACAAATTTGATATGTGCTCTCTTTAAAAAAATAAAAAGATAATTAATTTTCAAGCAAGCAATGGTGTTATTAAAAATCAGAATACATGTTTTCGTTTTAAAAAGCGTACAAATATTTTCTGAGCTTATCAGGCACTTCATACGACGTTATTTAGAGAGAACACAATATCAATAGTAGTCAAAACATCCGAATTAAAAGCTATCACGTTAAAATTAATGAATCACAATTACCAGGGAAATAATTGACAACTTGAACGAAGTTATTGCAATGTCTACACGAAAGCCCTGCTAAGAGAGAAACACTTAAAGAAACCAATTATTTAATTAAATTAAATTACTAAATGTGCCTGTAAAATGGCTTTCGAGAAATAGAGAAATAATCATCTCGGAAAATGCCAGTCAAGAATTACACAGACCGATTTTGATTTTCACCGAGTGTGCGATTTTATGATCGCCAAGCGTGCCGATTAGGAAAATAGGATATATACGATATAATTATGGAGAATTAAGAGAGGCCTTATGCTGTAGTAGATTTTCAACAGGTTGGTGACGTGAAGCACTTTCTTAAGAAATTGGTTATTGTACAAATCTAGTTCATAAATCATCTAGTTCAGAAATTACGTCACTAAACTAAAACTATTCTTAACAGTGATGAAATAAATAAACAAACCTAACAAATAATATAGAAAAAAAAACGCTTAAAATATACTGGCAATTTCTTCAAGGAATTTTATCCAACCACAGACATGAATAGCGTGATAAAGGTGTGCAGCCTTCGTGAACGTTGCCTTGTGTGACTAAAGGTCAATCTAATACATTTCAACCTACACTCCAAGTTTTCTGAATCAAGAATAATGCTATTATTTACAGAAGCTAATGAAGAATAACAAGAATAATATTATTATTTAGTCGGTAGAGGCATATTTTAATAATAATAAATGCAAATGAAGCAGTAGTGTGCAAACATTACTGTGTTTCGGTTTGAAGGGCACTGTGAGCTAGCGTAATCACTCTGCATATGAGACTTAAGAACATATGTCTCAGGGCACAGTGTGGTGTCAGACAAATTTCCTGGGTGACACAGCATTTGATGTGGGCAGACGTTGCACTTACCAAAAGTTTCAAGAAAAATGCGATGCCTCACCACATACAATTGTTACCCAAAATATGTTCGCGTGCGTGTGCAATTCGTTCAGATAAGTATAAGATACGACTTGTGGGTCATTTTATTTGATCAGGGTTAACACATTTACTTCCTATTCGCTTTACGCAAATCTCTGTCATAAATTTAGAAAAGTAATCACTATGTATTTTATGATATTAAATGAAAGAGCCGTGGTAGCTCCGGGGCCAAGCGCCTGCCTTAAATGTTATAGTACGCAAGTGACCGGAGTTCGGTCCCCTGTGAGAGGAACCCCTCTTAAATTGTTATTTTTAGTGTTGATTTACCCCGTGCTACGCGGTGAACGAAAACTCGCGAGGAAACCTGCATGACTGAGGAGTAAACATTTCAGGCTGTAACTTTAGCTTAATAACTAAAGAAACGCGCTTGAACAGCAATTGGCTGATGATCTTGGTGAGAATACCAGGGTATAGTCTATAAATTATTATATTGTCATCGGAACATAACCCGGGTTTAAAGTAAGTTTTTATTAGATTGTTAGTTACATTCATACAGGCAAAGCTAACATAAGCGTGTTAAATAAGCTAGTTCTTACAGAGTCAGCCCTCCTACTATAACGTGCATAAACTAATACTGCCAGCAGGAACACAATAAGGCATCTGTTTGCGGTCCGCCACTACAAATCTACTATAAGACAATACACGCCACTGAAGTCGAGAATACGACAGGTGTTTTACCTAAACATGTTCTTAGAAAGTAGCGCCTGATTGTGTTAACTATCTGAATATTATATGTATTTTTCTCAAACAACTTTAAGCCTCACTGTAAATAATATTAAAATTTAATTGTAAAATTTATTTCCTAAGTCAATATTTTTAATACCTTTTTTGTACTGGTGGTAGGATTCATATGCAGGAATCCGTCTAGGTAGGTACCACCCCAGGGCCAGTTATTTTGCCGTGAAGCAGTAGTGTGCAAACATTACTGTGTTTCGGTTTGAAGGGCACTATGAACTAGCGTAATCACTGGGCATTTGAGACTTAAGAACTGATGTCTCAGGTTGACGGGCGCAGTGTGGTGTCACACCGAAATATTCTGGGTGACACAGCATTTGTTGTGGGCGGACGTTGCACTTACCATCAGGTGAACGTTCTGCTCGTTTCGTCACTTTATACAATAATAATAATATTAAATTGTTGTTGTAATTCACTCGAGTGCCATTTTAATGGCGGAATATGTTACAACCACAAACTGTGATATGTACCATTTTTATGCACCCTATATTCAGCAAAACTAAATAAAAAAAAGCTATTTATATGCTACAATTCTTTGTCAATTGTTTAGTTTTTTTAATATGACAGTGACAACATAGTCAACTTTTTACTCATTGGAGAAAGAGACGGGTAGAGCAAAACGTTTACCTAATGGTAATTGCAACGACTGCCCATAAATTGTGTGTGCTGTGTGACCAAGAACACCATATAGTGCTCGTCCTTCCTAAAACAGCAGTTCCTATGTCGTACCCAGCAAACGCAGTGTAGTGTGACCTCCCACTAGATAGATAATATATAGAAAGAAAGCGACGATATGCACTGTTTTGCGGCAAGTCGATGTACGAGGTATGCAGGTGGATCAAGAACATATTTTGTGGCAATCTATGGGGGAGCCATAAAAAAAGATGATGATGATTAAAAATAAAATGGCAATATGTTTTACGGTGCTATAACACTGAATTAAAACTTCAGATCACTTTTCTACAGAAAATGCTTAAATAATTACTTCTTTAGCTTGTTATAAGACTGTTCTGGTTATATTAAACAGGCGTTATATTTTGAACATCATAGATAAATGAAGATGTGAACACAACAGTATTTTTTTGTATCAAAAGTGGAGTGTAAGGACAACCCATATTTTAATTTAAGAATTAAATATCAATGTTTAATTTTATCCATAAGCCTAAAAATCGAAATTTACTGGTTTATTCGGTCTTTGGAATCTATTGACTTCTTTTACCCGAGATAGCATTAATCACGAAGAGTATCCATTCGAACTCCAACCATGGGCTATAAATACATCACCTGACATTTACTTGAGTAACAGAGGGTGACTACCGATTTATTAACGTCCTTCCTAAAAAGCTTAAGCATTATTTTGTACTGCATTTTCCATCTTTAACTTATACAAATGATTGGTTATTTAAACTAGTTTTTATTGAAAAGTTCTTGTGTATAAACTTCAGTAAATTTACCTTTCAATTAAAATAAGAATATATAACAATAGCTTTACTGGTGGTAGGTGGTAAATTCGCACCACCGCTGTGTTGGTATTCTGGTTCACTAGTTGAAGTTATTTACTGTACCTAAAACCTCAAAATATCTAAACGTTTGACAGAAACGTTCTTATCGTTACAGAATTTTAACTAGTATACAATTTAACATTTTGTAGTTTTAAAGTCTGTAGATTTAAAATAATGTTCATTAACACAACTACCTGGCCCGGCAGGCAGTGTCCTGCCCGTTCCATTATGGGATGCAATGAGTTTGATTTCTGAATTACATTTAAATCTGAAACCACCAATCGGGTCGGATTTTATTATTTTCTTTTTAAGTTTTCCCACTTAATTTTTAAAATTATATTAACGATGTGCTAGTGGATAAAGATCCTCTACAGTTATATCGAAGATGATATATTGGATAACCACCGTTGAAGACCGTTAACCACCGATAAAGATTGGAACACTTGCCATCGACCAAGCACGGTGATAACGGTAGAACTATCACAAGGAAAGTGAAAGGAAACGATTTTGTGGTCCATAACACTTGGATTGTTCCATTTTCGCCACTTCTTTCCAAAACAGTCAAGACGCATTGCAACGTGGCGTATTGTAATTTTCTTCTGCAGTGGATTTGATTCTCAGTATTGCGAAGTCTAATTGCGTTGCGGCTTCGATGTGAAAGATCAGATCTTCTGGCTCGCCGCATTGTTAATAACACTCGAAAATTGATCACACAATTCGAAATTACACAATGAAACAATATTCAATCACAAATTTGATAACCTTATAAAATTAATATTTTCGAAAGCAACTTACTTTTTGACCTTCAATTGTTATAACTGTCGATAACTGAATGAAAATTGGTCAAAACCCGAAGAAAATATTGATAAAAGTGATAAAAGTGGTATACATTAAAAGGACAGATACGAAACATGTATGAGAAAATGATTTTGCTTCATAATTTTTTTTCTTGATTTTTATCGATTTTTAATAGTTATTCGGGTCGGAGACATATCCAACATCATAAAAATCGGTCCAGCCGTTCTGGAGTTATTAATAGTATGTAACTACCCCGACTTTGTTTTATATTTATAGATTTAACATTTTGTGGTTTTGAAGTCTATGGATTTAAAATAATGTCCATTATTGTTTAATAGTGGTTAAATTTTGACAATGTGTCCTTGAGCGTCATTGCTACTTACAACAAAATCAAATAAACAACAGCATCTAATTCATCAAAGTAGGTATCTTAATTGTTGAAATAGGAGCTGCATCTGTTAATTTGCCTTCGCTGTTCTTAAGTCGACAAAGCGTACACTGTCTTTTGTTATTCCGGGAGTCGTTCTTTGATGATCTATTTCGTTGTTTTCACCAACAGTAAATGATTGGAACTCTGCCGGAGTCGGTTAACTTTGGAATTTGGAACTGATTTAATAAACCATTTTCGAAAAAATATTTGAACTGAAGCCATCTTTGACTAGATATTCAGAAAAGTACCTGCGTAGTACCATTTTTAAATTAAGAAAGCATCTACTCGCTAAAGAAAAGCGAAACTTTTTCGAGAAGAATATAGTAGCGATGACAGTAAAATTTCAATATCGAATTGGAGCGCAGTGTTTTTCTGCAACCTTTTCGTGCAAGGTTCCTGTTCTTATTAATTAGTATTTATTGATTAATAATAATTGTTTTTATACTGAGAAGTTATTTTACAGAGAGTAAATGTTTGTTCATTTATGTTTATTTTTTAAAATTTTAATATAATAACATTTCTTGAAATAAAATTCTGTACTGTAGTAATAATACTGAGTTGTTTTTAAAAATAATTATACTCGTATTATTTATTTTGATCACTTTTTCTCGTTAGTTATGTTTGATATTTTATCTTTTATAATCTACAACTACAACTGAGAGCATTTGCCATAACCACCGCGTTTCACAAGGGGATTGATGATCGCCAAGTCAGACATCTCGCACTAATTAGTTTACATTTCGTATATTTGAGGTGGTTATTTCACCATCCAACAGAAGCCATGAGCTTTTTTTGGCTTCTGCATTATTCGGATTTTTCAAAAAATCTGAATCCACTGCATCTAATCCAAGGGACTAAATGGGGTAGTAGATCTCTTACGCCGCCACCACGCTCCGATTTTATTTCTATAATATTATTTTCATCATCATTTTCAGCCTATCAATAGTCCACTGCTGAACACAGGCCTCCCCCATAGATTGCCACAAATTTGTAGCTCTAATTTTGGGAGGAATTTGCTACAGTTTCCATGCTTGGCAGGTGGGTTGGCAACCGCAGTTTATTTATTCAGATATTCCAGAAAGATGCTGCTGCCCATCACCTGTTTTTAATTTTCCCTCTGTCGTCCATTACGATACCCACAGGATGAGATGGGGTGGTAGATCCCCTTAACCCGCAACCACACATTTTATTTATATATTTAATTTATATAATATGAATTAAAAATAACTTCTGCAATAACAAACGAACTAAACTAATTAATTATATTTTTATGCGTGTATTAAGTATGCTACAGAGAAATTCAATTTTAAAAGCACGAAATGCAGCAAATTCAAAATTAATTACAGGGTAAATCGTTCATTTTTTACCGCACACTTATTTAAGGAGTAACCAACTAATATAAAAAAAAGTTTTAAATTGAAAAAAAACATTGCGTAAATATTTCATAAATAACAGCAATTTTTAGTACAATTAAATAAACTTATGTATAATATACAAACGTACTTATATACAGTAAACCTATAAGAGGCGAAAATATTATAATAGCTGCTGGGGTATAATTATTCTAGAGCGGAAATCTTGAACCGAAAAACGGAACATATGACTCTCTCCACTCGATGAACTCCTACGTTTTCCGTGAAATCGTAAGATGCAGGTGAGTCAGGACCATGATTGTGTCCACTGTTTAACACGGGGGTGTAATTATGATGATGAATTAAATATTTTTGTTGGATTAAGTGACGAGACGGGCAAAATGTTCACCTTTGGTTAGTGCAACATCGGCCCATAACAGATGCTGTGTCACCCAGGATATTTCTGTGTTGCACCACACTGCGCCCGTCACCCTGAAACATTAGTTATTCATTCTCATGCGTCCAGTGATTACACTAGATCTCAGTGCTCTTCAGACCGAAACACAGTAATGCTTGCTCACTACTGCTTCACGGCAGAATAACTGGCCCTGGGGTGGTACCTACCTAGACGGACTCCTGCATAGGAATCCTACCACCATGTATATCAATTAAAGTCTATATCTTTTTCACTCACTGTGAGCCATCGTAATCACTGGGCATTTGAGACTTCAGAACTGATGTCTCAGGGTGACGGGAGCAGTGTGGAGTCACACAGAAATATTCTGGGTGACACAGCATTTGGTGTGGGCAGACGTTGCTTTTACCATCAGGTGAACGTTTTGCTCGTTTCGTCACTTTATACATAAGATCACGACTGTATCCCATAAGGGGTAGTCAGAGACTGGGCACTCACTGCAAAAACAGATGACTGCCACAATCCACGTTTCACCAAAACAATACACTGCACATGGTGTGATAGGTGGTGAGCCCATCGCCACCATGCGCTGTTGGGTACACAGTGCAGTTTAATTCCTTACTCGCCTTTTACGAGATCCATTGGATGAGATGGAGTGGTAGTATTCTTTTAACGAGCCGCCACCACACGTCACTTTATACAATAAAAAAAAAACGAAACTTTGTTTTTAACACAGAACGCACGCAAAGACGCATAAAAGTACGATACAAAAAGAATAAAAAAATATATGAAAACACTGGTTATAAAAGTGAAACTATCTAGTGACGTCGCAATGGACTCCATTAAGCATTGGATTTTGCGGAAGGACCGCAGCGCTGGTTTTCAGTGGAGCCATTTCTTAAAAAAAATATGCTTTGTTCATATTTTATATCGTTTTGATAAAAACAAAGTCTTGTATGTGTCTTGTAACACGGAAATAATGTTGAAAGTAATAACGAGGATTACTTGCAATACTATTATTTATATTATTTTTAGTTAAAATCACACAAACAGTTTGTTTTTCAAGAAATGATCAAATGATTTCAGAAACAAAAGTTCTTAGTTGTTTACATAAATTCATTAAAAAATTGTTAAGATAGTCACGTCTAGTTTCCTGCGGTGGCGAAAAGTAGGCTACGGATGTGATCTCTGCCTACCCCCTATATTTTAAAAATGCGTGATTTTATATATGTATGTATGTAGGAGGCTACATTTCTGAAAAAAAAACAAAAAATATTGGTTTTCGGGTCTCGTTGTGTTGAGCATGTGAAATGTATGTCCGTAATTAAGTCCTAGTGAGGTGTTGCATTATAAAAAAAAAAATCATGTTATTCATCAATTACGCCTTATTTTTTTATTTGATAAAAGTGACGGAACGAGTAAAACGTTCACCTGATGGTAAATGCAACGTTTGCCCATAACAAATGCTGCCTCACCCAGAACAGTGTGACACCACAATGCGCCCGTCACCCTGGGACATCAGTTCTTTACTCTCATATGCCTTGTGAATACGCTAGCTCTCAGTGCTCTTCAAACCGAAACACGGTGATGCTTGCACACTACTGCTTCACGGCAGAATAACTGGCCCTGGGGTTGTACCTACTGTAACTATTAAACTTTCACGTTGATAAAATTAATTACGTGACCAGAAAATAGACTTAATCTTTTTCAAGATCATTTCTTAAGGTTATTTCATTCTAGGCCATTTGAATGATATATGTTAATTAATTGTGATCGTCATAGGTAGGACCCTTTTATCTACGATGTGTTTATTTATAGTAACTTGTTCTTTTAGGTGTATCATGGAAAAATGTTTATTCACTAGAGAAGCTGCAAGTCCAAGACAGTGTACTAATACTAATTAACTATTATTCCCTATACTCTTGTAAAGGGTTCACAATGTTTAATATCTATTGCAAGGAGATTTGTACTCCGCACCTGTATAAGATTAACTTTAAATTATTAATAACCCACTACAAGCTATCGCTCCCCCAACATTTTTATTAAAAAAAAATGTGGGGAAGGCACACGGCTCCAACTCCCGCCGTGTGCGGTGAGCGCCTTCCAATCCATGCGCTCCCCCCGACACAGGACAAGAAGTCGGGAACAAGGACCGTAGTCCACAGCAACACTGGCGAATCAGCAAAAAGAGGGCTTGACCTCTTGCTAGTGCGTAAGCACAAACTTAGACCGAAGTCTCGCATGTCAATGCGTGTTTACATCATACAAGTATACAGCTAGTCCAGTCTTCGTGGATGTACGTCGCATGGATTTGGCACACGTCGAGCAGTTATGAGCACTCGGCCCAATAAACTAGTAAAGCCTTCCGTACGCGCCATCACTTCACCAGACCGCTGCACCTGTAGATGAATGTCGAGTGTGTGGCATCAACATCCAATACAAGGTCAGCACGGCAATTTGCCGCAGAGCACGTCGTGAGTCCACTGCTCACTTCAAGGGTATGGGGTCCCACGTTGTGCAGCTTTCGGCTGCAGCCTTGAGAGTCTCCTCCCGCCAGCTACCATCCGCATGAAGTAGACGCATTAGCTCCACCAACCATTGTAATGATGTATTTTGCCATTATTTATCATTTATAATTATCAATCAGCCATCAGGCAATCAGCATTCTATTATATTCGTCAAATGGGTTTGTGTAATTGACGTTGAGTATTATGTATTTCGATCAAGTTTGTCTCACCCACTACCAAGTTTCCAGTTATCATTCATTTGTGGGAATTTACTGAGAGCTTTATTTAATATTGTTGTTATTCAACACATGGAGGGCAGACAGTCTGCAGTCTCGTTATAGAGAGAGACCCGACTTGGACAAAGCTAAAGAAAATGTGAGTCAAACCAAGTGCAAGACGCAACCATTATATTAACGACATCTAAGCAACTGTCACTAGGACGCATTGTCACAGGTGTAACAAGCATCATTACGACCATCGCTCAGACATACGCCAACACAAGGGCCTCTATACAGTCTTAGCAAACATCTACACTTCTGCAAAAAACCTCCGTCAACCCGAATCATAAGTTGTATTGAATCAGATGCAACTCATTCATATAACCGTCACTAAAACTCAATTCCACAAAAGCAGTAAGTATTATTGTGACTATCACATAGATGGTGCCTCCTCACAACACCCCTATATGATAATTATCGACTTTGGCAAAAGTTGTTTAACTAAAAAATTTACCAATGTGTCATAGTAGCAAGCCACTAAGACGCCGGTGTATGAATCATGTATCATAGAACTAATGCTCTAAGACATGGGGCGAAAGAGTAAGCTCCAGCACCGAAATGCTAAAAGCCACACCCTCTCTTATGTGATTGTATGAAAGTCTAATGAATTCTCTATCTTAATAATTTTAAGTTCCAACTCATTTTTATAATATCATATCTTACAAGAGACCTTCAATGATAGCCCATTTTATCATATACATGCTTTACTTACATAGGATCTTTGTATGGAACATTAGCACTATGCAACTTGATACTATAGAGAGTCATGCTCGACCTCACACACGACTATGTTGAGCTGTTGGTATGCCCCTCCGCACGGTACTCGCGTCTCGGACTTAATAGTATGGTATTAGCAATACGCGAACACCTTCTAATTTTAAGATTGGTTTTGTAATTGACATTACACGAACCCCTTCTAATTTTAAGATAGGTATTATAATTGGCATTACATGAACACTTCCTTATAAAAACAAACAAATAACGTAATACAAAAAAGAACGTAATATAAAAAATATAAAAAAGAGAGCCGTGGTAGCTCAGGGGCTCGCTTTAAATTTCATAGTACGCGAGTGACCTGGGTTCGATTCCCGGTGCCGGCACCACTAAAATTGTTAATTGCAATTTTAAGTGCTGATTTACCACGTGCTCGGCGGTGAAGGAAAACATCGTGAGGAAACCTGCATGTCTCAGAAATAAAAAATATTTCGAAGACATGTGAAGTCCGCCAACCCGCATTGGAGCAGCGTGGCGGATTCTTCCTAGCTCCAAAAACCCTCTCAGAAATGAGAGGAGGCCTGTGCTCAGCGGTGGGACATTTATAGGCTGAAACCTTTCTTTTTACTTTTATAAAAAATAACAGAAAATAAATTTTTGATGCTTGATACTGATTGACTGAGTGACAGGTTTCAAAATTTTGATAACGGTAGTAACTTTGCGGAGAAGCATTATAATAAAGGAAAGAACATTTTTATAAATTTATATGCTAAGATACGCTTAGAAAATTTGAAATTATGTTGACTCGGTGACTTTTTTGGTAGAGAATATCACTTGATAATGCCTCGTTGTGAGGTGAAACACGAGTCGTGTTCTCGACTTCAGTTGTGTGTATTGAATGGTAATAGTTAAGAGTAGTGTTGTAGTAGTGTAGGGCATCATCTGGTCACGGTTCCCGGTGTCGATATTAATTTGCTTGACCGCCCTATTGTCAGAGGGAACCTGACTTCTACGCCGCGAGTCCTGGGTTAGAATCCCAGCCGGAGCCAACATTTGTGCTAAAACACAAATTGTTGCTTTTCGTGTCTGGTTGTGTTGTGATTGTCCCTGTGTTTCTGACTCTGCATCCTAGCCTACCTCCGATCTTATCGCATCAGCGTTACATCAGGCGCGGGTAGGTTGGGACGAGTGAGTGCCTCTGTGTTTGCGCGTACTTTTGTGGCACTATAATATCTCCTGCGCAGTTGATGACTCTCGACAGTAGTCGGCAGTTGTTGCCGTGGTCGAAATCGGCTAGGGGAACATCATCGTGTTTTCCTATAAGTGATGAGGCAATCATTGTGACTTTTGTGTAAAGACATTTTATTTCTTTTGTGTAAAGACTTTCTGTACTCATTGTTGGAAAACCAAACAAATAAAATATAAGCTGTTACTTTACGTTAAAAAATGTTAATTGAATCTAAAATACATCATTGTCTGTACAACAAACTCACTAACAAAACTTGAATTACGAATAACAAAAACGTACTATATACTTTCATATTTATTAGTAAAGAATCATGAGCGTGTGGTAGCGGCCTAAGAGAATCCACCACCCCTTCTACTCCCGTGGGTGTCGTAAAAGTCGACAGAGGGAAAATAAAAATCAGTAGATGGCCAGCAGATTCTTCCTGGAACATATAAATAAGTTGCCAACCCGCCTCCCGAGCGTGGTAGATATGGCAAAATCCCTCCAAAATGAAAGCTGCAAACTTTTGTGGCAATCTATGGGGAAGGTGTATGTTCAGCAGTAGACTAGTGATAGGTATGAAATGATGATGATTCTCAATCATGACAGTTGCGTTATTTTGGAAGAAAAAAGGGAAAAGATATATTTTATGATGAGAATGGATAGGAAGGAAATGGATAGGATCGAGAGTAGAGGGATCGAAGGGTTATTACCTATCCATTCTCATCATAAAATATATCTTTTCCCTTTTTTCTTCCAAAATAACGCAACTGTCATGATTGAGAATCATCATCATTTCATACCTATCACTAGTCTACCGCTGAACATACACCTTCCCCATAGATTGCCACAAAAGTTTGCAGCTCTCATTTTGGAGGGATTTTGCCATATCTACCACGCTCGGGAGGCGGGTTGGCAACTTATTTATATGTTCCAGGAAGAATCTGCTGCCCATCTACTGATTTTTATTTTCCCTCTGTCGACTTTTACGACACCCACGGGAGTAGAAGGGGTGGTGGATTCTCTTAGGCCGCTACCACACGCTCATGATTCTTTACTAATAAATATGAAAGTATATAGTACGTTTTTGTTATTCGTAATTCAAGTTTTGTTAGTGAGTTTGTTGTACAGACAATGATGTATTTTAGATTCAATTAACATTTTTTAACGTAAAGTAACAGCTTATTTTTTATTTGTTTGGTTTTCCAACAATGAGTACAGAAAGTCTTTACACAAAAGAAATAAAATGTCTTTACACAAAAGTCACAATGATTGCCTCATCACTTATAGGAAAACACGATGTTGTTCCCCTAGCCGATTTCGACCTCGGCAACAACTGCCGACTACTGTCGAGAGCCATCAACTGCGCAGGAGATATTATAGTGCCACAAGTGTACGCGCAAACACAGAGGCACTCACTCGTCCCAACCTACCCGCGCCTGATGTAACGCTGATGCGATAAGATCGGAGGTAGGCTAGGATGCAGTGTCAGAAACACGGGGACAATCACAACACAACCAGACCCGAAAACCAACAATTTATGTTTTAGCACAAATGTTGGCTCCGGCTGGGATTCGAACCCAGGACCGGCGGCTTAGAAGTCAGGTACTCTGACCACTAGGCCACGCGGTCGGGAAACACAGCCTTAACTGAAACATTTGTTTCTAACCTCTACTTACATTAATATACTCTCCTCTACTTACTATAAGAAATAAATTAAAACTAATATTGCTATTCCAAAAAATACTAAATAAAAAAAAATTGTTTATTTCATTCTTAGATATTACTGCTAAGTCGATCTCTTTGTTGCAATTATGGTACATGGTATACATCCGCGATAATGCACAATGCATTCTTAGGGTAGTGTGAAGCTTAGGTTCACGAAAAAGTCATTACAGATGTTATAAATGTCCCACTAGGCCACGCGGTCGGAAAACACAGCCTTCACTGAAACATTTGTTTCTAAACTCTACTTACATTAATATACTCTCCTCTACTTACTATAAGAAATAAATTAAAACCAATATTACAATTCCAAAAAATACTAAATAAAAAAAAATTGTTTATTTCATTATTAGATATTACTGCTAAGTCGATCTCTTTGTTGCAATTATGGTACATGGTATACATCCGCGATAATGCACAATGCATTCTTAGGGTAGTGTGAAGCTTAGGTTCACGAAAAAGTCATTACAGATGTTATAAATGTCCCACTGCTGAGCACAGGGCTCCTCTCATTTCTGAGAGTATGATGCGTGCCCACGAAATATTTTTATTCTACAGATATGCAGGTTTCGTAACGATTTTTTCCTTTCCGCTGAGCACGTGGCAAATCAGCACTTAAAACCGCAGAAGAATCATAGAGGCTCACGTGACAGGGATCGATCGCAGGTCACTCGCGTTCTATTATAATAATTGCTTTATAATAATCGCTTCGCGCCGTGAGACAGTGCTTTGTACCCGACAGGTAAAGTCAAAGTGCCAAGGTCAAAGGATTCGGCGGTCTTCAAATGCCTCTATCACAATTATATTGCACTTATATGCTAATTTGAATAGACTTATATCAAGAAAACACTTTAATTAATTCATTATAATACAGTTTTAAAAAAATTGACGTGGACGTCCGGATTTCTTTAGGGATGTGGTCTCGATAACTCCCGAAAAAATTTACGTATCGAGACTGGGGTTTTTTTAACGTGTCCAGAATTTTATCTACTGGTTTCCCATTACCACCGTGTGGTGGCGGTTCCACCGTGTGGTGGCGGCTCGTTAAAAGAATACTACCACTCCATCTCATCCAATGGATCTCGTAAAAGGCGAGTAAGGAGTTAAACTGCACTGTGCACCCAACAGCGCATGGTGGCGACGGGCTCACCACCTATCACACCAAGTGCGTTATATTGTTTTGGTGAAACGTGGATTGTGCCAGTCATCTGTTTTGCAGTGAGTGCCCAGTCTCTGACTACCCCTTATGGGATACAGTCGTGATCTTATGTATGTATGTATGTATGTTCCCTATTTCATATCAAAAGTAAAAAATCGTAGCACTAGTAAGAAAAAAAATTTTTTCTTATTGTTTTCATATGAAATGTAAATGACTTGAAACATTTGATCCTCTATACGATTTTTTTTTCTTCAGAGTTAAATGAGTGTCGCACTTTGGATTTTCCATACTTTTCTATTATTATAACCAGCACAATACCGCCGAAATTTGTTTCCAACAAGGATATGAAAAATAAGAATGGTGGTAGCAAATAGCATAGTCGCTAGTCATCTACACAAGAATGGTAAACAATAGATGAAGCTTCACTATGTGGGAATCTATACGGCAATACTAATCAAACAATGGAACAATAGAAACGATCGTTGAATGGAACAGCTGCTCTGTCGATACAAATGTTATTTTTCAACCAATTTATTTAACCAACATTTGTAATATTTTATGTTGTAATGTGCGTCTTGCACATAGTATATAATCGTGTGTTGTGTTCTTAGAATCCTTTGAATCTAATAACTGATCCCAAGTCTCTGACGTAGGGCAAACGAATACACACACTCGCACGCATACAAACATGCACACACACGCACACAAACATACAAACACACACTAACACACAAACACACACATCCGATCTAACAATTAAATTTACCATATAAAGAGATTGTATTGATCCGTGGGGTGGTGATCCATATTACAGGTGTTTTTCCTAGTTTGGACACCAGTCCCCCGCACATTTATATTGTGTCTTAAGTTATGTACAATATAGTTGTGGTAAAATAAACAAATATTATTATTATTATTATTATGGGGTATTCCAATAGTTTTCTCGTCTGGTTGGGATATATATGAATATATAGATAAATATATAAAATAAGATAACATAAATAAGATACTATAAGATTATTATTATTATTAATCGCTCACGTTTAAGAATCGATATTTACTTCTAGAACTACAATAATTCAATCTTTTCGAGGCCCGATGAAAACATAATAGTTTAATGACCCTGCGATGCGCTCCTGGCCGAGTTACGACCACGGCGACAACTTTGAATACTGTCGGAAGCTATCAATTGCGCCTGAGATAATATAGTGCCACAAATATACGCGCAATCTTAGTGACACTCATTCGGTATTTCTCATCGGCACCCGATGTGACTATCTTTCGATGAAATCAGAGGTAGAGAAGGCAGTGTCAGAAATACGGGAACAAAAACAACAAAACTAGATTCGATAACCAACAATTCCTGTAGGAAAGAAGGTTAATTTGCTCCCCATGCGAAATTGAAAATGGTGTGTTTAATGCACTGTTTGGGTAGAAGGTGAAACACGTGCCGTGTTCTTGACTTCAGTGGTGCGTATTGCCTAGTGGTAGTGTTGTAGTGGTGAAGGGTATCTGGTGGCGGCTCCCGGCGGCGGCATTAGTTGCTTGTGCCCGCTACCGTGTTAAATTCACACATAGACCATTTTAAATTTTGTATGCGGATCTTAGCAAATTAACTTTCTTTCATTCGTTAATGGATTTCGGCAAAGTAACGCCCGATTCTATTAACAATAAACAATTCATGTTTTACTACAATTGTTGGTTTCGGTTGGGATTCTAATACAGAACCTGCGGCAAAGAGGTCAGGTAGTCTGAACACTAGGTCACGTGGTCCTGGTCCCTATACTGAGAGTGTATCATACAATCACGCTTTTTTCCCATATATAGCGACACACACATGCGTAGCCAACTGTTTCGGTCCCGCGTGAAACGAGACGTGACGGGTGGCGAACTACGTCGCCGCCATTGTCTTACTCCTGCTACAGCTTACTGGCTGTCTGCACGAAACCTTAGTCGCCTCGGTAGGAAAAAGGTAGGTGCTATTCTACTCTGTCGGACACCTATACCTATGCTAATAACATGCAATCACCATTGTATTTCAGTCTGTAGAGCACTGGAGCTATGGATTGTATTGGAGGGTATATGAGACTAAAGAACCGAAATCTCATGGTGATAAGCACAGTGCGGTGTTACACCTACACAGAACTTTCCAATGAACATTTCTATGAGACACCGAATTCCTGAGTAGGAATCCTAACATCAGTAGAATGATTTGATAAAAATAGAATTGAAATAGATAAGTAGCGGCCTAAGAGAATTTACCATCACATCCCGTGGGTGTCGCAAAAGTCGACAGAGGGAAATTAAAACCAGGAGATAGGCAGCATCATCTTCCTGGAACATCTGAATAAATAAGCTACGGTTGCCAACCCGCCGGCCAAGCCTGGCAACTATGGCAAAATCACTCCAATGTGAAAGCTACAAACTTTTTGAGGTTATCTATAGGGGAGGCCTATGTTCAGCAGTGGACTTGTGATAGGCTGAAACGTCGACGATAGCTTATGGCACTGTGCACATTCACAAGTACTAGAACACTTTCTTTCTTTACGGTATCTGTAAGAGGAAATCGTTCAATAAGCTGCCCGAGGGAATAGCAATGACAAAACAAACAATATTATGTTAGTAAAGGAAAAGATTTTTGTTTTTGTATATAGTGTCGGAACTAGAAAATTTCTGTGTGGTACCACACTGCGCTCGTCACCCTGAGACAGCAGTTCTTAAGTCTCATATGCCCAATAATCACACTAGCTCAGTGCCCTTCAGATCGAAACACAGTAATGTTTGCACGCTACTTTTACGCGATAGAATAACTGGCCCTGGTGTGTTACCTACTTAGACGGATTCCTACATACATAATACAGGACTAAAGTATCTATTAAAATACCTAGAGTTTTTTGGTACAGTGTCCGTTTTTTACTTTTTTACTATGTAAGCTAACGCTTTTATAACGTACGCACGCAGATGATTCGTTCCTTCGTTTCGTTTCAGCCTGTTACTAGTCCACTGCTGAACATAGCCTATGTTTGGCAGTGGACGCAGGTGATTATTAAAAGCGAAATAAATGAACGCCACAATATTTTATGAGAGCGCAAGATATGTTGTAACTGCCTTACTTTTTATTTCTTTAAAAAAACAACGTTGAAACTTAATTTTGTGATATAAACACAGTATACCATTACTTAATTATTGTTTCTCAAAAACTATTATTATATTTAAACATATAAACCATCACGCATTTTCCACATTGCCACCACTTTGGCAAGTGCTGAAATATTTGCTCTCCTCTGCGTTCCAACAAGTAGCTAGCCATAAAGACCACTGCTTTCGCGGAGGGAAAGGGAAAAGTTTTAGGTAGGAAATGAACTTTGGATTGAGAATGGAAAGTTGGGAAAGGAGCTATAAGGTGTAGAATACTACTATCTCGGAAGGAGCAGGAACAAACAGCAGTAGCTCGGGAGGCCGGGGTCAATAACCCGGTACTCTACCGTACTTTCCACACAAGGCAACTACGTCAAATATAATATATATTTTTTTTTATATATAATTTATATAATATTATATTAAAAATAAATCGAAATCATTCTGTCGCAAGAGAAAATACTAAATACAGATGTTTGTATTGTGCTTACAAATATACATTTACCATAATAATGATTAAATTTTCCTTTTCTATCCTTTTCGATGCTGGTTTCAATCAGCATATCAAAAAGAGCTTTGATAAAACCACGAAGAATATTAATTTGTATATGTACAGCTTATTTATATGTATCTAAATTATTTATTACATATATAAATTATCATAAATTTATTTTCCTCCTATTTATTATTATTATTTTTATTGTTTAGTTAACACCTGCCTTCTACTTTTCACCATAACAAAGGTTGACTGGTAGAGAATGCCACTAGGCATTAAGTCCGCCCATTGTAGCCCTTAGCTTAAGGTGTCAGCAATAAAGGATAAATAAATAAATCAATAATGCAGAATGCAGAGCCAGAGAATAAATCCATTATTGCACCTATAAGTTGAGGCTTTACAGTAAATATTCAATAAGCCACACCGATCGTGCATTCACCTGTAGGGCATAGTGCGCTTCAGCTTATTGGCGAATCATTATCCAGGAATATGAGTTGTAAAAAGATGTTTTAGTTTATCATAATATCCGGCATGTTCTACCGTAAAGGCATGCAAACATTATGTAATTTTTTTTTAATAATTACTACTACTTTTACTGGTGGTAGGATTCCTATGCAGGAATCCGTCTAGGTAGGTACCACCCCAGGGCCAGTTTAGCCATTCTCCCGTGAAGCAGTAGTGTGCAAACATTACTGTGTTTCGGTTTGAAGGGCACTCAGAGCTAGCGTAATCACTGGGCATATGAGACTTATGAACTGATGTCTCAGGGTGACGGGCGCATTGTGGTGTCACACTGTTCTGGGTGAGGCAGCATTTGTTATTTGCTCGTTCCGTCACTTTTATCAAATACAAAAAAAATTCGGCTCAGTTAATTATCATTTCAATTTATATTACTCAACTCATAATTATCAATAAGAATCGGTGTCATTGTGCGTGTTGATGACAATTGGCAATATTCGGTGTTAAAAATGTTATATTTAAATAAGATTAACAAAACTAAGAATGTACATATAACGTCAAATTAACTATATTATATTTAAAATAAAATGAATTTAGGCAAAACAAAAAGAATTCGATACTGAGTCATTTCACTTGATAATGACGCTTAAATAATTTCGTACATCACTTGTATATGCACGTATCGTAAGGTTATTTTTTTATTGGAGAAAGGCACGAAACGAGCAAAACGTTGATCTGACGGCAAGTGCAACGTCTGCCCATAGAAATGTTGTGACACACAGAATATTTCAGTCTCCCTGAGACGTCAGTTCTTAAGTCTCATAGTGATTACAATAGCTCGCAGTACCATTCAGCCAGCTTGCATCCGAAAACGAACGGACGGATATAGGATACTTTTTATCTCGGAAAATCAAAAAGTTCACATGAGATATTTGAAACACCTATATCCAATAGTCTTAGACCCGATTCACCGATCGCTTTGGAAACCAAGTTTAATAAAACCACGTTTTACTTAACTGAGTTCAAATGTATAATTTGATTCTCGGTTTTCGTCTATCCGGCTCCATTTTGATTGCGTTTAGAAAAACGAAGTTTACATGAAATATCGTCACAATCTAAAAAAAAAGTCGATGTATTTCATATTTTGCGACATCAAATAGCCTGTTTTTATGTATAGGTTACAAAGGTAAGCAAAAAATAAACAATACGAATTAAAAATATTTTTTGTGTTTACATAGTTGTGCAATTGACAATGACAGCTCTCTAAACGCGTTTAAAGAGCTGAACGTCGAAAATTGGGCGTTCAGAATTTGAACCGCGTTTAGAATTGACTGCGTTCATTTGATGTTGATGAAATGCAAACTGTAGCATTGAACTCAGTTAAACGCTTAAACTTCGTTTTGCTTGAACTGATCGCGTTTAGTTTCAACGGTGAAATCCGCGCTTAGGATCCCTATGCAGGAATTCGTTCGGGAACGTACCACCCCTGGGCCAGTTATTCTGCTGTGAAGCAGTAGTGTGCAAACATTACTGTGTTTCGGTTTGAAAGGCACAAAGAGCTAGCGTAATCACTGGGCATATGAGACTTAAGAACATATGTCTCAGGGTGACGGGCGCAGTTTAGTGTCACACAGAAATGTTCTGAGTGACACAGCATTTGTTATGGGCAGACGTTGCACTTGCCATCAGGCGAACGTTTTGCTCCACAATCCAAAATCCACGCGGACGAAGTCGAGAGCTAGTATGATATATATAATAGTCAAGTTTTTCACAAGATTTTGTCAGCGACGAAATGTTTACATAAATTATAACTTGATGATCTCGCGTAAACTTTGAAGATTTATAAAATTTAACTACGTACTGTTCTTTCTAATAACCCCTTTAACGGTTTAATGGCATTTCTCAATTCCAAGACCAATTAGATTTGAATAATTTTATTGCGAGAGACACTTCAAAGTTGCTTTTGAAGTTACATTCTAAGCAAAATTAAATAGAAGATTTAGGGTTTAATTAATGTCATCGTATTTTATTTAGTGTTAAAACTGTATCTCGTTCTCAGATACATTTTTAACAGCTGATTAGCAAACATTTTTAAATTTCGTATTCAATAGCGTTTATGTTTGTTAATTTGTAATCAAATCTTGTTTTCTTTGTACAATTGTATAGAACTGTACAAATACGCTATAATTTTAAATGGCGGTTTTGAGATTCATCGAAAGATAATTATACTCGTATCAAACTGACAAGCGCATTCTTTTGTACATGAAATGTGAACTAATCTTGGATATAGTTCACGACTGCACACGTAAAATTTAGTTCGCACTCCTATTATTAACTAGTTCGCTCTATCAGTTCGTTAGTTCTTTCATAAGCAGGTAACAAGAAGGAAAGAAATTTTATTTGCTAAGATCTGCATCCAATATATAAAATGGTGTGTATTACTCTAATTTTTGAAGAGCAGCGCCTCCACAATAAAAGCGTATACAAGTAAACTAATTCCGCCACCGGGAACCACCACCAGATACTCGGCAACATATAACACTACCAGTAACCAAAACCCACACACTTCCAGTGAGAATCGGCAGCGGTTTGTCGTCAACGTCACTCGATAATGCCTCGTTTTGCGGCCAAACACCCGTCGTGTTCTCGACTTCATTCGTCGTGGTGTGTATTTTTTTTTATTGCATAAAGTGTTAAACGTTCACCTGATGGTAAGTGCAATATCTGCCCATAACAAATGCTTTGCCACCCAGAACATTTCTGTGTGACACTACACTGTGCCCATCACCCTGAGACATAGGTTCTTAAGTCTCATATGCCCAGTGATTACGCTAGCTCACAGTGCCCTTCAAACCGAAACACAGTAATGTCTGCACATTACTGCTTCACGGTAGAATAACTGGCCCTGGGGTGGTACCTACCTAGACGGACTCCTGCATAGGAATCGTACCAACAGTCTTATACTGTAACAGATATACAATTGTACGTACATTATGCATCATTAGACAAGTGTAAGTACATCTGATTACCCGTAATACCGCCTGTAACTAATGGCCCCCATGTTTATCATGCAATTACGTACCCTCACGTATTGTTTGTGGGCAATTTTCTTATACTGCTATGTGAACAACAGCGGTGACATATTTTTACTGGAGGTCGTTGAACTCAAGAATTATCGGAGAAATAAACTAGATAGTAAAGTGGAGAACAGACTGTGACACTGGTAATTAACATGTTCGCTTTTCTAGAATGCGCTTTTTACCGATACAACAAGTCGACAGCCTGAAAGGAGGGCCGAACCTACCTCGGTAAATAGATGACTTATATTCGAAAGAATATTAAGACGGAACTTATTCATGAGACACATGTGAAGCGCGAGAGTCGCATAACTATAGGATGATAATATTAACTTATGTATATTATAATATGTATGCAGATAGATTTATGTTGGGTATATACGCTTTTGTTCGTCATTTCGTTTGTTTATTTTCGGTCTCGTACTGTACAAAATGGTAAATTCTCAACCTCTTCAAAGCTATACATTTTTCAAATTTCCCTCAACCGACTCTTACGGCACTTACGGGATCTGACAGAGTGGCACATTTTTTTTTTATTAGATAAATAGACGAGACGAGTAAAACGTTCGCCTGTTGGTAAGTGCAACGTCTGTTCATAACAAATGCTGTGCCACTCAGAACATCTGTGTATCACTAAATTGCGTCCGTCACCCAGAGACATCATTTAACCTATGCAGGAATCCGTCTAGGTAGGTACCACCCCAGGGCCAGTTATTCTGCCGTGAAGCAGTAGTGTGCAATCATCGCTGTGTTTCGGTTTGAAGGGCACTGTGAGCTAGCGTAATCACAGGGCACATGTGACTTAAGAACTGATGTCTCAGGGTGATGGGCACGGTGAGGTGAGGTGAGGTGAGTTACACAGAAATGTTCTGGGTGACACAGCATTTGTTATGGGCAGACGTTGCACTTACCATCAGGTGAACGTTTTGCTCGTTTCATCACTTTATACAATAATAAAAAAAAACATCAGTTCTTAACTTTCATATGCCTTGTGATTACACTGACTCTGAGTGCCCTTCAAATCGATACACAGTAATGTTTGCACACTTTGTCTTACAGCAGAATATCTAGATATTCTGGGGTAACTACCTAGTTGTATTCCTGCATTCATTCAGTAAATATAGATAGATAAATAGAAGATATTCTTACGTCACCTTAAGAAACCATAATCAATTATTCTGAAAATTAATTTAGTTTGACTTAATTTAGTTTAATTTGTGTGTTGGTAATCAGACACAGTTAACATTTGCGTATTATGCTTTAGCTTTCAGTCGTGTGAAAGAAAATAATAATATAAGTTTAAAGTAATAAAAATAAATATCCTTCTGCTGAGCACAGGCCTTCTCTAGGTTTTGAGAGGGTTTTGGAGCCGGGAAGTATCCACCGCGCTGCAACAGAGCGCCCTCACATAAATCTGTACTAAATTTCGCCTAGCCCTGAGCTACCACAGCGCTTTATCATCATTCACCATCTCATTTCAGCCTATCACCAGTCCACTGCTGAACACAGGCCTCCCCCAAAGATTGCTACAAAAGTTTGTAGCTCTCATTTTGGGGGGATTGGATACCGCAATTTATTTGTTTTGATATTCCAAGAAGATGCTACTGCCCATCTCCTGGTTTTAATTTTTCCCCTGTCGACTTTTATGCCACCCACGGGACGAGATAGGGTGGTAGATTCTCTTAAGCCGCTACTACACGGCGAAGCTCAATATACAGATAATAAAATAAAAATAATGATATGATATATGTCTAGGGAATTATTACTGTGTAAAGTAGCTAATGCGGTTTCAAGCGGAAGAGTGTAATTGCTTTTAATAGCGTCTAGAAACAATCGCAGGCTATTCTCGCCATACTATTACAGACCACACACTAGTCATTCATGGACAATTTTCTTCCGCCATTATGTCTCACTGCGATAGGCATGTCTATAATTTAGTTGTACCAACAATGATTGCTAATTATTTGATAATTCTTTTTTGTTATTGAATGTAGTGACGATACGACCGTATCGTTCACCTGAAGGTAAGTGCACTGTCTGCTATAAATACCCAGTCACCCAAAACATTTCTGTGTGGTGCAACACTGCCTCGTCACACTAAGATCTCCTATCTCACCTGTCAGAGCTACTCGTATCATAAGTCTGTATCTATTTGTTACATATCTACGAAAAAAACATGCTTTGCTACTTGCAAAAAGCGAGACGCAAAGAGTTTTAAGTGGCATCCACTTAGCTCAGCGCGCTATGAGACTTCATTATTTTTTGTAAAAGCCACTCAATATACAATAGAAAGTGTTTCGTCTGCATTCATAACAGAATAATAATTAGACGCTTGTTTCTTAGCAATTTATGTAGACCACACAAACTTTGGCCAAGTATATAGGTACCTCCCCAGGGCCAGTTATTCTGCCATGAAGCAGCAGTGTGCAAGCATTACTGTGTTTCGGTTTGAAGGGCACTCTGAGCTAGCGTAATCACGGGGCATATGAGACTTAAGAACTGATGTCTCAGGGTGATGGGCATAGTGAGGTGTCACACAGAAATGTTCTGGTTGACACAGCATTTGTTTTGGGCAAACGTTGCACTTACCATCAGGTGAAAGTTTTGCTCGTTTCATCACTTTATACAATAAAAAAACGCGGATATCTGTTAATTAATATTGAGAGCATAAATAATTTTAATTAATCTTTTTTCGCAATAATTGTTACGATCAATAATTTACTAAATTAAACCGACAATAATAAAACAAGTGACTGCTATAACTGTATTTATCTTCAGTCATCTTTATAATCCCAAAGTATATTTGACTTTTGGCGTCAACTCGAAAAGATGGTAGTGTTTTATTGAATTGAACTTTGTAATTACTGTATATATTTTGGGTTTTGGTGTTTAATATTTATAGTTTATTATGCAGTTAGTGCTTCTGAAAGTGTAGAGTGATAAGAAAATTCAATTTAAGACCAGAATTGTACTTATAATTTTGTCTCCATCAGTCAAGCAAATCTTCAGTAAAAGTCAACTATCATTTTACTATTGATCGACGTTTTGAATTATCTATTACTGTCGTGACTGACTTGACATTGGACGAATTCTATTGAAAGACTCCAGAATTAAAAGAAGAAGAAGAAAATATATTGACTATGTAGCTATTTTGTAAATCCGTATACAATCAGTTTCAATTCAAATGACCAAGCCGTGCCATAGAATCCGTAACGATGATATCTGCAGCAGAACTAGAGACGACATAGCCGTGAGGGTCAGCAAACTGAAGTGGCAATGGACAGGCCAACCAATAATAACAAATAGTATGTAGCACCAACCTTTGGGGAAAAAACGTCCCCGAGTGGCACCCTTGTACCGGCAAACGCAGTGTAGGATGACCCCACTACATAGAGCGACGTCCTGCATGATTTTGCGGGTAGTCGATGGATGCAGGTCGCTAAGGAGCGTGTTTTAAAGTAGTCTATGGGGAAGGCCTATGAGCAGTAGTTGACTTGTGATGGAATGAAATAATGATGATGATGACCAAGTGGTTAGTAAGCGTCTTGCGCGTAACAGCGTCTAATCTGCTAAGCGTGGCAATTACGGCAAATCCTCCTAAATTGTGAAACGCCAACATTTGGCTAGTAGCAAAATGTTTAGTAGTTGGTAATGATAACTATGATGGACTTTTAAAATCAACACAAAATACGCCAATTTTTTTTTTATGGATAAAATGACGAAACGAGCAAAACGGTAAGTGCAACGTCCGCCTACAACAAATGCTGTGTTACCCAGAATATTTCTGTGTGACACCACACTACGCCCGTCACCCTGAGACATCAGTTCTTAAGTCTCAAATGCCCAGTGATTAGGCTAGCTCACAGTGCCCTTCAAACCGAAACACAGTAATGCTTGCACACTACTGCTTCACGGCAGAATAACTGGCCCTGGGGTGGTACCTACCTAGACCGATTCCTGCATAGGAATCCTACCACTAGTAAAATAATAATCACTCGATCTTAAGCATATTTCTTCAATTAATGGAAGTTAAATCAGAGGGACAATTAGATTTGCGAGTCGAACAGCCATACTGAAGTCTCTGTAGCAGCTGTAGCGCATATGTATGTTATGTATGTTACCATCTGAGGAAGGCAACAATACTTCCTCTAGTACTGCGTATTTTCATGGTTGGCGGTGATTACTTACCATCAGGTAAGCTTGTTTATTTATTCCATCTTCGATATTTAAACAACATGCGTGCAGTTCACACGCGGTAGTATTGAAAATAATGACTTTTATAAGTAAACTTTTAATACCTTGAGCTCATCATCATCATAATCATTTCATAAATTCAGTAGTCCACTGCTGAACATAGGCCTCCCCACAGATTGCCACAAAGGAGCTAGCTATTTAGCTCTCATTTTGGTAGGACTTTGCCATAGATGCCACGCTTGGCAGGCGGGTGGGCAACCGCAGTTTATTTATTAACATGTTCAAGGAAGATGCTGCGGACCATCTCCTGATTTTAATTTTCCCTCTGACAACTTTTACGACACCCACGGGATGAGATGATTTTGAGCCGATATATTACAGCCAAGTCTTTACTTTAAAAACTTCAGTCTTGGGCTTCATGGAACCCACATATAATGTTTTCTTTGGGGATGGATGAAGGTGTGTATGTGACCCAGTGACTAATCAGGTGCAACATATGCATGTTTGGTTTTTTTTCTCGCTCTATTTTGGCAACAGTCATTTAGAACAAAAAAAAATTAAGAAACAATTGTCTTAAAACTATAGACCTTCAGTGCCAATATGATGATTTAGAACGAAAAAACAATGTTACATGGTAAGACGCAAATTACACATAATAAGAACCGATAGAATACAATATCTCTGTTAGAAAAAAAAAACGTTAAACAGACATCAATTTCACGCAACGTATTGGCTGAATTTACTCTTAGTGTATTGAGAGATCTGTTAAATAAGTTAATATTAATGAATTCCTTATTGTATGTGTCAGTAGAACGGTGTAAGAAGGAATAACGAGTATATCTTTTGTGAAAACACGTAGGAACAAAAAGTGAAAGTTTACGTGAGGGATACAAAAGGGATTCCACGGAAAAGGTTTCCATTAAATTAAAGCTATTAAAAATATTCACGGGATTAAGAAATTTTTGTCTCGTTCCAAACACCCGTCACGTCTCATTTCACACGGGGGCGAAAAGTGGGCTACGGGTGTGGTCCCTGCCTATCCCTCATTTGGGAATACGGTGTGACTGTATGTATGCAAAAATATTCATACACTGTGCTTGCATGTTAAAACAGATCAGAGAAATTCAAGTACTAATGTCACAGTTTTGGATTTTTTAGTAAGTGCTCGAGTAACTCTCTATGGACCTCATTACTTAGTTTCAAATGTCAGTCTTCTTTAGAAGATTCATTTAAATCGGAGAGATTTATTACGCTTGATCCTCGTGGGATTACAGTTATACGTATCTACGTTTTTAATTTATAAACCAATTAAAATTATTTTGCGGTGTGGTGGCGGCTTAGGAGAATATATATCTATATATAATCATCTCGTTGGTGTCCACATAGTGACAATTAAAACCAGAAGATGGATAACAACACCTTCATAGAGCATCTGAATAAGTAAACTGCGGTTGCCAATTCGCCTGCCAAGCAAAATCTCCCCAAAATGAGAGCTACAAACTTGTGACAATTTGACGAGGAGGCCTGTGTTCAGCAGTGGACTAGCGGTAGGCTGAAATGATGAGAATGATGGTGATGATAAAATCATCTTGAATCCATTGCACAAAGCGAAAGATTACATTAAAATGGGAAAGAAAGTTAATTTACTAAGGTAATTTAAAAGTTGCATATTACGAAGTTTTTGAAGAGCACCGCTAGATTGGCGTCTGTCTATCGTAGAGTCAAAACTTGCTCCGATTTGAGGTGAAACACGTGTCGTATTCTCGAATTCTGTGGTTCGCATTGTCTGATAGTAGTACTATAGTAGTGAAGGGTATCCAGTGACGGTTCCCGGTGGCAGTCTTAGTTTGCTTGTGAACATTATTGTGGGAGGGCAGGCGGTGCTCTTTAAAAACTAGGTAATACACACCATTTTAAATGTCATGCATGTCATAAAATTCATTTTCTATCCTTTATTGTAATGAATAATTTATTTATTTATTTATTTATTTATTTTTATTGCACCAACAAAGTGAACACCATCACAATCAACAAAACGATTATGCTTTAAACCAGTTTAGTGCCACTCCAATTAGAGGTGCAAACTACAATGCAATAACTGAACAACAGAATTAGGTATACAAAAGTAAAAATAAGTTACAAAAACATATATGTAAGAAAACAATAGAAATCCTTAATTAAACAAAGCTACAAATTAATTTCAACTATTGGTTAATTATAATACATTATAAATACCAAATTAAAAAATAATAAAGAAATTAAAAAATTATAAAATTATTGTCTGCTGTATGTAATTTTTGAATTTAGGGAAGCTGTTTGAGAAAATATCTATTTCAGCTAATTTTTTGCCATTATCGCAACAGCCTTCTTTTTTAAAGAGATCGTTTATGGCGACATCGACACTCAAGTTGTGAACAGCGTTATAGTTTCTTATTTATCTATTTAATGGCGAATAATGTCCTAAATTTGTACGTGCTGATTTTTCTACAAATGGAGTGTATTTCATCGACCTCGGCAATCTTCTAGGTATAGATATATTTAATTGAGACATTAGATAAGTAGCATCAATATAACCATTTACTAGTCTATACAGACACAAATTGTCAAGCAGCTTCCTGCGGTGCAAAAGTGATTTCATACGGAAATGTCTTAATCGATCCTCATAACTCGGTAGTATTTGTGCCAGATTGCAACTGTATGATAGGTGCCACAAAAATCTTTTCTGAACACTCTCCAAACGCTTCACATATATGTCGTAGTGCGGGTTCCACACAACGCTGCAGTACTCCAGGCCACTGCGCACCAAAGCATTATAAATTACAATTTTAGTGCTAGGTTTTTTAAATTCCCTACAAGTACGTAAAACGAAGCCCAGGATTTTGAAACCCTTTTTAACAACGCCATCGATGTGAGTATTAAACTGCAATTTGGTATCAAGAATGACGCCCAAATCACGGACATGATTTGATTCGTCTAATGGCACGCCGTTTATGTAATACGATTGGGGAGTCAAGATTTTTTTCCTAGTGAAGCGAACCACACAACATTTAAGGATATTTAGAGTCATAGCATTCGTTCTGCACCACAAGACGAGATTGTTTAAATCATCTTGCAGCAGCGATCCTTCTTCAACCGAATTGACCTCTCTATAACATTTTAAGTCGTCGGCGAACATGTGAAACTTGGAATTACGGAAGCATTTGCCTATATCGTTGATAAAAAAGTTGAACAGCAAAGGTCCCAAATGTGAACCTTGAGGAACTCCAGAAAAGGCAGTAAAAGGCTTGGATTTATGTCCTCCGACTACAACTATCGATTGTCTATCTTTCAAATAAGACCTGAACCATTTTAATAGACTTCCGGATATTCCAAATGACGATAGCTTACTAACCAACATCTCATGATCCACTATATCAAAGGCCTTGCTGAAATCGGTATAAATAACGTCTATTGATTGTCCACGGTCGACTCCCACAGCAAGGTCTTCGACGAAGGATACCAGATTGGTTGCAGTGGACCGTCCTTTAATAAATCCATGTTGTTCTGGTACGATAAGCTGTTTGAAATGCCATGATAGTATTGGACACAATATAGATTCAAAAACTTTTGCAAAAACATTAATAATCGATATAGGCCTATAGTTTTTAACAGAGCTGGCATCACCACTCTTAAACAAAGGTATAACGAGAGCTTTCTTCCAAGCAGTTGAGAAAAAGCCGGTGCTAAGAGATTTATTGAAAATTATGGAAAGGGGCAATGCCAGTGCAGTGGCGCATTTAGCAGCAAAAATAGACGGTATCCTATCTGAACCGTGTCCTTTCGTAACATCAAGTCTTTTTAACACCCTAAAGACCTGATCACTAGTGACAGAAAACGTCGTCAGAAAGTTCGTGGTAGTCAGTACATGGGACTCACCCGAGACAGAGTGGAAATTCATGTTATAGACTGAAGAGAACTGTGCAGCAAAAAGGTCACAAATATCTGATCCCGTTGCTGCAGCATTTTCATCAGAAGTCATTTGGGCTGGGTAAGTTGTGCTGCCGCGTCTTTTATGTTTTATAAATGTCCATATTAGCTTAGGGTTAGATGCCATAGATGACTCCAATCGTTCTAAGTACCTTTTATAATTCAAAACATGTAGTTTAGCAGTTCTGTCCCTCAGTAGTTCGAAGGTTAGTAAATCACGGGGGTTACCATATTTACGGTATTTTATTCTATATTTAAATTTTTCCTTTAGTAATCTGATCAAATAAGCTGAAAACCATATGGGATATTTGTTACTGCGAGGTTTTGACCTAGGTACGTACTTTAAGATTATCAATCTAAGTAATTTGTAAAAAACCGTAACCATGTCGTCAACTTTAGCACATTCTGATAATTCATCTAACCAGGAAATACTTTTTAGTTCTCTTATAATTTTCTCATAGTCTGCTTTATAGAAACAAAATTTTGCGTCACAATTTGATTAAAGATTCACAGGGCAATCAAGCGGAATGCAAAATTGTAAGGTCGGATGCAAGGGGTCAATTACAGAGAGTGGGTTTGCACATACACTTATTTGGGAGACAGACACGTTACTCAGTATTAAATCTAATATTTTGTTTTTGTTATTTAAATTTGAATTGAATTGATTAAGATTATTAAGCGCCATAAAATCAATCAACATATTGTTCAACAAACTATTTGACGTTTCAGGTTGGAGTTCACGATTAAGCGTTTTATTCCACATCAAACCACTTAAGTTGAAGTCACCAACGATAATAGTGTCACCGCTATGTTTTTCTAAAATGCTATTAGAATTAATAAAAAAATGTTTCAAAACATGTTTTTGAACAGGAGGGGGTATATAAACGCCGCAAACATATAAGTGCTCTATTTTGTCTTTTTTACAATGAACTTCGAGCTTGACCCAGAGATCCTCACAATCGGACTCACATCCTAACAAACGAAATGACTTAAAGCGCTTAGAGACTGCGATCAACACGCCTCCGCCCTCTTTTTTGTTGTGAAACCCGCTACTTTCACGATCACGTCGGTATACCACATATCGATTATCGAATAATTCACTATCAGAAACGCTGCTATTCAACCATGTCTCAGTAAGAACTATTATGTCGAAATTATTACAAACAACATTATTAAAAAATTTTGAGGTTTTAGTTCTTAAACCTCTAACATTTTGGTAATAAAAACTAAAATCAGTAAGCATGCCCTTAAGTAACAACTAAAGCAAATATAGCGTTCCTATGACAAACGATTCAGCATTTCTATATTTGTAACATGAACATAATGTGTTTCTTCGCTTTTTCGCATGTATATCCTACCGTCACGTACCCAAACGAATTTGTATTTCAGTTCCTTTGCTTTACCGCGAGCAGCAGCATGCAGAGATTTATTCTCAGAAGTAAGATGTTCCACGACATAGATGGCGCTCTTCTTATCTCCACCGATCCCCAAATGACTTGTATTAAGTTTATAATCCTTGTTATTTTTATTAAACTTACTAGTAGCTGCAAGAAATTCGTCGCGAAGGCGGGGGCTGCAGAATTTAACTAAGATAGAGCGTGGACGAGGACTAGCGTTGTTCATCTTAGCCAACCTGGAGCAATAGTGAATGTGGGCGTCACTAACGGGGCATTTGATTATTTTGCCTAGCTGCTGCACAGTGCTAACGAGGTTTTCCTGTTTGTTTTCCGGGACACATTGGATTTCAATGTTAGAGGAACGTGAGCGCTGATCCAACTGACTCAGTCGTAACGAATGCGATTGATTGACTGCTCGAAGTGATTCATTCTCTTTACTTATTATTTCTATTCTTGTAGTTTGTGCAGCATGCTCAGCTTTGATTTTTTCTAATTCCTCGTTGAAGAATGATATTGTGGCTTCTAGGGACGATACAGCGTTTCGTACCTCTAGAAGTTGCGGATGAACTTGTCGTTTAAAAGAATTTTGAAGCTCCTCACGAATTATGTCGCGAATATTGCTGGACGACAGGCACGAGCAACTAGTGGCACTGCGCGACTTAGAACGCTGAGTAATGAACTCTTGCTGTGGAGATGAAACACTCGTAGCACGGACTGGAGTGTTTGAATTGTCACCGCCTTTACGTTCTTTGCTTCGACATAATACACAAACCCAATTTGATTTGTACTCTTCAGACAAAGCTTGATATTCTTCTTGTGATATATTCATGCAAAACAGGTGATATTTCGCATTACAGCGTAAACAATGCATAGAGGGTACATCCATTAATTTGTCTAAGCAAGCGGCGCAGTCATAGGAGCTAGCCATAGTAATTTTATTAATAATAAAACGTCAACAACGAAGCAAAACTGTGCAGAAACCGAGTGCAACAAATGCGATAAAAATCTCACGACGAAAACGTCGTAAGCGCCGTGCAAAGAGCGTCTCTTACGCGTTTATGTAAACAGCTTCGAGTAACATAAACCAACAGTTGAATATTTAATTTTTGTGTAGACAAACGTTGTTTTTTTAATTTTACACTGCTTATATACTGTAATTTATAGTTTATTTAGCCGTTGAATATACATATATGTCTGGCACACACTTTTAAGCTGCGTTTGATCACTACTTTTACTTTAATTAGATTTAAAACTGAGAGGAATAAGACAACGTTGTTGTTGCTACGATTGACGGATCGTGACGAATAATGAAAATTCAGCAAAATAACGCCTGATTATATTAACTTTCTTAAATATTATATTTTCAAATGGAACTAAAACTTAAACTGGTGGTAGGATTCTGCAGGAATCCTTCTAGATCGGTACCACTGCAGCGCCTGTTAATCTGCCGTGAAGCAATAGTGTTCAAACATAACTGTGTTTCTGTGTGAAGGGCACTGAGAACTAGTGAAAATACCAGACATATGAGACTTAAGAACTGATTGCTCAGGGCGACGGGTGCAATGGCAGACGTTGCGCCAATATTTTAACGTTTTAAACGTGTGTGTAGGATAGGTATAGGTGGAAAGTGCTCGTCACTTTCCTCCATAAAAAATACACAACAAATTTCATCATAATACAGGGGTCATGAATTTATCAGGGCTACTAAAGTAAAGATTGCTAGACAATCGAAATAAACTGCGGTTGCCAACCAGCCTGTCAAGCGGGGCAACTATGGCAAAATCCCTCAAAACGCGAGCTACAAACTTTTGTGGCAATCGACGGGGGAGGCCTATGTTCAGCAGTGGACAAGTGATAGGCTGAAACGACGACCATCGTCATCATCATTATGCTAGACCTATTTCCATTACAGCGACATTTTTTAGTAAAGTAATCAAAGTTGTCGTCTGAGGAGAAGATAATACTATATAATGTACTTTTATATATAACTAGCTGATGCTCGCGACTTCGTCCGCGTGGATATAGGTTTTTTTAAATATACCGTGAGAACTATTTGATCTTCCGGATATAGTCTCCAGGATACAAGCTATATCTGTGCCAAATATCGTCAAGATCGGTTCTGCGATTGAACCGTGAACCTTGAAATGCTAACTAAACTAACTAATTACATGCGATAAAATCCGTAAATTTTATATCAATAAATGAATTCATTTATAATATTAATGTTGATTACTATATCTTTCGTTTCCCCATCCCCTTGGTCCCCAACTCATCCTGAGAGTGACGTACTGGTTGAATACGTAACGAATTAAAACCAGAAGGACAGCAGCTGCACCTGCTGGACCATCTAAATAAAAAAAACAGCAGCTGCCAACCCGCCAGACAAGCATGGCTGTATTAGCAACATCCCCAATCTCACTACAATAATAAAGCTGGAGAGTTTGTATGTTTGAACGCGCTAATCTCAGGAAGCACTAGTTGGATTTAAAAAAATATTTTCGCACCAGCTGTGCCTCGCACTTTCCCTCGTGTAAAAAAACTGAACCCGATCGATGATATACATATTTACTTCCCTATTTGAATCGGATTTTTAGAGTTTTAATTTTTATCGCGGTACCCTAATTATTTTTCTAAAATTAAAGAAACCTATGTTACCCGCTATTATATCAGCTGACAGTGAAAGTCTCGACAAAATCAGAAAAAAAAACGGTCCAGCTGTTCTGGACATTAGCCGGAACAAACAGACAGATAGAAAGATAAAAGTTATAATTTTTTTTTCTTATAAGTACCGTATACACTTTCATAAGCGTTTCGCAAAAAGCTGTTATTTTGTTATTACAAACAGACACTTCAATTTTATTTGTTTGTATGGATTAGATAACCCCTAAATTGTGAAAGGTTCTAAGCTATAATACTTCATGCCGCGGTCTTATAGAGCCGTACGCTGTAAGCCGAACATTACCGAAAAGGACCGGACTATGAATGCTCTGGTAAATGAGGTAATGCTGTGGTGGGCTTATTTTATGCGGGTAAAACCACACGGCACCACTAGTTGTTAATATGATTTGCAATTCGGTTATTGCATTAAAATTTTTGGATAAAAAGGCAACGTATTAACTGTACAACTGCATAGAACAATAACATTTAAAATAATTGAAAAAGTAGCATATCGCGTAAATTTCCTTTCATGACTCGTTGAATAATTTACCATAACGATATTTTCCGCGCCTGAAGTGAATTTGAATAGGAGTATAATAGTGAAAAAACGCTATTTAAAGCCGGACTATAAAATGGAGTACCGCATTGGACTAGTTCCATTTTGAGCAGAATGAATGAATGTGGAATTAAAAGTGTAACCACTTAACGAACAGCTTTTATTACCAAGCGCCAGTTTTTTTTTTTTTTTGCTAAATTTTCTAATGCATATACAGTGAAAAATAATTGAAGTTAAAAATTACCTTTATATAGTAATTGATCACTGGTAATGTGAACATAAATAAATAAATAATTTTTTACTTTTTTTTAAGAAGAGAAATCCTACCACCAGTAAGTACAACGTCTGTCCATAACGATTGTAGTGTCACCTAGCATATTTCTGTGTGACTCCACACTGCGTCCGTCACCTGGAGATATCAGTTCTTCAGTCTCATATGCCCAGCGATTACGCTAGCTCTCTGTGCCCATCAAACCGAAACACAGTAATGTTTGCACACTACTGCTTCACGGCTGAATAACTGGCCCTGGGGTACCTTTTTCGAATTCCTGCATTTGAATTTATATAACATTACCTCATCTAAAAGTGAGTCTAGTAAGTTTTAAAATATGACAAATAACTTAATTAGGCAAGTATTTACTAACTTTAAATTTCATAGCACGCGACTGACCTGGGTTCGATTCCCGGTGCCGGCACCACTAAAATTGTTAGTTGCAATTTTATCACGTGCATGTCTGAGAAATAAAAAATATTTGGAAGACATGTGCAGTCCGCCAACCCGCATTGGGGCAGCGTGCCGAATTCTTCCTAGCTCCAAAACCCTCTCAGAAATGAGAGGAGGCCTGTGCTCAGCAGTGGGACATTTATAGGCTGAAACTTTACTTTACTTTTTTTACACCAAGTAACAAAACTGGTTTAGAGACGTTGGCCTTTATTTTCATACGAGTATCTTCATTAGGCAGACTCACAACATTATGAAATAATTAAATCTCAAAACTTTTCGGAGTTTTTATTCAGTATTCTAACTTATTACGTTCAAATCCCCTACTGATTTGACGACTGCGTGGCCGAATTTTCAGAGTACTTGACTTTTACGATGCAGGTCCTGGGTTCGATTCCAGCTGGAGCCAACATTTATACAAAAACACATATTGTTGGTTTTCGGGTCTGGTTATGTGGTGCATGTTGAAAATACAATAAAAAAAACAATCTACAATAAAAAAAAATGTAAAACGCACCCACGTTACACGACAATTCGACAAGAGTAGGGTTGTAATGGAACCTTTCCTCTGCCTCCGCAAATGCAGAACATCCCCAAAAAATTGTACCTCCGCCTTCGCATCTGCCTCCTCAAGTTTTTAGTGGACTCGTAACGGAGGTTTATTTATGTTTTGTCATTCCTTATTCATTCAAACTGCGTAGCATGGTTGTTAATAAACTGAAAAATAAAAAGATGTTAGATTAATTTCATTACTGTAAATAGAGTATTATATTGTTATAAACTTTTTCTATTTATGTTGCATGTTTGCTGTTTTATAAAGAGACCCCCGCCCCGGCTTCGAAGGGCTGTAATTTACTGATGAAAAAAATAGGAAGTACGCTTAGCAAAATATTAAGTGTGATGTACCCGGCAGCTTTTTTCGACCACGGCGACAACCTTCGAATTGTGTTGGAAGCTATCAACTGCGCAGTGTCAGAAACAAGGGGACAATCACGACACGACCAGATATACCCGAAAACAAACAATTTGTCATCATGTTAGCCTATCACTAGTCCATTGCTGAACATAGGCTTCCCCCACAGATTGCCACAAAAGTTCGTAGCTCTCATTTTGGGGAGATTTTGCAGTAAATGCCGTGCTTGGCAGGCGAGTTTGCAACCGAAGTTTTTTTATTCAAATGTTCCAGGAAGATGCTGCTGCCCAACTTCTGGTTTTATTTTTCCCTATGACGACTTTTAATTAGTTTAATTAGCGGCCCAAGAGAATCTACCACCCCTTCTCATCCCGACATCCACCCAGCTTAGAGAAACAGTACAGCCTAAATTATTTTTATGTGTGTGGAGTTTTGGAAGACTTTGAGTTTAATTATTTTACAAATTTGCCGTGCTTGGTAGGCGGGTTGGCAACCGAAGTTTTTTATTCAAATGTTCCAGGAAGATGCTGCTGCCCTTTTTTTTGTTTTTAATTTTCCCTCTGTCGGGATGTAATTTTTTCTAATAGGATGCGATGGGATGGCAGATGGCTGGAATAGGAACATAAGACTTGCGGCGAGGTAGTAAGAAACTCTAACCACTAGGCCAAGCGGTCGTCAAGTATGACTTGTGTGACATCAGAACTGTCAAACTGAAAGACACTCTTTATTGAGATTTTAATACCAGAATGAGAATACCATCTAAATTTCCAACTTTTCTGGTGGATTTTCCAAAACTGTTCTTCATACAAACCTTTTCCTGATAATTACGAACGCATTAAAAAACAGCCAAATCGGTAGAGCCGTTCTCAAGTGATGATCTTTCTTACATGCTGCAATTGATATTTATTTAGTATAGATAGATAAAAGATCGATTGATAAAGTATTATTATAACAATTTGAAAGTGGAACATTCAAATGTTGTTATTGTTTTCCCTAAAATAGAGTCAAAAGACAAAAGAAACATAAATATGAAAATTTGTCGCCACTGTTGGATCGGAAACATTTTTTTTTTTTCATTGTATAAAGTGACGAAACGAGCAAAACTTTCACCCGACGGCAAGCGCAACGTCCGCCCACAACAAAAGCTGTGCCACCCAGATCACTTCTGTGTGACCCCACACTGCGCCCGTCACCCTGAGACATCAGTTCTTAAGTCTCAAATGCCCAGTGATTACGCTAGCTCACAATGCCCTTCAAACCGAAACACTGTAATGCTTTCACACTACTGCTTCACGGCAGAATAACTGGCACTGGGGTGGTACCTACCTAGACGGATTCCTGCAAAGGAATCCTGCCACCAATGAACCTAAAGAAATGGTACCCAAAAAGGGGAAATGGTTTCTGAAAACACATCAGTACAGTACAGTTTATGCCTATAAATGTCTCACTGCTGAGCACAGGCCTCCTCTCATTTCTGATAGGGTTTTTGGAGCTAGGAAGAATCCGCCACGCTGCTCCAATGCGGGTTGGCGGACTTCACATGTCCTCGAAAATATTTCTATTCCTCGGACATGCAGGTTTCCTCACGATGTTTTCCTTCAACGCTTAGCACGTGGTAAATCAGCACTTAAAATTGTAGGAGAATATTAGAGGTGCTGGCACTGGGGATCGAACCCAGGTTACTCGCTTACTATTAAATTAAAGGCGAGCACCGGCGAGCACACGGCTCTAAAAAACATCATGTTTTTGAAATATTTTACAACAACACTTTTTTTTCCAAACGCTCGTCTTAACAATTGGAGGGAAGAAATTACGGACGCAAAGAACATAACAGAATAAGAAACACAATCAAATCGGTGAACTTTTGAGGAAAGGTCACGTTAAAAGTACCCGCAACTAGCACAACACGCTAAAGATGTGTGTCAGGATCGTAGCAAGTGGAAAGATGTAGTCTCTGCCTACCCCTATGGGAAAGAGGCGTGACTGTATGTATGTATGTAAAGAACATAAAATAACAAGTAAAAAAACTCTATATACTCGTAATTCGTACAATAAGCGTTTTTGTTTATTAAATTTAGCGTCTTATATTAGTCAAAATTCTTTGGCTTTTTATATACTTTAACTACTAGCTAGCGTATGTTTTCTGTGAACACATAAAATATACGTATAGAAAAGTAATCATAGCCAAAGTCAAAGTCAAAATTTCTTTATTCAATTTTGGATTGGTTAAAGCTCTTATGAACGTCAAAATCTACACCGGTTCAAAAAATTTCCTTCTCAGAGAAAAACCGGTAAGAAAGTCTGGGATCTTTCTTTTTTCAATACCATCCATACTAATATATAAATGCGAAAGTAACTCTCTCTGTCCCTCTGTCTGTTTGTTACCTTTTCACGGTCCAACCGCTTAACCGATCTTTACGAAATTTGACACAGAGATAGCTTGCATACTGAGAACGGACATAGGATACTTTTTATCCCGGAAAATGAAATAGTTCCCACGGGATGTTTAAAATACCTTTTTCCACGCGGACGAAGTCGCGGGTGTCAACTAGTATTACATAATGTCATTTATAGATTAACAAAAAATTACATCACAAATTTAGTAGCCAGGGGGATTATGAGTTATTTTTCCACGCATCTTTGTCCTCTATATAATGATCTATTTTGTAACACGCTTTATCTAATAATGTCTTCTTGATAAGTTTTTTTTTAAATCCATGTCCGATTTTTGCGTTACACTTTGAGGAATTTTATTATAAAACTTTATACATGTACTAAGAAAAGACTTTCTAGTTTTAGCCGACCTAAACATAGGAACCTCTAGCGTAGTGTAGAATCAGAGTAGTCATCAAGACAAGACTATCTTTGTGACAATAATACGCGCCACTGTTTACAAGTTTCGGTCAGGATCCCCATCAGACCTTATATTTGTCTACAACACAACAAAAGCCAAAACATTTCGGGTCTGAATCAAATTGTGATTATTCCGTATCTTATCTGGTTTAGCATTTGTTCCATCTAAGAGGCCTAAGAGAATCTACCACCCCATCTCATCCCGTGGGTGTCGTAAAAGTCGACAGAGGGAAAATGAAAACCAGGAGATGGGCAGCAGCATCTTGCTCGAACATCTAAATAAATAAACTGCGGTTGCCAACCCGTCTGCCAAGTGTGGCAACTATGGCAGAATCCCCCCAAAACGAGAACTACAAACTTTTGTGGCAATCTAAGGGGGAGGCCTATGTTCAGCAGTGGACTATTGATAGGCTGAAACGACGTCGACGACGACGAACTTTACTATGATACCTCTGTTTGCAGTAATACTAACAGAACTGATTTTAATTATTTACAATTAATGATTTATTATATTAACGCAAATATTATACGTTTAATAAAACTAATTTTACAGAATTTACGTCGAATAATTCATAACTAAACTAACTAAATAAATGCGATTAAATCTGTGCGTAGGTACAGTACGTCCGTACGTACATACATTCATACATAAGATCAACGACTGTATCCCATAAGGGGTAGTCAGAGACTGGGCACTCACTGTAAAAGCAGATGACTGCCACAATCCACGTTCCACCAAAACAATGTAATGCACTTGGTGTGATAGATGGTGAGCCCATCGCCACCATGCGCTTTTGGGTGCACAGTGCAGTTTAATTCCTTACTCGCCTTTTACGAGTTCCATTGGATGAGACGGAGTGGTAGTATTCTTTTAACGAGCCGCCACCACACGGCTTATGGTCCGTACGTACGTACTTTTTTACTAAATTCAGTTACATAAGTAACTAATGTATAACTCAATGCGAACAAATCCGTAAAATTAGTATTATCAAAAAGTATATAATTATTAAAAGTTGTGTATGTAAAAGCCGTGTGGTAGCGGCTTAAGAGAATCTCCCACCCCATATCAACCCGTGGGTGTCGTAAAAGTCGACAAAAGGTAAAATGAAAACCAGGAGATAGGCAGCAGCATCCTCCCGAAACATCTGAATAAATAAACTGCGGTTGCCAACCCGCCTGCCAAGCGTAGCAGCTGTAGCGAAATCCCCCTAAAATGAGCGCTACCAGCTTTTGTGACAATCTATGGGGGAGGCCTATGTTCTGTATGTTCAGCAGTGGACTAGTGGTGACTGAAATGATGATGATGATGATAAAAACTGACTACCGTCGTGGTCGAAACCACCACGAAACATTCGTTATGTACATTGAACATAATTTGAGATCACGATCTATGGGACATAGACATAAGAGAAAAAATACTTTCTTAGGTACAATTATATTGTTTTAACGGTATGGTTTCATATAAAAGGTTAATGTTAAGTTACACGGGTGATTGCAGTTATAAATTACAAAGTATTTAGGGTTGTCAGCACTAAAACTGTCAAGCTAGTGGTAAATTACGTTTTTATCTTTAGTTCTAACGTTTCTACGCTTATACCATGAAGGTGTGTTTGGTATACACTTTTTTTTTATAGCCGTGTGGTGGCGGCTCGTTAAAAGAATACTACCACTCCATCTCATCCGTTGGATCTCGTTAAAGGCGAGTAAGGAATTAAACTGCACTGTGCACCCAACAGCGCATGGTGGCGATGGGCTCACCACCTGTCACACCAAGTGCATTATATTGTTTTGGTGAAACGTGGATTGTGGCAGTCATCTGTTTTTGCAGTGAGTGCTCAGTCTCTGACTACCCCTTATGGGATACAGTCGTGATCTTATGTATGTATTTATAACATTTTAATCAAAAATATCGACTTCAACGCAACAGCACCAAACATGCTAAGTAAATTATAGGGTCCCATGATTTACTCATAGATTGTATAATCATAACTTGACCAAAATTATATGAGACCTCCCTTGCGGTATCCCCTTTCGATAAGATTTTTTTTAACACAACAACACAATTCACGAACACGTAAGAACTTACTGTAGGCGTTGCAAATATTTGTTGCATTTAGGAATCGAGCCTGCGACCTGTAATCGTTTAACCATTGTTCTGCTGATTATGTTTCTGCGCTGTAAATCACATCACGCAAAATTTACTATAAAGCATACACACGATACAAGAGAGTACACCCCATGAGTCGTCATCATCATCGTCATCGTCATTTCAGCCTGTCACTAGTCCACTGTTGAACATAGGCCTCCCCACAGATTGCCAAACATTTGTGACTTTCATTTTGGGGGGATTTTGCCCTAGTTGCCACGCTTGGCAGGCGGGTTGGCAACCGAAGATTATTTATTCAGATGTTCCAGGAAGATGCTGCTGCCCATCTCCTGGTTTTAATTTTCCCTCTGTCGACTTTCACGACACTCTCGGATTGAGACGGGATGGTAGATTCCCTTCAGCCGCTACCACAAGACACACATACATACATAGACACACATACATAAGATCACGACTGTATCCCATAAGGGGTAGTCAGAGACTGGGTACTCACTGCAAAAGCAGATGACTGCCATAATCCACGTTTCACCAGAACAATATAATGCACTTGGTGTGATAGGTGGTGAGCCCATCGCCACCATGCGCTATTGGGTGCACAGTGCAGTTCCTTACTCGCCTTTTACGAGATCCATTGAATGAGATGGAGTGGTAGTATTCTTTTAACGAGCCGCCACCACACGACACACCCACCCATGATTCGCAACGTTTTAAAAAATGGGCCAAAATTCTAGCTGTGCATAAGTGTACCGTGATAGTTCAGGTGCCCGGCGCAAGCCTTACATTTCATAGAACGCGATATACCTTAGCTCGATCACCAGTGCCGGCACCGTTAAAATAGTTCATAAGTTTTTACTGCCGACTTACCAAATGCTCAGCCAAGGGAATAAAAATATATCGAGGACATATGAAGTTCACCAACCCCCATTAGCAGCTAGAGGAACTCACCCCGGCTCCAAAAACGTTCAAAATCGGCAGGTAGCCCGTGCTCAGTAGTACGCAGTAGGGCATTCATTGGCTCTTAATTTACTTTTACTTTGAAATGTAAACTTTGACATTAGTTTTTTAATAGGATAAGTCGAGCAAAATTCTCAGAACATTTCTGTATTGCACCACAAAGCGCCCCTCACCCTGAGATATCGGTTCTTAAGTCTCATATGCCTAGTGATTACACTAGGCATATGAGACCTTACCACACTCTCATTTCCTTTCAGATCGATTCACTAATATTTGTCCTACTGCACCTACTACTGCTTCAATGCAAAATAACTGACCTATATCGCTGATTACTGCACAGGAATCCTACCACCAGTCAAATATATGCAGACATTTTTTATTTCTTGTTTCTTAAATTATTGCTATGAAAGTATTTAATTTTTTATATACATATGTTACAGCCCTGGAAACCGTCCCGTTATGACTCTTTTTATCGTCGTGGAAACCTTACGAGGGTGTCGTCACGTGAAAATTTATTGTTACCTCTTACTCCCTTTTTTTTTTTGATGTCCGACTGAATGCGCGCCCACATTTCAAGAAGCGTAGTTATTTGTTGAATTCACGTTAAGTGATACGTGATATATTTTTTTTTAATTTCTCCGCGGAGCCAATTGGTTAGTGTTTCCAACTATCAGGCGGCTCGAGTCCTGGATTTTTATGTAATTTTATTTGTACTAATAATATTAAATTGTAGCATAATTATTGACTTTTTCTGGTGTTGGTCTGTAAAAATATTTTGTTGTTTTGTTGTACACTCGAAAGTCTCCCACACAACAGGTTGAAAGGTTTCTGTCGTCACCCATGTTTGACGTGACATTGGCAGAGTTGTAACTAGAAGAGTCCTGGATTTAAATAAATGGTACCGTTATTAAAATAAGTCTCAAAAGCCAAGAAATTACAGTACCCTTCAGGCCGAAATACAGTGATGTCTGAACCTGCTGCTTGACGGAAAAGTTACTGGCACTGCAGTGGTATCTACCTAGATGAATTTTGGCATAGGAATCCTACCCTACAGTAAATTTAGTAACACAGTAAATAGTAATAGTGGTGATGGTAGGATTCCTATGCAGGAATCCGTTTAGGTAGGTACCCCCGTGCCATTTATTCAATCGTGAGACGGTAGTGTGCAAACGTTATTTTGTTTCGTACGACGTATAACTCACTGTAATGATGATGAAGAATGATGAACTGATGTCTCAGAGTGAAGAGCGCAGTGTGGTGCCACTCAAAAATGTTCCGTGTGGCACATCCTTTGCTATGGGCAGGTGTACCACTTAAAATCAGGTAAATATTTTGCTCGTGTCGTCACTTTCTCCTATAAAAAAAGTTTATTTTATTAAGAAAAATTTGTTAAATAAATAACAAGTTGTATACTTGGAGATTTTATAATTTAATTCTATATTTCGATGCTCATCTGTGTATACCAGCATTTAATTTCATTACCCAAGAAACTGCGTTGATAGTAGTTATTTGATGTTTTACAACATACGCCATAGTCACGCCTCTTTCCCATTGGGCTAGTCAGAGACCACATCTTTCAACTTGCTACGATCCTGACACTCGTCTTTCGCTTCTTCTACTTTCATGAGCGTTTTCATTTAAGACCGTCGGTTGCGTGTACTTAATGTGGTTAGGTACTTTAAAGTGTTGTCTCATATATTTGTTTGACAATATCATACTCAATTATTTTCTTTAATAACTTAGCTTTGTGAACCGCACTAGGCGCACCTAGGCGGATTTCTTAATAGAAATTCTATCACCGGTAAAATAAATATGAATGAAGTCTTAAATTTTCTGTTTCTTCAATAATTACTTTCATGTATCAAACTTTTATTTAACATTTATTTTATATTTTAAACTGATCATAAATTTATTCACATTTCTTTCACCGTTATCAAACCTTTTGCGAACAAAACATTAAGGCAAAGTCTTAAATAAAGTCAAGCGAAGCCATTTCCGAAATGAAGTTTTTAAGTTCAAAGTAAATATTTTTTACCAAAAGACAGTTTGTCTATGGAATGAGAGTAATTTGTGAAGATATAAAGCTATAAAATCCATAAAGATGTTTAGACTAATGTTTTTCTTGTGTCGTGTTTAGTTCAATTTAACAAAGGTATATATATTACTTGGTGGTAGGATTCTATCTAGGTTTCACGTTCACGGTCATCTGACATATACTGTGTTCATACATGTTGTAGATGACACAGCATTTGTTATAGACAGACGTTGCACTTACCATCAGGTGAATGATCGTCACATCTTGTTACATTCTTCCTTAAAGAAGACATATTTTTTTAAACGCTTTTAGTAGTTACACCTGTTACCGACTGTTAATAAAACACAGACCACTGATTAATTATTATAATACGGAAGTTTCTGGTACGTATTGTATTAATACTATGCGTTCGTATACTGCTCCAGTGACTGAAATGTGCTCGAAGAAGTGGACGAGCGATCTTCGCTGCATTTGTAACTATGAATGAATGTAATGGAATTGTCCAATTAAATTTTTACCCTCTTCCAGACATGCAAATAATTTGAAATTTTACAATACAAATTTTCATGACTATTACCAGGTATTTTCACCAGGATCATCAACAATAAAATGATTATTTATTCTGAAATTACAATATGTATGATTTATATTTGGATATTCGCTTTTCACTCTTTTTACATCTCACTCACTCACATACTTTCATGACACTCACTCACATATTCCATTTGCTTATCCGACTAATATCCGTTAAGTTTATCTTGTTAGCCGTGTGGTGGCGGCTCGTTAAAAGAATACTACCACTCCATATAATCCAATGGATCTCGTAAAAGGCGAGTAAGGAATTAAACTGCACTATGCACCCAACAGCGCATGGTGGCGATGGGCTCACCACCTATCACACCAAGTGATATATATTGTTTTGGTGAAACGTGGATTGTGGCAGTCATCTGTTTTTGCAGTAAGTGCCCAGTCTCTGACTACCCCTTATGGGATACAGTCGTGATCTTATATATGTATGTATGTCATCTTATTACGTTCTATGTTATTTAATATTGTTTTTTTTTTTTTAATATTTGTTTATTAAAGTAAAGTAAAGCAACTGCTACAAATATCCCATTGTTGAGCACAGGCTTCCTCTAATTTTTGAGAGGGTTATGGAGGCAGGAAGAGTCTGCCACGCTGCTCCAATGCGAGCTGGCGGACTTCAAATGTCACATGTCTTCGAAATATTTATTATTTCTCAGACATGTAGCTTTCTTCACGACGTTTTCCTTCACCACCGAACACGTGGTAAATCAGCACTTAAAATAGCGATCGACAATTTTAGTGGCGCTGGCACCGGTAATCGAATCCAGGTCACTCGCGTACTATGAAATTGCGGGTATACAATTTTAGTGGCGCTGGCACCGGTAATCGAATCCATGCAACTCGCATACTATGAGATTTTTAAAGCAAGCGCCTGAGCTACCACGGCTCATGTTTGTTTATGATCTTTTATATTGTAATGATCCTAATTGTTTATAGCTTTTACTAATCTGTCGCACACACAGCAAATGACAATCTGTATTACATAATAAATAGGAATTTGTAATTGGCAGTAACGTTTTTTTTTCTTTAATAAACGATGCCCCACAGTAGGATTTCTCCTATATCATGTGGGTGCGTTTTACAGGCATAAACTTTACATGCACATTACAACCAGACCTGAAATCAATAATTTGTGTTTTTGGACAAATATTGGCTCCGACTGGGAATCGAACCCAGGACCCGCAGCGCAGAAGTCAGGTCACGCCAACCACTACGCCAGGCGGTCGTTGCATTTACTTAAGTTATGTCATGTTTTTTTTAACTGTTCCTGATTTCATGATAATAGATAAAATAAATCAGCTAACGTTGTTTTAGTATTGATTACAGTTTTGGAGTACAAAACTTAAAAAAAATCAAAAATTACATACAAAATAAGAATTCAAAGAATGTTTTCAGACTTTACCCGAGAAATATTCTCCTAACAAAATTTTGTTTCGATAATTTTTGCTCAAAAATGTTACTTTTCTGTAACAAAAGAGCCTAATTTTTTAGAAACATAAGCTTTATAAATATTCACGTAAAAATAATTATCATTTCAGCATAACACTAGTCCACTGCTGAACGTAGGCCTCCCTCATAGATTGCCACAAAAGTTTGGAGCTTCCATTTCAGGGGATTTTGCCATGGTTGCCACGCTTGGATAAATAAACAGTTTATTTATTCAGATGTTCCAGGAAGTTGCTGCTGCCCATCTACTGGTTTTCATTTTATTTTTCCCTCTGTCGACTTTTACGACACCCACGGGATGACATGGGGTGGTAGATTCTCTTAAGCCGCCAATATCTGTCCACAAAAACAAAGTTTCGTTAAGGGTTTCCACTAAAGATATTACTCAAATTCACTCACATAGAAAAACCATAACCATAATTCAATTGTAAAAATAATTGAATATTTCTCGTAATCGTTAAAACAAAAACACATTTTGGTGTCAGAAGACGAAGTTACGTGTTAAGAAGATTATCATTATTTTATTCAAAATAATTATTCCACTGTAAATGGATTATCCAGCTAATGGCAGTCGATGTTCTTTTTAAAAATTTGATAAGTACAATGAAAATTTTAAATAAAATACATACATACTGTATCCCATAAGGGGTAGTCAGAGACTGGGCACTCACTGCAAAAACAGATGACTGCCAAAATCCACGTTTCACCAAAACAATAAAATGCACTTGGTGTAATAGGTGGTGAGCCCATCGCCATCATGCGCTGTTGGGTTTATTTATTTAATAAAAGTGACGGAACGGACAAAGCGTTCACCTGATGGTAAGTGCAACGTCTGCCCATAACAAATGGTATGTCACCCAGACCAGTGTGACACCACAATGCGCCCATCACCCTGAGACATCAGTTCATAAGTCTCATATGCCCAGTGATTACGCTAGCTCACAGTGCCCTTCAAACCGAAACACAGTACACACAGTATGTTTGCATACTACTGCTTCACGGCAGAATAACTGGCACTGGGGTAGTACCTATCTAGACGGATTCCTGCATAGGACTCCTACCACCAGTAAAGGGTGCACAGTGCAGTTTAATGTTTTCTTTTATTTACGCGAATATTACACATTTAAATAAAACTACTTTTTTACGGATTTTATCGCGTTTAATTTTTGAACTATTTTTTACCCGACGTTTCGGACGCTTTACAGCACCCATGGTCACGGGGGGACTCAATCCCCCCGTGACCATGGGTGCAAAATAGTTCAAAAATAGTTCAAAAATTAAACGCGATAAAATCCGTAAAAAAGTAGTTTTATTTAAAAGTGCAGTTTAATTCCTTACTCTCCTTTTACGAGATCCATTGGATGAGATGGAGTGGTAGTATTCTTGTATCGAGCCGCCACCACACGGCACATAATAAATAAAATAAGCATATAAATAAACTAAACACTATTAAATTCATTGATTGAATCGAGAATTGCGAAATTAGCCAGTTACAGGGTTAAGATGCAGCACTAAAGTACGCTGATAGCTAAATGCATGAGGTCGTACGGTATCTTACTTACTGAAAATACGCCCGCATACAGCGGGCGTGTTTTCAGTTGGGGATCGTGACTGAAATATATATTTACAAATTTACATATATATTAACATTAGAATAGAATAATTTACATAACTTATTACTTATTTAACGTTATCTTTTTAAGCAACACGGGTTCGCAAAAAATGTCTGTCCTGGGAAGGACCAGCAAGAAACCCGGCTGGGATTGTTTCTTCTTTTTAGTCATTTTAATAATTAAAATTTGTCTTATATTTACGAATCACTTTAAATTGTGTAAAGATTGAACAAAATTCTTAGGATAAAATGATGAATCAAAATGAACTAATTTTCTCTAAGGACCCTTCAACTTTGGTTGTGAGTTTCTGCTGAAGAATTAAATTATTTTGATACATTTTATGTAAGAATTAGAAAACAATTTCGTTGAAAAATCATTTGAAACTAAATGAACTTAATTTTTTACAAAATATTAAAAAAATACAAGTTAAATATTATGATATTAGAAATAACTATACAAAATTTCATTAAAATTCTGTTATCTTTAATAGACTAGACGTGATTTTTTATATAATATTCATAAAGTTGTTGAGTCGCGTAAAAAAACCGTGCGTTTACCTAAAAAGTTTTAGAATTAATATCAGTAATATACATTAAATAACAAACGTAACATACGAGTATCATTTTGAATTGAAAGTAATATTCAGCGGAGAATGCAAACAGCTGATATGGTGATTGATGTTTACTTGTGGTCGGATTCCTTTGCAGCAGCAGTGTGCACACATTACTGTGTTTCAGACGTGAAGGGCACTGTGAGCTAGTGTAATTATTGGCATGGGAGACTTAAGAACTGATGTCTCAGGGGACGGGCACAGTGTACAGAAAGGTTCTGGGTGACACAGTATTTGTTATGGGCAGACGTTGCACTTACAATCAGGTGATTAGTGTTCACCTGACACTGACAACAATTTCATATTTCGGGTCGTTAGTCAATAACATAATGAAAGAACCCTTATATTAGATTCGAATTGAAATTATGATTATGTGCGTCAACTGGAAAATTCTTTGAAAAAAAAACCTGTCTGCCGGCGAATTATTTTTTTTAAGTCAGTGTATCTTACTCTTCTACATTGAAAATAATAATGTCGTCTAAGAAAGTATTGCAGCGAGTCGCTAAATAGTCTCATGCTTATTTATCTGACATCGTAAGAGCTACTAATTGGTACTTTTGTCGGTCTGGCTAATATGCATTGGAGCCACGTGGTTAACATAATCGCAAACATTCTTTCTAATGCACATACATACATACATAATATCACGACTGTATCCCATAAGGGGTAGTCAGAGACTGGGCACTCACTGCAAAAACAGATGACTGCCAAAATCCACGTTTCACCAAAACAATATAATGCACTTGGTGTGATAGGTGGTGAGCCCATCGCCATCATGCGCTGTTGGGTGCACAGTGCAGTTTAATTCCTTACTCGCCTTTTACGAGATCCATTGGATGAGATGGAGTGGTAGTATTCTTTTAACGAGCCGCCACCACACGGCCAACGGCCAACGGTCTTTCTAATGTCACATTAAATAATTCAGTGACACACAGTACATAATATATACTAACAGAAAAATGCTAGTTATATAACAAGTTATATTTAGTGTTAGCCAAATAGTTTGTCTTTGTCAATGCCTTTTACATGTCGATATTAATTACTCAATAGCACTAATATTACAGAGCACAGGGCCAGGCGCTCGCATTTTTTATTTATTTTTTATTTAATTAAGTGACGAAACGAGCAAAACGTTCACCTGATGGTTAGTGCAACGTCTACCCATAACAAATGCTGTGTCATGCTGATCATTTCTATGTGACACCACAATGCGGCCATCACCCAGAGACATCAGTTCTTAAGTCTCATTTGCCCAGTGATTACGCTAGCTCAGTCCCCTTCGAACCGAAACATAGTAATGTTTGCACACTACTGCTTCACGGAAGAATAACAGGCACTTGGGTGGTACCTACGAAGGATTCCTGCATAGAAATCCTACCACCAGTAATACAGTAATACGCAAGTGACCTGAGTTCCATCCCCGACGCCAGCAACACTAACGTTTTTCTACAATTTCAAGTGCTGATTTATCTAGTGTTCAGCGGTGAAAGAAAACAACGCGAGGAAATCTGCGTGTCCGAGGAATAGAAACATTTTGACCGCCGCCAAAATCCTCTCAGAAATGAGAGGAACTCAGTAAAGAAGAAGAAGAAGTGAAGTTTCAGCCAATAAATGTCCCACTGCTGAGCACAGGCCTCCTCTCATTTCTGAGTGGGTTTTGGAGCTAGGAAGAATCCGCCACGCTGCTCCAATATGGGTTGGCGGACTTCACATGTCTTCGAAATATTTTTTATTTCTCAGACATGCAGGTTTCCTCACGATGTTTTCCTTCACCGCTGAGCATGTGGTAAATCAGCACTTAAAATAACAATTTTATAGGTGCCGGCACCGGGGATGTAATCCAGGTCACTCGCGTACTATGAAATTTTACTCTTACTCTTTTTTACTAGTAAAATATATGACATTGTTAAAAAGAATGAAATATCGCCGAATTAAGAATGGAGAATACGCATTATTGTAGAATAAGGGATCGAATATGAAAATAGAATCTATCACAGTGGATTTTGTATAACAGGAACAATTTGAAAATACGACGGACGGTTTCATTAAGGCTCCTCGCAAGAAATTGAATTTATGTGACAACCCTGTCTACAAGAACAAATTTCGTTTCTATTTCAGTGTTGATCGTTTTCTCTCGGACAGTGTAAGCCCATGATGTAAAAAAGAAAAGAAAATATGTTTTCGTAACACATTCAATAATTGAATGTGGTAATGCGCTTTTTGGGTTTAACGCCGAGGCTTATGTTCAGCGATGAATCAAAATGGGTTGAAACGACAAAAATATTTTTATACCTATTGCATAAAATTGATTACCGAGATTATTTTTTTAATCTAAATACGAAGCCTCACATTAGGATATCTCCTGTATCGTTGCGTCATACATTTCAAACACAACCAGACCTGAAAACCAACAATTTGTGATTTTGCTCAAATGTTGGATCCGGCTGGGATTCGAACCCAGGACCCGCGGCGTAGAAGTCAGGTACACTGACTACCAAGCTTCGCGGTCGTCAAAAGGAGATATCACATGAATAAAGTACATATCCAGACTTATATGGATTGATAAGGTAGTGAAATATGTAACAAGAAACTGTTTAGTTTTTAATTATTATGGTAAACTTTTACTGGTGCTCGTAGAAGGATTCCTATACAGAAATCCATCTAGGTAGGTACCACCGCAGGGCCAGCTATAATAGAAGGAAGTGACGAGATTAGCAAAACTTTTACTTGATGGTACGTGCAATGTCTGCTCATAACATATGTAGTGTCACCCAGAAAATTTCCCTGTGATACTACACTGCGCCTACTGGACATATGAGGCTTAAGAACTGGCATCACTGGACGTAGATTAGATTCACAGTAAGCCGATCTAATTAGTAAGAAGTGATATAACCGTGGACTATTCAAAAATACATACACGTATATTATATGTATAGGTACTTGTATGTATTTCATATCATTGTCACGCCTTTTTTCCATATAAAGGAGTGGGCGGAGGTCATAAATGTAGCCCACTTTTCACACTCGCGGGAAACGAGACGTGACGGTTTGCGAACCACGCCTTTTTGGTACGAGACAAAAACGATACAAACACGAGAACGTTTCCACGAGCAATATAGTGACAGCATTGCATATTATGGTGTTATTCTGCACGAAAAAAGACTGCACGTACAATACCTTAGTCGCCTCTTACGATACCTCGTTACGAAAAGAGGTAAGGACTATTCTAATCTGCCGGACACCTATCGGCAAGAAATTCAAAAGTGATAAAATATACTGATAAAATATGGACAGGTAAAAACATACCAAAGTAATTATTCATAGTACATTGTAAGTCACAAGAGAATACAAAATTTTTACTAGCTAGCCGAATTTTACAATCATTGGTCCTTCACTGCAGACCGCATGAGGAAGCTCAGTCGGTATTTGTCTCCAAGATATAATCCATGACGATTATATACGCAATAAAACTAGAGTAACTGGCATAGCTCTTAGGATCATTAAGCTGAAGTGGTTATGGTTCGGCATATAGCTCGTACAACCGACAAACGTTGGAGAAGAAATTTTCTTCAAGGCATGGCCACAAGTTAAGAAACCCTCCAGCAGATGGAGCGACGATTTGCGTCGATTGCAGTAAGTCGACGGATGCAGATGGATCAGAACCGTGTTTGTGGCAATCCATCGGGAAGGCAGCAGTAAAGTGGTGAAAGGCTGAAATGGAGATGATAACGATGGTAATTTTATTTAATTATTGTTATTAAGAAAACAAATGCGATGTCTTCTATATTCGTATTTTATTATATCAAGCGAGCTGAATAATATTTCAGAACTAACATTTATTTTTTGGCGGATGATATTGCCAATTAAAAGGGTACCTACCCGCCAGATTGAGTGGTCTTATCTGAGGAGGACGTCTCCTACTACTAGTAATATTTAGATGTTGGATACAGCGAACTATGCATATCAGAAAACTTTTATAGCGCGATTATGAACGTATGGGAATTTTTCTTGAGCTTCTCATGTGGCGCCATAGATGTCGCTACATCACTCCCCCGCTGAGACTGGAAGTCGTAGTTAGCGTGGAGACCTTGAGACGTCAGGCGATGAGGTGTAGTCTGGGGTTGCGGTGAACCTGTGTCCAGGTCTTCAGTGCATCGAGACCCATACGTCTGGTGATACGACATACGACAGGTGTTGATGCCGCTGGAGTCAGCCTGAGGAGAGGGGCTGCCCGTTGACGATCCTCAGTGGCTGAGAGACTAGGAAGCCCGCGTTGTGCAGACAGTAGTCTGGGTGCTGTGACTGTGACGGCTTAAAGTTTTCTAATTTTTTTTTTCAGTTTTTTTTTATCCTTTATAGTGATGAATCGAGCAAATCGTTCACCTGATGGTAAGTGCAACGCCTGTCCATAAAAAATGCTGTGTCATCCAGGAAATTTATGTGTGACTCCACACCGTGCCCATCACACTGAGACATAAGTTCTTAAGTCTCATATGCCCAGTGATTAAGCTAGCTCACAGTGCCCTTCAAACCGAAACACAGTAATGTTTGCACACTACTGCTTCATGGCAAAATAACTGGCCCTGGGATGGTAACTGCTAGACAGATTCCTGCATAGGATTCCTACCACCACAACAGCAAAACAAAGAAAATACTAAACAAATAACTAAAATAATTACAATAACATTCACCATAAGCCGTTACCGTTCATTTCCGTACTATCGTTGGCCAATTGAAAAACTAATTAAAACTGCTTTTGTAGCAAAGAGGGTGCAGTTTTTAATTGTGTTTACTGGAGTTGGTTGGTAGCAAATACGTATTTGTTAATTATTGGATAACCTCCATTTATTTATTAACTTTTGCTTTACATTTATCCATTGTATTTCCCCATAAATGTATACTATCTTCTTCTCTTTCCTCTTTTTCTCCAGGATGTCTTAATTTTGAAGCTTTCGTTACTTTTACTTTTTGACTAAAACATTGCATTTTATATAAAGTAGAACTGAAGCAGTGTATTTTTGTTCATAAGTACTTTTTATCTATCCACATCGTTTAATGCCAAAAAATTTATCACTAATCGCCATCGTAGTTTTTGCAAATACGGAGAAATTATATATCTCAACTCGACGTAAAAATAGCAAAACAACGGCAAGGAATTAAAATAAATTCAATTTACTTTTCAGTTGGCAATTGCATTTGGGGTACGGAACAATGTGTCAAGAGTGAATAAAACTACAGATAACCAACCAATAATAAGTCGCATTAATTCATAAAATATCATAGAATATTAGAGCAATTTCATAAAATAACATCCCTATGAATATGCCTAAAAATAAAAATGGAGTCTCATTAATATAATGTTAGTTATTTTAAAATAAAAAAGTTCCTGGGTTAGGCAAAACTTTTTTTTTGTTTCATAATCATCACCATCATCATTTCAGACTACCACTAGTCCACTGCTGAACATAGGCCTCCCTCAAAGATTGTCGCAAACTTTGTAGCTCTCTATTTGGGGGGATTTTGCCATAGTTGGCAACCGAAGTGTATTTATTCAGTTGTTCCAGGAAGATGCTGCTGCCCATCTCCTAGATTTCATTTTCCCTTTGACGACTTTTACGACACCCACGGGATAAGATAGGGTGGCAGATTCTCACAAGCTGCTACCACATGGCCGCACGAATGTGAATTACAATTAAAAAAATCTGACTTAAATTATGAAATGTATTATTGTCTGACACAACCTGGTCCCAAGAATGTCATTCTCCTTTAAATTACTTTTTTTTTATCGCAATGAGGCTACAAAACTAACAAGTCGTTCGTCAGATGGCAAATGCAACGCCTGTCCATGTGTTACGGTGTCACTCAGAACTTTATGTTAAAAAGATCCGTGTAGCACTACACTCTTCACTATGAGGCATCGGTTCTTCAGTCTAATATGCTCTATGAATGCAATAGTTTTAGTGTTCTTCAAACCGAAACAATGGTGTTTGCACACACCTGCTTCAGGGGGAATATCTTTAACTGCGGTGATTACTACCTAGGCGAATCCCTCGACAGGTATACTAACACCACTAAAGTTACTAGACTGCTATCATACTTCTTCAACAGAATTTAAAAGTCCACTGCTGGATAAAGGTTTCACCAAAGCTGGTTGGTTTTGCGTAATCACCACGAAACCAGAGTCTTTGCACCTTATTTGATTATCAAAACTTCAATGAAAACACCTTAATTAAAAGAGTAACAAAGGGCGGACGCAATGCCTATTGGCATTCTCTCCCAGTCAAGCCGAGGGCGTGGAGAAAATTGTAAATGACTTAGTTGCTGCTGACTGTCGCCGGTAAGGATAACTTTAGGTCTGTTATGATAGTGGTCTAGTGGTTAGACTACCACGCCGCGGGACCTGGGTTCGAATCCCAGCCGGAGCGAACATTTGTCCAAAAACACAAATTGTTGGTTTTCGGGTCTGGTTGACGATTGACCTAGTATATGGTAGTGGAGGTAAGCTAGGCTAGCTAGGATGGCTAGGAAGGTAGCTAGTCCTCTTACCTTCGATCTTATCACATGGGCGTTACATCGAGCATGGGTGGGTTGGGACGAGTGAGTACCCTCGTGTTTGCGCGTACAGATGTACTATAACATCTCCTGCGTAGTTGATAACTTCCGACAGTATTTGGTACTGGTGGCCGTGGCCGAAAATCGGCCAGGAGGACATCACTTCATAGATATCGTTATTCTGTCATAATTCGAATACCTTGCTATTTTACTGACATTTCCGATACTAGATTTTACGACAACCGCGGGATGGAATGGGTAAACAGGTTCTCTAACACCGACACCATACGGCTTTCATGCTAACCTCTATAATCAAATTTCCTTTCCAGAATTAATACTGCTGAAGCGGCCAACAAATGGTTGACCGCTTCGAACGCTATTTAAGTTTTGACGGTCATTTAAACTTTTGCCGTGCCGCAAAACGACGAGCACATTTCGTGACCGGCAACACACGAAAACTGAAATTGAAAATTATAAAAAAATATAATGTTAGTCGTTGCTGTATAAATAAACTGAAATACGTTAAAGAATTTTATGACATGACGTGTAATGTGCTATACTAGACAGCCACTATAAATATATTAGCATTTTTTAACAAACCATTGCTCGGTTGGTGAAGTGACTAAGTGACAGGCTTCTGCAACATGAATCGCTTGCTCAATTCTCTGAGGGGATAACTATTTGGTCTTTTTCAATATTTCTTTTTTTTTTCTTGCTTTTTTCTTTCTTTCTTGCTTGCTTGTTTACTTTCCTTCTTGCTTTCCAAATGTATATGCCATTAACTCGTACTGGTACTGGTGGTAGATTTACTGTCGAGGAATCCGTCTATATGGGCAATATAGCAGTAGTGCAAACTTAATGTGTTTCGGTCTAAATGGCACTGATATCTGTAATAACTAGGCATATGAGACTTAAGAACTGACGTCTCAGGGCGACGGGCACAGTGTGGACACAGAAATGTTCTGGGTGACACAGCATTTGTTGTGGGGAGATGTTACATTGTCCAGGTAAACGAAAACTCGACTCATCACTTTCTCCCATCAAAAAACAAACTCTTTCTTTATAGAGTTTTTAAGCGAATATGATTTGTGCTAATCAAAATCAATCTTACTTCACATGCATGATACTTATTTTTCTAGGCAATTCTGTTCTGCAGGCTACACCAACCAACTCATGATGTAGGAATAAAGGCTGTTTATTTAAGACTAAATACAATGTAAATAGTGTACATACGTGTTCATATTTATACATGTAAAAAAATACGATTAAATGCTTATATGTATTTATTCTGATGACAATTTTTTGACTCGTACCAAAATGGCGGCGACGTGGTTCGCCACCCGTCACGTGTTGTTTTCCGCGAGGGCGAAACAAAGGCTACGTGAGTGGCTTCTACTTACCCCTTATATGGGTGACCGTATGTATGTATGTATTCTGATTAATATTATTAGAGTTAAAACATAGGAACGGATATAATTGTAAAGAATTGCAATAACGTACAGTCACGCCTTTTTCTCATTAAAAGGGTAGGCAGACGCCACTCACGTAACCCACTTTTCGCTCGCGAATGAAACGAGATGTTGACGCGTGGTGATCCACGTCGCCGCCGTTTTGGCACGTGTCAAAAACTTCTTACTCCCCACTGCGTTCCCCTGAGCAGTATAGTGCCAGCATTGCATATTATTTTGTTATTCTGCACGAATTAAGGCTGTCCGTACAATACCTTAGTCGTCTCTTACGACACCTCGGTAGGAAAGAGGTAGGTGCTACACCTATCGTCTATATAAAATTGCAATGAATTATTAATTGCACCGTTTTAAATAGTTGTGACTACCGCGTGGCCTAGTGGTCAGAGTACCTGACTTCTACGCTGCAAGTCCTGGGATCGAATCCCAGCCGAAGCCAATATTTGGGTTTTTTAGAAATTTATATCAGTAAAACGAACTCACGATCTAACGTAATGCGTTTTTTGAAATTAAAAAAAGAGGCGTTTCTGATGCATCAAAAAATAAATAAAAATAAAGCGTTAATAATAATCACGTCTTGGAAACAATAAAAATATTTTTGTCGTTAAATATAACCGGAATTAAGATAGCTGAAGGGAAAAGAAAAAAAAAAGATAACGAATGACAACGAAAAAAGCGCCCTAAAGAAATTAAAGCATTCTCTAAGGACGTCCGCCTGCGGTGTCATTGTACGTGACGTGACAGACAAGCTTGCTTAACTTTTTAAACTGTCTTCGGCACTGGGGCACGGGAATTCTCATTTTACAACTTGTAATACGATTAGAGTAAGAATTTTTTTTTTTATTTCATAAAATGTTGAAACGAGCGAAACGTTCACCTGATGGTAAGTGCAACGTCTGCCCGTAACAAATGCTGTGTCACCCAGAAAATGTATGTGTGACACAACACTGACCCATCACCCTGAGACATAGGTTCTTAAGTCTCATATGCCCAGTCATTACGCTAGCTCACAGTGCCCTTCAAACCGAAACACAGTAATGTTTGCACGCTACTGCTTCACGGCAGAATAACATGCCCTGGAAAGCAGCTACAGGAAAGCCAGTAGGTATTTAGGAGCTGATTCCGCTGATTACTGCTGCACTTTAGTGAAATCACTAGGTTGTTAATTGTCAGTTTTGCTTGTACTACAAGAAAAATTTAACCGTCCCCAATAAAGATTGAATTTCGAGTGTTTTAATACAGACTATCGATTTTTTTTTTCGAAAATTACATTCCCGAATAAATGAGCTATGTTAAGAAAACTCACTGACGTTTTATCATTTCAGCGTATGACTAGTCCAATACTGAACACAGGTCTCCCCTATAAACAGCCACTAATGTTAGTAGCTTTCAATCTGGGAGGGTGCCATAGTTGCCACGCTTGACAGGCGGGTTTGCAACCGCAGTTTATTTATTCAGATGTTCCATGAAGACGCTGCCCATCTCCTGGTTTTCATTTTCCCTCTGTCGACTTTTCAACACCGACGGGTAGAGATAGAGATCTTATATTATATATATATATATATAGATAGATTATCTTAAGCCGCCACCACACGTAACGTTAAATCGAAAGTTAATAAATAATTTATAAAAAAAAATCTTAAGCCACCAGCCCAAAGCTAGCTAGTATTCCCTGAAGAAGTCCTGATTTACTTGTAAGTTACTGCAACTTATGCCTCCACCTTTAATTCTAGGTTTAATTAAAGGTGCCATAATTTTTTTTTTAATTTTATTTCAAACAAAATCACAGTAATGAGTACGTTACCCTTTTTTTAATTTATTTAAAGTATTTGCGTTCATGAGACTGCTCAAATCAGATTTATTACTCCATCTAAAAATACGATCGCTTATTATCACCTAATTTCGCAGCATCGCACAATTAGAAATGACCGCGGATTAAACAGTTAATTACCACTATACTGCTGGCATTCATCGCCGATTCATGATCCCGGATTTACGGGAATAATCCGTTTTACCCAATCAACTATTAATCAAACATACAGCTCAGTTAATTAGCCTACAAACGATATACGATACTTTACGAATATGATTATATCTTTGGTCTATATTACGTGTCCGGCAGAGTAGAATAAAACCCACCTCTTTCCTACCGAGGTGTCCTAAGAGGCAACTAAAGTATTGCACGGACAGCCTCTATTCGTGCAGAATAACATCATAATATGCAGTGCTGTCACATTTCGCAGAGATTTTGCCATAGTTGCCCCGCTTGGGTTCGCAACCGCAGTTTAGGTTTTGCTATAGTTAGTCGCTTGGCAGGCGGATTAGTAACCGGGTAAATAAACTGCTATTTATTAAGATGTTCAAAGAAAATGCTGCTGGCCACCTCTTGGATTCAATTGATGTAATTATAACCAGATAATGGGAATATATTTTAAATTAAAATTATTGTAATGAAATTGAACCATACCATTCACAAGTACGAAATGGGCACGTACGATGATAAATTCATAATGACATGAGTAATTTTTTGTTATTATTATATCGATGTGCATCCGAAATGTGGTTATGAGTATTAATTATTTGCATACTCATTAATTTGTTAATATCACGCAGCACACAAAACTACAAACAGCAGAATCGTGATAAAACTTTAATTTATTGTAACACTAGCTGATGCCCGCGACTTCGTTCGATAAAGGTTTTTTGAAGATCTCGTAGGACATTTTTTTTATTAGGTAGAGCGATGAAACGAGCAAAACGTTCACCTGATGGTAAGTGCAACGTCGACCCATTCCTGTATGACACCACACTGTGCCCATCACCCTGAGACAAAAGTTCTTAAGTCTCATATGCCCAGTCATTACGCTAGCTCACAGTGCCCTTCAAACCGAAACACAGTAATGTTTGCACACCACTGCTTCACGGCAGAATAACTAGCCCTGGGGTGGTGCCTACCTAGACGGATTCCTGCACAGGAATCCTACCACCAGTAAAAAGTGATTAAAAAAAGGGATTAAAAGTATCCTATGTCCGTCTCCAGGATGTAAGCTATCACTATGCCGAATTTCGTCAAGGTCTGTTCAGTGGTTGAGCCGTGAAAAGGTAAGAAACAGACAGAGGGACAGAGGGAGTTACTTTCGTATTTATATCAGTATGGATGTTAACGCCAAATGGTGATTCGTGACGTAATGGTAATTAATTCGTTAATTTTAATATTCATCGTGTACTCGCAAACAATCCATTTAGTTTTTTTCTAATGACTGTAACCGATGCGACGACATTTTTTTATTGTATATTGTGATGAAACGAGCAAACCGTACACCTGATCAAAAGTGCAACGTCTGCCCATAGCGAATGCTGTGTCACCCAGATCACATCTGAGCGACACCACACTGCGCCCATCACCCTGAGACATCAGTACTTAACTCTCATATGTGTAATGTGATTACATTAGCTCACAGTGCCCCTCAAACCGAAACACAGTAATGTTTGCACACTACTGTTTCACGTCAGAATAACTGGCCTTGGGGTGTTTCCTACCTATGCTCTCATCTTAAGCCCTTCAGAATAATAAAGCCTTATGCGACACTCTTCTCGCTCGTCGTCCAGAGACATCAATTCTTATAAGTCTCATATGCCCTCTAATTACACATCTGATGGACTGTTGCCTGGCAAGTTGAAGAGTTCAACTAAAGAACTGGTTATCCTAGTACCTGACACGTCACCGCTTCGACACTTGCTCGGCACCGGTCTCTAATTCTTATCTGGTATAATTGAGATGTTAATCCCGGGATCTAGAGAAATGAGAGTTTCAGATTTTTCAATATTTTTTATATTTTTCATTAAATAAGGAGTGGTAGCTCAGGGGCTAGGCGCTCGCTTTAAATTTCATAGTATGCGAGTGACCAGGGTGCGATTCCCGGTGCCGGCACCACTAAAATTGTTAATTGCAATTTTAAGTGCTAATTTACCACGTGCTCGGCGGCGAAGGATAACATCGTGAGGAAACCTGCATGTCTGAGAAATAAAAAATATTTCGAAGACATGTGCATTCCGCCAACCTGCATAGGAGCAGCGTCTTCCTAGCTCCAAAACCCTCTCAGAAATGAAAGGATGCCTGTGCTCAGCAGTGGGACATTTATAGGCTGAAACTTTACTTTACTTTTCACTTTAAGGCGTGCGAGGCACACACTAGGATTTCTTATGTATCATGGTTGATTTTTACGGACTTTTAACACAACTAGACCCGAAAACCAACGATTTGTGTTTTTGCCCAATTGTCGGCTCCGGTTGGGATTTGAACCCAGGACCCGCAGCGTAGAACTCAAGAACGCATGGCAGCAGGGCGACACCACAACTGTTATATGCACGCAGGTGTATTGACTTGTTCGTCTTATCACAAACTTCTATAATTCACTTAGGCCTCCCCCATAGATTGCCATAAAAGTTTGTAAATCTCAATTTGGGGGGATTTTGTTTGAAATTTATTTTAACCAGTAAATAATTGACAAGATTTTAATCATCGTAAAAAATGGCTGTGGTCGGTTTCAATCGGTCATTGCGACGAAGGCGCGCAACCCGAAGCTTGTAGTAACTTTCTTTATAATTTATAATTAAAAATTCACCTTAATACTTCAAGTTCTGTCTAACTTATCTTACTTTCTAGTCTTAAATTACTTCCATGATAAGATAATCTATTTTTTACTGGTGGTAGGATTCCTATGCAGAAATCCGTCTAGGTAGCCAGTTTTTCTGTCATGAAGCAGTAGTGTGCAAACATTGCTGTGTTTCGGTTTGAAGGGCACTGTGAGCTAGCGTAATCACTGGGCACATGAGACTCAAGAACTCATGTCTCTGGGTGAGGAGCGCAGTGTAGTGACACAGAAATAATCTGGATGACACAGCATTTGTTATGGGTAGACGTTGCACTTACCATCAGGTGAACGTTTTGCTCATTTCGTCACTTTATAAAATAAAAAAAAATCTATACTAATATTACAAATGCGAAAGTAACTCTCTCTGTCACTCTGTCTGTTTGTTACCTTTTCACGGTTAAACCGCTAAACCGATCTTGACAAAATTTGACATGGAGATAGCTTGCATTCCGTAAACGGACTTAGGATGATTTTTATCCCGGAAAATCAAATAGTTCTCACGGGATATTTAAAAAACCTATGTCCACGCGGACGAAGTCGCGGGCATCAGCATTAGTTTGAAATATAACTGAAAATGTTTATAGAATAACCCATTTCGAAACATTATTTTATGATTAATAAAAACTTAAAGAAATTCATTAATTTGATTGCTTGTTTTATTTATCAGGTGATTGAATAGACATTTTTATTGGATAGATTGGATAGATAGGTGACGGATTATTTTCAAATTAAATCCAACCGCCTAACAGTTACAAACTACTAGATCATTTCATTGCAAATTACATATTGCGAAATTAGGTGGCAATGAACGATCGTACCATTCGACGGAATATTCAGTTCGATTAGAGTTTCAGAATGTGACTGACAATTCTGAAAAACCATTAACCATATATCCAATACACGGTATTTAGTGGTTCTGTGTTAATTATGAATTATGTGCAATTAATTAAAATGTAGCCGTGGTAGCTCAGGGGCCTGGTGCTCGCCTTTAATTGAAATCCCAGGTCACTCGCGTACTATGAATAGTACGCGAGTGACCTGGGTTCGATCCCCGGTGCCAGCACCTCTTAAATTGTTCTACAGTTTTAAGTGCTGATTTACCACGTGCTTAGCGGTGAAGGAAAACATCGTGAGGAAACCTGTATGTCCGAATAGAAAACTTTCGAAGACATGTGAAGTCCGCCAACTCGCATTCGAGCAGCGTGGCGGATTCTTCTTAGCTCCTAAACCCTCTCAGAAATGAGAGGAGGCCTATGCTCAGCAGTTGGACATTTAAAGGCTGAAACTTTACTTTTTTTTTAATTAAAATGTAGCCGTGGTAGCTCAGCGGCCGGGCGCTCGCCATTAACTTCATAGTACGCTATTGACCTGAGTCCGATCCCCGGTGCCGGCACCTTTAAAAGTGTTCTGCAGTATTAAGTCCTGATTTATTACGTGCTCAGCGGTGAAGAAAAACATCGTGAGGAAATATACATGTATAAAAATATTTCGAGGACATGAGGACCTCGCCAACCCGTACATAAGAAACATATACACGATGTCAATGTCAATGATGTCACTCGCGTACTAGTACTATAAAAATTAAGGCTAGCTTCTGAGCTACCTAAGTACTCAATTGGTCTTAATTTAATTGCAAATATTTTTTACAGTTGAATTACTTACATATTTTTTTTAAGAAAAATAAAACTACTACAAAAAATTTTACCAGCCGTTCTCTGTAGTGCATTTTTTGAAATTCAAACTTATTTTTCGACCAAAAGCTTCGAAATAAACCCAAATTGAACAAATATTTTTTACTAAATATATTTGCTGTCGTAAACTAAATCTTGAATCTAAGGCATAAAAATGAAGGTTATACTGCACATATCCGGAAGTGTAACCAAGACAAAGAGTAGTATTTCATGAGAAAAATGGGGCTTTAAGCTTTATAATAAAGCATGTTGCTTTTAAACTGCAACCTTTGATCCCTCTAGAGGATGGAGTCTATTTATTAGATGTTAAGGGATATTAAAGGATTTAGAAAGAATTAATGTTGTTTATATTTCCCATTTAATTTATTGTACAACATGCCTGCCTTACATATGTTTAACTAAATGTAATTTAGCCTTTATGTTTTTACATTAACAGGAGTAGAGAAGAGTAGACAAAATATATAAAATCTGTAAAATAAATTTAATATTTTATCATCGTTTCAGTTAATCACTGTCAAACATGAGCTGTGTGTTAGCGGCTTAAGAGAATCTACTCAATCTACTTAAGAATCTGCTTAAGAGAATAAAGTGGGGCAACGTGAGAGCTACTAACTTTTGTGGCAATCTATGGGGGAGGACTATGTTCAGCAGAGGACTAGTGATAGACTGAAATGATGAAGATGATGATATAATATCTATTTAAAAACGGTATTAAATGACTTCGAGGGGGAACAGTGTAGCAAAAACGAGCGCAAGTGTTCTGGAAAAAATGAACACTTCTGCGAATCCTACCTAATGTTTCCTTTGCTCCAAATTATTATTTAGCAGACATACATACTCATTCAGAGGCTATAATAATGTCAGTCACTATAATTAAGTAGTTTGTCGACGTAGCGGTAAAATAACTCGCATCACATATTAGTAACGTGAATTCTAATACTGGTAATTAACAGAGCTGTTACTAAGCTGCTGAATTAAAAAACTAGCTGTACATAAATATACGAAAAATACTAAACGCAATATCTTTGTGAGATAGTTCAATAAGAAAGAGCGAGTGGTGACTAACAGCTTCCTTGAAACCTTTTTTATGGAAGTGACGGAGATTAGAAAATCGTTCACCTGATGGTTTATTTATTTATTTATAGGCAACCAGAGGATATTACATCAATACGTTATATAATTAAATTCATAAACATTTTTTTTTATTGTGTAAAGTGACGAAACGAGCAAAACGTTCACCTGATGGTAAGTGCAACGTCCGCCTACGACAAATGCTGTGTCACCCAGAATATTCCCGTCCTCGTGGAACGTCAGTTTTTAAGTCTCATGTGCCCAGTGATCGCCAGTGCCTTTCAGACCGAAACACAGTAATGTTTACACGTTACTGTTTCGCGTCGGAATAACTGGTCCTGCGGTGGTACTTATCTAGACGGATTCCTAGGTAGGAATCCTACCACCAGTAAGTAGTGTAACAAAACGTGACGTAATAACAATTGCGACCTCACCGTAGTCTTACCGCTCAAGAAATTATTTGTTAAGATATAATGTACCCCCCCCCCCCCCGTGGTTCGCCACTCACCTTTCTAATCGAAACACATTGGGAAAGTACATCTCTGACTGCAGATTAATTGGCATTGTGGTTGTTTACCTATGGATTTATGCGCAGATCATACCACCAGTGAGTACGTATAGGCACAGACAGAGACACCCGTTGCCCACTTTTCGCCCCCGCGGGAAACGAGACGTGACGAGTGCCACGTCGCCGCCATTTTGGTATTATGAGGACATGCATACATAATACAGCATTAATAACAATTACAAAGGTCATTCTAGCGTAAGTAAAACTAGGCAACGACTGATATGATCATGTCAAAGATCAAGCTCACCACAGAGTGTACATATACTCGTATGTAAATTACGAATATTTTTTGTCACATTCGGAATTACGTATATAAATTTCTTAAAGTATTCCCATCTACTTGAACCATTACCATAGCTTAATTCAATATAGATTGTTTAGAACGTATCAACACTCGCTCCATACGATTAAGATTTTGTTTAGGAAATTACATTTAGGAAAATAAAAAGGTCCCAAATATTGGACTAGCCTCAATTATTGTCATTGTTATTTTATTTTTTTGACAATATAAGTATTCATTTTCAATATTAGTAGGTTGAGTAGTTAGATAAGGATATTTCGTAGCTTGCGAAGAGACAGGTGATATGTAGCAACTGTTTACTTTGGATATAACAAATGCATTGATTTTTAACCACAACAGATGTTTATGATACAATACCCATTACTGGTGGTAGGATTCCTATGCAGGAATCCGTCTAGGTAGGTGCCACCCCAGGGTCAGTTATTCTGCCGTGGAGCAGTAGCGTGCAAACATTACTGTGTTTCGGTTTGAAGGGCACTGAGAGCTAGCGTAATCACTGGTCATATGTGACTTAAGAACTGATGTCTCGGGGTGACGGGCGCAGTGTAGTGTCACACAGAAATGTTCTGGGTGACATAACATTTGTTATGGGTAGACGTTGCACTTTACAGCAGGTAAAATAAAAAAAATTACCACAAGTGAATTGTATGCTCCCTAAAATGTACCATGTTTATTTTTGTATGTGTATTATTGCGCTCTCTGATACAAACATACTCTATGTTTTCGTATGACAGGCAAGCGGATATATGCAACCGTGTCCAATGCAGCCGGCTTCGGTGATTTATTTAGATGATTCTCAACATTGGAATGGAATAATGCCGTAACAATTACTTTAATGTAGCAATATAAACGCTGTTGTAACATATGTTATATAATGAAAAGTGATAATTCTTGGATTTTAATTGAACGAGCCAGAATTTAATTCACCATTGGTGATATAAATTTTTTTTTTTTATTTCATAAAAGTGACAAAAAGAGCATAACGTTCAGCTGATGGTAAGTGTAACGTCTGCCCATAACAAATGCTGTGTCACCCAGAAAATTACTGTGTGACACCACAATGCGCCCGTCACCCTGAGATATTAGTTATTAAGTCACATATGCCCAGTGATTACGCTAGCTCTCAGTGTCTTCAAACCGAAACACAGTAATGTTTGCACACTGCTGCTTCACGGCAGAATAACTGGCCCTGGGGTGGTACCTACCCAGACGGATTCCTGCATAGGAATCCTACCACCAGTAATGGGTATTGTATCATAAACAACTGTTGTGGTTAAAAATCAATGCATTTGTTTTATCCAAAGTAAACAGTTGCTACATATCACCTGTCTCTTCGTGAGCTACGAAATATCCTTATCTAACTACTCAACCTGCATCGGAATCCTACCACCAGTAAATAACCATTAAATAGGGGAGAAAGGTTCTCGAGTGGTAACCTCGCACCGGCAAACGTAGTGTAGGGTGACCCTCCACTAGATGGAGCGACAACCTGCACGGTTTTGCGGGAAGTCGATGAATGCAGGTGGCTCAGGATACCCGAAAACCAGCAATTCGTACTTTTACACGAATGTTGGCTCCAGTTGGAATACTAATCCAAGATCCGCGACTCCGTAGTCAGATATTCTGACCACTCAGCCCCGAGATCGTCGAAAATAGACACAGAACACGCTTATTATGAAAGAACAGGTTAGTAAGTCTGCTGCAGATGATTTTATATGTGTATTTTCAAAAAAAAATCTGTATCTTCGAGAAGATCGAAAGCCATAAGATATTTCAAATATTCCGACACCAATGCTTATTTAAAACAAATCATTTCATCTTTAATACCGACTCACACTCACTGTTAAATATACAATTTAATGTAATAAAGTTTATATAAAAGATATTAAAGAACCGGAGCATAAAGACTTTAAATCAGGGCAAAGTGAAGTCACTCAAATATTATTCATATTTTATTTTATTCACAGCTCAGTTTCCGTATCATAAATGTCTCCCCTAAGGGGGAGCTTTGAACGTCGAGTCTATTTTTGCTTTGAGATCGCCGCATGTCGTAAGAAATAGCGATAACTTCATCTCACTTGATTAAAATTTTATATTTTAAACCACAATTTTTTGTTACACAACGATATTTCCCGTCCGGGTTGATTTAAGCCAACGTCGGCAGTTTTGTTTTAAATACTGTCAGAAGCTATCAATTGCGCAGAGGATACAATATAGCATATCACAATATTACTCGAAAAACCTAGAGGAACTAACCTTCTGATCATCATCTGATGTAACGCCCATGCGAAAAAATCGAAAGAGAAAGTAGGATACAGGGTAAGACATGTTGTGTTTAAAAAGTGTTAGTGACAACTAATAAAAAAGTTCAAAGTATTTGTACTGGTACTTTTTAAGAAGGGTTATCATAATAGTAAGGAATACATGGATGATGATAACCCCTGGGAATGAGGTGATCGCTGCCAAGCTATTACTACATCTTTCTAAAACTGCTGTAATTGTATATTTCAAATGACTGAAAAAAAAAATCCTGGGTTTCTTCTCAGGACCGAGGCATTTCTTTGCGAACCAGTGTAGTTTAAAATAAAATTACGTTCAGTAAGTATTATGTAAATGATACATACATACATAAGATCACGACTGTATCCCATAAGGGGTAGTCAGAGACTGGGCACTCACTGAAAAAACAGACGACTGCCACAATACACGTTTCACCAAAATAATATAATGCACTTGGTGTGATAGGTGGTGAGCCCATCGCCGCCATGCGCTGTTGGGTGCACAGTGCAGTTTAATTCCTTACTCGCCTTTTACGAGATCCATTGGATGAGATGGAGTGGTAGTATTCTTTTAACGAGCCGCCACCACACGGCTTTTATGTAAATTATATAGATTATAAATTAGATAGATTAGTAAAGGGACTACATTGAAATTTAGCATTTCCACATCTATAGCTAACGGTAGATCCTTTCGGGACAGCGCAACTTCTTGCGTTTCTTCTGTCTACCTCATCCAATATACGAGTACTACACGCTATCTTGAATCATAGAGCCAACGTTATTTTATTACTGATTAAAACAAAATATACTTGAAGTAGTTTAGTAAATAAATTGGCTACACGCCGTGTGGTGGCGGCTGAAGAGAATCTACCACCCCATCTCATCCCGAGGGTTTCGTAAAAGTCGACAGTAGAAAAATGAAAACCTGGAGATGGACAGCAGCATCTTCCTGGAACACCTGAGTAAAAATATACTACGGTTGCCAAACGCTCACCAAGCGTGGCAATTATGGCAATATGAAATGATCCCCTCAAAATGAGCTACAAACTTTTGTGGCAATCTATGAGGGAGGCCTATGTTCAGAAATGGACTAGAGATAGGCTGAAACGACGAAGACGACGACAGATAAACCAAACAATGTTATCATTGCCAATATATTTATATAACGTAACTTTAAGACATTTATACTCTTTATAACCCTTATATTTCCACGAAACTTACACAACGACGTGATAACAGAATTTATGCCACCTATTGTGTACCGGAGCGAATTTAAGCGGGTCAACTTATGAGCTTCTTAAGTTCTTATATCAGTCTGTTCATTTCAGACAGTAAATCACGCCGCCTGTATTAAATTTATTATTCTAATGAATCCTAGCAGAAATCTTAAGAAGCTTGTTAAAATTGAGAACATGCGGCCATCAAACATGATGAATATTTTCGTTTTGCAGATAACTTGCTTTTTTTCTTTCTAATTCGGGTATAGGGTAATGAGTATATAAAATACCGCAGTCCCCGCATAACATCTTAAGGAGCCAGGAGTGCCTGAAAACCAGCGCTGCATGGGATTAATCACGTCTCAGCAAATGCTGAGTCACCTCCTGTTGCCTAAAAATAATTTAAGCATCATGTCATGTAAAGGTTTATTTTTTTATTTTTGTGGCAATAAACTGATTTTTTTATGAGTTTTCATAATCACTCTATTATGTAAAAAATGTGTTTTTTAGAATTTGTTTTAATAATACTAGTTATATCTGTCGACGCAGGGACGATTTTATTTATAATTGAAAATTAGTTTTATTATAATATTAATAATACTGTCACTGTACTACTCATGGGTACGCAATGGGGAGTAAGATTTTTTTTACTCTTACCAAAATGGCGGCTACGTGGTTCGCCACCCGTCACTTCTCGTTTCTCACAGGGGCCAAAAAGTTACCTACGTGTGTGGCCTCTGCCTTATATTGGATTCTGTCTTATATTGGAAAAAGACGTCATCTTCTTCCTATTTATGAAACACCTATACTCGTATAAGGTGGGCTGTGTATTACGTAATGACGGAGCCCGGTTTGAACACTTATTCGAATAAAAAAAAGATCTTTTGCCAAGGAAAAGGCTAGCGAGGCTGCAGTTTTAATTACAAATATCGAGTGGTCAAATATTTCCCTTCCAAACCACGTGGTACATCTGCAGCTGCAATATTATTATACAAACATAAGTTATGCAGGCGATATGCAAACTCAGTGACCAGGCGTTCATTTGCAACTAAATTGACTTTTGGAACTAATGTCAGACATGTGAGTAAAAATTAAAATTTAGGAATTTCGTCTCGAAATCTTTTAATTAGATCTTTAAGTCAAACTACGAATCGTATGCCCAGTAACTACGCTAACCAAAACTTTTGGTTTGCACTCCAGCAGTGTGACGACTTGACGGCAGAATAACTATGACGATACTGAAAAACTAGTCACCAATTTTTTTATTTTTTTTTTTGGATAAAGTGATGAAACGAGCTTAACGTTGACCTGATGATAAATGTAACGTCTGCCCATAACAGTTGCTGTGTCACACAGAAAATTTCTGTGCGACACCACACTGTGTCCATCACCCTGAGACATAAGTTCATAATTCATAAGTACTTAATTCATGTGGTAGCGGCCTAAGAGAATCTACCACCCCATCTCATCCCGTGGGTGTCGTAAAAGTCGACAGAGGGAAAATCAAAACCAGGAGATGGGCAGCAGCATCTTGCTGGAACATCTGAATAAATAAACTGCGGTTGCCAACCCGTCTGCCAAGCGTGGCAACTACGGCAAAATCCCCCCAAAACGAGAGCTACAAACTTTTGTGGCAATCTATGGGGAAGGCCTATGTTCAGCAGTGGACTATTGATAGGCTGAAACGACGACTTAATTCATATGCCAAGTGATTACGCTAGCTCACAGTGCCCTTCAAACCGAAACACAGTAATGTTTGCACACTACTGCTTCACGCCAGAATAACTGGCCCTGGGGTACCACCCCTACCTAGACGGATTCCTGCATAGGAATCCTACCACCAGTAAGTTAGTCCAACATTGCAGATATATATTTTAAGTTTTCTTTTTTTCAAAATTATATTGTATTAGTATTTCTAACAAACGTAAATAGATAATACTAACACAAATAACAACTTTTTTTAAAAAGTGTGTACATGTCATACTTCTGTCACTGCTAAACCTAATCCATCTAGGTAGGTACGACCCCAGGGCCAGTAATTCTGCCGTGAAGCAGTAGTGATCAAACACTACTGTGTTTCGGTCTGCAGGGCACTGAGAGCTAGCGTAATCACGGGGCATATGAGAGTTAAGAACTTATGTCTCAGGGCAATAGGCGCAGTGTGATGTTACACAGAAATATTCTGAGTAACACAGCATCTGTTATCGGTTGACGTATCACTTACCATCAGGTGAACGTTTTGCTCGTCTCGTCACTTTATAAAATTAAAAAAAAACACCTTACATACATACTTGTACTTAACACACACACAACTACATACTCCCGCACGCATGCACGCACGCACGCACGCACATACTCACACATATTCTAGTACAATAAACAGTTAAAGTATTGTAATGACTAACTAGGGGCGGAAACCTGGTGTCCTAAAATACAGACGCAAAGCCTAGTTTATGCACCAGTCTCCTACAGTATCCGAATGTGTACTACTTTTATAAAATGTTCATAGTTATGTAGTGACTATATTGTGGGAAGAAATAAATAAATTATTATTTATATTATAAATTATTAGTTTTCTTGTCGGGTTGGGATATATATGAATATATAGATAAATATATAAAATAAATAAGATACTATAAGACATAATATATACCTAATAACGATACTGGAATGATTGAATATAATAGTATTCCTTTTTTCATATTTTTAAAAGAGTATGAATATTAGTTTGAGACCAAGTCTTCGATATTTAGATTAATATTACAAATCCGTGTTAACTGAACAGAGGACGACTACGCACTTAGAAAAAAACAAGGAACTTTTAGTGTAAATCAGGCATCCTTTAATATGGTAGTGAGAAACGATTACTAGAAATGAGGCACCAACGACTATCTAAAAAAGTATATATATATATATTATAGTCTATAAAAGTACTTTGACGAAAATACCATTACCGTCAATTCAGCCTATCACTAATCCACTGGTCAACGTAGGCCTCCCCCATAGATTACCACAAAAGCTCTCCTTTAAGTGGAATTTTGCCATAGTTGCCACGCTTGACGCGCGGGTTGTCAATCGCAGTTTATTTATTCAGATCTTTCAGGAAAATACACCTGCCCATCTTCTGGTTTTAATTGTCCCTCTGTCGACTTATACGACAACCACGCGATGGGATAGGTCGGTAGATTATCTTAGCCGCTACCACACACACAGTCTCTCAGACTATATCGATCGTAGTCTAACAATATTGAGGTAAATCGCCGGCTGTTCAAGTTTGAACACCCCTGGCCTGAACGGATACAATCACAGTGTTAGTACTACAGCTTTTAAGTAGTGTGCAACCAGCACTATGTTTCGGTTCGAAGAAAACTGGAGCTAGTAAGTTTCGTGGGCGCCGCTGAAGGTTTTTAAAAAGACGACTTGTCTCTACAACTGTTTAATTAAGACTTAATAATACAATATTTAATACGGCTATTTATAATTACAAAAATGCTTACTACCTATAACTTGTTTGTGCATGAGGCTCTGTTACATTCAGGCTTAACTGTAATCCGAAGCCAGACTCTCGACTAATCATAATATGAGTGAATGGAATCAGCTTCGCCCGCAGGCAGTGCAATGCGATGCTGCAAAACAAAGTCGACCGCGTGGCATAGTGGTTAGCGTACCTGACTTCTGCGCCACCGGTCCTGGATTCGATTCCCAGCCGGAGGCAACATTTGTGCAAAAAACACAAATTGTTGCTTTTCGGGGTATGGTTGTGTTGTGCATGTGAAATGTATGTTTGTAAAACGCACCCACGATACAGGAGAAAATCCTACTGTGAGTCTTATCTTTGCTGACTAAGAATTTGGTGGTTGGACTGTATAACTAGCAGTGTAGTAGTATAGCTAGCGTGGCAGGGCATACGACACTTAATATTTGAGATCACAAGGTGGAGTTATGCAAAATAAATATTGTGAAATTTGATATTGTCTCGTCATTTACTACCATTAGAAAAGTATGTCTCGTAAACCTTAAAGCCTTTTTTAAAGCACTAGGTTAAATAAAAAAGCACTTTATGTTCAACTGAAGAAGTGTCCAGTCTTCAAGTCCAAAGAAGTCCTGTCAAAGAATTCAAATTAAATACATGAAGTTCAATTGTCCGGCAGAGTAGAATAGCGCCTACCTCTTTCCTACCAACGTGTCGTAATGAGGGACTAAAGTATTGTACGGACAGCTTTTATTCATGCGGAGTAACACCACAATATGCAATGCTATACTGCGCGAGGGAACGCAATGGCGAGTGAGAATTGCTTGACTCATACACCAAAATGGCGGCAACGTTGGCCACCCCTCACGTCTCGTTTCCTGCATCCGGCATAGTACCTCAGGGGCCGGGCGATCGCATTAAACGTCATAGTACGCGACTGACCTCGGTTCTATACCCAGCGCCGGTACCTATAAAATTGTTCTTCAATTTTAAGTGCCGTTTTACCACGTGCTCAGCGATGAAAGAAAATATCGTGAGGAAATCTGCATGTCTAGGGAATGAAATATTTCGGGAAACGTGAAGGCCGTGTGGTAGCGGCCTAAGAGAATCTACCACCCCATCTCATCCCGTGGGTGTCGTAAAATTCGACAGAGGGAAAATGAAAACCAGGAGATGGGCAGCAGCATCTGCTGGAACATCTGAATAAAAAACTGCGGTTGCAACCGTGCAGCGTGCACTAGGCAAAATCCCCCAAACAGAGCACTACATTGTGGCAATTATAGGAGGTCTATGTTCACATGACTATTGTAAGCTGAAACCGACGACGAACGAGTCCGCCGACCGGATTGGAGATCCTGGACTTTTCCGCAAAACTACCAGAAAGAAGACATACATATTGAGACATTTAAGGTGTTACTTTGTATCTAACCTCTTAATATAATCTCTTAAATGAGATAATTAAATATAAAATTTAAGTTAAAGACATTTTTTTTAGAAATATATTTGTTTGGTTCCTTATCAAAGCTTGAAGTCGCTCCGTCGCCTACACATTATCTGTTTCATATTAAAAAGTTAGATTAAACCTCACAAAAGGGGTGAAAGTATAGTTTGTATAACAATCGTACTAACCGGCGAGTGTAAATGGATCGACTTTATGGTATATAATTTTCTAAAATACTGCAGAACATTCGAAACAATTACCGGTCGACGCCTGCTCGCTACAACGTTATACGTTCGATTCCCGGTGACAGCACCACTAAAATTGTTAATTGCAATTTAAGTGGCGATTTAGTATGTACTCGGCGGTGAAGGAAAAGAAATATAAAAGATTTCGACAATATGTGAAATCCGTCATCCCGCATGGAGCAGCTTGACGGATTCTTCCCAGCTCCAAAACCCTTTCGAAAATGAGGGGAGGCCTGTGCCCAGTAGTGGACATTCGTCTCGTCAGAATCTCCAATGAAAAAAGAAATGTTTTTTTTATTGGATAAAGTGACGAAACGAGCAAAACGTTCACCTGATGTTGCTATTCAGTTGGTATAATGATAAGTGCAACGTCTGCCCATAACAAATGATGTGTCACCCTGAACATTTCTGTGTGACACCACACTGCGCCCGTCACCCAGAAACATGTGTTCTTAAGTCTCATATGCCCAGTAATTACGCTAGCTCTCAGTGCCCTTCAAACTGAAACAAAGAAACAACAAGAACAAAAAGAAGCAACAAGGTTTGCACACTACTGCTTCACAGCCGAATAACTGGCCCTGGGGTGGTACCTACCTAGACGGATTCATGCATCGGATTGTTAAGTTTACTAGTGAGAATATGTAAACACCGATTATTGTTTATTTAGGTTATCTGTGCCGAACACACGTGGAATTACTATACTGTTGATTTTTGCGAGCAACTTGTAATGAAAATACTAGCTAACTTATTTGCTTCACTTTGCGTGGATTTAGCTGGCTCCGCAGACAAAACATAACACGGTTTATTAGAAAAAATTGCACCTATTTTTATGAACTATGCCCGTACTATTTCTCTTGTATTGTGAGTGCGTTTTGTAGACATACACAGTCACAACACAACCAGATCCGAAAACAAACCATTTTCTAGTAGATGAAATGTTCAAAAGGAATTCTTTACGGCGAGTATTTCTAACAATCTTTTTTAAGCAGTTGATAAAAATGGAAGAGAGAAAAATCTTAGTCAAAAATATATGGGCCCATTGTCTTGAATCAAAAGACGAGATATTTGCGTATGCTCTTATCTGAAAGCGCTGAAACCCTGTCGATTTAAGCGGGAGATGAGTCGCTCAATGTAGAAATACCCTTGAGCGGCTCAGTTGGTATAATCTCACAATCTTGAAAGTGACGGGTGTCGGGAGCGGGTTCGAAGCGCACTAGGATTATTTCATTTCTATATTCAACGATTTAGAGTGCGCGTTTGCCAACTTTGTCGCAAGTATCAAAATTTATGTAGAGAAAAATTTCTTATATTTACGCGAACACTATACATTTGAATTAAACTAATTTTACGGATTTTATAGCGATTAATTTCACTATTTATAACCCGACGTTTCGAGTGCTTTCCAGCACCCACGGTCACGGGAGAACTGAGGTGACAGATGTCCTGATGTCATACTTAACCCGGAGTACGTTCAGTTTTTAATTATTCTTTTTGGTCCGATCTACGTAGAAAGAGCTAACTGTATCTCGAAGTCTTGCAGTGGTATGCTTGGTTTTTGATTTAATTTTATTAATGACAGGATCCGAAGCTGGTTACGCTGGTGGAATTAGGATGTTACTCGTATTTAATTTCAATAGCCTCGCGAATCATCCTTGGTAGGAATCGGTGTTCTTTTGCGGGGATGTGTCGTTTTTCAAATCTGATGTAATGGTTGGGATGATCCAGAACATGGTCGCAGACTGCAGACTTCCTGGAGCGACGATGCTTCACATCAGCTATATGTTTTTTTACGCGAGTTTTTACTGATCTTTTTGTTTGCCCTATGTAAGAGAGGCCACATTCACGAACCAGCTTGTATACTCCTACATCTTGTAGGGTAATAATATCCAACGTATTACCACCAATGTGTGGTGGTACATTTTCTTAAGCCGCCAACACACGGTTGTTTTTTGTTCACATAGTGTGTAAGCAAATATATAAAGAGAAAGTAGTCGCGCTCTTAATTAGTTAACGTAGTTTAGAATTAAGCAAGGCTGGCGATGCGGTTTGCAGCGCTTTAGTTGATAACGAGCCTTAGTCAAAGAACAATTACTGTAAGCAGATGCAACCCTGAAGTTAAGCAATTTAGACTAGCGCAAATAAAGTCCAACGAGATTTGTCTTTGCCGCTGGTCAGACTGCAGTATTAAAGGGTACAAAATTAAAACAAGATGTTATATAAAACGATGAAGTTTATTAGTAAGTTTATTTCTAAAAATGCATTGTAATCATTACATATTCATGTACTGCCGTGTGGTGGCGACTTAAGAGATTCTATCAAAATGCTCCCTAAATGAGGCACAAACTTATGTGGCTATCTAAAATGGGGGGGGGGGGGGTATGTGGGATAGGCTTAAATGATCTCGATACTCCCCTCGTAAAATAATAATATGATACCTCAGCTTAATTCGCCGGCGAACACAGTGATGTGGTATTGTGTGCGACTTCGTGTTGGTTAGTGGTGTTGGTACAATGGAAGTGGATGTAGTCTCATAGAGCTTATTTCCTAGCTATAATATCATCGGGGGCTTTCCGCGCGAGTTAAGATAGTATTTTTTTGAGAAAGTGACGCGACGAGCAAAACTTTCACCTGATGGTAATTGCAACGTCGTCAAAACAAATGCTCTGTCACCCAGAAAATTTCTGTGTGGCATCACACTGCACCCGTCACCCCGCGACATGAGTCTCATATTCCCAGTAATAACACTTGCAATTGTCAATTACAGTGCCCTTTAAGCCGAAACACAGTCATGCTTGCACACTACTGCTGCGGTCCTGCGGTGGTACAAACCTAGGCGGATTTCTGCATAAAAATCCTTCCACCGATAAAAGTTAATTATGTTAATGAGTTTAAATTTCTTATAGATAATTCTTTTAAATATTCAGTCTATGATTGCATTTGAACATAGCGGTGTATATCTACATTACCCATTTATGGTAGTGCGCCGTTATTATCAGCCAATCATGACTATGGTGACATGTTCTGATCGATGCAAACAGCATCCGACATAACGCTTATGGGATTAGATCAAACGAAAGGTTAGACGTAGTAACAGAGTCACGGAACCATCTAAATACAGCGGTACTAGATGATGATGTTCTCCTAGCCGATTTCGACCACGGCGACAACTGCCGACTACTGTCGAGAGCCATCAACTGCGCAGGAGATATTATAGTGCCACAGTGTACGCGCAAACACAGAGGCACTCACTCGTCCCAACCTACCCGCGCCCGATGTAACGCTGATGCGATAAGATCGGAGGTAGGCTAGTATGCAGTGTCAGAAACACGGGGACAATCACAACACAACCAGACCCGAAAACCAACAATTTATGTTTTAGCAGGACCCAGGACCCGCGGCTTAGAAGTCAGGTACTCTGACCACTAGGCCACGCGGTCTTCAACAGCGGTACTAGATATCCAATAACGTTTTCGTTACACAAATATTGGCATCGCCTGCTTCGCACCCCCGACTTTTCCGCTGACCTTTAATGACCTTGGTTATCTGTAATTATTTAATCAAAAGAACCGACTTCCACCCCGCAGCTCCAGTCATGATTTAGCGTATTCAAGAGACAATATGCAGGAATCCGTCTAGGTAGGTACCACCCCAGGGCCAGCTACTCTGCCGTGAAGCAGTAGTGTGCAAACATTACTGTGTTTTGGTTTGAAGGGCACTGTGAGCTAGCGTAATCACAGGGCATATGAGACTTAAGAACTGATGTCTCAGGGTGATGGGCACAGCGAGGTGTCACACAGAAATATTCTGGGTGACACAGCATTTGTTATGGTCAAACGTTGAACTTACCACCAGGTGAACGTTTTGCTCGTTTCATCACTTTAAAAAATCCCGTAGGTGTCGTAAAAGTTGATAGAGGAATAATGAATATCAGGAGATGGTCAGCAGCATCTTCCTGAAACATTTTTATTATTAAACTGCTGTTGCCGCCTCCCAAGCGTGGCAACTATGGTAAAATCCCCTAAAATGAGAGCTACAAACTTTTGTGGCAATCTATGAGGGAGGCCTATGTTCAGCAGTGGACTAGTGATTGCCTGAAATGACGATAATGGTAAAACATGATACAAATATGTACAAAAATTTTTAGAATCTCCTCCTTTTTTGAAGTTGATCAAAAATACAAGAGTAAATATCTGTAAAGTTACTACAGAAGTTATACTATTTTCAATTAAGAGAAAAAAATACACTAAATCATACATACATACATAGAGTCACGCCTCTTTCCCATAGGGGTAGGCAGAGACCACATCTTTCCACTTGCTACGATCCTGACACACATCTTTAGCTTCTTCTACTTTCATTAGTGTTTTCATACAAGGTCGTCGGTTTTTACACTAAATCGATTGTATCCAAATACGCAAATTAAAACCATTGCCACAAACCGACACATTAACGCCGTCGCGCTGCAAATTACTCAGCCATTAGCCAGCCACGGATCGAAGCAATGGTTACTGACCGAGTCCAGTAAATTAAAATCATGTTTGGTCGTTAAAAATTTCCAGTACAGTTGAATTTTATTTGAAGTATGAATGAAGAGATGAAAATAATAATTTACAAAATATATCTATACAGCTTACTAGCGATCCTCTCCGGCTTCGCTCGGGTAGATAGATATTAGAAAGATAAATTAGTACTCTATTTGGACAAATAGAACAACCACAATTCCTTACTCTTTTTGTAGCGACTATTCTCATCGGCGGCTCTGCAGCTGGTCAGATAAGATTTAAGATTACGATATTTTACCAAAATAATGTTTTATTTATGGGAACATAACCCATGAAATACAGAGACACCGCGGCCAATGTATTTTTTAAAGAGCGTTTTAAAGATTTCAATAAAAGAAAATATATAATTAAAATTACAAACCACTATTCAATTGTTTCTAGTTTACAAAAAATATATGAGTATGTAAGTAATTAATAGATCTTAGTCTATTCGCGAGTAGCGCGGGCGAGCGTAGGGCTGTTCGCTCACACCGCGGCATTTTTCTTACTTTTAGCATTTTTATACACGTCGTAACTTCTAAACGATAGGTCCGATTCGAATAATTTTAAGAGGACTTTACATGTATATAATCAACCTTGACTATAAAACTATTTAGTAGGATAAGGATTAATATTATGAAATTTTTTGATTCTACCCGTGTTTTGATTGTTTATAATAATAGTTTAAAAAACTAAAAAAAACACGCTTTTATGGAAGATCCAATAAAATTACTCAATAGATGGCGCTAATATATTCCTGTTATACCACCTCTATAACAGGAATATATTAGCGCCCTCCTATGATAAATAGAAAAAAAATGTTTTATTTTAAAAAAAGCGTGGGGTGCTTTTAGAGCTTTTAGATCATCTCATATCCGTCAATGAAATATTTATAACTAAATATATACTTTATAAAATATTTCATTGACAGATATGAGACGAAGGATTATCATTTCGATGATATCTTAAAAAGCACCCCACGCTTTTTTAAAATAAAATATTTTTTTTGATATTTACACTATTATTCATTTATATTTATTCTAATAAATATAAATGAATAATAGTGTAAATATCAAAAAATTATTACACTATTCGTAATTCAAATTTATTAAAATTTATTTTCTATTTTTGAGTTTGGTTTTCTATATACCTTAAGCGGGTTTTTTAGTTATTTCAAACTATTATTTATTTTACCTGAATATACTTTTCACCTCTTACAATCTACTTGTGTAAAGTTATTAAATTTATAATATAAAAAAATGTCAGAGAATTGATTTTTTTATTTGTAATGTATATATTTTATAAAAAAAATGTAATGTTTCGTGTTGCAGAAATTGGTTCATTTTATTTGAATGGATAAAATGTTGAAAATAACATTTCCGGTATATGTTGTTTTCGATTTTCGTACACTTGAACTCCAAAACAATACAAATAATTCAGTGTTGCAATTAAACTGTCGTTGGCAACCGCATACGGGAAATAAAAATGGCGTTGAGTAGCTTGAATACATGTCACAGCGTGATAGTAAAATTTCGGGGAATTTTCCGTTACAAATTATAGAAATTCTTGTACAAAAAAAGTAGTCATTAATCATTATTTGTATTCCTGGCCAATAATCGACTACAGCGACAACTTCCAAATATTGTCGTTAAGAAGGTAAGAAGCGGCGAAAGAAAATCTACCACCCAATCTCATCCCGTTGGTGTCGTAAAAGTCAACAGAGGGAAAATAAAAACCAGGAGATGAGCAGCAGCATCTTCCTGGACATCTAAATAAATAAACTGCGATTTTTTTTTTAAAAAAAAACGAAGCCCTTACACTAGGATTTTCTCCTGTATCGTGGGTGCGTTTTTACAAACATATATTTCACATGCACAACACAACCAGACCCGAAAAGCAACAATTTGTGTTTTTGCACAAATGTTACCTCCGGCTGGGAATCGAACCAAGGACCGGTGGCGCAGAAGTCAGGTACGCTAACCACTACGCCACGCGGTCGTCAAAACTTTTAAATTTAAATTGCCAACCCGCATGCCACGTGGCAAATATGGCAATATCCCTCCAAAATGGGAGCTACTAACTTTTGTGGCGATCTATGGGGTCCGCGTAGAAGTTATTATAGTGCTATAAGTGTACACGCAAAGACAGGTAGGTTTAAACAAGTAAGTACCTGCTCACTCGCCTTATCATGGTCCTACTGGATAATTCAAGTGTTTTTTTTTCTATTTGATAAAATGACGAGACGAGCAAAACGTTCACCTGATGGTAACTGCAACGTCTGCCCATAACAGATGCTGTGTTACACAGAATATTTCTGTGTAGCACCACACTGCGCTCGATATCAGTTCTTAAGTTTCATATGCCCAGTGATTACGCTAACTCTCAGTGCCCTTCAGACCGAAACACAGTAATTTTTGCACACTACTGATTCACGGCAGAATAACTGGCCCTGTGGTGGTACCTACCTAGACGGATTCCTGCATAGGAATCCTACCATCAGTAGAAAATATGTACATATGGCAAACATATCACAACCTAAATATACAGAAGCATTTAATGTGTGAGGTTTAGCCAAACCGTCTGCGAAGCGTGAAGATAACATCAAATCCTTCACACGTAGGAACGGCCTTTGTCCAGCAGTGGCTTATTAAGAGGATGGTGAAATTATAAATTGATTCTTGTGTTTGATTATTCAGACTTTCCAGAAAAACCCTTTTCACTGTGTTATTTCAGTCCTACCATTATCAAATCACCCAAAATATATCGTTTTAATAATTTTTTTTTAACTGTGAAAAGGTTTTAATGTTTATTTGTATTATTAAATAATGAATTATTAGTGTGCGAACTTTAAAGTAAATCCAAATATACCTGTTCCCCCCTTAATCTGAACGTTGGCAGAAGCGAAACCGTATACATCTATTTTATTTATTATTTAGGGACTTTGTTTGAATTAAAATGACCTTAAAGGGAATGTAATATTTACTCATTGACAGAAGATAAAGTGATGAAACGTGCAAAACGATCATCTGATGGAAAGTGAGCGTCTACCCGTAGCAAATGCTGTGTCACCCAGAACATTTCTTTGTGACACCACACTGCGGCCCTGAGACATCAGTTCTTAAGACTCATATGCCCAGTGATTACACTAGCTCACAGTGCCCTTCAAACCACAGTAATGTTTGCACATTGAATAACTGGCACTGGGGTGGCACTAGACGGATTCCTGCATAGGAATCCTACCACCACAAATATCGTTGTAAAGGAAAGTATTGTGAGGAAACCTGCGTATTAGGGAAATAAAAATGTTTCGAAGGCAAATGATGTGCGCCGACCCTCATTGGAGCAGTGTGGTGGAGTATTCCCGGCTCCAAAACCCCCTTAAATAAATAGCGGTGGCATTTTTTTTTTACTGGATAAAGTGATGTTGATGCATATGACGTTGAAAACTTTTTTTATTAACGAAAGTAACAGGATGAGCAAATCGTTCATCCGATCATAAGTGCAACATCTGCCCATAAGAAATGCTGTGACAACCTGAACTTACCTGTTTGGCATAAAGTTCAAAGGCCTAATGAAATGAAATGTACTACCTAATGTTATCATTTCTTTTAATGCTTCGTTAAAAGGAATAAACTCTGGAATCTGTATAATTGGAAAAAACACACTGGTGACGGGCCAATTATTGTGCCATTAACAGAATCTGAAGTGCCAATTGACCACCAATCCGCTTTCCTATTGATTGCGGACAATTCTAGAAAAAATCCTTTTTCCAGCAATGGATTGTTTTCGGACTAATTGAGAAGATGCTTGTCAGTTATTCTGCCATGAAGCAGTAGTGTGCAAACATTACTGTGTTTCGGTTTGAAGGGCACTGTGAGTTAGCGTAATCACAGGGCACATGAGAATTAAGAACTTATATCTCAGGGTGATGGACAGAGTGTGGTGTCACTCAGAAATTTTCTGGGCGACACAGCATTTGTTATGGGCAGACGCCGACCGAGCCCATTACTTTTTTATATATTTTGTCTTTAAAAATGATAACCACACCTTAGAATTTCTACTGTATAGTCAGACAGATCGCTACAGACTTACGAGTACATTACATGAAAACCGAACATTTGTGTCTTTGCACAATTGGCGGCTCCGGCTGGAATCGAACTAAGGACCCGCGGCATTCAAGTCAGTTACTCTGACCACCAAGCAATATTAAATCAAATCATCATCATCATCATTTCAGCCTATTTTAACTGACCACTGTTGAAGATAGGCCTCCCAAATAGATTAATAGATAGCCTCAAAACACGGTCCTGAGCCACCTACATCCATCGACTTCCCGCAAAACCGTGCAGGTCGTCGGTCCATCTAGTGGGGGTTGCCCTACACTGCGTTTGCCGTTACGAGGTTCTCACTCGAGAACCTTTCTTCCTCAACGGTTATCGGTTCTAAATCAAATAACTTTATTGAAATAACCACCAACTTCTTTTCATCACAAACTGCTTCTCGAAGATATCTCTATAATAAACAGCAGCGAGTTTTTTGCCGAACTGGTTCGAACCGGTTTTCAGTTTTATGGCATCGACGTCGGGTCTCATATTCTATCCAACCGTTGCATGAAGCGAAAACTCATTTCGCCAATCGCCTTTAATTTCCGCCCTGTAAAGACACGGCACCCCTTCAGTTCATGCTTATACTAAAAAGCCGTGGAGTTGAAAATATATAAAAATTAAGGGAATATAGTTATTACTAAACCTGTAACTAATAGTTACATTTTTTTTTTTGAAAAAAGTGACTAGTATCTTTAGGTGAAAAGTTTACTCGTCTCTTCATTTTCGTCTACACTTTCACACACGCATATAATTTAAAAATCATTGCCAAAAGTTCTTAAGTAAATGTATTCTACATAATTCATTTGATTACATAATTATAATTTCTTATTTCATTTTAAATCCATAATAATATTAAAAATGCCAAAGCAACTCTCTGTGTTCCTCTGTCTGTTTGTTACCTTTTCACGATACAACCGTTGAACCGATCTCAACGAAATTCGGCACAGAGGTAGCTTGCATCCTGGAGACAGACATAGGATAGATATAAACGCAGACGTTGTCGCGGCTTAAAATATTTTTCAGCTGGTTTAAAATATTTTTTAAGGACTGAACTAGATATTTTTTGTACTCACTGAACATCTCCTGTTTTTATTTATTTTTTATTTTTGAAAGTGACGAAACGAGCAAAACGTTCACCTGATGGTGAGTGCAACGTCTACCCCTAACCAATGCTGTGACATCCAGATTATTTCTGTGTCACTACTTCATCAACAAATTTGTATATCAATGGTTGAAACATGTAAACATGATATAAACTTTTATAAGTGTCTACTTTACAGAAACCAAAAGTTTCAAGACTTATAGATCATTCAGGAAGCCGTGAGACAAAAGGTAAACAAACCATAAAAAAGATGTGAATCTGAAGGTTTTAATACTATCAAAGTATAGAGTACAGTTAGTGCGAACATCTCATTCTCCTTTACCGGCAACGCATCAACAATTCCTCTGGTACTGCGAATGTTCATCGGCGGCGGTCATCGTCATCATCATCATCATCATTTCAGCCTATCACTAGTCCACTACTGAATATAGGCCTTCCCTATAGATTGACACAAAAGCTTGTAGCTCTAATTTTTTGGAGGATTTTTCCCTAGTTGCCATGCTTGGCAGGAGTTTATTTAGTTAAATGTTCTAGAAAAATGCTCCTGCATATCTTCTGGTTTTAATTTTCCCTCTTTCGACTTTGATACCCACGGGATGAGATGGGGTGGTAGATTCTCTTAAGCCGGATGGGCGGTGGTGATCACTTACAAACAGTTGAGCCGCTTTTTAGTTTTCTTCTATAAAAAAACGTATTCGCAATTGACCAAATAACATTAGCTATCATCATCATTTCAGTCCATCTTATTCATTAGTTTTTTGACATTGAGGTATTCTGGACGAGTAGATGTTTGCAGTTTCCCGAACACCGCCCAGTCGAGTTGGAGCTTTTCATTGACCGCTTAGCCGAAGTTGGAAGTCGGACAATCTGTCCATGGTATACACACAAATTCATCGTAAACTTCGATCGTAGTGTGTCCACTAGCTATAGCACTTCTAAAACGTCTGGTCTTTTCGCCTTGAAAATTCATCGCCATTAATTATTAACATCTTCGTCTAAAAGTTCCTAGACAAGTTAATTTTAATGTGGGTGGTTTTAACGAAAATTTTCTATATAAATTTTTTTTAAGGCATACGCCTTTTCTTACAAGTTTATATTATTTTTGAAAGCGCAATCCAGATCCGAGTGTAAGCATATACGCAACAATTCGCAAAATTATTTCAACTCTGCATGGTAAGTAACAATAAAATTGGTAATGGTATTGGTAATGGTAATGTTATGTAGTGAACTCTACTGTTCACTACGTTTTTTTTATTGACAAACAATTTTAATATATTCTCAACATAAACTTAAATTATTTCAGCAATTCTTATTTTAGGTGTAATAATGCCTATGTGCTAGTGATTGACTAAAAATCAACTAAAACCTAACCTTTATAAATAAATTATTACTAAGAGGCAAACAACCTGATTAATATTATTATAACACAAACGGTAAACGAGCCCCAGTTTATATTTTGAAATTGATATTATTACCCACAAGATTACTGAGAGTAGAAAGAATTACAGTCAGTACTTAAAGGAGAATGAGTATGAAATAAGAAGTAACGTTTTTGTAACACTGTTTATGTTATACGAGTATGTAACACTGTTTTCTATGTATTTTTTTTAGTATAATATATATAGTGTACTGTTTGTTGATCCTAATAAATCAAAAAAAAAACTTCATCTTAAATAGCAATGTTACATAAATGTCTAATATTCGTGTAATATGAATCAGTGCCATTTTGAGACGAACATTTCAAACAATTTATTTAACCGTGAAGTAATTCAAAAGCTTCGAAGCCACAGGCCGCAGAGCAAACGATTCAGATACCTTAAATAATTCTTAAAAATAATATTTGAACAGGAATAAGTCGATTGCTCTCAACGAGCCAATATTCTCACCTTTTCATTTCCTTTCGGATTTTGTGGGATTCCGTTTCAATTTGATTTCAGTCAACATTGCTATTCTAATTCTTTAATAACGATGAGCCTTTAGTACAAGTTAAAGGCGAAAAGCCGAAAGAAGAATGGAGATACCGGTGAAAATGGAGTTACTGGTGGTAGGATTCCTATGCAGGAATCCGTCTAGGTAGGTTTCGGTTTGAAGGACACTGTGACCTAGCGTAATCACTGGGCGTATGAGACTTAAGAACTTATGTCTCAGGGTGATGGGCGCAGAGTAGTGTCACTCAGAAATTACCTGGGTGACACAGCATTTGTTATGGGCAGACGTTGCACTTACCATCAGGTGAACGTTTTGCTCGTTTCATCACTTACTCCAATAAAAAAAATAGACCAACTGCAAGTGTCTTGGCCAGTTAAAAACTGTTGATGGATAATTCCATTCTAATTTAAAGCACGAGTACGCTTCAGCTCACGCGTCATAAGCAAGGGTAGCAATATGACGAAATATGAGACGATATAAAAAAGAAATAAATATAAAATATAAGATATTAAAAAAGTAGTAGTTGGCGGGAATCAATGCAAGAATTGAAACCGAACAGTGCCCGCGCTTGACGGAATGAATGCCGTATAATTTATTTTATTATTATTAATAACTAATTATTGTGCTTCGTAAACTGTTCCTGCATTCCTTGTGCCGTTCTCTGTTTAGACTGCAATCGGTGTGCTCTTATGCTTTAACCGCGTGCTTTATTGACCGTTTCGTACTCCGGTGAATGTTTCTTGATGCTGTGAAGATATCCCGACGGAGCTGCCTGCCCTTGCTAGGACACACAGGCGCTATAGAACAAGTGAGTGAGAATTGCTTATCTTTGTTTTGGTAGGGAAAATTCCAGCTACAGTAGGTCATCAACCCCGGGCGTTAGATACCTCGTCAATAGTCTAGCAAACGGCCGAGACAGTAAGTGTAAAAAAGCGGTACTATGTGTAAATTTAAAAAATGGGAAAAGATAAGCAGTAACAAGTTGAATAGCAAACGATATGTACAAGACTGAACTGAGTTAACATAGTTAAAAATCGAACATCAGAACTTTTAGATCACCCATAGAACGTACTATAGTATTTATATATTTCCCATTAAAGGAGCCATTCACGTAGCCTTTTTTCGCCCTCGCGGGAAAAGAGACGTGATGGGCGTCGAACCACGTCGCCGCCATTTTGGTACGAGTAAAAAATCTTACTCCCCATTGGGTTCCCACTAGCAGTACAGTGACAGCAGTGCATTATACATTATTTATTTTTGTAGTTTTGGAAAACTTACTTTGTTATTATGGATAACAAAGTAATGCATGAATAAAAACTATCCGAATACTGTTTTAGTAGAAGATGCAAATAAAAAAGGTCGCTGGTATAGCGTGTAATAACTTGTTTAATTTACAGTTATGAGTAACAAGTATTGAGTAGGGCAATTCGATAAGTAATGAATTGGGTGCGCCCCTCGCGCCGTGTCGTACGTCGCCTATTCTCGAACTGAGTTGCCGTAACAAACACCTTAGTCGCATCTTAACACACCTCGACTGGAAAGAGGTGGGTGCTATTCTACTCTGCCGTAACCCTAATTCGTCGATACAAATTTGTTAAATGGTCATGAAATATCACAACCATTAGCCCAGATGGACAAGTTAAGATAAGCGTAGTAAAGAACGCTCTTAATGTGAGTTAGCTTAGATAAAGAACGCTTTTAATGTGAGAGTCGTAATACAAGCTATTGCAGGAAAATAGTATAAAGAACATTGTATTGAGCCGAGTGGTGATAGCCTGGAAAAATCTTACACCCCCATCTTATGATTTGAGATGAAACGAGGTGGTGGATATACTAAAGATATGTGGCAAAATAATCACATCGAAATGCCATATCGAAAATACAAAGACCTGAGACGGACCTGATACCCGCCTTCACGGGGGAAAGGACGGGTTATGACGGACTTGCACCGACTAAAACCCAATGGTGCTCCGCCTTTGCCGCATGTGAGCAGGGCCACGGAAACGCTTGCGCACACATCCGCAACCCCACCGGCGCTGGCCACCTACCATCGGCGGCCCCGGGAGAGACTTCCTCTTCTCCTCTCTCCCTTCTAGAAAGGCGCTCCGGAACACACGACGCACCATCCAACACGGCCTCTTTTGTGCGGGCAACGAACCTCCATAGTCCGCCACGCGGAGGCCACAGGTGGTGCAATTCCTCTGGTATTTGCGGATGTTTTGAGCGGCGGTGATAGTGATTGAGCGTGTGAAATGAGCAAGCGACTCACCTGATGGTAAGTGTACCATCAGGAGCGTCGCTTGCTTGTTGCGCTCTTCTATAAAACAATAGACGAAGGTAAATGCCAGAAAATTGTCATGGGTTGCAGTTGAATATTTTACTAATTGTACGATTATTATGAGACTGTGGTATGATTCTTAGGTGCCGTGTGGTAGCGGCTAAGAGAATCTACCACCCTATATCATCCCGTGGGTGTCCTAAAAGTCGACAGAGGGAAATTAAAACCGGGAGACGAGCAGCAGCATCTTCCTAGAACATCTGAATAAATAAACTGCGGATACCCCCCCAAATGAGAGCTACAAACCTTTGTAGCAATCTATGGGGGGGGGGTATGTTCAGCAGTGGACTAGTGATAGGCTAAAAGGATGATGATATATACATCATTTAATGTAAGTTTAAAATATAGATAAAATTTAAAATAAGTTTTGCAGTGTTATGTTCTCCTGATCGATGTTGACCACGGCTGCAACTTCCGAATATTGTCGAGAGCTATCAACTGCGCAGGAGATATTATAGTGCCACGAGTGCCCGCGCAAACACAGAGACAGAGGACAGAATGAGTGCCTAATACACAAAGTATAGAACACTGCCAATACAGTCGATATATGAGCGTCACTGTGCTGAAGATACTCAATGCTGAGACCATCATGACCACCCCAAGACCAGTTATTCTGCCGTGAAGCCGTAGTGAGCAAATATTAGTGTTTCGGTTTGAAGGGCACTGAGAGCTAGCATTAACACAAGGCATATGAGAGTTAAGAACTGATCTCTCAGGGAGACGGGCGCAGTGTGGTGTCACATAAATGTTCTAAGTGACACAGAATTTGTTATGGGCAGAAGTTGCACTTACCATCAGGTGACCTATTTGCTGGTTTCGTCTCCGAATCAAAACTTTTTGCAGGCCGATGAAAAATAATATTTTCATCTAAACTCGTATTGTATGAAAAAAAAACATAAATTCGCTACCTGTGTTGCCTTTTAGACTACTGGCATAAATAGGAAGTAAAATATTTTTATGATGTTGAAGTTGATTGAAAATCTTATAGCTATCGATTCCTTTATTTTTTACAAAGAATTCTGAGCAAGGCTTTACTTTTATATTTCGGTTTCGCTTTGTATTTTATAGGTATAATATTTTCCTCATTCCTTAAATTTACATTTACAACAAAGTCATATTTTATCCTCACGTTTTATTTTTTATGTAGATGCACAGACCTTTCATTATTATGAAAAAGTGGATCTGCGAACTTCATATGAAATTGAATAACATTATTCTCGGGCTATCAGATTTCTTGGCAATGTTTTGGCAACTTCTTATGCATGTATGTATGCTTCGACTACTATACTTGAAATAAACTATAATTATATAATATTAAATAGTAACAAAGAACAGTTACTAACTATGTTAGTAGGTGATAACAACAATTATTTATGTACAACTGTTGCGGATATGTAACCCGGCGCAGTGCGTCATATAGGGATAGCCCACTCTGTCCGCTGTCATTCGTAGGATGTTACTGGGGCTCGCCCGTACCCTTCGCAACAATGGGCACGCACGGCTTACGCATAGTAGCATTTAATCAGTCTATGCGCGCCTCTGCGAACGTACCTGATGCGCTGCTGAAACGGGGCAGCCCTATCAACACCCAGAACCCGTTATTGTATTTGACCCCGGCGGGCCCCAAAGCTTCTTTGAGTGTTATCCACAGGCTGCACGTATAGAAGAAAGTACAGTAAGCTCTAAGCAGCGTAGCCTTCACCTCCCTCGAGGAACGAGGAACGAACCTGCGAGCAATCATATTCGCCCTGACCGACAGAGCCCTCCGTTCCCTTTCGATGTCCATGTTGTCTCTGAGGTCAGCTGTAACCATATGACCTAGATATTTAAACTGATTTACTTTATCCAAAGTTCTTCATTAATCCTTATAGGAGGCATTTTAACCTCTTTGTTGCGGCCAGACCCAAAGATCATACATTGGCTTTTTAATAATTTATATTACAGCCCACGACTGCTTGCGAAGAATTCACAGATATTTAACAGGGTTTGCTGTCATTGTTGTCACTTACCACTTCAACATACCATCCGACATGTGTATTGCTGAGCGTCCCGATCAATCCGTTCACATACAAATTAAACAGCAAGGAAGAGATCAATCCCCTCGCCTCACCCTGCACTCCAACCTGTATAACTCGTGACAGCGACCCCGCCCCCCTGACATTGTTAACCTGGTTCCCATACCAATTCCTGATGCTACCAGATACTAACTTAGGAAGCAGTTTTATATCTCTAAGTTTCCTCCACAGGATGTCTAAGGAAACTAAGTCGAAAGCCTTGGACAGATCGACGAAACAGGCATAAACTGGTCTATTTCGATCAACGAAGTATGCTTAGGGCATCGAAATCCATATACTACTGGTGGTAGGATTCCTATGCAGGAATCCGTCTAGGTAGGGGTGGTAACCCCAGGGCCAGTTATTCTAACAGTAGTGTGCAAACATTATTGTGTTTCGGTTCGAAGGGCACTGTGAGCTAGCGTAACCACTGGACATTTGAGACTTAAGAACCTATGTCTCAGGGTGATGGGCACAGTGTAGTGTCACACAGAAATTTTCTGGGAGGCACAGCATTTGTTATGGGTAGACGTTGCACTTACCATCAGGTGAACGTTTTGCTCGTTTCATCACTTTAAGCAATAAAAAAAAACTGGTTGTCGTTTATTTGCAAGTATTTTTCTAACTGTGCATTAAGCACACTGTCCAACACTTTTGCTAAAATCGTAGCTAACGAGATTGGCTTGTAGTTATTTTTGTCTAACAGGTCTCCGGTTTTATTTTTACCGACCGGCACAATAATCGTTCTCATTAAATCACAGGACAGATATGAGTGTCTAATACACAAGGTATAGAACAATGCCAATACAGTCGATATATGAGGGTCACTGTGTTGGAGATCCCCAATGCTGAGACCATCATGACCTGGAAACTTGCCTATCTACATCGACTTCATAGCTTTAGCTATATCCTTAATACTAAATCCTTGTCCTACTTGGTCTATGGAGGTCTCGGTATCGCCTCTCCCCACGAAGGACCAAAGGGAAACCTTACAAATAAATGGTTTCTAAATGGAACCGCAATGTCTCTAGGATCATTGATTCCGTCCATGCCGACTGGGATGCCAGGTTGAGCCTTCGATTTATTAATAATCTTCCAAAAGTCCGGGAAATTCTTATTACAGTGATGTGATGCAATGTTATCTATTTTAATTTAGGCCTTAGAACTTTGACAAAATTTTAGAGGCGATTTAAATATTATTCGGCTCTCACACATTTCCTCGTATAACCAAACCTGTGAGTTCCTCCTAGCCACCCTGTGGGCGTCTTTGACGTATATATTCCACCCTATTATGTCATTCTTAGCCTTATAAGTCCTGTTCCCTCGACCGGCCATCGAGGCTTCCCTGAGGCCGGACAATATGTAGTTGTATTTTTTTATCCAAATCATTCCTATGACTAGGTTCTTTACAATATCTGTCAGCCCAAGATATACATATTCCCTTAACCGAGCGATCTGTAGTTTCGGTCTTACCCCCATAGTACATTATGATTTAAGATATTTGCTTGTTTATTCAACCTAGGCATAAGAATGTATATAACACATTCTATTAAAGATGGAAATGGTCAGACCACGTGACATTACAGCACTGAGGATACTGCTGATTGCTTTACAATACAGTGATCTAACGGCCGTCTGCATTTATATCTTTCGCTAATGAATGTGTACGTGACCGAGCACAAACCTATGTTACTTACGTCCACACAACACAAACTGTATTAACTCCGATAGTCTATTACTTCATTAAAAATAGTTCACCCGGATGTCCGTTTAAATCCCGAATATATAGACAGTTGCTACATTATAATTATCAATAAGTGCACTGAGCTTTTCAGAGCTACCCGTAGGTATATATACGCACAACATAATAAAAAAAATGATGAATATTAAAGTAGTATTAATTTTATTCCGCCGTAGCAATAGCTTAGGCAACGTTTAAGTTACGAGTATCTAAAGAAAACTAAATGGATTTTGGTGTCTTCCTTTCCAGCGAAGAAGTATTACCAACTCAATGATTTAAGTTCTTCGAGCTTAGTCTGATGAAAATTTACATATTTCTTAAGGTGGCTTGCGGTGCATGTAAACTTTCCATTTTAATTGGAATTTTCCCGCCACTTCTGAAACTTTTAACGCAGTGGGGGATCAATTTTCAATTCAGAATATTCTATTCGCGTTCGCTAGAATCCTTAGTGACGCGAATCGTTTAATTTTTCGATATATTTAGTAAGGTAGAATTGAATTTTCCTTGGTGAAATGAAAACACAACCTTTATATTTTTATTATATTCAAATATACCATAAATAATAAATATTGATCATGACAAATACAAATACTTGCTACTTACATATTTACTGGTGTGTATAATTTGTTTTACTTTAGAGTCATGAAACCTTTTCTTTTAATATAAGGCAATTTTTATTTTTATTTGCAATTATTAAATTGATCCCGCACTGAGTTAAAGGTTTCAGGAGTGGCGGGGAAATTCCAATTAAAATAATTTCTTTGACCAGTTTCCAAACAACTGTCCAGCTCTTCTAGCACCCACTACGATTCCAGCCCAAGTTTCTTTTGCAACCTGTTTTATATACTTAGGATCTAGATGGAATCCTTCTGTACCTTCTCCAATACCCGGCAGTTCAATATTGAATGAGAGAGGTACTCCGAGCAAATGAGCGTAATCGACCGAACTACCTGACGTTTCAGCTCCAGTGACTAAGAGAGAATTACCAACAATGTATCTGGGGAAATCGGGTAAAGAATTACTGTAGATTGCTCCAGCAATAGATACTCCAACAGTTTGCAAAGCAAAAGCGTGGTTCGATAAAGAACCGTCATGTCCCCAAGGATAAAGAATCAAACTGCCATAGCTGTGCATGGTGCTGTACATAACCGTACGAGCAACGTATTCGTCGAGTATTTCTTTGACAACTTGTGTTTCCTTTTCTGAGAAAGATTTGCTACCAGGGTAATTATGGTCACAAGGTGTGTCACTTGTACCCACAGTATTCCAGAAGAAGTCGAAGTTACTATCAGCGTCGACTCCTGGACAAACACTACTTAAAAGGTGTTGGTCAGTGGAGCGAGTCTTACTCCAGAAACGATCCTGAATACAAAATATTGCATTTAATTTAATGTCAAAGTAGAGAAAATGAATCGAAAATCGTAACATACTTACGGAACTAAAAGTGTATTTGTATCCATCGGGGTTTACTACTGGCAGAAGTATCCAATCAAAATCATTCAACAAGTCAGACTCAGTGAGGTCTTCGGTCAATTTATGTACAGCATATAAAACTGTAGAAGGTGAAATCCATTCGCGGCCATGGATACCACCATCAATAATGATGATAGGCTTATCTTCATCCTCGAAGTTAGTTGTGGAGATCTTTAAATATTTGATAGGGGTATTCTCAAAGGAGTTGTCGGGATTAACCAGAGTTACCAAGTCAGGGTATTTCTGCGCAATATTATCCAGATATGCGTAGATCTGTAACATATAAAGAAGGCATTGTATACGAGGTTGCCACTCGAGAATCTTTCTTCACCAACGGTTATCGGTTCTACGAGCTATTGTGGCCATTGCCACTTCAGCTTGCTAATCCTAAGGGCTATGTCAGTTACTTTAGTTTTGCTGCGGATATCATCGTTACCGATTTTATCACGCAGAGAAACTCCAAATAATAAATAACAATATACGCCGTGATAGCACACTGGCAAACTAGTTCACCGTTCTTTCTCGTGAATTCACACATCGTTTTAGTATTTTTACAATTTAGGCAAACGTAGAGACCAAATCTACACTATGGTGGACATATAAGCAAATCTACATACAAGGAGATATGAATATTTAAAACCATGGAAAATTTACTTATTGACTGCACCTTAGTGACTGCATTGCTTATGGTGTTATTCTGCACGAATCAAGACTGTCCGTACAATACCTTAGTCGCCTTTTACGACACCTCGGTACGAAAGAAGTAGGTGCTATTCTACTCTGCCGGATACTTATCGACTAATGGAAAATTTGCGTAATAGAAATTTATCGCCTCTTTCTATATCATAAAAGAGGAGCAAGAAAATGTCTCGATTTCTGACAGATGGCGGAATAACCACCTCAGATTTACCAACTGTAATTACCCAGATTGGCAATAGGAAGCAGTGTTTAATATGGTTCACCGGTCCCATCGCTTTTCCCGCGAGGGCGATTAGTGAGCTGCGTGTGGGTCCTCTGCCAACCCCTAATATGTGAAAAAGGCGTGATTGTATGTATGTATGTATTTAATAATCTAGGAAAAAGTGTTAAGTAAAATGAAATGTGTAACTTCTTATGTACAACTATACTTCTTAACTGCACTGTATTTCTTAATATTTGCTATACGGTGTTGAAAGTGCTGTGTGTACATATACTTGTGTTCTTTTATTATGTTTTAACAACATCTGTAATTTTTTTTCTATACCTCAATAAAATAAAATAAATATCATTACTGTCGGTAACGCTAAATCCGCTTTATTATTTATTTTTGTATTTGTAAACAAAAAGTAATGCCCTGTGTTTTTCGGCACCGAGCATCTGTAAAACCCTCCGTTTACCCTCCTCCTCCACCTCCCGTCTTACAGATGTGAAAAATATGTCATTTAAACTTCAGTGACTACGAAATTTTACATTGATAACTTACCTCTTCCAATTCCTGGTAGTTATCGAAAGGTGTGCTGTCGTTGTTCTTGCTAAGAATTTCAAATCTTCTCGCTTCAATTAGCTTCTCATCGAAGTCTAGTTGGCTGACAGATAAAATATGAGTTTATTTAATTTCAACACATGTCATCTCCAAATTATATATTATATTGGTGTAATTTACTGTTGGTAGGATAAATATGCAGGAATCTGGATAGGAAGTTACCACCGCAAGGAAAGTTATTTCGCCATGAAGCAGTAGTGTGCTTCGTACTGTGGTTCGGTCTGAATGGCACTGAGAGCTAGTGTAATCACTGGGCATATGAGATTTAAGAACTGATGTTGAAGGATGACGGGCCCAGTCTGATGCCAGACAGAAATGTGCTGTGTGACACAGCATTTGTTATCGGCATACGTTTCACTTACCATTAGGTGAACGTTTTGCACGTTTCGTCACTTTTTCCTATGAAAAAATGTAATAATATGATAGAAACAATTATAGAATGTCCATATATGTAACCAAATATACATATATAATATCGTTTTTTTCGGCATCATTATCATCATAATACATCCCTTACTAGTGGTAGGATGCAGGCATCCGTCTAAGTAGGTATCACCCCAGAGGCTGCTCTGCCGTGAAGCAAAAGTGTGCAAACATAACTGTCTTTCTGTTTGAAGGGCACTGACACCTAGCAGGGTGACGGGCGCAGTGTTGTGTCACACAGATATGTGATTTTCTGCTTCTGGGTGACAAAGCTTTGTTATTGGCAAACGTTGCACTTACCATCTGGTGAACGTTTTGCTAGTCTCGTAATTTTTCCAAAAAAAAAAATCCCACCGCTAGGCAAAAGCCTCTTCCTTTCTCTCCTCTCTCAATACACATAACAGGGTATTGCGTGTAAGTCGTATTCAGTTTTTGGTGCCGATTTCAGATATTTCATCATTTGATCTACCTAACAGTTCCAGCATTACAATTAGAATGGGTTGGCCATCCTCTATTAATCCCTTCGGGAATTATTACAATGCCGTGAAACACGAGTCGTGTCCTCGACTTCAGTGGTGTGTTTTGTTTACTGGTAGTAGTTTTCAAATCTAGGTAATACACACCATTTTAAATTTTGCACATGGATCTTAGCAAATTTACTTTCTTTCGCTTTTTACAATAGTTTGTGAGAAATAAAACGTTTTTTGCCGCGGTATTATCCAAGAGGACAAAGCCATGAGCATAAATATTACCTATTAGCCAATATCAATTGACATATTAACATTTATCTTCAAAGGAAATATTTAAATTGGTTCAGTGCCTAAAATCCCATTAACCGATTACGCGATGTTATCTTTTTGTTAAATTAGGTCGGATTATGCAGTAGCTTCACACAGATATTTTATCTTGATTGATTTACAACAGTACTATATAAAACTACAAAATGAAAAGATCACTATAACTTCGATAAAAATGCTAATAACAGGATATACGTGTAATTTTTTTGTTATTGTAGAAAGTGACGAAACGAGCAAAACGTTCACCAGATGGTAAGTTCAACGTCCGCCCACAACAAATGCTGTGTCACCCAGGATATTTCTGTGTGACACCACACTGCGCCCGTCATCCTGAGACTATCAGTTCTTAAGTGTCAAATGCGCAGTGATTACGCTAGCTCACAGTGCCCTTCGAACCGAAACACAGTAATGCTTGCACACTACTGATTCACGGCAGAATAACTGGCCCTTAAAATAAATACGTTTTCCCATTAATGGCAAAACTTATTTGTTTTTATCTCAATAATGTAAATTAAAAATTTGAATGGAATGGATTACTTGCAATGCTGCTAACATTACTAACATTCCTGCTAACCACTACCCCTTCAAGAGCCTACTCCATCCTCAAAGGCCGGCAATGCATTCGGAATTCCCCTGGTATTGCGGATGTTTATGGGCGGCTGTGATCACTTACCATCAGGTCGAGCCGCTTGCTCGTTTGCCCCTTCTACTATAAAAAAACCCTACTTTGCTTAGTAGCTTGTACTGGCATGTGGTTCACGACAACAGAATGGCGGGCTCGTTCCACGTTGCCATGTTTCACAATCCCTACCTTTCCCTGTAGGTCTACAGATGCCGAACATACCAATTACTCCCTAATATGTATACAGAAGTAGCACAGCAGTGGAACGAAATTCAAAGTGTTAACCAAATGCTCATTTCTGATATTACATCTATTATTAGAAACTTAAACAATACAACTTCTGTATCGAACATAACATATAACAGTTATAATAGTGGTGGTAGGATTCTTATGCAGGAATCCATCTAGGTAGGTACCATCCCAGGGCGAGTAATTCTGCCGTGAAGCAGTAGTGTGCAAACATTACTGTGTTTCGGTTTGAAGGGCAATGTGAGCAAGCGTAATCACTGGGCATATGAGACTTAAGAACTTGTGTCTCAGCGCGACAGGCGCAGTGTGGTGCTACACAGAAATATTCTAAGTAACACAGTATCTGTTATGGGTAGACGTTGCACTGACCATCAGGTGAACGTTTTGCTCGTCTCGTATCTTTATAAAAAAAAATAACTTTATTCACTTTTATTTAATATTGTTTCCAATGAAATTATATAAAATGTATTTTTATGTGATGGCAGTGTTAGTGCGTCACCTGCCTCATCTCATTCCTTGGGTGTTGAGAAAGTCGACTGAGAGACATTCCAATTTAAATTAAAAATACTTGCTCTCCGACGGATGGTGACATTAATTATCTAGTATTTTACTGATGGTAGGATTCCTATGCTGGAATTTGTCTAGGTAGTGTACAGTGTCAGATAGTCTTCCTTGAGGCAGTAGTGTGCTACCGCGTTGTTTAGTGGTTAGAATACCTGACTTCTACGCCGCAGGTTCTGGGTTCGAAGGTCCGAAGCCGAAGCCTCCATTAACTTCGAAGCAAGTTAAGTCTGCCGTGGACCAGTAGTGTGCAAACATTACTCTATTTCGCTCTGAAGGACTATTAGAGCTAATGTACTGGGCATATGAGACTTAAGAACTGATGTGTCAAGGTGACGAGCGCAATGTGGTGCCACAAAATAATGTTCTGGGAGACATAGTCTCGTCACTTACTACTTTAAAAAAAATCTAGAACGGAAATAAGCCGCAATGTCTTTGCTGCGAGATATCTAGTAATCTGTACTAGAATTCACAAAGTCAGTAAATCATTCATGTTATGTATATAATTTAACAATAAAATCCCAGAGAGTGCTCAAAGTTCTCGTGTATAAAAAAACAATTCCATAATAAATAAAACTTCATGGATGATAATAACCCGAAATGATTTTTTTTTATGTTAGAGGAGGCAAACGAGCAAGCGGCTCACCTGATGGTAAGTGATCACCGCCGCCCATGAACATCTACAATACCCGAGGAATAGCAGATGCGTTGCCGACCTTTGAGGAAGGAATAGGCTCTTTTCTTGAAGGTCCCTAAGTCGTATCGGTCCGGAAAAACCGCTGGCGGCAGCAGATTCCATATGGTGCTTGTGCGGGGCAGAAAATTGCGCGAAAAACGCACTGTGCTGGAATGCCAACCATCAAGGTGGTGACGATGGAATTTCAATGTGCGATGGTGAAAATCAGCGGCTGGAATTAATCCGAACAATTCTTCGGAACACTCCCCATAGTAGATCTTATAAAAAATGCAAAGGGATGCAACATCTCTTCGCAAAGCCAGTGGATCAAGCCGATCAGATAGAACATGGTCGTCGACGATTCGAGCCGCTCTCCGTTGAATGATAATACAGTACTAGTGTCATTCAGACCGAAACACAGTAATGTATATAATGTATACACACGGCAGAACAACTCGCCCTACATTGGTACCTAGACGGATTCCCGGAAAGGTATCTTATCACGAGTTGTGAACTGTTATTGGGGCTGAAGATGTATCTTATATATGCACGAGTGCATTCTGTTTTTTTTTTATGGGATTAAGTGATGAAACATGCAATACGAGCCCCAGATGGTAAGTGTAATGTTTGTACATAAGAAGTGCTGTGTCACCCAGAACATTTCTATGTGACACCACACTGCGCCCGTCCTCTTGATACATCAGTTCCTAGGTCTTATATGCCCATATAAGAATTGTACCAACACTAAAGTGGAAAGGTAAACGCTTTAGGTAAATGGGGCTGCTAATAAGTAAATATTATAAATAAATACATAATTATGATTAATAATGCAGTAATGTATGAAAAAACATCATGAGTAAAAAATATTTACGTTTTGACATCGTCAGAATGGACCTTGTAGGCAATGCCTTGATTATCCAGAGCAGTAATGAACTGCTTATTATATTCAGGCTTCACCAAAACTACGCCGTCACGGCCTACAGCTGCATTGCTTACAATGTCGAGGCCATAGTTTTGGACTATCGAACCAAAGGTTAACAGTTGTTCTTTGCTGGACGGTCTCACGAAGTAGGACTTCCATCTAAAACCAATAATAAAAGGCATTAGTGACCATATTAGTTTCTCAAAACATTTTTCTAGTTTAATGATATTAAATTAATAACATGAATAAAAAAATCCTTTTGTTCATATTCAGGTACTAGATTAGCACGCTCATACGAGGCAAAGCCTGTCCTGTGGGAGTAATTTATGGATTACCTCTTACAATTTTTTATTTTTAGCTGTATCTACAGGCTAATAAAGACATATTCAAAAATAGCTTAACTACTAAATATTTATTTTGAAAAAGAAGCATTTTGGGCAATCTTTAACTTGGGACCTCGCGAGTAGCTAGAAGAAATATTCAAGGAGACTGATATTTTGAAGCTTCCGTCGTAGTTAATATTTTCAATAAATATTTAACAAAAATTTACTGTATCCTGTAGAATGGGTCGAAGCGACAAGCTAGACGTCCCTATGTTTAAGTTTAAGTTAGAAGACATGATTAAATAGTGTATTACAAAAATATACTTATCTAGATTACAAAGATGTGTTGAAATAACTCATACTCTGCACTTGCAAACCCCCTGGCTAGTAAATTTACGAGTATGATGTAATTTTGAAATATGGCATTGAAACAAAAGAAAGACCCCCAGAGTTTCTTGCCGGTTCTTCTAGGAGAAGGTATTTTCCTTAAACCGTTGTAGATTTTGACGTTCCTAAGACCTTTTTAACAAGCCTAAATTGAATAAAGAGATTTTGACTTTGACTTTATGAAGAAAATATTTATTATAATATTTAAGGCGGCAAGAGTAGCTTTTTATGAAGAGAATTCGATTTTATCATTAAATTCTAAGACATTCAAACATTACATATGTTAATTATTTTACTAAGTTTTAATAAGGTATGAATAATTACTTACCCTTGATATTGTTCGTGTTTGGCGTAAGCCACAGCAAACAGAACGACTAGAGCGAAGACTTTCATGGTTGCAAATATACTTTTAAAAAGTAGAACTATTTGTTATTGTGTACCATTCGAAAACGCACAACCACCACCTCAATATTTCTGACACGGTATATATACACAAATAGGGATCATATATTAGAAAAATAAATGGCTTATAGGTGCTTGAAGATTTATATCAAGATAACAAAGAAGTCCAATAAAACTTGTTGTCGACAACGGATATGAGATTTAAAATTTTATCGGAAAATCTAATAACCGTTATTAGAGACCAACGTCTATACATATATTGAAATTGTAAGTGGCCGATGTCTGTACATAGGAGATATTACAAAAAAAAAAATGAGGGGTATTTTAAGAGCAGCAGGAGCCAATAGGTGTGCTGCAGAGTAGAATAGCACCTACCTCTTTCCTACCGAAGTGACGTAACAGGCGACTAAGGTATTTTATACGGGCAGCCTTTATTTGTGCAGAACAACAACATAATACGCAATGTTGTCACTATACTGCTCGTGGGAACGCAATGGGAAGTAAGAATTTTTTGTGAGTCAAACCAAAACCAAAATGACGGTGTTTTGGTACGCCACCCGACAGAATAGAATAGAATATATTTTTATTTAACATTGATTATTTGCGTAATACTTATTGAAAGTAATTTTTTTTCTTTCTTTTAAAATAATCGATTTGTAAATAAAGCCTCTGTCCTGGGAAGAACTAGTAAGAAACCCCGCGGGCAAATTTTTTTTTTCTTTTATCATTACAATAATAATGTACAATTGTAGTATTATAAAGATGTAGAAATAGCTTGGCAGCGATCGTCATCATCCATGGATAATCATCATCCATGTATTCTTTTATATTATAATAACCCTTCACGTCTCGTTTCCCACGGGGGTGAAAAGTGGGCTACGTGTGTGGCTTCTGTCTACCTCTTTAAATGGGATTTATGTTGCTCTTTTTTTTTATTGTATAAAGTGATGAAACGAGCAAAACGTTCACCTGATGGTAAGTGCAACGTCTGCCCATAACAAATGCCGTGTCACCCAGAACATTTCTGTGTGACACCTCACTGTGCCCATCACCCTGAGACATCAGTTCTTAAGTCTCATATGCCCAGTGATTACGCTAGCTCACAGTGCCCTTCAAACCGAAACACAGTAATGTTTGCACACTACTGCTTCACGGCAGAATAACTGGCCCTGGGGTGGTACCTACCTAGACGGATTCCTGCATAGGAATCCTACCACCAGTGAAGTGCTCGAGGTCTAACTTAAAATCTGGTGCATATTTCATCTCGATTCGCCGCCTAGATGCCGATTTATTAATCTATACTAATATTATAGCTGAAGAGTTTGGTTAAACGCGCTAATCTCAGGAACTACTGGTTCGAATTGAAAAATTATTGTAGTGTTGGATAGCTCATCTTTCGAGAAAGGCTGTAGAATATATAACATCACGCTATGACTCTTTTTAATAAAACATCGGATGAAACCGCGGGCCATAACTAGTCTGTAATAAAGATGGACAGCTTGTACGTTTGGACGCGCTATACTAGCTAGAATGAACGCGGGTGAAATCAGCTAGTTCGAATAATTATTCACGTCGAAGATTTCTTGTCGGTTTGTATGTAACGATGTTATAGAAACTTGACTTGATACATTTAACTTTCATTGATACATTTTTCAGAAAAATAAATGTTTGCAATTGCTAGTTCAAAGAAAATTAAAAAGAATTATATTATGTCAGAAAATCAATCTATATCTTAAATATTATGAACGTCTGTCTAAATTTTTGACATTCAAAAGAAAAAGATGACTTCCAACAAGTGTAGAAGAAGTATTGATATTGCAACACCTGCATATAACAGTTGCGATCTCACCCAAAACTTTTAATTGGAAAGCTTTGTCTGGCACCGCAACCGCTCGTTACACTATGACGTCATTTATTAAGTTGTATCACCTCATTTTGAGAGCACTCCCCTCGTTGCCTCATCCAGTATCGGTATCCATGGCGTCGACATATCTAGTGACGTTTAGTTCCACCGTCACCTGGAAGGGAAGGCCAAATTGGCTTCTAATAAACTCGGCCTGCTCTGTAGAGCGCGACAGTACATCATGCCGGCCCACCGCTTACCATTTTATAAGGCGCAGGTTCGGCTTCACATGGAGTACTGTTCTAATCTCTGGGTAGGGGCTCTCCAGTGTCAGCTCGTTCCTTTTTCCATTTGACCGCATTCAACGAAGAGCGGCTCGAAGCGTCGGCGACCATGTTCTATCTGACCGACTTGATCCACTACCTTTGCGAAGAGATGTTGCATCTCTTTTCAATTTTTTCTAGGATCTACCACGGGGAGAGTTCCGAGGAATTGTGCGGATTAATTCCAGCCGCTGATTTCCACCATAGCAAGTGGCGGCGCAGCTCCAAATTCTATCGTCATCACCTTGATGGTTGGCATTCCACCACAATGCGTTTTTTGCGGAATTTTCTGCCACGCAAAAGCATTGAATGAAATCGGCTGCCGCCAGCGGTTTTTCCAGACCGTCAAGAAAACAGCATATGCTTTTCTCAAAGGCCGGCAACGGATCTGCTATTCCTCCGGTATTGTAGATGTTCATGGGCTGTGGTGATCACTTACCATCAGGTAAGCCGCTTGCTTGTTAGCCACCTCTTCCATACAAAGTCCTATATGCCCTGTTATTACACAAGCTACGATGGCCGTCAAACCACAGCACGACGGTGTTTGGAAACGCAGTATGCAAATTGGACAATAAATGAAAGGTTGGTTAACTTGCTCTTGTTCTTTCCATTTGTCGAACACCTAATGCACTCGTAAACGATCCATTCTAACTAAATTTCGAAGCACGAATACTACTTTTTTTTTTTTTTTTTTTTTTTGTACGTGGGGAAATCCTGCATGGATACCCGACTGGCCAGGGGGGCAGCCGGGTTATGTCGGACTCTTACCGACTAAAACCCCACGGTGGCCTCCATCAGCGCTTAAGAGGGGTCACGGGATCTCCGTTCGGAACGCAACCGTGGCCCCTCTAACGCATCGCTATATCAATAGCCCGACCCGGGGACAGTATTCGCTGCCCCCAGCACTCTCTCGGTGCTATCACAATGACTCGAGACCACATCGAGTCATCGTCCTCCCCGTGGTCGCTTTACTGGGCGTTCAGTTCCCCTGCCCCGATTGCCCGCAACCCCGAAGGCCCCGTTTCTGGTAGGGGATCACCGTTTCTGAAAGGAGGGCCGTGACGAGACCCGCCGATGCCACGGCGGCGTCGTCGTCTCCGAGAGGGATCGGTCCTCTCTCGATCCCTCTCGGCAGCCTCCTTCTGGACCATCACGGTTTCGCAGAAATCGACTACGGCCATCCACGCCGTGTCCCCGCTCAGCATAGCCGACACTACTGCTGTCAGGGAGAGGTTCCGTCCGATTCGGCTGACCAGGATACTCCGCTCCGACTCCCAAGCTGGGCACACCGAAAGGGTGTGGGATGCGGAGTCCTGGTCCCTTCCACCGCAGTGGAAGCAGTTCGCCGTCGCCTCGCGTCCGATCTTACACAGATAATCACCGAAGCAGCCGTGCCCGGTAATTATCTGTGTGAGACGGTAGGTGAGTCTTCCTCCTCGTCGCTGCATCCAGGCCTCGAAGACCGGCAGGACTGCACTGACAACGCGTTTGCGTGCATATTGCTCCTCGCGGAGCCCACCACCTCCCATGGCCCCACCGACCGTCAGGTCATACGGGCCGAATCTCGGGAGGTGCACGCGGTACTTGCTCGTGGCTCTTTCCCGCGCGCACTTCTTCGCTCCCTACAAATTCTTTAATGCAATCCTTGTCCCGTTATGCCTTTCTCCCTTACTGGGCAAGACAGCACAACCACAGCTTCGGTTCCGGGCATTCCGTTTCTTCTCCGCTCTGCTCGACTTCTCCTCTCGTGCCATCCATGTGCAAACTCCTTAAGCCGCGCGTAGTTCACCTCCGCACTAACCAGGTCCGGGTAATAAACCGGACCCTCCGTCTCACGGACTATCCCATCCATCATCTTGCATCTCAGGTCGTCATACAGCTTGCATTCCCATAGCACATGATGTCTGTCCTCATCGACATCACCGCACTCGCACATACTCGTCTCAGCAATCTTCATATCATACAACCGTTTCCTAAAACACCCGTGTCCAGTCAGGATCTGCGAGACTTGATAGTCCGGCTCGACCCAAAGATAACCGAGCCGAGCCGCCACGTCCGGGAAGAAATCGTACAGCTCCCTACCTTTACCCTCATTCGTCCATCTTGTCTGCCATTCGTCCACTACTTCCGCCCAGATTTCGCGCTTCCGCGCGCTCAACTCCCCGTCTTTCCCAGAGTTACGGGCCCGGTCCACCCTGCCAGCACGCAGAACCTCCAGATCAGCCGGAAGCACGCCCGCAAGCACCGGCAAGGCTGCCGTGCTCGTCGTTCTATATCCCTTAGTCATCAACACGAGAGACGATCGCTGTGCCCTCAGAAGTGCCGTCCGCACAGTGTAGGCCCTTACTCGCTCGAACCAGACGGCTGCTGCATATGTTAGGACGGCGACGAACGTTCCCCTGTACAGTGTGCGCAGGGCGTGGAAACGCAACCCCCAAGAGGACGCCGTCACTCGAGACATCTTCCCAAAGCACTTGGATGCCCTATCTCCTATATCCTTAGCGTGCTCCAGAAAGGACATACTTGTATCCAGAGTCACGCCCAGGACTTTGGCGGCAGATACGCTCCTGACGGAGTCGAGGCCCATTCTGATGACCGGTGGCCTCATCAGCTTTCCCTTCAGAGTCATTGTCTGTGACTTTGAGGGAGCGAAGGCCAACCGGTTTCGGACGCCCCACCCTAAGATCAGCTCCAATGCAGATTTGGATGCAACCTCGACACCTGCCCTGCTGTTGGACTGTATCAGGAGCGTTACGTCGTCAGCGTACGCTAACATTTCCGTACCCGATGGATACGGTAACCTCAGTAAGTCGTCCATTAATAGGTTCCATAGGGTCGGTCCCAGAACTGATCCCTGGGGGCACCCCATGGTGGAGGTTTTCCACTCGACCCGATCCCCGGCAAAGATACCTACACGTCTATTCTTAAAGTAGTCCGCCAACATCTGATGGATGTTGGTCGGACACCCACCCTGCCTGGCTTTGAGCATGACCATAGGCCACCATGCATTGTCAAAGGCCCCTGAGATATCCAGAAATATCGCCTGCACATATTTGCTGGTGGAATCCCGTGCGGTGCTAATGATTGTTTGCAGAGCCGTTACAGTAGACCTACCCGGAGAGAATCCGTGCTGGCGAGGGGAGATGCCCCTAGTGAGACAAGGTGCGCGTTGTATTATCACTCGCTCGAGTATCTTCCCGAAGATAGGGAGGAGCGTAATTGGGCGATACGCCTTGGGGTCAGTAAGTGGTCTGTCATTCCCTTTCGGCAAGGCCAGAAGTCGGCCCTCCTTCCATACATCCGGAAATACTCCCTCCTCAACACATTTGGCGAACACCAGGTAAAATTCCCTTGGCGCAGCCCTCCACACATTCCTCACAATCCTTGCACTTATGCCGTCTAGACCCGGGGCCGTGTTGGGCAACGCCCAGACTATATCCTGCATGTCCTTCATGGACGGAGGGGACGCAGCTGACCCTGAGGGGGTGAAGGAGGCCATTAGCCGCACACACCTATGGTACTCGGTGTCTCTGGACATATCGTCGTCCGGACACAGAGCACACAGAAGATCACGCATGGCCCCCCTCACGCTTCCAGAATAACCCTCAGCATATTTAATGCCATTGACAACGTTCGCGGGGGGACGAGACCTACCACTGGAGATCTGGTAGGCTCTGCCCCAAGGGTCCGTATTGCCCGACTCCGCGATTTTCCTAAAATGCGTCAGCTCCGTATCCTCCATCAACTTTCTATATCGCGCTCTCATATTATGAAATGCCTCTCTTGCAATCTCCTCCGACCTGCCTCCCTTTCGTCTCGTTTTCTGCCACACGCGCCTTGCGGCGCAATGCCTCTTTCGCATACTTTCCAGATTCGCCGTCCACCACTCATACCCGACGCCAGATTTGGGTCTCGATTCCCCCAATGTGTCCCTAGCCGTTCGAACGACGATGTTCGTGAACTCCGCGCACAGCTTCGCGGCTGGTTGACCCACATTCAGCCTTCCCATTCGCACATGAATTGCACCGCAGAAGAAATCCCAGCTCACCCCCCGGTCCCGGAAGCGCATCGGCTCCCTAGCCGGCTCGGCACGCACTGCAGGGCGTTCCGCGCACACGGTGAATGTTATGAGACGGTGGTCGCTGCAGCTGACTCCGTCCAGCACCCTCCAGTCCAGCACAGCGACCCCCCTCGTCGACAGGGTCAGGTCGATGTTTGATTCTCCCGCGGCGCCTGAAAAAGTGCAAGGCTGGCCTTGCGCGTTGTGCAGATGTAACCCTCTGGACATTAGGAAGCCCTCCATCTGTCTTCGGCGATTTTCGGTCTCGTGACCCCTGCCCACGTACTGGCACTTTTCACTGTGCCACATCGGCGAGTGCGCGTTGGAGTCCACCCCAATTACCACCTGTTTCCCGCGTAATTCATCCAGGACGCGTTCCAGGTGGGCCAGGTGAATATTAATGTCGTCGCTGTATTTAAAGTATGTCGACACCATGTACAGGTCACACACGTCGATGTGGCACACCACGCAGTACTGGCTACACAGGTGCGGCAACGCTGCCGCCGCCAAGCCACTCTTGGCCAGGAATACACCCGCCTGCGGTTCGGCCCCGAACTGCACCATGTACGCAGCGGTAGACGCGTGATGCTGTTCCTGGACCAGGACAAGGTCCAGGTCGAGGTCACGCGCCCCCGCGAGCAGTTCCTTGGTGGCAACCTCCCCCCGTCCCAGATTTAGCTGTCCCACTCTCAGTAAACATTTATGATCTGCCATATTGGGTGGTGGTAATGGCCCTCTCCTCTGCGTGCTTCCTTGCCGGGCAGTTCCTGGACATAGTTGCGTGCGTTGCCGCTCCCGGTTTACCGAACCTGCGGCAGGTAGCACAACACTCCTCCGCGGACTTGCACTCAGGGCGCGAATGTCCGCTTTCCCCACACCTACCGCATATCGGCTCCTTAGCCCGGCAGTATTTTGCCGGGTGGCCGAACTGCTGGCAAGTTTGGCAGCAGGTGACGTCAATGTAGTCGCACGGTTCGACTACATCCCATCCTACATAGAGCCTATTCCGTGCGACAAGCTCATCCCTTAGCTCCGGCGAGCATTGTAGCACCACCGTCGTCCTGCTGCTGCCTCGCCAAGACTTTTTAAATGCCACTTTCCCATTCTTGCGCAGTTCCTCTATGGACCACTTCGAGCTGTTTCCAAAGTTCTGCTCGTGCATGGCGAGAAACAGGTCCTCCGCCTGAACGTCCCCCTCAAACCCGCGTAGTGCCACCAGCGGCAGGCGCTGACGGGGTTCCGCGACACGTAGGGTTGGAGGCACTGAGGTCCTGAGTTTAGTTGCAGCTTCCTGCGTCGTAGTCTGAACCACCACCCCCGCGTTTCCGATCTTCCTGAGTTTGGCCACCTGAATGTTTATGGTGGACGGGTTGATTGCCTTTTTCAGTTCAGCCTTGGTGTCCTCTGCCGTCTTAAGGTGATCTTGCTCTTCGGCCGGGTAGAAGGCTAAGACTGGGCCGGCTTGCTCTGGCATATTTCTAGAGGCTGCCCCTTTGGGCATCCTCAGGGCCGCCGCAAACGTCTTTGCCTGACGGCCCGACACCACCTCCCTCCTCGCGGAGCCGAGCACGCCACGTCGCCAATGCGCTCTGTCGTTCCTGCCGTTTGATGGACTCGAGCGCCTCATCTGGCTCGCTGCCACCGCTCTGGCGGAGGGTGCGGATCCGGTGATACACCCTCGCATCCATGTCCGCCAGTATGTCCAGCGGCGGAAAGCGAGCCAGGATGGTCGCCGCCTCAAAAGATACCGTGCGGTATCCTCGTACGATCCGTATGGCCATCCTCCGCTGGACACTGTAGAGTTTTGTTCTACAGCGTCGGATGGCTAGCCTTTTTGCCCATACGGGCGCCCCGTACAAGGCTACGGATCGTACTACTCCCGCATAGAGGCGGCGGACTTCCTCCCTCGGTCCCCCCAGATTGGGCAGCAGTCTGTGCACAGCACCCGCTACCCTCTCGATCCGGGGGACTAGGCGCTCGAAGTGTTCTTCGAAGCCCCAGCGACTGTCCAGATGCAGGCCCAGGTATTTCATATACCGGCCCACTCTGACTTCAGACCCACCTACTCGGACGCACGAGTCGGGAGGTTCCTTGCTGCGTGGCAATTTGTGGAACCATAGCGCCTCGGTCTTGAGAGGGGCTATCTCCAGTCCCAACTCGTGGATTTTGGCGACGACGACTTCCGCCCCAAGCTCGGCGAGCTCCTTGGTCCTCTCGAAGGTGTTCCCGCTGGCGACCACCAGTGTGTCATCTGCATAGCAGATGACGTTTACACCAGCGGGAAGATCGACGCGCAAGACTGTATCGTAGGCGATGTTCCACAGTAACGGGCCCAACACCGACCCCTGCGGAACACCGCACTGGATCTCCCTCCGGATTCTCCTACCGTCTTGATCCATGTACATTATGTACCTGTCGCGCAAGTAGTCCGCGATAATTCCTCGCAGGTAAGGGGGGACTTGATGATGTGCTAATCCCCCCTTAATCGCGTCCCAGGGAATGGAATTGAAGGCGTTGACGATATCGAGACTTATCGCCAACGCCACGCCTCCCCGGGACACAGCCTGCTCCGACAAGGAGCGGACGCGCAAGACCGCGTCTACGGTCGAACGCTCCCGTCTGAAGCCAAACTGGCAGTCGGCGAGATCGGGACCGACACGCGACAGATGCCGGTTGAGACGAGCGGCAACGATTCTCTCGAACAGTTTGCCAACCTCGTCCAACAGGCATATGGGACGGTACGCAGAGGGAGAATCTGCAGCCCTACCTTCCTTCTTCAAGAGGACCAATCTTGCCTCCTTCCAGGCAGTGGGGAACGTGGCACTACGGAGACAGCTGGTGAACAGCCGCCTCAGCCTGTCCCCCAGAGCAGCCAGACTCAACACCCACACCCGACCGGGTATTCCGTCGGGTCCTGGTGCGGTGTTCCGGGCTCTCAAGCGGCTAACAGCTCGGTCCAGCTCCTGTACGGTCACCCCCAACTCGTTCTGCCACTCCCCCGACGGCGGGGGGTAGACAGTGGGACTTGACCGGCCCTCCGGGAAAAGCGACGTGATCACTTGTCCCAGCAGGTCCGGATCTAGAGTCTCCGTCACCGGAGGCGTCCATGGCCGAAGTTTACCCAACACCATTCGGTATGGACGCCCCCACGGATTCTCGTTGAGTCCCTCCAGGAGCTCATCCCAGGACCGAGATCTGGCGTCTGCAATGGCGATTTGTAACGCCTTTGTAGCCGCTCGGTAAGCCCCGTAGAGACTGGCTGTCTCTTCAGCCGGTGCTCGCCTTCTCCTTCGGGCTCTAGTGTACTGGCGCCGGCACCGCAAACAGATCGCGCGAAGTCGCGCGATTTCCGCCGACCACCAGTACACTGCCCTGCGCTTGGGGCGTCCGGTCCGGGGCATCGATGCATCGCAAATTTGCGTCATTGTGCCCCGGAACCAGTTTGCCTCCCTTTCAGGATCGGACGAAACCTCTTCGTCTGTTTCTGGCCATGCCGCGACGTTGGCGGCGGCTTCGAGCTTGTCTCGATCTAGCCGCTTGAGACACCAACGACGCGGGGGGCTGCCTTCTCGGCGGCTGGAGCTTGCATCGGGTCGGCGAATTGCGACATCGAATACGATGTGGCGGTGGTCAGAGAGCGTGACCACCTCCTCCGCGACACGCCAGCCCGAAAGCATACGCATTGCAGAGGGAGTCGCCCAAGTGAGATCCACGACCGACTCCCCCTGCCACCGTACGCATGTGCTTACGGACCCCCGATTCACTAGTCGGAGGTCCAGTCCAGCCGCCCACTCCTGTACGGTCTCTCCCTTCGGATCGTCTCGAGAGTTCCCCCACACCCTGGAATGGGCATTGAAGTCTCCCAAGACGATCAACGGACAAGGTAGGCATCCCCGGATGCAATCCGCCACCTTGTCCAAGTAGTCCTCGTAGTCGGCGAGGGACTTGTTGGGAGAGACGTAGCAGCCCACTATGGCCAGGGAGCCCCATTGCACTGCAACGAAGCCCTGCCCCCTTCCCAATAGGGCGCAGGGTGGAGCACCCTCTCCACCCCCCCAGTAGATGGCTACGGAGCCCGCATCGTCGCCGAACCACCGAGAGTGGTCGGGAACTATGTGGGGCTCCGCCAACACTGCAAGGGCAACGCGCCACTCCGCAATGGTCTGCATAAGCAGATGCTGAGCATTGCGGCAGTGGTTGAGGTTACCCTGGAGGACTTTTAGGGGCGGGAACATTAGGCCTCTACGACCTCCATGTCCGAAGCCGAGCTCGGCCCGGCAACTGGTGCCGCCGCATCCGCCACGCGAGAAGAAGCAAGAGGGGGTTGCTTATCCTTTCCCCTTCTTTTTTTTGGGGGCGGAGCGCAACTCTTCCCCAGTCTGTGGCCAGAAGGGCGCCCAAGGTCCGAACAAAGTGGACACTTCAGGGCCGATGCGGTGCACTGCTTCGCTATGTGCCCGATTTCGCCACAGGCGTAGCAGCGGGAACCCCGATTCACTCCGTTGGGGCACCTGCTACCAACGTGTCCCTTCTCGAGGCATCTGAAGCAGTGCATAGGCCTGGACTCCAGCACGTCTACCCGTGCAGACCCCCAACCTACACGGACTCGCCCGATAGCCGCAATCTTGCGGACCGCTGTGACCGGACATCGAACCCAGCATGTGCCCATACTGGTGGGCGTTCGGCGGACTTCCCCGACTTTAATGTCCTCCAGAGAACAACCTCCTGCCTCGGCAATTGCGGTTGCTATCTCCGCAGGGTCGACGGCGTCGTCGAGGTCCCTGAGTCGGATGTCGCCCGTTTTAATTGGACGTCTGATGCGGACGTTCAAACCACCGAGGACCTCGCGCATTTTGACAGCTAGCTGGTCCGCCTTCGATCCACAATCAGGACCACTTACCTCCAGCAGGAGACCTCCGGTCACTGCCCGTTTTTGCCGGACGGCCTCAATGCCTAAATCCGACAGACGGATGTTGGATTTGGCGTCCTCCATTACTTTGGCGTATGTAATAGAGGAGCCTTCCGGCAATGTAACGGTAACTGCCGCAGACGTCGGGGCACGCAAGGCCTTTCTTTTATTTTTTCCCTGTTTTTGTGCAGGGGTTGGTCTTGTTTTGGTTTTGGACAGCTGCTGTATGGCCTTAGGTGTTTTAGGCCTTTTAGCTACGGCTGCCCATGAGCCCGTTATACAGGCTGCCAATTGCGGCTCCGACGTGGGGACAGGAGGCAGATCGACCACCGGTGGGTGGGAAGGCTTAGTTCTTTTTTTTGCCTTCCGCCTTTTGGGCTTCTGCGGCTGCGGAGGTACTAGCTTCCCCGTACCAGTCGTGGGTGTTATTCGCAACGGAGGACGAATTGCTCTATCCGGGAATAATTTGGCTTCAAAAGTCGCCAACTTCGTCTCAATAAGAGCTCCTATACGCTCCATGAGTCCTTCGTCTCTGTTCCTGGTAATTGGTGTACCGGAAGGCTTTTCAGCAGGTGAAGTAGCCGCCTGAACTGGACTATCCCGACTTTTCGCCTGTTTACGGAGGAGGTTCAACTCATCCGTAAGCCGTTCTAGTTTCGTATTAAGGGTGGAGAGCTGTGAGCGTAATTCAGCGTTTTCTTTCTCCAGCCTTACGACGCTATTACCAGTTAAAGCTCTTCGCGCAACCAGTCTTGCAACGTTTTCACTGGGAGCTTTATTTGTCTGCGCTACTGCCATTGCAGTGTTCTTATTGACGCTGTTCCTCCGCGCAAGCTCCTCGGTAGCAGCCTTTATGTTTCGCACAGCCAGCCTAATCCCACGGACGAAGTTCCCTTTTAAATTGCGGGAGCGATCTGCTACATGCTCAAGTGCTTGAAGGTTAGTGTCGATGTGGGCACCAAGTTCTTCATTAGCCTGAGTCTGCATTTCGCGAGCCAGTTCCTCCGGGCCAGGTAGACTTTTCTTCGCTCTGGTATTGGTCGGTGCTACGGAAGGATCAAGGAAGTCTTCCTCCATATCAACTTCAGTGCCAATGTCCTCCTCTTCAGTGGCTGTGGCAGAGACGGCCGTAAGTTTGGCAGCCACAATCTTCTCACTAGGAGGCTTGGCTTTTCTTTTTCGTCTCGCCGTTCCTTCAGATGTGACGGATGTTAGAGACACGAGCGATCCGTCGGACGCATCTCCGTCGCTCTCGCCGACAATACTAGCTGGCGTGTTTGGACGAGTAAAACGCCCACGCCTATCTCGTGCCGGTACCGCTGGTACCCCCGACACGACTCCTCCCTTTTCGTTGTGGTCCGTAGATGTTGATGGACACGCGGTTTGTGTAGGTTCTTTGGCATCACCGCGAAGCAGACACTTGCCCCCCCCAGATACGATGGGGCAGCCCGAGCTTTGCCCGGGGGTGGACTCTCTGGCCTTGCCAGTACCACCCTGGGGTAATTTTTCATTTGTACCTGCTTTCATAATTATTTTTGGTTTCTCCCCCCCCCCCCCCAATACGCTAGTGACCAGGCTCCCCCTAGCCATTCATCCCATCGGCACGCAGGACCTTGGGATTGGGGTAATTTTTTATAGAGGTTTTCTTCCTCGCGGCCCGTAGGCCCCCGGTCCCTACTGGAATTACGGGTTGTCCGGCCGAGTGCACTTGGCACATCACCGCACATGTCGCGTCCCCTGTTCACTCTCAACGAAGAGTGATACGGGGAGCAACAAGAGCCTAGATAGGCCCGCCATGTCGGGCTATATGCCCTTGGCCGTTTCTCGTTTCCGAGGGTACGCCCACACCCAGCCAGTTTTGGTCCGCGACAGTTTCCTGCTACCACCCATATCTGGGTGGCATTCCCCTATCCGCCACCTGGGGACGCGCCCGATGGGAGAACTGGCAACTCCACACGGGAAGCACGAATACTACTTACGTTAAGTAATACGTATTGCAATGACGTTGTTGTCTAATTTTCTAGTTCACCGTAGGTAACCTCTTTTTTATAAATCCTTTTTTAACTTAGTCTTAGTCATGGTAAACACATTTACAAAATTTTAATAATAAATATATAAGTATTGCAATTCAATATAATAATATTGCAATTTCGAGCAGACCTGCACCTGTTAACAAGTACTCGTATGACACATGTGGCAGCCATCGCCCTTCTCAATCCTATTAAGTTTTTTTTTTAAATAACCACTGATTTCACCAAATTGTCATATGTTTCAAATAAACTCATTTATATAAAGATCATGAAGGAAATGATACTTGTTAAGAGATTAGCCAAGAAATCCGACAATGCTGGGCAGCACGTGAGTATACCTCGAGGTCTGAAAACAACATTGTTCAACGAGTGACTGAGATAAGCTTACAGCAAGTTCGAGGCGATTGTGACTGTTATTCCAGTACATTTTGAAATCATTCTCAAGACTTCAACGACTGTAGATTGCAACTGGTAAATTCCTGAACTGAAAAATGATAATGAGTGTACAACTGCCGATTAGCCGACAGGTGTCCGGCAGAGCAGAATATCACCTACTTCTTTCGTACCGAGATGTCGTAAGAGGCGACTAAGGTATTGTACAGCCTCTATTCGTGCAGAATAAACCATAATATGCAATGTACGATTTATACAACGGGTGTGGTCTTTGCCTACCCCTAATAATGGAAAAAGGCATGAATGTGTGCATGTTTTAACTGCGCTGGAATACCGCGTATATACCCTGAATCAGTAGGCGAGAAAGCTCAAATAAATACTATAATGAATATCATAGCGACACGAATATAATAAGGAAGTATTTGTGTAACACACAGTCTATGCCGCTACTGATTGAAATATTAAATAAAATTATAGAGTTGGATGGATGGTGGATGTGTGTGCATCAGGTGAGCGTATGTACGTAGTTTCGTGTCTCTGTCAGTATGAGTGGGTATGTGTGCGTTTAAATATTATAATAAATGCACAGATAATTATATATTGCGTCTTTTTTTCAAATTTGAGAAACACGCTCCATTGATAACTATTATGATTATAAATTTATATCTTCTATATGTCTTGAACCGTATAATAGCGTAATGTATATAGCAAAAATTTCGTTCAAAAATATAAATAAGATTATATTACCTTAATCTACGTACATTATAGATTTTAGTAACAGTGAGGATTAGCTAGAGAGCCTATGACGTAGCTAATATAAACCCAGCTCACTAATATTCTCACCTCAGTTTTAGCATTGTTGACCAACGTAATACCTCTATCAAAATGTTTAAATTTGCGATTTTGATTTCTCTGTCTTTCTGTTTGGCATTTTCTAAACATGAACAGCATATTGGGTCATCATCATCAGTTCAGCCTATCACTAGTCCATTGCTGAACATAGGCCTCCCCCACAGATTGCCACAAACATTTGTAGCTCTCATTTTTTGAGGGGGATTTTGCCATAGTCCCCACGCTTTGCAGGCGGGTTGGCAACCGCAGTTTATTTATTCAGATGTTCTAAGAAGATGCAGGCCCATCTCCTGGTTTTCATTTTCCCTCTGTCGACTTTTACGACACCCACGGAATGAGATGGGGTGGTAGATATTCTTCATATTCTGCATATTGGGTAAGAGTATGTTTTGCATAACTAAAACTTATTTCTCTGGATCACGTTATTAAAGAAAGTATTAAATTTGAAGACCGTCGTTGTGTCTCAGTGCTAGTTATAGCACCCATGTTATTTATTTGTTTAAATACATAGTACTTTTATATTCACTGATACAAATTTTTTATTTAATAAAAGTGACGGAACGAACAAAACGTTCACCTGATGGTAAGTGCAACGTCTGCCCATAACAAATGCTGTGTCACCCAGAACAGCGTGACACCACAATGCGCCCGTCACCCTGAGACGTCAGTTCTTAAGTCTCATATGCCCAGTGATTACGCTAGCTCTCAGTGCCCTTCAAACCGAAACACAGTAATGTTTGCACACTACTGCTTCACGGTAGAATAACTGGCCCTGGGGTGGTACCTACCTAGAAGGACTCCTGCCTAGGAATCCCACCCCCAGTGTTGATGATGGATGAAAGAAGATTGACGAAACAGATTTATGAGGCGAGTGTGAAAAGGTAAGCTGGTAAAGGTCGACGAAGGCGAACGTATCACGATCAGATCAGAGTCATTATAAGGATAGGCCACGTCAAAAGCAACTGAGGAGCTTTGTATGAAAACACTAATGAAAGTAAAAAAAAGCGAAAGATGTGAGTTAGGATCGTAGCAAGTGGAAAGATGTGGTCTCTGCCTACCCCAATGGGGAAGGGGCGGGAATCTATGTATGTATGTATTGACACATACTTAAATAATTGTATTTTAAATTTTAAGCAGAGAAAAATAATTACACTTAATTTCAGCTTTGTCGTTAATGAAGTTATGGTAGCCAATGGGCAACAGGCGCAACAGGTGTTTGAATTGGAAAATCAATTGGAATTTGACATGTGGTCATGCTTCTCCTAGTCGTCCAGGTTTAATGCTTGTATTAGGACCAATGCGCCAGCATTTCGAGAATAAAATTTTTACTTTAGGAGCACATTATGAAATCCAAATGGAAAATGTTAAAGAGTAAGTATTTAATAATTTCTTAAAATGTAAAATGTATTTCAATTAGGAAATACTTATCACAGGGCGTTGGACATGGAAGATCAACTGTTAGCTACTGCTGTACACCACAGCAACAGAACTGACGGCAATATTTCGTTTGATACCATGCATTCTTAGTCAATCGTACGAATATCTATATATGTTTACAAATATTAACTTTATACAAATAGTATTTTTGTTTGCTATTCTGTTTAAAGGTCGACGCTTACCTTGTTGAATACTCCACTGTTTCAGTTGTGTCTGCAGGAAAGAGTTTTGTAGGTCGAGATATCAAATACTTGAAGATTTCAACAACTATTCGAAATAACTAATTTCAAGTTTCGTTTCATATCCAAAAATTGGCTTTTAAATTTAATCTTACTAAACAAGATGTATTTTAATTTCAGGATTCTTTAAAACCCATTATCATGATTCAATCCGTGCTACATGCAAGCGAATGGATTACTTTACCAGTTTCTCTGTACGCTATTGAGAAATTTGTTATTAACATCGCCGACAAACACCTAGTTGATCGAATCGATTGGATTATCTTACCAATCGCCAATCCTGACGAATACGAGTTCAGTCAAAAAATATTAAGTTTTTTTTAATAGTTTATGTTAATTTGTATCTCATTTGTAGCTTATGTTAATTTAAAAAAGTTGTATAACTTTGGGAACATTCCAATGAATGATATTATGAATTTGGTTCCAAAACTTCTGATTAGTTCATTATCATCATCATCATCATTTTAGCTCATCACAAGTTCACACCTGTACATTGGACTCCCAGTAAATATTTTTACAATATTCATAAGCATAAAAGAACAATTCAAAATTGAACGGAATTTGTCTGTGGATTTTGTAAATACGTATCTGTACTTATTTATCTTTCCTATTATTTAATACATTTTAATGTCTTCTAATATATATTAAAAAAAAATCATAAAACTATTTTCTTTAACATTGGTTTTCCGTGTCGCTTTTGCAGAAAAAATCGCTTTTGCCTTGGTGTGGATCTCAATCGTAACTTTCACATAAATTGGGGATCACCATCTAGCAACTCTTAATGTGGTTGGTGTAAGAATCGCCCATGCTACTCGTATTGATGCCGTCAGATGGCCTTCAAATTCTAACTATCGTGTTGGAAATATAGCTATGATCCTATACACGGCGTCCGGTGTACCACTTTCATACACTTATGAATTACCAGCTTACACATATCCTCACGTCGGTGGCATGAATGGTTTTTTTGTAGACCCTGAATTTATTAAGCAAGCTGGTTATGAGACTTGGGAAGGTATAAAGGTGGGCGCAAGATTCGTTCTTGACGTTACCGTGAGGAGAAATAATTAAGTTAAAATATTTTTAAATAAATATCCGATAAATAATCCGGCGTGCGGTATCGGCGTAAGAGAATCTACCCCCTATCCCATTCCGTAGATGTCGAAAAAGTCGACAGAGGGAAATTTAAACCAGGAGATGGGCAGCAGCATCTTCCTGGAACATCTAAATAAATAAACTGCGTTTGCCAAACCACCTGCCAAGCGTCGCAACTATGGCAAAATCCCTCCAAAATTACAGCTACAAACTTTTGTGGATATCTATGGGAGAGGCATATGTTCAGTAGTGGACTTGTGATAGGCTCTGAAACTACGACGAAACGGCGTTTTTATTATTGTATAAAGTGACGAAACGAGCAAAACGTTCTTCGATGTAAGTGCAACGTCCGCCCACAACAAATGCTGCGTCACCCAGAATATTTCTGTGTGACACCACACTGCGCCCGTCACCCTGAGACATCATTTCTTAAGTCTCAAATGCCCAGTGATTATGCTAGCTCATAGTACCCTTCAAACCGAAACACAGTAATGCTTGCACACTACTGCTTCACGGCAGAATAACTGGCCCTGGGGTGGTACCTACCTAGACCGATTCCTGCATAGGAATCCTACAACCAGTAAACTTAAACTGATTTCCTTGTAGTAGTTGCTTCCAGGTGACTGATGCCTGTCTATATTTTCGGTGATGTTCGTGCTGTTAGTCTTCTTAACTTTAATAGCTTTATCGGATAGCTGATCTCCACTTACCAGACCAAACACTTTAACATTTGCACAACACAGCAAAAATTTACGTCATTTCCTATTTATTACTTGCGACACAAGTTAACGATCCCGGCTTGATCCCGGCTTGATCCCGCCGGCATACCCGTATGCAAGTGTTGGATTGATTATTTTCTTTCCTGGACATGTTAGTCTTCGAGATCCCGATCTGCTAGCCTTTATTCTGACGTAAGATGGTAATGCCGCTCAGGATAATAAGTACCGCGTAGGTAACATTATGGATCGCCTTCAGGCGGTCGTTAAGAGTGCTTGCTTACCTCTGATCTTGTTGCTTCGTTAACCTACCACGACGACATCGAAGCTTGAGTGAGTTCCGGGAGCGCTGTGGCCACTGTTGCTTCTACTACTGGAGTAAACGCTGGTGCCACCTTCGCTACCTTCTTCTTTCTCCACTTTTACTTAGAGGTGGATGATGACCCGCTCAGTATACAGGGGGATCTACTGAGGCCATCAACGTAGTTTGGTCCTGTGTAGCCTTAGCTGTGTAGCGTTCAGCTGGACTAGTTGGACTCGAGTTGGAGGTGCCGTCAGAGCATTGTACCTGCGCTCTTATTGCAAAGCTCCCTCCTGTAGACAGGGCACAACGCCTTGTTCGCTGTGGCGTAGGTCAGCGGATTCTCGCGTGGGAGAGGGCATTTCCTGGCAAAATGTGGTCCTCGCACACAGCGTTGACGATGGTGCACGATGTACAGCGGGTGGTACGACGTGGTGGGCGTGATGTGGGTGGCATAATCACAGCCAAGAGGGCGCTTTGGGGATGGGACGGGCGCAACCGACGGGGCGCGATTAGTGGTAACAGTGGCTAAGCAGTGGTAAGCGTGGCTAATGGTTCGCGCTTAGTTGTGCCTTTAACCGTCGCTAGAAGTTTGACGGGGAAATGAAATATATGAAAAATTGCACATTAAGTATAATAATACACTCATAATTAATGAAAAATAGTAAATCTGGGAAAATATTTTATTTTATAAAGTGACGAAACGAGCAAAACGTTGGTAAGTGCGACGTCTGCCCCTAACAATGCTGTGTCACCCAGAACATTTCTGTGTGTCACCACCATTCGCTAGCCTGAGGCATCAGTTCTTAAGTCTCTAATGCCCAGTGATTAAACTAACTCTCAGTGCCCTTCAGACCGAAACACAGCAATGTCTGCACACTACTGCTTCACGGCAGAATAACTGACTCTGCGGTGGTACCTATCTAGACGGAGTTCTGCATAGGTATGTTTAGAACTGTGTCAAATATACAAGTAACATGAGCTTCAGAAAAAAATGTAGTACGTGCGTTATCAGTGGCGCGGTATAACTTTAATATCTTAACATTATAAAATTATATTACTTTAATCTACTTATTGATACGTACATTATTAATTTTGGTAACTGTGAGGATTATCTTACGTACCTATTACGTAGGTAATATAAACCTAGTTCACCAATATTCTCGCCTCAGTTTTAGCATTATTGACCAACAACTTGGTCAAAATGTTTAAATTTGCGATTTTGTTTTCACTGTCTATCTATTTGGCAATTGCCAAACATGAACAGTATAATGGGTAAGAGTATGTTTTGCATAATTAAAAACTTATATGCATAAACTGCATTATTAAAGAATGTATTAAAGTTGGAAATCAGTGTTGCGGCTCTGGCCTGCAATATAAAGCTGAGCTAGTTTTCCTTTTAGTTAGTTTAGTATTAAAGCACTATTGTTCTTTTTTTATATTTATTGAAATAGTCGTTTTAAAGTCATTTATTTTAAATTATATAATTATACCTCGCTATATCAAACTTCCAAAGAACTACAGGTGATTAAATAACTTCATATTAATAAAGTAAAATAATTATTAAATTAAATTTCAGCTATGTCGTATATGAAGTTACGGTAGCCAATGAGCAACAAGCGGAACAAGTGTATGCATTGGAAAATCAATTGGGATTGGACATGTGGTCATATGCCACTCCTAGCCGTCCAGGTTATGTGCTTGTTCCAGGGCCAATGCGCCAGCATTTCGAGAATGAAATTTTTACTTTAGGAGCACATTATGAAATCCAAATGGAAAATGTTAAAGAGTAAGTATTTAATAATTTCTTATATTTACGCTGATTTTAATTATTTATAGTCTGATGTTTTGGACGCTTTACTTATTATAGCTTACTGTAACAATGGCATTAATAAAATGTGTTTGAAATAGGAAATATGTTTCTCAGGGCGTTGGACATGGAAGATCAACTGCTAGCCACTGCTGCCCAACGCAGCAACAGAACTGACGGCCGCCTTTCGTTTGATACCATCCATGGTTATGCAGCGGTACTAATATTTAACATGTAGTATTAAGCACTTTACAAATATTCATTTCATACAATTAATAGTTTTTTGTCTATTTCGTTTAAAGGTCGACGCTTACCTCGTTGAATTGGCGAAGAAATACTCAACTGTGTCAGTTGTGTCTGCAGGAAGGAGTGTTCAAGGACGCGATATCAAATACTTGAAGATTTCAACAACAAACTTCCAGGTAACCAATTTCAAGTTTATTCACGTACCTGAAAGCTCGCTTGTTACCTATTAAACAAATTCTATTTTAATTTCAGGATTCTTCAAAACCCATTATCATGATTCAATCCTTGCTTCACGCACGTGAATGGGTTACTTTACCAGTTTCTCTGTACGCCATTGAGAGATTAGTTGTTAACATCACCGACAGAGACCTAGTTGATAAAATTGACTGGATTATTTTACCTATTGCCAACCCTGACGGATACGAATTCAGTCACACTACGGTAAGTTTATTTTTTGATTTTTATGTTAGTGATCGTATTTCTTTGTTAGTTTTTATCAACACTTCTGATAAGTACATTATTATCATCACCGTTTGATCACAAGAACACTGCTGAACATTGGCCTCCCCAATGCATTATTATATGCCAACTATAAGAGAATTATTAAAAATAACTTTAATGGCAAGTTCATAATATAAATACATTTTAAAAGCAGTTCATGATTAAAAGTTAGTAATTTTTATAAAATATTAATACCTCGGACATTATTTTATTGTGTTCAAAAATAAAAATAATCTTCTTATCAATTAACACCTTTGTTTTCAGACACGCTTTTGGAGGAAAAACCGCTCTACAGGTCACATGATCGGTAATATTTGCGTTGGTGTGGATCTCAATCGTAACTTTGATATGAACTGGGGAACAGCTTCTAGTAACTCCGTCTGCGCCGAGACATTCCATGGCCCTAGGTCCTTCTCTGAGCCCGAAACTGCTATCATTCGAAACATCATACAGCAGTACAAAGGCCGCCTTGAGTTATATCTTGATATTCACAGCTTCGGCAGTCTGATTCTTTTTGGTTATGGTAATGGCCAGCTTCCTCCTAATGCTCTTACTCTTAACGTTGCTGGTGTAAGAATGGCACAAGCAATTGACGCCGTTAAGTGGTCTTCAAAACCTAACTACCGTGTTGGAAACATAGCTATGATCCTATATCAAGCGTCCGGAGGTTCTAGCGATTATGTACAAGCAGTCGGTGTACCACTGGCGTACACTTACGAATTACCAGCTTACAGAAATCTAATCAACAGCATAAATGGTTTCCTTGTAGACCCTGCCTTTATTGAACAAGCTGGTTATGAGACCTGGGAAGGTATAAAGTCGGGCGCAAGATTCGTACTAGACGTTAACAGGAGTAAGAAACAATTAAGTTAAAATATGTTTGAAATTAAAAGTTCGTTGAGAATTGGTCAGCAGTGGATAGCCTAAATTATAAAAGAGATAATATAAAATAGACCTTTTATTCATTTATTTTAAACTTTAGATTATTAATTAAATGTTTTTTTAGGTTAGAAAATCGTCCTTATCCTGACCTATCATCAATTATTTGTTATTAATATCCTTAAACGTAAATTATTATACAAATCCTTGTAACATCAACTGATGAGCGCATGTCCGATTTCTGACCACAAATCCCAAATGCAAGTGCACATATACCATAATGCTTCCGATACGGTATATACACCATAACATTTTTATCTTTGGACACAGTTTGTCACATTAATATAAGTGGTGTACCGGTCCAAGACAATTATAACAATTTAAATATCCAGTTTAAAATGTTTACGTATTAAAAAGAAACTCTGATACAAGTTCAAGGATTTTTCCTTGGCAATCATATCGTAACAGAGAACTACCAGCAATCACGTACCACCGTATTTCACGTGGACTGCTAGCCAATTACGCTCGGATGATGCTCTTTGAGACAATGCCGCCCCCAGCCCTCTTCCACGTGAAAGCGCAAAAATGAAAAAAATAGGTTAACAAGTCACCCAGTCACGTCCGAACTCTTCAAACGCTTATGTTAATTGTTGCAATTATGATTTAATAGTAATTCTTAGTTGCTTTACCGCTTTATTGACATAAAGAAAATTCACGGAGTGATTGTTAAATCCGATTAATATATGTTTTGTAGCTTAATATGTAAAGTGGTATTAAGTACGAATATAACCAACACTAGCTTCTAAATTATTTATTTATTTATTTATCCTTTATTGCTGACACCTTAAGCTAAGGGCTGCAATGGGCGGACTTAATGCCTAGTGGCATTCTCTACCAGTCAACCTTTGTTATGGTGAAAAGTAGAAGGCAGGTGCTAACCAAAGAATAAAATAAAAAAAATAAGAAATAAGAGGAAAATAAATTTATGATTTTATAAGATATATAATAAATAAGAACCAAATAATTATAACACTACATACATAAATAATTATATAAACATACTAGCTGACCCGGCAAACGTTGTTTTGCCATATTATGAACTTTATTAACTTAACATATTATATTCAAAATTATATCTCTTAAAATGTATATATACATTAAAAAAACGTTATCCATATTTGCTATCACTAATTATGACAATTAAAAAAATATATCAATCTCTAAGTGCAATGGAGTGTACGATATTTTTGGTTAGTCCGTCTTTAGCTAACACAAACAAACTGAATGGTTTACCCACGCGAGAACATGCCACGTACTCGTATAATTGTCCGTGTGAAAAACACGGTGTGGCCAAATCTAAGCCACAAACAGACATCGTTTGGCATTGCGAATTATTGATGGTCATTGCGAATGCTAATCTTATTGGAAATTGAACGCGTTTGAATTCAAATGGCACATCTGAGGGAATCATAGGGATTCGTGGTAGCAATACATTTTCGCCTCGGAACTTGCCATTCAAAATGCTGGCTTCGAAAATGTTTTTCAATATTTTTTTAATTACTAATTGTGTGCCATTGCACAGCCGTGGTAGGTTCAAATTGCGAAGCAAAATAACCGGGGATCCAACCTTCAGTTGTAAATGGTGCGGTGGCATGCCTGGCAAATCCAATGAGTTCAAAAACTCTTTTGGATAATTTACAGCTTCGTTAATATCGCAAACCGTATCGATAGATTTGTATGACACCAAGTCCTCTGGCAACAACTGTTGTATCTTGAAATTTAAATCGTTGACGTTCACGTTTTTTGCTGTCAAAAATGTACGTTGATGGTAGAATTATAGAGTTATCAATTTCGGCGTTGTCGGCGTTGTCAGCGTTGTTCACAATAGCGTCTCGCAAGTGAATGTATTCTTCCGCACGGAGCTTCTGTTGATTATATCGTAAGTATCGTAATCGTTCGCTCTTTATCTTCACGTACATGTCGACCATGAATTATTGTCAAAGCTCTCGACATCGTAGAATGACGTTGTCCTGACGGCGTCTAATCATCATACGATACGCATCATAATCCTTCGAGCTAACGTTCTTGTTTATTTCGGCTCCAGCAATAATTTATTCATTAATATTCATTCTAATTAAGTAATGATGTTCATAATTACTTAATTTTTTTTTGCAGCCAGATTGCGAACGAAAAGTTCTCCCTGGTCTTTATTTAAATGTATTGTGCCACGTACATTTTGGTTCTCAAGAGTTTGATATTCTTGTTCACGATCTGGCTGCACTTGTTTAGATCTATTTAACAACATATTCATAAATATTAATTCAAAATGAATAATGATGTTGTTCATAATGAATGAAGTACCTGTTACTGGATCTCGTTGTTTAATGTTTATGCAATATCCGTCTCGTCCCTTCCAGAACATTGGCGGATATTGGAGAGCGTCGTATGAACGGTGTGTATCAGCGATGAACTCCAGATTATTATTTCTTCTTCGAATCACGATTTCTCGCGTAGCTGTACGGTCGCCAATCATAATTCCAGCAACGTCGTCAACAACAGGTGCATTAAATCTACGCACGTGCTCTCCAGCTGATTGTTTTATCAGGATTGATGAAAATAGCATGATTGTCACTTTGTAATTTGTGCATTTGTGATTTCAATAATTGCAATTATTCATTGTGCTCATTCAATAGAGCGTTCAGCTCGCCGATGATCCGTCTGGCATAAGGTGAATTGAGGTAATTGTAGCCGCAACGTGCATCCACGCGATTGGCGAGTGCCCGTTCGGAGTCCTCACCGCCCATAAAATAAATTTGTAAAAATTTATGTGGTTCGTTTGGCATTGGCAGCAATGAGCCCACTTTGTGATAAACTTGGCCTTTTATTTTGAATGTTGAATTGAATTGTTGACCATTTGCAGCATTGTTATTAATTATTTCGGTTGCTCTAAACGATGTCATTTGGAAACATGAATTGAATTTTCGAATCGACTTTAGAAACATGTTAGAATCTGGATCCGTACCGATAAGTAAGCCGTTCAATGGTTCAGGTGGTGTTTCCATTTCTGATAATTGCACTTTTCCTGTCGCGCAACACATCCCCGCTGGCTCATTTTTGAATTTAAGCGCATTGCAATGAGGACATTCTTCGTCCATAGCACCAATCCCCACTTTCGAATGAGCTTAATACTCAATATCGGACTCATACACGAATGCCAGACGGAGGAATGAATCATATTGAAAATGTCTATGTACTTTTTTGCGTTGTTGGTCATTTGCTCTGCGCGTGTTAACTACAAACCGGCGCGCTTGTCGATGTTCCAATCGTCTTTGTTGATTTCGCTCAGCTCGTGCCTCTTGTGATTGTGATTCACGCAATTGCGCCATGCTTACACGCAAATCTGCATTTTTTTGTTGAATTTGTTCTTCTGTTCTTTGTGATCTTCTATTTCGCATGTCCGTCGTTCTATTCGTTCGACGGTCCAAATTGGCCCCTTTGCGTCTTGCTGGCATTGTTCACTGTACAAAACAAACACAGATCAAATTCAGGTACTAAATTATTGAAATCACTGTACTGAATGTATGTTGCTTTGTCCTTTTATTATTTTACTTACCTTTTCTTTCTGTTTTAATTTAAAATGATGACCACAAAATTTTTCACGCACTGATTATAATAGTATTATCATATTAATAAAAACTAATAAATATACACAATGGCCGTTGTCTGCTGGAGCTCGTGACAAATGTTCAGTATTATTTATTTATATTAGATCAGTAAATTCACTGAATGTGAGAATTATATTCAGCAATTAATAATAAATAATTATAATAAATAATATATAAATAAGGTAATAAATAATTTTTGCACTTTAAATTGATGATAAATTTACTATTAGTATATAATTAACGTGACAGTTGCAATGAGAAAGTAAAATAATAAGTATAAACGTCACCGCTGTGATTGATGTACAAACTATAAAGTGTTTATATACTCTTTTCTATCAATAATAGTGGCCGAAAACTGTGTGTGCGAGTAAGATTATTGTGTGAGAAATACAGGAGAGCGGCTTCGTTCTCATCTTTACTCCGTCCTGTTTGTTGGGTGAGAAATGACACCGGTAGACACCTGTCTGGGATAAGTGAGTTGAAGAGTACAGTACTAATATGTCTATTAAAAAATGAGAATTGCTGGCAGAAGTGTGAAAATTAAGAGTGATATGTATTTTTTAAAGCCAAATCATAAAATATTAAAAATCCAAAATTTTGTCAAAAAAATAAAAAAAAATATTACGGGGTGGGCCACCCTTATCACTTAGGGGTATAAAAAATAGTTTACAACCTATTCTCAGACCTACCGAATATACACAAAAAGTTTTATAAAAATCGATCAAGCCGTTTAGGAGGAGTTTGGTTACTAACACTGTGACACGAGAATTTTATATATATAGATATATATTTATTTATGTATGTATATATGTAAAATATTAAAACCGAAAATGAGATACGCCGAATGACATCAATGATCCTTTAGGTAACTTAGTTTTAAAAGGCAGGAAATTTTTAAGACGATAAAGAGAACGTAAGGTGGCAATAACTTTCCGGCTAACTTCAGAAACCTGTGATTCCCAACTCAACGACTGGTCCAAAAGCAAGCCAAGAATTTTCACGGTATTAATGAACGGAATTAATGTTCCATTGAAATAAACAGGAGTAACGTTACCGTAATCAATCCTGGCCAGCATCCTTGGACCACCCATTATGATTGCTTTGCATTAAGAAGGATTAACAGTTACTCAAAATCTATGCGACTAATCTCTAATAGAAGCAAGGTTGTCTTTAGGATTGGTTAAGCTGTTATTAATATCGTTAATGTCTGCTTGAACATAAATCTGTAGATCATCAGCATACAGATGATCCGAACAGTTAACAACTGAGGTGATAGAGTTAATAAATAACGAAAACATTATAGGAGAAAGTATACCACCTTGCGGCACCACAGTTTCAACGTCCGCCCAAGCAGAACACTGCTGTCCTAAACGGACAGACTGTTGGCGGCCGCGAAGATAAGATGAAAAGAAAGTTTGCCACTCACTTAGCTCACTTTTAGTCCTCGTGGGAAACGAGCCGTGACAGGCGGTGAACCACGTCTCCGCCATTTTGGTACGAGTCAAATTCTTTGTCCCCATTCCGTTCCCAGAAGCAGTATAGTGACAGCATTGCATATTATAGTGCTATTCTGCACGAATAAAAGCGGTCCGTACAATACCCTAGTCGCCTCTTACGACACCTCGGTAGGAAAGACGTAGGTGCTTTTATACTCTGCCGGACACCAATCGGGGTATTATTAAGTAATTTGTATTGATAATTGTTAAAGCTCTTCCTAAGTGCTTATTAATATTATTTTTGATATGATAAGGATTTACAAAAGATAATAATGCCTTGGAATCGCTTTACCTTTACATAACTCAAAAGATGGCCTGGTGTTTTATTTATTTTATTTATACTTTATTCTTTCCCCTTAAAGGATACAATGGGCGGACTTAATGCCAGTTGGCATTTTCTTCCAGTCAACCCAAGGCGTAGCGAAATAATGGGGCAGTGTAAAACTTAAAAAAAACTAAATATTTGAATTTTAAAGGCTACTAATAAATATAAAATACAATTTAAAAATACTCAAAATACATATAAATAAATACACTAACAGTTGAGTATTTCTTCGCCAATTCAACGAGGTAAGTGTCGACCTTTAAACGAAATAGACAATAAAATATTAATTGTATGAAATGAATATTTGTAAAGTGCTTGATACTACATATTAAATATTAGTACCGCTGCATAACGATGGATGGTATCAAACGAAAGACGACCGTCAGTTCTGTTGCTGCGGTGGACAGCAGTGGCTAGCAGTTGATCTTCCATTTCCAACGCCCTGAGAAACATATTTCCTATTTCAAACACATTTTATTAATACAAACTAACTTATATGGGATAATGGCATGTATCTATGACTATGTTCGTAGATTTCTTAAGAATTAGTAACTTTAACATTAAAATGACTTATCTATAAGAAGTTTGTTATGTTCAAAGATATAAATAAAGATTAGTAGGTACGTAACCTACTGATATCGAATAAGTAGAGGCGTAATTCTAGAATTTTAGTAGTTATTTTCTCTATTTTAAATGATCCTGCTACCCCTTCGTAACTTAAAGATAAATTTCAGTATCTTTATTTAACCCATGATACGGTTCTTCTTTTCTCATCCAACCTTAAGATTAGTATTCCACAACACTTCAGCGGTTTCTTTAGTAACTCTGTTGTGATATAGGCTACACTCCTCTGGAACTTTTTACCCGAAGACATTAGGAAGGTTTCTTATAAGCTGACGTTTAAAAGATTAATTCGATAATATTTTTCAAATCATCTTTGTAAGTTGATATCAACATTGCTATCATTGGTCATTGTATAATATGTATGTATATGTATACTCGTATATCTGTTTAACGTGTATGTATGTTTAAGTGTATACATCTATCTATATATGTATGAATAATATGATTTGAAATATAATTATTATTGATTAGATATATTTAAGTCCCGTTAGTGTAATGTTTTTATTAGAAAGTATTAAAAATTATGAATTTGCACATTGTAAAGCACCTAACAATATATCTCCATGCCTTGGGTTGACTGGGAGAGAATGCCAATAGGCATTAGGTCCGTCTTTTCTAATCCTTTTTTTTAAATAAGGTGAATATAATAAATGATATTTATTGATGATATCAATAATAACAATCAATAATATCAATATCATATAATCAATAATGTCAATAATAAACGGGATGATATTCAAAACGGAGACGTGGAGTTTTGATTATTATATTTCTCTAACTAACGTTACAGACTACCAAGCCAGAAGAACTTATTGTTTCCATCATATTAAATAATCATCTCAAATATAACCGAGTAGTTATAGGCAGGAGCATTTGTGGTGAAACTGCGATCGAAAATGCTCGATGGCAGTAGATTTTTTGTTTTATTGGAGAATGGGATGAGACGAGCAAAACTTTCACCTGATGGTTATTGCAACGTCCGCCCAAAGCATTAGCCGTGTCACCCAGATTATTTGTGTGCGGCAATACACTGCGCCCGTCCTCCTGAGACATCAGTTTTTAAGTCTCTAATTCCCAGTGATTAAACTAGCTCTCAGTTCCTTTCAGACCGAAACACAGCAATGTCTGCACACTACTGCTTCACGGCAGAATAACTGACTCTGCGGTGGTACCTACCTAGACGGATTTCTGCATGGGTATGTTTAGAACTGTGTCAAATATACGAGTAGAATGAGCTTCAGAAAAAAATGTAGTACGTGCGTTATCAGTGGCGAGGTATAACTTTATTATCTTAACATTATAAAATTATATTACTATAATCTACTTATTGATACGTAGATTATTGATTTTGGTAACTGTGAGGATTATCTTATGTACCTATTACGTAGGTAATATAAACCCAGTTCACCAATATTCTCGCCTCAGTTTTAGCATTATTGACCAACAACTTGGTCAAAATGTTTAAATTTGCGATTTTGTTTTCACTGTCTATCTATTTGGCAATTGCCAAACATGAACAGTACAATGGGTAAGAATGTAAATGACATTATTAAAAACTCACGTGTTTTAACTACATTACTAAAGAACGTTTTAAAGTTGTAAAACAGAGTTGAGGCTTTGTGCTGTAGCAAATAACTGACCTAGTTGCCCTTTCAGAATTAACGCAGTCAGTTTATCATTTAAAATAGTTTTTCTTTTATTCTCTGTCACGTATTATAAATCCTTTTTTAAATATTGTATTTACGTGGAACAATTACTGACGCTAAAACTTTTTTATTTGTTTGTTTTTATTTTTTTGAAAGAGCTTTAAATAGATTAATAATAAGACACTTCTATACTAATTTTAACTTCTTTAATACGTGTTTTTAATTATTATTACTTCACAGTTCATTCTTTAATTATTTTCAAAACGGCATTCTCATTTCAGGATAAAATTCTACATTGTCTATTAAAAGACATAATTGAACCTTGTTTCAGCTTCGTCGTATATAAAGTTACAGTAGCCAATGAGCAACAAGCGGAACAAGTGTATGCATTGGAAAATCAATTAGGATTGGACATGTGGTCATATGCCACCCCCAGTCGTCCAGGTTTGGTGCTTGTTCCAGGGCCAATGCGCCAGCATTTCGAGAATGAAATTTTTACTTTAGGAGCACAGTATGAAATCCAAATGGAAAATGTTAAAGAGTTAGTATTTAATAATTTCTTATATTTACGGTGATTTTAATTATTTATAGTCTGATGTTTTGGACGCTTTGCTTTTTATGAGTAAGTTACTATTGTTTCGACTTTAAGCGTACTGTAACAATTGCATTAATAAAATGTGTTTGAAATAGGAAATATGTTTCTCAGGGCGTTGGACATGGAAGATCAACTGCTAGCCACTGCTGCCCACCGCAGCAACAGAACTGACGGCCGTCTTTCGTTTGATACCATCCATCGTTATGCAGCGGTACTAATATTTAACATGTAGTATTAAGCACTTTACAAATACTCATTGAATACAATTAATACTTTTTTGTTTATTTCGTTTAAAGGTCGACGCTTACCTCGTTGAATTGGCGCAGAAATACTCAACTGTATCGGTTGTGTCTGCAGGAAGGAGTGTTCAAGGACGCGATATCAAATACTTGAGGATTTCAACAACAAACTTCCAGGTAACCAATTTCAAGTTTATTCACGTACCTGAAAGCTCGCTTGTTACCTATTAAACAAATTCTATTTTAATTTCAGGATTCTTCAAAACCCATTATCATGATTCAATCCTTGCTTCACGCACGTGAATGGGTTACTTTACCAGTTTCTCTGTACGCCATTGAGAAATTAGTTGTTAACATCACCGACAGAGACCTAGTTGATAAAATTGACTGGATTATTTTACCTATTGCCAACCCTGACGGATACGAATTCAGTCACACTAACGTAAGTTTATTTTTTGATTTTTATGATAATTAATGTCTTACTTACAGAATAAAATATAAATAACAATTAGATTTCAAATTATCTCTTATGTATGTACATAAACCAAATATGATATGCTTTTTTTTTTTATATGAGAGGGGGCAAACGAGCAAGTGGCTCACCTGATGGTAAGTGATCACCACCGCCCATGAACAACCGCAACACCAGAGGAATCGCGGGTGCGTTGCCGGCCTTTGAGGAAGGAATAGGCTCTTTTCTTGAAGGTCCCTAAGTCGTATCGGTCCGGAAAAACCGCCGGCGGCAGCCGATTCCATAAAGTGGTAGTGCGTGGCAGAAAATTCCGCGAAAAATGCACTGTGGTGGAATGCCAACCATCCAGGTGGTGACGATGGAATTTTGTGTTCTGCCGCAAAGTGCGATGGTGAAAACCAGCGGCTGGAATTATTCCGAACAATTCCTCGGAACACTCCCCGTTGTAAATCATGCTAATGTTATATATTATAAAAAAAGCAATTCTTATTCTATGTTGTATAAAGGAATTGAGTATAAAACAAAAATATAGTAAAAATTCCGGTATATGGTATAACAACTAATAAAACTTTGTTAGTTTTCATCGTACACGTTTGATAGTACAATAACATCATCACCATTTCCTCACAAGAACACACCTAAACATTGGCCTCCCAGTGCATTATTATATGGCAACTACGAGTATAAGAGAATTTTATAAATTAAAAATTAACTAAATCGAAAAGTCTATACTATAAATAAATTATAAAAGCAGTTAATGATTAAAAGTAACGTTAGTAATTTTTATAAAATATTTATTTACCTGTGAAATATTTATTATTTTACTGTGATCAAAAAATAAAAAAAATCTTCTTATCAATTAACACCTTTGTTTTCAGACACGCTTTTGGAGGAAAAACCGCTCTACAGGTCACATGATCGGTAATATTTGCCTTGGTGTGGATCTCAATCGTAACTTTGATATTAACTGGGGAACAGCTTCTAGTAACTCCGTCTGCGCCGAGAACTTCCATGGCCCTAGATCCTTCTCTGAGCCCGAAACTGCTACCATTCGTAACATCATACAGCAGTACAGAGGCCGCCTTGAGTTATATCTTGATATTCACAGCTTCGGCAGTCTGATTCTTTTTGGTTATGGTAATGGCCAGCTTCCTCCTAATGCTCTTACTCTTAACGTTGCTGGTGTAAGAATGGCACAAGCAATTGACGCCGTTAAGTGGTCTTCAAAACCTAACTACCGTGTTGGAAACATAGCTATGATCCTATATCAAGCGTCCGGAGGTTCTAGCGATTATGTACAAGCAGTCGGTGTACCACTGGCGTACACTTACGAATTACCAGCTTACAGAAATCAAGCCAACAGCATAAATGGTTTCCTTGTAGACCCTGCCTTTATTGAACAAGCTGGTTATGAGACTTGGGAAGGTATAAAGACGGGCGCAAGATTTGTGCTAGACGTTAACAGGAGTAAGAAACAATTAAGTTAAAATATGTTTGAAATTAAAAGTTCGTTGAGAATTGGTCAGCAGTGGATAGCCTAAATTATAAATGAGATAATATAAAATAGACCTTTTATTCATTTATTTTAAACTTTAGATTATTAATTAAATGTTTTTAGGTTAGAAAATCGTCCTTATCCTGACCTATCATCAATTATTTGTTATTAATATCCTTAAACGTAAATTATTATACAAATCCTTGTAACATCTACTGATAAGGGCATGTCCGATTTTTTACCACAAGTGCCAAGTGCGCAAAAGATATTATATTGTAAAAACTGGACGACTAGAGCCTAGAGCTTTAATGGTTGCAAGTATATTTTAAAATAGTAAAGCTGTTTGTCATTATGTACCATTTAAAAATGTACATATACCACAATGTTTCCGCTACGGTATATAGACCATAACTTTTTTATCGTCGGACACAAATTGTCACATTAATATGTGGTGTGCCGTTCCATGGATTTTTTAGCAACATTAAAAAAAAGTTCAGGTCAATACCACTTATAAAACATTATAATAACTTAAATATTTTATGATACTCGTAATTATATTCAATATATTGTGATCTATACGATCAAAAGCTTTACTGTAATCCGTGTATATAACGTCGACTTGGCCACCATTATACATTGATTCAGTAGCAAAGTCATTAAATTGTGTAAGATTTGTAACAGTAGATCGTCGATGTAAGAATGTAAGGATGTAAGGTGGAGAGGTGCGAAGAGCTGAAATAGTTGCGTAAGACTGCGTATAAACCATTTTTTTTTTAATTTTGGCTATGATACAAAATTTTGAAATGGGCCTGTAATTTGTAATCTTTGTTCTTGAACTGGGGTAATGTACGCAGATTTCCATATTGATGGTACATTACATGTACGCAGAGTAAGCGAACGTTGAAATAGTGGCATAATTGGCTTAATTAAACTTGGAGCACATTTAATTAAAAATAGAGCTGGCAGTTGATCAGGTCGAGCAGATTTGGTAGGATCTAATTTAAGTTTTACTGATGTTAAAATATCAGTATCAATTTCAATGATTGATAAGCCCGGAGAATGGGTTAAATCGTTACTGTTACAGTCCAGAATATGAACACTAGGACTAGGGGTTGAAAAGTTAGAGCAAAAATAACTGGAGAAGGCGTAACAGATATAAAAACCTGTGCCCATCTGTAAATTACCATACTTCATAACACTCGGTATACCATGAGAAACAGAACGAGAACGTTAATAAGACCAAAAATGTTTAGGATTTTTCTCAATAATATTTTCAACTGAGCTAATATATTCTTCAAAGTTTTGTTCTTCAACTTTTATTACTCGTTCTCTTTGAAAATTAAATGATATAAGATCTGCCTTGTTTCCATAGATTTTATATTTTTTATGATATTTGAATTTTTCTTTTATAGCTGTTATTAGCGCTTTTGAATACCACTTAGGATGAACATTTCGATTTGATTTTTTACTAGGAATGTGCAAATCTCTCAATTTCTTAAATTTATTGTAGAAAAAGTGAACGCTTCATCTAAAGTTCAGCTACCAATTTTTTCACTACAGGAAGTATTGGACAGGTCAGTATTAATAGCCTCATAGTTTCCTCTGCTATTAAAGTACATAGTAGATCAAGCTGGTTGTAGCAGTGACATGGCTGCAAAACTAATGGAAATGTTAAGTGCTTTATGGTGTGGATATAATAGGTACTAATGGGTCGAGGCATTCACTAACCGTCACATGGTCATTAGCTAATAATAAATCTGATATTTTTCCGAATTCATTAAACACACCATTAAACTGTTTTAAATCTAATGAAGTGAGTTCGTCGATCAATGTATATTCATCATGGCTTTTATAGTTGGTCGGTAATAAATAGTCGCCATCGAGGGACCATTGTATACTGCTCAGATTAAAGTCACCTATTAACAGATATTTATCATTCGGTTTGTCTAAAGAGATGGTATTTAATTTGTCCAAAATTTACTTAACTGTTGCGAGAACGAATTACCAATGTTTTGTTTACATAAAAATACCACACATAAATGCAACTTAATTGGGTGATTATAATAGTCTGTCAGGGAAATGGTCAACCATATATCTTCTGCCGAAGAATAGTATATGGGCTGTAGGATAACTGACAACTCCTTACAAGTAGCAATAATAACTCCTCCACCCCGGCTCTGCCCGGTGACGGTTAGATCACGATCCCGTCTCTAATCCACGTACCTATTATCAAATAACTCAGCATCAACAATTCCATCTACCAGCCATGTTTCTGTTAAAAATATTATATCATATGATACATACCTTTCGAAAACACTCGATGGTTTTAGACCTTAGACTCCTTACAATGTGGTAGTAAACTGATGGATAGTTAAACTTATTTTTATTCGTAGCCATTGGTGATAATTGAAGTAATAATATTGCGTATTTTATTGCTCAATAATAAATATAATAATTTTAATATCTAATTAAAACCATGTTTCCACTTAAGCCCAATATAACATAAAAAACAATATCATTACAAAGAGAACAAGGAGAAGAATGCAATTAGCTTTATCTGTATAATTTATAGACTACGTATCACTCAGCTTATAACAAAAATGCGTAATAATCCTGTGAAATAAAAACAACACAGCCAAAAAGTACAAAATGAGATGCGGTGTGAAGTCCAATAAGTATAAGTGTAAACAAGTTTGCCCCTTTAAATTCAATCCATTGAAATGAATAGCCGCAATAAAAAAAGTTTAGAAGTACAAAATCAAGAAGAATATTTGAATCATATATAAATTTATAGTCTATCAAGCAAAATAATAATACATTCATGAAATTTATTATATAGCAAAACAAAATATATAATATTTCAATAGTTAAAGAGCTTATTATTAAAATGGTATTTTAATAATAAAGTAAGGCATAAACACCATAAAGATACAAACAAAACAACCAACCATCATTCTATTTCCGGTTTCATACAGACAATGCAAGACGTTAAATACTTGTAACTTAAGACGTCAAATAGTCATAACTTTTCGCACTTGGGTATTAATCCAAGTGCGAAAAGGCACGCAGCAACAGCAAATAAATGTGTAAGAAAGGAATAGACGTAACATGTAACATTATTGCATCAAGCGAAACGTATTCATATCATCGACCAAAAAATTATGGTAGAAACAATAACTGGTTCCGGACAAATCCGCTATGCTCATCTCTTTAAGCGATTTCTGCGTTAAAATATAATAATCGGTATTGAGATTTCTACCTCTATCTGCACCAAGCTTACAACAGCCTTGTTCAGATACTCCACCACAGCAAAAACCAAGATACTTTCTGCAAATAGAACATTGCGCACAATCACTCACGACTGCATTAACGAGCACACCTCGTCATTATATCTCGGATATTAAGACAAAAATAAAATTGGACAAACAGTGATAAAACTCAACCGCAATTACGTAGTGGAACAAACGTAAATGTAAAGTGATATTAAGTACAAATATAACCAACAATGGTTTCTAATATGTCACTATTTTTAGCTGAAAATGTCTTTATCGCTCCTGTTACATTAATGAAATTAAGTTAACGAAAGCAACGTTTGTTCTCAATTTACGTAGTAATGTAAGAACGGGGCAGTTGTCCAATATCCTCGACTTATTCATAAAATCACACGGATCACAAGATGAAGAAGTGGAATCATTAATAGTAACTGAATCAGGAATTATTTATGCCCTTAACTTTGACTTTGTTAAAAATAATTTGCTAGCAACGTAAAAATCGAAACAGAGAATGCAAAATTACAGTATTCCTATTTAGAAACTCTATGCATGTCACATTGACCATCTATTAAACATATTATGATGATAGGAGTGCACTAACCCATAAATTTACTGAAATTGAAATTGATATTAAAGAGACTGATAATAACAGAACTTAGCAATGAAATCTTGTATACCACCAACATCCTTCATTAAAGAAGAAAAAACTAGTGAACTTAAGGATCACGAAAAAAATCTGAAAAACTCTAATAAAGCTTACGAAGGGTGCAAATTCTTAAAGTCAATAGAATCTTAAAGTATTATTAAAGTCAATAGAATCTACAACGTTATTCATAATTGGTATAACATCCCGGCACCTACCCATGCTAATTTGATCAGATAAATACAACGGTGAAGCTTTAATGACAAAATTCAATACTAAAAATGTCCATACAAAACTTCAAAATTATTAGTTTTGTAAAACAATACGCAACCCTAACAGACACATTCAAAATACGTTTTCTTCTCCATTTAATTTATGTTACCCTACTACGGCGTCATTGCCGCGATCAGCTGTATATCAGGGTAGTCACCTATGAGTTTTAAGCAAATTCTTTAAGTCGACATATCTCCTACAGGTATCACGCTGCGAGGCTTATTATATATTTGGGGCATAACACATCATCGACAAATGACCCTGTATAAGCATGTATAAAAAGGGGCTTTATTAAACAAATACCATGAAACCCGAACAAAATTTATTTGATAAAGTACAGTGGTTATTAAAACAAAAAACAATTGTTTACCGACAGTAAAACATTCTTTTAATAAAATTGTGAAGATTTATTTGTTTGCAAAACATTTTATATAAACAGAAAGAAGAGACAAAGAATTCAAAGATAAATTTACAAAAGATCACGGAAAATGACAGCTTCTTCGGAGACCAGTATTAAAAAACAAATTTTTTACCTTTTTGCAAAGTCTAGTCATATTCTATAGCGACTAATCTTCAGCTGTTTAAATACTGTTATTAATTTTTCATACAAAAGTAATTTGTGTAGGCGGTCTCTGGAAGAGCTTAGATGCCACCTATAAAGCAAAGGCATAATTTGACATTTAGTAGTCGGGTAAAAAAGGGAAGAAATAGATAGAGATGCAAAACCAAATATCAATAAGAGAAAAATTGAAAGTTGCCTAACGAACTTTTTTTAAAAATTGAAAATAAAATTGGTACGAGTATTACCGAATATGCATAAACATAAAGTTGTCAATACTCTTAACTATCTAAAATCAACAGTCAATGTGTACAATATGCAGGGGATGAAATCATACCCTAAGAGATGAGACATGCCTCTACAGATACGTTTTGCATATGACGCTATAGTCTGAGATCGTTGAATGACATCTGGCAGAACACCAGGTCATCTTTTGAGTTATCTAAAGGTGAAGCGGTAAAATAATATGATGCCATCAAGTTTCGAGGTTTGATTTATTTTGAACCTGTTTAATAATGTGTCAAGAGAAAGTACACTTATTCCAACATTTCCCAGTGACTCAGTCTTCTCCTTTGTCCCCTGATCACTATGCAATAAGATTTTCTTTTCGAAAACTTTTTCAAAACTTCAACGACTGTAGATTGTAATTGTTAAATACATATGTACATAGACGTAGACAGAGTCACCCCTCTTTTCTATTATGATAGGCAGAGATCACATATTTTTGCTACGATCCTGATAAACATCTTTCGCTGCTTCTACTTTTCATTATTCAACTATATAAACTCGTAAATATCGTGTCGCTGTGAGTGAGAGCGGAATAACAATAACTGGGATACGTAAGTATTTTCTTAATCAACTACTTTTTTCGTTCTTACATTGTAAATCTTATATCAGTTCATTCAAATTTAATTTTATATCGAAAAGTAAGTTACTATTGTAAATCTACAAGCCGTATTGGGTCAGTTATTCAGAGCATTTTAGTTTAATGAATATTTGAAAACAAAAACTTTGTCCGGGGTAGGTAGGCCAATTGCGTATTGGGCTTCGCTGACTATCTATACCTTACTTGCTTGGCAACAACTACCTTACTTGGCTGTTGTAATCATTGCCAAATATTAATGTTTTATGAAATAATGAAAAAATATTGTTTAAAATAAAAATTAATCTTAATCTTAACTAATATTACAAAGAGGAAAGATTTGAGTTTTTGTATGTTTGGTTGTAATGATTTAACTCAAAAACTACTGAACCGATTTTAAAAAATATTTCACCTATATACAACTACATTATCACCGAATAACATGAGTTGTATTTAATTTAAAAAAAACCGAGTCCTCTTTAAATTATTCGAATCGGACCTGTCGTCTAGAAGTTCTATTGATTGCCTATATACTCATTTTATTTTTTGTAAACTAGAAACAATTGAATAGTGGTTTGTAAATTATTATTTTTTTTAAATATAAAACTGAAACGCTCTATAATAAATACAGCGGCCGCGGTCTTGAACGTCGCGCCGCCCGGATTCATGTGACATGGTCATCATCGAATTGCGCGGCTACCTTTGCGCAGCGGCCGAGAGCGGTCGTTTTAATTTGCTAACACGACATCAAATATTGTTTACAAGGAAGCTCTGAGTCACTAAACTTTCAAAGCTTATGTTCTTATAAATAAAACATTATTTTGGTAACTTAATCTTACCTGACCAGCTACAGAGCCGCTGATGAGCATAGTCGCTACAAAAAATTTTTAGTGAAGGGATTGTTGTCGTTCTATTTGTCCAAACAAAGTACTTATTTATCTTTCTAATATCTATCTACCCGTAGGAAGCCGGGGCGGATCGCTAGTTATAAAATAAAAAATAAAACAGATGTTCAGAAGGCTACAAACAAATTGAGACTCTTAATAAAATAAAGTTATAACAACCTTATTCAGGAAGTATCTCAGTCGGGAAGATAGAAAAGTGAAAAGTGTTCATAGTATTACTTTAATAATTATCTTTTTTCTTTTTTTACAGAAAAATGAGAACATGTAAAAGAAAGACGGCGAGGGCAGAATCCGAAAAATGTTATCGAGAGAGCCTGTACAGATATTGTATTTGATAAAAAAGTATTAGTTCGGCGGCCAAAGATAACGGAATTCCATACAAATCATTGCATCACTACGTCACCAAAATGCGGAAGATTTTAGAAAAATATCTCGATACTGAAAGGTCACTATTACGAGTAGTATTGAATGTAGGATATCAAAAAAAAAATAGACAATTTTTTTCAACAGAATAGGAACAATTATTAGTAGATTACTTGAAAAGAGTCGCAGATACCATAGAAACAAGAAAATTTGCTTTTCAATTTGCTTTTAAAATTAATAAAATGTACCTGAGTCGTGAATAACTAAACAAATGGCTAAAGAGGACTGGTTGATTAATTTCCTTAAAAAAACAGTACTTTGTCAATACGTTCACCACAAGCCACAAGTCACTGACGAGCTACGTCTTGCAATAAATACAATGTTACCATGTTTTTTGACCATTTAAAAACTGTTTATTTGCGCCTAAATCCAACTCCCGGCGATATATGAAATGTAGATGAGATCGGCGTCACAACTGTCCATGTTCTTAATAGGATCATTGCACGACGTGGGGCCAAGGCCCCATCCCTTGGGATTACCGAAAATTACACCTGAAGAACGCAGTACTCTACTTACTATCGATGTTGCAGTTTCAGCACTTGGAAATGTGGATACACCATTTTTTATTTTCCCACAAGTGTATTATAAGGATTATTTTGCTAGAGGAGGCCCTGTTAGTTCTGATGGTGATTCTAATCCATCAGGTTGGATGATGGAAGAAAAATTTTGTGAAGTCCTTCGTAAGAAAAACCTATCATTTTGTTGCTAGATAACCATGACTCTCATTTGTCAATTACTATTCTTGATTACTTCAAAGTAAACGGCGTCACAGTGTTGTCTTTCCCGCCATAAGCAGCAACCATTAGACCGATTGGTCTATAGACCTTTGAAGAGATATTATAATGCAGCAGCTGATAACTGGCTAACTTCGCACCCTGGTAAGACTATTACCATATATGACATTCCAGAGTTGGTCAAAACAGCCCTTCCACAAGCCATAACAACTGAAAATATAAAATCTGGTTTTCGATGTACGGGTATTTCTCCTATAAATGAAAATATTTTCCCAGACTCTGACATTAGTGGAGCATATGTCACAGACTGGCCAGACACAGATTCTGGTAATTCTCTGAACATTCCACCTAATTATGAACAAAGTAATACTGTTTCTGAAATATTGCCTGAATTTTTAAAGCTTAGTGCAACGGTATATAAAGGACAAATTACACCAGAAAAACAAAACACAAGACAGAAAGTTATGTGCGATGTTCAAACAATTCATCGACGTCGTCATCTTTTGTGTCACTGAAACAAATAAGGCCATTTTCTAAAGCAGAACTACGAAAAGAAACTAGAAAAAACTGCTGGAAAAGAAAAAGTACCATATATACCGATACACCTGAAAATAAAAATTGGATAGAACAGAAAATTAAACAGATATTTAAAAAGAAAATGATACCAGAAGCAAAAAAGTACTAAAAATACTAGAAACACGTTTAAAGGAAAAGGGAAAAGAAAAGGTCATAGCAATTTCAATAAGGACAAACACGAGAAAGAGTCTTAACAGCTCATCGGATGAGGAAGAAACCATGTGCTTAGAATGCACAGAAAGAAAACTTTTCAGACAGCACGCCAGGTGAAGAATGGGTTCAATGTATATCGTGCAAAACGTGGGCTGACTTCAGATGTGCCAATGACATATCACTTACGAATGTAGAAATTGCAAATGTGAGTCTGAGTGATCACTGCATTTTACTCAAACTCAGACGTATAGAAGTTGATAAAGATAAAACAACCCTTCACTGCATTTAAAAATATTTGTTGAATTACAACGGGTCTTAATTGTTCACTGACTATTATCAACGTAAATGCAGAAAGGAGACGCGTCATTTTAGCTAAAACGTTTCGAGTGGCATATATTCATAAATTTTCTAATAATATTAATTTGAGTGTTTACCAAACTTTGATTACATATAACTTAGAGTATTTATTTAAGAAGTGAGATGATTGTGGTTATGTTTAACTGCACTCATTTAATTTAATTTTGTTAATTATTTTTAATTAGTGATTCCTGTGATTCCTACCTTACCAAACTTATACATGTTGTTGTTCTTGTTTTGCTTTGTTTATGAGGAACAAATTTAATTCGTTTTAGTTACATAACTTGCATTTATTGCTAAAAGTTACAAAAGTTAATTATGATTAAAATATTTGTTTAAAAATTGGTGAATATTTTATTAAACATAGAATTTTATCTTCTCTAAATTAATACATACCTGGCCCAGTACACTAGCCTTCCTACCTCAGTATTGGGGCAGGTTGACCATCTCGGAGAGGTTTACTTAAACTGAAAAAATATACAGATTTTATTAAATCACTTAGAAAATTTAGTTTATAATTGACTATGAAATTTACCACAGTTTACAATATTTCTCATTGACACTTTACATAGTTTAAAAAAAATAACCAAAAACATGGTCAACCATCCCGGTCTACCCTAATTACTGGGCATATGACTTAATAGTTGATGTCTCAGAAGGATAGGCGCAGTGTGGTGGTTTTTAGGCAGACGTTGCAATTATCATCAGTTGCTCGTCTCATTTCTTTCTTCAATTAATTTTTTTTTTGTGTCGTGTGCATGTGTGGGTATGCGTGCGTTGCACCTTAATATTTAATAATTGTATCTTTTTCGCCGTATTAAATAAACATTTTTCATTTATAATTAATCTGATTTTATATCTTTTACACGTCTTCAAATGTTTCAAATACAGGATAAGTTTCAGTAAAAAAATTGAAATACGGATGTTGTCATTGGTGTTCTATAATCGTATTATCTTAACTTTATACAATTATATTGCTTTAATCTACGCAGATTATTGATTTTGGTAACTGTAAAGATTAAGGTCTTATTACGTAGTTAATATAAACCCGGCTCGCCAATGTTCTCGCATCAGTTTTAGCGTTGTGTACCGAAATAATAACTCGGTCAAAATGTTGAAATTTGCATTTTTGATTTCGCTGTCTTTCTATTTGGCAATTGCCAAACATGAACAGTATAATGGGTAAGAATGTAAATGACATTATAAACAACTCACGTGTTTTAACTACATTACTAAAGAACGTTTTAAAGTTGTAAAACAGTGTTGAGGCTTTGTGCTGTGGCAAATAACTCACCTAGTTGCCCTTTCAGAATAAACGCAGTCAGTTTATCATTTAAAATAGTTTTTCTTGTATTCTCTGTCACGTATTATAAATCCTTTTTAAATATTGTATTTACGTGGAACAATTAGTGACGCTAAATTTTTATTATTTGTTTTTTTTATTTTTTGAAAGAGCTTTAAATAGATAAGAATAGATAATAAATAAATAAAATATATAGATAATAATAAGACACTTCTATACTAATTTTAACATCTTTAATACGTGTTTTTAATTATTATTATTTCACAGTTCATTCTTTAATTTTTTTCAAAAAGGTATTCTCAATTTCAGTATAAAATTCTACATTGCTTATTAAAAGAAGTGAAATAATTGAACCTTGTTTCAGCTTTGTCGTATATGAAGTTACAGTAGCCAATGAGCAACAAGCGGAACAAGTGTATGCATTGGAAAATCAATTAGGATTGGATATGTGGTCATATGCCACCCCTAGCCGTCCAGGTTTGGTGCTTGTACCAGGTCCAATGCGCCAGCGTTTCCAGAATGAAATTATTACTTCAGGAGCGCAGTATAAAATCCAAACGGAAAATATTAAAGAGTAAGTATTTTTCGTTTCAGAGTGTACTTTTAAAAAATTTTCTCGAGTTTTATTTGAAAATATAAAATTTATTTCCAACAAATTTTATATAGAAATCATGTTTCTCAGGGCATTGGACATGGAAGATCAACTCTTAGCCGCTGCTGCATACCGAAGCATCAGAACTGACGACCGCCTTTCATTTGATACCATCCATCGTTATGCAACAGTAATAATATTGTGTGTTACAAGTGTTTACAGATATGTATCAATTTAAATAAAAAAAATGTATATTATTTTTAAAGGTCGACGCTTACCTAGTTGAATTGGCTGAAAAATACTCCACAGTTTCCGTTGTATCAGCAGGAAAGAGTTTTGAAGGCCGAGATATCAAATACTTGAAGATTTCAACAACTAACTTCGAGGTAACCAATTTCAACACTCGTGTGTTCACCGAAGAAATCGCTTTGAAATGTAATAAATAAATTGCAATCTTAATTTCAGGATTCTTCAAAACCCATTATCATGATTCAATCTATGCTTCATGCACGTGAATGGATTACTTTACCAGTTTCTCTGTACGCCATTGAGAGTTTAGTTGTTAACATCACCGACAGAGACCTAGTTGATAAAATTGACTGGATTATTTTACCCATTGCCAACCCTGACGGATATGAATACAGTCACACTAACGTAAGATTTTTTTTAAATTTTTCGTTAATTGATTTCTTATTTATAGAACATAATAGCCGTGGTAGCTCAGGGGCTGGGCGCTCGCTTTAAATTTCATAGTATCCGAGTGACCTGGGTTCGATTCCCGGTGCCGGCACCACTAAAATTGTAAATTGCAATTTTAAGTGCTGGTTTACCACGTGCTCGGCGGTGAAGGAAAACATCGTGAGGAAACCTGCATGTCTGAGAAATTAAAAAAAAATGTTTCGAAGACATGTGTAGTCCGCCAACCCGCATTAGAGCAGCGTGGCGGATTCTTCCCAGCTCCAAAACCCTCTCAGAAATGAGAGGAGGCCTGTGCTCAGTTGTGGGACATTTATAGGCTGAAACTTTACTTTACTTATAGAACAAAATTCAGACGTCTCTTATAACTTTAGGAGCATATACATGAAAGACTATTAAAAATTGGTTCGTACACTTCAGATTATATATTCGATGATTTTTTAGATGATTATTATTTCTGAATACTGACCTCGCAGTACAAATTTTTTTGCAGTAATTATAACCTGAGAGAAAACTTAAAAATTTAATTAAATCAGTCCATGAATGTTGTAATTGTTCAATTAAGTGTTCTCCAAAATACATTAATTTTTTTTATAAATTGCTTCTTACGTCTTTGTTTTCAGACACGCTTTTGGAGGAAAAACCGATCGACCGGTCACGTGATCGGTAATTTATGCCTTGGTGTGGATCTCAACCGTAACTTTGACATCAACTGGGGATCATCGTCGAGCAACTCCGTCTGTGCTGAGACTTTCCATGGCACTGGACCTTTCTCTGAACCCGAAAGTGTTATCATTCGTGACATAATACAGGAGTATGCTAGCCGCCTTGAGTTATATCTAGACATTCACAGCTTTGGCAGCCTGATTCTCTTTGGTTATGGTAATGGCCAGCTTCCTCCTAATGCTCTCGCTCTTAACGTTGCTGGTGTTAGAATGGCACAAGCAATTGACGCCGTCAAATGGGCTTCAAAACCTAACTACCGTGTTGGAAACGTAGCTTTGATGCTTTATGAAGTGTCTGGTAGTGCTCCCGATTATGTACAAGCAGTTGGTGTACCACTTTCATACACTTATGAATTACCAGCTTTCAGAAATCAAAGCAACAGCATAAATGGTTTCCTTGTAGACCCTGACTTTATTGAACAAGCTGGTTATGAGACTTGGGTAGGTATAAAGGCGGGCGCAAGATACGTGCTAGATATTACCAAGAACAAGAAATAAATGAGTTAAAATAATTTGAAATTAAAATTACACCAAGAACACTTGTGAACAGTAACTTAATTAATAAATATATAAATTAAACCTTAACTTTTTATTAATAATTTATAAACACTTTGTTGAAGTATTTAGTTTAAACGCGCAATTATGTTTTTTTTTTCAAAGTTTCGTTTCAGTCTATTGCTGAATAGGCCTCCCTCATAGCTTGTCACAAAAGTTTGTAGATTGTAGATTCTCATTTTTGGGGGATTTTACCTTAGTTGCCACGCTAGGCAGGCGGGTTGGCAACCGCAGTTAATTTATTCAGATGTTCCACGATGATGCTGCTGCCCCTCTTCTGGTTTTAACTTTCCCTCTGTCGACTTTTACGACACCCACGGGATGAGATGGAGTGGTAGATTCTCTTAAGCCACCACCACGCTGGATTCGTCAAATAATCTTCATCGAAAAAACCATAATGTATATATATATATATATATATATATATTATTAAATAGTTTTCACATATAACTTTATTAAAAACTAGTCAATTGATACACCGCAACTTATATCCTAAATTAATATTATAAAAAGTAATTGATCTCATAAAGACCCCTGCGGGACACCTTAAGCAATTTTGGTCTAAACTGACATTAAGCCATTAATTACGATAGTTCGAAATCTATTTTAAACGGTTTTATTTAGCAGTCTTGGTTTTTTGTGTGGGTCAAATTAGTAATTGAAATTTTACCCCTTTCATGTTGACCAATTAATCCGAAAATTCATATTTAGTTTTGATGACTATACACTTATTTATATTTAGAATCATTGTAAATCTAAGATAGCTGCCGCCATAAAATGGCGGATTACATATTTGGATTACAAACTACTCAATATGGATATCAAATGAAAGAACTTACTTGAAGAATACAGTACACCATGAAACATTTCAAATACCTGAGATGGCCGCCCCAACAAAATGGCAGATTACTTTTTCTCAAAATCCCCTAAATGTGGGTATCAAATGAAAGGGTTGACAAGAAGAAAACAGTACACTTTAGAAATAAATCCTCAAACCAAAATGGCGTCCGAAACAAAATAGCGGATCTTAGAGTCACATAGAAATGCTCTGGATGACACACTATGTGTTATGGGCCGACTTTCACCTCACCATTAGGTGAACGTTTTGGTCGTTTCGTTACTATATAAAAATTCAACGTCGCAGGTCCTGGTTGAATTCAATCCGAAATCAACATGTCTTCAAAAACACCAATTGTTGCTTTTTGAATTTGGTTGCGTTGTGCGTGTAAAATGTATATTTGTAAAACGCACTTACGATACATGAGAAATCCTAGTGTTAAGCAGTTTTTTTTAAAGACGAACAAAAAACGAAATTTTAGATGTGTCGATGATGATTTCCGACAAATCTTTTTTTTTTTGAAAACTTCTGGTGATACTGGGTAAACATTTCTCAACAAAGGTATTTAAACAAAAGTTTGGCCTGGGAAGAACAGTTTTACCTATGGCTTCATTCATGATTGCAGTTACTTAATTATCAGGCGGCAAAACAGCGCATACCATGTTTAAAATTCTTGTGAATTTAAATAAAAGTTATAACTCAAAATTGTGTTATATGTCACGGATTAACAGCTAGAATTCTTCGCAAATGCTTTCCGATTGTGTAGGAATTCAAAAGGCATCAGGCAGAATGATCAGATTATGGGGGGCACTACGATGTTGTTTTGTGCCGAATTCAGACAGACTTTACTAGACATGGCAGAGCAGGATGGCGAGAACTGACGTCAATACGGAAGTCAATATCTATTAAAAGAACTGTAGAATTAAAATAGAAAAAGCCTGCAAAAATAAAAATTTTATTCAATAAGTACTTAGTTGAATATTGTTACAATCTTTTTCGCCAGAGAAAACCTGAGCCAGGGTTTTTCCGTTGCTTTGAGGTCGGAAAATCGGCGCAATCGGGATTTATGATCTTTTTATTTTTATGTTTGACTGAAGTTTAAAGTGATTTTGCTATGGAACTGTGTATCGTGGGTATTTGTATATCAATGGCTTTATATGTATATAAGTAAATTTAACTCACGGATCAACAAAATGTTTGTTTAATTGCAACAGTTAACCAGATTGTTTTACTGATTAAACATGTGAACATGTATTCAATCTTGTATACTAATTATGGTCCACCACCCTCAGTAGATGAAAGTTTTAAAGGTTCATGTAAACTTTTTTATTTTATTATCTGACTACCCCAAGCACTCCTTAAATCCCCCAATATGACTGGTACAAAAAAAAGGTCTACAGCGGACATGTTAGTCCTGGCTACTATAGCGGTCATAGTAACTTCACAAGAATCTGCACAAGTAATCATTTTACCACATAAGATAATTAGATCTGCCAACATTCAATTCATACACCCGATTCTATTGCGCGAAGATCCTAGGCTAGATGACAACGAAGACGAATAACGTGTACATGAGGTAAAATCTTACGCTGGGACATTGTAGAGTTGTAAAAAGTCTTATAGAGTATGTATACCTAGGACATAATGTCCGATTAGGTAGGTCCAACTTCGAGGTCAATTAACGGATTCAACTCGGTTGGACAGCGTTCGGAAAACTGCGTCACATCTTTTCGTTGAGTAAGCTAAATATTTCAAAACAAATGTCTTCAACCAGTGCTTGTTGCCAGTAATGACTTACTGGACCGAGATGTGGTCCTTCACTGCAGACCACATGAGGAAGCTTAAAGTCACTCAGCAAACTATGAAAAAGGTATTATCGGTGTTTCTTTGCGAGACAATCCGTAACATGATATCCGCAGCAGAGAAGAAAGTGACTGACGTAGCTCTTAGGATTAGTAAGCTCAAGCGGCAATGGGCCGGCCACATATCTCGTTGAACTGATAACCGTTAGGTACAAAAGGTTCTCGGGTGCAGCCTCGCACAGGCAAGAACAGTGTAAGGCAACCCCGCACTAAATGGAGCGTCGATCTGCACGGTTTTGCAGGTAGTCGAACGATGCAGGTGTTTTTGTGGCAATGTATGGGGAAGGCCTATGTTCATCAGTAAACTAGTGTTGGCTAAAATGATGATGACGATGATGAATAAGTCTTAAGATAGCAGACGGCGCGGTAATTTTCGAATCCGGTAAGTTGTTTTATCACAGCGAGGGTGACAGTCTGCCCCAAGAAGGTGTCGGGGGTACTGTCCACAAGCCTTTTTTTATGTTCCTACGTTGTTGAGATTGTGAGTGTGTCAACTAGCGTTACGTACCTAATGCTCAAAATAAAAAAAGCAATATTCGCTGAAGGGCAAACAAATATGCTCACCAGCTTTACACAATAATAAGGATATTAAAGAGCCATACCTTAATCTAAAACTTACTACGGTGTTGATGAAATACTTTAACATACAACTACATATTAAGGAAGACGATGAGCTATTATATAAAACAAACCTGCCACAAAAATTTTCCGGCCACAATTGTAATCTCATGGAAGCTATGCGTTAAAAGCAACACTCTTCCACTGACGCGTAATATTTTGGCAACTGCATAGACAGATCTCCCTAAGAGAAGCTACCACCCCATCCCATCCCATGGGTATCGTAGAACTCGAAGTCGTTAAGGGAAATTAAAACGAGGAGATGGGCAGCAGCATTTTCCTGGAACATCTGCATAAATAAACTGCGGTTGCCAACCCGCCTGCCGAGCGTGGCAACTATGGCAAGATCCCTCCGATATGAGAGCTACAAACTTTGGTGGCTATCTATGGGGAGGCCTATGTTCAGCAGTGGACTTGTGATAAGCTGAAACGACGACGAATACATTTTAATTCAACTTTGTCAAATAAGAGCATATTAAAGAAGTGATAAAGTAGAACTAAGATCTCGGAAGATAAAGTCTTCGCCAGAGATCTGTCTGCAGAAATGTTTGAGAATATGATAAGTTGAAGACCGAGAGCGGTGTTGCACGGCAGTTAACGGTCCAAAACCACTGGATCGAGGATATTGAGCAAGATTATGAAGTTTTACCTACTTGGATTCCTGCATAGATATGCCACCACCAGTAAAAAGGTACTATACAACAGTGATCAGGAGACTGATCTGTTTTCTTACTTTGTCGCAAAATTTACAGATTTTTGGAGAACAATACGACTAAACCAAGCGAAAGCGATATTGGCAATCGGCCTGAAGAAATAACAGTCATGGGTGAGAAAAGATTATTGAGAGGCAATATCGCATGAGCAGCCAGAAAGATTACCTTTCACTTGATCTGACGCAGCGATATCCTGTTCAACTTTGCGCGAAGTCAATAGATGCAGTTAGCTGCACTAAGCTATTTGGGAGTCTACAAGATTTTAGGCATTAATATTGGTTATGGTGCTAAGTTAGAATAAATTTAAGGAAGAAATTTATTACGGGCATTATCTTAGGCATGACATGAAAAAACATAATCTTGACCATATAAACATTATATTGCTTTAATTTATGTTCTGTGGATTACTAATTTTATCAATTGTGATTACGGGATTATCTAACGTATTTAATAAAAAACGTTCAAAAATACACTCGTAGTATTAGGTTTGTTGACTAAAGTAAAAGTTGGTTAAAATGTTAAAAATTGCGCTTCTGTTGGCTCTGTCCTTCTATTTGGTACTTGCCAAACATGAACAGTATAATGGGTATAACAATGTTTATTTAAAAACTAGTTTTTTTTTAAAGTGATAGCAGTAAAATTTCATATGATGCATTTCCTAATTTTTGTTTATTTTAAAAGCAAGTAGCAATAAAGTCTATTTTATTGATCTATAAATCTGAAAAACAATTGAAGATTTAAATATAAAAGCAAATAATGATGATGACTATCCGATCACAACACATTAAAGTTAACAAAAAAACCATGAACGATAAATGTTTTTTTTTTCTCTATGAAATTTCAACCATTAACTAAATGAAATTTATTTCAGCTTTGTTGTATATGAAGTTAAAGTAGCCAACGAAGAACAGGCGCAACGAGTTAATTCATTGGAAAATCAACTAGGGCTGGATATTTGGTCATATGCTACTCCTAGCCGTCCAGGTTTGGTGCTTGTACCAGGACCACTATGTCAGCACTTCCAGGATAAAATTACTTCGGCTGGAGCACAGTATGAAGTTCAAGTGCAAAATGTAAAAGAGTTAGTATTTTTGCTTAAGTTATTAAAAATAAGATTTCTTGGTACGTTTTATTGTAATTTCAGTTGGTTATCCTTAAAAAGTAAGTTATTTCGAACTATGTAATGGTAGTCGAATGCAACAATGGTTTGGAATGGTTACCGTAATACAAAATATGATTTTCAGGGTTTTAGAAATGGAAGATCAACTGTTAGCCGCTGCTGCACACCGCAGCAACAGAACTGACGGCCGTCTTTCGTATGATACCATACATCGTTACGGGCCGGTACAATTAAATTTTAATATCAATTCTATTTACACACAAACAAATCGAATAATTTCAATTTTTTTTTCTTCGGATTAATTTTGTTTCGGTAGTCATCCAACATGGCAACGCCGCGAGATTGATCGGCACATTTAAATTAATGTTGTTTAAATTAATTTCCTAAATAGCCTTTTTCACTATTTACAAATTTTATTAGTTTACTGTTTAATATATAATTTATAATTTCAAGGTTGACGCTTACCTCGTTGAATTGGCGCAAAAATACTCCACAGTTTCGGTTGTATCTGGAGGAAGGAGTTTTGAAGGCCGAGATATAAAGTACTTGAAGATTTCAACAACTAACTTCCAGGTAACTCAATTTCAAGTTTGGTTTATAGCGGAAAATTATTCTTACTAAGAAATGTCGTAAATTGGATTGGTTATCTAATTAAAAATTTATATCTTAATTTCAGGATTCTTCAAAACCCATTATCATGATTCAATCCATGCTTCATGCACGAGAATGGATAACCTTACCAGCTGCTCTGTACGCCATTGAGAAATTAGTTGTTGACATCACCGACCGAGACCTAGTTGATAAAATTGACTGGATTATTTTACCTATTGCCAATCCCGATGGATATGAGTTCACTCATACTAATGTAAGTGTTTTTTTTTTAATTTTGTTACGAATTATTTTTATAACAGTAGTTCATACAGCAAATTATACAGTAAATTATCTATTAATCCTTTTAATTGGACGAGGCTATGAAATTAAATCCTCTGGATTGAAATTATCGTTATATATCATTTTAAAGTATGTGCCAGCTTGTGCCCTAAAATTAGTTTTTTTTATTTGATAAAAGTGACGGAACGAGCCAAACGTTCACCTGATGGTAAGTGCAACGTCTGCCTATAACAAATGCTGTGTCACCCAGAACAGTGTGACACCATAATGCGCCCGTCACTCTGAGGCATCAGTTCTTAAGTCTCATATGCCCAGTGATTTCTCTAGCTCTCAGTTCCCTTTGAACCGAAACATAGTAATGTTTGCACACTACTGCTTCACGGTAGAATAACTGACCCTGGGTGGTACCTACCTAGACGGACTCCTACATAGGAATCCGACCACTAGTAAAAGCAGTAAATTAAAAGTAGTTAATCAAAATTTCTTATAACAACTTGTTCAATCTCTTTTTAGACACGTTTCTGGAGGAAAAACCGATCCACCGGTCACATGATTGGTAATATTTGCCTTGGTGTGGATCTCAACCGTAACTTTGACATTAATTGGGGAATATGGTCTAGCAACTCTGTCTGCGCCGATACTTTCCATGGCAAAGGTGCTTTCTCTGAACCTGAAAGCGTTGTCATTCGTAACATCGTACAAAAGTATCGTAGCCGCCTTGAGTTATATCTTGATGTTCACAGCTTCGGCAGCATGATTCTTTTTGGTTACGGTAGTGGTGAGCTTCCTCCTAATGCTCTTACTCTTAACGTTGCTGGTGTAAGAATGGCACAAGCAATTGACGCCGTCAAATGGCCTTCGAACCCTAACTACCGTGTTGGAAATTCAGCTTTGATCCTGTACAAGGATTCTGGAAGCGCGCCAGATTATGTACAAGCAGTCGGTATACCTCTTGCATACACATACGAACTACCAGCTTATAGAAATCAAGCCAACAGCATAAATGGTTTCCTTGTAGACCCTGACTTTATTGAACAAGCTGGTTATGAGACTTGGGAAGGTATAAAGGCGGGCGCAAGATTCGTGCTGGACGTTAACAGGAGTAAGAAACAATAAAGTTAAGAATACATAGCACTTAATTGCTAGAATTAAGTGCCTATATTCTATGCCATCTTTTGTCTATGATTCTCATCTATTTTTTTTAGGACAAATATTTTTGTAATGTACATTTTGCTTTTTATATTATTACAATTTGTTTCTTAACACTAAATTTTTGTTACTGTTTCATTCAGACTTATTAAACTGATTAAAAAAACTAAACATTTTTTTTGTAATTCGGAACTTCGGAACTTCGGAAGCAAGTAATATATAAAACACAATAAGATACAAAATTATTGAATTTTACTAGAAACATTTACTCGGTTCACTATCAAGTAATATGAATATGGAGTACACATAATTTTAAGAATAAAAAGCATTTATCAAAATTATGTACAATGCTATATTCATTTTATCGATAAGATAAAATATTTGAACATCACAAGCTCTTCTTTCCGTAAATTCCAACGTCTCCAGAACGGTAAGGCGGTGTAATCCGAGCGCTAAAACTTTTCAATGAATTTAGATTAGTATTGCATCCTTGCAATAGACACGAGAGAATTATTGCTGTTTGCAGTTGTTCGTCGTTTCAGCCTATCAATAGTCCACTGCTGAACATAGGCCTCCCACATAGATTGCCACAAAAGTTTGTAGCTTTCGTTTTGGGGGGATTTTGCCATAGTTGCCACGCTGGGCAGACGGGTTGGCAACCGCAGTTTATTTATTCAGATGTTCCAGCAAGATGCTGCTGCCCATCTCCTGGTTTTCATTTTCCCTCTGTCGACTTTTACGTCACCCACGGGATGAGATGGGGTGGTAGATTCTCTTAAGCCGCTACCACAAGTGCAGTTGTTATAACCTGTTATTGATCTATACAAATAAATAAAATTGAAGTGGATGTTTGTAATGAAATCAACAAAATACGAGTAACAGCTTTTTACCCAATGCTTCTTAAAATTTTTGTCTGTCAGTTTGTTCCGACTATACTCAAAAACGGCTGGACCTATTTTTAAGGGACTTTTAATGACAGATTGCTGATATTACAGCAGGTAACTTAGGCTACTTTCATTTTTTCGAAAATAATTAGGGTTCCGCTTCAAAAAAATTAAACTCCATTCCGATTCAAATAGGGAAGTATATCATCGATCGGCGGGGCACAGGTAGTAATTAATAAAATTATTAATTTATAGATGAAGAGTCCAAAAATATGATAGGATTACTGTTATAAATACAACTTAGTCGTAAACATCGCGCGTCGCATTCCAGAACGAGATTTCCAATGCAAAAGTTTTCTTTTTTGCAGGATAAAACTAAATCAAATGACTTTTCGAATTTAGTAACATCTTTCGGTTGATACCAGAACTTGACAATAGTGTAGAATATATTTATTTTTATAGGTGTTAGAAACATAAAATTGTGTCTATGGTTAAAAGAAATAAAAAATACTTTATGGAGTCTGTCAAACAAACGCACCGCGAGTGGTTTTATTTTATATTACATTATATAGATTCATAGCTGACTAACTAGGCAATCAAAGACTTTAACAATAGGTCCTTTCAATGTTTCCGAAATCCCATGTTATATCACTTGGTACATCACTTTCTCACATCTAGGTTCTAAACTTCTTTACTCTTTTACGATATCTAGCACTCATTTATTCGTTTTCCTTTCCGTCCAACTGTTCTTTCTATTCTTCACCCGAGTCACATTTCAAAGTCTTCCAGCTTCTTTAATTATAATTAAGTTAAATTGGAAATACCAAGCGTATCACAATATTATTGTATAACGCATCGGTCAATGCCAGCCGCAAAATAAAAAAAGCAAGTAAAGTTTCAGCCTATAAATGTCCCATTGCTGACCACAGACCTCCCCCCATTCCTGAGAGGGTTTTGGAGCTAGGAAGAATTCGCCACGCTGCTCCAATGCGGGTTGGCGGACTGCACATGTTATCGAAATATTTTTTTTATTTCTCATACATGCAGGTTCTTCACGATGTTTTCCTTCACCGCCAAGCACGGTAATTAATCACTTAAAATTGCAATTAACAATTTCAGTGGTGCCGGCACTGGGAACGAACCCGGGCCACTCACGTACTATGAAATTTGAAGCGAGCGCCTAGCCCCTGAGCTACCACGGCTCAAAATAGTGAAACTTTAATTAAAGTGCGCCCTAAGTGACCCGGCTGTTTCCAAGCATTGCGGTTAACATATTTCCGTCGCTATTACCAGAAATAGCCACACGCGAGTAAAAGATCCGTTATATTATATATTAATTAGAAATAATAATTTAAGGGAGATGAGTCCTATTGACATATCTGTGTTATTTCTGCTGCTTCAAAGAATTATTATTGTGATGATGTTCTCCTAGCCGATTTCGACCAAGGCGACAAATTCCGAATCAGAATGTCGGGAGCCATCATCTGCGCAGGAGATATTATAGTGCCACAAGTGTACGCGCAAACACAGAGGCATTCACTCGTCCCAAACAACCCGCGCCCGATGTAACGCTAATGCGATAAGATCGGAGGTAGGCTAGGATGCAGTGTCAGAAACACGGGGACAAAGACAACACAACCAGACCCGAAAACCAACAATTTGTGTTTTAGCGCAAATGTTGGCTCTGGCTGGGATTCGAAGGACCCAGGACCCGCGGCGTAGAAGTCAGGTACTCTGACCACTAGGCCACGCGGTCGTCATATTATTAATAACTAATCGTTACGTTGGCAAATCTGGCTGGTTATTAATATTTACATTTATGTTTATTAAGTCAAACTGTCTTATGAAGAAAAATGAGAATGTCTCAATTTTTTGGAATTTTAAAACTATTTTCTGTTTAATATTCGCTAGTAACAAATTTTCGTTTTTAATCTCTCGGCCTGTCTGTTCGACATATTTAACGAAATAACGGTATTCAACTTTGCATAGATTATAGTCAGTCGATTTTGATAGTACAAAATTTGAGATACGTGATTTTCGACTATTTTCACATATTTTTTTTATATATTTATCATAAAAGAATATGCCCATTATCGCCACTCTTTAAAGCGTTCTGTTGATCGCAGTGTCAAATATTTTGTACCTGTGATGCTGCATCGCCTCTGGTCTAGATTTTCGTCAGGTACTATCGTGCAAACCGAAAAACCTAAAGACGAAAGTCTACAAGAAGTGTATTCTATTTGTAGTCACTCAAGCGAGACCACTGGCAGTGCGGCTACTACGCAATGTCAATGTCAAAGTCGTTCAGAGAGTAATGGTATTTAAAAATTATTCCTACGGAAAATTAAACTCTCTGACGCATACCTTCAAGTTTGCGTTGCGTAACTATTAATTTTTAAGTAGACTAGTCAGTAAGGCTTCATGCGAGGCATAAAACGATTTTCATCATTTTCTTCTTCATTTTTTTTATAGCATAAAGTGATGAAACGAGCAAAACGTTCACCTGATGGTAAGTGCAACGTCTGCCCATAACAAATGCTGTGTCACCCAGAAAATTCCTGTGTGACACCTAACTGTGCCCATCACTCTGAGACATGGGTTCTTAAGTCTCATATGCCCAGTGATTGCACTAGCTCACAGTGCCCTTCAAACCGAAACCGAAAAGGGGTGGTACCTACCTAGACGGATTCCTGCATAGGAATCCTACCACCAGCCTCATCAGCCTGCTATTTTACTGCTGGACTACATCTTCTCAAAACCATCAAAAGTAGCGGTTGTTATTAAAGATCTAGTTAAGTTGTTTATAAAATTTTCAATTTCCGCAGTAGAATTTGTAATGCCTCAGAATGAGGAACTATTATTAAAAATCAGTAACCCTTTTTCGCAGCGAAAATTACTTTTAATTTTACACAGAAATGGCGGGTATTAAATAAAATACATCGTTTTTGTTACTTTACCATATCAAAACCTAACAGTAAAGATAGACCATTTAAGTAGAACACCTTGATACAACGTAACATACTAGGCCTGCAAAATGTACATTCTAGAATGCTTAAAGTGTTATTCTAGTAATGAATGAAGTTGTGCTCTTAAAGTCAGTACTAGGTACTTACATATGAAATCGGCGTTTTGTCGTACTGGCCACTTTGATCTGAAATATATCCTCTTTGGTTAAGAATTCAATTTTCATATTTATAAAACCATTTAGCTGGTAATTTGAGTTTGGAAAACAGTTATTCATTTGTTTTTTTTTTTCATTAGTTTTTTCTATGGCGTCGCTCATCTCGCACAATGGAAAACTGAAATATCACTTTATTTACGAGTACGAATTCTACCGTGGCACCAGTGCTCCATAAACAGCTTGGAGGGTTACGATGTGTATAGCGCTGGTGTCGCTAAAGAAGACACGGTACGTTCTTGGTTACAACGTTTTCGTTCTGGAAATTTTGACCTTCAGAACAAGCCCGTGGACGGCGGGAGACCAAAGGGATAATGAAGAATTAAAGGCTATTGTGAAAGCGGATCCATCGCGATCTGCTTCAGAGTTAGCTGCAGGATTTGTTGTGAGTTATAAAACTGTTGTATGTTAATCGTTATGCGTTTATGTTATGCGTTACGTTGCTCAACCGGCACAATAATGAAGAGATTTTAAATCGGGTCATTACCTGTGATGAAAAGTGGATCCTGTACGATAATCGGAAGGGCTCGTCGCAATGACTGAACCCTGGAGAACCGGTGAAGTCCTGTCCCAAGCGAAAATTTACTCAGAAAAAGTTACTTGTGAGTGTTTGGTGGACTAGTGCCGGTGTCGTTCAGTACAGTTTTCTAAAATCGGCTCAAACGATTACGGCAGATATCTATTCTCAGCAACTGCAAACCATAATGAAACAACTAGCTGCTAAACAACAGAGGCTGGTCAATCGCTCTAGGCCACAGCTGCTTGAGGACAACGCTAGACCACACACTGCACAACATTCAGGCGCTAAACTAGAGGAGTTTCGATTGGAATGTCTGTGACATCCATTATACTCCCCGGACCTTGCTCCAATAGATTACTATTGTTTACCGCTTGATAACCGCTTACAAGGAAAAAAATTCATCTCCGATGTGGCAATCCAAACCGCCATCGGAGAGTTTATTGATTCTCGCCCGCATGGTTTTTTTAGTAAAGGGATCAATGAACTACCTATGATATGGCAGAAGTGCATAGATAACAATGGTACATACTTTGATTAATTAAATATATTTTTCAAAAAAAAAAAACAACTTTATATTCCGCCCACACAAAACGCCAATTGCAGGTCCTTACAACCTCATATATTCGTCCAGCCCTCCATCTGTATTATGAAATCGAGACGGCCTTCACTTGGCGCATAGCAAAGCTGCCGTCACATAAAGAACTATGGGGAAGGAAGTCTATCTCACAGCGATAGAACTCTAAATAGAAACTGTGCAACCGAATGTTTGATGAAAGGATTGTTTTCTGTAACAATGTGTTAGCGACGCGCTCTTAATTGTGTTTTTTTTATTTTAAATTTTGTATTTAAATTTGAGGACAAAAAGACCAACATTTTATATATATAATTTGTAAATGTTGAATGTGGGTAGATTAGTCAGTTGCTGGGCAAGGGCGAACGTTGGGTCAGTTTTATGTAGGTCAGTCTGCGTACAGCTGCATCACAGATCGCGCGCCATTTTGTTTGTAAATTCTAGTCTTTTTTTCCGCTCGTAAGTTTTAGAATCTGTAATTGATTTTAAAAATAAATCTCCTATTTTCGTGTGAAACATCTTTTACTGCACCAGCCATCATCAGCTGTTTCAAGTGGTCCTTCGAGCCGGATCTTTATGTTTCACACACCGTGTAAAATGGTTAACACACGCAGTACCAAGCGCAAAGAGGAAATGAGAATGCAGGAGGAAACTTCCCGCCAAGAAAGAAGCGTACACGAAAGTGAAAACGACGAGGTTAAGACTTTCACGTCCGTGGCCGAATTAGAGGGTAGTGGCATAAAAATTGAAAATCGCCCAATACCACGCCCAGTACGCACACCATCTCCACAAAAATCTAGGAGATCTACTTCATCTCATGCAATGCGCAAGAGGCAGCTACTGCTGGAAGCGGAGAAACGAAAAGCGGAAATACGAATGCAGCTTATCGATAAGGAACTTCAAGCAGACCTGGATGGTTTAGAGGAATAATACAGTTCACATGGCAGCCAAGGCTGCTCACGGAATGAGGTAGAGAAGTGGATGGACCGCAGTCAGCAAGAACTGAGGAAGGAGCAGGCAGCCCCCGATTATGGAACCACAACGGGTAACCTGCAACCGACACCAGCACCAGCTACTGTTGGCACAGAAAATGGTACAGTCCAAATGCTTGCGGCTGCAATTCAAAACCTCACCTACGAGAAGTCTAACACTAATCTCTTAAGCCGCATATGTATGCCGAGAGACTTACCTAATTTCTCCGGCGAACCTTTGGAATGGCTTCAGTTTAAACAGGCTTATGAGGAATCGACGGAAATATGCAAATTTAGTCCGAAAGAAAACTTGTGGAGATTAAGGAAGTGTCTTCATGGACCTGCAAAGGAGGCGGTGTCAGCTCTGCTCATCAGTGCATCTTCGCCTGAACGAATTATGGCAACGTTGGAGCTGCGATTTGGTAACCCAGATTATATTATATCTAGACTCGTGCAGGACATCAAACGGCTTCATCCTATATCACATGACTACCAGAGAGAAATAATACCGTTCTCAGTGAAGGTGCAGAACTTTGTGGAAGCTGTACGAGCAGTTGGATGCGAGGAGTACTTGCAAGGTATGAGTATTGTCTCATTAATTTTATCCAAATTACCAACAGTGCTCATATCAAAGTGGTCAGATTATAGCTTTCCATTAATTAAGTCTGGTATAAATTCAAGGCTAGATATTGTCGCAGAATTTTTAAATAACGAAGCGATGAAGATATCTACTACTGCCAATATTCATACATTAAATTACCGTGCAGATGAATATAAATATACGAGTAAACAGCACAGTAGTAACGTACGACCGCACGCTGTATTATTACAAAGTGAACACAATAATGAAAGATGTCAGTTTTGTCGTACATCGATTCATAAATTAAGCGAATGTAGGCAATTTAAAAAATCGCTTCGTAAAGTAAGATGGCAGCATGTCCAACGCTACGGCATATGCTACAAATGCTTAGATTCTCGTCATGATAGAAAGACGTGTCCGGCGGCGGTGTGCGATGTGGATAGCTGCGGTCGAGCTCATCACAGATTACTTCATTATGTAGTAAACAATCGCGAACGCAGCCAGGTGGAAAAGGATGAGCCGATAACATCATCTACGAACGAAGTGGTGACCCATGTAAACGCAAATAGCTGTAAAGTGTTGTTAAAAGTAGTGCCTATCAGAGTGTATAAGTCTAATGGTAGTTATATCGAAACTAGTGCATTACTCGACGACGGCTCGACGGTTACAATGATAAGCGCCGGCCTTGCAGCTCGCGCTGGGCTGCGCGGTCACCGAGAGACTATGCGTGTGTGTGGTCCATGGCGGGACAACCAAATTGTGTGTGACAGCACGGTATTGAACCTGGAACTTTCTGGTATGGACAATAAGATTTTTACTATTAAGGCACGCAGTGTAAACGAATTAAATTTACCATCACATAATCTTTCAACCATTGATTGTAATACATATCAACATTTAAAAAATATTAAATTTAAATTGCCAAATTATAATTTAAAGCCAGAGGTGTTAATAGATCAGGATAATTATAATTTATTATTACCAATGCAAATATTGTTAGGTAAGAATAATGAGCCGTCCGCTACACTCACCCCCTTGGGCTGGTGTATTCATGGTAGAATGCAGGTATCTGGAGCATCGCGCGGTGTGGTTAACGAACACTCTGCCCTTCTTAGTCATCAACAATGCGATGGGGAGCAGACCATGACCGACCTTCACGAAGAGGTGCGACGATACTTCACGCTAGATTCTGTGGGAGTTACAAGTAAGTCCCGGCAAAATGCAGACGATGCTCGCGCCATCGAACAGCTCGAGAGAACAGCTCGTCTTGTTAACGGTGAGTGGCAGGTCGGCTTGCCGTGGAAGGATCCTGACTGCACAACACCTGATACTCTTCCTTCCGCACTGCAAAGGTTTCAGAGCCTCGAGTTGAAAATGGTAAAAAACTTACAATATGCTGAAAGGTATGTAGAACGTGTAAATCATTTATTTGATAACAATTTCGCCAAACAGTTGCTGGAAACTCAACGCACTAACAAGACATGGTACTTGCCACATTTCGGCGTTGATAACCCCCATAAGAAAAAAACTGCGATTGGTCTTCGATGCAGCTCACAGAACCGACGATCGATGTTTAAACGATTATCCGCTCAAAGGTTAGCCGACATGTACTGGCAACGCTGGCTGAAGGAATTTCTGCCCACTTTGCTTCCTAGAAGAAAGTGGCAGCAAGAACGAGAGCCCCTTCGTGTAGGCGATCTTGTATTGATAGTGGATCCAGAGTCTTCCCGCAACGTATGGCCTCGAGGCATCATAAAAGGTGTTTTTCCAGGGAAAGACGGTCGCATCAGAGTGGTGGAGGTCAGTACTAAGAACGGCGTCCTGAGACGGTCAGCTGCACGCGTCGCTCCTATACCTTTGGTAAATGAGTGCTAGATTAGCACTGGGGTGGGGAGTGTTAGCGACGCGCTCTTAATTGTGTTTTTTTTATTTTAAATTTTGTATTTAAATTTGAGGACAAAAAGACCAACATTTTATATATATAATTTGTAAATGTTGAATGTGGGTAGATTAGTCAGTTGCTGGGCAAGGGCGAACGTTGGGTCAGTTTTATGTAGGTCAGTCTGCGTACAGCTGCATCACAGATCGCGCGCCATTTTGTTTGTAAATTCTAGTCTTTTTTTCCGCTCGTAAGTTTTAGAATCTGTAATTGATTTTAAAAATAAATCTCCTATTTTCGTGTGAAACATCTTTTACTGCACCAGCCATCATCAGCTGTTTCACAATGGTTCGGCCATAATATTGATACCGATACTGCCGACGACCGCGTGATCTAGTGATCTGAGTACCTGATTTCTACGTAGTAAAAAAGTAAAGTAAAGTTTCAGCCTATAAATGTCCCACTGCTGAGCACAGGCCTCCTCTCATTTCTGAGAGGGTTTTGGAGCTAGGAAGAATCCGCCACGCTGCTCCAATGCGGGTTGGCGGACTTCACATGTCTTCGAAATATTTTTTATTTCTCAGACATGCAGGTTTCCTCACGATGTTTTCCTTCACCGCCGAGCACGTGGTAAATCAGCACTTAAAATTGCAATTAACAATTTTAGTGGTGCCGACACCGGGAATCGAACCCAGGTCACTCGCGTACTATGAAATTTAAAGCGAGCGCCTAGCCCCTGAGCTACCACTACGTAGCAGTACGTACTGTCTACGTAGTGCTACGTAGTGCAAGGTTGGAATCCCGAACATTTGTGCGAAAACACAAATTGCTGGTTTTCGGGTCTCGTACACAACCATGCTGTAAGTAATAAGTTTTCCGTGCTGTGCATGAGAAGCTTATGTCTGTAAAACGCACTCACGATGTAGAAGTAAATTATGTGGGACAATAAAAAAAAACACCGCGTACTGTGAAATTAAAGACGAGCGCCCGGCCCTTGACTCAATGAAATTTGAAGAAAGAGCAACTTTAATGTAGACGATGACAAAATGTGATATAAAACAAGTAAGATAAAGAACCTTAATTTTCTAAGAACTTACTTTTGATTTTCAACCGTTTAGTTAATAGAAACAGGCGTTACTTTTCGGAAATCCATTATAACTACAATGGTTACAATACACACTGGTTGGTGGAGGGTACCTGGTGGCGGTTCCTGGTTACGGTGTTAGTTTGCTTGTTCACGCTACTGAGGGAAGGCGGGCGGTGCTCTTCAAAAAACTACGTAATATACACCATTTTTATATTTTGCATGCGGATCTTAGCAAAGTAACTTACCTTCCTTCATTTCAACCGTTTTTAAAAAGCCTCAATAAAAAATAATAGTCTTATTTTAATTTGAAAACATAATTTAAGTTCAATGAAAGCTTTGATATTGGTAAATAAGAATGCTATCTAAGCAGTCCTGAGGTTAGATAAACGTCTGAATTGAAAGGCACCGGGATCACTTTGACATTTAAATAAGAAAATCTAATTATAAAATCTTGAAGGTACGGCTGCCAGTTGTAATTAATAATTAATATGCATCAATACATTTTCCGCTACTTAAGTATAACAAAAGGTCCTTCGTTAATAGAGTTCGAATCACAAATGATTTGTATAAGGCTGCTTAAAGTTTCCCCTAAAGTTACAATTGTAAACTTATAAATTACGAGTACTAGCGGACCCGACAGACGTCCTGCCCGAACGTTGGCTTGCCTGCTGTTGACAGATTCAGCAAACGATTTTTCGATATTCGAAATATCGATAAACTATATACTGTGTGTGCGTTTTGTCATTTTCCTAGAACTCTATCGCAGCGCCACCTATCAATCCAATTCTGAATCTAAACCATCCACGGAACCACAAAAACACACACAAAAAATTCATCAACATCGGTCCAGACGTTTAGGAGGAGTTAAGTGACATACACACGCACAGAAGAATTATATATATAAACATTGACGAGCTTATAGGATTATAATACGATATTATTTCAGGAATATTTATTTATTTATTTATTTATTCTTTATTGCATTCACCTAATTTTAATTAAAAAAAAAGGATTACAAAGGGCGGACTTAATGCCTTTTGGCATTCTCTCCCAGTCAACCCAAGGCATAGAGAGACATTGTTATAGGTGCTTTACGAATTCATCATTTTAACTTCATGCTAATAAAAACAATACGCTAATTGTACTAGAATATTGATGATTAGATATCGATAAAAATAATATTTCAAATCATATTACACACGAATACGTAGTGTATTATTTAGAGAATAGAATACTTTTTATTCAATATAGATTATTTACGTAATACTTATTGAAAGTCTTTTTTTTTAATTTTCTTACTTTTTTAAACTACACTGAATTAAATATATCCAGTAGTTATTGATTAAAACTACATATATACTCGTATATAAGCTTACAGTCACGCCAGACCACTAAACCACTTTTGTCCCCGCGGAAAACTATGGGTAAACGTTGCACTTCCCAAGCTGCACTATATGCCGAATCACGGTTTTAGGTTCAATATCAGTATTATAAGAGTTTCCCCCACATCTGTTAGCTGAATTTTAGAATTTACTAAATTCATTACCGTCTTTAGCTGCAAAAAACCCTCTAAAAAGTTTTTACTCGGCTATCAGTTTCAATGTAGTTATATAGAAATGACTTATACAGACAAAAGCTGTACATTTTACGGCTTTTAACTTTTCACTACACTACTAGTTGTATTGTGTAACATAGATAATCTTTCATAAAACAATTTTCGAACTTAAGCCTCTATAACAAATGTATGAGGGACAACTTCAGATAAGCTTGTTAATCAGCCATACGAGTACATCAACCTTTTTAATTATTTATTTATTTATTCTTCACTGTATTTACCTTATTAAAAAAAAGAATTAGAAAGAACGGACTTAATGTTTTTGGCATTCTCTCCCAGTCAACCCAAGGCATGGAGAGAAAATGTTATAGGTGCTATAAAATGTGCAAATTAATTTTACAAGTTTTGTACTGACTTTAACCAGACCTTCTTAAGAAAGAGACTTTTATAATTTGGGCCTGATCCGGATAGCTTAAAGAATCGATGAGAACTATTCATCAGCTCTCGTATAGCTTATTTTTGCTTGGTTTACCATCAGACGAACGCTTTGCTCATCTCGCCATATTTCCTTATATCCTATAAAAAATCCTCTAAAAGAAATGTTCTAGGTCTGCCAATATAATTTAAATGGCAGTTCCCACTTAAGCATAAAAAAGTAAAGTCAGAACATATAAATGTCCCACTGCTGAGCACTAGCCTCTCATTTCTGTGAGGGTTTGGAGCAGGGAAGTGTCCACCACGCTGCTCTGATGCCGATTGTCGGACTTCGCATGTAATCGAAATACTCGTATTATATTTTTATCTCAGACATGCAGGTTTCCTCAAGATGTTTTCCTTCACCGCCGAGCACGTGGTGAATCAGCACTTAAAATTGCCAAACGATTTTCGGATCGAACTCGGATCACTCACGTACTATGAAATATTAAGAAAGATTTAGTTCGCTTCAAAAGCTTTTGGGAATGGATTTCAAATACCGGACGTTGATTATAGTACAAGAATGACACCGTTAACGAAATCTAGCTTTCGTTACCTCATTTATTTCTTAAATAGACTGTTACGGAAACGAAAGTGTCTGTTTTTTTGTTATAGCTTTGTTAGAAATACATAAAATGAAACTAATAGAAACAAAGACAGTTAAAGTTAATGACAGAGAAAGATAAGTAAAAAGAATGTAACTGTTTCCATTGGGTTTTTCCATAATGTATTTGTTCTGCGCTTATTTATTTCCTTTGCAGATTTGTTGGTTATTTGCAAAATTTGTCAACATTCTTAAGTCATGTTAGGAACATTATTATGTCTTTTTCTTTAAAAAAACTCCGTGGCAGTGAGTCGTCGAACCTTTATAAATACAAAGCCTAAATAATGACACCGTTACTCTAATCGTCTTAACTGTAGGCTGAGGCTACGTTAAATAAAGCTTGTCAAAAATTAGAAAGAGAGTGAGATCAAAGGACCGCAAATCCAACATTCCGGTTCCATCGAAATTGAAAGGGAAAAGTCGAGTTAATTTATAATTGGGAGAGTTGAGTAAATCTCAAGCTTTTGACTGACAATTATTATGTGAAAAATTTAAATACATTTGTACTGTGTCTGAATGAATCGTAAATATGTTTGCTTTAGTAATCGTAAATAGTTTTACGGGAACGATTTTTAAATGTGGTCAGTGATCAAAACATATTTTAATAGAATTTTTCTGTAGTTTTTTTACTGATGGTAGGATTCCTATGCAGGAAACCGTCCAGGTAGGTACCATCTCAAGGCCAGTTATTCTTCCGTTAATCAGTAGTGTGCAAACATTACTCTGTTCCGGTCTGAAGGGAACTGAGAGCTAACTCACGGGGCATGAACTGATGTCTCAGGGTGACGGGCGCAGTGTGATGCCATACAGAAATATTCTGAGTGACACAGCATCTATTATGGGCAGACGTTGCACTTACCATCAGGTGAATGTTCGCTCGCATGGTTAGTTTATCGAATAAAAAAAAATGAACGGATGTAACTTTAAAAATACTAATTAGACATTCCGACATTCTTACAGATTATGTAAGGGGAACTGACTTATTTACGAAACCATAAACTGTATGCGCGCACACTTGTTGCACTATAATATCTCCTGCGCACAAAAAAACCGTTCGCCGTGTGGTAGCGGCTTAAGAGAATCTACCACCCCATCTCATCCCGTGGGTGTCGTAAAAGTCGACAGAGGGAAAATAAAAAACGGGAGATGGGCAGCAGCATCTTCCTGGAACATCTAAAGAAATAAACTGCGGCTGCCAACCCGCCTGCCAAGCGTGGCAACTATGGCAAAATCCCCCCAAAATGGGAGCTACAAACTTTTATGGCAATCTATGGGGGAGGCCTATGTTCAGTAGCGGACTAGTGATAGGCTGAAATGATGATGATGATGATGACCGTGTGGTAGTGGCATAAGAGAATCTACCACGCCATCTCATCCCGTGGGTGTCGTAAAAGACATATTACAAAACCCCGCTATGGAATACTTAAATATGGTTATGATGTCGTCCTAATCAAATTACATATCTACATGGGTGAAACATCTGCGAATTGGTAAATGCAGGAATCCGTCTAGGTAGGTACCACCCCAGGGCCAGTTATTTTGCCGTGAAGCAGTAGTGTGCAAACATTACTGAGTTTCTATTTGAAGGGCACAGTGATCTAGCCTAATCACTGGGCATATGAGACTTAAGAACTTATGTCTCAGGGTGATGAAAACAGTGTGGTGTTGGGTAGACGTTGCACTTACCATCAGGTGAACGTTTTGTTCGTTTCATCACTTTACCTAATAAAAAAAATCATGATGTTCTTCTAGCCGATTTCGACCACGGCGACAACTGCCGACTACTGTCGAGAGCCATCAACTGCGCAGGAGATATTATAGTGCCACAAGTATACGCGCAAACACAGAGGCACTCACTCGTCCCAACCTACCCGCGCCCGGTGTAACGCTGATGCGATAAGATCGGAGGTAGGCTAGGATGCAGTGTCAGAAACACGGGGACAATCACAACACAACCAGACCCGAAAACCAACAATTTATGTTTTAGCACAAATGTTGGCTCCGGCTGGGATTCGAGCCCAGGATCCGCGGCTTAGAAGTCAGGTACAATGACCACTAGGCCACGCGGTCGTTCAAAAAAAATCATAGTGAAGTATTAAATAAAACAAATAGTTTTTATTATCTTTTACTTGAATAGGTTATATTAATAATATAATTCACCCGCGTAAAATGAGCCGATCACATGATTTCGGCGAAATCATTACTATTCGTGACTGACCTAAGCATTCTCAGTTTGTCTCTTCTCGGTAGCCGTAGCATAAAGCTGTAGCATAAAGTTTGATAATTTAAAACCTCTCTCAATAAACTGGCTATTTTATGAAATATTTAATTTTATACCGAATTAATATTTATTGAGATTAGCGCATTGAAACATACAAACTCTTCGGCTTTATTATACTAGTAATATTAATGATTGCTGCATTTTTTTTTATTCGATAATGTTTTGAAACGAGCAAAACGTTCACCTGATGGTAAGTGCAACGTCTGCTCATATCAAATGCTGTGTCACCCAGAAAATGTCTGTGTGATACCACACTGTGCCCATCACCCTGAGACAAAAGTTCTTAAGTCTCATATGCCCAGTGATTACGCTAGCTCACAGTGCCCTTCAAACCGAAACGCAGTAATGTTTGCACACTACTGCTTCACGGCAGAATAACTGGCACTGGGGTGGTACCTACCTAGACGGATTCCCGCATAGGAGTCCTACCACCAGAAATTATTTTTGTGCTTATTTTTGTGCTTCCTTATTTAAAATGCAACCTCTTATTACAAACCAGCTTTTTAAGTATCTCACAGCTTTTTAAACTCTCGTGTCATGCTTTTGGACAGGAATTTGGAGAAGAATCCGCCACGCTGTTGGTGTGCGGCTCGGCGGACTTTACACATCTTCGAAAAAATTTTTACTTCTCTAGCAAGCAGGTTTCCTTATGGTGTTTTCCTAAACACATACTTAATCCGCATTATTAATTGGTTGTAACACTATTAGTCGTACCGGCACAGGGATCGAACTCGGATATTGTGAAATTTAAGGCGAGCGCCCGGCCCTTAGGGTACAGCTTAAGCTCTTATTTTAATTTCTTTATCATAATACCCATAATCATAGACAGGATTTAAAAAAAGCATAGACACGTATATTCTGTTATGTAATAGTCCCAGTCTCATTTTTATATCCAACTATACGACTTTACGAACTTATAACTTAATGCAATGTAAAAGAGAATTATTGCCTTCAAATGAAAAACACTTTTATTACTAAAAAAGTATTGTTGCGCTCTCCATTGAAGTCATTTGTATATTCTTAGTAGCTCGTGAATACTGCAATGAAATGGAATTTGAATACAAACAATGTACTAGCCAATGCAAATGGCGCCGTTACAATAAAGATTTTTTTTTTCTTCATTTGATTTACGATTTATCTTTGAAATCATTCCATTTAATCGGGATGCCATTAAGCTCAATTTAAAAAAATAACTTAATACGCGTTTGTTACAAAAACGAAAGTTTTTTAACATTTTTTACAGTTCATTCACATTCAGTTTTTTTATTGGACAGTGGGACGTCGATAAAGTCAAAGTCAAAATTTCTTTATTCAATTAGGCCTGTTACCTGTTGGTAAGTGTAACGTCCGCCCATAACAAATTCTGTGGTCACCCCGTATATTCCTGTGTAACACCACGCTGCATCCGTCCCCCTGAGTCATCAGTTCTTAAGTCTCATATGCCCAGTGATTACGGATTTCTACATAGGAATCGTACCACCACTAATTTTTGGAATCATTCAATTTAATCGGGGTGCCTGAATTTAGCTCAATTTTCAAACATGTATTATGCGCTTTTATAAAAACGTAAGTAACCAGAGTTTTAGAACCGGGAATAGTTCGCCACGCTGCTCCGATGAGGGATGACGGACTCCACATGTCCTCAAAATGCAGGTTTTTCTCACGAAGTTTCTCTTCACCACTGGGCGTGTAGTAAATTAGCACCCGGCGCCGGATACCGGGATCGATGTCAACTACACTCGCGTACTATTAAATTTAAAGCGAGCGCTCGGTCCCTGAGCTACCGAAGGAATACTATTTTAATATTATATACGTGTTATACTGTAGGCAGTTTACTGTAGCAGTGCTAGAGGCCATGTCCAACAGTGGAATTTTGAAAGGATGATGAAGGAGATAAGAATAATGGCTCTTTCTAGAATGAATAGAGAAACATCCTTACATCATTTGTGAAATAAAGCAACGTGTTTTGTTTCTAAAAGGTTATATTTCAATAGAGCTTCAAATGTTTGTTAAAATTGTCATTGTTTTATTTTTATTTCCTACCTATGTTATATTCATAGGTAACAGTTTGCGCTTTAACCTCGGAAACTGGCCGAGACGTGATTAATGGCGAGCTAAAGCTATAATTTTATCTACAATGTTTAATGCATTAAGATTCCGGAAATTTATAATGTTTTTAAAGTTTTTGAATGTATAACTTTGGCTAATAACAACACCTACAAGAAATACGAAAATGTAAATATATCCAGAAACACAATACGATTCTGTCGTAATTTGCATTTTTTTTACTCTAAGTGTCGTCCAGCAACAACATTAGTATTGTCAGCGTTCCCGAATGAAAATATATAGGACTTTTATCATTTGACTTAAATGAAATAGATTTTCGACCACGGCGTTCGGCGGATGCCTGTAAAGTAATCCTACCATCAATGAAGTGCTTATAACCGATACTTAAAAATTCTATGTCCTGCAGTGAGATCGTCACCCTGAAACGTAGAGTATTAAGTCTCATGTGATGAGTAATTTCAGTAGCCACAGTGCCCTCTAAATCGTAACACATAAATGTTTGCACATTGGGCGGAAGAATAGCTGGCACTACGATCGTACCTACCTATGCAAACTCCTGCAAGGAAGTCGTACCACCAGTAAAACCGACCAGATAGAAACGCGACCGAACGCAAACGTAGTCTGCGAAATGTGCTCGACGACACGGACGTCTCAGCACTCCCTGACCACGAAACGGTCAGTCACGATCCAGGCTACACTGTACACACAGTTAATAGCTTTACATATAACACGATCCACATTCAATATAACACGAACCACGACGACAGTCGACAATCACACCGCGTACACACGATACACCCGTGTTCCAGGGCGGTTCTCACCGCCCAGAGTTACCGACACACAAGTCGACAGTCCGAATGGAGGCCCGCAGCCTCCCTCGGACGGTCATTAGACGACTTAAAATCATTTGAGATATTCGTATTGAAAGTCGCGCAAGCACGCAGCGAACGCGACACAGTCCGAAGTTCGATTTGTTTGTAGGAGTTTATTTGTATTTATGTTTGGGTCAAACCAAGCCTGACACGCGGGACCCTGGCCCGTGAGCACAGTATCCGATGAAGCTGTAAAAGCCAAAAAGGCTAACAGCAATTACATCACCGAAATTATATAACACAAGAAAAAAGTTTTAGTTACTGAAATCATGTTTGCTTAAATCAATGATTAGTAAAAAAGTTTGCTCTGACATAAACATATTTATTAATTATCTGTTATTTAGTAATTCAAAACTTATTCTCATTTTAAATCACAAATTATGGTTATGGTAAAACTATTAGGGCAAGTTATCTCATAACTTGCCCTTTTTACAGCTTACGTTAGCGGGACACGTAATGCACGTTTTCCTGCGGCATAAATTCGCTTATTCTTTTTCGGAAATAGATGGACCGAAGCTCTAAATATATTATGAGAATTATACAATAAATGATTTCTTATATTTACGCGAACACTACACATTTAAATGAAACTATTTTTAAGGATTTTATCGCGTTTATTTTTGTTATTTATAACCCGACGTTTCGAGTGCTTTACAGCACCCATGGTCACGGGGGGACTGAGGTGACAGATGTCCTGATGTCATAGTTAACCCGGAGTACCTATTACAGAGTAAATATTAACAGTTCTTCCTCGCCAAACTATAATCATAGTTTGTAGGCGTTACGCTCCTCTTCTTACTTTCCTAATGTAACATTTTTTAACATCGTTAATCTACTCGTAATACCTAAAATACTTACTAACAAAATACTTAATAAAAAAGTCGCATTTCTAAGTTAAGCTACCATATTATTTCACTAATATACAATCTTTTAATTTTCTTTTTAATTTAAATGAAACTAATTTTACGGATTTTATCGCGTTTAATTTTATACTATTTATAACCCGACGTTTCGAGTGCTTTACAGCACCCATGGTCACGGGGGGACTGAGGTGACAGATGTCCTGATGTCATAGTTAACCCGGAGTACCTTCAGCTTTTAATTATTATTTGTGGTCCGATCTACGCAGAAAGAGCTAACTGCCTCTTGAAGTCTTGCAGTGGTATGCTTCGTTTTTGATTTAATTTTATTATGGGATCCTAAGGCGGTGGTAGTATCTAACCATCTTCTCTATTAAAATTAGGATGTTTTTTAATTTCAATAGCCTCGCGAATCATCCTTGGTAGGAATCGGTTTTCTTTTGCGAGGATTTGTGGTTTATCAAATCTGATGTAATGGTTGGGATGATCCAGAACTGCAGACTTTCTGCAGTCTGTGACCATAAATAACAAAAATAAACGCGATAAAATCCGTAAAAATAGTTTCATTTAAATTATACAATAAAATTTATATTTATAGCTGTTTGTTGGAAAAAGGAAGAGTAGTGCATGCGTCTATATTTGCGCTAAAACTATTCTGTAATATTTCTCGCGCAAATGAAATAAGGAAGAAAAGAAAGGAAAGAAATATGACAAATGCTAGTTATAAAAAATAATTATACGTATATACCTTTGTCGACTTTATAGATATTTACTTCTGATATTTTTTACTAGATATTTATACATACATACATACATACATAAGATCACGACTGTATCCCATAAGGGGTAGTCAGAGACTGGGTACTCACTGCAAAAGCAGATGACTGCCACAATCCACGTTTCACAAACTAACACCATCACCAGGAACCGCCACTAGATACCCTCGACGATGAGAACACGACACCTGTTTCGCCTCAAAACGTGGCAATATCAACAGTCATCAACTCTACGACAGACAGCCTCTGTACGAGTGGCGCATTCGCGCAGATAAGGGAGGGAGGGCGTATGGTCCTCTTCCAAAACTAGGTAGTGTACACCGTTTTATATTTTGCATGCGGATCTTAGCAAAGGAACTTCCTTTCCTTCAGTTTACTGGACTGTTAAGGCGTTGAATACGAAAATAACGTAACGATAAAAAGTAGGTGGTACTGCCGTCCTTCTTTCGGATCCATAAGCAACTAAAAGAATGAATGTTCAGTGAAGTATGATATCGAGGCAGGAAACGTGCGATCCGTCATCGGAAACTTCGTATTTAAATTTTTTGTGTCCTATTAGTCGGAGTACCTGACTTCGATCACGTGATGTGTCCTGGATTCGAATTCCTGGCGGAGCCAACATTTGTGCATATTACAAACTGTTGGATTTAGGGCCTGGTTACGTTGTGTTTGTTGTGTGTGTTGAGGGTTTTGGAGCTAGGAAGAATCCGCCACGCTGCTCCAATGCGGGTTGGCGGACTTCACATGTCCTCGAAATATTTCTATTCCTCGGACATGCAGGTTTCCTCACGATGTTTTCCTTCACCGCTAAGCACGTGGTAAATCAGCACTTAAAATTGTAGAACAATATTAGAGGTGCTGGCACCGGGGATCGAACCCAGGTTACTCGCTTACTATGAAATTAAAGGCGAGCACCAGGCCCCTGAGCTACCACGGCTCACCAGCTACCACGGCTCACCCTCGTTTTGGTTATTAAGTAATTATTATTTATTAGTAGTAAGTGATATTTTTGTTAATTCATGTTCATTTATTTTAATCAATGGTCTAATTACTATAAGAATTTAGATTTCCGTTACGTAGTCGTAAGTTTTTTTTATTGGATATAGTGAGGAGGCAAGCAAAAAGTTCACCTGATAGTAAGTGCAACGCCTGCCCATAACAAATGTTGCGTCACCCAAAATATTTCTGTGTCACCATACTGCGCCCGTTACCCAGAGACATTAGTTCTTTAGTCTTATATGTCCAGTGATTACACTAGCTCTCAGTGCCCTTCAGACCGAAACACGGTAATGCCTGCACACTAAGGCTTCACCGCAGAATAACTGGCCTGGAGTTGTAGCTTCCTAGACAGGTTCCTGCATAGGAATCGTACCACCAGTAAATTTTATTTAGCACACTTTTATTATTAGCTTGACCTGTTTGAATGTAATGGAATCATCCTATTCACCCACTTTTAGACACACAGAATAATTTGAACTTTGCACACATATTAAGGCTCTATGACGATGGAGCAATATCATGACTACGACCTGATATTCTCACCGGAATCATCAGCGTATTGCCGTTCAAGCGTGTTTTAGTTTGTTTTAGTTTTTTATACTATGTTTTTATTAGTTATTGTGTGTCAAAATATCCGAGACATTATTAATACCCTTATTAATACGGTCATGAAGCCTAATACCTACTTGTAACATAATCATTTACATTATCTGAATGTGTTATTATGCGTCAATAGCGTTTAAATCTCATAAGCGATACATAAGCAGCATGCAACATCGCTAAGTAGGACATCGCTTTCATGATAAATTCTAAATCCTCTCAAATATAAATGCTATTATTTTATGCCAAATGGGGTGATTAGGAATCAATGAAATTGATTCAATAGAACATATGAAAACTTATAAAGAGGTAAAAGCCTATGCAGGAATCCGTCTAGGTAGGTACCACCGCAGTGCCAGTTATTCTGCCGTGAATTAGTCGTGCGAAAGCAATACTGTGTTTCGGTTTGAATGGCACTGTGATCTAGTGTAATCACTGGGCATTTGAGACTAAGGAACTGATGTCTCCGGATGACGGGCGCAGTGTGGTGTCACACAGAAACATTCTGGATGACGCAGCATCTGTTGTGGGCGGCCGTTGCACTTACCATCAGGTGAACGTGTTGCTCGTTTCGTCACTTTATATAATAAAAAATATATGCTACCGCCGAACAGTAGCGTGCAATTATTACTGTGCTTCGGTGTGAAGGGCTTTTTTTTCTTTTTTTGGTTTCGTCGACGGTAATAATTACCTAATGCAATAGTATATTTAATAGTAAGTTGGCTTGCCATTAGGTAAACAAATCAGCAGCTGCCTCTCCCTGCTCCCTTGTGTTGTCCAGTGTGGTGCCACAAAAATGTTCAGTGTGACACATTATTTGTAAGCTGTGTGAAAGATTTGCTCGTGTCGTCACTTTCTTGCATGAAAAGAATAAAAACAATAATTAAGAAGCGATATATTTATTGTGGTGGCGGCTTACGCGAATCTACCACCCCATCTCATCCCGTGGGTGTCGTAAAAGTCGACAGAGGGGGAAAAAAAACCAGGTGATGGGCAGCAGCACCTTTCTGGAACATCTGAATAAATAAACTGCGGTTGCCAACGCGGCAGCTATGGCGAACTCCCACCAAAACGAGAGCTTCAAACTTTTGTAGCAATCTATGGGGGAGGCGTATGTTCAGCAGTGGACTAGTGATAACATTTTTGTTGTTTTTTTCTATTTGTGTTTTGTATTTTTCAGTTGTTTGTTCTATTAAATCTATTATAGTCCCCGATAGCGTTCTTTATTGCAAATTCTATACCGGATTTAAAGAAAGACGAACGTTCAATTAACTAAACTGTTTCAGAATCGTAGCAGTATCCGAATTTATTATTAAGGTTCAATTTGTATAGTTTTTTATAAAAAAAAAAATATTTTCACTGAAAATACTCCTTTCAGTATTAGTTGTTTTTTTTATCGTTTTAATACGTCTAAAGAACTATTTAATGAAATACACGCTATAGAAATCAAGACGCGTCATCTTGTTACTTTTAATTCGTGCTTTTATGCAGCATTATTACTACTATACTCGTAAAATATATTTGCATATAGATAGATAGAAAAACGGTTTATTTTTAAAATTACAATACAGGCATACAATATTTTGAAAAAATATTAATAAACGGATATTAAAATATAAATTTTTGCTGCACGTATGTTGTACACTGCAGTGATACAATCAGGCCGTAGCTCAGTGCATGGAAACTCCACCTTAGATAGAAAACACCGGTTTTCGGCTACCGCCCGAAACAGAACGGTTGCGGGCTTGCCAGTATCAACTCACTCCACTCACTTCAGCCTATTACTAGTCCACTGTTGAACATAGGCCTCCCCCATGCCGTGAAGCAGAAGTGTTAACACATAACTCTATTTCGGTTTGCCGGGCACTGAGAACTAGCGTTATCACTAGGCATATGAGACTTAAGAACTGATGTCTCAGGGTGATGGGCGCAGTGGGGTGTCACACAGAAATGGTAGGGTGACACAGCATTTGCTATGGCAAACGTTACACTTACAATCAGGTGGACGTTTTGTTCGCTTAATCACTTTATATAAAAAAGGCACAAGCTTTGGCTCCGCCTGGGATTCGAATCCAGGACCTGCGGTGTAGAAATCAGGTACTCTGACCACTAGGCCACGCCGTCGTCACGGGTTAAATAACCACACAACGGGATCGATTAACCAAAATTTGCGTATTGTAAAAGTTGGATATGACTTTGAATGGAACCTAGGACTCAAAGCGAAATAGTCAGGTAATCTGACCACTAGGCTACGTATCACGTTATCGGCCCGCGTCCTCTACCCTATACAAAGCAGCAAATACATCATATTAAATATCAGCAACTAAGCGTATAATAATACAATCTAAATAGGAATTACCCAGAACCAACAGTAGGTACTCGTAGCATGTCGTAAACAAAGATTTGAGTAATTTATGAATAGATAGCGCGTTATTAAAAAGTCTTAGTAGCTATCAACACTGCCAATAATTTTGTGATAGTTTGCCGAGTGGTGGCAAAAAAATTATTAAATTCATCTCCAGCTTGTATTGTAAAATTTGACTAAAAAGAGACGCCAGCAAAAACAGAATAGCGGCATAACCATCTCAAATAGTATATAGCTAACGTGAAGGCGGTGGTGGTAGGATTCCTATGCAGGGATCCATCTAGGTAGGCATCGTCGCAGTGCCAGATATTCTGCAGTAACGCAGTACTGCGCAAACATTACTGTTGTGTGTTACGGTCTGAAAAATTCTGAGAGTGTAATCACTGAGCATATGGGACTTAAGACGTCTCTGTGTGACGGGCGTAGTGTGATGCCACACAGAAGTGTTCTAGGTGATGTGACATTTGTTATGGGCAAACGTTGCACTTACCATCAGCTGAACACCTGGAAATAGTCGCTACCATACTGTCGCTAAATATTAATAGCTCGTGTAATCGTAATTTTATTTAATTACAAATATGCAATAACAAGAAAAATACTCTAAAGTCCTCCAGTGGAGTTTCTTTTGCATGTTTCTTATACATTTTAAATTTTTATGTCAGAGAATAAGACATATTTCATTTTGTGCTAAAAAGATTAGTAAGGTATGTAAAATATGCAATGTATTCCTCGACAATCCGTTCTTCATCGAAATTCCTTTTCTAAAATCATACCTCCTCGGTAAGCCCAAGCAACATAAAGAGCAAACGAAAATTTAAAGTCGCACTTTCCCGAAAAACTATTAATAGTGTTATAAACCCGCAAAAGTATAGAAATATATTGGATAATAGATAATATAATCTATTCGCTTTAGTAGTACAGTCTTCCCGGATGAAGGTTTTTCTATTTTTCTTGCATCTACAATCTAAGTAAAACGCATTTTGAACTTAGCCTAGGCAACTGGCCAAGAAGTGATAAATGTCGAGCAATAAAGGTGAAAAGTTAACATAGTTCTTGTGGAAGCTGTAAATCTTTTCTTTTATCTACAATGCTTTTTAGTTTTAAGCTTTAATAAATCACTATGAAAGCCGTGGTAGCTCATGAGCTTGGCGCCTGTCTTAAATTTCATACCTGAACCTGGATTAAATCCCCGGTGCCATCGTCGTCCTCGTCGTCGTTTCAACCTATCAATAGTCCACTGCTGATTATAGACCTCCCCCATAGATTGCCACAAAAGTTTGTAGCTCTCGTTTTGGAGGGATTTTGCCATAGTTGCCACGCTTGGCAGACGGGTTGGCAACCCCAGTTTATTTATTCAGTAGTTCCAGCAAGATGCTGCTGCCCATCTCCTGGTTTTCATTTTCCCTCTGTCGACTTTTACGACACCCACGGGATGAGATGGGGTGGTAGATTCTTTTCTTTTTTCTTTTTTTTGACCGCGAGTCAAGTTTTCGTGTAACGCGAAATGTATGTGGTGGCGGCAGAATCGAAGTATCGGCGGGAGGTCAACATTAGATATTGGGCTATGTTAGGAAGCCAGAAATCGATGTGAAGGTTTGTATAACGCAGGAACCGCGGTGGCTTTGCGCATAAATCAATTCGGTATAACCTGAAGTCGGTGAATTGGGCGCGGGGAACATGCGCAAATACGGGGTTTGCGTATGTGATTAATGGCCTTACAGCCTTGGTTAAAAAATAAAGCGGGTGTTATCGGCCGAGGACGAAAGCCGCTCGGACCCTTACTCGGTTAATGTGTGAACCGAAGGTGAGCCTTGTGTCTAGCGGAAAGAATAAGTGTTTGACGGTCTTTTCCGGTATTAGACGATCAAATAACTCTATGATAGGAAGATGTAACTTTATACGCCGCAGACAGTACATGGCTGTATTGTCTGCGGAGAAGGCGAGTTCGACTCCGCCGGTGTGCGGTATGAAAAGCACGGAACCTAGGACTGAACCTTGAGGTACGCCGACGTGGATGGCATATGTTTCGGATCGTACCCCCTCAACGCGTTAGCGGAAGGTTCGACTGCGTAAAATCTTGTATGATGAGGACGAGGCGACCTAGCACACCGATTTTATACAACTTGTATATGAGCCGGTTGTGCCAAACCTTGTCAAACGCTTTCGCCACGTTGAAGAAGAACGCTCCGGTATGAAGCCCGTGAGTAAAACGGGATTGAATGTGCTCCGTTATGCATTGCACCTGCTGGGTACATGAGTGTTTGGCACACAAACCAAACTTCACGTGGATGGGACCTTTAAGACTGCATGAAGTCTCTCAAAGCGGGCCAGGAAGCAGACGTTGTCTAGAACCTTGAGGAGGCTAATAGGCCGATATACAGTGTGATCGGTCGGGTAGGTCATCACACAGCTCGTGGAAACGCAGTGGGGAGTAAGATTTTTTATGACTCGTACCAAATTGGCAGTGACTTTGTTCGCTACCGCGACCGTCACGTCTCGTTTCCTACGGGGGCTACGTGAATGTCTCTGCCTACACCTTATATGCAGGTACTGTGTTTGAATCCCAGTTGAAGTACTGCATGCCATACTACCTCCGATCTTATCTCATGAGCGTTGCATCGGGCGAGGGTAGGTTGGGACGACTGAGTGCCTCAGTGTTTGCGCGTATACTGGTTGTGGTACTATAATATGTGGTTGGTATTATACTCGTAATATCTCCTGTGCCGTTGATAGCTTCCGGCAATATTCGGAAGTTGTGTTTAGTGCGACAAAGAATTTATTATAAAGCCAGATTTCAATGATTAAGCGAATATACAACAGAAAAAGCAATTGAAACTTTAAAAGTTTGATAATCACAGACAGACGGTATTTCTCTAATGAAATTTAATTAGTAAAGTTACTAAACCTAATTATTAAACTACTTCAGTAATTAAATTCCAACCTTTTGTTCTAGTGTCCAAGGACGGATAACTAAATGCAAGGTCAGAGTTAATGAACTCATTTTATAAAGTAATTTATTATTACCAATTAAATACATAAAAAAATTTAAACTATAGAAAAAAATGATGTATACAGTCTTTGTCAAAATAAAGCCTTCAAAATTAACAGTCTCTTTTAGGGTTTCTTAGTAAAAACGGAACCCTTATAACTTCGTCGTGTCCGTCTGTTTGTATGTCACAGCAATTTGCCTTGGAGACTATTGGCTCTATATAGATACAAATAAATTGTGATGGCACATCATCCATACAATTGAAAGAAAGTTACAGTGCTCAAAAGCGTGTGAGGTATCGTTAAACAGGTATTGAAAAATGATTAAGAAGTTTCAATGCTTCTATTTAATTTAAGCCAATAGTTTGAGAGATATGCGCTTCTGAAGTCGTAAAAAGTAAGCCCTCTTTGTTATTTTTCAACTACGCGGTGGAAAATTCTGAAAAAAATTAAAGTGTTAAAACCTAGAAAATACTTACAAAGAAAATTGGGTTCAATAAGATATGTCGTGTTGTTTTTGAGATATCGGATATTTTCGGCTACACGCTATTCCGAACTACGGAACCCTTCACTGTGCGTGGTCCGACCCGTACTTTGCCGATTTTTTTAATTATACTGCTGGGCAAAAACCGCCTGTGTCTTCGGAAGATTTTTTTTCTTGTCAATCATTTCAAAACGTACAGTAGTGTTTTTAATAAAAAATAAGTATAGAAATAGCTTAGTAGCGATTACCTCACTTCCACGGATCACTATCACCCACTGCAGTTTTAATTATTATAATTAACTAGTAAGAAAACTTAGCTCTGCAGCATATGGTGTAAAAAAAATATAAACTTGGCTAAAGTTGAAACTGCTACATTAGTTTATTTTAGTTATTTTCATAGAATAATATTTGGATAAACGCTATTCCCCAATACGGAACCGTTCACTGTGAGTGGTCCGACACGCGCTTGCCCGGGTTTAGTTCATTTCATATACACATAGTTCCATTTCGTATATTTACTCTACAGAAACACAAGCTTATTTGAAAGCAATATAAAACCACACGAACCAAGTTGTTTAAAATATAAATACAAACTTCCTTCATCGCCAGCCCCTCAGCGGGAAAACTTTAATCGAAGCGGTACTTCATGAGTGTTTTAAAGTCACGCGGCTTACTACGTCAGCAGGCAATATGATAAATTAATACTTGCAAGTAATTTGTTAATAGTGATTTTATTACATTGTTAATTTTTGATGGTTTATCGTCAAAAATGTTTCCTATGATATAAGTCCTTTGAAATTTTTGTAGGAGATCTACATAAAAATGTTTATTTATTATTAGCTGAAGCCCGCGACTACGTCCACGTACATTTGGGTTTTTTAAAAATATCGTGGAGGCTTTGATTTTCCGGAATGAAAACTGTCCATATCCGTCTTAAGGAAGCAAGCTATCTCTGTGCAGAATTTCGTCAAGATCGGTTCAACGGTTGAGCCGTGGAAAAGGTTAAAAAAAACAGACAGACGGACATACAATTTCTTTCACATTTATAATATTAGTATGGATATATTGATGTTGTGTGCATGTGTGGCTTGAGGATTGATGATCCAAGGTGACGAGCGCAGTGTGGTGCCACCCTGAAATGTTCTTAGATGTTAGAGGAAATTATTCACCTGATGTTAAGTGAGAACTGTTTCCACTTAATATAAGGTGAAGAGTTTGCACGTCTCGAAACATTTGATCATAAAAAAAAACATAATTTTAGAGCCGAGAATAATCTACCACTCTGCTTTGCGAACTCACACCGCTTCGAAGTATTTCTTATTTATCATACATCATGTTCACGATATTTTCCTGGACCAAGCACGTCGTAAATCATATATTTGACGACCCCGTGGCCTAGTGATTAGCGTACTTGACTTCTACGTCGCGGGTCCAGGGTTCGAATCCCAGCCAAAGCCAAAATTTGTGCAAATCACAGTTTGTTGGTTTCCGGTCTGGTTGCGTTGCGCATGTGAAATGTAAGTCAGGAAAACGCACCCACGATACAGGAGAAATCCTACTGCAGGGTATATAAAAATAAATGGAAGTCATCAATGTTTTGCTACCTGCGCTAAAAATTAAAGCCAGGACACAATCGTACTATAAATCTTAAGGCCGAGGCTCGGCATCTGACCTATCACGGCTCTCAATAAAAATATATAAGTTACAGGATATATTTTATTATTCAATACTTCTTTATGCCACGATGACATCTCGTAACTTGTCCTTTTCACTGCTTACGTTAACGGACCACATATACGGTTTCCAACGTATCAAGTCAGCTTTTTCTTTTCCGAGAATAGATAGGTACCGGAATATTTTATGAGAAACCCATTGTACATTTTGTTTGTAGAAGATATCTTGACCTGGATTTAAAATTTTAATACTGTATACATGATACGCCACTGTGTGGTGGCGGCTTAAGAGAATCTTCCACCCATCTCATCCCGTCGGTGTCGTGAAAGTCGACAGTGGGGAAAATTTAAGCCGTACCGTGTGGTTTATTTTACGTATTCCGTACGCAGCTAGTTAAAATTCTAAGAAATAAAGTGGTCCACCATTTTAATGGTCTTATTCATAAAAAAATACTTATGAGAGATTTATAGCACTGAATAATTATAAAGCTCATTAGGCTTATAGGTATTGCAAAATTCCGCTATGAAATACTTGAATATGGTTATGATGTCGTCCTAATCAAATTTCTTATCTACATGGGTGAAATATCTGCGAATTTGTAAATGCAGAAATCCGTCTAGGTAAATACCACCCCAGGGCCAGTTATTCTGCCGTGAAGCAGTAGTGTGCAAAATTACTGTGTTTCGGTTTGAAGGGCACTGCAAGCTAGCGTTATCACTGGGCATATGAGACTTATGAACTGATGTCTCAGGGTGACGGGCGCAGTGTGGTGTCACACAGAAATGTTCTGGGTGACAGAGCATTTGTTATGGCAGACGTTATCGTCAGGTGAACGGTTTGCTCGTTCCGTCACGTTTATAAGTTAAATAATTAAAAAAAATTTTTGCAAGCATCTGTCAAAAATGAGTAATCACTTTGTAACAAGGCTATATTTTTTATGAATAAGACCGTTAGATGTTAAGTTTTAAGCAGATAGTGCCTATAGTATACGTAAGGCTCAACGCACTTGGAAACAGAGCCCAGTTTTGAGTCGATCATTCATCTAACAGTAAGACGATTGGTGGTCGGAAGAGTAGAATAGCACCTACCTCTTTCCTATCGAGGTGTTGTAAGATGCGACTAAAGTACAAACACGTGGGCAAATCTTTGTTTCAGAGAGCACAAGGGATCTGTGACCGTAAACACCTGGGTTCCGAGCTTCAGCATGTCAAGCAAGTTTTGCAAGACAACTAGCTTCGGGATCCGCGCCTTCGTCGCAGTGACTGAGTGAAGCCGGCCACAGTCGAGCGTGTACCTGCAGTCCTACCATATGTCAGAGTAGTCACAGACAAGATTGGCTATATCTTGAAGCGGCCTTCCATAAGAACGTTTTTCAAGCCGCCGAAGAAGATAAGTCAGTTTTTACTATCTGTCAAGTGTAACATGCTGGATTGTGGTCTCTCTTACATAGGGCAAACAAAAAGATCAGTTAAAACCCGCATAAAAGAACATATAACAGATGTGAAGCATCGTCGCTCCAGGAAGTCTGCAGTCTGTGACCATGTTCTGGATCATCCCAACCATTACATCAGATGTGATAAACCACAAAGCCTCGCAAAAGAACACCGATTCCTACCAAGGATAATTCGCGAGGCTATTGAAATTAAAAAAACATCCTAATTTTAATAGAGAAGATGGTTGGGTATTACCACCAGCTTGGGATCCTATAATTAATAAAATTAAATCAAAAACCAAGCATACCACTGCAAGACTACAAGCCACAGTGAGCTCTTTTGCGTAGATCGGACCAAGAACAATAATTAAAAGCTGAAGGTACTCCGGGTTAACTATGACATCGGGACATCTGTCACCTCAGTCCCCCCGTGACCATGGGTGCTGTAAAGCACTCGAAACGTCGGGTTATAAATAATAAAATTAAACGCGATAAAATTCGTAAAATTAGTTTAATTTAAACGAATGCCACGTAATTAACACTCGAAAAGCTCGACTGGCAACTCACAAAATTACTGGCTCTGTTGGCCTCAGCCTAATAGTTCACGGCCGGACATAAGCCCGTGCTAGTCTCTCTACTCTCTTGGAAGGGGCTTATGTCCAAACGAAACGGCTTTGGTAGTATAAGACGCGCCGCACAACTCGTCAAATGGTTATTCTAACACCTTTCGGAAACCATGACAATTTCAGTCATTTGGGAGCAGATTTCCTTACGCGCCATGGTCGTATTGCTAAAGTAGCGACGGATACGAGCACAAGAAATATTCCTCCCACATGACACGTTTTTTTTTATTTTTCCTCTAGTTATAAAAATTGGAGAAGAAAAATTCACGAGCATATAGTCTATTCTATTACGAGTGTAAAAGGAAGTCCCTGACGAGCGTCGGTTCTTCTGGATGACCGTGCTGATCCTGAGAACCAATAAACAAACTTGCATACGGTTTTAACTATTTTTTTTTATTGCATAAAGTGATGAAACGAGCAAAACGTTCACCCGATGGTCAGTGCAACGTCTGTCCATAACAAATTCTGTGCCACTCAAAAAATTTCTGTGTGACACTACACTGTGCCCATCACCCTGAAACATAGGTTCTTAAGTCTCATATGCCCAGTGATTACGCTAGCTCACAGTGCCCTTCAAACCAAAACACAGTAATGTTTGCACACTACTGCTTCACGGTAGAATAACTGGCCCTGGGGTTGTACCTTCCTAGAAGGACTCATGCATAGGAATCCTACAACCAGTAAAAAAACTGATATGATCGGCGTCTCTCTAGGAAGATTTTTGTGTATCAAAAATTTCCCTAGCTCTTATAGGAGCTGAGCACTAACAGTATTATTAATACATACATAAGATCACGACTGTATCCCATAAGGGGTAGTCAGAGACTGGGCACTCACTGCAAAAACAGATGACTGCCACAATCCACGTTTCACCAAAACAATATAATGCACTTGGCGTGAAAGGTGGTGAGCCCCTCGCCACCATGCGCAGTTGGGTCATAGTGCTGTTTAATTCCTTACTCGCCTTTTACGAGATCCAATGGATGAGATGGAGTGGTAGTATTCTTTTAACGAGCCGCCACCACAAATTAATAAATAGTACAAGTACGACACGCCAGAGGTTACTACGATGTGTGGAAATAACTCATACTCTGCACTTGCAAACCCCCTGGCTACTAAATTTATGATGTGATTTTTGAAAAAAAAAGCCTAGAGTTTCTTGCCGGTTCTTCTCTGAAGTCATTTTTTGAACTTCTGTAGATTTTTCGTTCATAAGTGCTTTAAACAATAAATTGAATAAAGAAATTTTGACTTTGACTTTGAATCAAGTTGGGAACAGGTTTGCCAAGACTATCAAATATTGTTATTTTCCTTTCTCAGTTATTTATTAAGTATATCTCTGTATTTTACCCAGACGAAGCCGGGCCTGGACGCTACTAAGCGGATAATGAAACAAAAAGTTACATAAATACGGTACCGTCAAAAGTCGCCGGAAAAGTTACCTAATATATTTTAAACCTATAATCTCTTGCGATAAGGAACCAATGTTTATTATGTTTTACCGCAGTATTAAATTAATACACGCTCTTATCAATTATGACAAGCTAGATATTAAATTTATAGTGTAGCTTAAGATTCTTTCCGTTTAGGAATTAAAAATATAAAACAAAAATTATAGACTTTTTATGAGGTGGAAGAATTTAGTAGGTATTTTAGCGTTATATGAAAAGTAAATATCAGTCTTACTTAAAAAGGCCCAAATTTTTATGGAGGTGAAAAAGACGCGTATACTTTGAAGTACTCGTATACTGAACAAATGTTTCGCTTCATTAAGAACGGTTTTTGTTAACACTATTAATGTAACTAGTTATTTTTGTTGTTCATTAAATTATGCATAGTTCATTCATACATATACTTGAAGTTCGTAAGTACTATATAATTTCGGGGATGTTATTGCTGTTAGCCTTTTTGGCTTTAACAGCTTCATCGGATACTGTGCTCACGTGCCAGGGGCCCGCGTGCCAGGTTTGGTTTGACCCAAACATAAATCCATAAATAAAACGTAAGTGCTTCTGAGAATGACTAGCCCTAAAAATACTTTTCGAATATAAAGAAAATATCTTATTAATAAATCCGAATAGTAAATATTGTAGAGCACCTGTCTCTAGCCTGCAATTCCCACTATTGTGTATGTTACGGTTTGCCGTCGTAAAGTAAATACTTACGAAGATCTATGGTTTTACAGGTACTTGTCCTGGAAAGAGGAATCGTCTGAAAATAGAAACAGAGCATTCAGTTTTGATGATTAATACCATTAAAATGAACTATATATATATATATATATATATATATATATGTAAGCATTAATAATAGGTTTACTCTTGCTAATGAAAATAATAATACTGTGTTATTCTGCCGTGAAGCAGTAGTGTGCAAACATTACTGTGTTTCGGTTTGAAGGGCACTAAGAGCTAGCGTAATCACAGGGCATATGAGACTTAAGAACTGATGTCTCAGGGTGACGGGCGCAGTATGGTGTCACACAGAAATGTTCTGGGTGACAGAGCATTTATTATGACAGACGTTATCATCAGGTGAACGGTTTGCTCGTTCCGTCACGCTTATAGGATAAATAAATAAAAAAAATTGTTGCATCTGTCAAAAATGAGTAATCACTTTGTAACAAGGCTATATTTTTTATGAATAAGACCGTTAGATGTTAAGTTTTAAGCAGATAGTGCCTATAGTATACGTAAGGCTCGACGCACTTGGAAACAGAGCCCAGTTGACAGTCGCGTTTTTTGAGTCGATCATTCATCTAACAGTAAGACGATAGGTGGTCGGAAGAGTAGAATAGCACCTACCTCTTTCCTACCGTGTCACACAGAAATTTTCTGGGTGACGCAGCTTTTGTTATGGGCAGACGTTGCACTTACCATCATGTGAACATTTTGCTCGTTTCATCACATTTAGCAATAAAAAAAGTCTATGTTCAGCAGTGTAAGCAATTTGACGTCAATATTGCTACTTAATAGATCTAATTTCTACAAACCTTATTATTTATTATTTATCTACGCCATGCTTAACGCTTATTTAACCCATATTATAATTGTTTACATAAAGCCCAACACTCCACATTGCAATTTGTATCCACTTCCATACATCGCTACTCATAGGACATAACAGCCAATCAAAACCCACCAAACTTACTAATAATAAGAAAGCTTGTCGCCGACTCGCTTACTTACATACCACACTCGCAACTCAAACTGCCTACTGCACACACCTAATAATTTATAAAGTACATAATGTAATAAAATATAATTTCCTAAAATTTCATCTTTTTATTGTTCTATCGAGAACATTATTATACTCGTATGTTGTTGTAATAAACTATAAGTAAGTAAGTATTAATAAAATAAACAATACAGTAGATAAATTAAAAAAAATAATAAAAAAATCACAGTATTATTATTTTCATTAGCAAAAGTAAACATGTTATTAATGCATACATATATTTAATTATGATGATGATGATGTTTAAGGGGCACAGTGTGGTGTCACACAGAATTTTTCTGGATGACACAGCTTTTGTTATGGGCATACGTTGCACTTACCATCGGGTGAACGTTTTGCTCGTTTCATCACTTTATACAATAAAAAAGAACACCTTGCGATAGTTGTCGATAGTTGTCCGGCAAAGTAGAACAGCACCTACCGCTTTCCTACCGGTGAATAATGCGACTAAGACATATAATGCAATGCTGTCACTATACTTCTTGTTGGAACGCAGTGGGGACCAAAATGACAGTGACGCGGTTGGGCACCCGTCATGACTCCTTTCCCGCGGGGGCAAATAGTGGGCTACGTGTGAGGCTACTCCCTACCCCTTGTATGTGATAAAGGCGTTTCATTGTTTAACTTTTTATACTACAACGAAAACAAGAACAGAAGCTGATGTTATTGCCTGATATCAGGAGCCAGGTAACAGGAAAAGTTTGGTATCAATGTCCTGAGAATTTATATTTTCCACTAGCTCATTGTACCTTGTCACATCAATTAATGTAGGCTCCATTTGTAATGGAGTTTTTATGAAATGAAGGAAGGTAAGTTACTTTGCTAAGATCCGCATGCAAAATAAATAGTCGAGAACACGACACGTGTTTCGCCCCAAAACGAAGCATTATCAAGCGTCATAGACTCTACGACTGACGGCGGCCGTCTTCTCGTGTTCTCGACTTCAGTGGTGTATATTATCTCGTGGTGGTATTGTAGTGGTTGGTGGAGGGTACCTGGTGGCGGTTCCTGGTGGCGGTGTTAGTTTGCTTGTGCACGCTACTGAGGGAGGGCGGGCGGTGCTCTTCAAAAAACTAGGTAATATATACCATTTTTATATTTTGCATGCGGATCTTAGCAAAGTAACTTACCTTCCTTCATTATAATGGATTTCCGCAAAGTAACGCCTGATTCTATTAACTATTTTCATGAAATATTACATTAAGCTCATCTATCACCGGAGAAGGTATCGCTTACATCAGAACAGGAAATAAAACATGTTTTCCACGTAAGTAGTAAAAAGAATAATTTACAAGCATCTTGGAAAGCTGTGTCATTGGTGGTAGGATTCTTATGCATGAATCTGTCTGAGTAGGTACCACTGCAGAGCCAGTGTTTCTGTGTAAAGGACACTAAGAGCTAGTGTAATTCCATGGAATATATAAGATTTAAGAACTGATGTCTCAAGGGAATGGATGCAGTGTAGTGCTACAAAAAATGCTCTGGGTGGCACAGTATTTGTCATTGGCGGACGTGGCGATACGATATGAACAGATTCGGGTATTGGCTGATATGAAAATGAACGATTTTTTTTAATGAAAGCGATTAAATGAGCATGTCGGTCAATGACGGAGGCAGTTGGTGTTATCACAAAAGAGATAAGTCAATCCTAAATACCTAGGTCGCGAACTTATCAGCCGTTCTAGTCTCCTATTAGTATGAACGCAAACAATATTCCAAATAAAAAAAAATGTTTGTTAATATGAAATCTATTAAATCAAGGGTGATGTGATGCTCTCCTAGCCGATTTCGACCACGGCGACAACTTCCGAATACTGTCGAGAGCCATCAACTGCGCAGGAGATATTATAGTGCCACAAGTGTACGCGCAAACACAGAGACACTCACTCGTACCAACCTACCCGCGCCCGATGTAACGCTGATGCGATAAGATCGGAGGTAGGCTAGGATGCAGTGTCAGAAACACGGGGACAAACACAACACAGCCAGACCCGAAAACCAACAATTTATGTTTTAGCACAATTGTTGGCTCCGGCTGGGATTCGAACCCAGGACCCGCGGGTTAGAAGTCAGGTACTCTGACCACTAGGCCACGCGATCGTCAAGGGTAATAACGCGGCATATGTAAAAAAGAATGTCTTTTAAATTCTGTGACAGTTCTTCATTTTTACCTTATTACGAGTATCTTTCTCTTTTTGAAAAACCACACATGCTCCACGCTATTATTGCCCCTGTACCGTGAGTGCATTTTAAAGACTTTAATTTAACATGCACAACACTATCGGACACAATTTGAGTTGTTGCAAACATTTTAGCTGTCGCTGGAATTCGAACTTATGACCTGCGGCGTATAAATTAGGTACGTTACGTATTTTATGACGTTTTTAGCTATAGTTTTTGGCATAGACTTAGAATACATAGACGGCCACAGGGCGAGAAAGAAAAGAAAATTCCTTACGTCAAAAGAGCAAGATAAATAAGGAAAGATATAGAACATAGAACGATTCTAATGACACTGTTTCCCGTTTTGAATGACAGGTTAGCACAAGTTAGCAGAAACCCATCCCCCCCAATGGGTTCTCGCCTTGTCGTGGCGGGGGAGCTTAGTAACCGTGGCTTGGTCAACCACGGTGAAGCTAAGAGGGGCCCATATGGTTGGTCTGTGGCGTTAGGCTGACTCGAGGAGGTCGCTCCGAGTGGGCTACGCAAGCCCACTCTGGATGCGAACAGGTGAACTGCTGGGGGGGAGCAGTACGCTGTCCCCCGCAGTCGAGGTGGAGTCGTGGGAGAAGAGGAGTGTAGGTGTATCGTTGCCTCTCTCCCTATCATCCGCGACTCTGGCGGGCCCGTACCGTGGATGCGGTATTGGTGGACTGCTGGGGGGAGGAGTAAGGCGGCACTGCTCACCCTGTCCTTCGCAGCCGAGGTGGGGCGGCGGCGGAGCCACAGACCAGATCCGTCGCCGGGGCCGGGAAGACTGGTACTGTCAAGTGCAAGTCTCCTGGTCCCGTGGTCTCCGCGTGACGAACTCGGAGGGGTTCGATGCGTGCACGAAGGGGGCCGTGTTGGAAGGCGCGTCGTGAGTTCCAGCGCGCCTTGCTGGTAAGAAGGAGAGTGGGGAGGAGCTGTCCTCTCCCGAGAAGGGGCCGCCGATTTTAGGTGGCCAGCGCCGGTGCGGTTGCGGATGTGTGCGTGAGCGTTCCCGTGGCCCTGCCAACATGCGGCGAAGGCGGAACACCATGGGGTTTTAGTCGGTGCAAGTTCGACATAACCCGTCCTTCCCACTGTGAAGGCGGGTATGCGTTAGGCATTTCCCCATGTAAAAAAAGATTCCCGGTTTTTTTGCATTTATTGTATTATACAGTTGTTATTTTAAAAAAAATCTTACTGTCCATTGCCTTCCCACGAGCAAGATAGTAACAGCATTTCATATTTTGGTATTATTCTGCACAAATAAAGGCTCTCCGTATACAATAGTTTAGTCGCCTCTTACGACACCTCCGAAGGAAAGAGGTAGGTGCTGTTCTACTCTGCCAGACATTAATCGGCTCTTTATTGTTATGGATTTCTTAAAATTAACGCCTGATTTTTAATATACAGACTGGTGCCGGGCATCAGTGATTAAGTGCAGTGTCTGGTGCTATAGCTCAGGGGCTAGGCGCTCCCTTTAAATTTCATAGTACGCGAGTGACCTAGGTTCGATCCCCGGTGCCGGCACCACTAAAATTGTTAATTGCAATTTTAAGTGCTGATTTACCACGTGCTCGGCGGTGAAGGAAAACATCGTGAGGAAACCTGCATGTCTGAGGAATAAAAAATATTTCGAAGACATGTGAAGTCCGCCAACCCGCATTGGAGCAGCGTGGCGGATTCTTCCTAGCTCCAAAACCCTCTCAGAAATGAGAGGAGGCCTGTGCTCAGTAGTGGGACATTTATAGGCTGAAACTTTACTTTACTTTACTGGTGCTATGACCGCCAAATTGGATGCCAAGCGTGACAATTCATCCATCTGGGTAGGTACCACCCCAGGGCCAGTTATTCTGCCGTGAAGCAGTAGTGTGCAAGCATTACTGTGTTTCGGTTTGAAGGGCACTGTGAGCTAGCGTAATCACTGGGCATTTGAGACTCAAGAGCTGATGTCTCAGGGTGATGGACGCAGTGTGGTGTCACACAGAAATATTCTGGGTGACACAGCATTTGTTGTGGGCGGACGAGGACGGGTGAACGTTTTGCTCGTTTCGTCACTTTCTACAAAAAAAAAAAAAAAAAACAATTAAAGCGAATCCGCCTTCTGACATTCTGATGAAGAAAATGTTATTATTGATTGGTTTCAATTGGTGATAGAATTCCATTTAGGTAGTAGGTATCACTGCAAGGTCTAAAGAAGTTTCGGTCTAAAGGGCACTGAGAGCTAGTGTAATTACTGGGCATATGAGACGAGAACTGATGTTTCAGGGTGACAGGCGCAGTGCGACAAATGCAACACAGTCACTTTCTCCTACCGCCAGAGGCGCAGTACAGGATATAATTATAGCTTTGAAAGTCTCTACCACTCACTCGTCTTAACTTCTATGTAACGGTCACGCGATGAGATCGGAGGGTCCACGTTCCAGTGTTAGAGACACGGAGACAACCGCCGAATAGCCAGATCCAATAACCAATCATTTGATGATAGTATGCCTGTACGTTACTCGTACATATGCTACAATGTCACATCTTCAATTTTCTTCTTAGTAAATCCATACTAATATTATGAAAGTAACTCTCTCTGTCCCTCTGTCTGTTTGTTACATTTTTAAGGATTCCGTTGGACCGATCTTGACGCAATTTGGAACAGAGTTAGCTTGCATCCTGGAGACTGACACAAACATTTCATTCCGGAAAATCAACCCCCGGGATATTAAAGAAACGAATTCCGCAGACGATGCCGCGGGCATCAGCTAGTAATAAACAAAATAAAGAATAAAATTCAAATAATGTGTCCTTACTTAAATATTAACAACTTTATTAAATTGCTGCTTCGGTTTCATTGTATACGAAATCATTGTTTAAGTACAAAGGCGTTTTTAAACAAAGGGGGAAAATATTAAAGGCTTCAGTCGAAATTTTGCGTTTAGCTTAAGTTATTATGCTATTAAAGTAGGTCCTGTATTTCTCTAAAAAGTCAATTGTACTCTTCTTGAGAAATAAAAATCTTAAACGATGTTCCAAAGCAAAACTAATGAAACGTTAAGTATGGCATTATTTAACAAAACAAACGCTCCGTTTAAACTTGAAGAAACTTTAAAAAAGTAGTTGGATCAAACTACTCTTTTTGTTTTCACCGTTATTCTGCCGTGAAGCAGTTATGTGCAAACATTACCGTGTTTTAAGCCTACTGTGAGCTAGTCACTGGTAGAACTGAACTAGTACTACTTGAACTAGTAGAACTGGGCATATGACACTAAAAAACTGATGTCTCAGGGTAGCGGGCGCGGTACGGTGTCACACAAAAATGTTCTGGGTGACGCAGCATTTGTTATGGGCAAACTTTGCACTTTTCATCAGGTGAACGGTTTTCCCATTTTGTCAATTAATCCCATAAAAAAGAACTCTTAATAATAATTTTCATCAAAACAAAAACGGTCCGCTGCTGGACATATTACAGGAGTCTAAAACTTCATCAGCACTCTTTGTGAGTTTGCGATCACAGTGTCAAATCTGGGAATTTTAGGTAATCCCATATTTAAGAAAATGCAGTTTACTGGATTCTATAAGTTATACCTCTTATTAAAATATTTAAAATAAAAACCTGTATTTTTTTAATGGGAGAAAGTCACCGGACATGCAAAACTTTCGCCTGATAGTAAATGCATTGTCTGCTCATGATAAATGATGTGTCACTCAGAACATCTCCGTGTGGCACTACACTGCTCTCGTCACCCTGAGACATCAATTCTTAAGTATCTATGCCCAATAATTACCCTAGCTCTCAGTGCTCTTCAGAGTGAAACAGTAATGTTCGCACAATACTGCTTCATAGCAGAATATCTGGGCCCGCGGTGCCTACCTAGTCGAATTCCTACATAGTAATCCTACCCCCAGTAGTTTTATAAAATAAAAACAAACAAGAAAACTATTTTTCATTTTTGTCATTTTAAACAATGGAACCTCTAGCGCAGGCATCGATCGGTCGATGTGGACCACTTTGGGACCCCTTGGTGTCGAAGTCAGTTCCCAGGGGTATAAACGAAAACTGATTTTAGGGGTCGAAGAGGTCTAAAAATCGACCCCTATTAAGTAACAGAAGTTCTTATTTGAAACTTTCAAGATACTGTATAAGTGATGTTACGTGTACCAACTTGTAGATACACGTATTAAATAAATATCAAGTCTAATATGTGTACCAATCCTTGATATTTACTGAATTTTAATCATCGTCATCATCAAGTCAGTCTATAAATAGTCCAATGCTGAACATAGGCCTCCCCCAAAGATTACAACAAACGTTTGTAGCTCTCAGTTTGGGAGGATTTAATCTGATAATTTGTTAAATTTTGATGAGTTGTTAAATTTTCACTTAGTCAGGTCAGTATTTTGTAACAATGGAAAGAAAACTAGAGATGGGATTTTTAAAGTAATTTGGCTATGGGGATGTGAGGTATCAGCTTATTTTGGAAAAGGGGTCTCTTGCCCAAAATAGTTAATCCCTGCTCTAACGTATTGCCTATACACATTCTACACGATACTGTCAGTTTTTTAACTGACTTAAAAAAAGGAGGACGTTCTCAATTCGTGAAATATAGTTTTTTATGTTCTCAATTCGTATGTAAATTATAGTTTTTTATTTGAGTTCGGGCGTAATTTCTTAGTTTATGAACCGTTTCTAATGTATCTTTGTTTAGAACAGGGATATCGTAAGGGTATGTAATTTTGGTCAAATTCTGATGATGGGATCCTAGAGACAGTCATGATGGGATCCTAGAGACAACTCTGTTTGGAACGGCTGCGTTGAAGTCGGTTTTCTGATCAAATAATTATAGCTAAATCAATTTTTTTTTTTATAGGAGAGGGGGCAAACGAGCACGTGGCTCACCTGATGGTAAGTGATCACCACCGCCCATGAACAACCGCAACACCAGAGGAATCGCGGGTGCGTTGCCGGCCTTTGAGGAAGGAATAGGCTCTTTTCTTTCAATTCATATTTTTGCGTACATCCGTAGCATTTTCATAAATAAATGAAAACGAAAGTGTTAAAATATTATTCCCTACAACAGTTCGTGTAGCGTCTTGCGAGGCCCCGAGTTTTTTTTTAAGATTGCCGGAACCATTTGTTTTAGCGAAATCTTTATTGTTTGCAAAGCCTCTTCGAATTTTCACAATAACACGAACAGTACATAATACTGTATAAGCATGCAAAATACACTTATTTAGCCATAGCCTCTTCTTTATGGAAATAAGTAACTAGACGTACTATAATTTATAAATTTCAGCTTGAAACAAAGAAAACAATGTTTCTCTAACTTTTATTTAACTGTTTTTTTTTTGTTTAGTGTACCCTTTAATAACAGTCTCCTATTCAGTTGAATGAATTGGAGTATTTTTGATCGCCTTTTCTTCGAAGAAAACGGTACAAATGGTAAAATTAAACAATATTGTCTTCGTTTAGGTTCGCCGATGTTTCTAACCACGGTAACGTAAAAATAAACGAAACAAGGGATTGATAACTACAACAAGAATTTTAATAAAAACAATAAAAGTAACAATCGTAAAATTAAAAAAAAATTGGAAAGAACACTATCATTTCAACAAGTTAATCGTTAGTGGAGATGGCCGAAATAACTCAACCGATGACAAAACGTCACATTACGATGGATAATGTTCGCATGTAACTGTACTCTATAATTTGATAGTATGAAAGTGCGTTCCAACTTTGAAAATCACATACTTTTTACTGTTTACCTTTGTCTCACGACTCCCTGAATAGACTATAGACATTCACCTGATGGCGAAAGCGCGCAGCAAACCGAAAGCACGCAGCAAACGCTACACAGTCCGAATTTAGAGGTTTTTGTAGGAGTTTATTTATTTATTTATGTTTGGATCAAACCAAACGTGGCACGCGGGCCCCTGGCCCGCGAGCAAAGTATTCGATGAAGCTGTAAAAGCCGAGAAGGCTAACAGCAATTACATCACCGAAAATTACCTGATGGTTAAGTACCCCGCCTGCCCATAACAGTTGCTATGTCACCCTGTAATTACACTACCTTTTTTGCCCTTCAAACCGAACACAACTTGCACACTACTGTTTCCACCGTGCCACCGCAGGATCAGTTATACTGCTGAGAAGCGGTAGTGAGCACTTTCCTTTGTCACTTTCTCATGAAATAAAGGCGAATTGCTCTATGGAAATCTTACTACAAGCGTTACCCATAATTTATGGGTATCATCACCATAATTTCAGCCTGTCAGTAGTCCACTGCTGAACGTAAGCCTCCCTCATAGATTGCCAGAAGAGTTTGAAGCTCTCGCTTTAGGGGGATTTTGCCATAGTTGCCACGCGTGGCAGGCGGGTTGGCAACCGCAGTTTATTTATCCAGATGTTGAAGGAAGACGCTGCTGGCCATCCCGGTTTTCATTTTTCCTCTGCCGACTTTAACGATACCCATGGGATGAGATGTGATGGTAGATTCTCTTAAGCCACCACTATATCAATAATAAAAAGTGACGTCCAGTTTAACAAATCTGCTTCGTCATTAGTGAATTGCATCCGTGCGAATCCGAGACGTGTCGTTTAACTTCAATCTCTTTGTATTACATAAGCTTAAAATTAAATTCGCAGATGTGTGTTAATGGCGTCCCAGTGTCCCCATTACAGTTTTAATGAGACCGTTTATTATCACCGCGTTCAGTGGCAAAGCGTTTTTTTAATTTATTACAAGCTGTGCCCGCGGCTTTGTTCGAGTGTACTTCAACTAGAGAAGTTTTTGAAATATTACAATTGAATTAAGACTAAATTGATCAGGTATTTACTTCCGTAATTTACTCATTAGCTTCGCAGACTGCCTAGTGGTGAGAGTACCTGACTATTGCGCCGTAGGTCCATCGTTCGAATCCCAGCCGGAGCTAATCTTAATGCAAAAATTGTTGTTATTACGGACTGGCTGAGTTTTGATACGAATACAAAAACATAATAAAAAATGTGTGTGTGTGTGTGCAGTGTGCACGCTAATGAGTCCGTGTGTGCACGCTTATTTGCGTGCATGCAATTATTTTGCGTGGTTAAATAGTATTTGAGTCAATTTTGTAACTCCCACGGAATGAGAAGAGTGACAGATTTTTGAAGCCACACGGTGGCAAAATCAACATATAACTATTATGAATTCATTATACATGCTGGCCGGTTAGTTAGTTGCACTGATTAACTAAAAGCAGAATTTCCATCCATTCCATGTCTGACACAGAGTTATTTAAAACTAAATTTAACAGAAAGTTAATGTAGAAATAGAACCATGCAATACCAATTATCCTTACACCATATAAACGAGTTTGAGAACAGATAGAAAATTCACAACAGAAGGCAGTAACAGACGTGCTGTTGAATTTTTTATTCCAATAATCTATTTTAGACTATCACAAAATAGCCGAAAATTTAAATGCGAGAATATGTCATTTAGTAGGATTCCTATCCAGGAATCCGTCTAGGTAGGTACCACTCCAGTGCCAGTTATTCCGCCGTGATATATAATTATAATTTCGGTGATGTAATTGCTGTTAGCCTTTTTGGCTTTTACGGCTTCATCGGATACTGTGCTCACGGGCCAGGGGCCCGCGTGCCAGGTTTGGTTTGACCCAAACATAAATACTTAAATAAACTCCTACAAACAAATCGAAATTTGGACTGTGTCGCGTTCGCTGCGTGCTTGCGCGACTTCGAATACGAATATCTCAAATGATTTTAAGTCGTCTAATGACCGTCCGTGGGAGGCTGCGGGCCTCCATTCGGACTGTCAACTTGTGGGTCGGTAACTCTAGGCGGTGAGAACCGCCCTGGAACACGGGTGAATCGTGTGTACGTGGTGTGATTGTCGACTGCTGCCCGCCGCTCTCTACGGCGGTCGCGCGTCGTGGTGCGTGTTATATTAAAGCTATTAACTGTGTATACAGTGTAGCCTGGATGACTGGTGACTGACCGTATCGTGGTCAAAGAGTGCTGAGACGTCCGTGTCGTCTAGCACGTTTCGCGGGCGACGTTTGCGTTCGGTCGCGTTTCTGTCGGATCGATAATTCGCTGCTTTAACCACCAGCGGGTTTGGATGAACCGCGGCTATTTCGAAAAACCGCCGTGATAATGCTCTGAAGTGTTCAGAGATTAAGGACATTTCACAGTCGCTGTGAAGGTCTACGTTGCGTTGATACCAACCGGCTCCGGTTGCAGTTCGCAAGAATCGATTTTGAACGCTCTGTAACTTCTTTAATTGATTGCCCGTCGCGTGAGCGAAAGCGACGCAAGCATAGGCAATTACGGGTCTTATGCAAGTCTTATAGAGGCTCCGCCGTGAAGCAGTAGTGTGCAAACATTACTGCGTTTCGGTCTAAAGTGCACTGAGAGCTACTGTAATCACTGGGCATATGAGACTGAAGAACTGATGAACTGAACCTGAACCACTAGTTAAAACGAACGTCATACAAACGATATCACTTAAATTATAAAATATTTTACTTCTTAACTAATTAGAATTCTTAACGTCAGCATAAACCACAGTTTACGCTTCCAAAACTAACGTAATATACAAACTATTTCCTTTCGCGTATTTCCGAATTTACGCCAAATAAAAGCCTCGTTCTTTGCCCTTCGCGTTAAATATTCAGACTGCGAACTTATTTATTTCGGGTAAAGGAAACTTCAATACCGGGAAATCCTGCATTGTTATTTTACGTGTTGCTAAGCTACAGAATATAGAGGTAATTTAATATACTTACTAGATTTACTAGTGGAATAATAGTAAAATATTTATTACAACTCATTTCCTCTTACACGGATTCAAATATAAACAAATATTACAAATACGGTAACAAGCTGGAAGAGGGTGAAAGTACCCATCAGTACAAGCTACTTTTGCTATAGGAGTAAATACGAAATCGCAAAATAAACTATTTCATACAAAATAATGTAGCTATTCTACCAAAATATTCAGAGCACCTGAATTTTTTAACGATTTCAGCGTATGTTATTATCGTCAAAACATTAACATGAATAGGCTGCACGTGGACGTTCCCGCTTGTCATAATATTTCCACCAAAAACGAAGACGCAACCTTTTGACAGATGACAACTTTCAAAGTCTTAAATGACAATTGACACAGAGTTGCCAGCATAATAATTTTAATGTACCACACACACGATACGACTAGTGCGGTCACGCACTACGTTACAATTAAGTACGCAGATGGCATGAATGATGAATGGAATTTATTACACAAAAAGGTTGAGAAATAAGGTACTGCAATATAGGATTAAGTTATTCAACATATTGAAAACAACATGCTTTAAACTATATTTCAAGTATCGTCTTCATCTTCATTGTCATTTATTTAACATAGGCCATAACATAGGTAAAACATAGGCATATCCCATAGCCTGCCACAAAACACGGTCCCGAACCACCTGCATCCATCGACTTTCCCACAAAATAGCTTTCTATCGCTCTCAATCGCTTCATCTAGTGTACGCTGCGTTTACCGGTACGAGGGCGATTTACGAGAACCTTTCCTTGCCAAACTTTATCGGTTACGAAAATATGAACGTTACGAACTATATGATCAGCCCATTGCCACTGCACCTTGCTGATTTTGGCTACGTCAATTGCTCCAATTATGCTGCGGACTAAACTATAATATAGTTACAGATATCATGATTACGAATTCTATCTCGCATGGAAGCACCGAGCATAGCCCTTTCTTTAACTCGTTGAGTAACTTTGAGCTTCCTCATGTGACCTTTTGTGGAGAACCACTTTTCGGTTTCAATACATCGAGGTATGCTCGTCGTTTAAATAAATGTATATTGTAAGTTTTTTTTTTTAAATAGGACTTAATGCAATGCTGTTAACGTTACTAATATTCGTGTTAACCACTCCAACTAAGCTTAAAAGCTTGTGCTAGGACTTTGTTAGTCAGTTGGTCAAATCGACCCTTAAACAAATTTAAAACTATTTAATACGAAAATGAAAGTATCTGCTACGATGAATCAGCACTTGTTTTGTTCAGGTTTCTACAGTACATTCTTCGACAGTGAAATACATAAATAGAATTCTAGTTGCCAAATGTCCCATTGTTCACTTACGTAATTGTAACGTATCTTTCAAAATAAATCAAAATGAACCATTGTTAAATGAGAACCATTTAACAATGGTTTATTTTGTGAAAAATATTTGCATCCGTTTGCATTTATAAATAAATATTGTCAAACAAATCAAGTTATGAGTTAATTGAAATTTTGCTAACGAATAGGGAACTGAATTATTCGTTGTGTGCCTCAAATACTAAATTTCAGATGTTCAAGTGTTTTATTACTACTGAGCGTAGCCACTAAAATTAATCAAACTATATTTGATTTCTTTTTACGTTTTACTCTTTTTTTCTAGCTGTACTGTATTTGGTACTGTACTAGTGATAGGACGCCTATGCAGGAATCCGTCTAGGTAGGTTGATTTAGTTTGAAGGGCACTGAGAGCTAGCGTAATCACTGGGCATATGAGACTTAATGACGGATGTCTCTGGATGACGGGCGTAGTGTGGTGTCACATAGATGTGTTCTGGGTGACACAGCATTTGTTAAGGCCGGACGATGCACTTACCATCAGGTCAACGTTTTGCTCGTTTCGACATACGTTCCAAAAAAGAAAAAATCTGTTTAACTGTTATCCGCAACTTCACTAGCGTTTTTTGTTATTGACGAAACGAGCAAAACGTTCACCTGATGGTTAGTGCAACGTCTGCTCATAACAAATGCTGTGTCACCCAGAAAATTTCTGTGTGACACTACAATGCGTTCGTCACCTTGAGACATCAGTTTTTAAGTATCATATGCCCAGTTCGCAGTTACGCTAGCTCTCAGTGCCTTTCCAACCGAAACACAGTAATGTACTATGTAATACCACAGATGGCATTCTATGGAATACAATCGAAAAAACGTTCTTAACTTCGGAAAGGGTGAAACAAATGCGATAAAACATAATCCAAGTTGATCCCAGAGTTATTATTTATAACCTGTGTAAAATTCATGTAAACAGCTTTAGCCGTACAAACAGACATACATGCAAATAGTTCTATTTTATTCATATTTGTGCCGTGTGGTAGCGGCTTAAGAGAATCTACCACCCCATCTCATCCCGTGAGTGTCGTAAAAGTTGACAGAGAGAAAATGAAAACCAGGAGATGGCAGCGGCATCTTCCTGGAACATCTAAACAAATACACTTCGATTGCCAACCCACCTACTTAGCGTGTGGCAACTATAGCAAAATCCTCGCAAAATGAGAGCCACAAACTAACGTGTTTTGTAGTAATCTATCGGGGAGGCCTTTATTTAGCAGTGGACTAGTGATAGGCTGAAATGATAATAATGTATGTCATTTTATGATAAAAAAGTAGAAAAAACATTCCAAATCTATCACCATCATCATATTTACCATACATAGTAAACGCCTCTCTGCTGGATACAGTTAGTTAACCAAAAGTAGGAGAATTTTCCACAACTGCCACACTTTACAGACAGATTGGTGAATGACCTCGGAGGTTAAAGGCTACCTTAAATACTTCTGGTATCATTTATTTAAAATAGTTATTTCGACATCAAACGACACAAAATACACAAGGATAACTTATCCACAAGTTAGCTTAACTCGTGGTTGACTGGTAGAGAATGCCCAGTTACTGTAAATAAAGTTATTAAATAAATAAATATTTCTAGCAGTGGTCTGGTCAATTCACAACTTCCACTTGACGTGAATTAATTATCTTGTGGCAAATTGCAAATTGATTCCTTTAGTGTAAAATATGCTGTATTCAAAATGAATTTAAGGTAAAACTTTTCTTTTCTTTTTTTTCATTTTCTCTCTCGAACGTTAAACATCGGTTCAAACAAATAAGACATACTCAGAGAAAAACTGGCAAGGAAATCTCGGTTCAATTAACCGCATTGTATTAAAGCAGTTATTGTTTTTGACGTCAAAGTATTTCATTCCAGTCATTATCCATAGCAACCTACTCCTATGTCCATATTTGATGAAAATTTAGAAGTCTTGTCAACACAAAGAATCATTAATCATAATATATGAGACTATAAATTCATTATAATATTCAAAAGATTTTGTCTAGCAGAGAAATTGTTCTTCTTTACACTGCAAGAGAATACATTTGAGTCAAATGTATTAAATTTATAAAAAGTTAAGAAAAAATTACAATGAACAAAAACAATATTAGTTATAATAAAGTTATACTTTAAGGTAACATTTATATAAAATAGCAAGCCAATTTCTTTTTTATGCAGGGTGTCGTAAAAGTCGACTAAGGGAAACGCCTGGATAACCTTATGGCTTCCGACATAAGCCAGAATACTCAGCTATAAAAATATCAAACCGAACATTCACAGACTAACGTGTACTATATATATTTATTTATTTATTTTGGAACTGCCAACAGAATTATACGTATATTACATTACAATAATAAAACTTAGGTGGTTAATTAAACATATATAACTCCATTTACAGGCAGCTACAGCAAGCAAATTAAGACTAATCGAGCGATTACAATTTAAAAGACCCTATTATATATAAAAATACCTGCCATGACAGTAATAAAACAACATAATAAGCTAATTAAAACCTAACACCTGACCTCTCCCACTGAAGAGTCAAGTGACTTGACTAACTTAACTTTAAAATTTACTAATTTATCTATAAATAAATCAATGAATTTGTCTCTGTCTAAAAAGTCCTTGTATAATTTACTTAACCTAGGTATTAACGAATGACGCCCTAGATTGGTTCTGTTGATTCGGTGAGTGAACAGTGGAATGGGATATCGCGGTATGCGGGAGGCAACTTTAAAGGATATTTGACTCAACAGTTCCGAGTTATCCATGGTTCCGTTTATAAGCTTGTGTAAAAATATCATGTCATGTAATTTGCGTCTATCTGATAATGAGTTTAATTTGAAAGTTTTAAGCCGAGAGATAAAAGGTAATATTTTATCTTGTACAATAGAATAAAATTGTGTGAAACGCTTCTGTATGCTTTCTAACCGATCCTTATTAACCTGGTAGGATTCCATATCACAGTGCCGTATTCTAATTTGCTTCTAACTAGAGCAGCAAACAATATTTTTTTAGTTTTCAGACTTTTAAATGGCTTAGCATTTCTAAACAAAAATCCCAGCATTTCACGCGCTGATCTGCAAATGTTTTTAATATGCACATTAAACCGTAATTTTGCGTCAAAGGTAATCCCAAGATCGCATATGGATTCAAGTTTCTGAAGCGAGCAATTGTTGATCATATACTTACCTTCGATTGCAGTGCTTTTACGCGTGAAGCTAATATTAGAACATTTGGTGGGATTTAGATCCATGCCATTTAATTTGCACCAATCAGCAATTCTATTAATGTCATCCTGCAAAGATAAAGTGTCATCAGCTTTTAAAATTTCTTTCGCAATTTTCAAGTCATCCGTGAAAATCAAGCACTTCATACCTTCGAAAAATCTGTGTAAACGGCATCCACTTGTCGACTGGAATCCACAGAAGCTGTAACAATGCTAACAAAATTAGCCAAATTTGTGATAGTAGATCTAGAACCCACGAAACCATGCTGAGCTTCCGAGAGCGCGTGTTGAACGTGACGTGACAATATTGGATGCAACAAAGATTCGAAAACCTTCGACAGAGTTGACAATATCGAAATTGGTCTGTAATTTGTAATATTGTCGTATTGCCACCTTTTTATAGATAGGCACTATTCTAGCTCGTTTCCATAAATCTGGAAAAACTCCAGTCTGCAGAGATTTGTTGTATATCATGCATAGGGGTAACGATAAGGGGACAGCACACCTGTTGATCAGCAATGGAGGCAGATCGTCAGGACCAGCTCCCTTCTTCGTATCAAGTCTTTTTAATTTTATAATTACTTCCTTGATGGTGATGTTAACGGAACTGAGAAAGTTGTCTGAATTGGTTAGTGTACAAAAGTTGGCATTAGAAGGGCTGCTTGTATCATAAACAGAGGAGAAAAAATCAACAAACAAATTACTTAAACTGGGACCGTCTTAGCTGGATACGTGTTCGGTGATTGTCTTAAATTTTTTAAGTGAGTCCAAAAGTATTTGGGATTATTTGCTAAATTATTTTCGATTGATTCAATATATCTAATGTAACACTCCTTAATTAAGTTGTTACTGCTAGTTCTTAATGATTCGAATTTAAGTTTGTCCAATGGATTTTTGTAGATTTTTGCTTTTAAACTATAAAAAGTAGTAAAGTTCTTAATTTTTAACATTGTAATAAGTTTATTACTAAACCATACAGGAAAATTGTTACTTCTTGGTTTTGTCTTCGGGACGTGTTTTTCAATTATCGAGTTTAGTCTATTGTAAAAATCAGTGATCATAGCATTGACGTTATCACAATTTTTAAAGAGATCTAACCAAGGGGTGTTGTCTAAATTTTTAATTATAGTGTTATAGTCGGCCTTATAAAAATTATATTTCTCAAGCTTAGCTTTTTATTTAAGTTAGCTGTCTCGCCTAATTTGAGACTTATCGAAAGAGGTGGATGGTGTTTGGCAACTGTACTAATGGGGTTAAGATTTTTGTCAACTATAACTTGAGTAGAATTAGACAGGACCAAATCGAGTAATCGTTCATTAGTGTTATGTATGGAATTAAATTGTTTTAAATCATGTTCTTCAATAAAGTCAACGAGGGCAGAATCTAGGACGCAACTACATGATGGGTGCAAGTAGTTTAATTCAGGCAGTTTTGACCATGACAAACTACTCATATTAAAATCTCCTTTAAGGAACACCTGTTCTTTGTTGTTGATTATTTTGGAGTAATTCATCAAAAATACATTGAGTGTATCAATTTTGATAGGTGGTGGCAGGTACAGAGCGCAAATGGCGATACGACTTGGTTTATTTTGTATTATTGTGTCCACTGCCACCCATAGGTCTTCACAGTTACTCTCCCATTGCGACACTCGACAAAATTTGAGGTTATTTTTGACTGCGATCATGACTCCTCCTCCATTTTTTATTTTGTTTTTATCTGTTTGCTCTCTATCTCTCCGACATACTAAATAGCGGCTATCAATAAACTCTTCATCGAATATCCTGTCGTTAAGCCATGTTTCTGTGAAAATTAGGATATCAAAGTCGTTAGATAAGATATTAAGTTTTACCTCTTGTGTTTTACTCCTCATTCCTCTTACGTTCTGATAGTACACATTTATAGTATCGTATGTTATCGGGATTAATATAAGAGACTAAACCAACCAACTGTTCAATATTCCTCACAACAATATGTTCAGAACTGTCCGTTTTCCTCAGAAATACACGTCCATTCTTTATCCATACAAATCTGTACTGAAGCTTCTTAGCTGTTAAGCTAGCGAGAGCGTGTATTTTCTTCAATTCTGGGGTCAAGTGATCTACTATATATGTAGGTTTTTTCTCGCCTCCCATTCCAATGTGGCTCGTATTCAGTTTTTCTTCTCTATTTTTCTTATTGAATTGAATCACTCCGGCCAAAAATGTATCTCGGATACGTGGGCTCGAAAACTTCACAATTACAGAACGTGGTCGTGTATTTTCCGGGTTCATTCTGGCGATCCTGGTGCATTTGTGGATATCTGTGTCTAAAATACTACTGCCAGTAACCTTCCCAATTTGCAGGATTACATTGGGTAAATTTTTAGCTTTGTGCTCAGGTAAGCATTGTATCTCCAGGTTACTCATTCTCGAGTGCTGCTCCATGATACTTAGTCGGCTATTAAGATCTTTAACTGTAGACTTTAGGTTATCATTTTCTTCCTTAAGTTCTTTGACCTGCGTTAGTTTTCCCTGTAACTCTTTTTTTAAATCTTCGTATTGATTATTAATAAAACTCACAGAATCCTTAATATCGTTAATTTCTTTGAACATTTCTTTAATTTTATTTTCTAATATTTTTGACAGGTTTTTTTCCATTTTAGACAAAAGTATATTCATCTCTTCTTTCATTAGCTGTTTGACATTATCTAGAGTGATGGATTCCTGGGTCTGTGATAGGGGTGAAGGCTGTGTACGTCTCAGTGTGACGTTAGATGACGGACTTGTGTTTGTTGTCGTACTAGCAGGGCCGCTTACAGGTGTATTGGTATTGTCACTTTTTGTCTGCTTAGATCGGCAAGAAGGGCATACCCTAGTAAGATTTGCAGTCTGCGAAGGGCTCCAAAGATTTTTTGCTTGACGCGTAAATACAGTCATAGTGATATCGTAAGCCACATGTAATGCACTTGAGCTCTTCAAGCATTAGAAGATCATTCGAGCATACAGCACACTTTTTATTTTTGGAGATTTTAGTGCTCATCTTAAGAGATGGATGTATGGACTAAGGCCGTGATTTTATTTTGAGAGCAAAAATGTGGTTACAAGTTATTGCCTCAAAATATTTGCAGGCGCTTCGCTACAGAGCCATTTGTTCTCGGGCCAGTAGAATCGAGCAGAACGCAAATTGGGGGTATGTTTATAAAATTTGACGAGCCACTATTAGTTTGATTATTCTTGTACTTTCATTTAATGTTTTTATAATAATTTTGATGTAGATTGTCTTTGATGTAAGTGAATACTAAATAAAAGTTCTAAACTTGAACATTAACTTGGCTTTGATACGATGTTTTAGGAGGATACAACAGTCACTGAACTTCACGGTATTTATATCACTTAATTTAATTTCTCTTCGCATTTATACTGAGATAGCGTTTGTAATTAAAGTTTAGCGCTATTCTAACATTTTGACTACACTTTTCTTCCACAAGCTATATAAATTAAATTTTTATAACGAAAGATACACAGAGCTAATACGCACGACTTAACAACGTATACACAGGCTTCTGGAACTGTATTAACTAATCCACCCGTAGATAATGGGCAAAAGTCTTTTAGGCGAGCCGAATAATTATTAAAATATTGACAATTTCATTGCTACGCTGATGACGTCCAGCTGTATATATCTGATACTCCGAATAACATCAGTCAAGCAGCGTCAAAAATGAATGCAGATCTGGATAGGATAGCAGAGTGGTCAGACAGAAACTAACTTATTATTAATCCCATTAAATCTCAGCATATGATAATAGGTACAAAATCTGAAGCTCGGCGGCCAAGTGTTTCCTGTCACAGATTCCTCGTGCTCTCTGAAACAAGGATTTACCCACGGTAGGTAACTGTGGATGGATGGTGGTGAAATGCACCGTTTAAATATCTGTTAGTGTGGGTCTTTTTTCTATACACAGTGTGACTCAATGTGTTAAACAATAGAAAAAAGTTAAGCTTGTCAGGCAAGTTTTGCATGACAGCAAGCTTCGGGTTCCGCGCCTACGTCGCAGTGACCGAATGCAAACGGCCACAGTCGAGCACCTGCTGTTCTACCTTATGTCAGAGGAGTCACGGACAAGATTGGCTATATCTTGAAGCGGGCTTCCATTCTAGCCGCCGAAGAAGATCAAGTGTAAGTGTAGAGGGATGCTAAAAGATGCAGGAGTATACAAGCTAGATTGTGAATGTGGTCTCTCTAACATAGGCCAAACAAAAATATCGATAAAAACCCGCGTAAAAGAATATGTTCTTTTGTAACGTGAAGCATCGTCGTTCTAGGAAGACTGTAGTCTGTGACCATGTTCTAGATCATCCCAATCATTACATCAGATTTGATAAACCACAAATCCTTGCAAAAGAACAACGATTCCTACCAAGGATGTTTCGCGAGGCTATTAAAATTAAAAAACATCCTTATTTTAATAGAGAAGATGGTTGGGTATCACCACCAGCTTGGGATCCAATAATAAATTAAATTAAATCAAAAACCAAGCATAACACTGCAAGAATTCAAGACACAGTTGGCTCTTTCTGCGTAGATCGGACCAAAAATAATAATTAAAAGCTGAAGGTACCCCGGGTTAACTATGACATCAGGAGCACATGGTAAATCAGCACTTAAAATTGCAATTAACAATTTTAGTGGTGCCGGCACCGGGAATCGAACCCCAGGTCACTCGCGTACTATGCAATTGAAAGCGAGCGCCTAGCCCCTGAGGTACCACCGATCTATAAAAAAACCGTTTCTTAAAAAAAAGAAATATCACTGTTGAAATATGATAGCCGATAGGTGTCGTACAGAGTATGCTACAGAGGAGCTGTTGTAAGAGGAGAATAAGTTATTTTACGGACAGCCTTTATTCGTGCAGAATAATACCATAATATACAATGCTGTCACTATGATCTTTATGGGAACGCAGTAGGAAGTAAGATTTTTATTACTTCTACCAAATGGCAGCTACGTGGCCCGCCACCCGTCATGTCTTGTTTCCCACGAGGGCAAAAAGTGAGCTACATGTGTGGCTTCTGCCTACCCCTTTTTATGGGACCAAGGCGTGACTATATGTATGTATGTATGAAATATGATAAAGCAACAGATTTTAGTTTCGTCAATACAAAAAGAGTCAACACGAAATCATCTTTCAAGAAAATAATTACAATATTAATATCACTGTCGAAATATGATAAAGCAGCAGGTTTTAGTGTCGTCAATAATAATAAACTCGAGACGAAGTTATCTTTCAAGAAAATAAATTCAACATTCTAAAGTAATTTGGTCTTGAGATAGAAAGGAGGGAAAATTTAATTTTAAATTTCATCGCATCCGTGACCTATCAATTAGGCATTAATACAGGTCGCTTTTAGATTCCTTTACAATCGCCTGTTTTTATGACCGGAATGACACATTTTTTCAATAAAAGTAAAAAAAAGTAAAGTAGCAGCCTATAAATGTCTCAATGCTGAGCACAGGCCTCCTCTCATTTCTGAGAGGGTTTTGGAGCAGGGAATAGTCCGCCACGCTGCTCCAATGCGGGTTGGCGGACTTAACATATCCTCGAAATATTTCTATTCCCCGAAAATGCAGGTTTCCTCACGATGTTTTCCTTCGCCGCTAAGCACGTGGTAAATCAGCACTTAAAATTGAAGAACAAATTTAGAGGTGCTGGCACCGGGGATCGAACCCAGGTTACTCGCTTACTATGATGATACTCAGGTGACAATATCACCATCTCGTACGGATTGAAAATACACCCACGATAGCCGACAGCAACATCTCTACGATGCGTATTTTTAATGACACTATTAATCAATATAAAGCCTTTATATCAAAAGTTGTAGATGTTCGCATCAATTACCTAACAGATTCATTTGGTATTCCTCAAAAGTATACAATAAAACAACTATAACGCCCGTGTGGAACTCTGAATAATATTTTATATAAAATATTTTTCCGTATTAATATACACAAAAATTAATACGTTACTTAATGTAGGCAAGTTTCTTTACAAATTTTAAGAACAAAATAAAAATGTTTTTGTATTTTTATACAAATTTCTGTGAAGTTCTATGTAACCTACACCCTTTTCAACAACTAACGACAAAACTCGCTGAACGCTCAGATGACCTTCTAATTTAACTTCAGCTGTTTCGTTGTGCGCGTTAATTGAAGTATCCATTATTATGCCTTGAGTTCTAAATGAGTTCAAAATTAAAGTAAAATAGAAAATTTTACATACGATTAGAGCAGAACTTTTGCATACGAAAAGACAATACTAACCAAATTTGATTGTTTGCTAAACTTTCATTTAATCTATTAAAATTATATAATCATTTTCTGGTGTGTTAATGACATGGTTGGATCTGATTATGAATTTCATAATCAATCAGTCTGATTCATTGTAGTATATCGAGTTAACTATAATTTTGTAGAGCAGAGCTGAGCTAACAAAGACAAAGCTGCAAACTTTAAAAAGCTATGTTCGTTTTTTATTATTAGTTGATCAATGTTTACTTTGTAGTCATAATCACACTAATATTTCTACTGTATCGTGGGTACGTTATTCAAACATAAATATCACTTGCAGGAACATCTAGATCCGAAACATCTAGATGTTCCTGCAAGTGATATTGCAGTATTTTTCCATTTCTTTACAATTTTTGATATCCTAGTCCGACTTGTTCGTAAATTACGATATTGTCACCTCCGTAATATTAATTATTAAATGGTCATGAAATTACTATTACGTCATCTTTATGAATCCTATTTTTTTAATAAACACTAGCTCTACATGCAAAACATACTATTATTAACTAACTATTATAGATTTCATAATAAACTATTAGCTGCTACAGAAACTGCACTCCATACGTCTTCAGCGATGGCTGGAATTTCTTCTCTCGGTACAATAACGCTATTTTCACCTCTAGGCACGATATCTATATTAAATGTATATAGAACACCATTGTTTCTCATGTAGTCTACACTCGTTCCCGATGCTCTTTCTCCATATGCAATTGAAGCTACACCTATATTGTAACGGTCTTTCATAGCCGCAATCATTTTAAGTCCTAGAAGATGATGTTGAACAAACATTCCGCTAGCAGCTCTTTCATACTGCCATGGGTAGGAGATAAATCCTCCATTATTTTGCAGAGAGACGTAAAGACGTATTCTGCTTCCATATTCATCTAGTAAATACTGGACTAATCGACTTTCAACTTCCGAAAAGGCTTCTGTACCTCCATAAAGGTGACTGCAAGGACTTGAACTTGAATCGGACGAAAGCCAGTCTAAGTCGAAGTTGCGGTTTATGTTAACTCCAGGACAAATAGCCCCCATGTGACTTTGGGTACTTCTGGATTTGATCCACAATCGTAGCTGAAATTATTGTTTCGATTATTGTAACTTTAGATTTTTTTCTAAAAATACAAAAAGAATTAAAATGTTCAGTAAAAGACAAAATTTACTTACATTTGTATGAGTGTATTCATAACCATCTGGATTTAATACAGGAATAATTATCCATTCGAAGTTATTCAATAATCTATTTTGATTAATATCTAACAATTTATTAACAATGTACAGTGAAGACGGAACAGTTATCCATTGCCTTGGATTGATGCCAGCTTCGATGATAATAATAGGTTTGTCGTTAGTTGACGACGTGTAATTTGTTATTTTAATATAAACTAAAGGTCTTCCTTCCGCTGTAGTTCCAGCTTCAATAACTTGTAAATTTATGTCTGTTGAATTTTCATAAGTGGTTTTCAAGTTTTTAATATGATCTAAAATCTGTAAAAAAATCACTGACGTCAATAAAACAATCCTCAGCGATCACATCAAAAAAATGTATATCTATATCAGATCCTACAGTATTCAGATTATTTGGTATGACTCATAATTGTTTTAGAACAAATAAAATAATAGTATTAAACTATACTTTAATAATTATTTAAGAATTGATCTATAAGAAATGATATCTATAGTTGCTTTATTAAGTTTAGTATTTCAATTGATCTTTGAATTATAAGATTAATTAATCTAAATGTGAATTAATGTTCAATTTTTATGGTTTTCTACTATATAAAAAAACCTTTTTTGAAAGGGAAAAAATTTGCAAATTATTTATTTTTAATTAAAATGGAACAAAAAAGCTACCAGATTTACTAAAAGTTGCAGCCTATAAATGTTCTATTGCTGAGCAATTGTATAATTCAATACAGCTTGGCGTACTTCACATGTCTTCAAATATATGTATATATTAGTATATATATGAATAAATATACTCACTTCAGTGTAACGATAATAATCATCAAAACTGAATGCTCGGTTTCTTTCATGTCTTAAAGTGTTTTTAGACGACTCCTCTTTCTCTTTCCGGGACAAGTACCTGTAAAACCAAAGATCTTCGTAAGTATTTATTTTAAGACGGAAAACCGTAATATACCCCTATAATAGTAGGAATTGCGGGCTAGAGGCAGGTACAAAATTATGAAAAATGTTTCAGTTTTATTTTACTATTTGGATTCTATTAGTAAAAAAGTTATTTTCTTTGTCCGAAAATTATATTCAGGGTTAGCCATACTCAGAAGAATTCACAAACTAAAGCGCTAACTAAACCGTTTTTAATAATGTGAAATCTGTGTTTGGTATACTTTAATGATTAGTATTTTCAACCACCACACATAATAATAGTCTTATTACATAAAAAAATTGTGTCTATTTTATTTTATAAAGTAACGAAACGATCAAAACGTTCACCTGATGGTAAGTGCCCGTCACCCTGATTCATCGGTTCTTATGACTCATATGCCCAGTGATTACACTAGCTTTTAGCTTTCTTTCTTTGCCCTTCAAATCGAAACAAAGTAATGTTTGCACACTACTGAACTGGTCCTGGGCTGGTACCTGCCTATCTGTATAGAAATCCTACCACCAGTAAAAGTCTGCAAAGTATTATTATGTGCAAATTTGATCTACAGTGCTGACCACTGCAGCTATAGGTCATAATTAAACAATTCACTTCACATTAAAGGTGATGTTTTTGACTTCTTCTAGATTATGTTTCAAGTCACAAGATACAAGAAAGACTTGCGTTTGTTTAGGAAACAGTGACCACTAAGGTCTCTGAATAGAATGTGCAATCATATATACGTACCGTACAAATATTATAACCTGCAAGAGAGTCGCAAATATAATATATATAAGTTATATTATCAAGTTGTCATCATGTATCAAGACGAGATGTTAATATGTATCAATTATGTATGAATTATTGAATCATCAAAATCATTAATATGTATAATTTAAATTGCAAAAAAGAAACAAATATAATTGTATCAATTCAGAATGACAGAATATAAAACTTAAAAATCTGTAAAAGTCTATAATGTGATCTGAATGTGAGATTGAATAAATGTTGTTATGATAATGTGGTTTCAAGATTATATGAAAATTTCATTGAGATACTTTACAATTATTGATCATTCGTATACTTGTCAATTCTGTCAATTTATCGGTTTACATGGATTTTGGATTTGTTTTATAATAGTATACAGATACTATTATAATATTAATACGGAAGAGATTAGAAGACTTGTACTCCTTTTTGCGCGCCCGAAGTAGTCTGAGATTTGGTAAAGTTAATGGTATGTAGAAGAAGCGAGGAAGCTCAAATTTACATATAATATGTGTTACAAATACTTTAAATAGAATATACGTCAATCATATAATATTCTGTAGTTTGTTTCCGTTCATACCGCCAATGTCAACACATTCAGAAATCGTCGTAAAAAAATTAAAATATTGGCGACAAGTTATTCTTTTTTTTAATTTTTTAAAGTACCTGATGGTAAGTCAACGTCTGCCCATAACAAATGCTATGTCACCCAGAATATTTCTGTGTGACACATCACTGTGCCCATCACCCTGTGACATCAGTTCTTAAGTCTCATATGCCCTGTGATTACGCTAGCTCTCAGTGCCCTTCAAACCGAAACACAGTTACAATAACGGTTAAAATTAATATTTACACACTACTGCGTCAGGGCAGAATAACTGGCACTGGGGTGATACCTACCTTGACGGATTCCTGCATAGAGATCTTACCATCAGTAAAAACCACCAGTAATTACTGTAACTACAATAACGGTTAAACTTAAACATTTATGAAATACGATCACCACAGGGCGACAACTAGTTTTTATAAATGTATAATGGTTTAAAAAGTTAACTGTAAGACTTGTGTTAAGTTTTTATTTTTCGGGCTTTAAATATTTCTTACGATAAAGTTTAGGCCGATTGGGCTAGGCTTTTAAAACATAGCTGTATGCCAAGGAACTAGACATTAAACGACTGCTGTGGAAACTCAGTTCGGAAGGTCAACAAATTCGAATTTAGGGTAGAAGTACAGATGACTTGACAAGAAAAAAACCCGCTGGGTTTCTTGCTGGTTCATCCCAGGACAGATGCACTTCTTTGCGGACTAGTGTAGCTTAAAACATACGTATAATGAGTATTATGTAAATGATCTATATTGAATTAAAAATATATTGTATTCTATTCTATACTGCAGGCCGCGTGAGGAACCTTAGAGACGTTGAACGAGCTATGGAAAGGTCTATGCTGGGTATTTCTCAGCGAAATAGAATCCGTAACAATGACTTAGAGTAATCGACGTAGCTCTAAGGATTACCAAGCAGAAGCAGACAAATAAACTGCGGTTGCCGACCCGCCTGCGAAGCGTAGCAACTATGTCCAAAATGCGAGCTACAACTATGAGGGAGGCCTGTGTTCAGCAGTGGACTGGTAATAGGCTGAAATGATGATGATGATGACAGCTGTCTACAAAATTATATACGCTGATGCAATTTGAATTAATGTATATGATTTAGTAAACGTATGTCCTCCTGGCCGATTTCCAACCACGGCGTCAACTTTTGAATACTGCAACTGACGACCGCGTGTCCTAGTTGTGTCTAGTAGTACCTAACTGCTGCGCCGCGAGTCCCGCGTTGGAATCCCAGCCGGCGTCCACCTTTGTGCAAATTTGTTTTGGGTCTAGTTGTGTTGTGATTGTCCCTGTGTCTCTGACACTGCATTAGCGTCGGGCTGTGGTAGTTAGAGACGAGTGAGTGCCTCTGTGGTTGCACGTACAGTTGTGGCACTATAATATCCACTCTTATAGGATATCATTATGATGTTCTCCTAGCCGATTTCGACCACGGCGACAACTTCCGAATACTGTCGAGAGCCATCAACTGCGCAGGATATATTATAGTGCCACAAGTGTACTCGCAAACACATAGGCACTCACTCGTCCCAACCTACCCGCGCCCGATGTAACGCTGATGCGATAAGATCGGAGGTAGGCTAGGATGCAGTGTCAGAAACACGGGGACAATCACAACACAACCAGACCCGAAAACCAACAATTTGTGTTTTAGCACAAATGTTGGCTCCGGCTGGGATTTGAACCCAGGACCCGCGGCTCAGAATTCAGGTACTCTGACCAATGAGCCACGCGGTCGTCGGGTCGGGAAAAGGGACTATCTGCTGATTGAATAATATCTTCGAATGAAGCGACTCATATAATAGTGATCGTATTTCATATCCACGGCCACGCGGTAGGATATCATTATGACGTATATATAAGACAGACATCACAGACCCTAAATTATTTTGGTAATGGAGATCTATTACATTTAATTTTCATAACACGTTAGTTTGAGCAACTAAAGAAATCTCGATAACTTTAATAAATATATCAATGACACACACAGTCCAAAATCATTACTCATAAGAATATACACGTAATCTTATTAAATACGACACAAGATTAGATATAAACTAGGATTAGTAATATTTGATCACCTGTACAAAATGGATCGTTATCTACTCGAAGTAAATTCATGATGTGAGAGAATGCTTATAGTTACAAAAAAAATATCATAATATTTTTATTATTAATTTATCTTTCTATCATTTATACGTCATTTATCATTTATACATAGATTAATGTGTATAATACAAAGTTCTTTTAAAAGTAACAGCGTATAAATATCCCACTGCACAAGCCTCATCTCATTTCCGAGAGGGTTTTGGAGCTGGCAAGAATCCGCTACGCTGCTCCAAAGCGGTTTTGGCGGACTTCACATGTCTTCTAAATATTTTTTATTTCTGAATGTTTTCTTTCAACGCGTTGCCATGGTAAATTCCTGTTTGTTGCACCAATTTCAACAAGATCGACTAGACTAATTTTAATGATGTTAGATTTGTTGGATTTCTCTTCGCCTCGAATAGCAGAATTGCTAATAAAACATTGTAAAACATCACAAAAAAAATGAAGATGTATAAGAAAATTCATTTTCTTATACATTCTCCCTATACAGCGCCATTTGACAGAATCAAAACACAGACAAAAAGGACATGACGAAAAATGCATACATCATCATAATTTCAGCCTATCACTAGTCCATTTGCTAAACATAGGCCTCCACCATAGATTGGCACAAATGTTTGTAGTTCTCATTTTGGGGTGAATTTTGCCATAGTTGCCACGCTTGGCAGGCGGGTTTGCAACCGCCGTTTATTTATTATGATGTTCCAGGAAGATGCTGCTGCCCATCCTCTGGATTTTATTTTAATAATACATACATAATTAATTAATGCCAGTGGCATAATCGTAAAGGAATTTTAGTTAAGGTTTATTGTTTGGTACGTATCACAGGTAAGTGACAATAAATACTTTTTCTTTATTTCTGTCTTCTTTAATTATACAGCTGATTCAATTGCGGGGACCCTTCGTTGCATACCATTGAGCTGGCTGCGTAAGGGGGCACCGCGATTTATCAGCATTTTTTTTCAGTTTTTCCAATTTTCGACCGTTATTGCATTTGTAAGTCAAACGGTAAGTTACCTTCGGAGATGTTCACTTTGTGATATTATCAAATTTGTAATTGATAATTATTTCTTTATGTAATTTTAAATTGTGTGTCCAAATTTCCAATTTCCAGAGAGGAGGCCTGTACTCAGCAGTGAGACATTTATGGGCTGAAACTTTACTTTTAACTTTTACCAGAAAAGAAAATTACAGTCTACCGGAGATGGCGCTGTGATCGTGTGAGTGTAAAGTGCCATACTTAAATGTAATTTAGAAATCAAACACATCGCAATATTTACCAGAACGGGCAGGACAACGTCTGCCGGGCCACCTAGTATAACATACAATTCCTTAAGGGTAATGAAAATAGAGATTGCAATATAAATTAGATACTTACTGGAACACGTCTTCTACAAAAATATCCTTAGCTACACCTAATTCTACAAGCTTCTCCTCGAACCACTCAATTTGAGACGGCGGCACCATAGCTTGACCAACTACATTGAATTCTAGCGAAGGTTTTCGCCAATAATCGATGACATCACTTTTAAGGATATGGAGTTTGTCCTGTTGTTCCAGTGTTTCTAACTTAACGTTATAAACTTTGTATCTGAAAAATTTAATTAATGATAGTGCAGTTTTACTGTAAAAAAAACTGAGATGCCACGTTTTGTTTACATAACCAAGAAAGCTACATGTGACCAAAAGAATTGGAAAAATTCCCTCATCAATAATCTCTAGCTCACCATCATCATCATTTCAGCCTAACACTACTCCACTGCTGAACATGGGCCTCCTCCATAGATTGCCACAAAAATTTGAAGCTCTCATTTTGGGGGATCCTGCCATATTTGCCACGATTCGCTCCATCTATCCATACTATTCTTCAATATATATGAAAAAGTCCTCCTGGCCGATTTTGACCACAGCGACAACTTCCAGATATTAAAGTGCCAAAAGTGTAGGCACATAGACACTTACTCGTTCCAACCTACCCGCGCTCTATGTAACAGGCATGCGATAACATCGGAGGTAGTCAAGGACGCAGTGTCAGAAACAAGGGGACAATCACAAAACAACCAGACCCGAAAACCACAAATTTGTATTTTAGCACAATTGTTCGATCCGACTCAGATTCGAACTAAGGACCCGCAGCTTAGCAGTCAGAGACTCCGATCGCTAGGCTAGAATAGCTTAAACTATCAACAAAAAAATCGCTCATAATCCTAAATAGAAATGCAAACAAACAATTCAATTAAGTTTCTCATTTCACTCGTCAGCTAGGAAATTAATGGCAGTATGAACTAATTATTCAAGAATTTTTTATACAGTACCAACTTTCTGATGTTTTTGATATCCAATTGTTAGGAAATGGCTTTTTTTATTGTAGACGGTGACGAAACGAGCAAATCGTTCACCTGATGGTAAGTGCAACGTCCGCCCACAACGAATGCTGTGTCACCCGGAATATTTCTGTGTGACACCACACAGCGCCCGTCACCCTGAGACATCAGTTCTTAAGTCCCAAATGCCCAGTGATTACGCTAGCTCACAGTGCCCTTCAAACCGAAACGCAGTAATGCTTGCACACTACTGCTTCACGGCAGAATAACTGGCCCTGGGGTGGCACCTACCTAGACGGATTCCTGCATAGGAATCCTACCAACAGTAAAAATCTTGCGTCAACTTCGATATTTCAAACTTTACACTCACCCAATGTACTCCTCGTTTTTAGCATTTACGTTCCAAAAAGTAATCGAAAATATTAATAAAGAAATCATTAATTTAATTTGTCTCATTTTCCCTACCACTTGGCAATAGTAGTTAGCTGTATTATACGGAATGAGCTTAGTTGTTTACTCTATACATATCTTATCGTTTCCTAGATATCTCTTGATAATCCGATTATTTGGCATAGTAATGGCAATTATTTTTAATTGCTAAAATTGCAATTTTTAAGTCACAGTAGTATTAAAGCCGTGCGGTAGCGGCCTAAGAGAATCTACCACCCCACCCCATCCCGTGGGTGTCGTAAAAGTCGACAGAGGGCAATTAAAACCAGGAGATGGGCAGCAGCATCTTCCTGGAACATCTGAATAAAAAAACTGCGGTTGCCAACCCGCCTGCCAAGCGTGGCAACTATGCCAAAATCCCTCCAATATGAGTTCTACGCACTTTTGTGGCTACCTATGGGGCAGGCTTATGTTCAGCAGTGGACTTGTGATAGGCTGAAACGACGAACGACGAGAATTGGAGCCGTAGGCACTTTTAAGAGTTTGTTTGCTTTTAAAGATTTCAAGGTGTACTAATGAATAATTTTTTTTTCTTAAGTCAGTATGTTTATAATTCTTATTTCCAGTCAAATCCTTAAAAATTAAATTAAATTATATAGAGAATCTACTCGTACCACCCCATTTCATCACGTGGGTGTCGTAAAAGTCGACAGTGGGAAAGTAAAATCCAGACGATGGGCAGCTGCATCTGCCTGGAACATCTGAATAAATAATCTGCGGTTGCCAACCCGCCTGCCAAGCGTGGCAACTATGGCAAAATGCCACCAAAATGAGAGCTGCTAACTTTTGTGGCGATCTATGGGGGAGGCCTATCTTCAGCAGTGGACTAGTGATGGGCTGAAACGACGACGACGAAACACGGTGACAATCACAACACACCCAACTCCGGCACAACAGCTCCGGCTGGTTTTCGAACCCGCGGCGTAGAAATAAGAATATATATAATAATCCGTAAAGTAATCATGATTTTTGACCGAAGCGACAACAGTCGGAAATAATCAACAGCGCTTGAGATATTATAGTGCCTCATGTATACAAGCAATTATAGATATAAAGCAAACATGAGCACCTTACGTAAATGTTAACTGAGATTTGAACCCAGGATTCAGCAAACAAATTGATCACTAAACCGGTGATCGGCGGTCGTGGTGAACATTATCGAAAACGTAAGACCAGACTTCAAACTTAATATCCTTCACCAATGCGCCGCACAGAAATGTTCTGGGTGACGCAGCATTTGTCAGCAGACGTTGCAATTACCAACAGGTGAACGTTTTTTCGTCTCGTCATTTTATCCTTTAAAATGATTATTAATTATGTAGGTATTTATGGATATATAGTCGGAGATTGTACATGTAAGTAATTGACACAGTTTTGCACGTGTCATGGCGAAGGCGAAGCGGTGTGAGATAGTGCTTTATACCCGACATTTCAAGGTGAAGCGATTCGGCGGTCTTCAACTGCTTCTGTTACAACTATATTGCACTTATATATATTTGAATAGACTGATATCAATAAAACACTTTAATTAATTCGTTAAAATTCAAAGACCTTACACGTAGCCCACATTTCGCCCCAGCGAGAAACGGGACGTGACGGATGGCGAACCACGTCACCGCCATTTTGGTACGAGTAAAAAAATTGTGTTCCCACGAGCATTATAGTGACAGCATTGCATATTAAGGTGTTATTCTGCATGAGTAAAGGCTGTCCCAACAAAAACCAACCTCTTACGACGCATCGGTAGGAAAGAGATAGGTGCTATTCCACTCTGCCGCACACCTATCGGTCTTGACCAGTAAGTAAAATGCAAAAAAATTGGAATCATATACTATTGTGTTGTGTATTAAGTCAAATAATTATTTTGGACAACCACGGCGGAATTTTGTGGAATTTTTAATTGCATTTCATTCCGCACACCCATTGTTATAAACAATGAAGACTTCGGTAAAGTAATTAACGCTACGACGGTAGTTAAGATCTGCGGTGCCGGTCTTTTCTTAAAATATTTTTGGAACAAATTTTTAATGACGATGAAACCGTTTCAATTGGATGTTTTTCGCTAAAGTTAAAGTTTTTGCGGAAATACAATCAAACTAACATTTTCATCATGGCGCGTATCCTGTCCTCCTGGCCGATTTCGATCACGGCGTCAACCTCCGATTATAGTCGAGAGCTATGAAATGCGCAGGAAATATTATAGTGCCACTAGTTTACGCGCAAACACGGTCGCCGTGTGGTGGCGGGCTAAGAGAATCTACCACCCGATCTCATCCCGTGGGTGTCGTAAAAGTCGAAAGAGGGAAAATTGAAACCACAAGATGGGCAGCAACATCTTTCTGGAACATCTGAATAAATAAACTGCGGTTGCCAAACCGCCAGCCAAAACAAAATGGGAGCCACAAACTTTCTTGGTACTTAATCTTCTTATTTTCGTGGTGACCACGTCATCAGATTTTTGAAAGCTTATAATCTCCGATGATGATGATGAGGCTCCTCTAAACTGAATAAACCGCCGCTATTCTTTTTCGTTCGCTATAATGTCCTCTCGTCTAGGTAGGTACCACCCCAGGGCCAGTTATTCTGCCGTGAAGCAGTAGTGTGCAAATATTACTTTGTTTCGGTTTGAAGGGCACTGAGAGCTAGCGTAAACACTGGGCATATGAGACTTAAGAAAAGATGTATCAGGGTGACGGGCGCATTGTGGTGTCACACTGTTCTGGGTGACACAGCATTTGTTATGGGCAGACGTTGCACTTACCATCAGGTGAACGTTTTGCTCGTTCCGTCAATTTTATCAAATAAAAAAAAAAACTTGAAAACGCTGTCGGAAGCTATGACGCGGGAGATATGAAAGTGACAACGGTACGCAAGCACTGAAATTACATACTGGCGCCTGGTACGCTCATGCGACAAGGTAGGCTAGTATGCGGTGTCAGAGAGACGGGGAAAATCCCCAAAAAGATGAAAAGACAAAGACATTTATTTGACAGGGCTCTCATTTCCTCCTTTTCAACGGACAATACATTCAACAAACTAACTAGTAATAGCCAGAGGTCCTATTGCTGAACACAGACCCTCGCATTTTAAGAGGGTTTCTGAATTCCACACAAATTTGAAAAGCAAAAACAAAACCCTATAATAGTGGAGGACAGAAAAGCAATAAACTATAAAGTTATTATTAAACCATTAGTATCAACAATAAGTTGGGGACTCCCTGTGATGAAAACATTTTCATCGCTTTACCTTAACAAGGGAACATGTTACACCGTAATTTTAAAAAGTACAAAAATATTATTTTACAAAATACTTACATCTATTTTGACATCATTGATATTAAATCTCTACATACATACCGTCACGCGTTTTCCCATATAAGGGGTAGGCAGAGGCAACTCATGAACACAAAATTCCACCGTCACCACCTGGATGGTTGGCATTCCACCACAGTGCATTTTTCGCGGTGTTTTCTGCCACGCACGACCACTTTATGGAATCTGCTGCCACCGGCGGTTTTTCCGGACCGATACGACTAAGGGACCTTCAGGAAAAGAGCCTATTCCTCCCTCAAAGGCCGGCAACGCACCCGCGATTCCTCTGGTATTGCGGTTGTTCATGGCCGGTGGTGATGACTTACCATCGGGTGAGCCACTTGCTCTTTTGCCCCCTCTCCTATGAAAAAAAAACTACTTTGACCTTCGCGGGAAACGAGACGTAACGGGTGGCGAATCAAAACATCGCCATTTTAGTAGTAGAGTCAAAAAATTCCCGATTGCTTTCCCGCAACTAGTATATCGACAGCATTACATATTATGGTGGTAATTTGCACGAATAAAGGCTGTACGTTAATACCGTAGTCCTCTTACGACACCTCGGTAGGAAAGAGGTAGGTGCTATTCTACTCTGCCGGACACCTATCGGCCTTCTGCCAGACACATATCTTCCTAAACTTTCTTTAATAAAATATACTCGTAGCTTGGCGGGTCTCTATATTTTACCCTTGAATTTAGACTGTCCTGATATTTGCTTTAGAAAAAGCCATTTTCTCTATCAAAACAGCCAATTTGAAAAATGTATAAACCTGTCAATGTAAGTTAATTACGTGTGGAATAGTGGTTTACAAGATTTAAGTGGTCCAACTCCACAAACCGCTCTAAGACATTTTTTGGGACGATGAAGACTCTTTTAATATGAGAAGAATTTCCCTAGATTACAAGACCATATCTTAATATTGAATAAATCTAAATTAAATATTGATATATACTGTGTGATAGTAATGTATACCGTGTATGTATAATGTAATGTATACCGTGTGGTAGCGGCTTAATAGAATTTACCACCCCATCTCATCCCGTGGGTGTCGTAATAGTCGACAGAGGGCAAATTAAAACCAGAAGATGGGCAGCAGCATCTTCCTCCAACATCAGAATAAATATACTGTGGTTTCCAACCCGCCTGCCAAGCGTGGTAACTATGGCAAAATTTCCCCCAAATTGTGAGCTACAAAGTTTGCAGCAATCTATGGGGGAGGCCTATGTTCAGCAGTGGACTAGTGATAGGGTGAAATGATAGTGGTGGTGATGGTGATATACTGATAATACACATATTGCTAATATTGATAATAAATCTAAATAAAATATTCATTTTATGATGATCACACTGCGGTTGCCAACCCTGCAACCAAGTAAAGGAAGTTAATTTGCTAAGATCCGCATGAATAATATAAAATAGTGTAAAAATACCATATATACCTTTATATATAATGGTGTATATCGTTAAAAGAATACTACCACTCCATCTCATCCAATGGATCTCGTAAAAGTAAAGTAAAGTAAAGTTTCAGCCTATAAATGTCCCACTACTGAGCACAGGCCTCCTCTCATTTCTGAGAGGGTTTTGGAGCTAGGAAGAATCCGCCACGCTGCTCCAATGCGGGTTGGCGGACTTCACATGTCCTCGAAATATTTCTATTACTCGGACATGCAGGTTTCCTCACGATGTTTTCCTTCACCGCTAAGCACGTGGTTAAGCACGTGCACGTGGCAGCACTTAAAATTGTAGAACAATATTAGAGGTGCTGGCATCGGGGCTCGAACCCAGGTTACTCGCTTACTATGAAATTAAAGGCGAGCACCAGGCCCCTGAGCTACCTCTCGTAAAAGGCGAGTAAGGAATTAAACTGCACTGTGCACCCAACAGCGCATGGTGGCGATGGGCTCACCACCTATCACACCAAGTGCATTATATTGTTTTGGTGAAACGTGGATTGTGGCAGTCATCTGTTTTTGCAGTGAGTGCCCAGTCTCTGACTACCCCTTATGGGATACAGTCGTGATCTTATGTATGTATGTATGTATGTATATTTACCGCAGACACTCGGCGACTGCCTGTCGTAGTCTGTAACGCTCGATAATGCCTCGTTTTGATCCTCCTTATTTTTATGGTAGTGTCTATTACACTAACATAGACAGCTTAGACTTAGACAAGACTTAGACAGCAATAGACGTTGTGCTGTTAAATAGCCGTATGGTGGTGTACGAAAATATAATATCTTCTCTCGGAGAAAATATTTTATCTTCCGTGAGATTAATAAAAATACAAAAAATTATAATGAGCAGTTCTACAAGGGTGGAATATATTTGGCTGTGGAATATTAAGAACTGAGACGACGGTGATGATGATGATTTTGTTTTTACGATACGGCATTATTAATAGACCACGCAACGGTGTGACTGGTAGCCCATTTCATTCCAAACTCGACCCGCGCTTCTTCCTTCCTTTAAACGACATATTCACATTTAAATTTATTGCCAAACTTTGAATAGTTAGGGCCAGACGAAGCAATATAAGTTGCTTTCATTGTTCTCGGTTCTTGAAAGTTGCCACTTTTAACGATTCTCCCAGTTTACGGTCGACATTTTACAAAGTTACGCGGGTAATAAATATCGGGCGCACTACTTTTACGAATTATTTACTTAGCCGGGGATACTTCCTGAACGGTTAGATAGTTTAAACATTATTATTGTCATTTTATTGAAGAACTTTCTCAATTTACGGTTCCGGATGTTTGAGAACAAAATGTGGAGATTTGAAAACGGAATCCCATTTTATAGGCTTTGTGATAAACTTTTTTTTATGTCGTTAGAATTTTTACATACCGTTTCTTTTTATGATCATCACTTCAGCCTATAATTTTAGATTAACTATAGTCATAGACAGTCATAGAACTTATACTGGTGGTAGGATTCCTATTCAGGAATCCGTCTAGGTAGGCACCACCCGAGGGCCAGTTATACTGCCGTGAATTAGTAGTGTGCAAACATTACTGTGTTTCGGTTTGATGGGCGCTGAGAGATATCGTAATCAATGGCCATATGAGTCTTAAGACCTAATGTCATAGGGTGACGGGTACAGTATGACGGGTACAGTATAGTGCCACACAGAAATATTCTGGTACGTTGCACTTAACCATCAGGTGAACGATTTGCTCGTCTCGTCACTTTTAGTCCTTCAAAAACATGTTTTTATAAATAATATCTGAACTACTCGTTACTTGTTACAAATTAGTTACAAATACAAACACATGTTTGCAAAATAACGTTCCTTAAATAAAATAACTAGCGCGTTCCAGAAGTGAAACTAATATTTATTTGAAATTTGATTAAAATAAAAATAAATAAACATGAATTAACAAAACTTTTACTAACTGTAGAATAACTGTTCAATATATAAACAGTTATTAATTCATCGATAAATTTTACCTAAGAATAACCTAAGCGCTGTATTCTCTTATCGCTCCCAAAGAAGTTTCACTTCAAAAAAAAAGTCACGCTAAAGATTCTTCACAAAAAATATCTGATATCTTCGCATTTTTTTAACTAATTATGCTGTCTCGAAAAGCTATACTGGTATACCTCAAGTGTTACCCATTCTTATATTATAAAAGCGAAAGTAAATCTCTTTGTCCCTCTGTCTGTTTGTCTGTTTGTTATCATTTCAAGGTTAAACCGCTGAACCGATCTTGACGAAATTTAGCACAGAGATACCTTGCATCCTGGAGATGACATGGGATACTTTTTCTCCCGAAAAATCAAATACATCCTACGAGATATTTAAAAAACCTATATCCACGCGGACAAAGTCGCGAGCATCAGCTAGTTCTACACAAATTTAGTCAAGTTTCAATAAAAAACTTCGGCAATAGAAAATCGAACTTTTCCTTGTTTTCAGTGTTGTGAGGAAAATGTTATTGCTACATTTTAAAGCGTGTTTTTCTTATTATTGAAATATGTTTTATTATGGAATTAAACTGCACTGTGCATCCAACAGCGCATGGTGGCCATGGGCTCACCACCTATCACATCAAGTGCATTATATTGTTTTGGTGAAACGTGGATTGTGGCAGTCATCTGTTTTTGCAGTGAGTGCCCAGTCTCTGACCACCCCTTATGGGATACAGTCGTGATCTTATGTATGTATGTATGTTTTATTATCCTTATATATGTTTATTATAACCGCCCTAGTGGCCTCAGTACCTGACTATTCCACCGCGGGACCTGGCTTCGAATCTCAGCTGGAAACAAATCGTTGGTTTTCGGGTGCGGATCAGTTTTAATTGTCCTCGTGTCTGCTGCAGCCTTGCCTTTCTCCGATACTATCCCGTCAGCTTTACATCGGACGTAGATAGGTTAGTAACAGTGAATGCCTTTGTGTTTGTGCGTAAAAGTGACTTTACTCGTATTCCGTCGAAAGGGGCGAGGCGTAGGTTGACTAAAATTAGAAATTATTTTCTTAGTACATCTATTTAATTTTATTAAAAAAGTTTTTTCCCACTTTTCGCCCCCGTGGAAAACGACATGTGACGAGTGGCGAACCCAAAAAACTGGATTAGATTTTAAAAACCTTGTCAAGAAGACATTATCAAACGAAGCCTATTATAAAATAGACTAGCTAACCCGTACTAATATTTCGAACAGTATCGTGATCATGAACAGATGGCGCCATCTGTCTTATTAACAGAATGTAAGCAACTCCAATCGACAGATGTCGTGCATGTCAATTTTTACAGTTTTACATCAAACACTTCCTACAACTAAATTAATTAATTTAATATTTTTAACAAATTATTTTTACATTAAGGTATTTACTTACTTTTCTTCATGAGAAGGAAAAATAATCTTCAAAATGTGTATTTAAATTTTGATTCAATATTAAGGGAGATAATTCACACCGTCAAAAAATACTTTTGAGAAATAATATATATTAGCCAACCCGTGCGAATATTCGCCATTTACTCTTTTTTAAAATTATAAACTAATCCCACCGACAGCTGTCATGCCTGTTAGTTGAACATATTGTTAAAAGATGGCGGATTCTGCAATTAAATAAATTAATTTACTCTTTTTAATATTTTTTTAACGAAAACAGAAATTTTAAGACATTCACTTATTTTTCGTCATTAGGGAGAAAAATTATCTTCGAAATGGCGTATCAAACATTCAATTTGATACAGTATTATTGGATTTCATACCGACAAAAAAAAACATTTGAGAAATAATATATATATGTATGGCCGTATGGTAGCGGCTTAAGAGAATCTACCACCCCATCTAATCCCGTGGGTGTCGTAAAAGTCGACATAGGGAAAATGTAAACCAGGAGATGGGCAGCAGCATCTTGCTGGAACATCTGAATAAATAAACTGCGGTTGCCAACCCGTCTGCCAAGCGTGGCAACTGTGGCAAAATCCCCGCAAAACGAGAGCTACAAACTTTTGTGGAAATCTACGGGGGAGGCCTATGTTCAGCAGTGGACTAGTGATAGGCTGAAACGACGACGACGACGTCGATATATGTATAGATACTCGTAGATCATTAAATAGAAGACAAAGACAAAGAAATAACTCTTAATCTGCCCTCAAGCTACCAAGTGATGAAAATTGTGTAATAATTATCTATTTTTTTTAAACAACAATATGGTATGGAAAAAAGTCCGTTTGTTTCTTGCCGGTTCTTCTCTGAGAAGGTCTCATTTTTCGAACCGGCTTAGATTTTTACATTAATAAGAACTTTACAACTGTACAAGCCTAAGTTGAAGAAATAAATTTTGAAATTTCAAGGTCATTGATGGAAATATTTTTTTTTAAGTATAAACAAATGAGATGCATAATCAAAACAACCTCGAACAGCGGTAGTAAGAGGCCCTCTTATCAGAAGCCGCGTCACTCGAAACCCGTCCGGGGCTTGATTCAAAGGCAAACCGGTCAAGTTTGTTTTCGTAGTCTTTGTTCAATGCTTTGTTTTGTATGAAGCCCTTGGTATCTAAATAATGCCACTTTTACATTACTATCCAAACAATAACAGGTAAAGTTTAACCAATGGCTTTCGTGCAAAATATTGAATTGTTGTTGATTCAAACTTATTGTATACAATACAAGCTCGCGGCCTTGTACTACGCATAAATATTTGGCATTATACATACACATATATATAATAGAAGTACCTGATTTGTCTGTGTGTCTGTACGAATGGTTTTACCTCAGGGACTACTAAAGCTATTGACATAAATATTACACAAGCTATCTATCTAAACTAATATAATAAAGAGGAAAGATTTGATTTTTTGTATGTTTGGTTGTAATGAATAAACTCAAAAACTATTGATAATAAAGAAAATAATAAACTACATTTTCATAGTACTCATCATTAGTCACAAAAAAGTCTCCGAGGCTGTATGTCTAACTACTATAGTTAAGTCACATTAACCGCTTTTTGTTCAAATTGGTCTATCAAAACACGGATAGAATCAAAAGATGATGACATTCGTATCATGATATTAATCCTTATCCTACAAAATAGTTTCATAGTCAAGGTTGATTATGTACAAGTAAAGTCCTCTTTAAATTATTCTAATCGTACCTATCGCTTAGAAGTTACGACAGGTATAAAAATGCTAAAAGTAATAAAAATGCCGCGATGTGAGCGAACAACCCTACGCATGCCCGCGACTAAGATCTATTAATTACTTACCAACTCATATTATTTTTTTGTAAGATACAAAATAATTGAATAGTGGTTTGTAATTTAAATAATATATTTTTTTAGTATAAAACTTTGAAACGCTCTATAAAAAATACAGCGGCCGCGGTATCTCTCGAACGTCTCATCATCGAGGAGCGCGGCTCCATTTGCACAGCGGTCGAGAGCGGTCGTTTTATTTTGCTACCACGACATCAAATATTGGCTATATTTCATGGCTTATGTTCCCTTAAATAAAACATTATTTTGGTAAAATAACGTAATCTTATCTGACCAGCGGCAGAGCCGCCGATGAAAATATTCGCTACAAAAAATGTTAGTGTAAGGAATTGTGGTTGTTCTATTTATCCAAATAACGTACTAATTTATATTTCTAGTAACTATCTACTCATGCGGAGCCGGGGCGAGTACATATAATAAATCTGTAAACTTCACGTGTCTGTACAGTTAATAATTTTGCAAAAGCTGTATAAGCCACAACGGCTAACGGCAAAAACATCACCGAAATTATATCAAATATTTGGCGTTAAGTCTGTGGGTGCTGAATGCTACACGATGTATACTAGGTGGATTGAAAAGTACTCGGCCTAACACAGATCCATTCAATTCTAAAAATCAAATCATCATTTTTTCATCAATTCAATCATTATTTAGTTCAGTTCAGACTAGTTCATTGTGTGAAGTTCGAAACGTGTGCGATAATTAGTTGTGATTTTATAAATTTATTAACAAAGTAATCGGTCATAATTTCCGCGATTGGAGCAAATCGAGCAGCGTGCCGTCATTAAGTACCTCCATAAGAAGGGGCTATCATCAAAAGCCATCCATGATGACATGGTCAGTACATTAGGCGATTGTGCTCTGTCATATTCATCCGTCAAAAAATGGATAGCAGAATTTAAGCGTGGTAGAGAGAGTGTGAAAGATGAACCCCGCTCTGGAAGGCCTTCGACGTCAACTACTGACGAAAATATTAAAAAAGTACTTGATTTAATAATGGGAGACCGCAGATTAAAAATTAGAGAGATAGCCGAGATTATAGGCATCTCTTATGAACGAACTCAAAACATCATTGTCAACGAGTTGGGTTTCCACAAGGTGTCTGCGAGGTGGGTTCCGCGACTGCGAAATGACGCGATTGACTATTTCACGCGACTGTTTGGAGTTATTTGAAGCCGATGCAGATGATTTTTTGAATCCTTTTGTTACTATGGACGAAACATGGGTTCATTACTGTACACCGGAAACAAAACAACAATCAAAACAGTGGAGAAGACCTGGTTCACCACCCCCTAAAAAGGCTAAGTCGATTTTGTCGGCAAATAAGGTGATGGCTTCAGTATTCTGGGACTCGAAAGGTGTGATTATGATTGATTATCTTGAAAGGGGTCAGACTATAAACTCTGATTACTACTGCACCTTACTACGTCGTTTACGAGAGGAAATAAAAGAAAAACGTCGAGGAATGCTCAGAAGAAAAGTCCTGTTTCATCAAGATAACGCCCGTGTTCACACGTCGGTACAGTCAATGGCTGGAATTCACAACTGTGGCTTTGAACTGTTACCGCATCCGCCGTATTCACCTGATCTGGCACCATCAGACTTCTTTCTGTTCCCTAACCTAAAAAAGCACTTGGGAGGTCAAAGATTTTCGACAAACGACGAGGTCAAAGCAGGTGTACACGCATATTTTGACTCTAAGGAAGAATCATTTTTTTTAACGGTCTAAATGCTTGGAAGGGGAGGTGGCAAAAGTGTATTGAACTTGATGGTGATTATGTAGAAAAATAAAAATATAACTGATTTAGTATGTGTTTATTTTCTTGGTTAGGCCGAGTACTTTTCAATCCACCCTCGTATATATATTTTAAAACTCTGTATGTTATTGATCGAATAGTCTGGATAAGTGATGTATTTCACTCACAGCAATTGGCACAAACTTTGAACTTGCCGCGGGGGCGAAAAGTGGACTACGGGTGGTGACTTTGCCTTCCCCTTATATGGAAAAAGGAATGACTGTATGTATAGCTGGTATTGTAAAAAACGAAAGTTAAATTAATTCCTAAGTTACTAATTCAACGTTCAAAAACATATTTATAAAAATAAAGTAACAGCCTATGACTACATGCCTCCTCTCGTTTTTATGAGAGGGTTTTGGAGCTGCGAATTCCGTTACACTTCTCCAATGCGGGTTGGCGGACTTCACATTCTTCTAAATATTTTTATTTCTCAGATATGCAGGTTTCCTCACGATGTTTTCCTTCACCGCTGAACAGGTTGTAAATGGTCACTTAAACTGCAAAAAATTTATAGAGATGCGGCAACGGCACATGGGTCACTCGCGTATTTTGGGCCTAATTAAGGGCGAGCGCCCGGCCCCTGAGCCACTGATCTGATAATTTACTTTCATTAAATTGTTAATTTTCTTTTATTAAATTGTTAATTTTCTTTTATTAAATTGTTAATATTCTTTTATTAAATAGTTAATTTTCTTTTATTAAATTGTTAATATTCTTTTATTAAATTGTTACTTTTCTTTTTTAAATTGTAAATCTTCTTTTATTAAATTGTTAATATTCTTTTATTAAATAGTTAATTTTCTTTTATTAAATTGTCAATTTTCTTATATTAAATTGTTAATCTTCTATTATTAAATTGTTAATATTCTTTTATTAAATAGTTAATTTTCTTTTATTAAATTGTTAATTTTCTTATATTAAATTGTTAATCTTCTTTTATTAAATTGTTAATTTTCTATTATTTTACGATACTTTTAGTTGGTTATATTATAGTATCTGCGTTTATGCACCACCAACCGACACCCAATTTTGTACAATTACATTTCTTTCCAACCAAAGGTTGTCTTAAAGAAATCGATTTAAGCTTTTATGCAGCACTGCTTTAAATTTTTTTTTTTTTGGTCATTCGAAATCGGGAATTGCGGGTGCGTTGCCTGCCGACCTTAGAGTAGTAGGCTCTTTTCTTGAAGGTCTCTAATGCTCGGTTCCTATATTCAACAAACAGTTAGTGGTAACTATTCCTTTCTCTGTTACGAACAACGAGGCGTTACGCGGCGCGTCACAACTTTTTCAAGTCACCTATGACCTACTGACGTCCATTAGTTATAGGAACGATTCTTACTTACTATTTAACTTATTTAATGGATCGTAAGAATAATGATGGTATGGTTAGTAAATAGTAAAGGATAATGGATTAATAGATGGTAGCTCAGGGGCTAGGCGCACGCTTTGGATTTCATAGTACGCGAGTGACCTGGGTTCGATTCCCGGTGCCGGCACCACTAAAATTGTTAATTGCAATTTTAAGTGCTGACTTACCACGTGCTCGGCGGTAAAGGAAAACATCGTGAGGAAATCTGCATGTCTGAGAAATTAAAAATATTGCGAAGACCTGTGAAGTCCGCCAACCCACATTAGAGCAGCGTGGCGGATTCTTCCTATCTCCAAAACCCTCTCAGAAATGAGAGGAGGCCTGTGCTCAGAAGTGGGACATTTATGGGCTGAAACTTTTCACTTTAAGGAAAACGTCTCGTTTTGTGAATATACGAACCGGGCGTTAGTCGTGTGGGTTCTTAGTAAGTAAAGGTTATTAGTTGCATTACTGGTGTGCAATGAACTGAATACGGTTGATAGATATACTATTTATCTCATTATCATCATTTCAGCTTATGACTGATGATGTTCTCCTAGCCGATTTCGACCACGGCGACAACTTCCGAATACTGTCGAGAGCCATCAACTGCGCAGGAGATATTATAGTGCCACAATTGTACGCGCAAACACAGAGGCACTCACTCGTCCCAACCTACCCGTGCCCGATGTAACGCTGATGCGATAAGATCGGAGGTAGGCTAGGATGCAGTGTCAGAAACACGGGGACAATCACAACACAACCAGACCCGAAAACCAACAATTTGTGTTTTAGCACAAATGTTGGCTCCGGCGGGAATCTAACCCAGGACCCGCGGCGTAGTAGTCGGGTACTCTGACCACTAGGCCACGCGGTCGTTGGCTTATGACTAGTCCATTGCTGGACACAGGACTATTTATCTAGTGGAATAAAGCGGCGTCACCGGATCAAAATTTATTTCAACATAATTATTCTCTTCACTGTAAACACGGCTTAACCAACAACGAATACACGGATTGACAGACAACTGTTAATATATATATATATTTTTTATTGTATAAAGTGATGAAACAAGCAAAACGTTCACCTGATGGTAAGTGCAACGTCTGCCCATAACTAATGCTGTGTCACCCAGAACATTTCTCATATTATCCGAAACATATTTTCCGAATAACTGGCCCTGGGTAGGTACCACCCCAGGGCCAGTTATTCTGCCGTGAAGCAGTAGTGTGCAAGCATTACTGTGTTTCGGTTTGAAGGGCACTGTGAGCTAGCGTAATCACTGGTCATATGAGACTTAAGACCTTATGTCTCAGGGTGATGGGCACAGTGTGGTGTTACACACAAATTTCCTGGTTGACATTGCATTTGTCATGGGCAGACGTTGCACTTACCATCAGGTGAATGTTTTCCTCGTTTCATCACTTTATCCAATAAAAAAAAATAGTGGAAAGATGCGGTATTTGCCTACCCCAATGGGAAGGAGACGTGCCTTGAGCTAACACGGCTGTAGTCTAAAATACGAACCGGATGAAAGTGATTTTTTTAGGACAAACTGACAAAGCGAGCAAAACCTACACCTGATCATAAGTGCAACGTCTGCCTCTAACAAATGCTGTATCACCGAGACTATTTCTGTGTGGCACCAAACTGCGCCCGTGCCCCTGAGACTTCAGTTCTTAGGTCTCATATGCCTTATTAGATCACAGTGCCATTCAGATCAAAACAGTAATGTTTGCACTACTGCTTCACGGCAAAATAACGGACACTGCTGTAGTGACTTCCACCAGTGACAGAGTCAAACCTGCACGGCGTCAATGACAACAGAGCCCTATGCTGTGATATGTTCGATTTTTGTTTGTTAAAAAATATAATAGTTTATGGTTCATTATTTTCTTTTAAATAACGGTTATTAAAGTATATACAACTTCAAAACAAACAACTTTGTCTCTATATTTCACAAGTAGATAGCCTGGTTGGAGCGTATTAGATAATTTTCTAATTCTTTTGAACTCACCCTTTCCTCTCAACGCTTGTAGAGAAAATTGGAAAAGTTTTCTTATCGAAGATTTCGAATTGATAGTATTTCATTGAAGACCGATTGGATAGAAAGAGTTTTATATATAATTTTCAAACTGATTTCCAATACCTATGCAGGAGTCCAACATATTTTTTCATGGAGAAATGCCTAACGCATACCCGGCCTCGTGGGGGCAAAGGACGGGTTATGTCTGACTTGCATCGATTAAAACCCCATGGTATTCCGCCTTCACCGCATATTGGCAGGGCCACGGGAATGTTTACGCACGCATTCACAAACTCACCGGCGCTGGACGTCTACCATCGGCTACCCCTCCTCGAGCGAGGACGACTCCTCCCCTCTCTCCCTCCCAGCACGACGCGCCGAAACACACGACACGCATTCCGTTACGTCCACTATGTGTGGGCAACGGATGTCTTATGATGACGTGTGCAGTCCATTGCCACAGAACTTTCCAAGGCTTCCAGGTAAAAATGGAAATAAAAAAATATTCAGTTTACTAAAATCCGTAATTTTTTTTCTTTCATCTGGTTTTCTGTTACCGTACTTATTTATTACATACATACAGTCACGCCTTTTCCCATATAAGGGGTAGGCAGAAACCACTCACGTAGCCCACTCTTGGAATTGGACCTCTAAGTTTATTAATTCAACATTTTTACTACTTATATACATTAGGGGTGTTATTGTTAAATTCGTCGTTTCAGCCTATCATAAGTCCACTGCTGAACATAGGCCTCCCCCATAGATCGCCACAAAAGTTTGTAGCTCACATTTTGGGGGATTTTGCCATAGTTGCCACGCTTGGCAGGCGGGTTGGCAACCGCAGTTTATTTATTCAGATGTTTCAGGAAAATGCTGCTGCCCATCTCCTGGTTTTCATTTTCGCTCTGTCGACTTTTACGACACCCACGGGATGAGATGGGGTGGTACATTCTCTTAAGCCGCTACCACATTGTTAAATTGTTTTAATCTATTTACAATAATTTCGTCGAAACTGATTTCAGAGTGGTTTCCTTTCTCATGAACAGGCCTGGGATTATTAGAAGCGGGGCGTTGTTTCAAATAATGTTCCTGATGATGAATGAGTCTGTGATGGCATCATCGCATCGGCAATTGTCATTGTATACTACTACTCACATATGAAATTACGACTGCACAATAGTTCGGTTGTTTGTGAAGCTTGGCTGCCGTGTTGGTAGCAATCTCTGCAGCCTCGTTACCAATTATGCCAACATGGTTTGTAACCCAGGAGATATCTATTGTGAAGTGTGTCTTGTATGTGTACGATGTTGTGTATTTTGGTGACTAGTGGATGTGTGTTACTTCTAATTTGTAATGAGTGGATGGTGGAGAGTGAGTCGGTGTATATGGTTGTGTAATGGTACTGTTTATTAGCTACCGCAAAGAGTTCCTGTGTTATTTTTTGTAAGAGTTATTCTGCCGTGAAGCAGTAGTGTGCAAGCATTACTGTGTATCGGTTTGAAGGGCACTGTGAGCTAGCGTAATCACAGGGCATATGAGACTTAAGAACTGATGTCTCGGGGTGATGGGCACAGTGAGGTGTCACACAGAAATGTTCTGGGTGACACTGCATTTGTTATGGGCAGACGTTGCACTTACCATCAGTTGCACGTTTTGCTCGTTTCATCACTTTATACAATAAAAAAAATGTTCTTTTTGCACACAACATGTCCCCAAATATCCACTTATCGAATATAAACTCTATAATTATGGCCAACAGAGAGGATCCCACAGGATTATGGTGTGAAAATAAAAACTAAACATTGTTTAATCTGTTTACGAAAAGGTTTTTATACATGAAGGGGATCAAGAAGAATGTTTCGTCGAATATAATTTTATGGAATGTGCATGATCAGTATTGAATTATGTTAAATAAATAACAATTAAAATTATTGAATATCTGACACAATTATTAGAGGCCTACACATACTCGTACATATGTGTGCCGTGTGGTGGCGGCTCGTTTAAAGAATACTACCACTCCATCTCATCCAATGGATCTAGTAAGTAGTAGTAGTAGAGTAAGGAATTAAACTGCACTGTGCACCCAACAGCGCATGGTGGCGATGGGCTCACCACCTATCACACCAAGTGCATTATATTGTTTCGGTGAAACGTGGATTGTGGCACTCATCTGCTTTTGCAGTGAGTGCCCAGTCTCTGACTATCCCTTATGGGATACAGTCGTGATCTTATGTATGTATGTATGTAAGTAATTAAGTGACAAGGAAACGATCTAATTACTTGAATTTTTCAAAGTGGCTCAGGAGGATAACGCAATTTGTAACCCTTCGTGAGCACCACCATAAATATTAGAAGCAATTTACGAACGATGGAAGGAGTTTCAAAATTATTATTTTATAATTATTTTAAAACCAAAAAGTAACAGTAGTACATTTTCAAGAATCCGTCTAAGTTAGTTACGCAAGACATCAAATGCGCAATATTTATTATATCCATATGAATGAAGAACGGGAATAAATCTACAACAGTCCTGAACGAACACACTCATTTTACTAAGCAAATAATCTTTACCTTACGTTAATAGAAAAGTACAATGATAGTACGATGTAAATTACATGTGGCGTCATCTAGTTTTTAAATAACGTCACTAAACTAAAACTATTCCAAACACCATATATCCATAATTCTTATGATTGCATCGTGGTCTAGGCCGCACACATGAACTCTTTGCTATACTAAGCGCCTGCAAGTGGGTATCCAATAAACAATATTCATTTATAATATTAATAATATTTTATAAATGCGAAAGTAACTCTCTTTGTTCCTCTGTCTGTTTGTTACCTTTTCACGGTTCAACCGCTAAACCGATCCTGTCAAAATTCCACAAAGAGTTAGCTTGCATCCTGGAGACGGACATAGGATACTTTTTGTCCTGGAAAATCAAATAGTTCCCGCAGGATATTTAAAAAATCTAATCCAAGCGGACAAAGTCGCGGACATCAGCTAGTAACATATATAACTCCAAGCACATCCAACACAGATACGTCCGCGTAAAACCAGAAGTATATCCCGTGATTTTATCCCTCCACATATTCCACGATCTACAAATATAATAACCCTTTTCTGGAGGTTTTGTGTTATTTCATTAATGTTAATAATATAAAATATAACCATATATGTCTAACCAAGTGACGGTTTTTAAGTGCGTGATATTTTTTTGATTTAGATTTGGTATTCTCAATCAAAAAACAAAATTTTCAATTTTACACTTACGCTGTTGTCACTCTCATGACTGACTTGATATCGGCAGAATTATGTTAAGAGCAGCCATTAAACAAAGAAAAAGCATAACTCGACGTAACTCTTACGCGATAAGACCGTGGTCAGTGTCAGGAACATCGGTATAGTCACAACCCAGCCACGACTCGACATCAGGAATTTGCTCGAATTTCGACAACGGCATTCGAATATGCAGTTTCACCACTAAGCGGTTGTCAAATGATGTTCTTAGATTTAACCCACAGCGACAACTTCCGAATATTATCGGGAGCCATCAACTGCGCAGGAGATATTATAGTGCCACAAGTGTACGCGCAAACACAGAGGCACTCACTCGTCCCAACCTACTCGCGCCCGATGTAACGCTGATGTGATAACATCGGACGTAGGCTAGGATGCAGTGTCAGGAACACGGGGACAATCACAACACAACCAGACCCGAAAACCAACAATTTGTGTTTTAGCACAAATGTTGGCTCCGGATGGGATTCGAACCCAGGACCTGTTGCGTAGAAGACACTGACCCGGCTTCCCACAGAAGTAATTGTTATTGTAACGGCTGTATAGAGAAAAACAGCACCAGCCCGTTTATCCGTTTAGGGGCAAATGTTCGTAAAATTCTATTTAGTGGATGTCTATGTCAGGAAAGGAAAATGTATGCCACATTTCAAGTCAATGGTTTTTGTAATTTCCGAGTTACCGTGATGTATTAGTGGTAAATTGCAATATACAACGTGGTAATCATCCTGCGTCAGTGATGGTTTGGTGGGCGTGTCTTATCAAGGAGTAACAAAACTACATTTTTGTGAAAAAGGAATGAAAACTTCAGCCAAAGTGTATCAAGAACAGTCTTCGATCATGCTGTGAAACCTCTCAGCAATACACTTTTTAAAAATATACCGTGGACTTTCAAGCAGGACTCTGCACCTGGTCACAAGGTACGAACTACCCAAGCCTGGCTTGAAACCAACGTTCCGGACTTTATTAGAGCCGAAGACTGGCCCTCATCTAGCCCAGACCTCAATCCTTTAGACTTCAAATTGACTGAATGAAAAAACTGACCATGTTTTAGAGGACATGGCCCGCTCTAAACGACACGGCGACATTGAGTGTCTTAAAAAATCTTTGGAGCAAGCAGTGTCGAAATTTCCCTTGGAAACAGTGCGTAAATCCATAGAGTCGTGGCCAAACAGATTAAAAGCCTATATAAAAGCCAAAGGTGGCCATTTCGAATAGAATATTTTTTTTATTTTTTGCTCAGACTAATAAATATGTAAGTATATATTTTAATAGTATTACATTACTTCATTAAAATAAAATGCATTTTCATTTGTAACAGAACTTATGGCCGGACTGGGTCTAGGTACGGGTATCAATACCTAAAAGTTTCCTAATTTTCACAAACATTTAACACACCTCTGAAAGTCATCCATATCCTTCGAGAGCAAATAATTGACCGAGCGTTCGGATGCGGGCGTGATAATTAACGTACGAGTATGTTCTAATATCTCCCAAGAGTCATCTAAGTAATGCAATGAAATTAAACGTTTGAAAAGGTGTTCGTCATATATTGTTTATGGAAGAAAGTGACGACACGACCAAATTTTTTCACCTAATGGTAAATGCAACCTCTGCAAATAGTAATACGAGTAGCTCTGATGTGCTGCGCTCGGTTCTTAAGACTTTTATTCCATTTGGCGGTTTATATTGCCAATGAAAGGGGCAACCCCATAGCCACATAGCTACCCGCCGGATCGAATGGTCTGATCTGGGGATGACGTCTCCTCGTACTAGTAATATTTAAATGTTGTAAGTATATTTCGCATCTCAGAAAACTTTCATAGCGCGATAATGAAATGTATGAAATATTTTTTGACCTTCTCACGTGGCGACATAGATGTCGCTACCATCCATGTTATTAGGTAACAGAATCGCGCGTTACTGCAAAATCCATTACATTAGGGAAAGAAAGGAAAGTTAATTTGCTGAGATCCGGATCCTAAATTTAAAATGTTGTGTATCACCGCACGCTCTAGACCAAAAGCTAGCACAAGCAAACATACACCGCTACCGGGAACCGCCACCAGATACCCTCCACCACTGCAACACTACCTCTACATATCAGAAGTTGAGAACACGATGACGCGTCACAGTAATGTTTGCACACTGTTGTGTATCGGTTGGAAGGGCACTATGATAGTGTAATTATAAGGCATATATAAGTCTAAAGAACTGATGTCTCAAGGTGACGAGCGCTTTGCGGTGACACACATCATCATCATCATCATTTCAGCCTATCACTATTCCACTGCTGAACAAAAGCCTCCCCGATAGATTGCTACAAACGTTTGTAGCTCCCGTTTGAGGTGAATTTGCTATAGTTGCCACGTTTGGCAGGCGGGTTGGCGAACTTAATTTATGGGTGGTAGATTCTCTTAAGCCGCTACCACACGTCACACAGACCCTTACAATTTCATTTTATAATTACCGTGGCAACTTTTATGGGCAGATGTTGCACTTACAATCAGAACGCCATGCTCGTCACGCTTTTTTCTTCCATCAGACTACGTTGCCGATTTCTGTTTTATAGTTTGATGTAAATATATACAATAGGTACTGTTTAAAAACAAATTAAATGTAATAAAAAAACGTGTTGCCGATTTAGAGTTTTAATAGTGAATTATAAAATGAATCGAAAGATATCTTACTACTAACTAACGTCCAAAACTCTTACTAAGCATAACATAGAAGTTCATATGGAACTGCTGCGTGAGCCCTTTCTAGTCGAGGGGTGAAGGGCAAGGGGCATCCACAACTAGGTACGGTGGTACCAGAGCTTGTTATTCTCCAGCAAAACAGTAGTTTGCCAACATTACTGTGTCTCGGTTTGAGAGCACTGAGAAACGCTGTAATTACTGGACATATACAAGTCGGCTCAATTGGCGCAGTGGCTAAGCCCTTGGCTTCTGCGCCGCGGGTCGCGGGTACGATTCCCGCACGGGACCAGTATTTTTATGGCCTATATATAATTGTTCCGGGTCTGGGTGTTTGTGCATGTGAAATTTATGACTGTAAAACGCACTCACGACACAGGAGAAATGCTACTGTGGGGCTTCGTTTTCTAAGAAAAGAAAAAATATCAGGAAGACGGGCGCAGTGTGGTGCCACACAGAAATGTTCGGCGTGATACAGTATTTGTTATCGTCAAACGTTGCACTTACCATCAGGTAGACGTTTTGCACGACTCGTCACCTTCTGCTATTAAAAATACAGAGATTAATAGTCTTAGATAATTAAAACAAATACTAATTAAGAAGAACATTAGCTTACTATCTGTTTAATTTATACTAACCGAAATACAAAAGTTTAACTTAATTTTGAGGCAACTTCCCGTGGGTCTCAAAGCCGACTTAATGTCATTAAGATGTTATATTTATTACTCTTTCTAGTTCGGCCCTGATTAAATTTTATGGAGTTTTAGCAGATTACAGTCTCGGTTTAGGCTTTAATATTTTACAATTTGCGTTGCAATAAGTCTAACACGGAATCATAGCCGACGGCTTGGTTGGCGCAGTGGCTAAGCAATTGTCTTCTGAACTGGAAGTCGTGGGTTCAATTCACGGGTCAAAGTCAAAGTAAAAACTTCTATATTCAGTTTAAGCATGTAGAAATATCTTATAAATGTCAAAATCCACACCGGTTCAAGAACCGGCAACAAACAAGGGTATTTTTTTTCAATGTCATATTACATAATGTCATGTATAAAATACATTATTTCCTTACTATATCACATATAAGTAGAGTATGTGCATGGGTAGAGTAAGAGTTATTTCGACACATCTTTGTCCTCTAAGTAATGATCTATTTTATAATACGCTTTTTTTAATAGTCTTTTTGAGAAGTTTGTTAAAGTCTATTCCGGTATTTGCGTCGCAATTTTAGGAATTTTATTATTAAATTCTATGGATCTACTACGAAAAGGCTTTATAGTTTTGGCCAACCTAAACATAGTAATCTTCAGCGTTTCGCCTCGGCCCATTCTACAGAATACAGTCACTTTTTATTAAATAAATTTACATGTATTTCGTTCTGTGGTCTATCAGATCAGATCATCATAAATATCCGATGATCATCCCACCTGATATGATGGACTACTTAGACTTAGAGGATCCATTCTTCATGTCAGCTTTGGTGTCAGCTTGAATTATAATTTTTGTGCCGTGTGGAAACGGCTTAAGAGAATATACCACCCCATCTCAGCCCGTAGGTATCGACAGAGGAAAAATTAAAACCAGAAGAGGGGCAGCAGCGTCTTTCTGGAACATCTGAATAAATAAACTGCGGTTGTCAACCCCCGCGCCAAGCGTGGCAACTATGGCAAAATTCCCCCCAAAATGAGAGCTACAAACTTTTGTATCAATCTATGGAGGGAGGGGAGAGATCTAGGGAGGAGGGGGAGGCCTATGTTCGGCAGTGGACTAGTGATAGCCTCAAAAGATGATGATGATGATATGTTTCCGTACCTACATTATGTTTTCATAAATATACAACTGGGAAATGACAAAATATTATCCTTGAAGTAGTTCTCGTAGCGATTTGCCAGGAGCTTAGTTAAAGATTTCCCGAACTGCCTGTTTCTACAAAATGAATAATTATTTTCAGATCGTCCGCGGATCTCCACAGTAATACGCCATAGGACATACTCGTAATGCTGTGGACGTATGTAAAATAGACAAATTTAGCTGTAGCCTCATCAGTCAACCAATATTTACATAGCCTACAGATAGTTGCTTCGGATCTACAACTTTTGTATGTGCGATTTGTAAATATCTGCTAAACCACTCCTACGATGTAGGAGACATGTTAGTGTTTTTTTTTTATTGGATAAAGTGACGATGGTAAGTGCAACGTCTGGCCATGACTAATGTTAGACCACAACACCAAGACGGATTCCTTACCATCAGTTTGCATATTATCACCAGGGATATATTCACCAGGATTGTATATTATTTTTAATATATATAGGATTATTTTAAACCGTTAGGTGTCCGGCAGAGTAGAATAGCACCTACCTCTTTCCTACTGAGGAGTAGTAAAAGGAGACTAAGGACAGCCTTTTTTCGTGCAGAATAACACATTTTTTTTTTATTGTATAAAGTGACGAAACGAGCAAAACGTTCACCTGATTGTAAGTGCAACGTCCGCCCACAACAGATGCTGTGTCACCCAAAATATATCTGTGTGACACCACACTGCACCCGTCACCCTGAGACATCTTAAGTCTCAAATGCCCAGTGATTACGCTAGCTCACAGTGCCCTTTAAACCGAAACACAGTAATGCTTGCACACTACTGTTTCGCGGCAGAATAATTGGCACTGGGGTGGTACCTACCGACACGGATTCCTGCATAGGAATAATATGGAATGCTGTCACTATGCTCCTGGGAACGCAATGGGGAGTAAGAATTTTGTCTCGTACCAAAATGGCGGCGACGTGGGGCGCCTCATGATGTCTCATTTCCCGCGAGGGCGAAAAGTTGGCTACGTGAGTGGCCTCTGCCCTTATATGAGATAAAAGGCGTGACTGTATGTATGTATTCCAAACCTGGAGATAAGTCTTAAGACAGCAACGGATCGGTTGTCCTGCTCAGGGCATAGCCTTCTCTCCCGGCCGTTTTCTACTGCAGCGACGTCACTCAATTAACAACCGACATTTTTTTTTACAAACAGAAATCTTTCCCAACACTTCTCCAAATTCGTTGGTAACTCATTTATCGTTCAGGCTGCACTGCTCTGGAACTCCTTGCCCGATGACATTAAAAAAGCCCAAAATAAGATCAGATCAAGAAAAGGTTAGTACGGGAGCATTATTTTAAAGATTTCATTTAAAATTGTTTGTGTACTCTTTTTTCAAATTTACGTCGAACCACCACGTATATTTCTGTATATGTATGTGTGTATGTATGTTAGTTTACATGTATGTACATATTTATGTATTATTGTTTATTTATCATAATTATATATTGCTATGTATTTATTTATATGTAATTTGAGTATTTTTCAATTGTATTATATATTTATCAGTAGCTTTCAAAATTCAAATATTTAGTTTTTTTTTAATTTTACACCTGCCACATTGTTTCGCTACGCCCTGGGTTGACTGGCAGAGAATGCCAACTGGCATTAAGTCCGCCCATTGTATCCTTTAAGGGGAAACAATAAAGTAAAAATAATAAATAAATAAATCTTCTTTTAACTTAAGTAATGATTCGTTTATGTTAAACGTCGGCTTGATAAACTTATACTCTGAATAACACTCGGAAGAGTTTCCAAATGAAACGAATCCCTTATTTCGAAGTGCTAATAATGGTTGAGGGCACGAACTGTGAAACGTGACGTCGCAGGATCGAGCCCGCCATTCGACTATTGTCGTGAACCATCTCCTAGCACAAGCTTTTAAGCTTAGTTGGTATGGTTAACAGGAATATTACTAGTATGCTAGTAGCATAGCTACTATTCTTAAAAAAAATATACTGAAGTCCAAAAACTTTGCTGGTGGTATAATTCCTACGCAGAAATCTGTCTAGGAAGGTACCACCTCAGGGTCAGTTATTCTGCCGTGAAGCAGTAGTGTGCAAACATTACTGTGTTTCGGTTTAAAGGGCACTGAGAGCTAGCGCAATCACTTGGCATATAAGATTTAAGAACTGATGTCTCAGGGTGACGGGAGCAGTGTGTTATCACACAGCAATGTTCGGGATGACACAGCATTTGTTATGGACGTTGCACTTACTAGGTATATACCACTTATCAGGTGAACGTTTTGTTCGTTTCGTCACTTTAAGCAATAAAAATGGTGCTTAAGTGATTTCAATTCACATCCATTCACAGGCATTTCGCACACAAAAGTGATTCATTGTAAGTCGCCAACATCAATCGGTACGATACGAATCGGGTATGTCAGGCATTTTTCCAAATGGATTTTTTTTTAATTGAAATTCCATGCGCATTTCTCCGCTTAACAATTTGCTTTTATTTCAGTGCCTTTTTGCGTATTTTTACTGCACAATTTTATTTTATTTTCGATTCTCTAATGTAACATACAACATTGACAGAAAAGTTTTTGTGGTATGAATCACAGATGAATAAGTTATCTACAAAATATTGCATTTTAAATTTGACGGAACTGACTTTGTCCATGAGTGTGTGTAATTTACTTAAGTTAAAATATCACCGCGATCATAAATAATCCATACTAATATTATAAATTCCAAAGTAACTCTCCCTGTCCCTCTATCTGTTTGTTATTCACGGTTCAACCGCTGAACCGATCGTCATGAAATTTGGCACAGAGATAGCTTGCTTATGGGCAAACGTTGCACTTACCATCAGGTGAATGTTTTGTCGTCACTTAATACAACAAAAAAACGAGCGAACGAAGTCGCAGGCATCAGCTAATACACTATATACTAAAAAAAGATACGCCACTGAGATAAAATCTTTAAGTATTACATCCACGGAGAGATGGCGTTTAATTAGCTGTTCCTCCTACATACTATAGATGTCGCTTTACCGTCATTATATTATATTTGTGAACATAAGTTTAAAACGTTAGTAATGACGTGCGTTGTCGGCCGCAGGTATGACGCTCGTTTTTTTTTTAGGAAAAACAACGTCAGTGTAAGTGCAACGTCGGTTTATAACCAACGCTGTGTCGACAAGAACATTTCCACACCCGTCCCTCTAAGACACCAGTTCTTAAGTATCATTTGCCCAGTAATTACACTAGCTCTCAGTGCCCTTCACACCGAAACAGTAATGTTTACACACTACTGTAACTACGGCATAATAATTGCGATGAGGTACCACCTAGATGGATTCCTGCATAGGAATTCTATCAACAGTAACAATGACATTAATACAATTTTTAGTGCCCCGTATAATCCTGTTAGCCGAGTCGAGCGAGCCGTTGTCTCTAAGTAATCTCATATCAATACTCTCTCTAATAAGTAAACCGTAATCTCTAATGTTCCTGGGGGTCGCTAGCCCTGAATTTCACAGTACGCGAGTGACCTGAGTTAGATCCCCTCTAAAATTGTTCTGAAACTTTAAATGCTGAGTTACCTCGTGCTTAGCGGTGAAGGAACATATCGTGAGGCGACATGTGAAGTCCGCTAACCCGCATTGGAGCAGCGTGGCGGACTCTTGGCAGCTCTGAAAAACCTTCACAGGAATGAGAGGTGAGCTGTGATCAGCAGTGGGACATTTATAGGCTGTTAGTTTTTATACAACCCTCATGTAACATTCATCGCCTCTATTAGCCCGTTAGACGTAGTCAATTCCTAATTTCCATAGAAACTTTACCGACTCTAAAGCTACATTTTATACGACATTAAGCTTAGCAGTGCTGCGGTCGTGGGTATCTGCTCGAAACTATTTCGAGGACTTGATCGAGTGATCAGATGCAGAGAGGGATAGTTGGCGTGTAGTTTTTGAGACCTTTCTAGAGCTGCAGTAACATTTAGTTGTGTTAATATTAGCCACAAAAAACAAACCATCTTCTAATCAAGAAATTGTGCGTGTCAGCTCCGACGCGCGACTGGAGTTAACTCTTAAATGCTATTGTCATTGAATATGATATAGGCAAAGGCAAAGGTTTATTGACCCATAAAGGCATCTGTTATAATATTGAATATTATCACATCTTATAATAAAGCATGTTATATACATACTTTTGTTCATACATACATACATACATAAGGTCACGACTTCATCCCATAAGGGGTAGTCAGAGACTGGGCACTCACTGCAAAAACAGATGATTGCCACAATGTACGTTTCACCAAAACAATATAATGCACTCGGTGTGATAGGTGGTGAGCCCATCGCCACCATGCGCTGTTGGTTGCACAGTGCAGTTCAATTCCCTTACTCGCCTTTTACGAGATCCATTGGATGAGATGGAGTGGTAGTATTCTTTTAGCGAGCCGCCACCACACGGCTCAGCCACCACCACGTATTCATATTGATACTTAATCATCAATGATGTTGTGCTGCCATCTATTATCAAATATGTATATTATTACGTTACTAGAAGATATTTAGTTTTAAAATATTCTGCTTAGATGGCGCTAGCATAAATTATTTTTTCGTTTGATTCGAACCCAGGGCGGTACGCCGGGTTCGGTGTTACGGGCATTTTGCACACGTTGCACTTAACATCAGGTCAACGATTTGCTCGTCTCGCCGCTTCAATTGAATTTAAATGAAATTGAATATTTCAAATATCAGCTCTATGAAATTATTTTACAATTAAAAGCCGCGGTTGCAAATACGAAACGGATTTAATGTCCACCACACGCATTCGCATCTACTCCAGTAGTCTGCAAACGTGTATTCGACATTAGATTTTATTATTTCTACTCTATGTGCGAATAATTGTGCAAAATAATTGTGTGGTGTATAGGACACCTACGTCTTCCCTACCTTCCCTGCTGTAGTGTCCTAAGAGGCGACTAAGGTATTGTGCGGTCAGCCTTAATTCGAAATTTCAGTGCGACACCTCACTGCGCCCATCACCCTAAGACATCACTTCTTAAGTCTCATATGCCAAGTGATTACATTAGCTCACAGTCGCCGTTCAAGCCGAAACGAGGTAATGTTTGCACACTACTGCTTCACGGCAGAATAACTGGCCCTGGGGTGGTACCTATCTAGACGGATTCCTGCATAAATTCCTACCACCAGTGAATGAGCATAATATATTTTATTATGTTCTATTTCATTTTAATGAGATCTGATATCCTCACTAACTAAAGAACCCGGCATCGTCCCGGTGTAAGTTTTAAAATGATATTTAATGTTTGGTTTGTCGAAGCTAAAGTGTTTTTTAAATAAATCTTTTTTTTTATTATACGCATACATACTAGGATAGAGATGATGGGAGGGGGTAAATGGATCCGGATGATTTTAGAACATTCTGAAACGTTCTGGATGTATCTCGCTCATCGTACATTATGCAACCCACCCATTTCGACCCACCGCTACCGAAGTCCCTTATTACTGTTGGGAGACCAAGGCCATCTACCACAACTGCAAGCATTTGTAGCTTCTCCCTTATATATACTTACTTAATTAACCAAAATAACTTAAAAGTAGTAAAACGAACAACGTTATATTTTAGCGAAAATTGTTAAAAAATAATTATGTTCTCCTGGCCGAATTTGACCACGGAAACAACTTCCGAATATTGTCGAGAACTATCAACTGAGCAGGTGATATTATAGTGCCACAAGCGTACCCGCAAACACACAGGCACTCACTCGTCTCAAACTACCCGCGTCCGTCCGTTTCTGTTATTCTTAATATATATTTATGGATGGATTAATAGTTGTTTATACTGGGCTGTTATTTTACAGTAAGTACATTTTTCTAATTCATGTTAAATGTTCAGAAATATTTTTTACCTTATTTCTAAAATAATTAAAAAAATCGTGATAGCAGGGGCCGGTCGGCACCTCTAATACAGTTACAATTTATAGTGTTAATTCACGACGTGCTCCGGGGAAGGAAAACATCGTGAGGAAACCTGCATGTCTAAAAATAAGATTATTTCGAAGACATGTGAAGTCCGCTAACCCGTACTACCTACTACCACTGCCAGTATTCCCAGCTGTAAAACGCAGTTCGACATTTGTAGGCTGTTACTTTACTTTTGCTTTTTCACGTCTGTGTACTGAGTTGCATGCGCTCTATTTTTTTCAATGTGAGAATCGCACCCGGTAACAGTAACGCTGAATTCAATCCCAATCACTGTGCCAAGCGAGTCGTGCAATGTTAAGTATACCTGGTACATACTCATAATGATTTCTTATATTTACGCGAACACTACACATTTGAATCAAAATAATTTTACGGATTTTATCGCGTTTGATTTTACTATTTTTATAACCCGACGTTTCGAGTTCTTTACAGCACCCATGGTTACGGGAGGACTGAGGTGACAGATGTCCTGATGTCATAGTTAACCCGGTGTACCTTCAGCTTTTAATTAATATTTTTTTATTTTTTTTTATTTTAGATCGGATATATGTCACATCAGTCCTCCTGTGACCATGGATGCTGTAAAGCACTCGAAACGTCGGGTTATAAAAATAGTAAAATCGAACGCGATAAAATCTGTAAAATTAGTTTCGTTTAACTGGTACATGCTCTTTCAATTAACACAAAAATATAAGGATTTAAAAGCAGCTCTTTTTGTACACCAGCCGTGAAGCATGTTACTAACGGAACAATAAAATTACACAATACAGTCGTCACATTCAGAAATCGCTAGCGGCGTGAATACATCAATGGATTTTCAAAACTCTTTTTCGATGCCAACCAGGCATTATTAACAGCTCTATTTTATTTATAGAATTATTTAAATAAAAAAATGACACCCGTGGTAGCTCAGTGGCTTAACGCTCCCTTTGAATTTATTTTTTATAAAAAACATTAATTAACGACATAAAATAACGCATAAAGCAAACGCCTATGTCCACCAGTGGACTAGTAATAGGCTGAAATTATTGATATATTGATCAAATCCTAACTAAAGCATTCATTTCATAATTTAGTTACTTTTAACCAATCGTGTCTTTTGTCGAAATTGAAAACTTGGACTGTGTATAATAGGTAATGTAGAATAAAATGTAAAAATAATTTTTAAACTTGGTAACAATATTACAATAGATAAACCTACCATATAAGATACTACGATTATAAATACTCCTGATACTGCGCATTCGTCTCAATCTCTCGAAGATTAGTTTTCAGAAAAGGACTTGAGTAATTTATTATATTATGAACTGATCGTTTTTACCCTTTAATATATTATCAAGATAATAAAACTTCTCAAACTATCCTTTTAATTGCTACTATACATATAAGGTGTATGCAGAGACCACACCCGTAGCCTACATTTCGCCCCCGCAAGAAACGAGACGTGACGGGTGGCGAACCACGTTGCTGCCATTTTGGTACAAATCAAAAAATGTTCACTACCCATAGCGTTCCCACGAGCAGTATAGTGCACTCTTATGGTATTATTCTACACGAATAAAGGCTGTCCGTAAAATACCGTAGTCGCCTCTTCCGACACCTCGGTAGCTTTCCTACCACGTAGGTCCTATTCTGCTCTGTCGGACACCTATCGGTGTAACTTACTAAAGTTCCATTATGTCTATCGTTACTAAGTATTTTAATCTTTTCATAAACTCAGTGCATAAACCAAGACCATTGAGGTAAACAATATACAACGTTATTTATAATTGGTATAACATCCCGGCACCTACCCATGCTACTTTGATCTGATAAACACAACGGTGAAGCTTTAATGATAACATTGAATACTAAAAATGGCCATACAAAACTTTAAAATTATTTGTTTTGTAAAACTTTACGCGACTCTAACTCAGAAAGCCGTTGCCCCGAACCAGACAAATTTAAAATACGTTTTCTTCTCCATTTAATTTATGTTACCCTACTACGGCGTCATACTAACAGATTTACTTCGCAACAGATTTCCTTAAGCTTCATGTTATCCTAGTACTTGCGAGTGCTTTCGATGGCAGCTCAATGAAAAAACGCCTAATAAAATTTAATGAGTTCATTGTCTCGATCAGCTGTATAACAGGGTTGCCACCTATCACTTTTAAGCAAATTCTTTAAGTCGAGATATCTCCTACAAGTATCACGCTACAAGGCTCATAATATTTTTTGAGGCATATACACATCGTCCCTAAGCCCAGCCTGTCGAGATGTATAGGACATTACGAATGACGCTGTATATCGATGACCAAAACCATATTACAGACAACAATATTTCATTATTTACTTTAGGCTTTATTATGTATATATGTTGGTTCTTCGTCGAACTAGTATATGTACGGTGTAACACCGAATGAATTCACGTAAATATAATCTGTGGGCTCGACAAATTCTATTGGCAGGTAAAATAAAGACTAAAATTAACAAGCAAAGAACACAGCGAAAAAAAAGAAAAATATAACAGTTAATTGGAAATAAATTTTAAACAATAATCACATTTTTGTTAAATGCTTAAGCGATTGTTGCTAGGGCTATAAAGGGTAAAAAAGTATAGTAACAGCCGGTAAATGTTCCACTGCCGAGCACAGGCCTCCTTTCATTTCTGAGAGGGTTTTGGAGCTGGGAAGAATCCGCCACGCTGTTCCAATACGCGTTGGCGGACTTCACACGTCTTCAAAATATTTCTATTCCTCGGACATGCAGGTTTCCTCACGATTTTTTCCGTCACCGCTCCGCATGTGGTAAATCAGCATTTAAAATTGTAGAACAATTAAAGAGGTGCTGGCACCGGGGATCGAACCCTGGTTACACGGGTACTATGAAATTAAAGGCGAGCACCAGGCCCCTGAAACCGGGAAAGGTGAAACTTAATAAACGCTCGAAAAATAGAAGAGACCTTCCGAATCTTTATAAATTGAAGAAATTTATCCTTCGCTTTCAGGCGCTGGACAATTTGTCAATATAATTAGCCCTGCCAATAACACAGAGCTTTCCTCGAGGACGGTTTGATGATTTTATTATTTATTGCATTCCCTGACAGTTATCTTTTACTATTTTTGTTGTAGATAATGAAGAGTTTTCTTTATTTCTTTCTTTAAAAAAACGTTTTACATACATAAGATTCACTTGAACAACACAATACGGCAAGTGTCATTAATAATGTTTCGTGGGACGCCGTGTGGTAGCGGCTTCAAAGATTCTACCACCCAATCTAATCCCGTGGTTGTCGTAAATGTCCACAGAGGGAAAATGAAAACCAGGAGATGGGCAGCAGCATCTTCCTGGAACATCTGAATAAATAAATTGCGGTTGGTTGGCCTGCCAAGGGTGGCAACTATAGCAAACTACCCTCAAAATGAGACCTACAAACTTTTGTGGCGGCAATCTATGGGGGAGGCCTATGTTCAGCAGTGGACTAGTGATGGGCTGAAATGATGATGATGATGAACACAACCAGACACGAAAACCAACAATTCGTGTTTTTGCACAAACGTTGGCTCCGGCCGAGACTCGAACCCAGGACCCGCGGCCCAGAAGTCAGGTACGCTAACCACCGACCGAGGACCACAGACCGAGACCGCACCCGCAGCCCACTTTTCGCCCACGCGGGAAACGATACGTGACGGGTGGCCAACCACGTCGCCGCCATTTTGGTACTAGTCAAAAAAAAATATTACTCCTCATTGCGCCTTATACCTTATCGCATTTAACGGCAGAGGCCACTCACGTAGCCAACTTTTAGCCCTCGCGAAACGAGACATGACAGGAGGCGAACCACGTCGCCGCCATACGAGTTAAAATATTTCTTACTGCCCATCACGTACACGAGCAGAATAGTGACAGCAGTGCCTATTATGGTGTTATTCTGAAATATTAAAGGCTGTCAATGCAATACCTTACTCGCCTCTTACGACACCTCAGTAGAAAAGATAATAATATAATGCAATATCACCTTCCTGTAACAGTGTCCTTCAGACCGACACAGTAATATTTGCACACTCCTGCTTCACGGCAGAATAACTGGCCTGGGATAGTACCTACCTAGACGGATTCCTGCATAGGAATCCAACCACCAGTAAAAGTTGAACTTTCATACATTTGTAATTACACTAGCTGATACCCGCGACTACGTGCACGTGAATATAAAGTTAGGTTTTGATGTATCCCGTAGGAACTATTTGATTTTTCGGGATAAAAACTATCGTATGTCCGTCTCCAGGACGCATGCTATCTGTGTGCCATTCCTGTGTGCCAAGCCAGTGTATAATTACGTCAAGATTGGTTCAGCGGTTGAACCGTGAAAAGGTAACAAACAGAGAGAAGGACAGAGAGAGTTACTTTTGCATTTATAATATTAGTACAGATTATAATTAAATTTCGCTTAACAGCCTAATATCCCACGGGATTCTTATCACAACTAATAATAACTTTGTTTTATTTACTGTTTAGTTACGCTTGGTCATAATTAAATTGTTTCAGCAGATTAGATGCAAAATCAAATAAATTGACCGCGTGGCCTAGTGGTTAGCGTACCTGACTTCTACGCCGCGGGTCCTGGGTTCGAATCCCAGCCGGAGCCAACATTTGCCCAAAACACAAATAGTTGGTTTCGGGTCTGGTTGTTTGTGCATGTGAAATATACGTCTGTAAAACGCACACATGATACAGGAGAAATCATACCGCGGGGCTTCGTTTTTCAAAAAAAAAAGAAAGAAAAGAAAGAATCAAATAAATTAACGCTGGTTCATTATTAAATCGCTTTCTCTATTCACCAAATATATACAAATCCCAGATTGCTATAATTATTAATTTGTATGGTATTTGTCTGGAATCGGTCTAGGTTGGTACCATCGCAGTGTCAGTTATTCTGCCGTGAAGCAGTGGTGTGCAAATATTACTGTTTCGGTTTGAAGGGCACTGACAGCTAGTGTAATTACTGGGTATATGACTAAGGAAATGACGTCTCGGGGTGACGAGCGCAGTGTTGTTATGGGAAAACGTTGCACTTACTCGTATCATCAGGTGAACGATTTGCTCGTCTCGTCCCTTTCAACATCATCGTCATCATTTCAGCCTATAACTAGTCCACTGCTGAACATAGGCCACCCCCATAGATTGCCACAATAGTATATAGCTCTCATTTTGGGGTGATTCTGCCATAGTTGCCACGCTTAGCAGGCGAGCTGGCAAACGCAGTTTATTTATTGACATGTTCCATTAAGATGCTGCCAATCTCCTGGTTTTCATATTCCCTCTGTCGACTTTTACGACACCCACAGGATGAAATGGGATGGTAGATTCCCTTAAGCCGCACCACTCGAAACTTTTTTTAGTGAAAAATTAAAAAAAACCTTCAATTCATTTCTGCTTCATTTTAATTTTCATTCAGGCAAGACCTTTCCTAAAAAATACTACATACATAAGATCACGACTGTATCCCATAAGGGGTAGTCAGAGACTGGGCACTCACTGCAAAAACAGATGACTGCCACAATCCACGTTTCACCAAAACAATATAATGCACTCGGTGTGATAGGTGGTGAGCCCATCGCCACCATGCGCTGTTGGGTGGGCAGTGCAGTTTAATTCCTTACTCGCCTTTTACGAGATCCATTGGATGAGATGGAGCGGTAGTATCCTTTTATCAAGCCACCACCACACGGTTTAAAAATACTGTTACTGTCATTCTTAATTAATATTTTTCAATTAATTAATACTTGTGTCCTAGTGGATCACTCCATCCCCATCCACATCAACACACGATACACCCGTGTTCCAGAGCGGTTCTCACCGCCTAAAGTTACCGACACACAAGTCGACGGTCCGAATGGAGGCCCACAGCATCCCTCGGACGGTCATTAGACGACTTAAAATCATTTTGAGATATTCTAAATCGCGCAAGCACACAACGAACGCGACAGTCAGAATTTAGAGGTTTTTGTAGGAGTTTATTTATGTATTTATGTTTGGGACAAACCGAACCTGGCACGCGGGCCCTTGGCCCTTGAGCACAGTAGAAGAAGAATCCAAAGCCAAAGCCAAAACAGCTAACAGCAATTACATCACCGAAATTATATATGTACACATCTCCACATATGCATATGCGAATTTGAAAGTTTCATGATTTCGGGCACAGTTTTTATGACTTTAGAAGCGCATATCTCAACAATTTACTAATAGTTACTTTGAAACTTCTATATAATTAAATTTTTCCCAATTTTTTTTTCTTTCACTACAATATTGTATTGTACGCTCATAAAAAAACACCTGCCTTCAAAAAAAGAATGCCTAAATTCGTCCAATAGTCTCCTAGTAAAATTACTGTTACATATGGACAGACGGACAGGACGAAATTATAAGGGCTTAGTTTTTACTACGTTTTTACCGTAAACAGGGGCGCACCGTGAATGCGAATCAGTTCAAGACGATGTTTAACGAGTACCTTTTGTCCAGAAAACTATAATGGAACATTTCTGAACGAAATGCTTTTAACGATATTGGAAACAACGTGTGGCTCTACTGTTACTAATATTATATTGCTTTTTTTATTTGATAAAGTGACGAAACAAGCAAAACGTTCACGTGATGGTAAATGCAACGTCTGCCCATAACAAATGCTATGTCACCACACTGCGCCCGCCACCCGAAGACATTAGTTCTTAACTCTCATATGCCTGGTGATTACGCTAGCTTTCTATGCCCTTCAAACCGAAACACAGTAATGCAGTAGTGTACAACTTCACAACATGACCCTGTGGCAGCAATTTTTGAATCACATTTTCCCAGTACCGACATAAACTGATACACAGTAATTTTTAATGAAGGAAGGTTTAGAAACGGTAAAGGTAAAGAACTTTGCTAAGATCCGCATGCAAAATATAAAAATGGTGTATATTACCTAGTTTTTTGAAGAGCACCGCCCGCCGTCCCTCAGTAGCGTGCACAAGCAAACTACCTTCCTCCAATATAATGGATTTCCGCAAAGTAACGCCTGATTCTATTAACTACGCAGTAATTTTTGCACACTACTGCTTCACGGAAGAATAACTTGCACAGTGTTTATACTCGTATCTACCACCAGTAAAAACGTCACAGTTTTAAGAGACGACGCCCCAGAATGCCCCCACATGATAACTCCTGTATTGTGTGTGCATTTTACGGAGATTAATTATACACACATCCAGACCCGGAACAATTACCTGTAGCCCGCACAAATATTTGTTCCGTTCGGGAACCGAACCCACGACCCGCAGCGCCTAGCGAACCGATTAGGAAAGTAGATGATTCTTTCGCATTTCATTTATTATAATTGCATTTCATTCAGCGCACAGAACTTCACAAAGACATTACAATTGAATCGGAAACTAACGCTATTGTTACTCGACAATAGATTCGAATCCAATTTTTGTATCAACACAATGGTTGTAATTCGTGACGGAAGTGCTTATTATTACAAAACTGGGTCAAACTATTTAGTTGAAAAGTTTTTTTATGTTGGTAGCTTCTGCATTACTATGGATAGGATATATAGGATAGGATAGTTTTTATTTTTATTGTAGACTATGCGGACACGTACAAATTGCTCGCCTGATGATAAGTGCAAAACATTTCTGTGTGGCACCACACTGCGTTCATCACCATGTGAAGTCAGTTCTTAAGTCTCGTATGCCCAGTAATGACGCTAGCTATCAGTGATCTTCGGACGGAAACACAGTAATGTTTGAACACTACGGCTCTGCGGTAGGATTCCTATGTAGGAATCCGTCTAGGTAGGTCCACCCCAGTGCCAGTTATTCTGCCGTGAAGCAGTAGTGTGCAAACATTACTGTGTTTCGGTCTGAAGGGCACTGTGAGCAAGCGTCGTTACTGGGCACTACGAGACTTAAGGACTGATGTCTTAGGGTGATGGGCGCATTGCAGGGTCAAACAGAAATGTGCTGGGCGACACAGCATTTGCTATAGGCAGACGTTGCACTTACCATCAGGTGAACGTGTTGCTCGTTTCATCACTTAATCTAATGAAAAATAAAACAAGATACCTACCTAGACAGTTTTCTGCATAATAATCCTACCACCAAGTCATGAATTCTAAGATAACAGCGGCAAGAAGAAGCAATGGATTTAAATGTCAGACAAAGTGCTATTATTGGGCATGTTTTATAAAAGCCGGAATGGTGGTTTTCTGAAAAAACGTGAACGAGTCGCCGCGCCCTGAGAATGTACCGACTAAGTAAAATCGGAGTCCAGGAGAATCCATCATCAAATTAGCCGACTACATCTATTCAAAGTAAACAATTCATGGTGGTCCGATTCCTAAGGTTACAAACGCCACCGCATGTATTACTGTGTTTCGGTTAGGAGGGACTGACAGCCAGTGCTATCACTGGGCACATGTGACTTAAGAACCAATGTCACGGGGCGACGAGTACAATGCGGTGTCACACATAATTGTTCTGGATGACACAGCATTGGTTATGAGCAGACGTTGCACTTAACATCGGGTGAACGATTCGCTGGCCTCGTCACGTTTTTCCAAAAAAAATCTCCTCTTATCGTGGTAAATCGGCACTAAAAATTTAACAAGAACTAGCCAAATGAGTGCACCGGTTTCGGCACCACTGAAGTGGGATATCACGGCTTTTTAAAATACCAAGAAGAGTATGTAGCACCACTTCTTCATTACCAACATCATTATCATTTCATCACATCACAAGCCTACTGCTAAACATAGATCCAGAACCACCTGCATCAATCGGCCACTCGTGACCCCAATCTAAAACGTCGCATTATGTCATGGTCGCCGGAAACAGTTTCTTTACTTCCTTTTTTTTACTAACAAAAACATGCTCTTAAACAAATCAAATTGTAATGAAGAAAAGTTAGTTAATTTGCTGAGATCCGCATGCGAAATATAAAAATAGTGTGTATTACCTAGATATTTGAAGAGCTACATAGCTATTTAGTAGTCTTTGATGCTTGATAATGACTTGTTTTGGGGCGAAACACGCGTCGTGTTCTCGACTTCAGTGGTGTAAAATATCTAGTGGTAGTATTGTAGTGGTTGGTGGAGTGTATCTGGTGGCGGTGTTAGTTTGATTGCGAACGCTACTGAGGGTGCGCGGGCGGTGCTCTTCAAAAAACTAGGTTCTCTTCAAAACACTATTTTTATATTTCGCATGCGGATCTTAGCAAATTAACTTACTTTCCTTCATTGTAATGGATTTCCGCAAAGTATTGTATTATTTAACTATTCGCCGTGTGCCGTGTACCGTATGGTAGCGGCTTAAGAGAATCTACCACCCATCTCACCCCGTGGGTGTCGTAAAAGTCGACAAAGGGCAAATAAAACCAGGAGATGGGCAGCAGCATCTTCCTGGAACGTCTGACTAAATAAACTGCGGTTGCTAACCCGCCTGCCAAGCGTGGCAACTATTGCAAAATCACAATGAGAGCTCATAACTTTTGTGGCGATCTATGGGGGAGGCCTATGTTCAGCAGTAGACTTTTAGGCTGAGATGACGATGATGAATTATTTGTTTAAATGATATGGTAAATAATAATATTATTAGTCCACGTGTTAAAACAGTTTCAATTAACGCCTGTGAAAAATGGGAGCATTTTTTGCTCTAAATTATTAAGGCTATGTGGTAGCGTATTGTTTTACAGTCGGCTTAAAACCGAGAAAATAATTTTGTAGAACAAACCTCCGAGACGAGTAAACCACAATATAAGCCGTTTAATAAGTAACTTTAATTTTAAGCTCATTGTTGCTCTTGTCTGAGGGGAAGTATGAAGCCTTCAAACCGTATAAATAAAACAGAAAGTATTTCATTTAAACAGTTTCATTCTGGTGATAGGATTCCTATGCAGGAATCCGTCTAGGTAGGTACCACCCCAGGGCCAGTTATTCTACCGTGAAGCAGTAGTGTGCAAACATTACTGTGTTTCGGTCTGAAGGGCACTGTGAACTAGCGTAATCACTGGACATTTGAGACTTAAGAACTGATGTCTCAGGGTGACGGGCGCAGTGTGGTGTCACACAGAAATATTCTGGATGACACAGATAAGTTTTTTTTGTGGGCGGACGTTGCACTTACCAACATGTGAACGTTTTGCTCGTTTCGTCACTTTATACAATAAACAAAAAAGTGCTCAAACGTTACTGTTTAGCCAGTGTAATTAATGGGCATATGGGACTTAAGAACTGCTGAATACTGTCTACAGAACAAGAAATTTCCTGGGTGACACTGCATTTGTTATGGGCAGGGCAGGGCACGTTTCGCTTGTCACCAAATGGACGATTAGTTCCATGAAAGAAAATAAATTTTTCCGTATATCTAAATTAATGAATAATTATTATCGTAAGAAATTTAGCCACCGCAATTAGTTATTTATTGAAGGTATCGGGCATACTTTCAATAAACTCTAAACACTTATTCTTGTGAACTTGAGACTAGAATACAATAACAGTATCTTGTTATGTTCTACTTTAGTGTAGGATGCCGTGGCAACTTCCTGTATTTTTGCCTCATAACGTTGTACTCGTAGTTAAGAGCCGGGCGTACACTATAAATTTCATAGCCCGCGAGCAATCACAACGATACTAGCACGAGTGAAAAACACGATGCGCGACAATAGGATTTTTCTCATACATATAGTTTCTCATTCATACATAGATTCTGGCATCGGCACGGCAATCACTTGCTCTGTGAAGAGGAAGGGAAAAGAATTAGGTAGGAAATGGACTCCGGGTAGGAAATGGGAAGTTGAGGAAGGAACTATAAGATGAAGGATACTACTATCTCGAAAGGAGAAGGAGGAGACAGCTGTAGCTCGGTAGCCCAGAGTCAACAACTCACTGGCCAAAACGGAAGACATGCGAATATTTATTCCGTGCGAGAATCTAACCCGCAAACCATAGCGAAATGCCAATCGAGCCCATTAACGTAAACACTAAAGAACACGATCGTTACCCTCCGATTCAGGCGATAGCATAAAAGGCGAAGCCGGATGCTGTGTCAGAAACCCAGGGAGACTCTCATTTTTGGGCTCACAAATTTCGTGTGTGAACTGTTTCTTCTTTGTTCTGTTCTTTCGTTCTTCATCATCATCATCATTTCAGCCTTCTGCTAGTCCACTGCTGAACAAAGTCCTCCCATAAATTGTCACAAAAGCTCCCGTTTTGTCATAGTAGTCACGTTTGGCAGGCGGGTTGGCAACCGGAGTTTACTTATTCAAATGTTCCAGGAAGACGCTTCTGCCCATTGTCTGGTTTTAATTTTTCCTCTGTCGAAGTTTACGACACCCACGGGATAAGATGGTAGATTCTCTTAAGCCGCCACCACACGGAGTCTTTCTTTCGTTCTTACTCGATACCAAAATCCACAACTCATCGGGCAAGTAAGCTGATACCTGCGCTAGATTCTGTATAAATATAGACGTATAATTGAAAAAAATACCGTGTTGCAAGTGCTTATATTAATTTTAAAAAATTACGTGTTTACTATTGCATGGCGGTATAGAAACTGGCAACCCAATTTCACCACCGGCGAAACATAAAAGTCGACAAAGGGAAACACTAGTAAAACTCTCATGGCGTCCGATTGACAGCGGTATAACTTATTTCTTATTTTTTTTTAATATTACACTGGTGCCGGACAGGAGGCGCTACGCGAAGTGTCGTTTGCTGAGACCGAGAATCGGCCTACCAAGAATGGCAATTATCACAAATAGTACCATCTTGGAAGAGGCCTACATCCAGCTGTAGGTTTTACAGGCTGTAAATGAAGAAGCCAAAAACTATTCGTGTCAAAATATTTTTTGATAAAAGTGACAGAACGAGCAAAACGTTCACCGGATGGTAAGTGCAACGTCTAGCCATAACAAATGCTGTACCACCCAGAACAGTGTGACACCACAATACGCCCGTCACCCTGAGAAATCAGTTCTTAAGTCTTATGTGCCCAGTGATTACGCTAGCTCTCAGTGCCCTTCAAACCGAAACACAGTAATGTTTGCACACTACAGCTTCACGGCAGAATAACTGGCCCTGGGGTGGTACCTACTTAGACAGATTCTAGCATAGAAATCCTATCACAGATTCATATGTGATCTAATTTATATTAGAATATCATTTGTATTCAATAATTACTCTCGGCTTCCGTGTAACGACATTCTGCGTTTGACGATACTAATAAATTCGCCATAAAGCATTGTTCTGTTTCCAAACGATATCTGTCGATTTATCTTTGAAATATCTGTCAGTGGTGTTTTGAACAACCACAGACTCAGTATCATTTGATAATCATTAGAAAATATCCGTACAAGGTGTAATTTTAATAAAAAAAAGGAGGTGGTTGTCAATTCGTCCGTCTCTTTTATGTGTTATTTTTATTTATATAATAAAAATACATTAAAATGATGACTACATTTGTACAAAGGGGGGTTTGATCTCTATACAGCGATCTCTTCCAGGAAAACCGAATGTGTAACGGCAGCGAATTCCACAGCACTGTAGCTTTCACACCGAATCAGGAGTTAAAGAATTTTGAGTTATGAGCGGAAATACGTAGAATAAGGTTTCTTCTTCTATTCTGGCGTCTTTCAATAGAATCCTGCCAATGTCAAGTCAGTCACGAGAGTGACAATAGATAATTTAAAATGTCGATCAAAAGTAAAACGATAATTGAGTTTTACTGAATAAGAAACGAAAGTACAATTCTGGTCATTGAATTTTTCTATCACTGTATCCTTTCACAAGCACTTGCCGCATAACAAACTATCAATATTTAAAAATCAAAACTCAAAGCCGTGGTAGCTCAGGGGCTAGGCGCTCGCTTTGAATTTCATAGTACGCGAGTGACCTGTAAAAGTAAAAGTAAGTAAGTTTCAGCCTATAAATGTCCCACTGCTGAGCACAGGCCTCCTCTCATTTCTGAGAGGGTTTTGGAGCTAGGATGAATCCGCCACGCTGCTCCAATGCGGGTTGGCGGACTTCACATGTCCTCGAAATATTTCTATTCCTCGGACATGTAGGTTTCCTCACGATGTTTTCCTTCACCGCTAAGCACGTGGTAAATCAGCACTTAAAATTGTAGAACAATATTAGAGGTGCTGGCACCAATACAATTGTTAATTTATGTTATCTATATTATATTTCGAACACATATGTATGTATGTATGTATATATATATATACGAGTATATATAGATGGCGTTGCTATTGGTACATTGAGTCTTTTTCGGAATGGCGCTGTTATATTCTCCGTAATGGTATGACTTAGAGACACGATTTCTTTAAATATTTTTACCTGGCTGACGATCACATCTGTCTGGTGAGGCTGTAAAACCCAATAACAAATTGATATTCTCCTGGCCGATTTCGACCACGGCGACAACTTCCGAATATTGTCGATAGCTATCAATTGCGCAGGAGATATTATAGTGCCGCAAGTGTACGCGCAAATACAGAGGCACTCACTCGTCCCAACCTACCCGCGCCAGATGTAACGCTAATGCGATAACATCGGAGGTAGGCAAGGATGCAGTGTCAGAAACACGGGGACAAACACAACACAACCAGACCCGAAAACCAACAATTTGTGTTTGAGCACAAATGTTGGCTCCGGCTGGGATTCGAACCCAGGACCTGCGGCTTAGAAGTCAGGTACTCTGACCACTAGGCCACGCGGTCGTCACAAATGATCACTACGGTAAACCCCAAAAAGGCTAACAGCAAAGACTTCATCGAAATAGTATTTCAAATAATTGTCGACATGAATTTAGATGTCAAAGTTATTAATGGATACGAGTATAAGTTTCGGGTAAACCAAACCTGGCAGGGCCCGCGAGCACAGCTATCTGAATCCGATGAAGCTGTATAAGCCACAACGGCTAACACCAAAAATATCACCGAAATTATCAAATATTTTCCGTTTAATATGTGGAGGGAACACGCCATCGTTGTAACTAACTGTATGATTTTTTTTTACATAATTTCAGTACACCATTGTAAAACGGATCATAACAACCCCTTTTTTATTGTCATGACGAATACTGTGTCACCTAGAACATTTCATTAACAAATACTGTGTCATCTAGAACACTTCTGAGTCACACCACACTGCGCTCGTCGCCCTGAGACATCGGTTCTTAAGTCTCATATGCCCAGTGATTACTCAAGCTCTCAGTACCCTTCAAACCGAAACACAGTAATATATGAATGATTGGCCCTAGGAGCGGTAACTACCTAGACGAATTCCTACATAGGAATCTTACTTCCGATACCAGTACCTTACTTGCTTTAAAATTTCAACTATACAGTCTCTAAATAAAATGTTCTGTGACCTACGAACAGACAGACAAAGCGAAATCATAAAGGTTTCGTTGTTACACTGGAACTAAATACCTAAAATTTGCTAATCCATACTAATGTTATAAATGCGAAAGTAACTCTCTCCGTCCCTCTGCCTGTTTTTTTACCTTTTCACGTCTCAACTGCCGAACCGATCTTAACGGAATTTGGCACAGAGATAGGTTGCATCCTGGAGACAGATGTAGGATCTTAGGATGTAGGATCGTAGGACTTCTTATTCCGCAAAATCAAATAGTTCCCGCGGGATATTTAAAAAATCCTTATATCCAAGTTGACGAAGTCGGGGGCATTAGCTAGTATATGATAAATTTAAAAGATGTATTACATAAATTTATAGATTTCATAATCAATAACTATAAAGTTTTATGAACATTATAATTACTCGTATATTTCGCTGAAGACAAAAGTTGACCTAATTTTGTTTAATATCCCGTGGGACTCGCGTTCAGAGTAATTACAGTTTTATGTTATTTATTACTCGTCTACGCCTGCCTGTAATTGAATTTTATATACTTTAAGCAGATTAGAATACAAAATCAAATAATTACATAATTTTTCGTTTAAACTGAGAAGCGTAAATAAATATTTTATTATTTAAATGAAACTAATTTTACGGATTTTATCGCGTTTAATTTTTAAGTATTTATACATACATACATACTCGTACATAAGATCACGACTGTATCCCATAAGGGGTAGTCAGAGACTGGGCACTTCACTGCAAAAACAGATGACTGCCACAGTCCACGTTTCACCAAAACAATATAATGCACTTGGTGTGATAGGTGGTGAGCCCATCGCCACCATGCGCTGTTGGGTGCACAGTGCAGTTTAATTCCTTACTCGCCTTTTACGAGATCCATTGGATGAGATGGAGTGGTAGTATTCTTTTAACGAGCCGCCACCACACGGCTTCTATTTATAACCCGGACGTTTTAAGCGCTTTACAAGACCCGTGGTCAAGGAAGGACTGAGGTATCAGACATCCTGATCTTATAGTTAATCCAGGGTACCTTCAGCTTTTTAATTATTATTTTTGGTCCGATCTACGCAAAATGAGCTAACAGTGTCTTAAAGTCTTGCAGTGGTATGCTTGGTTTTTCATTTAATTTTATTAATGATAACAATCCGGTGGTAGTACCCGACCATCCGCTCTATTGCAATTAGGGCGTTCACAATCTAGCCTGTATACTCCTGCACCTTGTAGAGGGGCATCATACTTTACAGATGATAAAAATGAACCAAGGATGGATCAGAATCACCTTGAGCTTCACGCTTTTGAAAGCGTAATTTTATTGGATAAACATGACCACGTCGTGCGGAAATTTTTATGTAATTTGTGAATAATATTATGTAATATGCCATTGAAAAAAAAACCCCGACACTTACTGCCGGTTCTTCTCTGAGAGTCTTTTTTCCACAAAGCTTAAATTTAATAAAGATGTTTTAACTGTGACTTTTGACTTTGAAAACTTTGCGTTTAAAAAAATCAAAACCTCGATCGTAAGCTATAATTCATCATCATCATCATCATTTCAGCCTTTAAGTGTATTTAATGATTTAATATATTTATTCAGATGTTCCAGGAAGATGCCGCTGCCCATCTCCTGGTTATTATTTCCCTCTGTAGACTTTTGCTTTCTTTTTTATTGGATAAAGTGATGAAACGAGCAAAACGTTCAACTGATGGTAAGTGCAACGTCTGCCCATAACAAATGCTGTGTCACCCAGGAAATTTCTGTGTGACAACACGCTGTGCCCATCACCCTGAGTCATAAGTTCTTAAGTCTCACATGCCCAGTGCTTACGCTAGCTCACAGTGCCCTTCAAACCGAAACACAGTAATGTTTGCACACTACTGCTACACGGCAGAATAACTGGCCCTGGGGCGGTTTCTAGCTAGACGGATTCCTGCATAGGAGTCCTACCACCAGTTAGTTATACCTTTTAGTTATCACAAAATCTAAAATAATTTTATACCTTTATATAAATCAGAACGCAGTGCAGTAAGCTGTCGCTCTGGCTAGCTCATTAAACGGACGTTTACTGACGTTAATGCGAAAACGTTGCACAATATTCGCCACCAAATCAAATCCTGCACGTAATTGGAAAACGCTTTTGTGGCATGTTACACTTTGTTACTTTTATCATGAACATGCCCGTTACTCATTTAAATGAAACTAATTTTACGGATTTTATCGCGTTTAATTTTATTATTTATAACCCGACGTTTCGAGTGCTTTACAGCACCCATGGTCACGGGGGGACTGAGGTGACAGATGTCCCGATGTCATAGTTAACCCGGAGTACCTTCAGCTTTTAATCATTATTATTGGTCCGATCTACGCAGAAAGAGCTTACTGTGTCTTGAAGTCTTGCAGTGGTATGCTTGGCTTTTGATTAATTTTTATTAATTATAGGATCCCAAGCTGGTGGTAATACCCAACCATCTTCTCTATTAAAATTAGGATGTTTTTTAATTTCGATAGCCTCGCGAATCATCTTTGGTAGGAATCGGTGTTCTTTTGCAAGGATCTGTGGTTTATCAAATCTGATGTAATGGTTGGGATTATCCAGAACATGGTCACAGACTGCAGACTTCCTGGAGCGACGATGCTTCACATCAGCTATATTTTCTTTTACGCGGGTTTTAACTGATCTTTTTGTTTGAACTTTGTAAGAGAGACCACATTCACAATCCAGCTTGTATACTCCTGAGATCTGGTAGCGGCGATTTCCGCGAAGTAACGCCTGATTCTATAAACCAAATTTCGTGTATACCTGAACTAAAACACGGGCGAATCTCTAGAACATTTCTGTGTGACTCCACCAAATTTTCTAGAACGCGAGTAACCAATTTCATAGTACGCGAGTAACCTGGGTTCGATTCCCGGTGCCAGCACCTCTAATATTGTTCTACAATTTTAAGTGCTGATTTACCACGTGATTAGCGGTGAAGGAAAACATCGTGAGGAAACCTGCATGTCCGAGGAATAGAAATATTTCGAGGACATGTGAAGTCCGCCAACCCGCATTGGAGCAGCGTGGCGGATTCTTCCTAGCTCCAAAACCCTCTCAGAAATGAGTGGAGGCCTGTGCTCAGCAGTGGGACATTTATAGGCTGAAACTTTTATTCGGTGATGTGATTGCTGTTAGCCTTTTTGGCTTTTACAGATTCATCGGACACTGTACCGGGCCCCTGATCCGCGTGCCAGGTTTGGTTTGGCCCAAACATAAATAAATAAATAAACTCCTAACTAACATTCAAATCAGCCACTGCCGCGTTTGCTGTGTGCTTTAAGTCATCTAATCGCCGTCCGAGGGAGTCAGCGAACCTCCGTTCGGCAGGACTTGTGTGTCGGTAACTCTGGGCGGTGATAACCGCCCTGGAACGCGGGCGAATCGTGTGTACGCGGTGTGATTGTTGGCTGCTGCGCGCCGCTCTCTGCGGCGGTCGCGCGTCGTTGTGCGTGTTGTATATTGAAGCTTCTTACTGTGTGTACAGTGTTAGCCGGATCGTGACTGACCTTATCGTGGTCAGAGACTGCTGTGACGTCCGTGTCGTTGCGTTCGGTCGCGTTTTTATTTGATCGGTAGTTCGCTGCTGCAGCCGCCAATGTGTTAGGATGAGCCGCGGCTTTTTCGAAAAACCGCCGTGATATTTATCTGAAGTGTTCAGAGATTAATGGCATAGACAGTCGCTGTCGGTCTACGTTGCATTGATACCAACCGGCTCCGGTGGCGTTTCGCAAGAATCGATTTTGAAATATTTGCGTTAGACGGGCTATCCGTTTACTAACGAATGTTCAAATGTTGGCTATGTTATGCTGCAGACTTAAGAAGCTACATGCCGAGAACCGAACCTTACAGAAAATGAACGAACTGTGAATGCTCTGGTCAACAAGGAAACCGGAAGGCACAGCTGGTATATAATAAACATCAGAAAATTGACAACCGATGGTCTCACATGTGCATCCAAAATGTCCTTCATTCGACGGCCGTCTTATAATCTAGAAATGTTTTATAAAAATAGTGATATCACTACCAAAGCTGGAGGGTTTATATGTTTGAACGTGCTCATCTTAGGAATTTTTCTAAAAAGGTATCCGGCAAAGTCGAATAGCACCTATCTCTTTCCTACCGAGGTATAAGAGGCTACTAAGGTATTGTGCGGACAGCGTTTATTCTGTGCAGAATATATCACTATACTGCTCGTGGGAACGCAATAGGGAGTAAGAGTTTCTGACTCGTACCAAAATGGCCGCGGCGTAGTTCGCCGCCCGTCACGTCTCGTTTCCCGCGGAGGCGAAAAATGGGCTACATGAGTGGCCTCTGTCTTCCCTTATAAGGCGTGACAGTATGTATGTAATCTTAGGAAGTACTAATTTGATTTTAATAATTAGAAAAGTACGGTTATTGGAGAAGGTTCTTGGTTGTAAAACTTCTTTTTTTTTTATTATTGTATTAAGTGACGAAACGAGCAAAACGTTCACCTGATGGTAAGTGCAACGTCCGCCCACAACAAATGCTGTCACCCAGAATATTTCTGTGTGACACCACACTGCGCCCGTCACCCTGAGTGAGACATCAGTTCTTAAGTCTCAAATGCCCAGTGATTACGCTAGCTCACAGTGCCCTTCAAACCGAAACACAGTAATGCTTGCACACTATTGCTTCACGGCAGAATAACTGGCCCTGGGGTGGTACCTACCTAGACGGATTCCTGCATAGGAATCCTACCACCAGTTCATGCTGTAAAAGCAGACACACTGTGAGAACCGATCATTACCGACAAGGGGTGAACCGTGAATGCTTAGATTAGCGAGGTACCATGCCGTGCGGCCCAATCATGTGATCAGATTAGTTCACGCGGGTAAAACCGCGGGGCGCAGTTAGTTGACGATAAATCTATGACCCTCGTTCGGGGAAAGTTTCCTAACGAACTTTTTGCCGCTGTCGCCGGCGACAAGCGGGCCACCTCTTTTCATCCTCAGAGATCGGGTTTAATGAGTCAGCGAGAAAATGGGACGTGCTTGAACAAAGCTAGGCTTCTAAATCCTTAATTTATTTTGATTATACTCTGTTAAGAATATTTTTATAGCATAGTATAAGTATTATTCTTTAATTATAAAACTTGAATCTAAGGAATACATTGGGCGGACTTAATGCCTACAGACACAGACTTAGTCTCTGCCAGTCAACCCTGTGAGACTTGAAAAATGTCGGCAGGTGCAATGTTTTTAATAATATTTTTTTTTATAAATACGGTGAAGATACGCAGCTAGCCTTATTCTGGGGTCACCCCGCCAAAGAGCAACTAACGACTAGTCTCGCCCCTAGCCACGCAGCCACTGGCTTGAAGGAGAGGAAGGGAAAAGTATTAGGTAGGAAATCGATATGAGGAATCAACTGCGAAAGGAACTATAAGGTATGGGGCACTTCTATCTCGGAACGAGCAGGGGGATTTTTAATTTAAACGCAAAAAATTACTTTGCGTTTGCTTGAAGTTATGTAAGCCACGTGATAAACCAATATTTCAAGGTTGACTTAAAGACGAAATTATTGTGTTAAAGTAATCTCGTACCGTAAAACGTTTCGTATATAACTTTAGAGTAAAACGTTCACCTGATTATAGGTGCAACGTCCGCCCATAATAAATGCTGTGTCACCCAGAACATTTCTGTGTGTCGCCACACCGCCTGTCACCCGGAGACATCAGTTCTTAACTCTCATATGCCCAGTAATTACGCTAGCTTAGTGCCCTTCAAACCGAAACACAGTAATGTTTGCACACTACTGCTTCACGGCAGAATGACTCAACAAAATTCACCAATCGTGCACCCAAATTGTAGCACAAAAACAATATTTTAACCAATGAGAAAAAGGCGCGGTTCTTGTTATTAACGAATTAAAAACAGTGTCATCTATCGATCTAATACTGAACTAGATAGTCACTTCGGTAATCATGTAAAATGCTCGGTTTTCAACAAAGTTCACTCGGTTTTCAAAATATGTAGTTTTCAATGTCCTTGAAGTGAAATAAAAAATCATTTATTACAAGATTTTTAGGGTACCGTAGTCAATAAGGAACCCTTAGGGTTTCGTCATGCCCGTCTGCGGCTTTGGTCAGAGGCTCGTGGTACTAGACAGCTGTAATTTGGCATAGTGTACATATGAATAACGCCGACAAAGTGGTAAAATGAAATCTTGAAAATACGGTTTTTTAGGGTACCTCCCGTCCTACACGTAGAGTCCCCACATTTTTTTTTCGTCCATGTCATGGTGTGGGGTATCGTTCCATAGGTATTTCAGGGTACAGGATGTGTGCGAACAATTTTTCGATTTAGGGATCCGTTTGCGAAATATTAAGGTTTAAAGTGCTATTTTTGGGAAGAGTCAAGTGGAAACCCCCCGCCCCTCCCCCCTCCCCTTCTAGCTAAGTGGGCTTTACAAGTTAACGAGTAAAAGTAGAATGCTTTGTATAAATTTCATTAAAAATTGTTTAGATAAAAGTTGATAATTGTGTAAAATAGTTAGTAAATGTAAGTTTATGAACCATGTAAAAGATCATGCAAATACCCCAACAGTGTCGCAGTAGGTTTTGTAAGCAATTGGTTATTGCCCTTGCATAATATTTGGAGACTTTAACGGAGACTATCTCGGTAAGGACTATGCAGTATTCAAATTAATACCTTGGTCATCAAACTTAATTACAACCGCTTGCCTCTACATGTGGTGGTACTCAAGTCGATATTTTTTTAACTTCCCTTGTGAAGTTGTATTTATAACACATTCTTTAATCACTTTCGTCCTGCGTAGGCCCGTTCTTTGACGTTATTAGCCGTCAAACCGTGAACTCAAATTTATTAATAGGTTCAAAGTATCAAACTAACAGCACCCTTGTAAGTCCGCATATTGTGACGCGCAACTACGGAACCCTACATTGCGCGTGTCCCGCCACGCACTTGACGGGATTTTAGATTGGTATAGAGGTTGTAAATAATAAATTAAATTGCGTATAAATATATATTAAGGGTTATATCAAGGATTCGAATGAATATTTTCAAAAAAATACTTCATAACTTCGCAACCGCTGAAACAAACACGATAAAACACAATCTGCGTTGCTTTTAGAGTTATTATCTACAATCTGTGTTACGTTCATGTCTATCGCTTAAGTACTTCTCCAGACACACAGACAAAATTTCTATTTTATATACATGTAGGATGACTTTTTTTTAAGCTACTTTAAGCCTCTGTAGATGTAGTAGTATACGTTGTTGTCTCTATCGGAAATACATCTGTGGGTCGGCATTTACTGCAGTCAATATAATTGGATCGCGTTAGTTCATATTCTGTTTCAGTGAAATTGCATGAAAACGGTTTGATACATCCTCTTGGTAGATTATCTCCGAATATCGTGCAAATCTTCTTCAAATACCAATTGTCCTCCACTTCGAAGATTGTGTTCCTCGGTCCTATTTCAACAACCGGACTGGCGTCTATATTAAGCTGGGTATATTTCGAAGCCGCGAAGCTAGCGAGGGAACCTTTGGTAAGGACACAATGTCTGAACCTCTGGGGGTCAATACCTGTTTCACAAAGGCACGCCTCGCTTGAGGATCCTGTAACAATATAAAGTAATAAAATCCAGTGCCATTTCTCACTCTCTCTTATTTCGTGGTGGTCATAAGAGAAGTCACATGAGAAGCTCAAAAGTATCTCATGTGTCCAACTTAATCATCTCATACGTTCTATCAAAGTATAAATACAAGGATCATCAACGCCCCCCCCCCCCCCCCTCCCTCATCAGGCAGACTCCTGCGGCATCAACACTGTCTCCATGCGTCTCGGCTTACTGAAGACATGGACACAGCTTCCTTTCCAAATCGCCTGACGTCACAATTTCTCCGTAAAAAAAAAGTAAAGTTTCAGCCTATAAATGTCCCACTACTGAGCACAGGCCTCCTCTCATTTCTGAGAGGGTTTTTTGGAGCTAGGAAGAATCTGCCACGCTGCTCCAATGCGGGTTGGCGGACTTCACATATCTTCGAAATATTTTTTATTCCTCAGACATGCAGGTTTCCTCACGATGTTTTCCTTCACCGCTAAGCACGTGGTAAATCAGCACTTAAAATTGTAGAACAATATTAGAGGTGCTGGCACCGAGGATCGAACCCAGGTTACTCGCTTACTATGAAATTAAAGGCGAGCACCAGGCCCCTGAGCTACCACGGCTCTTTTCTCCGCCATCTTAAAATTGCAATTAGTGCTATGGCTAAATACCGCTAAAAATGAGCGGTACAAACTTTTGTGGCAATCTATGGGGGAGGCCTATGCTCAGCAGTGGACTAGTGATAGGCTGAAATGACGATGATGATGACGATTTTTATTCCTTAGACGTGCAGGTTTCCTCACTATGTTTTTCTTCACCGCTGATCAAGTCGTAAATCAGAACTGAAAAGTACTGAACAATTGACAATGTGCATCGGGGATAGAACTCGCGTACTATGAAATTAAGAACAAGCCCCCTCAAGCTAACACGGCTACAGTTAAGACTAGATTGTCTGTTTGTTCTTACCTTCTGCCTCACACTTCAGGTATTGCGCCTGGAGGAAAGTGTTCAGTCTCAGTTCGTTCAAAGCGCACATTTGGGGTACAGTGTACCTACCACTTCCCAGCAAGTAATAATCAACAACTACATCTCCCCCGATATTGTCTATGACCCACGGATACGTCTTCGTGAAGAACTTCGTGTCTCTATGCACGTCACCGTAGACCGATAGAACATAGGTACAGTCGACACAACAAAAAGCGGTAAAAGCAATAAGTAGACTTCTCGTTAGCATGTTTACTTTTTACAAATATAAATAAGTAATAGTAATTTCTATAAGAGTCATTCTTATATGCTTTATATATGGCAGATATTGAGACGCGCAAAATATTTGCGGGACACGTGAAAGATAATGTTTTATGGTTGAAATTTAATAGCCGTAATGCTCGGACTGTTTCAGAGTACAGTCAGCAAAAACAAATTTTTTTTTTATTTTTTTTAAATAATTTTTTTTTTTTTTTAAAAACGATGCCCCACAGTAGGATTTCTCCTGTGTCGTGGGTACGTTTTACAGACATAAATTCCAAATGCACAAACCACCCAGACCCGGAACAACTATCTGTAGGCCATACAAATATTTGTCCCGCGCGGGAATCAAACCCGCGACCCGCGGCGCAGAAGCCAAGAGCTTAGCCACTGCGCCAACCGAGCCGAAAATAATATATTTTTTAAATTACTTCTTATTCACTAATAGAACGACTTATGTTATGTATATTAGTTTGTTTTTTAATAGAAACAGACTTGCCGTGTGGTGACGGTGTGATAAAATCTGATACTCCGTCTCGTCCCGTGAGTGTCTTTAGAGTCAACTAAAGGAAATGCCTGAAGAACCTCATGGCTTCCAACAGGTTGCTTATATTTTATTTATTACGTTATTTCTTTATTATTTTTTTCTCCAGTTTAGAATCCTCTTGTAGAGTAAAGTAACAGTTTATAAGTGTCTAACTGATGTGCACAGGCCTCCTCTCATGTCTGATATATTCTTGGAACTAGAAAGAGACCGCCACGCTACTCCAATGCGTGTTGGAGATTTTTATTTTATTTCATAAAGTGACAAAACGAACAAATCGTTCACCTGATGGTAAGTGCAACGTCCGCCCATAACAAACGCTGTGTCACCCAGAACTTTTCTGTGTGGCACCACACTGCGCCCATCACCCTGAGACATTATTTCTTAAGTCTCATACGCCGAGTGATTACGCTCGCTCTCAAACCGTAATGTTTTTACACTACTGCTTCACGGCAGAATAACTGGCCCTGGGGTGGTACCTACATAGACGGATTCCTGCATAGGAATCCTACCACATATCCATGAAATAATTTCATTGAGGTATGGACATGGAGGTTTCCTTACGATGTTATCGTTCACCGCTGAGCACGTGGTAAATCGGCATCTAATTTCAATTCCACCCACGTAAAAAATCCGTCCCCGATTAATGATATACTTCACTATTTTCAGTTTTAATTTTTTTGCGCGGAACACTAATTCATTTTCTAAAGTTAAAGTAGCCTAAGTTATCCGCTATAATATCAGCTATATATCTGTGAAAGTCTCGTCTAAGTCGGTCCACCTGTTTCAGAGATTAGCCGAAACAAACATACAGACAGACAGACTGATAAAAATTTAAAAATTGTTTTTTTCTTATAAGTACCGTACATGCTTTCAGAATTATTTAGTAAAAAGCTGTTATTTTTTTATTACAAACAGACACTTAAATTTTATTTATTTGTATAGATAAAATGAAATTTAAAATATGTTTTATTGGTCGGCTCGGTTGGTACTGAGGTTAAGCCCTTGCCTTCTGCGCCGCGGGTCGCGGATTTGAATCCCGCACGGGAGAAGTATTTATATGGCATACAGATAGTTGTTCCGGGTTTGCGTGTGGAATTTATTTATGTAAAGCACACCCACGACACAAGAGAAATCATACTGTGGACCAATATTTTTTTTTATTAAAAAAAAACATTTTTTTTATTTATTCTTTATTTTAATTTGAATGGAATTTCAAGACTATTATTTATTATGGCAATAAACATTGGCATTACGAAAATGCGTTTTAAACGGAAATAAAATCAGCTTTACGCCACTTTAACTACGTAGATACACATAAAATTTTACGAATAATTTTAAAATATAACGCTAATAAACAATATCTACTAATCCTTTTATTTTTTTGGGGTATTTACATAGTTTTCTCGCCTGGTTGGAATATTTGAATATATAGATACATATATAAAATGAGATAAAATAAATAAGGTATAATAAGACATACACTAAACATAATACTGTACAATAAAATATATGAATAAATTCCCAACCAGACGGGAGCCCTCGGCAGGGGAGACCAAACGGCCGAGGGTTAGGGGGAAAGGGAAAGAAACCGGCGGACGATGCGGGCCGTATCACCGCCTTCTGCATTTGAGCACGAAGCAGCCCGTCACGGAGTCCCAGTCGCCTCAGATGTCCCGAGAGACTGACCGGGATTTTTTTTTTATTATTAACATTACCGGCAAACGCAATGTAGGGCAACCCCCGCTAGATTGGTGGTAGGATTCCTATGCAGGAATCCGTCTAGGTAGGTACCACCCCAGGGCCAGTTATTCTGCCGTGAAGCATTACTGTGTTTCGGTTTGAAGGGCACTGTGAGCTAGCGTAATCACTGGGCATTTGAGACTTAAGAACTGATGTCTCAGGGTGACGAGCGCAGTGTGGTGTCACACAGAAATATTCTGGGTGACACAGCATTTGCTGTGGGCGGACGTTGCACTTACCATCAGGTGAACGTTTTGCTTGTTTCGTCACTTTATACAATAAAAAAAAAAAAAGATGGAGCGACGACCTGCACGGTTTTGCGGGAAGTCGATGGACGCAAGTGGCTCAGGACCGTGTTTCCAATCTAAGGGGGAGGCCTATATTCAGTAGTGGACTAACGATGAACTGATATGACGATGATTATTTATAAATTGCAGCTTTAGTTCTTGTCTCTTGACTTATGGATCCACCGCTGAAGCGATTATTTTAGATGTCATTCGGGGAGCGGTAAAGTGTCGTAATTAATGTAATGCTTCATTAATTTTCTTTTATTAATCTGAAGTGTCCGTTGGATTCTAGTATTTGAAATAAATATTAAGTAAGAATTATGGTCTAAGTCAAACATATGTCGATTCTTAGGCCAATTTGGGAAATGTCCTTTAATATTCTTGATTAAAGAACCCGTATAAGCCTAACTAACCGCCGCCGTGTGGTGGCGGCTCGATGTAAGAATACTACCACTCTATCTCATCCAATGGATCTCGTAAAAGGCGAGTAAGGAATTAAACTGCACTGTGCACCCAACAGCGCATGATGGCGATGGGCTCACCACCTATCACACCAAGTGCATTATATTGTTTTGGTGAAACGTGAATTGTGGCAGTCGTGTGTTTTTGCAGTGAGTGCCCAGTCTCTGACTACCCCTCATGGGATACAGTCGTGATCTTATGTATGTATGTATGTATGTATAAGCCTAAAGTGAAGCAAGTTTCAGAGTATATCAACTAGTTTTTGAGATCACTCGCAACATAGATATCTAACGCTTATCAAGAAACGCATGATAGATAAGCAACTGCCAGTTCCGCGCTCATTGCGCGCTATAAATTCGATTTATTTCGAACGACTTACAGAAGTGATGATGATGATGATGTTCTCCTAGCCGGTTTCGACCACGGCGACAACTGCCGACTACTGTCGAGAGCCATCAACTGCGCAGGAGATATTATAGTGCCACAAGTGTACGCGCAAACACAGAGGCACTCACTCGTCCCAACCTACCCGCGCCCGATGTAACGCTGATGCGATAAGATCGGAGGTAGGCTAGTATGCAGTGTCAGAAACACGGGGACAATCACAACACAACCAGACCCGAAAACCAACAATTTATGTTTTAGCACAAATGTTGGCTCCGGCTGGGATTCGAACCCAGGACCCGCGGCTTAGTAGTCAGGTACTCTGACCACTAGGCCACGCGGTCGTCAACGTCAAGTTACAGAAGTAAAGACAATTTAAGGGGCCATTTTGAAAGTTTGCGAAATTATCATCAAGACTAAGATTCTCGTGATTTAACGCTAGGCTATTGGATTTCGTGGAGCTCCGGAAACGGCGTTTTCCACATCTATTCAATTTACTAATTCTAACAATGGGCTGGGTTGTTATTTCATCTGTAGACAATATTCGTACAACTCGCAGAACGTTTGTTCGATTTTATCGTTTCGTTACTTTGGAAGTGCCTGACTGAGGGAGTACTTGACCTAGCTAGTGCGGTAGACTACCAAGTAATAGACCTCGGCCTCCCGAGCTACTGCTGTCTCCTCCCGCTCCTTCCGAGATAGTAGTACCCTACACCTTATAGTTGCTTTCCCAACTTCCGCTTTCCCTACCCCAAGTCCATTCCGTCAAGCTAGTGGTCGCCGTGCCGATAGCTGCGTGCTGCTCTGGGTACGTGCGACCCCAGAATAAGGCTAGCCCTACCCAAGCATGCGGGGCTCTTGAGATTTGTGTGAGATTGAGTGGTCAGCCCTAACCAAGCATGCGGGGCTCCGATCGAGTGGACAACATCTTCCCTAGCTACTCGTGGAAACTCAGTGGGGAGCAAGAAATTGAACTCTTACCAAAATGGCGGGGACGTAGTTTGCCGACCGTCACATCTCGTTTCCCGGGGGGTCGAAAAGTGTACTGCGGATATGGTCTCTGCCTACCCTTTATGTTACTTTAGATAAATGAAGGTGCAGTCGTGTGTCTATTTGTTTACGTGGATATACTTTAAGAAAGTACTTTATTTTTTTGAAAGGTTTTTACATGTCCACGAAATATTTCTATTCCTAAGACATACAGGTAAACGACGCCCGCGTGCGCTTCGGCGACCGCTCTCTACTACGGAACATTTCGAATTACTTACGGAACCGTTACAAAAAACGTTCACCTGGTTGTAAGTGCAACGTCTCATCATCATCATCATCATTTTAGCCTATCATTAGTCCACTGCTGAACATAGGCCTCCCCCATAGATTGCCACAAAAGTCTGTAGCTCTCATTTTCGGGAGATTCTGCCTGTTTGGCTGGTTGGCAACCGCAGTTTATTAATTCAGACGTTTCAGGACGACACTGCTGCCCATCACCTGGTTTTTATTTTCCCTTTGTCGACTTTCAGATGACGGGATGAGATGGGTCGGAAGATGCAACGTCTGCCCGTAACAAATGCTGTCACCCATTTCTGTATGGTACCACCCCAGGGCCAGTTATTCTGTCGTGAAGCACTAGTGTGCAAACATTACTGTGTTTCGGTTTAAAGGGCACTGTGAGCTAGCGTAATCAGTCTCAGGGTGATGGACACAGTGAGGTGTCACACAGAAATGTTCTGGATGACACTGCGTTTGTTATGGGCAGACGTAGCACTTACCATCAGGTGACGTTTTGCTCGTTTCATCACTTTATACAATAAAACAAAAATCCGCCACGCTGCTTCAACGCGGGTTTGCGGACTTCACATGTCTTCGACTAATTTTTTATTTTGTGAGGAAACCTGCATGTCTGAACATGCAGGTTTCCTCACGATGTTTTCCCTCACCACCGAGCACGTGGTTGATGATAGATCATCACTTAAGATTGTAATTAACAATTTTACTGATGCCGGCACCGAGAATCGAACCCAGGTCACGCGCATACTATGAGATTTAAAGCGAGCGCCTAGCCCCTAAGCTACCACGACTCTCAGTTAAACAAAATCCATTTACTTTTTTCACAAAATTATTATCAGCCAGCTGATTTTACGGCCGCAATGTTCTGGAACATTTTATGAGTTGAAGACGAGCGTTTAGGACGATTAATGGCGTTACCCTTCATTCAATAATTCTGAAAGGACTCTCGTTTGTTTTTCACTTTCAGTTGTTATTAAAATCGATTTAGATAAAAGATTTATGTCTTAATTATATAATAAACAGTAAGTGTTAGATTCCCCCAACACATCAACACCATACATGAAATATTTTCGCATCGAAAGCCTGCCAGAAAATTTAGAACAGACCCTGAAAATTACGATAATGTTACATTTTCGATGCAGTTTGTTTTACTAGCCTTCTTGGCTTCTACAGCTTCTTCGGTGTCTAAGCTGATTGGTTTCCATCAAACCAAACTTGCAGGCCCCTGATAGTAACATAAATAGAAGAAATAAATTATAGGAACCACCGGCTTGGATTCCTATAATTTATTTATTTATTTATTTACTCTTTAGTGTATTCAACTTTATGAAAAAGGATTACAAATGGCGGACCCTAATGCCTTTTGGCATTCTCTTCCAGTCAAACACGTGCATGGAGAAATAATGTGATAGGTGCCTTAAAACATATTATTATAACAAACCGAACATATTATTATTAACGACTAAGTAATTGTTACAAAAAAAATACATATATTTATTATATAAATAAAATAAAATGTATCTTTTTTTGTCTGTTGGTTCTTCGTACACTTTTACCCGCGCACATCAGCTATCCTCTTCACTCCAAGGTTTGCTGGAACAAAACTCTTTTAGAGTTAAGCTCGTTTTTGTACATTAATTACTTATAATTAGACTTAAATACTCTAAACAAAGTTATTAAGTAGTTTACACAAATGTAGTGCATACAGATAACTATAAATAAAAATAAAGTTTTTGTGTCTCTGACACTAATCATGCGTTACCTGTTATATATTTAGTTATATAAGCTGTGGTAGATTCTCTAAGGCCAGCTACCACACGGCACAGCAGTTTTTTGACAGTGGTTAATAACTTTTGCTAATTCTCGATGCGTCAACTTTTTCGGGAGGTATCGTGATCACGTACCTAAAAAAAATCCGGATGTCCGCGTCAAATTTTTTTAACCAGTTTTTTTTTCAAAGTAGCAATATTAGATGATTTTTCAAAATAATTTTAATGAATTAATTAGAGTGTTTTCTTGATATGAGTCTATTCAAATTAGCATATAAGTGCAATATAATTGATAGAGGCATTGGAGGCCCCCGAATCGCTTGACCTTGACATGTCGGGTATGAAGCACTATCTCACGCCGTTTCGCGCCATGAGACGTGCAAATGCAGTTAAAACAAGTGAGAAAGAGATACAAAATGGCACAATTTCTACCATTAATTTGATTGCACGTGTCAAATTAAACGTACGTTTTGATATTTATATATTATGTGTAAAAATTGGATTCGAGTTTTCATTCTGAAAATCTATTCAGTGATCTGTGAGTGTAGTGATATCTATTCTGTGAGTGTGTGAATATTGGGATCGTGTTTTTTTTTTAATTTTTTTAATTGTATGGTTTTTATATTTTTTTAATGAAAAATATTAAATAGTAACACCGTGTGTTGACGGCTTAAGAGAATCTACCACCCCACGGGATAAAATGTCATCCCGTGCGATAGTAATAGTCGACAGAGGGAAAATGAAAACCAGGAGAATGGGCAACAGCATCTGAATAAATAAACTTCGGTTGCCAACCCGCTTGCCAAGCGTGGCAACCATGGCGAAAATCCCGCAAAATGAGAGAAATGATGATGATGAAATAATAAGTTGTTGTAGTCTCAATTCTCCCCCTCCGCGGTCGCATCATGTTACCGGAAACCTGAATTTTTTTTAACTTTTTAATCTATTTCAATACATATAATATTGTATATAAAACTGATGAAACAAAAAACACCGCGATTCCAATTCCTTATTTACCCGCTCAATAAATTCCCGAATATCACTTCTTATTTTGGCAGTCAGAGTAGGTAATCTCTTTGATATAAGACTTAGTTTAAAATCATTAAGCAAAGGACGTCAACACGTGTGTTGACGACTTCGCTCCCTAAAAATTTTGTATGTATGTATGTTTGTTAAAAAACAATATTAATACTATATAACTTACAGCTCATACTAGTTCGTTTGGGTCAAACCATATCACGTTTTAAAATACTACTAGCGCCATCTATACACAATGTGGAAAAACCGATGTTTTAAAGTTGTCCTTGAGATGAAATGAAACTTACCAATAGATTGAGCGCTGTACGAGATGGTAAAATTTATAGCGTACATACATATCAATTTACAAGTAGAATATATTATTTTACTGCTCTAAAACTTATAAAAGTCTGCTATACAATATAGGAAAAATATAAAATTACGCACTAGAATCTTCAGATTACTCCACTGAGGTAAAGTTATAAGTCTATGTATTTTATATGTATTTTAATTAAAAGATGTTCCACAGTAGCGCATAAACGACTCAACGGATTTTGATGAATGAGGTATCAGTCGATTCGTTATTATGAGTATGTTCGGGATGACATAAGCTACATTTTATATGAAGAAATCAATATGACGGATGTTACAATCAAAAGAATGGGATTGTTCTATAACAAAGCTATAAGCGAGTTGGCGATTTAGTAATTGTGATATCCGAATAATGAGTTCTGTCAGTACATGGGTAATGACACACTCAAATGTAGGCCAAAGCGAATGTATTGCCAACACCAATAAACTGAGCGACGAAAACGGATGTGTGCTTCTGTTTGAGTTATTTTTGCGTTTGAAGGGCACTGAGAGTTATGATATGATATGATATGAGACTTAAGAACTGATGTCTCAGGGTGACGGGCGCATTGTGGTGTCACACTGTTCTGGGTGACACAGCATTTGTTATGGGCAGACGTTGCACTTACCATCAGGTGAACGTTCCGTCACTTTAAAAAAAAAAACGTGTGAAAAAGTAAAATGGTTTTATATTAGCGCCATTACTGGTGGTAGGATTCCTGTGCAGGAATCTTTCTAGGTAGGTACCACCCCGGGACCAGTTATTCTGCCGTGAAGCAGTGGTGTGCAAACATTACTGTCTTTCGGTTTGTAGGTCACTAGAGTAATCACTGGGCATATGAGACTAAAGAACTGATGTCTCAGGGTGATGATGAAATGTTCTGGGCGATACAGCATTGCTATGGGCAGACGTTGCACTTACTATCAGTTGAACGTTTTGCTCGTTTCATCAATTTATCCAATAAAAAGAAAACTGTCCGGGGCTTCGGTTTATATTAATTATCTAGATCGAATGAAACCAGTTTGTTTCGTACACTACTCAAGTTGAGAAAATCCTATATAGAGTTAATCCGACGAAAGCCGAAGCCAGTAAGTACATAAGCCGTTTGGTGAAAATTTTTAATATAAAGCTTATTATAATTCCACTGTAAACTTTCCTCTCCTCATTTTTAACCGACTACAGAAAAGGAGAAGGTTATCCATGTGACAAAATATTTTTTCCTGTATGTTCAGCGATAATTCTTTACCACGTGGTGATTTATATGCAGGAATCCGTCTAGGTAGGTACCACCCCTGTGCCAGTCATTCTGCCGTGAATCAGTAGTGTGCAAAGATTACTGCGTTTCGGTTCGAAGGGCACTGAGAGCTAGCGTAATCACTGGGCATATGTGACTTAAGAACTGATGTCTCTGGGCGACGAACGCAGTGTGGTGTCACACAGAAATGTTCTGGATGACACAGCATTTGTTATGGGTAGACGTTGCACTTATCATCAGACGAACGTTTTGCTCGATTCGACACTTTATTAAATAATAATAAAAAAAAGTATTAGAAAGTAGGTAACTCAGGGTTGTTCCATATAAATTTGGTCAAGTTCTGATGAGAAATACATCAAACTCATAAAGTTGCATTGCACCCAGGTCACCCAGACCATTTCTGTGTGGCACCACACTGCCCTCGTCACCCTGATACTCCAAAGTCAAAGTCGAAGTCAAAATTTCTTTACTCAGTTTAGGCTTTTATAAAGCTTTTATGAATGTCAAAATCTACACCGGTTCAAAAAATAAGACCTTTTAGAGAAAACCGGCCTGAAACTCTGGGGTATTTTTTTTTAATGTCTTAGTACATAATGTCATTCATAAATTACATAAAAATTACAATTTAGTAGCCAGAGGTTTAGCAAGTGCAGAGTAAGAGTTATTTCTACATATCTCTGTCCTCTATATAATGATCTATTTTATAATACCTAGGCTTTTTCTAATAATATCTTCTTGACAAGTTTGTTCAATTCTATGTCAGTTTTGTGAGTCACACTTTTAGGAATTTTGTTAGAAAATTTTATAACAAAATTCCAGTCTTAAGTCTAATATGCACATTAATTACACTAGGTGAGGACCGCGTGGCTTCAACCAACTTCGACCTGACTTCAACGCCACATTGCCTAGGTTCAAATCCAAGCCGAAGCCAACATCTGTGCGAAAACACAAATTTGTTGGTTTTAGGGTCTGGTTGTGTTGTAAGTGTCCCCGTGTACCTGACATTGCATCCTAGCGTACCTCCGGTCTTATCGCATGAGCGTTAAATCGCGGGTAGGTCGGTTCGAGTGAGTGCCTCTGTGTTTGCGCGTGCACTTGTGGCACTGTAATAACTCCTGCGCAGTTGATATCTTACGATAGTAATCGGAAATTGTCGCCGTGGACGTAAATCGGCGAAAATACATAGTCAATAATGTATTTGATTATGGTATAAAAAATAGACAAAAAGAGGACAGATAGGTAGCATCTGTCGCCGGTTTGTTCCCCGTCAGAGGAACCTCATAAAGAAACGGTGATAGGCTGTAAAAAAAAACTATAGATAATAGAATCAGGCGTTACTTTGCGGAAATACATTATAATGAAGGAAAGTAAGTTAATTTTCTAAGATCCGCATGCAAAATATAAAGTGGTGTACTCGTATATTACCTAGTGGTTTTGAAGAGCACCGCCTGCCCTCCCTCAGTAGCGTGAACAAGCAAACTAACTCCGCCACCAGATAACCTCCACCGACCACTAAAATACTACCACTAGGTAATATACACCACTGAAGTCTAGAACACGACACGTGTTTCGCCCCAAAACGAGGCATTATCAAGTGTCGTAGACTCTTATACGGACAGCCGCCGAGTGATCTCGGCTCGGCTTGTATTTTGCATGCGGATCGGAGCGAACTTCGAAACATCATCATCATCATCATCATCATCATTTCAGCCTATCACTAGTCCACTGCTGAACATTGGCCTCTCCCCATAGAATGCCGTCAAAGTTTGTGGCTCTCATTTTAGGGGGATTTTGCCATAGTTGCCACGCTCGGCAGGCGGGTTGGCAACCGCAATTTATTTATCCAGATGTTCCAGGAAGATGCTGCTGCCCATCTCCTGGTTTTCATTTTTCCTCTGTCGACTTTTACGACAACCACGGGATGAGATGGGGTGGTGAGTTCTCCGAAGCCGCTACCACACGGCGTCCCACGAAACATAATTAATCAAAAATTTGAAACACTAACTAGTAGCTTACTACCGGTGGTAGGGTCTATGAAGAAATCCGTCGAGGTAGGTAGGCTAGGTCGTACCGCTGTCCCGATTTTTCTGCCGTTGAGCATGCAGTGCAAACATTTCTGTGTTTCTTAAAAATAGCTCTTTTTATTGATAACATTGCCGATACTTGCGACTCGTTTACCCGATAGTAAATGCAACGTCCGCCCGTAACAAACGCACTGAGAACCACCGTAGGTACCAAGCTGCCTAGACTTATCCCAGTACAACGTTTCCGTGCAACGTTTCTGTTATTATTACCATTTATAACCGTTTATATAAAAGTAAAGTTACAGCCTATAAATGTCCCACTGCTGAGCGCAGGCCTCCTCTCATTTCTGAGAGGGTTTTGGAGCTAGGAAGAATCCGCCACGCTGCTCCAATGCGGGTTGGCGGACTACACATGTCTTCGAAATATTTTTTTTTATTTCTCAGACATGCAGGTTCCCTCACGATGTTTTCCTTCACCGCCGAGCACGTGGTAAATCAGCACTTAAAATTGCAATTAACAATTTTAGTGGTGCCCGCACCGGGAATCGTACCCAGGTCACTCGCGTACTATGAAATTTAAAGCGAGCGCCTAGCCCCTGAGCTACCACGGCTATAATTTGACAGTAAGTAACATTAATGTTAATACATGTTTATAAATTTTATTTTCATTAATTTCTGATATATAATTTCGGTGATGTAATTGCTGTTAGCCTTTTTGGCTTTTACAGCTTCATCGGATACTATGCTCACGGGCCAGGGGCCGCGTGCCAGGTTTGGTTTGACCCAAACATAAATAGACAAATAAACTCCTACAAAAACCTCGAAATTCAGCCTGTCGCTTTCGTTGCGTGCGTGCGATTTAGAATATCTCAAAACGATTTTAAGTCGTCTAATGACAGTCCGAGGGAGGCTGCGGGCCGCCATTCGGACTGTCGACTTGTGTGTCGGTAACTCTGGGCGGTGAGAACCGCCCTGGATCACGGGTGTATCGTTTGTACGCGGTAGGATTGTCGGTCGCGCGTCGTGGTGCGTGTTATATTAAAGCTATTGACCGTGTGTACAGTGTAGCCTGGAACGTGACTGACCGTATCGTGGTGAGGGAGTGCTGAGACGTCCTTGTCGTCTAGCACGTTTAGTAATTTCTGATAATCCGTGCGGTAGCGGCTTAAGAGAATCTACGACCCTATCTCATCCCGTGGGCATCGTAGAAGTCGACAAGGGGAAAATAAAAACCAGGAGATGGGCGGAAGCGTCTTCTTTGAACATCTGAATAAATAAAATGTGATCGTGAACTCGCCTGCCATGCGTGGCAACTTTAGCCAAATTCCCCCAAAATGAGAGCTACAAACTTTTGTGGCAATCTGTGGGGGAGGGCTGTGTCCAGCAGTGGCCTAGTGATAGGCCTAGGTATTATATTCAATGTGCTAAAATAACTACATTAAAAATTTTATTATTCGTAAAAATATATATAGTAGCCGTGTGGTGGCGGCTCTTAAAAAGAATACTACCACTCCATCTCATCCAATGGATCTCGTAAAGGGCGAGTAAGGAATTAAACTGCACTGTGCTTCCAACAGCGCATGGCGGCGATGGGCTCACCACCTATCACACCAAGTGCATTATATTGTTTTGGTGAAACGTGGATTGTGACAGTCATCTGTTTTTGCTGTGAGTGCCCAGTATCTGACTACCCCTTATGGGATACAGTCGTGATCTTATGTATATATGTATTCGTAAAAATTAAATTTGTTCTACTCTGCGGAACCAACTATTTCAAAACGTCGAGCCGTTCTAAAATATTGAATCAATATAGTTTGAAAGGCATCATTTGCAACAACATTGCTGTACTAATCACTAGCCCGTTGCGGACTTAGAGCGAGCGATCATACATACATACATAAGATCACGACTGTACCCCATAAGGGGTAGACAGAGACTGGGCACTAACTGCAAAACCAGATGACTGCCACAATCCACATTTCACCAAAACAATATAATGCACTTGGTGTGGTAGGTGGTGAGCCCATCGCCACCATGCGCTGTTGGATTCACTGTGCAGTTTAATTCCTTACTCGCCTTTTACGAGATCCTTTGGATGAGATGGAGTGGTAGTATTCTTTTAACGAGCCGCCACCACACGGCTTTGCACTGAGCGAGCGATCGAAATAAAAAAATACTATATCAAAAATTGAGATAGTGATAGGTACCGAATACCGAAAACGGCACGATTGTCTTGTAGATTAGATATTAATGTTATACATGAAGTCAATCTAATCTAAACTAATATTATAAAGAGGAAAGATTTGATTTTTTGAATGTTTGGTTGTAATGATTTAACTCAAAAACTACTGAACTGATTTAAAAAATTCTTTCACCTATATACAACTACATTATCACCGACTAACATGTGTTATATTTAATTTAAAAAACCCAGATTCCTACGAAAGTTGCTATGATGTAACTCAAGGTATCAAAAATTTACTGATAAAAGTCATTATTTGGCGTGCGCTGCAAAACCTATTAATGATAAAGAAATTAATGTACTACATTTTCATAGTACTCATCATTACTCACAAAAAAGTCCGCGAGGCTATATGTCTAACTAGAATTTCATAAAATGTATAGGTTACTGAAAACGTGAGTTTATTAAGAAGGCAGATTGATACGCCTTTGAATTTTTTTAATGGCTAGGTTATTAAATGAAGCAAAGGACGTCAACACGTGTGTTGACGACTTCGCTACCTAAAAATTTTGTATGTATGTATGTTTGTTGAAAAACAGCTAATTATATATCTTATAATGCATACTACTTCGTTCAGGTCAAACCATACCATGTTTTAAAATACTACTAGCGCCATCTATGCACAATATAAATATAATAATCAGGTGTTTTTAAGTCATCACTGTGATAAAATTAAAATGCTAAAACTAAGCATGGATCGAGTGTTGTAAAAAGCGAATTTTATGTTTATTTATTCAATCTGATGTAAACTAAAGGAAGAACATTATTTTGTAATGAACAATTTGCAATATATTATTAACCTCTTTAAAATGTGTAAAAGTCTGTTATATACTATGAGAATAAGATGAAATTTCAATATTATTTTTTTCTTTGAAATTTATTAAAGTCTGTTATGTACTATGCGAGTAATATAAAATTTCGAACCACAAGTTGGCACTATATTTGATCCACGCCATCTATCCATTAATATCGGTATTATTAAACAGTAATGAACGGAATGTATGGGATTGAAATAACTAGAACATCTTTTTTTATCTTTTCATTTCATTTAATCGAGTTAAAATTAATTGAAAATTATAAAAATTAATAAGAATGTAGTATGATTTTATACACAATTATTTTATTTTATCCAATTAAAAATTATACAATGTATAATTTTAGTACTACTACAATTTGAAAACCATTGCGACACTTGCTAGTTTTGGAATTAATTCATAGATGGCGGTATATAGACTTTGTGTTAATTGAATTTCAAAAATTCTTCTCGTTCTAATAAAAGGTATAAAAACATTAAAAAATATTAAAATACTGATCAGCGTTAATGATACTGTGTTGTATTGATCGTAACATAAAGTCTTTCTTATAATAAAAATATTTACTTAACATAATAAAAACAGATTAGGCATTTGTGGCCTAGGTAGTTTAAAATTACGTAAATTATAAATGACTCATGCCTAATACTTTTATTTTTACTTTTTGTTCACGGGTGACCAGGTTTTTATTGGCAGACGTTGCACTTACCATCAGGTGAACGTTTTACTCGTCTCGTCACTTTCTGATATGAAAAAAAGGATCAGACAGTTGAAATTGGGGTAGGCAGAGTGTAGTCTCTGTCTTTCCACTTGCTACGATCCGGACACACATCTTTCGTTTTTTCTACTTTGAGGAGCGTTTTCATACAAGCTCGTCAGCTACAGGTACTTTTGACATGGCCTTTCCTTAAAACGTCTTCGATCTGATCGTTCGCCTACGTCGACCATAACAGGCTTGCCCATTCACACACGTCTCATATATCTGTTTCGTCAATCATCTTTCATCCATCCTCTCCTCGTGTCAAAATCGTCTAAGCGCCCCTTTTCCCTATCTTTGTCATTACATCTTCTCCCACACCACAACGTTCCAGTATTACACACACTGTCTATCAAAGTCACTTATCAAAGTTCTAATTTTCGCATAGATCTTAATCTCATTTTCCCTCTGTCGACTTTTACGACACCCGCGAGTTGAGATGGGGTGGTAGATTCTCTTAAGCCGCCACTACGCGGCTGCCCATCTCATCCCGTGGATGTCGTAAAAGTGAAGGGAAAATGAAAACCAGAAGATGGGCAAGCAGAATTTTCAATAAATAAACTGGGGCAAAATCACCCAAAATGAGAATTACAACCTTCTGGTAATCTATAGCGGAGTCCCATGTTATGCGTCCATGCAGTATACTGGTGATAGAATGAAATGATGAATCATATTCTCATGCTTCTGCCAGACCCAACATTCGCTACCATGCATAAGTGTGAGGACCAGAGAGGGGTACCCTATGTACAGGCAGTCGCACCTAATACAACATAATTTAACACGTTGTACATGAGTTTTTTCGTTTTATTATTCAAGAAGTCATTTCTCTATCAACAGTTTATGTGGATTTTGGCGGATGATTTTGCCAAGGAAAAGGGTAGCTACCCACCAGATCGAGTGGTCTGATCTTGGAAGGACGTCTCTTCTGACTAGTAACATTTAGATGTTGTATATATAGTACGCTTTCTCAGAAAACTTTCATAGCGCGATTATGAAGTTTATGAAATATTTCTTGAGCTTCTCATGTCGCTACATGGATGATGGAATCGGTATCGTGTGCTGTCCGTTACACGGTTGGCGATTTCGTTACTGTGTACAGTGCTAGAGTCTAGATTGAACATGTTTGAGTCGGACGGTATGTTTTGCTACAGTGACTGCATCAACATACAATTAGGGAGGCGATTTGCTATTCTTTCAACTTTATGCCATAATGTATAGTCCTTATGTCTTAATTTGCCACGACGATATTATGACATACGACATTATATAATCAATACGTAAGCTCGCAGTATGTATTAACAAACAATATGGAGAAATTTGTGACATTTTTTAGTAATAATATTGATACAAAACATTGTCTCCAGAATAGATAAATGCATCAGAGCGTGCTTCGCATCGGTGCTCGTTTGTAGAGATATTGACTTAGCAGCCTATAGGGAAGTGAACATTCGACGTCTACTGTATCGATAATCGATTTATTCGAATTATTTCCACGATATGAAATACGATCACCATTATATGAGTCGCTTCGATTCGAAGACATTATTCAATCAGCAGATGGTCCCTTTTCCCGACGACCGCGTGGCTCAGTGGTCAGAGTACTTGAATTCTGAGCCGCGGGTCCTGGGTTCGAATCCACGCCGGAGCCAACATTTGTGCTAAAACACAAATTGTTGGTTTTCGGGTCTGGTTGTGTTGTGATTGTCCCCGTGTTTCTGACACTGCATCCTAGCCTACCTCCGATCTTATCGCATCAGCGTTACATCGGGCGCGGGTAGGTTGGGACGAGTGAGTGCCTCTGTGTTTGCGAGTACACTTATGGCACTACAATATCTCCTGCGCAGTTTATGGCTCTCGACAGTAGTCGGAAGTTGTCGCCGTGGTCGAAATCGACTAGGAGAACATCATCATCATCAGTCCCTTTTACTTACTAGGCAACTTCGCACGATTTTTAAAGGAGGAAAGGAAGTTAATACTACTACCACCGCCGGGAACAGACACCATGTTTTTTATTTTTTTTTATTGGAGAAAGTGACGAGACATGCAAAACGTTCACCTGATGGTGCAACTTCTGCCCATAACAGACGCTTTGTTACTCCGAATATTTCTGAAGTCTCATATGCCCAGTGATTACGCAAACTCTCAGTGCCCTTCAGACCGAAACACAGTAATGTTTGCACTATACTGCTTCACGGCAGAATAACTGGCCCTGGGGTGGTACCTACCTAGACGGATTCCTGCATAGGAATCCTACCACACTATACCCTCCGCCGCTGTTGCACTGTTAGTTTGCTAGAGCACGCTACTGAGGGCGGGCGGTGCTCTTCAAAAACTAAATAAACTTACGCCATTTTATACTTTGCATGCGGATCTTAGCAAATTAACTTCCTTTCCTTCATTATAATTGATTTCCGCAAAGTAACGCCTGATTCTATTGAATGGATTTTTAAAAACTTAAACTTGACAAAGCTAAGCTAACTTTCGGTCTGCTGTTCCGGCCTGTTTTTACTGGTTTATTGTATCTGACGGAGACTCGCAATCGACACCGATTAAAATGTCAAATGTTATATTTGGTCCTTCCTCCGATCATATCGTATAACCTTTTCAACGGAACAGTAAGTTTAACTCGAAGGAGTGCTTCTTCAGCCATTGTTTTATATCATATTGACACTACTTCTGTTTGTTTACTGGTAGATGTTGTAGTCGATAAATCTTCAACATGATTGCCATGGTCAAAGTTTGGAAGTTTTTTTTTACATGGGGAAATGCCTTCACGGGGTGAATGGCGGATTATGTCGGACTTGCACTGACTAAAACCCCATGGTGTTCCGCCTTCGCCGCATGTTAGTAGGGCCACGGGCACGCTCGGACACATCCGCCACCCCACTGGCGCTGGCCGCCTTGCGCCGATGCAACCGACGAATCGGCCACTACCGAGAAACACCACTGAGGGCAGCTCCTCTCGTCTCTCCTTCCTAGCAAGGCGCGCCGGAACGGCCTCTTTACGTTGAACCTAAGGGAACGCTGCGGTGTGGTTGAAGATGTAGTGACAAAGATAGAGAAACGAATGCTTAGATGATTTGGACACGTAAAGAGGATCAATGAAGGAAGATTGACGAAATAGATGGCGTACGTATCACAATCAGATCGGAGCTGTGAGGAAAGGTCGCGTTAAAAGTAACCGCAATCGACGAGCTTGTATGAAAACGATATTGAAAGTAGAAGAAGAGGAAGATGTGTAAGGATCGTAGCAAGTGCAACATGGTGGAGATCCGATTTCTGCCTACCCCAATGGGAAAGAGGCGAGACTGTATGTAAGCATGTATGTATGTACCATACGTTAATAATAATCAATGACAACTTCTTAATATTGTTCACAATTTATTAAAGTCGATAGAGATTTATGATGAAGGTGGCACAACACTATCTACGAAGGCCGATAATAAAGGCACGCTCTATTTATTTTTCAAGTACCACAAATAAAAAATAAGATGAAATGGCCTGTTTTGTATTCTGTTTCTCTGAAGAACTATATTATTAAAAGGATTCTGTAACATTTGAATGTTGTTAACCCGAATTGTCTAAGATTTTCTGCTCTACGTACTTATGAAGTTTTCATATATTTAGAACTAGCTAATGCTCGCGACTTCGACCGCGTGGATTTATTTTAATTGTATAAAGTGATGAAACGAGCAAAACAGTTCACCTGATGGTAAGTGCAACGTCTGCCCATAACAAATTCTGTGTCAGCCAGAACATTTCTGTGTGACACCTCACTGTGCCTATCACCCTGAGAAATCAGTTCTTAAGTCTCATATGCCCTGTGATTAAGCTAGCTCACAGTGCCCTCCAAGCCGAAACACAGTAATGCTTCGCACGCTACTGCTTCACGGCAGAATAACTGGCCCTGCGGTGGTATACATCTAGACCGATTCCTGCACAGGAATCCTGTGTGTATAGGATACCAGTTTAAATACCCCGTGGGAACCATTCAGATTTTCCGAGATAAATGTATCATTTGTCCGTCGCCAGGGTGCAAGATATCTATGCCGAATTTCGTTAAATTCAGTGCAATGGTTGAGCAGTGAAAAGGCAACGAACTGGCAGAGGGACAGAGAGCTATTTTCGCATTGATAATATTAGTATGGATGAAAATATCGTGATTTTTTTTAGATAAGCAACACGTGTATACAGATTATTTTAATATCCCGCGGATACTATTTGATTTTCTAAGATAAAAAATATCCTATGTCCGTCTCCCGGATGCAAGCTATCCCTGTGCCGAATTTCGTCAAGATGAATTCAGCGGTTGGACCGTAAATAGGCAACAAACAGACAGCCTCTGTCAGTTCACCTACAGAGAGATTAACTTTCGCATTTATAATATTAGTATGGATGAGGACAACGTGATTTTTTTTTTAGATAAGAGGTAAGTGTATATGAAGTCAAATTGAAAAAAAAATGTTCGTAATCTATCTAGTAGTTTTTGCGTGATGCCCGCACAACGGGCAAACCTGTATAATTTTAGCTAATTAAACTCATAAAAATGTATTACGTCTTCGTTATTTATTACCTTAGCGGTATATGTTTAGTTTATATTGTACTAAAGTAATTGATTTAAAATTATGTGATTCATTCTTAAACTAATTTATGAAGACTTATTTCATAATCCATTTATTGTATAAACTTTTGCTTAAATGTTTTTTTTAATCTAAAAATCTTTGATGAAACTGAAACTAGAAACTGTAGCTTTGTTGCAGTCCAAGAATCTGAACCATTACGACTTACTAGGCTTTTACATCAAAATCATACAATAAAATATAGAGAAAGTTATAAAAATATACTTTTGAGTAGATAATACAGATATGTAGAATATTTAAAAAATAAATTGCATTCATTAGTTCCTTGATAAAGTCGTAAACAAGGAATATAATAGAGCCTCTTATAGGCGTAGCTTAGGGGCGTAGCGGCTTAAGAGAATCTACCACCCCATCTCATTCCGTGGGTGTCGTAAAAGTCTACATAGGGAAAATAAAAACCAGGAGATGGGCAGCAGCATCTTCGGGGAACATCTGAATAAATAAACTGCTGCCAAGCGTGGCAACTACGGCAGAATCCCCTCTAAATGACAGCTACAAATTTCTGAGGCAATGGGGGAGGCCTATGTTCACTAGTGGACTAATGACAGGCTGAAACGACGACGATATATTGGATGCGTTATCTGGAATTCGATACCAATATTCATCCACACGGAACAGCCGCATTGCGTAACTCGCGACCAGTGGAGCGCAGGTGAAATTCCATCGATACATACGAATAAGAACCGATTTCACCGTTCGCTTTGGAAACCAAGTTTAATAAAATCTCGTTTTACTTAACTGATATCTCTAACTGGTATAATTTGATCTCGGTTTTCGTCTAACCGAGCTCACCAGCTCCATTTTGATCGCGTTTGGGAAAACGAAGTTTCCATTTTTTTTATTGGATAAAGTAATGAAACGAGCAAACGTTCACCTGGTGGTAAGTGCAACGTCTGCCCATAACAAATGCTGTGTCACCTAGAAAATTTCTGTGTGACACTACACTGTGTCAATCACCCAGAGACATAAGTCCTTAAGTCTCATATGCCCAGCGATTACGCTAGCTCACAGTGCCCTTCAAACCGAAACACAGTAATGTTTGCACACTACTGCTTCACGGCAGAATAACTGACCCTGGGGTGGTACCTACTCTACTGCGGACTCCTGCATAGGAATCCTACAACTTTCAAAAACATTACATGAAATATCGTCACAATCTAAAACAAACTCGATGTATTTCGTATTTTGCGACATCAAAAAGCCTGTTTCTGTACCTAGGTCACATAGATACATAGACAAACAATAAACAATACGAAATAAAAATATTTTTTGCGTTTACGTAGCTGTGCAATTGACAATGGCAGTTCTCTAAATGCGTTTAATGGAGCTAAACGTCGAAAATTGAGCGTTCAGAATTTGAACCGCGTTTAGCTTTAACTGCGTTCATTTGATTTTGATGAAATACAACACGGGAAAAATGGTGTAGTTTTGAAGAGCACCTCATAATAAGGTAATATACACAATTTTTATATTTTGCATGCGGTTCTCGTCAAATTAACTTCCTTAACTTCATTCTATTAACTATATTAAAATTATAATCAAATTCAAATCAAGAGCTGCAAGCCGTTCAGAGCTTAAAGCAAGAAAGAATACCAGACGAACTGATGACGTAAAGAATTTAAAATATTCCATTTGGATAATGTTGTTTCCAACAGAATGTACAAAACAATAAGAGAATCGGTTTTCATTTCGAAACTGAAACGCTTATAGAAATTCGTTGTCTGAATTGGAATTTCCCAGACAGCGTGGAAGTTCTTATTGTTTGCGATAACTAACTATGTATGTCATAGCACTCGTTTATTTTTAAAAAAAGTCTTGACATATCGTGATCAAATATTAATTTACTTTATTAGTATACTTTATTTGTATACTTTATTAGTATACTATCACATAAACGTCAACGCCCAGAAGGTTTTTTTTATAGGAGCAAGTGACAAGAACAGTAAAACATGGCGGCTTAAGAGAATCTACCACCCCATCTCATCCCGTGGGTGTCGTAAAAGTCAGACAGAGGGAAAATTGAAATCAGGAGATGGGCAGCAGCATCATCCTGGAACATCTTAATAGAAAAAACTGCGGTAGCCAACCCGCTTGCCAAGCAACTATGGCAAAGTCCCCCCAAAATGAAAGCTACTAACTTTTGTGACAATCTATGGAGGTGGCCTATGTTCAGCAGTAGACTAGTGATAGAGGCTGAAATGATGATAATGATGAAGTTTACCTGATGGTCTGCCCATAACAAATGCTGTGTCACCCAGAATATTTCTGTGTACAATACTGCACCCGTCACCCTGAGACATCAGTTCTTAAGGTCCGTATGCCTAATAATTAAACTAGCTCTCAGTGCCCTTCAGACCAAAACAAAATAATGTTTGGACATTACTACTTCACGGCAGAATAACTGGCCCTGTGTGGTACCTACCTAGTGACCTACCTACCTGGTTTACCACAGGCTCCGCGGTGAAGGAAAACATCGTGACGAAACCTCCATGTCTGAAAAAAATAATAATTTCTAAGTCATGTGAAATCCGCTAACGCTAATTGGAGCAGCGACCGAAGTGAATCAATATTAATCTTTATTTTCACCGACTCCAAACCCTTTCAGAAACGAGAGGAGGCCTGTACTCGGTAGATGGACTTTTATAGGCTGTAACTTTACTTTTTTATATTAAATTTATGTTAAGAAGAAAAGTCACAGCAGAATTACGAATAGAAAAAAAAAAATGAATCGAATCCGACGTTAACAATTTAAACATTCCTCGTCTCATCTGAATGACAATTTTTACGGATTTTATCGCGTTAAATTTAAACTATTTATAACCCGACATTTCGAGTGCTTTTCAGCATCTATGGTTAAAGAAACCTCGCACACGAGAAAACCGTACCGTAAGTCGTCTCGTCATAAAGTGACGAGAAGAGCAAAACGTCCACCTGATGATAAGTGCAACGTCTGCCTCTAACAAATGCTGGTCACCCAAAACACTTTTGAGTGGCACAACAATGCGCCCGTAACCTTGAGACATCAGTTCTCTAAGTCTCATATGCCCAGTGATTACACTAGGCTCTCAGTGCCCTTCAAACCGAAACACAGTAATATTTGCACACCGCTAGACGGCAGAATAACTGGCACTGCGGTGGCACCTAGATGGATTTCTGGATATGAATCCTACCACTGTGTTGAAGCCTGTTGTTACTGCGTTAAGAAGCACTCCGAGGCAATCCGAGCTGTTTTAATGTGAAAGAAAATATATTATTCACTAAATTATACTATTTACATTTCTTTATTTCTTTATTTTCTCGATGACTGGTCTAATTTGATAGTTGTAGTGTTGTGACCAAATAAGTAATGATATCGATCGCATATATTTATTGTATTTCGAACAATGACGATTCATCAGATTTTGATTAAAGTAAATAAATAAAGATTACTTGGCTTTATAATTAATTCGTTTCATAGTCGAGTACCTACCTATACCTACTTATTTTACAACAGCTTCGAAAATTTTAAAGAAGTTGGCATTATCAATCAAGAATTAATACGCTGTAACATCTTGTAATGAAATATAATATTAGTTAATAAATTACAAAAATACAAAAGAATCCGGCAGTAGTTTCTTACATTTTGAAAAAAATATCGAGTGTGTTATCGCGTTACGTTTATCGATATAGCTCCATCCCTATATGTTTCTCCGACTCTGGTATAGCCATTGTACGTGTGTAAACGTCATATTTTTATAAAATAATGCATACATAATGTTAAAAAGACGCTCGTTCAAGTTTTCACATGAGCTGTCATCGAGAAAATAAAGAAATGGAAAAAGTATAATATACATACATACATAAGATCACGACTGTATCCCATAAGGGGTAGTCAGAGACTGGGCACTCGCTGCAAAAACAGATGACTGCTACAATCCACGTTCCACCAAAACAATATAATGCACTTGGTGTGATAGGTGGTGAGCCCATCGCCACCATGCGCTGTTGGGTGCACAGTGCAGTTTAATTCCTTACTCGCTTTTTACGAGATCCAATTGGATGAGATGGAGTGGTAGTATTCTTTTATCGAGCCGCCACCACACGGCTAATATAATATAATATAATACAAATAGATTTAAGTGAAGCTAATTTTACGGAGTTTATCGCGTATAATTTTACTATTTATAACCCCGACGTTTCGAGTGCTTCACAGCACCCATGGTCACGGGAGGACTGGCGTGGCAGATATCCTTACACCATACTTAACCCGGGGTACCTACAGCTTTTAATTATTTTATTTTGAATTTTTTTAGTCCATTAAAAATACCCTCGAAACACCGGGTTGTAAATAGTTGAAAATTTAACGCGATAAAATCCGTAAAAATTTGTTTTATTTATATGTGCAGTATTCGCGTAAATCTAAGAAACCAATATTCCTCGTCTCACTTTTTAGAGGGTTTTCGACGATGGGAATTTCTGAGAGGGTTTTGGAGCTAGGAAGAATCCGCCACGCTGCTCCAATGCGGGTCGGCGGACTTCGCATGTCCTCGAAATATTTTATTTCTCAGACACGCTGGTTCCCTCACGACGTGTTCCTTCACCGCTGAGCACGCGGTAGTCCAGCATTTAAAATCAGAAAAATTTTAGTGGTGTCGGCACCGGGCATCGAACTCAGGTCACTCGCGTACTATTAAAATTAAGGCGAGCGCTTGGTCCCTGACCTACGTATCTAGTGCCGGACTACATTATAACTACTTGGAATTTATGTTTGATTTTCCAACTTTTTATTTTATAGCAAAAGTTACGATCAATGGCATTATGGTCTAACATAAAGTTATTGTTGTTTTCTTGTACTGCATTTGTACAAATTTGATTGGATGAATCTGTCTAGACACTGGACACATTCCGTTAACGCAATGCTGTCTAGGTAGGTACCATCTCCATGCCAAGTTATTCTCCCGTGAAACAGTTTCTTGTTTTTTTTGTTTATTGGATTAGAGTGACTGAAATGAGGCACAACGTTCATCCCGAATGTAAAGTGCAACGTCAGCCCCATAACAAACGCCATCGCCACACAGAACATTTCTGTGTGACCACACTGCGCCCGTCACCCTGAGACATCAGTTCCCAAGTCTCATATGTCCTCCAGTGATTACAGCTAGGTCACAGTGCCCTTCAAATCGAAACACAGCAATGTTTGCGTACTACTGCTTCACGGCAGAATAACTGGCCCTGGGGTGGTACCTACCTAGTCGGACTCCTGCATAGGAATCCTACCACCAGTAAAAGACAACAAACATTACTGTGCTTCGGTCTGAAGGGCACTGAGGTCCAGTGTAATTACTGGGCATAGAAGACTTAAGAACTGTTGTCTTTTTATCGTCGTTAGAGACAAAGGATGAGCAATTCGTTCATGGGACAACAGGGTAAATGGGACAACAACTATTGCGGTACGCAATCATTTCAGCCCATCAAAGTCCACTATTGAACACAGGCCTCCCACACAGATTGCCACAAAAGTTTATAGCTCTAATTTCGGCGAGTTTTGCCATAGTTGCTACCGCAGTTTATTTATTTGGATGTTCCAGGAAGATGCTCCTGCCCATCTCCTTGTTTTTATTTTGCCTCAGTCGACTTTTACGACACCCGCGGGATGAGATGAGGTGGTAGATTTCTTAAGTCGCTACCACACGGCTATCGCCGTGTCTACAACTATTGTATTATTGTCAATGCAATAAAGCATTAATAGAATAATAGAATAATGTGCATAAAGCTCATTACATGTTTTCCAATAATACCTATTATCAATACATTGTTTGCAGTTTTAATAATAGCGTACTTAATAGTTTTAACAAAAGAATTCTGCTCATGAAATTCAAACATATTTCAAACATAACAACGACCGAAGCCAATCAATATTAATCTTTATACGCCGTTTAAACATTGCCGCCCAAGACCCGGGCCTCGCGGAATTAAGCCTAAATCCGTCACTACCTAGAACTATGAATTGCCAAGGCTGTGTGGCACTGCATTCATTTTATATTTCATTTTATTAATTAGAGTAACCTTTGCCGGTAGCGAACCATGTCGCCGCCATTTTGGTACGAGTGAGCCGTGGTAGCTCAGGGGCTAGGCGCTCGCTGTAAATTACAGTACACAAACATAGTACGCGAGTGACCTTAGCTCCATTCCCTGTGCCGGCACCACTGAAATTTTTAATTGCAATTTTAAGTGCTAATTTACCACGTGCTCGGCGGTGAAGAAAAACATCGTGAGGAAACCAGCATATCTGAGAAATAATAAATATTTCGAAGACATGTGCAGTCCTCCTAGCTCCAAAGCCCTCTCAGAAATGAGAGGACGCTTTACTTTTATGTTTTTTTTTTAAACATTTCTTACACCCCATTGCATTCCCACGAGCAGTATAATAACAGCATTGCATATTATTGTATTATTCTCCACGAATAAAGGCTGTTCGTAATACCTTTTTGGCGGAATATCTTCCGCCAATGAAAAGGGTAGCTACCCGCCAGATCGAGTGGTCTGGTCTGGGGAGGACGTCTCCTCCCACTAGTAACATTTAGATGTGAGATATATATTGTTCTCTTTGTCAGAAAACTTTCATAGCGCGATTATGGACGTATGCGAATATTTCTTGAGCTTCTCATGTGGCGACATAGATGTCGCTACATAACTCCCCCGCTGAGACTGGAAGTCGTAGTTAGCGCGGAGAAATTGAGGCGTCAGGCGATGAGGTGCAGTCTGGCGTTGCGGTGAACCTGTGTCCAGGTCTTCAGTGCGTCGAGACGTATGGAGACAAGTGTTGATGCCGCAGGAGTCAGCCTGAGGAGAAGGGGGCCCCACACCCTTGATGATCCTCAGTGGTTGAGAGACTAGGAAGCACGCGTTGTGCCGACAGTAGTCTGGTGCTGTGACTGCGATGGCTGCCGACGACGTTATTGCTGTTTGTTCGTAGAAGCTGTTCTGCGTGATGTTCATACAGGGGTCACCATTTTGGCGGATGATATTGCCATGGAAAAGGGTGGCCAGATCTCCCTCCCCAGATCAGACCACCCGCCAGATCGGGTGGTCTGATCTGAGGAGGACGTCTCCTCCAACTAGTAATATTTAGATGTTGTATATATAGTTCGCATCTCAGAAAACTTTCATAGCGCAATTATGGACGTATGCGAATATTTCTTGAGGTTCTCATGTGGCGACATAGATGTCGCTACACCTTGTTCGCCTCTTACGACAGAAAATAGGTAGGTCTCCCGGACACCTATCGGCTAATCGAATTCTATCATAAGACCAGGGAATTACTGGTATGAGTAGAATCACTGGCGAACATGGGACAGAGGACTTAATTTTATTAGCCAGCTTTTATTTTATTTATTTTTTTTTTATTTCATAAAAGTGACGGAACGAGCAAAACGTTCACCTGATGGTAAGTGCAAAGTCTGCCCATAACAAATGCTGTGTCACCCAGAAAATTCCTTTGTGACACCACACTGCGCCCGTCACCCTGAGACATCAGTTCTTAAGTCTCATATGCCCAGTGATTACGCTAGATCTCAGTGCCCTTCAAACCGAAACACAGTAATGTTTGCACACTACTGCTTCACGGCAGAATATCTGGCCCTGGGGTGGTACCTACCTAGACGGATTCCTGCATAGGAATCCTACCACCACGACTTGGTCGACTGGCTCCCCTCGAGGCTGATGAAATAATGAACTTAATAAAACTACGTTGTCTACTACGTTCCTACGTTATACTTAATAAGAGAAAATATGACGGCGACAATTTATTTAATTGTTCAAGCAATTTCTACAATAGGAAGCAGTTGAAGAATCTAGTTGCCCAATCAGTGCATATAAGCGGAACTTAACACGGTCTTTAGAGGACAGTTTTTATTTCCTTGTTATCCATGTTTTACCTATTTCTTAATGTTTAATTTATTTGTTATCACTTTTACTGTGTCTACGTGCGTTATATACAATGTTAATATTGACGATTAGTGGAAACTACTCATCTATTTATTTATTTTCATTTCTTATGTCCAGCAATGGACTAGTAAAAGGCAGCTGAAATAGAAGAACAGCTTTTATTGCTGCCTTATATGATATATGTTATAGTATGATCGCACAAGGTATAGGTGTAAATAGTGGTGTCGTACTTTTGAGATCTTCCAGCCCTTATGAATAGAACAGAATAGAATATTTTTAATTCAATGTAGGATCATTTACAACAATACTCATTGAACGTCATTTTTTAAGCTACACTAGTTCGCAAAGAAATGCCTATGTCCTGGGAAGAACCAGTAAGAAACCCAGCGGGATTTTTTTTCAGTCATTTTAAATATACAAATACAGCAGTTAATAGAATCAGGCGTTACTTTGCGGAAATCCATTATAATGAAGGAAAGTAAGTTACTTTGCTAAGATCCGCATGTGATCCGCCGACTCGGAGGCCGTCTGCCGTAGAGTCTATGACGCTTGATAATGCCTCGTTTTGGGGCGAAACACTTGTCGTGTTCTCGACTTCAGTGGTGTATATTATCTAGTGGTAGTATTGTTGTGGTTGGTGGAGGGTACCTGGTGGCGGTTCCTGGTGGCGGTGTTAGTTTGCTTGTGCAAGCTACTGAGGGAGGGCGGGCGGTGCTCTTCAAAAAACTAGGTAATATACACCATTTTTAGATTTTGCATGCGCATGCAATGAAATACAGCAGTTTTAAAAAGATGTAGAAATAGCTTGGCAGCGATCACCTCATTCCCAGGGGTTATCATCATCCATGTCCATGTACATGGGAACCTCCACCAGTGTCGTCATTGGTCACAGTGGTATTGTTTTATCAAACCTATTAAAAACCTGTTTCGGCCACTGTATCGGCATGTGTAGATATTAGCGCCTGATAATTTATATACTGCAGTGATAATTAATACAAGAGATGCTATTTTAAAACATAAGGCTATAGTGATTTTTGTAGTCGTATAGTGCGAGAGATCCATACGGTTGTTTACGCAAAGGTGACTTAAGGAGCAACTAAGAGAAAACCCGACGACGGACTGCAGGAAATAAATTAATACAGTCACGCCTTTTTCAAATATAAGGGTGAAGGCAGAGCCCACTTTTCGCCCTCGCGGAAAACGATACGTAACGAGTGAAGCCTGTCCGTACAATCCCTTAGTCGCTTCATTCGACACCTCGGTAGGACAGAGGTAGCACCTACCTCTGTCCTACCGAGGTGTCGAATGCCGGAAATTCTACTTTGCCGGACCGCTGTCGGCTATGACCGGCTATAGCAATACACACAAAACATTGTTGGACAAATAACATATATGTATATATATGTATTTTTTTATATTTTTTTTTTAATTATTTTGTTGCTTCAATTTTTAGGTTGTAGTCCGTGAGGAGAATCAATCCCGTAACCCATAGGTGACTTAAGAATGAACTAAGAAAATAAGAAAACACGAAGATGGCAGGAAGTAAACCTTAAAATCCATCTTTAAAGAGCACCAATCGGAAAATTGCCCTTCGACTTTCGACTAGTCTACTTAGAGAAAAGAAAACCGGAAACAAACTTTTCGAGTGAAAAACACGTATCGCTTAATGAGGTTTGGACATGTGCTATGGACGCTTGCTAAGGACGACTTGTCCGATTTTGTTGTAGTCGTATATTGAAATGTAATGGAAAGAAATGAAATGAAGGAGATGGGCAGCAGCGTCTTCCTGGAACATCTAAATAAATGAACTGCGGTTGCCAACCCGCCTGCCCAGCATCGCAACTATGGCAAAATCCCTCCAAAATGTGAGCAACAAACTTTAGTCGCAATCTATGGGGGAGGCCCATGTTCAGCAGTGGACTAGTGAAAGGCTGAAATGATGATGATGATGAAATGAAATTCCTATATTTATCAACATATGAAATTAAAATTTCGTTCGTCGAACGTCATTTCTTAATAATCTATCTACTAATCCTCCTTTCGTAATAAGGTTCCCCTGATGGAAAAGAAACTCCGTTCAGTTTTCAGTTGACAAAACATACTAACATACAATTTGTTTTATGTAGTCGGTCTATGTAGGTACCACCCCAGGGCCAGTTATTCTGCCGTAAAGCAGTAGTGTGAAAACATTACTGTATTTCGGTTTGAAGGACACAGAGAGCTAGCGTAATTACTGGGCATATGAGACTTAAGAACTGATATCTCAGGGTGACGGGCCCATTGTGGTGTCACACTGTTCTGGGTGACACAGCATTTGTAATAGGCAGACGTGTTGCACTTACCATCAGGTGAACGTTTTGCTCGTACCATAACTTTTATTAAATAATAAAAAAAACAAAGAATGATAATTGTACAGTGTACATTTCTCTTTCCATAGCATCGCCATAAATCGTACTGGTTTTTTAGATGCTTTTTAAATTTTGTGGAATAAAAACTGTAATTTTTTATATGATAAACGAAAAAAAAACTATGAAAATGTCGAAAAATATCATATCATTGCAATTTGGGAATAATGTCTTCGATCAAATTTATCAAAAAGCTAACAGTTCAGCAAAATTATACCGATAAGAATTCTGAAATTGTTTTTAAAGGTGTTAATTTGATAAGCTACTAGGTGAAGCCCGCGACTACGTCCGCGTGGATATAGGTTTTTATATATCCCGTGGGAACTATTTGGTGTTCAAGGATAAAAAGTATCCTATGTCCGTCTCCAGGATGCAAGCTATCTCTGTGCCAAATTTCGTCTAGATCGCTGCAGCGGTTCAGCCGCGAAAAGGTAACAAACAGACAGAGGGAGAGTAGTTACTTTCGCATTTATAATATTCATCATCATCATCATAATTTCAGCTTATCACTAGTCCACTGCTGAACATAGGACTCCCCCATAGTTTGCCACAAAATTTTGTAATTTTGCCATAGTTGCCACGCAGTTTATTTATTCAGATGTTCCAGGAATATGCTGCTGCCCATCTCTGGTTTTTTATTTTCCCTCTGCCGCCGTTACTTTTACGACACCCACGGGATGAGATAGGGTGGTAGATTTTCTTAAGCCGCTAGCACACCACCATTAGTACCATACTAGTATATTTAATAATGAATTGGATAAAATGGCATATTTAATAATTAAATCGTGTACAAATATATCATATTGTTTTTATCTATTTATTAATAACTTAAAACTATTTCTGTTCTATGCAGCATTAACATGGAACAAAATGCTACAAATAGAGCAGTACTATTTCCACGGACGGCGTATTTCGTGTAATTTTAGCGTCCGCAACACAAAAGAGTCGCAGTAAAATACTTTTCACAATGCAGCCGGAATGTAGCCAGCGGGACGATAGCAATTATGTGGTCGAATACCTCATCGCCTTTTCATAATGCTAAAAATTCCTCTACCTGCTTTATAGTGGCTATATCCAGTTGTCTATGGTCTCGGGATTTTTAAATTACCGCCTCAAATGGACACTGATTTGTATATGATGATGTGGACACTGATTTGTGATGATGATGATGTTCTCCTAGCCGATTTCGACCACGGCGACAACTTCCGACTATTGTTGAGAGCCATCAAACTGCGCAGGAGATATTATAGTGTCACAAGTGTACGCGCAAACACAGAGGCACTCACCCGTCCCAACCTACCCGCGCCCGATGTAACGCTGATGTGATAAGATCGGAGGTAGGCTAGGATGCAGTGTCAGAAACACTGGGACAATCACAACACAACGAGACCCGAAAACCAACAATTTATATTTTAGCACAAATGTTGGCTCCGGCTGGGATTCGAACCAAGGATCCGCGGCTTAGGAGTCAGGTACTCTGACGAATAGGCCACGCGGTCGTTTGTATATATTCCTCTCGTGACCAGCATTTACTTGTTTCGTTTTTTTTATTTGATAAAAGTGACGGAACGAGCAAAACGTTCAGCTGATGGTAAATGCAACGTCTGCCCATAACAAATGCTCTGTCACCCAGAACATTTCTGAGTGTTACCCTCGGGTTGGCAACCGCAGTTTATTTATTCAGACGTTTTAAAAAGATGCTGGTGCCCATCTTCTGGTTTTCGATTTCTTTTGTCGAGTTTTACGACACACATGGGTTTAGATGGGCTGGTAGATTCTGTTAAGCCACCATCACACGCCAGAAATAATCTTTAACAAATCCAAATACTACAATACAACAACAAAAAGTGAGGTTGTTCGACTCGTAATGTCTTTCATAAACAATATCATTACACCGTTTTCGATTCCCACAAAACTTTGATTAGTTATTTTCCTTGAGGCATTGAACGAATTGATTTCGGCGCTCATGCAATGTTTGAAATTGTTTTATACATTGACAGAAAGAGAATATGTTATGTAGGAGTTCATGCCGCTTTTAACTTGTTACTAAATTAGTTTTGGAAGATTTAATTAAATCGATTGAAAAGGGCCATATAATCACCTCACTGGTGGTTGGATTTCTATGCAGGAATCCGTGTAGGTAGGTACCACCCCAGGGACAGTTACTCTGTCGTGAAGCAGTATTGTGCGAACATTTGTGTATCAGTTTGAAGGGCACTGAGAGCTAGCGTAATCACTAAGGCATATGAGACTTAAGACCTGATGTATCAAGGTGACGAGCGCAGTCGCAGCTCTGGGTGACACAGCATTTGTTACGGGCAGACGTTGCACTTACCATCAGGTGAACGCTTTGTTCGTTTCGTCACTTTATCGCGCTCTACACCTACCATATAGGAGAAATCCTAATCAAGACTTTTTTTTTTGATTCTGATATGCCAATGTATGAGTGCACTTTAGTTAGTTGTTTTTTTCTTCTAGAAAGTGAATAGACGAGCAAAAGGTTCACCTGATGTTAGGTGCGATGTCAGCCATAATAAATTCCCTCGCCCCCAATAAGTCCCCTTGAGACCCAGAGTTACACAATAGACATCCAGTTCTCATGTCTCATATGCCCAGTTATTACACTATGTGTCAAACATAGTAATATTCTTACACTACTGCTTCACGGCAAAATAACTGGCCCTGCATAGGGATCCTACCACCAGCTAAATGACGAATAGAATTAACAATTATAATACTCGTATAATAATTGATAAACAGAACTTTTCATAGTTGATTCAAATAATAAATCTTTAAATTAGTCCAATATTAGTGGAGGCCAAGCTGTTAACTAAATCAAGCTTCAAATAGCTCTTATTGTTGGAACAAGACAATGGTGAAACATACAAGCTTGAACTATGCGAAGTGCATTAAGCTGCATCCTACACGGGCGCAAGCTCAAGCTGGTGAACAATAAAACTTCGAAATTTTTAAATAATATACTGTAATTCATAAAAGTTTACATTTTATCGTTGTTGAGGTTTAAACAATGAAATTATGGCAACATTTTAAAATTCTTTGCCGACAATCTCCACTCTGTGCGACTGTTTGACCACAGACAATTATGTGTTTGACATTGGCGGTATGAACGCAAACAAACCACTGACTAATGTGATTGTCATTGTCAGTATGAACGTAAATAATGGTTATTTCATTTGATTTAAATTAATGTAATTGTAAAACATATTATGTATAAATTTAAGCTTTCTCGCTTCTTCTCCATACAAACTTTAACTATGCCAAGTTCTTGATCATGCTTCTTCATGCGTGTGATTAAAAATGGGGTATATAGTTTTCCCTTCTCGTATTAATATATAGATAACTAAGTGAATTTTCCCGAATGATCAGTGAGATTAACACAAGGTTTAAACATTGTTAGAGCCACGCAACAGCATTTGCTGTTGCATGAATGGGCCAGCTCGCTCGGGAAAGTACCACGGCTACACAGAATACGGGTGTGAAATAGAAGTAAAATATACTTCTGCGTTTCGCCTGGTTCATGATGGTAATTGGAGGCCCTCCTACCCCAAACAGCGGTTTTGAATTATCTATCTTAGGGCACCAGTTCCGACGGTTCTTGAATCTCTTACTAGGCATCCGCTTTTTGTTAGTGAATCCTTTACTAGGCATCCACGCTTAAGCTTGCCTGCTTTTTCTGCGGGTACGCGTATTAGGGGGGGGGGGGGGGGGGCAAAATTACGCTCTATACGCACTCTGCCCAGGGCAAACAAAGCAACAAGACTACGGCACCCCTCACCAAGTTCGCAAATTCGGCAATATCTCCAATCTCAGCACCGTCCATTCCGGAAAATCGGAAACTATATTATAATGGTTTATGAAATAATGCACTTAAAAGTTTTTACGCCGATAGGTCCGGCAGACTACAATAACACCTACCTCTTTCCTACCGTAGTGTCGTAACACGCGACTAAGGTATTGTACGGACAGCCTTTACTCATGCAGAATAACACCATAATATGAAGTGCTGTCACTATGCTGCTTGAATACTGCTAGCGGGAACGCAATGTGAAGTAAGATTTTCCACCACACCGATTTTTTTTTTTAAATCAAATTATACTTCTGTCGGGTGTCACTGACTTGCACGGGCTCTTCAATGTCGTATAATTACTTCAAATAAGGGAGACCAAAAGGGCAGTAATAAATAGTACACCAGTTCGTTCGATCCTCTAATAAACTCGTCCCAGCTTTTTAGACGCTCGACGCCCATTGACGAAATGTCGCTCATCAAAATGGATGGCATTAACGAGTGACGTTATTACGTTCGAAGTGGCAACGTAGTTTTATCGTAACTACATTGAAAGTAATTAAGTTCAGTATAAACTGTCAACGCTTTCAACAGTTATATCATCTTTTGAAGGGTCCATGTGTGCTTATGCAGTGAACTAGGTGGGTACCAACGCAGTGCCAGACATTCTTCCGTCAAGCACTAATAGCTAGTGCAATTACTCGGCATATGAGACTTAAGAACTGATGTCCCACGGTGTCGTGAGCAGTGTAGTGCCTCACAGAATACTTCTGGGTAGCACAGCTTTTGTTAAGAGCAGACGTTACAATAACCATGAGGTTGTTCCAACGATTTGCTCGCCCCGTCATTAACTTGCACTTTTTTATATAAGAACGTTTGTTTTTGAAAGTAAAGGGTTATGATATTATTCATACGGTCATTGTTTTGTATTTATTAAAAACACATCAGATTTATTTCCATTTTCACACGTCACGGTCGATGGGCTTCGAAACGTGACGTCCCATGTTTGAGCCCGCCATTCGACTACTGTCGTGAACCATCTCCTATCACAAGATTTTTAAGCTTAGTTGGAGTGCTTAACAGGAATATTAGTAATGTTAATAGCATTGCTAGTATTTTTTCTAAAAAAAAAATGCGTCTAACGTAGCTGCCTGACTCCAGTAATGATAATTTTGGAGAAGTTAAGAAGAGAGCCGTGGTAGCTCAGGGGCTAGGCGCTCGCTTTAAATTTCATAGTACGCGAGTGACCTGGGTTCGATTCCCGGTGCCGGCACCACTGAAATTGTTAATTGCAATTTTAAGTGCTGATTTATCACGTGCTCGGCGGTGAAGGAAAACATCGTGAGGAAACCTGCATGTCTGAGGAATAAAAAATATTTCGAAGATATGTGAAGTCTGCCAACCCGCATTGGAGCAGCGTGGCGGATTCTTCCTAGCTCCAAAACCCTCTCAGAAATGAGAGGAGGCCTGTGCTCAGTAGTGGGACATTTATAGGCTGAAACTTTACTTTTACTTTACAGTTAAGAACTTACGAGTTTCAGATAGTCTGCTTCTAGTATGTACTGCCTTTGTACCACCCCATCTCATCCCGTGGTTGTAGTAAAATTCGACGGTCAGCAAGTCACATTAAAACTAGAAGATGGGCAGCAGCATGTTCCTGAAACATCTGAATAAATAAACTGCGGTTGCCAAGCCCCTTGCCAACTAGCAAAATTCCCCCAAAATCAGAGCTACAAACTTTTGTGACAATCTATGGGGGAGATCTATGTTCAGCAGTGGGCCAGTGATAGGCTGAAATGATGAACTGATATTTTGAACATGACAGGAACCCTAGTCCGTCCCGTATTTTGAAACTAGAAATTAAGGCAAGGTTTTAGCCCTTGGGCTACCATGGTTTTACATTCAATGTAGTACAAAATTATACTAGGCATCCGTAGTGTACTGTGATACAACTTCTCTACTATTATTTGATGTTATGCTACTTGCAAAAATATTGTCAATTCAATAACCTAACGTAAAAATTCAAAAATAATTCAAAAAACTAATGGTACGTATTTATACTATGTATATATTAATACGTGAGGAGAAAACTTTGTGTTTGTGTGAAAACATGTTGCGCGCGAGGGAGTGTTATATTTGGCATAGTAAAATTTCCTATGGAGAAAAAGCGAAAAGCGATTTTACAAATACAATAAAATATTCATTAATAACGTTCATATGGACAATGTCAAACACGTAGTTGTCTGCGATCAAACAGTCGCACAGAGTAAAGATTGTTGCCATAGAATTTTAAAATGTTGCTCACAAATATGTCAATATCAAACCTCTATAAAGTTCAAATACACAAAATACGAATAACAGTCGAATTTCGACCTCTAGGTTACTTTTAAAATAACAAATAAATGGCACTCCGAGGAACGCATAGTGTGCTGGTGTGGTTAGAAAATCTGCCACTCTATTTCATTCCGCGTGCACTGTAGCAAGTGTAATTTTAGGGAATGTGAGACTTCAGAACTGATATCCCAAGGTAACCAGCGCAGTGCGACACTGCACAAAAATTACCAGCTAAATATATTGTGGCACCGTACAGGCGTACATCTTTTATAGAAGAATTTTTTGAGACGGTCAAATCTTTAACCTCGTGGTAAGTTCAACGTCTACCCACAACAAATGCTGTGTCATCTGGATGTATGATACCACACTGCGGTTGTTACCCTAATCTCCTCCGTAAGTACACTGCCTAACAGTGCCCTACAGACCGAAATACCCTAATGTTTGCACAGTACTGTTTGACGGCAAAAATATTCATTTCAGTATTGGAATCCTACCACCAGACTCACACGTCTCGTCATTTACTTTCATTAAAATAAAGTTTAATAAATCTATTCATTATTTATTTTTGTTAATGCGCGACGCGATCTGAGTTCGATCCCCGGTGACTCTAAAATTGTTGCTGCTTAAATTGTGCTCAATTATCACGTGCTCAGCGGTGAAGGAAAACACCGTGAGGAAACCTACGTGTCTATGGAATAAAAATATTTCGAAGACGTGAAGTCTGCCAAACCGCATTGGAGCATAGTGGCGGATTTTTCCCGGCTCCACCCCTCTCTCGGAATTGAGAGTAAGCCTGTGCTCGGATATTAAGAGGCTGTAACTTTACTTTTTTTTAGGTTTACTGGGACATATCACAGTCACAGAGCTATACTGTAATTTAACAAAGCGTTGCACTTCGCTTGTAGCATTAAATTACATATACATGAGGGGTAGGCAGAGGCCACAGACGTTGCCCACTTTTCGCTCTCGTGGGAACCGAGACGTGATGGATGGCGAACCTCGCCGTGGTCATTTTGGTAGGAGTAGAAAAATTTTTACTCAAAATTGTGTTCCCTCGAGCACTGTATAGTGACAGAATCGCATATTATGGTGTTATTCTACACGAATAAACGCTGTCCGTAGAATACCTTAGTCGCCTCTTACGACAACTCGTTAGGAAAGAGGTACTGGGGGTAGGATTCCAGCAGGAATCCGTCTAGGTAGGTTCCGCCCTAGGGCCACTTATTCTGCCGTGAAGCAGCAGTGTACAAACATAACTGTGTTTCGGTTTGAAGGGCACTGTGAGCTAGCGTAATCACTGGGCATTTGAGACTAAAGAACCGATGTCTCAGGGTGACGGGCGCGGTGTGGTGTCGAACAGAAATATTCTGGGTGAAACAGCATTTGTTGTGGGCGAAGTAGGACTTACCATCAGGTGAACGTTTTTCTCGTTCCGACATTTCATAAAAAAAAAGGTGCTATTCTACTCTGCCTGTCGCCTGCATTAAGTAATACGGTTGAAGGATAAACAAAAGATACACCGGTTCAATCGATCATCCAGGCACCACGTCCATTTTTAAACAATATCGTGACAAATTGCTTTATACACGTCGGACCTTTCAAATTGTCACCCGTCGTCACCCTTTTATCTTTACCGCATTGAAAAGATGGATGCACTGAAATTCCATACGAACAGTAAAAGCTTTCTTGTGTGATATCAATTACTTTTGCAGCAATAATGTGCTGTACAAGCACGTATGTCGTTCTGGTTTCATCGTAGCGTAATTGAAATGACACAAGGTCATTGTTTTGTACAAATTCAAAATTCAAAATTCTTTATTACATAACAAGTACATAAATTACAAGGGTTGGGACTCCCCTTTCTTTCTTATATGCCCAGTAATCACAATAGCAGTGTCCATCCACCGAAACACAGTAGTCTTTGCAAAGGACTGCTTAACGGCAGAATAACTGGCACTGCGGTGGTACCCGCCTAGACAGATTCTTGCATATGAATCCTACCACTAGTTAACCGTAAGCGCCAATAGCGTAATGGTTTAGGGCATACCATAGGGTACCACCGCAGTGCCAGTTATTCTGCCGTTAAGCAGTCCTTTGCAAAGACTACTGTGTTTCGGTGGATGGACACTGCTATTGTGATTACTGGGCATATAAGAAAGAAAGGGGAGTCCCAACCCTTGTAATTTATGTACTTGTTATGTAATAAAGAATTTTGAATTTTGAATTTGTACAAAACAATGACCTTGTGTCATTTCAATTACGCTACGATGAAACCAGAACGACATACGTGCTTGTACAGCACATTATTGCTGCAAAAGTAATTGATATCACACAAGAAAGCTTTTACTGTTCGTATGGAATTTCAGTGCATCCATCTTTTCAATGCGGTAAAGATAAAAGGGTGACGACGGGTGACAATTTGAAAGGTCCGACGTGTATAAAGCAATTTGTCACGATATTGTTTAAAAATGGACGTGGTGCCTGGATGATCGATTGAACCGGTGTATCTTTTGTTTATCCTTCAACCGTATTACTTAATGCAGGCGACAGGCAGAGTAGAATAGCACCTTTTTTTTATGAAATGTCGGAACGAGAAAAACGTTCACCTGATGGTAAGTCCTACTTCGCCCACAACAAATGCTGTTTCACCCAGAATATTTCTGTTCGACACCACACCGCGCCCGTCACCCTGAGACATCGGTTCTTTAGTCTCAAATGCCCAGTGATTACGCTAGCTCACAGTGCCCTTCAAACCGAAACACAGTTATGTTTGTACACTGCTGCTTCACGGCAGAATAAGTGGCCCTAGGGCGGAACCTACCTAGACGGATTCCTGCTGGAATCCTACCCCCAGTACCTCTTTCCTAACGAGTTGTCGTAAGAGGCGACTAAGGTATTCTACGGACAGCGTTTATTCGTGTAGAATAACACCATAATATGCGATTCTGTCACTATACAGTGCTCGAGGGAACACAATTTTGAGTAAAAATTTTTCTACTCCTACCAAAATGACCACGGCGAGGTTCGCCATCCATCACGTCTCGTTCCCACGAGAGCGAAAAGTGGGCAACGTGTGTGGCCTCTGCCTACCCCTAATGTATATGTTATTTAATGCTACAAGCGAAGTGCAACGCTTTTCAAATTACAGTATAGCTCTGTGACTGTGATATGTCCCAGTAAACCTAAAAAAAAGTAAAGTTACAGCCTTTTAATGTTTCACTGGTGAGCACAGGCTTTCTCTCAATTCCGAGAGAGGTTTAAAGCCGGGAAAAATCCGCCACTATGCTCCAATGCGGTTTGGCAGACTTTACGTCTTTGAAAATTTTTTATTCTATAGACATGTGGGTTTCCTCACGGTGTTTTCCTTCACCGCTGAGCACGTGATAAATGAGCACTTAGAACTGTAGAACAATTTTAGAGTCACCGGGGATCGAACTCAGATCGCGTCGCGTGTTAACAAAAATAAATAATGAATAGATTTATTAAACTTTATTTCAATGGAAGTAAATGACGAGACGTGTGAGTCTGGTGGTAGGATTCCAATGCTGAAATCCATCTAGGATCCATCTCAGTGTCATTTCTTTTTCCGTCAAGCAGTATTGTGCAAACATTAGGGTGTTTCGGTCTGTAGGGCACTATTAGTCAGTGTACTTACGGAGGAGACTTGAAAACTTATGTATCAGGATAACAACCGCAGTGTGGTATCTACATCCAGATGACACAGCATTTGTTGTGGGACATTGAACTTACCACGCCTGTACAGTGTCACAATATATTTCACTGGAATTTTTTGTGTAGTGTCGCACTGCGCTTGTCACCTCGGGATATCAGTTCTCATGTCTCACATGCCCTAAAAATACACTAGCTACAGTGCAGACGGAATGAAATAGAGCGGCAGATTTTCTAACCACATCACCACACGGCTATGCGTTCTGCGGAGTGCCATTTATTTGTTATTTTAAAAGTAACCTAGAGGTCGAAATTCGACTGTTATTCGTATTTTGTGTATTTGAACTTTATAGAGGTTTGATATTGACATATTTGTGAGCAACATTTTAAAATTCTATGGCAACAATCTTTACTCTGTGCGACTGTTTGATCGCAGACAACTACGTGTTTGACATTGTCCATATGAACGTTATTAATGAATATTTTATTGTATTTGTAAAATAAATAAATAAAAATATTTGCTGTCTCGCTTTTTCTCCATAGGAAATTTTACTATGCCAAATATAACACTCCCTCGCGCGCAACATGTTTTCACACAAACACAAAGTTTTCTCCTCACGTATTAATATATACATAGTATAAATACGTACCATTAGTTTTTTGAATTATTTTTGAATTTTTACGTTAGGTTATTGAATTGACAATATTTTTGCAAGTAGCATAACATCAAATAATAGTAGAGAAGTTGTATCACAGTACACTACTGCTTCACGGCAGAATAACTGGCTTGGGGTGGTACGTAACTAGACGGATTACTGCATAGGTGAACTAGGCCAGAACTATATTATCCACACTGTGACGGCTGTAGACTTTAAGATATTTAAAATATTCTCCTGCCAAGTTAAACACTCCCAACGTAAGATAGACCTATGTCCAGCTGCTGCTAAGAAGCTGACTATAATGATGATGATAATGAAAAAAAATAGATACAACTATGAAACATGCTATCAATATAACATAACCATCTCTCTACGTGAACTAAAGAGAACACACTTTAATTCCTACTTTATCACCGTAGACAAAATAACAACCAATGCGCTTAAGAGAATTGGTCGAAAAATATTTCAACAACTTTTTTCGTTTACTCCGAAATCGGAATACTTACGTGAGCTTTGTTCAAATTGCTTTGCAATGTAAAATAACACGTAAATCGAAATACTTTTCGTTTTGTTTTTTCTCCTCATATTTTTGATATGATAATTTCCGATGGATTACTTTTGTGTCCAATGAAAATAGATAGTATATTAAAGGTCAGTGTTTACTATATGATAAGAGAATCTACCACCCCATCTCATCCCGCGGGTTTACCTTCTGTCGACATTTACGACACTAACAGGATGAGATGGGGTGGTAGATTTTCTTAAGCCGCTACCACACGGCACCGCGTGATTCGCCGTTTCAGCCCATCAATAGTCCACTGCTGAATATAGGCCTCCGCAATTTATTGCGATAAAACTTAGTAGCTCTAATTTTTGGGGGATTTTGCCATAGTTGCCACGCTTAGGAAGCGGGTATTCAACCGAATTATATTTATTCAGATGTTTCCGGTAGATGCTGCTGCCCATCTTCTGGTTTTCATTTATCTTCTGTCGACTTTTACGACACTAACAGGATGAGATGGGGTGGTAGATTTTCTTAAGCCGCTACCACACGGCAGCGCGTGATTAATAGTCGTTTAATTGCAAGCGCACAGAAAACTCAAATACGTCATGAGTATATTTTTAAAGAAACCTTAATAACGAAACACAATCGAAACACATCAAAATGAAAATGATATTTATGTAAACTGACTGAATAAAATCTTTCTTTCAGGTTATTTGTAGAAATTGTTATTGTGCGTTTGTTGTGGTGAAATAGTTTAGGAAAAGTGAGGAAACGTGTATATCGAAACTCTTTTGTTTATTCACAACGCTACGAGGTCTTTTGCAAATTGATTCCATTATTAGTTTCTGTGTGAATTGATGAAAACTTTATAAAAGGTTGCCATCGTATCATATAAGGGCTTTAGTAACTTAGGAAAGAACGGGGTCGATATTTTAGTTAATAGAATCGGGCGTTACTTTATGTAACTCCATTATAATAAAGGAAAGAAAATAATTTGCAAAGACCGTATACAAAATTTTAAATGATTTGTATTACCTTCTTAGCAAACCAGTACCGCCACTGGGATACGCCAACGGTCAGTGTGTTGTAGTGATAAAAAGTATCTGGTGGCGGTATTACTTGGCTTGTGCACGATATTGATTGCTCTTAAAATAAAATTGCATGTTGATCTTTACAAATTAACTTTCTTTCCGATATTTTAGTACATTTAGATGTTTAAGAATGTTTTGGCGGATTTTATGCCAAGAGAAAGGCGCTAGATCGTGTGGTCCGACCTGGGGAGGACGTCTCCTCCAACCTGTAATCTTTAGATCTTGTAATATCCCATAATCATAGTCATAATTATTTATTTGCTTAAGTAAGGTCACAAAACCTCTGCCTATATAGGTGTGGGAATTGAAAAAAATTAAGTATTAAAATGTTATTAACTACAATTCAAAATCTTCAATTGCCAATATACCTTTTGTCAAATTTTTGTCTTAGATCGTTCCATTTTTAGTACCTCGTACATATATTATTTATAAATAATGCATTTAATTTACTTAACACTATCTTATCATCATACTTAGTATCTAATTAAACATACGAAAAAATAATATTTGGGCAATAAAAAATAAAATGTCAAATTTTTCTACTAATTTAATGTTACTAAGCTCACTAACAGAATAAAAACCATGATATAAAAGCAATTTGGTTCATTTTCTTTTGTATATGTTTTGTGGCGACTGTCTTATATCTAGAGGTATTTTGTTAAATATTTTAGTTGCATGCAATTTACGTTACCAATTTACGTCGCAACGGCCATCTTTTCTTTTGCCACTTTAGCTTTGTCTTTATAGAGCACTGTGTCGGTTACTTTAGTTCTGCTGCGGATAGCGTATACTATCACCGTTGAGAAATACCCTTAAATAGTTCGCTGAGAAAGTTCGGCCTGCAATGATGGACCACGTCACAGCATATTTTTATTGTTATTAAATATATTTAGATGTTTTTTTTTTATTGTATAAAGTTACGAAATGAGCAAAACGTTCACCTGATGGTAAGTGAAACGTCGGCCCACAACAAATGCTGTGTCACCCAGAATATTTCTGTGTGACACCACACTGCGCCCGTCACCCTGAGACATCAGTTCTTAAGTCTCAAATGCCCAGTGATGACGCTAGCTCACAATGCCCTTCAAACCGATACACAGTAATGCTTGCACACTACTGCTTCACGGCAGAATAACTGGCCCTAGGGTGGTACCTACCTAGACGGATTCCTGCAAAGGAATCCTACCACCAGTAAAATGATGTATCGTAATTCAGTTTTAACCATAAATCTTTCTTACTTCACACGGATATAACTCGAGCTATGAATTATTCATGTGTGAATATTGGATCAGTATCAGATGCCGCTGACAATTCTATGTCGATTGACGTTTGGGCGCGTTTTTTTGAAGTCTGATTGGCTATTTTTTTAATTGTACCACGTGGCCTAGTGGTCAGAGTAATTGACTTCTTAACCACCGGTCAAAGATTCGACTCTTCCTAGTTGCAAAGCCCTCTCAATAGTGAGAAGAGACCTGTATTTTACTTTTTTTAAGCAATTTTGTTTTCAGTTTTATTATGATTCTTTTGTTTTCTAGAAACTGTCATCGAATTGTATACTTATTCAATATCTCAATTGAACAGATAGCTGCAGTGCAGTCGAGAGTTACTCTCAGTGTAGTTTATTTTAGTGCAACTGTTACATTGATCCGTGAAAATTTCCACAGAATTTGCGCGAAAGCTTCCTAACTCCAGGCACTGACAGAGGCGAGTACTGAATTATTCATCTGTGAATATTGCAAGCGGCATCAGCGAGCATCCGGCGGGTGTCAGGAAATAGAACACAGCTGTCATCGGCGTTAGTGAGGCATTTTTTTTTAAATTTCATAAGTGTGGTTACACTAGCATTAGGTAACCCACATTTTAATATAAACTTGTCCGGCCCTTTCTCACCGAAGTGTCGTAAGATACCACTAAAGTATTCTACTTCTTTATTTGTGCTGAATAATACTATAATATGAACTGCCGAGAATGCGAAACCGTGAGGTGTCGACTTGAGAGAATCTACCACCCCATCTCATCCCGGGGGTTTCGTAAATATCGACAGAAAAGTTAAAAAAGTAACAGCTTACAAATGTCCCACTACTGAGCACAGACCTCATCTCATTTCTGAGAGGGTTTGGAAGCTGGCAGTCCGCCCCGCAGCTCCAATGCGGATTGCCGGACTTCACATGTCCTCTAAATATTTCTATTCCTCGGACACGCAAGTTTCCTCACGATGTTTTCCTTCACCGCTAAGCACGTGGTATATCAGCAGTTAAAATTGTAGAACAATTATAGAGATGCTGGCACTGGGGATCGAACCCAGGTTACTCGCGTACTACATTACATTAAAGGCAAAGCACCGGGCCCCTGAGCTACCCTGAGCTACCATGACAGAGGAAAAACAAAATCCAGAAGATGGGAAGGAGCATCTTCCTGGAATATCTGAATAAAAAAACTGCGGTTGCCAACCCGCCTGCCAAGCGTGGCAACTATAGCAAAATCCCCCAAAATGAGAGTTACAAACTGTTGCAATCCATGAGGTAAGCCTATTTTTAGCAGGGGACACGATAGGCTGAAATGATGAAGTGCGGTCACTATCTATACTGATCATGGGAACGCAATGGGAAGTAAGAATTTCTTGAACCGTACCAAAATGGCGGCGACGTGGTTCGCCATCTGTCACAACTCGTTCTTCGCGGGGGCGAAAAGTGAACTACGGATGTGGTCTCTGTTATAAGTACATACTTTTGGTAGAATGCCTGTGCAGGAATCCTCCTTAATGGGTACCATCGTCAAGCAGTCGTTACTTTTATTTTACATTAATAAACTACTGATCTCGGGAATTAAACATGCGATTCTAAATACTTGTATGAAAATAATATACATAAATATGTATACACAGTATCTGACACTCTTGCGAACGAGAAATGAAAATCAACGAATAATGCAGACTATCAGAAAGCGCCAATTAGTTCTAACAATCAATGATAATATTGTTTTGTAAAATACAATTTGCTCTCTAATAAGTTTCTACATTTCAACTAAAGCAAAAATTCAAGCGAGTGATGAAAGTTTCAAGCTAGTTAATTTACTTTCAGCGAATGCAAATATAAATTATTCCGTTTCTTATTTTTCTATTTCGTTAGCAAGAGGAACGCATTCAAATCCCCCTGAGAATTGTACGAGCAGAAGTAAATCGGGAGCTCGGTCCAAGAAACTTCGCTGCAGTGAACGTGAGATGCTTGAGTTAATAGATTGGTTGTTTGATTTGGGAATAATTTGATCCTATATACAAGCAAAGGAACTGCTCGAAATATAGACTTTTGCAATTTTACTGCAGTGTCTTAATATCCACTGTTGAATAAACGCCGGCCTTGTAGATTTAAGTCAGTGTTAAAGTTGCTGGATAGATGGATTAGCGATTCATCATCATCATCATCATTTCTGCCTATCACTAGTCCAATGGTGAACATGGATCTCCCCCATAGATTGCCGCAATAGTTTGTAGCTCTCATTTTGGGGGATTTTGCGATAGTTTCCACGTCTGACAGACGGGTTGGTAACCGCAGTTTATTTATTCAGATGTTCCAGGAAGATGCTGCTGCCTGTCCCCTGTTCCTTTTTCCTCGGTCGATTTTAACGACACCCACGGGATGTGATGGGGTAGTAGATTCTCTTAAGCCGCAACCACACGGCTGGATATATCGAAACTAGAGCCGTGGTATTCCCTTATATTGAAAAAAGCTACGAGACGAGTAATTCGTTCACCCGATGGTAAGTGCAATGACTGGCCATAACAAATGCTGTATTACCCAGAACGTTCTTCTGTGGCGCCACACTACTACACTCATTACCCAGAGACATCAGGGCTTAAGTCTCTTATGTCTGGACATAACTTGTAATAAACCAGTTTTAGTGCCCGCGACTTGATTTCGATCCCCGGTGCCGACACCATTTTTAAGTGCTATATTACCACGTGCTCGGCTCAGTGAAGGAAAACATCGTGAGGAAACTTGCATTTCTAAATGTAATATAATGAATAGAAATATTTCGACGACATGTGAACTCCGTCAACCCACACTGGAGCAGCGTGGCGGACACTTCCCTGTTTCTAAACCCTCTTAGAAAGGGGGCCTGTTCTTATCAACTAGTAACATACGAGCAATTTTTTATTTTTTTTTATTGCATAAAGTGATGAAACGAGCAAAACGTTCACCTGATGGTAAGTGCAACGTCTGCCCATAACGGTGACAGTTGCTGTGTCACCCAGAAAATTTCTGTGTGATACTACACTGTGCCCATCACCCTGAGACATAGGTTCCTAAGTCTCATATGCCCAGGGATTACGCTAGCTCACAGTGCCCGCCTCGCTTGAGGAAGCTCAGAGTCGCTCAGCGAGCTATGGAAAGAGCTATGCTCGGAGTTTCTCTGCGTGATAAAATCCGTAACGATGATATCCGCAGCAGAACTAAAGTAACCGACATAGCCCTAAGGCCTAATTAGCAAGCTGAAGTGGCAATGGGCCGGCCATATAGCCCGTAGAACCGATAACCGATGGGGAAGAAAGGTTCTAGAGGGGCACCCTGGTACCGGCAAACGCAGTGTAGGGCGCCCCCCCACTAGATGGAGCGACGACCTGCGCGATTTTGCGGGAAGTCGATGGATGCAGGTGGCTCAGGACCGTGCTTTGTGGCAATCTATGGGGAAGGCCTATGTTCAACAGTGGACTAAGATAGGCTGAAATGATGATGATTATGATGATGATGATGATGATGATGACAGTGCCCTTCAAACCGAAACACAGTAATGTTTTCACACTACTGCTTCACGGCAGAATAACTGGCCCTGGGGTGGTACCTACCTAGACGGACTCCTGCATAGGAATCCTACCACCAGTAAAACACATCATCTATATAATCATAACATGAGATCCAGAAATATCTCATTCGTCTTATATCGCGTACCTTTTGCCTAATTACCTATCAGTGTTATTATCAGTCAGTAAGAAAGAAAGTTAGTGAGAATTAAAATCATAACGAAGATAAAGACTCAGCGTAGCTAAACATTATTCCATGAAATAATAAAATATTATGAGGAAATAAAACGTAGCACTGAATGTCTGTAACTTGTTTATTTGTGTAATGTATATGTTTGCCGCATGATCTTCCTTATGATCAAGAAATAAACTAAAAATATTAGTGTATCCAATTAAGCTAATACTCGTATCAAATATATATTATTCCCATTACGAGCCGTATTTCTATTACGAAACTTCCTCTCACACATATTTTCACTAATTAGCATAAAATGCTACAGAATAGCATCAACTAAAAATATAAGGTTGGGGCAAAAAGTTTTTCGCATTTTGTATGAAAACTCAAGACATTATTTTTAAAACTTTATTTACATTTACTTGCAATATATATGTGCCATTTTGTTCGATGACTTTTGCCACCTTGAAGGTAGTGACATGATTCCGTTGCTGTAGAAATTTTGGGACTTCTGAGCAAAAACCCGCGAAAAGTAGTTTTGGCTGTCATACAGTTAAGATACACGGACAAGATTAGACTGTTTTTTCAGAAATTATTTTTCAGCACTTGAAAAGTAAACGATCGTTTTAAAAAATAAAGAAACGGATAGTGAAAAAACTAACAATTACTGCATTACTCATTTCAAAAAACTTACATTTAGCTCCCGGATAGCATACATTAAAATTCAATTCGATTCAAAAAGTTCGTTCCATAAAACTGTCACGTACTACTGAATATGGAACGGCAGACTTAGCTCCGGACTCAAGCAAACAGGCAGTCGCAAATTGCATAACTTATGGCGTCTACGAGTAAGTCATTTGTTTGCGTGTAGGAAATGCTCCAGTTTTAGATTTTGCCATTTATTTTAAACTTCCAATAATGATAGTCATATATCAGGCGAAGACATGCGTTGCTTTAAAGATGAACTAAAAATTAATGTTCTGAAATGTCAGCGATACAAATTAACAGTTTTTAAAGAACATTAAGTGACTATTTGAGACATCAAAAAATAAAAATAATTGGAGAAAGCTAGTCACAGTCACAGAGTAAAAACCATGTTCTGGCAAACTTAACGACAACTAAAGGCCGGCTAAACGGTTTTTGAACTGTAGAACTTCGGAAACGGTCGCCGATGATGATGATATATAATAAATTATCAATTAACATAAAAAATTAAAAAAACTACAAAACATTTCAGAAAAAATTAAGAGCTTTTCTAATAGAAAAAAGTTATTATAATATTGAAGAATATTTTGAAAAATGATTCAGATAGATGTCTGCCTCTCACATTCATTAATTGTCACGCCCGACAGGGTACATGAATTTCAAAATTTAATTTTATGTACAGCAATCTATGTAATTAAATAAATAATGCGACTAGGCATGAATGAGTAAGAAAGCGCGACTGTAAATACAATATCGCAAAGTGAACTATTTGATAGAATATATTTCATATTACCAATGAAAATGTACTAGAAGATATATAGGTAGAGAAAGTCTACTGCTGGACATAGGCCTCTGCCCACAATTGCCACACTTGGCAGGCGGATTGTCGATGGCCGTACTCTTCGCACCTTAGAGTCATCAGCAAGGCAATTACTAGCTTGGCGAAGAAGAAGGGAAAAGAATTAGATAGGAAATAGACATGTGGTAAGGAATAGGTAGTTGGTAAAGGTGTAGTATACGGTGTAGAATAGTACTATCTCCGAAAGAGCATGGCGTGCCTATCTGCTCTAAGACCGGGCTACCCCAGAGCTAAAGTAAGGCTAGGCTTACCCAAGCATGAGGGTCTATGTTCGGGTGGACAACATCTTCTCTAGCTCCTCGTGGGAACGCAATTAAAGAAGGTCGCCTGTAGTGGCAGCGTTAGAGAATCTTCCACGCCATTTCATCTCGTGGATGTAGCAAAAGTCGACTTAGGGAACCGCCAGAAAAATCCCTTTGCAAACGATTGGTAGCGTAATAACCCTCTTTCATGCCACACTTAAATTACGCAGACCTGACAGCAGCCTCTAAGCTGCGAAGAGTACGGCCATCGACCATCCGCCTGCCAAGTGTGGCAATTGTGTCGAATCCTTCCAAATGGGCAGATGTCTATGTCCAGCAGTAGACTTTTTACAGGCTGTTGAAGAAGAACAAGAAGATTCCGGATAAAATAAAATACAATTAATAATGTGTATTTTAAGTAGTGTGCGATTATTTACGTTTATTACCAAAATCAACTCTATGATTTCTTATATTTACGCGAACACTACACATTTAAATGAAACTAATTTTACGGATTTTATCGCGTTTATTTTTGTTATTTATAACCCGACGTTTCGAGTGCTTTACAGCACCCATGGTCACGGGGGGACTGAGGTGACAGATGTCCTGATGTCATAGTTAACCCGGAGTACCTTCAGCTTTTAATTATTTTTTGTGGTCCGATCTACGCAGAAAGAGCTAACTGTGTCTTGAAGTCTTGCAGTGGTATGCTTGGTTTTTGTCTTAATTTTGTTAATTATAGGATCCCAAGCTGGTGGTAATACCCAACCATCTTCTCTATTAAAATTAGGATGTTTTTTAATTTCAATAGCCTCGCGAATCATCCTTGGTAGGAATCGGTGTTCCTTTGCGAGGCTTTGTGGTTTATCAAATCTGATGTAATGGTTGGGATGTTCCAGAACATGGTCACAGACTGCAGACTTCCTGGGGCGGCGATGCTTCACATCAGCTATATGTTCTTTTACGCGGGTTTTTACTGATCTTTTTGTTTGCCCTATGTAAGAGAGACCACATTCACAATCCAGCTTGTATACTCCTGCATCTTGTAGAGGGATGTTACACTTGACAGATGGTAAAAATTGACTTATCTTCTTCGGCGGCTTGAAAAATGTTTTTATGGAAGCCCGCTTCAAGATATAGCCAATCTTGTCCGTGACTCCTCTGACATATGGTAGGACTGCAGGTACACGCTCGACTGTGGCCGGCTATAAGTAATTAGAAATCCTAATAACACCTTGAGTCACACTGTGTATAGGAAAAAGACCCATACAAACAGGTATTTAAACGGTGAATCTCACCACCATCCTTCACAGTTAGCTACCGTGGGCAAATCTTTGTTTCAGAGAGCACAAGGGATCTGTGACAGTAAACACCTGGCCACCGAGCTTCAGCATGTCAAGCAAGTTTTGCAAGACAACAAGCTTCGGGTTCCGCGCCTTCGTCGTAGTGACCGAGTGAAGCCGGCCACAGTCGAGCGTGTACCTGCAGTCCTGCAAGACACAGTTAGCTCTTTCTGCGTAGATCGGACCACAAAAAATAATTAAAAGCTGAAGGTACTCCGGGTTAACTATGACATCAGGACATCTGTCACCTCAGTCCCCCCGTGACCATGGGTGCTGTAAAGCACTCGAAACGTCGGGTTATAAATAACAAAAATAAACGCGATAAAATCCGTAAAATTAGTTTCATTTAAAATCAACTCTGCTGTGATGCGGCGGCTTAAAAGAATCTACCACCCCATCTCATCCTGTGGGTGACGTAAAAGTCGACAGAGAAAAAATGAAAAGCATAAGATAAGCAGCAGCATCACCCTGGAACTTCTGAATAAATGAGCTCCGGTTGCCAATTCGACTACCGAGCGTGACTAAGTAACTATAGCAAAATCCCCCAAAATGAGAGCTGCAAACTTTTGTGGCAATCTTTGGGCAAGGAGTATGTTTAGTAGTGGACGAGTGATAGGCTGAAATGATGACGTTGATGATGTTGACCAAAAAAAAATTTAATGTGGTTCAGCTTTCTTGATACATTCAAAGTGGAATATTAGCATATTTGTCACATGGCGTTCAATTGCTTTATACACTGTCGATAGTTCAAAACTACATCCTTTTATCTATACTGGAAGGATGAATGCACTGACAAGTCAGACCAACTCTGAAAGCTTTCATGTGTGATATCAAATTCTTTTGCGGCGACAAAATTCATTACAATAGGTATACGATAAAACGCTAAAACGCAAACCTAAAGTTTGGGTTTCAAAACGTTACAATTCAAATTAACTTGGTCATTATTTCGTATTTATTAAAATACATTTTTAATTTAGTACATTATTTGGATACCTATTTTTAAGATTTTATAATTTAGTTGTGATTTTGATTTCAGATTTTTGTGTAACTTTGTGACATACATACATACATCTGTCTGTACAAAAGGATTTAATTTGAGTACGAGCAAAGCTATTGACATGAATTTTACAATTACACAGGGACTAAGTTATAACATCTTCAAACAATGTAAACAACTCTAACCGACAGCTGTCGTGCTTGTCGAGCTTTCTACGATTAAATTAATTACTTCAATCTTTTTAATTGATTTTTTAAAAGAAAACGTTAATTTTAAGATATTTTCTTATTTTTCTTCATTAGAGGGGATTTTTTTTACAAAAGGACAAATACAAAATATATAGATATATCTATATAGATAAGTTGTAAGAGAAGACGTCACGACGTTAGGGAAGAGGTCGTTCCTCCTGTGACCATGGGTGGTGTAAATCACTTAAAAATAAACGCGATAAAATCTGTACGATTCGTTTTATTAAGTGTGTAACATTCGCGTTAATATAAGAAATCATTAGATACAATATGGTGGGTGGCGGCTTAAGAGAATCTACCACCCCGCAAAAGTCGACAGAGGGTAAATAAAAACTAGGAGATGGGCAACAGCACTTTCCTGGAACATCTAAATAAATAAACTGCGGTTGCCAACCCGCCTGCCAAGCTCGGCAACTATGTCAAAATCCCCTGGAATGAGAACTACAAACTTTTGTGGCAATCTATGGAGGAGGCCTATGTTCAGCAGTGGACTAGTGATAGGCTGAAATGAAGAATATGAAGAGTATTAAATTCTGCGAAAAGACAAGATCAAATTTCTTACATTTACGCCATAGACATTGTAGCAATTTCGGATAGTTTTTTAAAGTATTTTCAAATTAGAATTTTTTGCCTTCGAACTGCAGCGAGGAAAATTCGCAGTAGTACGAAAATTCAATTTGTGATTGAATTTTCACCTAACAAGTACAGAACCAATTTCTATTCTGTTTGATTAAATCTTTCTAGCTACACTTTTTGTACGAAGCTTAGTTTTTGATACGTTATTTGGACTATGTTTAAAATTGTTAAATATATTAAAATCTAAATTCCACTTACAAATTGTTTGTTTAGTTTCAAAATAGCCGCAAACCCATTCTTCAGTAAGGTTTAATTATATATACCTAAAGCTTGTGGTTCCCTTGTAGATGCATTCTGCTGAAATTCTGTCATAATTATATTTAAAGTCATATATAAAATTGTATATTGTGGGGCCTAGTGGTCAAAGTATCTGACTTCTACAGCGCGAGTCCATGGTTCGAATTCTAGACGGAATTCGGAATTCTGGTCTGGTCGTGTTGTGATTATCTCCAAGTCTTTGCCCACTCTTTCTCCGATCTTATCGCAAAGTTGTTACATCGGGCGCGGGTAGGTTAGGACGAATGAGTGTTAACGCATACACTTGTAGCACTATAATATCTCCTGCGCATTTGATAGCTCCCGAAAGTATTCAGTAGTTATCTCTAAGGTCGAAATCAGCCATGAAGATGTCATCATTGTGAGCCGTATGGTAATTTTAACAAAAAAAGAACCCCGTTTTTTCCACCAATTATTAAAGTACTGTAGTAATTAAGTTCGTTTGAGCTTACGAAAAACGCGATTCCTTTTGTTTTCAACAGTCTGTATGTAACGCATATTATGTGATAAGGCCGAAGGAAGTAAAAGGCACGGGATTAGTAATTTCCGTAATACATTAAAGATGTTTATTATTTTATTTATATAGTATTTATGGATAAACTTATACAAAAAAGAAATTACAGAAAATGTAAAAATGAAAAAATATAAAAAGTACTAGCAATGGGATTTCTTTTAAATGAAACTAAGTTTACGGATTTTATCGCGTTTAATTTATTACTATTTATAACCCGACGTTTCGAGTGCTTTACAGCACCCATGGTCACGGGAGGACTGAGGTGACAGATGTCCTGATGTCATAGTTAACCTGGGGTACCTTCAGCTTTTAATTATTATTTTTGGGTCCGATCTACGCAGAAAGAGCTAACTGTGTCTTGAAGTCTTGCAGTGGTATGCTTGGTTTTTGATTTAATTTTATTTATTATTGGATCCCAAGCTGGTGGTAATACCCAACCATCTTCTCTATTGAAATTAGGATGTTTTTTGATTTCAATAGCCTCGCGAATCATCCTTGGTAGGAATCGGTGTTCTTTTGCAAGGATCTGTGGTTTATCAAATCTGATGTAATGGTTGGGATGATCCAGAACATGGTCACAGACTGCAGACTTCCTAGAACGACGATGCTTCACGTCAGCTATGTGTTCTTTTACGCGGGTTTTAATCGATCTTTTTGTTTGGCCTGTGTAAGAGAGACCACATTCACAATCTAGCTTGTATACTCCTGCGTCCTGTAGAGGGATGTTACACTTGACAGATGGTAAAAACTGACTTATCTTCTTCGGCGGCTTGAAGAATGTTTTTATGGAAGCCCGCTTCAAGATATAGCCAATCTTGTCCGTGACTCCTCTGACATAAGGTAGAACAGCAGGCACACGCTCGACTGTGGCCGGTTTCACTCGGTCACTGCGACGTAGGCGCGGAACCCGAAACTTGTTGTCGTGCAAAACTTGCTTGACATGTTGAAGCTCGGCGGCCAGGTGTTTCCTGTCACAGATTCCTCGTGCTCTCTGAAACAAGGATTTACCCACGGTAGCTAACTGTGATGGATGATGGTGAGATTCACCGTTTAAATATCTGTTAGTATGGGTCTTTTTTCTATACACAGTGTGACACAAGGTGTTATTAGGATTTCGAATTACTAAAACATCTAGAAAAGCTAAAGAGTTATTTGCCTCTAACTCCATTGTAAATTGAATTTTAGAGTTTAGGGAGTTAAGGTGGTCTAGAAATGCAGTTACTTTATCTGATGGTAAAATTGTGAAAGTATCATCTACATACCGCTTGTAGAATCTTGGATTTACTGGAGAAGTACGGAGGGCTCTCTCCTCAAAGTCTTCCATGAAGATATCGGCGACAATGGGAGATACTGGGGAGCCCATCGCCACACCATCTACTTGCTTGTAGTACTGTTCCTTCCACAATAGATAGCCAGCTGTAAGGCAATGTCTTAGTAGTTCTGCATATTCCTTTCGGAGTGTTTCTTTTTTTAATATTAAGAAACACTCCTTTCGGAGTGTTTCTTAATAATTGAAATCTGGAAGTTAGTTCGATAATACCATCTTGTGCCAAATCACCGAAGTTGTATGGGTTACCAAAGATACACAAACCAAATGCTCCATTACGTCCAATAGTGAGCCAGATCGATTCACCAACCTACAGATTGGCTCAGCATGTGGCTAAAGTACTCTCACCACTCAGAGGACACACTAGAGCACACACAAAGGATTCATACCATTTTGTCAGTGAGATTAAAGACCTACACCTGACTGACAATGAAACTATGGTCAGTTTTGATGTCCAGTCTCTATTCACATGCCTACCAGTAGACGACTGCATCTCAATTGTATCTAGGAAGCTAGCTGAGAACAACATGCCAGCGGAATATGCAGAACTACTAAGACATTGCCTTACAGCTGGCTATCTATTGTGGAAGGAACAGTACTACAAGCAAGTAGATGGTGTGGCGATGGGCTCCCCAGTATCTCCCATTGTCGCCGATATCTTCATGGAAGACTTTGAGGAGAGAGCCCTCCGTACTTCTCCAGTAAATCCAAGATTCTACAAGCGGTATGTAGATGATACTTTCACAATTTTACCATCAGATAAAGTAACTGCATTTCTAGACCACCTTAACTCCCTAAACTCTAAAATTCAATTTACAATGGAGTTAGAGGCAAATAACTCTTTAGCTTTTCTAGATGTTTTAGTAATTCGAAATCCTAATAACACCTTGTGTCACACTGTGTATAGAAAAAAGACCCATACTAACAGATATTTAAACGGTGAATCTCACCATCATCCATCACAGTTAGCTACCGTGGGTAAATCCTTGTTTCAGAGAGCACGAGGAATCTGTGACAGGAAAAACCTGGCCGCCGAGCTTCAACATGTCAAGCAAGTTTTGCACGACAACAAGCTTCGGGTTCCGCGCCTACGTCGCAGTGACCGAGTGAAACCGGCCACAGTCGAGCGTGTGCCTGCTGTTCTACCTTATGTCAGAGGAGTCACGGACAAGATTGGCTATATCTTGAAGCGGGCTTCCATAAAAACATTCTTCAAGCCGCCGAAGAAGATAAGTCAGTTTTTACCATCTGTCAAGTGTAACATCCCTCTACAGGACGCAGGAGTATACAAGCTAGATTGTGAATGTGGTCTCTCTTACATAGGCCAAACAAAAAGATCGATTAAAACCCGCGTAAAAGAACACATAGCTGACGTGAAGCATCGTCGTTCTAGGAAGTCTGCAGTCTGTGACCATGTTCTGGATCATCCCAACCATTACATCAGATTTGATAAACCACAGATATTTGCAAAAGAACACCGATTCCTACCAAGGATGATTCGCGAGGCTATTGAAATCAAAAAACATCCTAATTTCAATAGAGAAGATGGTTGGGTATTACCACCAGCTTGGGATCCAATAATAAATAAAATTAAATCAAAAACCAAGCATACCACTGCAAGACTTCAAGACACAGTTAGCTCTTTCTGCGTAGATCGGACCCAAAAATAATAATTAAAAGCTGAAGGTACCCCAGGTTAACTATGACATCAGGACATCTGTCACCTCAGTCCTCCCGTGACCATGGGTGCTGTAAAGCACTCGAAACGTCGGGTTATAAATAGTAATAAATTAAACGCGATAAAATCCGTAAACTTAGTTTCATTTAAATGTGTAGTATTCGCGTAAATATAAGAAATCATAATGGGATTTCTTATTGAAGACAGCCATGTCTTCCAGACAACCATTGGATGGACAGGATCGCAAAAAGAATAAAAAGGTCGTCGTGGAAATTAAAAATATGAAAAAGATTACATAAAGAATAAAATACACACACAATAAATATTATTATTACTACTACAATAATTAATTTAAATAAGAATTAGAATATAATAAAAGATAGTTAATACAAACAGCCGTTACTTTGCGAAAATCCATAATTACAAAAGAAAGAAACTTATTTTATAAGAAGCTAAATGCAAATTTGTGTGAGAGACGGAAAGTATGACGGTGATACTGAGCGAAGATTGTTGGCAGGAAATCAAGTGTATGAGGTCCTGCATAACTTCATGTGTAGTCAAAAAGTATCTAAAAAAGGGACGAATGAAGGTTGGGTCCGGCAGAAGAAGCATGAAAGTAAGATTAATACTGTGGAAATGAGAAGTTTGAGAAGAACAGCTGGAGTGACTTTGATGTCAAAGTGAAGAACAGCGTGATTAGAAAACGCTGTGGTGTAGTAAAAGATGTAGTGACAATGATAAAGGAAGGGATGCTTAGATGATTTGGACACGTATAGATGATAGATGTAAGAAGCCTGACGAAACAAATTTATAAAGCGAATGTGAAAAGCCAATCTGGTTAGGGTCAACGTAGGCGAACGTATCATGATCAGATCAAAGTTGTTTTAGAGAAAGGCCACGTCCAAAATACTTATTAAAATAGAAGAAGCGAAAGATGTGTGTCAGGATCGTAGCATGTGGAAAGATGTGATATCTGTCTAGCTCAATAGGAAAGAAGCGTGACTCTATTACGACTCTATTTATGTATGCAAAATGTTGCATGCGGATCTTAATAAACTCCTAACCTTAGTTTGTCTTGACATAAAACAGTTATTTCAGATTTTCAGTACGGCCAGGAGAATGTGATCATCATAATGTAAATGAGACCACCGAGCACACAACATTAGAAATGATACTTTTTGGTGTACCTTTTTAGGTTAACATATTTTTACAAATAAATATATTAAGATGTATAAAAATTATTAAATTAATTAAATTATTTACTCCGGGACAGCTTCTGACCCTATATAAAGCTCAGGTCCGGTCGGCTGTAGAGTACTGCTGCCACATATGGGCTGGAGCTCCTAAATATCAACTGGCAACCTTGGAGTCGGTGGAGAGACGGGCCAAGTGGCTAATCGGTAATCCTGACTTGGTTACTACCAATTTGTCCAGTCTCGAACACAGACGTCGGGTGGCCAGTCTCTCGGTGTTCTACAGGTTACATTTTGGAGAGTGTGCGAAGGAATTACACGAGTAAATTCCCCCTTCCCCTTTCCATCATCGGACAACAAGACGAACGGCGGGTTTCCATCCTTTTGTTGTGGATATACCCTGCATTCGGACGAAGCGTTTTGCTTCGTCGTTCATAATGCGTACAGCAAAGGACTGGAATAATTTGCCTGCATCAGTCTTTCCGTCGGATCACAATGTGAGTGTCTTCAAGAGAAGAGTGAATAGGCTTTTTCTAAGCTAGTGTGCCTACCAACAAAAACTACATCGCCACTTACCATCCGGTGGGGTTGTAGTTAAACGCTAGCTTATAATGTTTAAAAAAAATTACTATTATACAAACCTAAAATCTTTTGGACTTCACGCGGATATAAAATTGAACGATGAATTATTCATGTGTGAATATTGCGATCAGTATCGAGTGTAAATGTTGAGTGAATACTGAAATCGACCGTTGCTCTCGACAACTGAATATCAATTGATGTGGGCTCTCATAATTGAAGAAAAATTCATATTTATTTTTTAAATATACTTTTTTTATTGAACCTAAAAATTTGAACTCAATAAGCAACATTTTCATATTTAATTTATTAACTTAAACATGAGACGTAACTATACTGGAAATTTATCACCATATTGGAATGCTCGATAATCTATAAAATAATAAGCGAAGTTAATAAATTCTTAGTTACGTTCAGATTATCTTAGAAAATAACGATGATACTCATAAGACGTGGAAAATGCATTGAAGTTTCAAGATTTGTACGAACAGAAGGAAACAGGATCAAGAAACTTTGCTGCAGAGAACGTGATCCGACTAGTTCAGCAGTTTGACTGTTCCTAATATTACTTTTCGTTGTTTTAAAAAAAATAATTCCTGAATAAATGTCTACACTGTAAAATTAGTTAATTTATATATTTCTCAAACAAATATTTTTTTAAACTTATTTATATTACGTTTAATTTTTATTGGCAAATCATTAAATTAAACTATCATCAAAGTATCATTCAAAATGCTCGTCAAAAGTCACTGCCTGTCCCTTTAATTAAATCAATATTTTTTTTTTTGATAAAAGTTACGGAACGAGCAAAACGTTCACCTCATGGTAAGTGCGACGTCTGCCCATAACAAATGCTGTGTCACCCAGAACAGTGTGACACCGCAATGACCCCGTCACCCTGAGACATCAGTTCTTAAGTCTTATATGCCCAGTGATTACGCTAGCTCTCAGTGCCCATCAAACTGAATCACAGTAATGTTTGCACACTAATTCTTCACGGCAGAATAACTACCTAGATGGATTCCTGCATAGGAATGCTACCTATAAGTACATATTTTTATATGTATCTAAATATTATTTCTTTGTATTTATTTATAATTATATATATATGTTCATAGAGCTATATTTCGATTTCATTCGCCAACACACCCTCTTTAACAGTTTCTTCAATTATGTCCGGTTGTCTGGAAGAAATCGCTCTTAGCGATAAGACCGCATATTGCTATACCGTTTTTATAAATATTTTTTTTTTTATCTCATATATTTTTCATGTACATTAGTGTGTAAAGAAATAAATACCTAAACTAAAAGAATTTTAAAAAAAAAGGTGACTGTTTATTATTTTTGTAAGGATCATTGAACCGGGTATGGTCCAACACTGCTCTATTGTGTGGGTAAGACCGAAGAAGGAAAGAAAATTCATTTATTTGTAACGACAACTTTGATATTACAAAACACATACGATTTACATAATACTGAAAAAATGTTACAAAAATATGTCGTCACAAATCGGTCCCAACTCAGCATATGCCGGCTGTAAGCAACCGGCGCTGGTCTTCCTGGTAAGCAGACTTTACGTGTCCTTGAAATATTTTTATAACTCAGACAAGCAGATTCTCTCACGATTCTATATTTAACAACTGAGCGCGTGGCTATTGACATAGCAATGTAAATTTGGTAGCCAATAGGTGTCCGGCAGAGTAGACTAACACCTACCTCTTTCCTACAGAGGTGTCGTAAGAGGCGACTAAGGTATTGTATGGACAGTCTTTATTCGTGTAGAACATACATACATACATAAGATGACGATTGTATCACATAAGGGGTTGTAGTAGTAGAGACTGGGCACTCACTGCAAAAACAGATGACTGCCACAATCCACGTTTCACCAAAACAATATAATGCACTTGGTGTGATAGGCGTTGAGCCCATCGCCACCATGCGCTGTTGGGTGCACAGTGCAGTTTAATTCCAATTCGTGTAGAATAATACCATAATGTGCAATGCTGTCCCTATACTGCTCGTGGGAACGCAATGGGAGTAAGCATTTTTATACACGTTCCATGGCGGCGATATGGTTTGTCATCCGTCACGTCTCTTTTCCCATGGAGGCTACGTCTACGTATGTGGCCTCTGCATACCCCTTAAATAAGGAAAAGGCGTGACTCTATGTATGTATGTAAATTTGGGATTCAGGGGAATTCAGAAAGTAGACTTACTGTGAATTAGTGAAAGCGTCTAGCTCAAAGTTGACTTGAGTTACTAAACCTTTATACTATATTTAAATTAGATTAGATTATGATGTCATTCACTACACCTTTGCACTGGAAGTCCTGTGCAAAGGTCTTTAAACTGCGCCCGTCGCCTTAAGACATTGGTTTGTCTCGTATGCCCTGTAACTACTCTAGCTCGAATGCTCTTCAAACCAAAACAGTAGTGTGTGAACACCTTGACGGCAGAATAATTGGCATTGCAGTGATACCTACCTAACATATTGTTTTTATCGTGATGAATACTGGAGTGTTTTTATACTCGTATATTAGATGACACGGTAAACTGTTCCCTGGCAATCACGTGCAGCAATATCGACGACCGCGCAGCGTAACTAACTTCTGCGCCGCGGCTCCTGGTTTCGAGTCCCAGCCGAAACAAACATTTGTGAAAAAACATAAATCGTTTTTTTCTGGGGTCTGGTAACGCGTGATGCAGAAGTAAATCCAAATGTTTGGTTATGCTTTTCAAAAAAAAAAATGTAAACACGAATATAATCATCTCCTCCATTACTAACCTACTAATAGTCCACTGCCGGTTAAAAGCCTCTTCCAAGAAGAGAGGAGTTGCTACCACGCTTGGTGGATTGGTTATCACGCTATGCATCTTAGACACTGAATACCGTAGATCTGTGTATTTTCGGACTGACGAGATTGTTTCTTCGCCGTGGACAAGCAAAACGTTCTGCGCCCGTCTCCCAGAGACTTCATTTCTTAATTCTCAGTCATTATTCAATGTGGGCTTATGTAATACCTAGTAATTACATTAGCTGTCAGTGCCCCTCAGGCCGAAACACAGTAATGTTTGCACACTACTACTTTTACTTCACGGCAGAATAACTGGCAATTACCGTGGTACCTACCTAGACGGATTCCTACATAGGAATCCTACTACCAGTCGCCCGGCGCAAACCTTGAGATTTTCCTCAGCAACTCTGGGACGAGATGGGGGGGCAGATTTTCTTACTTAATTTAGATTTACTTAATTTCACAGTCAAAAATTTCTTAAAAATTTCTTTTTAAAATAAACTGACCTCGAACAAATTAATGTAACAAATTAAATAAGAACCTCACATAAAAAAAAACTTAAAATCAATATCGTTGACATTAATTTTTAAATGACAGGAATTATAAATAACATTACCATAGCTTTAACCTTAAAAATATATATTTATCTCAGATAATTTTTTTATATAAAAGTCAGGATTACAAACGAGCACACGAGATAGTGAATGTGACCATTAAGGACTAATGGTCAGTAGGCCGGCCATATAGCTCGTAGAATCGATAACCGTTGGGGAAGAAATATACCTCCCAGTAGATGGAGCAAAGACCTGGACGGCTTTGTCAGTCGATGGATGCAGGCTCACGACGCTGTTTTGTGGCAGGCTATGGACGGGGTCTATGTTCAACAGTGGACATGTGATAGTCTGAAATGATAATGTTAATGACAGATGTAAACGTGTGATCACCTCTGAGACTATTGGGTTGGATGGAATTGGTCTCCGGTTGTCATCATGCTGGTATGCTTAATCAAACAATTTGCTGTTAAATGGAGCGTCCTCGTCGTAGTTACACCTTCTCTTCCACTCCTCAACTCCAAGAAGATAAGGGGAGGTTAATTCATAGAACTTCTCTATGTCGCACAATGGTTTACCACATCCTTCAATCTGCAGATACTGCACTGGCTCGCCGGGAGAATTCACGTAAATTGGCTGCAAATTAAAATATAGTTTTTTTTTTATTTTATTAGCGACAGAGTTATCTGTGGTTAATAATGCACGAATAATTTGAAATATATTTAATTGGTTATTGTATCAGTTTGAATTTATTCAATAATTTTCTGCGAGTTAATGATAATGAAACACACGTGATGAATAATTAATTTATTTTACGTTTATGACTGACTGATATTAAAGAATAAATATTGTTTTTGTTTTCTTATTTTTTTTAACGTGTGACATATTCTAGTGTGTGTGCCAAACGTTAAAAAACATCCGCACTAGGTGTGTGTGTCTCAGTGTGTGGCAGTGTCTATCCACAGACATATCCTAGTGCCACTGTGAGTTTTCCAGAAAATCTTTTAATATATACGATATAAGCTTAGTTCTATTGTTACAAATCGTCATTTCAGCCTATCATTATTCCACTGTTGAACATACGCCTCCCCCACAGAATGCCACAAAAAAAACTGTAGCTTTCGTTTTGGGGGGATTTTGCCATTGTTGCCACGCATGGCAGGCGGGTTGGCAACCGCAGCTTAATTATTCAGATGTTCCAGGAAGATGCTGCTGCTCATATACTGGTTTTAATTTTCCCTCTGTCGACTTTTACGACACTCACGGGATGAGATGGTGTGGTTCTCTTCAGCCGCTACCACACGGCAAATGCTGTGTTGTTGCATAATTGTTGGAGCGTTTACTTAGTACTAGTTACTGATTTAAGTTATATTGTTTTTATGATAAATAAATACAATTTGTATTTTTACATATACAATGTTGGTATACAAATCAGGTGCTCTGAGTCCCACCCGGTCGTCGAATATGATAAATGCTAAACATTTTTGAATATCAGTATTTGTTCGGATTCCTGTAGGGATATGAGTTTTATTATAATGCCTTAACATTATTTCTGACTATAAAAGTAAAGTGATGATATGAAAACTAATATAAATGATAATAAACGTATTAAGAATACTAAGATGTGAAAAATCGTAAAATAAGTCATTAAATGTTTGTTGTGAGTGTTTTTATAACTGGCTTTACTCGCGCCATCGTTCGCATAGGCTTACTATTACGAGGGGTGATCCAAAAGTAATGATAATCAGTTATTTCTAGTGCACACAAAAATACAAAAAAATTTCAGTCACTTACTCAGTTAACCACTAGTTCAGGGAAAAAAAATCATATAAATAGGCCACGATTCCCGGGAGCTACATTCATTTGAATACGGACTGTCAAGGAGTGAACATCAAAATGGAAAAACACGAAATCAGAGCTGTCATTAAATACCTCTGCTTGAAAAAAATGTCTACCAAAGACATACACAGCGACTTGGTGGAAACATTAGGGGACTCTTCTCCTCCATATTCCACAGTTGCACGCTGGGCTAAGGAGTTTAAGTTGGGAAGAACATCGACGGAAGACGAACACCGCGAAGGACGCCCATCGACGTCCCTCACTGAAGAAAATGTGAAAAAAGTTGAAGAAGTTGTATTGGAAGATCGAAGAGTGACTATCAGGCATGTAGCTGAGGTCACAGGGATCTCATATGGCAGCATTCAAAGAATCCTTGCGAACGAATTGCATATGAGAAAGGTCTCCGCGCGTTGGGTACCGAAAATGTTAAACGACGAGCAAAAGAAGAAACGAGTCGACATGTCAAGAGCAAATCTCGAAAAGTTCCAGGCAGACAAGGATAATTTTTTGTCACGTTTTGTGACCATGGACGAGACCTGGATCCACCATTTTGATCCTGAAACAAAACAACAATCGATGACATGGAAACGATCCGATGAACCGACGCCGAAGAAATTCAAAGTGTCAAGCTCAGCAGGGAAGGTTATGGCGTCTGTTTTTTGGGACGCTGAAGGAATAATCATGGTGGACTACTTGGAAAAGGGGGCCACTATTACAGGCTCCTACTATGCAGAACAAATAAGAAGATTGCGGGAGGCTATTAAGGAGAAAAGGCGAGGCAAACTGCGGGCTGGAGTGCTGTTCCATCAAGACAACGCACCGGTTCACAAAGCTGCAATTGCCATGGCTGCCATTCAGGAAGCGGGCTTTGAGCTGGTGGAACACCCCCCCTATTCACCAGATCTAGCCCCCAGCGACTTCTATCTCTTTCCACGACTCAAGGAACACCTCTGAGGCAAGAAATTTGACGATGATAGCGACGTGATGGCCGCGGTTGAGGACTTTTTTGAGAGTCAAGATAAAGATTTTTTTTCTAAGGGAATTTTAGGATTAGAAAAGAGATGGACTAAATGTATAGACTTGCTAGGAGACTATGTTGAGAAATAAATTTATTTATTTATTTTATTCATTGTGTTTATTATTGATTATCATTACTTTTGGATCACCCCTCGTACAAGTCGGTTATCTTATGGATCAGGAAAAGTGTGTGTTGGTGGCCCATCCGATCCCACCGCATATCGGCCTATTAACCTTCTCAAGGTTTACGAGGGATTCCCATCCACGAGCAGTTGGGTTTCCGTGGCAAACACTCATGTACCCAGCAGGTGCACCGCGTAACGAAGCACATTCAATCCCGTTTGACTCACGAGCTTCATACCAGAGCGCTCTTCTTCAACGTGGCGGAAGACTTCGACAAGGTTTGGCACAAGGGGCTCATATACAAGTTATACGAACTCGGTACGCCAGATTGCCTCGTACTCATCGTACGAGATTTTCTACGCAATCAAACCTTCCAATACCGCGTCGAGGGTGTGCAATCCGAAACACTTCCCATCCACGCCGGAGTACCTCTAGGCTCAGTTCCAGGGTCCCGTGCTTTACAATCTCTTCGCATACAATTTATGCCTTATGCATCTGGACGTCATCACAACACTATCTCTAAGCGATTCCAATCCGCAGCCGAACCCTAGGGAACTGGTTTCGAGGTGAATTCCACCAAAAATGCAGCTACGTACTTCCTACACCACATTACTTTAAACATCTTATAAATAATTCTCTATTCAAGGCTTTAGTTAACCTATCCGCTGGTTGTTCACTAGTTTTAATATATTTTAAACATATCTTATTTTTATTAATAAATTATTTTATAAAGTAATACCTAACATGTATGTGTTTTAAGCGATTAATTCTATCTGTACATGCAACTGCTATGGCAGACTCATTATCACAATAAATATTTACTGGACATACATTTTTAAAACCAATATCTCATAACAGATTAATCAGCCAACAAGCTTCACTTGCTGTCATACTCATTGCAACTTATTCAGATTCAGTTGTAGACAAACTTACAGATACTTAATTCTTTGAGAAATAGTAAATTAAACAGTCTGAAAATTTAAAGAAGTAACCCGTACTGGATTTTCTGTCTTTGAGATCACCTCCTCAATCAGCATCACAATAACCTTCTCGGGCTTCATTTTTACAATTGTAAGTTAACTTATAATACAAAGTATGTTTTACATATCGCAACACACGTTTTAATGCAGTAAGTAACATATTGTTTGCACATTTTTGATATCTACTTAATAAAGAAAAAAGTCAATGTATTCATATTATTTTCTAACACTTTAGCATTAAAATTTTGATCTAATACATTTCATAATATGAGAAGGTAAGTAATTAAAAGATCTTAGTCTATTCGCGAGTAGTGCGGGCGAGCGTATGGCTGTTCGCTCACACTGCGGCATTTTTATTACTTTTAGCATTTTTATACCTATCGCAACTTCTAAACGATAGATCCGATTCGAATAACTTATAGAGGACTTTAAATGTACTAATTTAACCTTGACTATGAAACTATTTTGTAGGATAAGGATTAATATCATGATACGAATGTCTTCTTTCGGTTCTACCCGTGTTTTGATAGACTAAACAAAAAGCGGTTATTGTGACTTGACTATAATAGACATATAGCCTCGCGGACTTTTTTGTGAGTAATGATGAGTATTATGAAAATGTAGTACATTATTTTCTTTATCATTAATAGTTTTTGCAGCGCACGCCAAATAATGACTTTTATCAGTAAATTTTTGATACCTTGAGTTACATCATAGCAAATTTCGTAGGGACCTTGGTTTTTTAAATTAAATACAACTCATGTTACTCGGTGATAATGTAGTTGTATATAGGTGAAAGAATTTTGAAAATCAGTTCAGTAGTTTTTGAGTTAAATGACTATACATAAATAAAAACGTATATAATTTAATATGTACTAAATGATTAGAATTTATTATATCAAGTTAGTATTGAAAACTTTGGAGCTAAATAATTTTTCGGTGAATAAAAAAAATTAAAGAAAAGTTACAGCCTATAATTGTCCCACTGCTTAGCACAGGCCTCCTCTAATTCTGAAAGGGTTTGCCACGCTGCTCCAATACGGGTGTGCGGACTTCACATGTCTTCGAAATACGTTTCGTGGACATTCGAGTTTCCTCTTTTCGTTGTCCTTCACCGTTGAGCACGTGGTAAATCAGCACTAAAAATTGCAGAACAATTTTAGTGATGCCCGCACAAGGGATCGAATTCAGTTCATTCGCTTACTATGAAATTCAAGACAAACGCCCGGTCCCTGAGCTAGCACGGTTTCAGTGAATGCCAATTTTAAATTACTCCGGCGGCTTTTTCTTCATCATTAACAGAAACAATCCAATTTAGTCTCCCGAGAATCGCTCAACTCGTAGTAAATCAAGAACTTGAACCAAGAAACTTTGTTTCAGTCCAGGACGTGAGATGCTTGAGTTAATACATCGATTGTTCTGATTGTGCAACTATTAGATCTTATTATTCTAACGAGAGCGCCCCTTTGTTCCTTTTGAAACGTAGCATCACATTAAGGCATCTGTGAAGTGTTTTTCACGCATACATTTCACATACACACATCTAAACTTAACTGGCGATAAGATTTCTATGCAGGGATCCGTCTAGGTACTCGTAGGAACCACCCCAGGGCCAGTTATTCTGCCGAGAAGCAGTAGTGTGCAAACATAACTGTGTTTCGGTTTGAAGGGCACTGAGAGCTAGCGTAATCACTGGGCCATAAGACACTTAAGAACTGATGTCTCAGGGTGACGGTCGCAGTGTGGTGTCACACAGAAATGTTCTGCGTGACACAGCATTTGTTATGGGCAGATGTTGCACTTACCATCATGTGAGCGTTTTGCTCGTTTCGTCACTTTATACAAAAAGAAGAAGGAGCGAGAGTGTGGTATGGTGAACCACGTCTCCGCCATTTTGTAACGAATTGAAAAGCTTGCGGGCCATTGCGTTCCCACGAGTAGCTAGCCAATGATACGGTGACCACTAGCCCGGCGGAGAGGAAGGGGAAATGATAAGCCGGGAAATGGACATGGGGTAGGGAATGGGAAGTTAGGAAATGAACTATAAGGATACTGCTATCTCAGAAGGAGCAGGAGGAGACAGCAATAGCTCGAGAAGCCGGGGTCGCTTACCCGGTACGCTCCGTTATATGTATATTTAAATAAAAATAATTTGTTGCGGATTTTATCGTGTTTAATTTTGCACTATTTATAACCCGCAGTTGCGAGCGCTTTACAGACACTGTCAGGACTTTCTGCGTAGATCGGACCTAAAGTAATAATTAAAAGCCGAAGGGGGTACCTTCTTAGGGGGTTTACTACGACATCAGGGCATTTGTCACCTCAACAAGACGACCGCATGGCCTAGTGGTCAGAGTACCTGACTTCTAAGCCGCAGGTCCTGGGTTCGAATCCCAGCCGAAGCCAACATTTGTGCTCAAACACAAATTGATGGATTTCGGGTCTGGTTGTGTTGTGATTGTCCCAGTGTTTCTGACACTGCATCCTTGCCTACCTCCGATCTTATCGCATCAGCGTTACATCGGGCGCGGGTAGGTTGGGACTAGTGAGTGCCTCTGTGTTTGCACGTACACTTGTGGCACTATAATATCTCCTGCGCAATTGAAAGCTATCGACTATGTTCGAAAGTTGTCGCCGTGGTCGAAATCGGCTAGGAGAGAGAGACTCTCTCTCTGTCACCTCAGTTCTCCCGTGACCATGGGTACTGCAAAGCGCTCGAAACGTCGGGTTATGAATAGTTTAAATTTAAACGCGAAATCCGTAAAAAATTCAAAGAAAATGTCTAAGTAAAGTTTTGAAAATATGATATACTAACATCAAGTTGATGTCTTGGCCTAGTGGTCAGACTATCTGACTACTACGCCGCGGGTCGACAGACGGGCGGTCTGGCTGGGATTGTGATATATATGTGAAAATGTCTTCAAACGCACGCACGATACTGTGAGGCTTATTTTAAAATAACATTATCAAAGTAACTATCATCGAGTCACTTACCAAAACGACGTATCTTCCTGTTTCTAGTACTTTCCTCAGTTCCAACGCAAACACTGCGGCGTATGGCGGCAAACCCTGCCTTGGAATTGCCCTAGATATCACCTCTAAGGCATAAACGTTGATGTCGTGTGAAGAGTATATTCTCACTTTCTGGGTAGCTTTCCCAGCAATTGCAGCTGAGGAAACGTCGAAGAATTCCTTCAGAAGTAGACCTGTGGAAATTCAAATCTATATATATATATATAAAATAGACTTACCGCTGACTAATCACGATATCTCCGAAACTGTTTCCACCAATTCATTTTTTTTTATTATTTGTTAAAATGGCGAAACGCGCGAAAGCCATACGTTCACCTGATGGTAAGCGCAACGTCTGCCCATAACGAATGTTGTGTCACCCAGAAAATTTCTGCGTGTCACCACACTGCGCCCGTTACCCTGAGACATTAACTCTTAAGTCTGATATGCCCAATGATTACACTAGCTCTCAGTGCCCTTCAAACCGAAGCACAGTATGTGCACACTACTGCTTCACGGCAGGATAACTGGCCTCACTAACCTGGCCTTTTAACTTGAAAATTAGGAATTTGAATAATATTAAAATTAAACTTAAATCCTTTCTCACTGAATGCCAGAGACAACATGGCACTAACTATTCACCAGGACGTTTCTTTTATCCGACATGTCGGATTTACTGTCGTCTTACTTTGTTAGGTTGTATAATCACACATGCTGCGTATATGTGCCCTGAATGTTCCTTGCAATTTTATGAATGTTTTTATATACTGTTATACACGAGATATTATTAATTAACAGTGTGGTGGCGGCTTAAGAGAATCTGCCACCTCACCTCATCCCGTGGGATTCGCAAAAGTCGACAGAGGGAAAATAATAACCAGGAGATGGGCAGCAGCATCTTCTTGTAACATCTGAATAAACAAACAGCGGTTGCCAACCCGCCTGCCAAGCGTGGCAACTATGGCAAAATCACCCCAAAATGAGAGCTACAAACTATTATGGCAATCTGTAGGGGAGGCATATGTTCAGCAGTGGACTAGTGATAGGCAGAAACGATGATGAACTGAATATATTTCTATAATCTTTCGTTTTAACTCAAATTATCCGATTTTATTTAAATTACATTGATACTTCTAAAAAAATTAAAACATGTATAAAATAATCTCGTCGGTTCGCCAATGCAAAGGTTTTTGTATAATGTTTTCTTTTATTTACGCGAATATTACACTTTTAAATAAAACTATTTTTACGGATTTTATCGCGTTTAATTTTTAACTATTTTTAACCCGACGTTTCGGGCGCTTTACAGCACCCGTGGTCACGGGGGGACTTAACGGGGAATTAAAAGCGATAAAATCCGTAAAAATAGTTTTATTCAAAGATTTTTGGCTGAAAATATGCGCTGTGTGTGTCCATACTTACACACATGCTGAGCCAACACCTTTTCGACACAGAACTATTTTGTTGCACGTATTTTTTTTTACTGCCTTATGTTCTTCCGATGAAGAAATATTTTTTCTATTCTATTGTATACTTGAAATTTCGCATAAATATTCCTTTCCCGAAATAGACACTTACTAAGAACGGATTGTACCATCGATAAATATTTTTATCTACTCGTAAATGTGTGAACGGGCAGGTGCTGTTTTTCTCTATACAGACTTTAACATAACAATAACTTCCATTCGAAGCCGGAATCAACTAGTATATTATATTATATATGTTACGATCCGCCGTAACCGCTTATTCTGTTGATGTCCTAATACAGACTAAGCGAAATGCAAAGTAAAATTAATGTTACTGTCTAGTGGTAGCGCAGGCGGCTCGCTTTAAATGTCATAGTACGCGAGTGACCTGGGTTCGATTCCCGGTGCCGGCACCACTAAAATTGTTAATTTAAATTTTAAGTGCTGATTTACCACGTGCACGGCGGTGAAGGAAAACATCGCGAGGAAACCTGCATGTCTGAGAAATATAAAATATTTTTCGAAGACATGTGCAGTCCGCCAACCCGCATTGGAGCAGCGTGGCGGATTCTTCCTAGCTCCTAAAACCCTGTCAGAAATGAGAGGAGGTCTGTGCTCAGCAGTGGGACCTTCATAGGCTGAAACTTTTACTGTCAAGGGACGCCCTTCAATAACCATCAGTTTCAATGGAATTAATAATTAAAGAAAACCAATAAATACATATCGAGTGAAATAAATAAAACCATAGAGTTTCGGTAATAAAATAGATATTGTAATATATACAGACTATAAATACCACATAAATAAATATTTTCTTATAGTATAAACGCCATGCAAAGGAGTTGAGAGCGGCGGCTTAGAGGGGGCATGATGGCTTAAGAGAGCGTCATGCCGTTTGCCGTCACGGCATACTGACTCGTATTCCCCCAAGGCCCAAGCAATATTTTATTCGGTAGAAACCACTTGTTTATTGTAAAAATATACCTGCATCAAATAGTTATCAATTAAATTTGAAATATTTGAGATGCTTACTCCGTCATCAGTTGGAGGCCATAAAATGTTATTGGAATTTCCCTTTGTCGACTCTTATTACACGTGCTGGTTGGAATGGGGTGGTATGTTCTCTAACTTTATTATCAAATAGACGTATAGTTCTTAGTTTCACATTTAATAGTCAGGCAACCAATTTTTATGGACGAAAGTGACAAGACGCGAAGTCGTTCACCTTATGGTAAGTGCAACGTCTGTCCTTAACAAATGCTGTGTTATCCTAAACTTTTATATGTGGCATCAAGGCGTGACCCTGGGACTTCAGTTCTTAAGTCTCATAGGAAGCTCATTACAAATCGATGATATTTGTAAAAAATACGTATTTGTTACGTCGAAAATAAAAATAATTTTCATAACATTTCATTGCTTTTATATATGCCCAGTGATTACAATAGCAGTGCATTTCAGACCGTAATGTTTGCATATTAGTGGCCCTGCGGTACTTAATATATAAGTAGTATATGTAACATGTTTTTTATGCAGCCGTGTGGTGGCGGCTCGTTAAAAGAATACTACCACTCCATCTCATCCAATGGATCTCGTAAAAGGCGAGTAAGGAATTAAACTGCACTGTGCACCCAACAGCGCATCGTGGCGATGGGCTCACCACCTATCACACCAAGTGCATTATATTGTTTTGGTGAAACGTGGATTGTGGCAGTCATCTGTTTTTGCAGTGAGTGCCCAGTGTCTGACTACCCCTTATGGGATACAGTCGTGATCTTATGTATGTATGTATGTATGTTTTTTATTCAGAATATAATGTTGAGTGAAATTCTATGGTCTTTGATACAATAAAGTAGTCAAGTTGTTATTGTACCTCTTTAAAATATGTTTTTTTAATTAGAACCCGTCAGGACAACATCTACTTATATGTGCTGCTACTGAAAAGTGCGTGTGGTAGCGGCCTTAGAGAATCTACCACCCCATCCCTTCCCTTGGGTGTCGTAAAAGTCGACAGAGGGAAATTAAAACCAGGAGATGGGCAGCAGCATCTTCCTGGAACATCTGAATTAATAAACTGCGGTTGCCAACCCGCCTGCCAAGCGTGGCAACTATGGCAAAATCCCTCCAATATGAGAGCTAAAAACTTTTGTGGCTATCTATTGGGTAGACTTATGTTCAGCAGTGGACTTGTAATAGGCTGAAACGACGACGACAAATTTTTACATTTGTGCTGAAACACAAATTGTTGGTTTTCGGGTCTGGTTTTGTTGTGATTGTCTTCATGTTTCTGACACCGCATCCTAGCCTACCTGCGATCTTATCGCATCAGCGTTACGTCGGGCGCGGATTGGTTGGGACGAGTGAGTTCGTTTGTGTTTGCGCGTACACTTGCGGCACTATAATATCTCCTGCGCTGTTGACTCTCGAGAGTGTTCGGAAGTTGTCGCCGTGGTCGAATTCGGCTAGGAGAACATCATCATCATCAGTCCACTGCTGAACATAGGCCTCCCCCAAAGATTCTAACTTACTTCCATTTAAAAAGAAATTTATAAAACATTTCTCTCTCACCAGCTTGTAGGGGTATTAAGGTATCATTTCCATATACAATATCAAATGCTCTATCGGCTGCGTTTTTAATATCAGGCATCATTTTCTCTATCGATTGTTTAACAGGTAAGCCCAAATTTATCTGTAATAAAATAAAGCAAGAAGAATAAAAATTGAACAGTGTAATCGTTTCAAACACTACCGACGAGGTCTTGTGTTCATGTACGAGCAAGCACGTATATTGTCTAGTCGGCTGTTTCGGCGCTGACGTAATGACGCTAATTTAAGTATTTATTAGCAATAATTTCACAATACAAAATCAGTGCGCAATCATCAAGCAAGCAAGTGGCGCGTACACATATCATTCGTCATTAGTTTATAATTATTTTGGTTTTTTATATCAATTATACAAGTTTAAATTTATCGTTTATTACTTCTATCCAGAACAGTTCATTAATGTTACCAAGTGCAGGGTAAAAATTGTTTCCGTACATCCTTATACTTTATTTTATTTCACAATACAACTATTATTACAGGATAGCCTAATTCAATAGTGTAAGCCTTCTTAATTATTATGCTTCCAAAGTATAAACATTGTTTCTTTCTTAAATTCGTTCCCTGAATACGAGAACAAATCAATATTTTTGGCAAATAGATTTAGTTTGAGCAAAGTACGTGTTAAAGGCGCTTTGGACATATATATATTTTCGGTGATGTAATTGCTGTTAGCCTTCTCGGCTTTTACAGCTTCATCGGATACTGTGCTCGCGGGCCAGGGGCCCGAGTGCCAGGTTTGGTTTGACCCAAACATAAATAAATAAATAAAAACTCCTACAAAATCCTCGAAGCTCGGACTGTGTCGCGTTCGCTGCGTGCTTTCGCGATTTCGAAAATCTTAAATATTTTAAGTCGTCTAATGACCGTACGGGGGAGGCTGCGCGCGTCCATTCGGACTGTCGACTTGTGTGTCGGTAACTCTGGACGGTGAGAACCGCCCTGGAACATGGGTGAATCGTGTGTACGCGGTGTGATTATTGACTATTGCGCGCCGCTCTCTGCGGCGGTCGCGCGTCGTGGTGCGTGTTATATTAAAGCTATTAACTGTGTGTACAGTGTGGCCTGGATCGTGACTGACCGTATCGTGGTCAGGAAGAGCTGAGACGTCCGTGGCGTCTAGCACGTTTCGAGGGCGACGTTTGCGTTCGGTCGCGTTTCTGTTTGGTCGGTAATTTGCTGCTTTAAACACCAGCGGGTTTGTATGAACCGCGGCTTTTTCGAAAAACCGCTGTGATAATTCTCTGAAGTGTTCAGAGATTAAGGGCATTTCACAGTCGCTGTGAAGATCTACATTGCGTTGATACCAACCGGCTCCGGTGGCGGTTTGCAAGAATCGATTTTGAACGCTCTGTAACTTCTTTAATTGATTGCCCGTCGCGTGAGCGAAAGCGACGCAAGTATAGTCCATTACGGCGCTTTGGGCAGTAGGTTAGTTCTAGCGCGGGGCACTGCGAGCAGACGCGGCCGCCGCTGCCGCCGCACATACTCATCCGATACACATAGGCTCAATCGCTCTAATATACCCAGATTTGAGAGCTGCCCTCGTATTATTCTCAGTATTATATGCGAGTGCTGAATCCCTCGATGCCCAAAATAAACAAGTAGGGATATATCGACGGGTAAAAAGGATGCACACTGTAAAACCTGAGACCCTCTATACAATGGCGACAGCGTGGTTTAGTAGTTAGAGTACCTGACTACCACGCCGCAGATCCCGGATTCGAATCCCAGCCGGAATCAACATTTGTTCAAAAACACAAATTGTTGGTTTTCCGATCTGGTTGTGTTATGATTGCTGTTGCTGACACTGCATCCTAGCCTACCTCCGATTTAAAAAAAACATCTTAATTAATAAATATCATGATAAATTCTATACTGCTTAAAACGTCATCAGAGCGTCGTGAACTTCTCATATATGTCAGCCCGAAAATCTTACCTGACTCACGAATGCGTCATATGCTTGATAAATCTTCAATGGAGTACTTCTTAAGTCAAGGCTGAGTGCGGTAGAAAGTCGGTCTACCACGCCGCTATATTCTGCCATTTCAAGACTATCCGTACTCATAATTTCATTTAAGTAACTCTCAAAGCTTGGGCAGTTCACCCCCATGAGCTGTAAAAAAATCAATAAAATTGTATAATATAATAACGAACAGTGAACATTCATTTCGTCCTCGTCGTCGTCGTTTCGGCCTATCACAAGTCCACTGCTGAACATAGGCCTCCCCCATAGATAGCCACAAAATTTTGTAGCTCTCATATTGGAGGGATTTTGCTATAGTTGCCCCGCTTGATAGGTGGGTTGGTAACCGCAGTTTTTTATTCAGATGTTCCAGGAAGATGCTGCTGCCCATCTCCTGGTTTTAATTTCCCTCTGTCGACTTTTACGACACCCACAGGATGTGAAGGGCGAGATAAACGGCCCAAAGTCATCACACTCTCGTTACAGTAATGGTGTTCCTCTACCAAAAACGAGGCCTCCAGAATCGCAGGCAATCGAGATTGGAGTCCGGAATCCCGAGTCAAGCGACATCGGGGAGGACGAAGACTCGAAGTGGTCTCGAGTCATCGTTTTAGCACCGAGAGAGTGCCGAAGTCAGCCAGTACTGCCGCCCCGGGACGGGCTAAAGTCGTAGCCGAGCGATGGAGGCGCCACCGCTGCGTTCCTAACAGACACCCCTTGACTCCTCTTTTGCGCTGATGAAGACCTTCTTGGAGTTTTAGTCGATAAGAATCCGACATTCGGCTTCCCCCCGGGTTGGCTATGCAGGATTTCCCTACGCATAATAAGGTCTGGCCAACATGCGGCAAAGGCATTAAATACACCACGGTTATTCCGCCAACACGATTGATGGTCATGAGATTTGTTGACATTTCTCATGGCCGAATTTTATGACTCCCATGTGGAATTAAATGGGGAGACAGATTCTCATCATCATTTCACCCTATCACTAGTCCACTGCTGAACATAGGCCTCCCTCACAGATTGCCACAAAAGGTTGTAGATCTCATTTCAGAGGATTTTGTCATAGTTGCCACGTTTCGCAGGAGGGTTGGCAACCGCAGTTTATTTATTGAGATGTTCCAGGAAAATGCTAATGCTCATCTAATGGTTTTCATTTTCCCTCTGTCGACTTTCACGACACCCACGGGATAAGATGGGGTGGTAGATTCTCTTAAGCCGTCACCTCACGGCGAGATTGATATAAAGAACTGTAACTTACGAAATCATATCGCAACGGCGTGGTCGTATACGGCACCGGTACCCAATTGATATCTTCACTCCAGCCCTGTCCGTCCGGGCGATATACAGCAGCCATAACCACCAGGACTGTCATCTTGGTGCGTGTGGAGTCAGTAGACCGGATGTAGATCTCTGATCGGTTATATTGAGGTGATAGGTAATTACCATATCTACCGCGTATGAATTTTCCTAGATCGAATGCACGACGTTTCCCTTGCTGAAAGAAAAGCGCTTATTACTAAATGACCGCGTGGCCTAGTGGTCAGAGTACCTGACTTCTACGCGCGGGTCCTGGGTTCGATTCCAGCCGGAGCCAACATTTGTGCTAAAACACAAATTGTCGGTTTTCGGGTCTGGTTGTGTTGTGATTGTTTCCGTGTTTCTGACACTGCATCCTAGCCTACTTCCGATCTTATCGCATCGGCGTTACATCAGGCGCGGGTAGGTTGGTACGAGTGAGTGCCTCTGTATTGGCGCGTACACTTGCGGCACTATTATGTCTCCTGCCCAGTTGATGGCTATCTATAGTATTCGGAAGTTGTCGCCGTGGTCGAAATCGGCTATGAGAACATCAATCAATTACTAAATAAATTCATAAAGTATAAAATTGGCCGTGGTAGCTCAGGGGCTAGGCGCTCGCTTTTAATTTCATAGTACGCGAGTGACCTGGGTTCGATTCCCGGTGCCGGCACCACTAAAATTGTTAATTGCAATTTTAAGTGCTGACTTACCACGTGCTCGGCGGTGAAGGAAAACATCGTGAGGAAACCTGCATGTCTGAGAAATTAAAAATATTTCGAAGACATGTGGCGGATTGTTCCTAGCTCCATAACCCTCTCAGAAATGAGAGGAGGCCTGTACTCAGTAGTGGGACATTTATAGGCTGAAACTTTACTTTTTTTTTTCAAATTGGTAGTATACAGGTGTACAAGACATGACAGGCAGTAGCACAGTTGCCAATAGTACTCTCTAAGATAGTGTCGTACATATAATCACGCCTTTTATCCATATAAGGGGTAGGCAGAGGCCACTGATGTAGTCCACTTTTCGCACTCGCGGGAAACGAGACGAGTCGCGTGTCGAACCTCCTCGCCGCAATTTTGTTAAGAGTCAAGAAAATTCTTACTCCCCACGACTCCTTCCCACGAGCAGTACAGTTACAGCATTGCATATTATGGTGTTATTCAGCACGAATAAAGGCTGTCCGTACAATATCATAGTCGTCTCTTACGACACAGAAAGAGACAGGTGCTTTTCTGCTCTGCCGGACACCTATCGGCTAGTGGTAATACGACTCCTATGCAGGAATCTGTATAGGAAAGCATCAACGCAATGCCAGTTGTTCGGCCGTGTATAGCAGTATGCATACACTACTGTGTTTAAGTCTGAACGGCACTGACTGATAGCATAATTACTGGGCATATGGGACTTAAGAACTGATGATAGTATTTTTTTTATTGTAAACGAGCAAAACGTTCACCTGATGGTAAGCGCAACGTCCGCCCACATCAATCGCTGTGTCACCCAGAATGTTTCTGTGTGACACCACACTGCGCCCGTCATCCTGAGACATCGGTTCTTAAGTCTCAAATGCCCAGTGATTATGCTAGCAGTGCTCTTCAAACCGAAACAAAGTAATGCTTGCACACTACTGCTTCACGGCAGAATAACTGGCCCTGGGGTGGTACCTACTTAGACGGATTCCTGCATAGGAATCCTACCTAATGCTCGTCTCGACACTTTATTTACTATTACTGCTTAACTAAAACGGTCTAACTGCCACTGGGAAGTACCTATTCAGATGAATTCCTTCATAGGATCATGCAACCAGTAGTTTTTGTCTAATGATCATAATAAACGAATCTGCAGAAAGTCTATGCAATCCATACTAATATAATAAATAAAAGAAAAAAAGATAGAAAAGAAAAAGAATTTGTTTGCTAGAAACGGACGTACACAAAAGTAATACATAATAAAAAAAATATATAAAGTACAAAAAGAAACTAAATCACCATTAATACCTAAAATAAAAGTATGGAAATTGTACGCTGTACTCCTAGCAAACGAGGTTGACAACTCAGCATACACTGCGGCGGAAGCGAATTCCGTCACAGCACTGATTTTCACTGTCAACCCCCGTTGCACTCCGATGTCGTTTAAACCAAAAAAAAATATTAGAATGTAATATATAAATAATTATAATATTACTGTAATAATTAAGTTAAATACGTAGCTTTCCGATATATTAATTCCGTAAAACAATGGATTTCATCATGGCGAATCTTATTTCGTGCAAGCAAAACTTACCAATAAAATTCAATTCTATAAGATGTTCTAATCGATGCCTTTTTGTATATAGTTGTTTGCATCTTTATAACAAATGATTGCAATTATTGAGATAAATGCGAAAGCAATTCTCTCTGTCCCTCTGTTTGTTACCTTTTCACGGCTCAAGCGTTAAACCTATCTTGACGAAATTCGGCACAGAGACGGCATCCTGGAGACGGACTTAAGATACTTTTTATAACGGGACGTACGACTAAAACTGTGACTTCCAAAGAAGATTTTGAAACTGGCAGTAAAATAACAAAGGCGGCTAACGATTACTCAACAAAGCGCCATCATTTCGAATCTAAACTTTTTTTCAGTTCTCAAAAACTTCCACTCGATTCAAAAAGTTCGTTCCATAAAACTGTCACGTCCTACTGAATATGGAACGGCGGACCAGATCCGGACCGAAGCAAACAGTCGCAAATTGCATGACTCATATCGTCTATGAGAGAGCCATTTGTTTGCGTGTAGAAAATGCACCCGTTTTAGATGACGTCATTTATTTTGAGATTCCTGTAATGAGAGTCATTACGCACACAAATGCACGCATGCTCTTAATGCTAACCATTAAAATGCTATACCGTGTGGTAGCGGCTTAAGAGAATCTACCACTCCATCTCATACCGTAGGTGTCGTAAAAGTCGACAGAGGGAAAATCTAAACCGGAAGATGGGCAGCAGCATCTTGCTGGAACATCAGAATAAATGAACTGCGGTTGCCAACCCGCCTGCCAAGCGAGGTTAATATGGCAAAATTCCCCCCAAAACGAGAGCTACAAACTATTGTAGCAATCTATGGGGGAGGCTTATGTTCAGCAGTGGATTAGTGATAGGCTGAAATGATGATGATGATGATGATGAAAATGCTATTATGCGTTTTTATGTAAAGTTCATCGATTCTTACTGGTGGTAGGATACTAATTCAGGAATCCGTCTAGGTTCAACGTATGTAGGTAGTTACTCTGCAGCGGCAGTAGCGTGCGAACATTACTGTGTTTCGGTTTGAAGTGTATAGTGTTTGAAGTGTAATGGGCATATGAGACTCAACAACTGACGTCTCAGAAAATTTCAGGGTGATACAGCATTTGTTAGACATATTCTGGGTGACGCAGCGTTTGTTACGGGCAGACGTTGCACTTACCATCGGGCCTTTGCTCGTCTTGACATTTTTACCAATAAAAAAAAAGGAAAACAATCAAAAAACGATGTCTCTCAATAGGATTTCCCCTGTATCGTGAGTGCATTTTACAGACATAGATTTTACATGTACAAAACAACCCGATCCGAAAATTAGCGATTTGTCTTTTAGCGTTGATTTCATATAGAAAGAAAGGAATAAAAAAAGGGGAAATAAATGAAAGTATATACGGTAGGTAGGGCAGACCGGGGTTGGTTGGGGACTGGGGTAGGTAGACTAGATGCTCCTAAGTTCTTGCAGGTTTGAGTGAGAGAATCAACGTTGCATTCAAAGAAAGCCTGCTGCTTGACCGATCATTCGCACAGAACGCGAGACACGAGGAAATGTCTCACTGTCAGTTAGAGCGCAATATCAATAATTGGGATACCTAAAAACTTTTTCATCAACACATCTTTTTTGTTCTTACATTGTAATTTATAGTCAAGGTCACACAAACTTAATTTGAAATGGAAAGTAAATTATTATAAAAGGTATACAAATACGTATTATGACTGTTATGCAAAGCATAACATATTAATGGTTTACGAAAGAAATCAAAGTTTGAGATAAAAATTAATAATTAAATTATAAATAAACCCATCTGGGTAGAATTCTGCAAAACTTATGATTTTTTTTATTGGATAAAGTGTCGAGACGAGCAAAACGTTCACCCGATGGTAAGTGCAACGTCGGCCCATTGCAGATGCCGTGTCACCAAGAATATTTCTGTGAAATTTTTATTACACATTAAATTTCGTCATCCCGTAATTCAAGCCACCCTGCAACAGTTGAGTAGTCTACCTACCCCGGCATTGGGGCAGGTTGACTATCTCGGAGAAGTTTCCTAAAACTGAAAAAATCCGGATTTTATTAAATAATATCCACATAGAACCTTTTTTTTTTATAATTGACTATGAAATTTGGCACAGTTTACAATATTTTTTATTAACACCAAGACAATAGTTTTCTTTTAAAAAAATGATGACCAAACTTGTGGTCAACCATCCCCGGACTGCCCTACTTACAAAAAAAAATTAAATTTTAAAATTTTTGTCTGTCTGTCCGTCTGTCTCTCTGTTTGTTCCGGCTAATCTCCGAAAAGGCTGGACCGATTTTAACGGTACTTTCAATGACAGCTGATATTTTAGCGGGTAACTTAGGCTAATTAAATTTCAGAAACATAATTAGGGTTCCGCGCAAAAAATTTAAACCCCAGTATCCGACACACATAGAGATGTATACATGAATATCATCGATCGGGGTACGCTTTTTTATGCGGGTGAAACCGCAGGGTACAGCTAGTAAAAACTTAAAACACAACGCGAGGCCAGTTATGTAGACAATTTTGATTGTTAATTTCTTATTATATTTGCTACTCTATGGAAATAATATATAGCATATAGCAAATAAATAGTGAGGACCTGCTTAACTAACCTGACCTGGTTAAACGTCTCTGAATGCGGCTCAGTGTTGGTTTAACATAATAGGATTTTAGATAATGATTTCTTATATTTACGCGAACACTACACATTTAAATGAAACTAATTTTACGGATTTTATCGCGTTTAATTTTATTATTTATAACCCGACGTTTCGAGTGCTTTACAGCACCCATGGTCACGGGGGGACTGAGGTGACAGATGTCCCGATGTCATAGTTAACCCGGAGTACCTTCAGCTTTTAATTATTATTATTGGTCCGATCTACGCAGAAAGAGCTTACTGTGTCTTGAAGTCGCTCCAGGAAGTCTGCAATCTGTGACCATGTTCTGGATCATCCCAAACATTACATCAGATTGGATAAACCACAAATCCTCGCAAAAGAACACCGATTCCTACCAATGATTCGCGAGGCTATTGAAATTAAAAAAAACATCCTAATTTTAATAGAGAAGATGGTTGGGTATTACCAACAGCTTGGGATCCTATAATTAATAAAATTAAATCAAAAACCAAGCATACCACTGCAAGACTTCAAGACACAGTAAGCTCTTTCTGCGTAGATCAGACCAATAATAATAATTAAAAGCTGAAGGTACTCCGGGTTAACTATGACATCGGGACATCTGTCACCTCAGTCCCCCCGTGACCATGGGTGCTGTAAAGCACTCGAAACGTCGGGTTATAAATAATAAAATTAAACGCGATAAAATCCGTAAAATTAGTTTCATTTAAAAGGATTTTAGATGCTTATGATAGAGAATGTTCCGAAATAAATATGATACTAATAAGAAATAGGAATAAAGTAGGTAGTAAGAACGAGAGGTCCAGCAGTGTGCAAGTGTTGCTAGAGCTATAGTACATGTCAGAAAGATTCCAACGAGCCCGATTATAACAGAGCTACTTTGCTTCCTCCAGGAGTTCCTACGGCCAACTTTAGGCTCCATCATCAGACCAGCTCCATGGTACCATATTAAAGCATTATCACCGGAACTAGATGCCAAATTTTAGCTCAATCGGACATCGGAAAGTTAGCATAAAATCAATTATTAAATTTGGCTCGAACAGACACGAAAGCGAGTTAATGAAAACATGGTAAAACGCTTGTAATAAAGAGACATAATGTTGTCACTTTATAAAAAAAATAACATTACTAAATTCTAGGTTTTAGTAAATTAGTTTCTTTGCGAGTAAAACACTTGCCGCAATGTTTCTCTACGCCTCTGGTTGAAAAACAGTTTTATAAATTTTTTTATTGGTGGTAGGATTTCTATGCAGGAATCTGTCTAGGTAGGTGCCACCCCAGGACCAGTTATTCTGCCGTAAAGCAGTAGTGTGCAAACATTACTGTGTTTCGGTTGGAAGGGCACTGAGAGCTAGCGTAATCACTGGGCATGGAGACTTAAGAATCGATATCTCAGGGTGACGGGCGCATTGCGGTGTCTCACGGAAATTTTGTGGGTGCCACAGCATTTGTTATGGGCAGACGTTGCACTTCCCATCAGGTAAAAGTTGTGCTTGTTTCGCCACAAAACATGTAAGTCCGCCCATTTTATCCTTTCAAGGTTGACAATAAAGTTTAAAAAAAATACGTTACGTCAGTTAGCTGTCCGTATCCAAGCGGCTTTGTTATTTTCTCTAGTATCTCAGGCTTATCGCTTAGATACAGGTTTGACTCCAAAGTTGTTCTATCACCGTGACGATGGACCTGTAACAAAATCACTTTATTGAGTAACAGTGAATACCAATAGCTATTATTAATAAATTTAATAAAAATGGCGATGACAATAATACAATTATCAGGAAAAAGTACAATCTAATAATGTAAGTTACTTGACGTCACAGCAACTGTAACTCATTCCTACGGCAATGTATACGTTTTTACAAAAATCTTCCAGAAAGTGCACAAAGTGTTGCTATCAACCACTAAAATTTTTTACCAAACAAATACTTTTAAAAGGATTATTATTAAGTTATAATATTAAAAACCACATGGATATGATGATGGCCGATTTTCAACCACGGCGATAACTGCCGAATGTTGTCGGAAGCTATCAACTGCGCAGGAGATATTATAGTGCCACAAGTGTACGGGCAAACACAGAGGCACTTACTCGTTCTAACCTACTCGAGCGGGATATAAGATCGTAACATCGGAGATACCTTCCTTTAAAAAAAGTATTTTAATTCCATAATTTATATTCTTTTATGGTTTAAAAAATTGTTATACGGTAAAATACAAAAAGATCTTTCTTACCAGTCCCCCCATCTAGGCCCCGGCGAGATTCGAACTCGCGATCTCCTGTTTACTAGACAGGCGCTTTAACCAACTAAGCCACGGCGCCGTACACTTATTACGAAGAAATTTAAGAATAGGTTCGGATGATAAGGTAAATAAGTATGTAATAAGAGTTAATTTAAAACAATCGAAAAAGTAACAAAAAGTAAAAATTTTTAGACTCGCAACTAAAAAAAGAACATTTTTTTTAATAATTGTTTTGTAAATTCTTATTAAGCTCTACCTTCAGCTAATATCAGGTCTGGTAATTATTAAAAAGTAAGTCGCCATAAAGATACAAAAAACTTTTGCCACATATATGCACACATTTTCGTATTCATACATATTCTAGCCGTGATAGCTCAGGGGCTAAGCGCTCGCTACTAATTTCATAGTACGCGAGTAACCTGGGTTTAATTCCCGGTACCGGCATCAATAAAATTGTTAATTGTAATTTTAAGTGCCGATTTACCACGTGCTGGGTGAAGAAAAACATCGCGAGGAAACCTGTATGTCTGAGAAATAAAAAAAAAATTCGAAGACATCACCTGATGGTAAGTGCAACGTCTGCCCATAACAAATGCTGTGTCACCCAGAACATTTCTGTGTGACACCTCACTGTGCCCATCACCCTGAGACATAAGTTCTTAAGTCTCATATGCCCAGTGATTACGCTCGCTCACAGTGCCCTTCAAACCGAAACACAGTAATGTTTGCACACTACTGCTTAACGGCAGTACAACTGGCCCTGGGGTGGTACGTACCTAGACGGATTCCTGCAAAGGAATCCTACCACCAGTAACCACCACCAGTTTAAAGCTGAGTTTAGGATCAGTGACTTTTCTGTAAAGTGTACGACAAAATGTAAATGATAACGATAAAATGCAAATGTTCGTTCTAATAAACGGCTTAGTGACTGACTTCTGTCTTTTTTTTTTATTAAAACTTCTTTGGGCGCGATGAGAGTAAAATGTCAAGATCAAATTTAAGGGCAACATTTACGTGCAAGTTTTTAAAAAGGAAAATTTACTTATTTTTAATTTTATCAATTTTTAATTAAACTAATAAATAATAACAATATCTTTTCAATTATGTCACGTGTACGTTTTATGTTGTATATATAGTGGGCCAAAATGGTGGCATGACGCCTCTTTGGCACGAGTCAAAGTAAGAGTTTGGTACGAGCCGCCGCGCCTGTTTCCGTGGTGGCGTAAAGTGGGCTACGGGTGTTTTCTCTGCCAACCCCTATATGGAAAAAAGTTGTTAATGCATGTTATGTACATATATCATCATCATCATCATTTCAGCCTATGACTAGTCCACTGCTGTACATAGGCCACCCCCATAGATTTCCACAAACGTAGCTCTCGTTATGGGATAAATTTACTTGACCCCGTGCCCTTCAGACCGAAACACAGTAATGTTTGCACACTACTGCTTCACGACAGAATAACTGGCGCTACGGTGGTACCATTTTAGATGAATTCCTGCACAGAAATCCTACCGCCAGTGAAAAAAAAACCCACCAGTAAAAAAGACAAAGTTATTTGCGCTTACCAGAAAGGTGAAAACGAGCTCCGTTTCATTTAATCCATCATTCTGACATATAACAAGACCCACTTGTGTCGTACACAGAACAATTCCAACCACAGTGAGTACATTAAACATTTCTTTTGACGTCATCTAAAAAAAATATGATGGAAAAAATAAATCGGAAAATTCCAATTAAAAAGAATGCGAAAAGAGCGAACTTTAGGAAATTGAGAGTGAACTCTGCTATCAATACCACACAATAGTTTACTTGAATAATAAAGAAGAAAATTATTTTCATATAATAAATCGAATACCATAATCACAACGACTATGTTTAGCTCGTCACGACGCCTGATATGTCGATTTGTTACCACGTTCTATTTTACAGAGCCATTAGTTATGCACAACGAAGACACGTTTTTTTTTAAATATCAGTAGACGTCAGTTATTCACGGCTATCTAACTACGTTGATCAACTTTCAGTTTTAGCAAGTGTTTTTGCATAAATAATACTATCGGGGACAAGTTTAAACGACGCGACTTGTTTGTCTACATCTAACTATTCTGTATTTGCATTTTATGACCGGATTATGTGATAGCGCTTAAATTGGGTGTCACTTGCTAATAATCGTAAAGATGATGTTAAAAAACACTTTGCCCGACACTAGAATATCTCCTCTCCTGTATTGTGGTTACGTTTTACAGACGAAATCTGTAAGAAACTATTTCTAGGCAATATTTATTTTGTGCGGGAATCGAACACGACACCCGGTATACCGTAGCGGTAGAAGCTAATCAGTCAGTCACTGCGGGACAAAACACAGCGATAGTTTTCACAGAACAAGCAGAGACACAGAGAGAGAGGCACAGAAGAACAGAACAACCAGTAACCACATAATTAAGTAGTGTCTGGCTCTCACAGCGAATTTTATTTTATTGAGTAAATTGACGAAACGAGCGATACTTTCACCTAAAGGTAAGTGCAACGTCTGCCCATAACAAATGCTGTGTCACCCAGAATGTTTCCGTTCACCACACTGTGCCCGACACCCTGAAACATCATCTTTTAAGTCCCATATGACCAGTGATTACGCTGGCACACAGTGGCCTTCAAACCGAAACACAGTAATGTTTGCACAGTACTACTTCACGGCAAAATAACTGGCCCTGGGATGGTACGTACCTATCAGATTCCTGCATGGGAATCCTACCACCCTCAGTGTCCTTATATGCAGACCAGAGTCTCATTTGAATCTTCTAGGTATCTTCTATGTAATCTGCTTAGGAAGTTACTGCAACGCCAATTATTCTGCTGGCAAGCATTAGTGTACTGATACCACTGTGTTTCGAATTGAAGGTTCGGCAGGAAGTGCACTAGCTAATGTTATTACATCAGAATTAAGAATTGATGTGTCATGGTGATGAGCGCGGAGCCAATTTAAGTATCGTGGCCACTCTACTCTTTCCGACATCCTGAAAAAAATTTACTAAAATAATTGCCTATTAATTCTGGACCGTCTGTTCAAAAGTCGGTAGCCGGTCGTGCTGGCCAACGTCCTTGAAAAAGTATGATATAATTTTGTGTGATATTTATATGATAAGTATGGCTTGATTTACGAAGTCTGTGTATTTTCGGATACCACTGACACTAAGGGATTTATTACTAAAAAACTAATTTATCGAGTCGCAGGGTAATCAGGATATTTAGGGGGTATAGACTCAGCCTACTTGCCTTCAGGTTAATCCGACTCTGTCTCCCTCACATAACTATCTTTTTAAAGTTCAGGATAAGACAGTCACTGTTATGAAATAAACAGACAGTGCTCTTCGCTGTGTGGTGGCGGCTTAAGAGAATCTACAACCCCATTTCATACCGTGGGTGTCCTAAAAGTCGACAGTGGGAAAATTAAAACGAGGAGATGGGCAGCAACATTTTCCTGGATCTGAATAAATAAACTGCAGTTGCGGGGCAACTATAAACAAGCGTGGCAACTATGGCAAAATCCCTCTAAAATGAAAGCCACAAACTTTTGGGGGAATCTATTGGGGAGGCCTATGATCAGCAGTGGACTAGTGAAAGGCTGAAATTATGATGATCATGAAATATTTTTCTTAACACCGGGTGAACGATTAGGTCGCTTTATTTAATCAAGATTTACTCGTGTTGTCACACAATATTACACTATTAAACTGAAATTCTGCAAGGCCACATTGTGCTAGTCAGCTACGGACGAGTCTTAAAATTCATTCATACATGCTGTCACGCCTTTTTTCCGTGTAAGAGAAGCAGAGACCACTCACGTAGGCCACTTTTCGCCCCTGCGGGAAATGAGATGTGACGGGTGTCGAACCAAGTCGTAGCTATTTTGTTACGATTCAAAAAAAATCTTTCTCCCTATTGCATTACCACTAGCAGTATAGTTTTACTGGTGGTAGGATTTCTATGCAGGAATCCGTCTAGGTAGGACTACCCCAGGGCCAGTTATTCTGGCGTGAAGCAGTAGTGTGCAAACATTACTGTGTTTCGGTTTGAAGGGCACTGTGAGCTACCGTAATCACTGGGCATATGAGATTTAATTACTTATGTCTCAAGGTGACGGGCGCGGTGTGGTAAAAAAAAATACTCTCACCGCTCAGAGGACACACAAGAACACACACAAAGGATTCATACCATTTTGTCAGTGAGATTAAAGACCTACATCTTACTGACAATGAAACTATGGTCAGTTTTGATGTCCAGTCGCTATTCACATGCCTACCTGTAGAAGACTGCATCTCAATTGTATCCAGGAAGCTAGCGGAGAACAACATGCCAGCAGAATATGCAGAACTACTTAGACATTGCCTTACATCTGGCGATCTATTGTGGAAGGAACAGTACTACAAGCAAGTAGATGGTGTGGCGATGGGCTCTCCAGTATCTCCCATTGTCGCCGACATTTTCATGGAAGACTTTGAGGAGAAAGCCATCCGTACTTCTCCTGTAAATCCAAGATTCTACAAGCGGTATGTAGATGATACTTTCACAATTTTACCATCACATAAAGTAACTGCATTTCTAGACCACCTTAACTCCCTAAACTCTAAAATTCAATTTACAATGGAGTTAGAGGTAAATAACTCTTTAGCTTTTCTGGATGTGTTAGTAATTCGGAATCCTAATAACACCTTGTGTCACACTGTGTATAGAAAAAAGACCCATACAAATAGGTATTTAAATGGTGAATCTCACCACCATCCTTCACAGTTAGCTACCGTGGGTAAATCTTTGTTTCAGAGAGCACAAGGGATCTGTGACAGTAAACACCTGGCCGCCGAGCTTCAGCATGTCAAGCAAGTTTTGCAAGACAACAAGCTTCGGGTTCCGCACCTTCGTCGCAGTGACCGAGTGAAGCCGGCCACAGTCGAGCGTGTACCTGCTGTTCTTCCATATGTCAGAGGAGTCACGGACAAGATTGGCTATATCTTGAAGCGAGCTTCTATAAGAACATAAGTCAGCCGCCGAAGAAGATAAGTCAGTTTTTACCATCTGTCAAGTGTAACATCCCTCTACAAGATGCAGGAGTATACAAGCTGGATTGTGAATGTGGTCTCTCTTACATAGGGCAAACTAAAAGATCCATTAAAACCCGCGTTAAAGAACACATAGCTGATGTGAAGCATCGACGCTCTAGGAAGTCTGCAGTCTGCGACCATGTTCTGGATCATCCCAACCATTACATCAGATTTGATAGACCACAAATCCTTGCAAAAGAACACCGATTCCTACCAAGGATGATTCGCGAGGCTATTGAAATTAAAAAACATCCTAATTTCAATAGGGAAGATGGTTGGGTATTACCACCGGCTTGGGATCCTATTATTAATAAAATTAAATCAAAAACCAAGCATACCACTGCAAGGCTTCAAGACACAGTAAGCTCTTTCTGCGTAGATCGGACTACAATTAATAATTAAAAGCTGAAGGTACTCCGGGTTAACTATGACATCGGGACAACTGTCACCTCAGTCCCCCCGTGACCATGGGTGCTGTAAAGCGTCCGAAACGTCGGGTAAAAATAGTTCAAAATTAAACGCGATAAAATCCGTAAACTTAGTTTCATTTAAATGTGTAATATTCGCGTAAATAAAAGAAAACATTATGGGTAAAACAAATTTAAAAAAAACAATTAGGGTTCCGCACAAAAAAATTTAAACCACAAAATCCGATTATTATATCATCGATCGGGGTTGGCTTTTTTGACGCGGGTGAAACAGCCTCGCACAGTGGGGCACAGCAATTTGGCAATACAGAGCTTTTAAAATTTAAAACACGAAGCAAATGATGTGCATCAGAATGGTAGCAAGTGGAAAGGTGTGGTATCTGCCTTCCCCAATGGGAAAAGAGGCGTGACTGTATGTGAAAAAGTAAAGTTTAAGCCTATGAATTTCCCACTGCTGAGCACAGGTCTCCTCTTATTCCTGGGAGGGTTTTGGAGCAGGAATAAGTCCGCCACGCTGCGGCTTATTCCTGCTGCGGCTTGGCGGACTGCACATGTCTTCGAAATATTTTTTATTTCTCAGGATTTCCTCACGATGTTTTCCTTCACCGCCGAGCACGTGGTAAATCAGCACTCAAAATTGCAATTAACAATTTTAGTGGTGCCGGGAATCGAACCCAGGTCACTCACGTACTATGAAATTTAAAACTAAAAAAGTACAAATAAAAGTATATGTTAATATTTGTAAATTCAAATTATAATCAACGTAGTCATAATGAAACCTGACAGTATCATCATCATCATTTTAACCCATCTCAGTCCACTATTGACAGTATGTAAGAAATATAATCCTATAATTTATTTGTTTACGCACAGCGTACTAATAATGAATAGAAGGCTGTAAAAAATACACTCAGTATTAAACCGACGGAGCCTGTGAGAGGGAATTTCGCCAATTTAGAAAATTACGTCGGAAACGCTCCGGGGAACTGTTCTCATTCGAAACAATTTTTCAGAATGCCGAATAGCGACTCCATTCTTTTAAAATATCTTCGTTTTAAGACAATATGTATTCTAACTTCCGCGTTTGTAATAAATTTTGCTTTATAATTATATTGGGTTTTTTGTTAATTCAACTTCTGTTTATTTGTGTTTTTTGGTAAAGTTGAAATGTTTCGTCGTTTCAGCCTATCACTAGTCCACGGCTTAACATAGGTCTCCCCCATAGATTGCCACAAAAATGAGTAGCTCTAATTTTGGGAGCATTTTGCCATAGTTGCCACGCTTGGCAGGCGGGTCGGCAACCGCTGATGATAGATAGATAGATGCTGCTACCCATCTCCTGGTTTTTATTTTCTATCTGTCGACTTTTACGACACCCACGGGATAAGATGGGGTGGTAGATTCTCTTAAGCCGCTACCACACAGCTGAAATTTTCGGCTTTGAAATTTTTCGATTCGAATAGTTAAAATATTTATTTAAATACTAAAATAGTATTATATATACTAAAATAGCCGTGGTAGCTCAGGGGCTAGGTGCTCGCTTTTAATTTTCATAGTACGCGAGTGACCTGGGTTCGATTCCCGGTGCCGGCACCACTAAAATTGTTAATTGCAATTTTAAGTGCTGACTTACCACGTGCTCAGCGGTGAAGGAAAACATCGTGAGGAAACCTGCATGTCTGAAAAATTGAAAATATTTCGAAGACATGTGAAGTCCGCCAACCCGCATTGGAGCAGCGTGGCGGATTCTTCCTAGCTCCAAAACCCTCTCAGAAATGAGAGGAGGCCTGTGCTCAGTAGTGGGACATTTATAGGCTGAAACTTTACTTTACTTTTTTTTTACTAAAAAACTTTATTTGCACAAAAAGGCGGACTTGATGCCTTCATTTTTCATCAGTCCTCCTTTGGGATAGTCAGAGATTATGTTATAGGAGCAGAGTGCGAAGAAGGACAGACACAATAAAAAACGAATTCATGAAGTACTAGCTCTGCTTGGCCGTGTGGTGGCGGCTCGTTAAGAGAATACTACCACTCCATCTCCTCCAATGGATCTCGTAAAAGGCGAGTAAGGAATTAAACTGCACTGTGCACCCAGCAGCGAATGGTGGCGATGGCCTCACCACCTATCACACCAAGTACATTATATTGTTTTGGTGAAACGTGGATTGTAGCAGTCATCTGTTTTTACAGTGAGGGACCAGTGTCTGACTACCCCTTATGGGATACAGTCGTGATCTTATCTATGTATGTAGTTCTGCTTGGCGGTTTCACCCTCGTAAATAAGTTGACCACATGATTGCTCTATACGGCATGGTGCCTCGCTGAACTAAGTATTCACAGTTCCTCGTCGTCGTCGTCGTTTCAGCCTAGTCAGCCCACTGCTAAACATAGGCCTCCCCCAAAGATTGCCACAACAGTTAGTAGCTCTCGTTTTGGGGGTATATTGCCATAGTTGCCACGCTTGGCAACCGCAGTTTATTTATTCGGATGTTCCAGGAAGACGCTGATGCCCACCTTCCCTTTCCATTTCATCCATTTTCCCTTTGTCGACTTTTACGACACCCACGGTATGAGATGGGGCGGTAGATTCTCTTAAGCCACCACCACACGGGTTCACAGTTCAATGTATTTTTTTTTTATTAATTTACTGCGTACAATATCTTCACTTATATCCATACTAATATTATAAAAGCGAAAGATCTCTGTCCCTCTATCTGTTTGTAACCTATTCACGGCTCAAGCGTTGAAGCGATCCTGACGAAATTCGGCGCAGAGGTAGCTTTCATCCTGGAGACGGAATTGTTAATCAGAAAATTATAAGAGGTCCCATGATAATTAAAAAATATATAAATCCACGCTGTTACTATAATTGTGAAAAAAGTCATGTGTTACAAACGTCATTTTCACAACTACAGAAATACCTTGAAGCCATTCTCAGAAGTTATATTCGTCCATGTAAATTTAGCCTATATTTATATTGTTTAGATACATTCATATATTTCATATCGTGTACTGGTGGTAGGATTCCTATGCAGGAATCCGCTTAAGGAGTTATCACCGCAGGGTAAATTATTCTGCCGTGAAATAAACAGAGCTAATTTGGTTTTGACGACCGCGTGGCCTAGTGGTCGGAGTACCTGACTTCTACGCAGCGGGTCCTGGGTTCGAATCCCAGCCGGAGCCAACATTTGTGCTATAACATAAATTGTTGGTTTTCGGGTCTGGTAGTGTAGAGTTTATCCGCGTGTTTCTGACACTGCATCCTAGCCTACCTCCGATCTTATCGCATCAGCGTTACATCGGGCGCGGGTAGGTTGGGACGAGTGAGTGCCTCTGTGTTTGCGTGTTCACTTGTGGCACTATAATATCTCCTGCTCAGTTGATGGCTCTCGACATTCGTATTCGGAAGTTGTCGCCGTGGTCGAAATCGGCTAGGAGAACATCACATCATCATCATGAAGATCACAGTCATATGAGACTTCAGAAGTGGGCTGAGTGCAGTCCGATGCACAGTAATGTACTGGGTGTCGCAGCTTTTATTATGGACAGACGTTACACCAACCATCAGAGGAGGAGGTTCATCGGAGGTTTTGATCGTCACTTTCTACCAAAAAAATATTTGTTACTATTCTTTATTTTATACCGTATTTTTTTCGTACAGTAGATTTTACAAGAGCGAATAATATAGTCCATAATTTTTGTATGGCTTTTGTTTAATTTAAAAAAAAATCCCAGCCGTAGTTCTCGGATACAGCGCTGACAAGAGTCTAGACGCGTTGTCGTACATTGAATAATCGCTATCATCAAGTTGGAACCATTCAAAGACTCGTCTTCTATCATAAAATAAATAACATAACTTGAAGTTATATTTCAGCGTGGACTTTCATTTTTAACGAACAACATTTTTCACTCTTCATATTCCAGTTACAAAATCTAAGTAAAATAAAAAAAAGTTAATCCCTTTGCGGGTAAAGTAGAGTTGTATTAGGTGGTTGTTTTTTTATAGACGATAGACAAGCAAAACGTTCACCTGATGGTAAATGCAACGTCCGCCCAAAACAGATACGGTGTCACCCAGAACATTTCTGTGTGGCACCACACTGCACCCATCCCCCTGAGATATCAGTTCTTAAGTCTCATATGCCCAGTAATTACACTAGCGTAGAGTGCTCTTCCGACCGAAACACAGTAATTATTGCACACTACCGCTTCAGGTAGCTCAGGGGCCTGTTGCTTGCCTTTAATTTCATAGTACGCGAGTAACCTGGGTTCGATCCCCGGTGCCAGCACCTCTATCATTGTTCTACAATTTTAAGTGCTGATTTACCACGTGCTTAGCGGTGAAGGAAAACATCGTGAGGAAACCTGCATGTCCGAGGAACAGTAATATTTCGAGGACATGTGAAGTCTGCTAACCCGCATTGGAGCAGCATTGGACTATTCCTAGCTCCAAAACCCTCTCAGAAATGAGAGGAGGCCTGTGCTCAGCAGTGAGACATTTTTAGGCTGTTACTTTACTTTTTTTTACTTTACCGCTTCAGGGTAGAATAACCGGCCCTGCTTTGGTACCTATCTAGATGGATTCCAGGATAGGAATCCTACCAGTGAATAGTGCGAGTAATACTACATTGCCGAATTGTGCTTTTCAAAACATAGAAGTAACTATTAGAGTAGCCTATTAGAGTCCCATTAAAATTCCCAAAAACCGTGCTGGCACATAAGCCGGGCGGTCGCCTTAAAATTCGATAGTACGCATTTTTGATCCCCGGTGCTGGCAGTTTTAACTGCCATGTATCACGTACTCAGCGGTGAAAGTAAACATCGTGAGGAAACCTAAATGTCAGAGAAATAAAAATATTTCGAATACATGTGAAGTATGCCAACTAGCATTAGAGCATTGTGGCGGACTTTTACCGGAGGACTTCTCCAAAACTCTCACAGATATGGGAGGAGGCATGTGTGTCCCATCTTCCTGGAACATCTGAATAAACAAACTGCGGTTGCCAATCCGCCTGCCAAGCATGGCAACTATGGCAAAATCCCTCCAAAATGATAGCTATAAACTTTTGTCGCTATCTTTGGGAGAGGCATATGTTCAGCAGTGGACTTGTGATAGGCTGAAAGAACGAACGTCCCTTTGGTGGGCAGAGACCCTTTCTCATTTTCTGTGACTGGGAAATATAACTCTTAATTTAGAGGAACATAATCATCCTCACTTGCGTACCATTATCTGCCTCTACCTAAGCTTAAGACATGAAGAGTTCCTGAGCATAGACTAGACCAATATGCGAGGAAGAGGTGAGAATTAATTTTTCTAGCTGGCAGTTAACAACGCTATTAATATTTCAAAAGTAAAGTAACATTATTTAAATATCCCATTACTGAGCATATATATATATATATATTATATATTCTGCCATGAAGCAGTAGTGTGCAAACATTACTGTGTTTCGGCTTGAAGGGCACTGAGAGCTAGCGTAATCACTGGGCATATGAGACTTCAGAACTAATGTGTCAAGGTGCGCGCTACACAGAAATATTGGGAGTAACACAGTATCTGTTATGGACAGACGTTGCACTTACCATCAGGTGAACGTTTTGCTCGTCTCGTCACTTTATCCAATAAAAAAAAAGTTGTGGCCGAAGTTATCTAACTTAAAACGTCTCGAAAATAACGTTATCGTATGAAAATATTTTATTAAACAGAAATTGTCTAAAGATTTTTGGCTTAAGTAGTACCGTAATCTGATTCTGAATCGGATCTGTCTGCGCTAACAAAATCTGGTTATTGTTTAAAATCCAATTAAGAACTTATTTAGTTACTTTAAGTCGATTAGCTTTGTTATAAAACCGTTTGGGTGTAATGGAATTCTCCTTTCATATCTTATCTAAGCGAACTAATTTTTTGTTTTCTGGATAAAGTTTTGAAAGAGCAAAACGTTCACCTGATGGTAAGAACAACGTCTGCCTATAACAAATGCCCATCACCCTGAGACATCAGTTCTAAAGTCTCATATTGCCAGCCCAGTGATTACACGAGCTCTCAGTGCCCTTCAAATCGAAGCACAATAATGTTCGCACACTAATGCTTCACGGCAGAATAACTGGCACTGAGGTGATACCTAGACGGATTCCTAAATAGGAATCCTACCACCAGTAAACCTTAATTTAATAAAACACAATCTTTTCGATGTGCACCTTACAGTTTTTGTAAATACTTCACATAAGCCATGCTCTCTTAGTATTCATTTGATAAAATAAAGTAACTGTTATTCAAGACGGGATCTGGGATTGCAGGAATCCGTCTAGGTAGATATTCTGCCTCAAGGAGTGGTACGCAAACATAACTGTGTAAGTTTGAAGGGCACTGTGACCTAGTGTAATCAATGGGCATATGAGACTTTGGAACTGATGTTTCAGGGTGCAGTGTGGTGCCACACTGAAATGACCTGGGTGACAGCATTTGCTAGGGGCAGCGCAGACGTTGTACTTACCATCAGGTGAACGTTTGCTCGTCTCGACACTTTCTTCTTTAAAAAAGGTGAACGATTTACAACACTCGCCGCTTACCAGCCTTAAAAATGCATAGTCTTTCCTTAGAACCGTGTTCACCGTTCACTTTGGAAACCAAGTTTTATAAAAACCACATTTTACTTACATGAGCCGATCTCAACCGCTCAATTTTAATCGCGTTTACGTAATCGAAGTTTACATGAAATGTCTTCGCAACCTTATACAAAACATCGATGCATTTCGTATTTTGCGACATATTGGCCTCATCGAACAGACTATTTTCATACACAGTTCACAAAGTATGCAAACGATAAGCAATAGGAAATTAAATTTTTTTTTGGGTTTACGTATTTGTACAATTGACAATGACAGACCCCTAAACGTGTTTATTACGTACGATAATTGGACGTTCAGAATTTGAACCGCGTCTGGCTTTAACCGCGTTCAATTGATGTTGGATAAATGCTAACAGTGGCCCTGAACTCAGTTAAACGATTAAACTTTGTTTAGCTTGAACTGATTACGTTTAGTTAAACGGTGGAATTGGCTCTTAGAGACTGATTTTATATTCAGTTTTAAGTATTTTGCTGTTAAGAATAAATGTAGTGAAATATTTATTTATTGATTCTTTATTGTTTACACCTTAAGCTAAGGGCTACAATGGGCGGACTTAATGCCTAGTGGCATTCTCTACCAGTCAACCCTTGTAATGGTGAAAAGTACGAGTAGATGCCAGGTGCTAACCAAAGAATAAAAAAATGCTAATGCGAGGTGTGCTTGAGTGGAGGCCTAGAGTAGGGCATAGAAATGTAGGCAGGCAACCGATGCGTTGACCTTTTTAGAGTGGCCGGAAAGGACTGGATGCGAAAGGCGCAAAACCGGGAAGAATGGCATGCATTAGAAGAGACCTACACTCAGCATTGGGTGGTGAAAGGTTGAAAAAGAAGAAGAAAAGAAGAAAGAAAATGCGAGGACTCATAAATTATTATTTATATGTAATATACAATTTATATATAAAATAAATAAATAATACATTAATTTTAATATGTAGATTCCTGATATTGTTTTCTTACTTGACGTTTTCAATTACCTTGAGAGTGTTTCAAACTTTTTTTATTAAAATGAAGCGTTCATTTTTTTCTCACAAAGCCCTACTTTGTTGTTTGAACCAACTCTTTTGTCTTATAAATAACGACAGTGATTATGTTTGTTCCTCGAGTACAAATTATTTATAATGAACAGCTGAACAGAATTTATGCGTCGCGTTTTCGAACCTACAAAGAATTTCTTTTCCGACCATAACAATTATATGCTATGGTGGTGATGTAAGAAAAACTAACCACCCCATTTATTGGATACAGTGACGAGACGACGTGAACGTTCACCTAATGGCAAGAGCAAAGTCTCAACAAATGCTATGTCACCCAGAACATTTCCGTGTGGAAACAGACTGTGCTCGTCACTCTGTTACATCAGTTCTTAAGTCTCAAGTGCCCAGTGATTACACTAGCTCTCATTGTCCTTTAGATTTAAAACACAGTAATTTCCTGTCTAGGTGGGTACCACCCCAGGGCCAGTTATTCTGCCGTGAAGCAGTAGTGTGCAAGCATTACTGTGTTTCGGTCTGAAGTGCACTGTGATCTAACGTAATCACTGGGAATTTGAGACTTAAGAACTAATGTCTCAGGGTGACGGGCGCAGTGTGGTACCACACAGAAATAATTTGGGTGACACAGCATTTTTTGTGGGCGGACGCTGCTCTTACCGTCAGGTGAACGTTTTGCTCGTTTCGTCACTTAATACAATAAAAAAAAGACTACTACCTCGTGGTACCTAAACGGATTCCTGCATAGGAATTCTATCACCTTTGGATGGGTGCTGTAAAAGTAAATTAAGGGAATTTACAGAATAAAATCGGACATCCCTTACCTACCCTAACCCTAAAAGGCGGATTAACCGTTTCAAAATGCTTGATGTATAATATCCGAATCAGTGACTAGTAGTGTCTAAGTTCTAGCTGAAGTACCCGCGACCACCTCCGCGTGGATTAAGGTTTTTTCAAAGTAGTTCTAGTATCCTTAATCCGCTCGCGACTAAGTCCGCGTGGCTCCTTTTAAAATGCCGTTGAAACTTTCATTCTTCGGAATAAAAAGTTTCTATGTCCGTATCCAGGATGCAAAGTAATTGCGAGCCGAATTTCGTCAAGATCTGTTAAACGGTTAAGCCGTGAAAAGGTAAAAAACATGTAGATTAACAGCGGGGGAGATAAGCATTTATAATATTAATAGTAAGTATGGATTTTATACGCGGGTTTTTAGAATCGTGTCCTCTTCATAGTGAGCGGCGCTGGCGTCGATTTTAAAATTTTAATGGTTCAATAAACTCCCCGGTACATATTATTTATCCTATGTCACTATAAATGTTCCCATAGCAAACACGATAAACGCAAATTTCTGTACATACCTCTTACGAACTCAATGATATATATAATAATTATAAATTCGCATAATTTTGATTTCGATCCATGCGAGCTAGAGAATGATTTTCCAAATAATCGTAATAGTTGATATTTATTAGCACTATAATAAGCGTTGGGTTGCTTTCTTCTCGAGGCGATTATAGATAGAAAGAAAATAAGAAAAATGCGGAGGTGTCCGTCTGAGTACAATCGTACTTACTTCTTTCCTACCGAGATGTCGCAAGAAGCATTTAACACAGACATTTTTTTTAACATTTAACACACAAGAAACACAGTTATGTTTGCACACTGCTGCTTCACGGAAGAATAACTGGCCCTGGGGTGGAACCTACCCAGACGGATTCCTGCAAAGGAATCCTACCACCAGTACCTACCTCTTTCCTAACGAGTTGTCGTAAGAGGCGACTAAGGTATTGTACGGAAAGCCTTTATTCTTGCAGAATAACACCATAATATGCAATGCTGTCACTATACTGCTCGTGGTGATGCAATGGGAAGTAAGAATTTTCGACTCGGACCAAAATGGCGGCGACTTGGTTTGCCACCCGTCACTTCCAGTTTCCCGCGCGGGCCAATAGTTGGCTTCAGGTGTAGTCTATGCCTACTCTTTGTATGGAAAAAGGTGTGGCGGCAAGTTACGAATTTGGATGGGCAATTTAAGAGTTCTCATTATCTTGAGACATCAGTTATAAACTGTAATTACACTAGCTAACAAACAAAAACACAGTAATTTTTTTAACATAACTATTCTTCTTTTAAAAAACGATGCCACGTACTAGGATTTCTCCTGTGTAGTGTGTGCGTTTTACAGAAATTAATTTCATTGCAAAACACGACCACAACCGAAAACCAACAATATGTAAGGTAAAAAAGTAAAAAAGTTACCGCCTATAAATGTCCCACTGGTGAGCACAGGCCTCCTCTCATCTCTAAGAGGGTTTTGGAGCAGGAATAAGACCGACACGCTGCTCCATTGCTTGTTGGCGGACTTCACATGTCTTCGAAATGTTTTTATTCCTCAGAAAGGTTTTCTCACCATATTTTACTTCACCGCTGAGTAGATGGTAAATCAGCAATTAAAATAACAATTGTAGAGGTCCCGGCAATGGGCATCGAACACAGGTCACTCGCGTACTACGTAAATTTAAAGCGAGCGCCTGCCCCCTGAACTACCACGGCTGTATGTGTTTTTGCGCAATTATTGGTCCCAGCTGAGATTCGAATCCAGGCCCCGCGGTCGGTGAAGTATGGCTCATACTTCTAATAATTGACTGTAATATAGCAGCCGAACCTATCTCCGAGTTCCTCTTTCTTTCTTTATTTTTCTTTTTAAAAAAAAAGATGCCCCACAGTAGAATATCTCCTGAGCCGCGGGTGCGTTTTACAGACATAAATTCCACATGCACAAACACCCAGACCCGGAACAACTATTTGTAGGCCATACAAATATTTGTCCTGTGCGGGAATCGAACCCGCGACCCGCGGCGCAGAAGCCAAGGGCTTAGCCACTGTTTACAATAATCATGACGAAGACAACATTGTTCACCGAATTCTATCGACAACGATGTTCTCCTAGCCAATTTGCCATAACACACAGAAACGTTCTGGGTGATACAGCATTTGTTATGGGCAGACGTTGTACTAACCACCAGGTGAACGTTGTGGTCGTCTCGTCACTTTATCCAATAATAAAAAAATTAGAATTATTTTTCATCAATAATAAAATATTTGTAATAGCTTACCAAAAATGATGACACAAGTTCCGTCCCGTTCGTTACAGCTTTTCGTGGTGAGGCTGAACACGTATGATTTAACACTAAATATAATATTAAATGAAGTAACTTCAACATTTTGTTTTTATTATTAATGACATAAAATGCAACTCAAGTAGTTAAAATACAAGAGTACTCTAAAGACGTCAGTATGTCAGGGTAATCAAATCTTACTACTATAATATTAAACCGACTGTAACTTTGAACGCGGTAAACTTAATAAATCTTTATATATATAATTCTTCTGTGCGTGTGTATTTCACTGAACTTCTCCTAAACGCCTGGACCGATGTTGATGAACTTTTTGTGTGTGTTGTTCTCTGGATAGTTTAGAATTAGACCCGGTAGATGGCGCTGCGATATACTGCTGATTGCTGAAATAGAGACCTTATTTGACTTTACATTTGTTTCTTTTTTCTTCTTTTTTGTTCCATTTTTTTACCCTCATTTCATATTCGCTTTTGTTTTTAATATTTTTATTGTGTATTTCGTTAGTGATGTCAAATAAAATAACTTTTCTTTCTTTCTTTCTTTCGATATAGTTTATCGATAATTCGAATATCGAAAAATCGTTTGCTGAATCTCTTAACAGCAGGCAAGCCAAAGTTCGGGCAGGACAACGTCAGTCGGGTCCGCTAGTATTTGTAAATTAAAAAAAAACGAAGCCCCACAAAATGATTACGGAGTCGGTCTTGCCCTCAAGGCTAGATGTTTCAAATCAAAGCACCTTAGAGACTACTGCCCGATATATCCATACTAATATTATAAATGCGAAAGTCTGTTTGTTACCTTTGCAAACTTTAACCGATCATCACGGAATTCGGCACAAAGACAGCTTGTATCATGGAGAAGGTCATAGAGTATTTTTTATTCCGGAAATACTGAGAGTAGTCACGGGATTTTTAAAAATCATAAATCCACGCAGACATAGTTGCGGGCTTCAGCTTTTATTAGATAGTTTAGATCTGCCATATTTGTGATGGTTATTCTAATATTTGTCGGAAGCTTCTGATTTTCCTGACATTTACTATTTTATAATACCCTTAGTTGCAGATTTTAATTTTTTCTTAGAAAGAATTTGACGGTAAGCCGTGGTGGCTGTAACTGGTTTGCACACACTACTGCAGTATCCGATGAAGCTGTAAAAGCCTAAAAGGCTAACAGCAATTACATCACCGAAATTATATATACACACTACTGCCAGAGGGTTTTATAGTTTTCATTTCATGTTGTATACGAATCTTGGCAAATTGAGTTAGCTTCTCTCCCTTTTAGTCAATAATTTTGGTGAACCAAAATTTAGTATTTATTTTTTAATTTTAAAAGTGACGAGGCGAGCAAAACGTTCACCTAATGGTAAATGCAACGTCTGCCCATAACAGATGCCGTGTTACTCAGAATTTACCTGTGTAGCACCACACTGCGCCCGTAACCCAGAGACATAAGTTCATAAGTATCATATGCCCATTGATTACACTAACTCTCAGTGCCGTTCTGATCTTAACACAGTAATGTTTGCGCACTACTGCTTTACGGTAGAAGAACTAGCCTTGGAGTGAAAAAAAAATCAAAATAATTTGATGGCCATACTAAACGGAATATATTAACGTTAAATATCGTAATGTTGACTACATTACGATAGTATATATATTTAACGCTGAGAGATTCCATTAAAATGACGAATAGAACATTAAGTTCAAAGATTGGATTTTTTAAGAAGACACTCCCATTAATTAGTAATATCTTTCTTGTATGATCCGGGAATTGACGCGCCCTCTTAAAGTCCAAAGTTTACATGCAAACTTTTCACAGACACGTTTCGTTTCATTAATGAGATAGAGATAGCTAAAGAGATAGACACAACACTGCGATGATAGTTAAGAAGCAAAGAACATTAAGGGCCGCTTACAGCATCATTCTTAAACATGTTTAAATTTTATTTCAACACCATTTCTCATATAAGTCATACGTTCTTCTTACACTAAAATATTTAGCGTTCTACTCGTAGATACGTTCAACGACCCGTCAAATTTAACCACTCTGTAGATCCTACTTAACGCTGATAAACAAGTTTAATGAACTATCTGTCACTATGGTGGATATTTTTAGTTCGAATTGAGATTAACTATACAAATAAATAAAATTAACGTGTCTGTTTGTAATTACAAAATAAAAGTTTTTTACTAAATGCTTAAAAAAACAATTTTTAAAATTTTCTATCTGTCTGTTTGTTCCGGCTAATCTCCGAAACGGCTGGACCGATTTTGACGGGACTTTCACTAACGGAAAGCTGATATTAAAGCGAGTAACTTACGGTACTTTCATTTTAGAAAAAAATTAGGGTTCCGCGCCAAAAAATTAAAACCCCAAAATCCGATTCAAATGCGGAAGTATATATTTATACTATCGATCGGGGTCTGCTTTTTAACGCGGCTGAAACCGCGGGGCCCAGCTAGTTTTAAAATAAATGTAATGACTGTGATAAACGCGTGACTATTATTATTAGTATGTATGCTAGTTTTATGCCCAGCTAAGCGAACCGTCAAAATAATGACTTTCGTTACATAGAACACACCTTTAGAATAATTTCGCGTTACTACGAGAACAAGCGACAAAAGAAATGTAGAGGATTTTTTTTATGTGAAAAAGTGACGAGACAATCAAAACGTTCACATGATGGTAAGTGCAACGGCTGCCCATAACAAATGCTGTGTCACCCAGAACATTTCTGTGTTTCACCACCTGCGCCCGTCTGCTTGAGAAAACAGTTCTTAAGTCTCATATGCCCTTACATTGTGATTGCACTAGCTCACAATGCCCTTCAAAGTGAAACACAGTAATGTTCGAACACTACTGCTTCACGGCAGAATAACTGGGGTGTTACCTACCTAGATGTATTCATGCACAGGACTCCTACCATCAGTGTAGTCCCTTACTCTTGTAGTGGCTTCGCCAGCCACTGTGATTTTCGACCACGACAACATACCACCAGTAAACTGAACCGGTTTACCGACACGATATCTTCGTTTAACTAACGTATCATCGTTTTACTATTGGTGGTAGGAATCCTATGCAGGAATCCGTCTAGGTAAGGCCAATTATTCTGCCGTGAAGCAGTAGTGTGCAAACATTACTGCGTTACGGTTTGAAGGGCACTGTGAGCTAGCGTAATCCGTGGGCATATGAGACTTAAGAACTGATGTCTCACAGAATGTGACACAGAAGTATTCTGGGTGACACAGCATTTGTTGTGGGCGGACGTTGCACTTACCATCAGGTGAACGTTATGCTCGTTTCGTCACTTTCTACAACAAAAAAAAAACTAAATTTGTATTAGAAACGTCTGGTGCAAGACAGTCCTAAATGTTTTTAAGCTAAATCAATTAAAGATATTAAACACATTTAGCTAAATGATTTTTTTTTGTACAGAAGTGCGTGGAAGCGGCCCCTTAATGTTAGAGCACGCGTAAAACCTGAGTTTAAAAAATATATGGATGTCTAACAACGTAATACAAAATAAAGACGTTAAATCTAGCACAATACAATATCATGTTTCCTCATTTACACGTAGTCACAGAATGCGTAAAAAAACATTAACCAATAAAAGCATAATTATGATGTCGGCAGCTTAATTACTTTTAAAAATAATTAAAAATAAATGTAACGAAGCATAACATACAACGTATAAGTAATTATGACTGAAGTAATTTAATTAAACATTAGGATTATAAATTAAAAATATTATATTTAATTTATAATCCTAATGTTAGATCACACCCGTAGAGCACTTTGGCCTCCGCAGTAAACGAGATATGACGGTTGGCGGATCACGTCGCCGCCATTTTGGTATGAATAGAAAATTTCTTACACCCCATTGCGTTCCCATGACCAGAATAGTGACAGCACTGCATTTTATGGTGTTATTCAACACGAATAAAGACTGTCCGTAAAATACCTTAGTCGTCTCTTACGACACATCGGTAGGAAAGAAAAAGACGTATGTGCTATTCTACTCCGCCGGACAACTAGAGGCTAAATAATGTAAAAAAAATATTAGTTTAGAGTTAAATTAAACGCTATAAAATCCAGAAAAAAAATATATATATAGTCTCATGCTATAATTAGCGTTTCTAGGTGTTCCGATTTGCGCGGGACGTCCCGATTTTCAGGGGTGTGGTGACACGTCCCGTTCAGCCTTCATCGGGACGCCAAATGTCCTTTTAACTGCCCTCTAAATTTATCTAGTTCGTTCAAGTTTTTTTTTAAATAAGGCCGTCGGATAAAAAACAAACACCTGTTTTTTGGTTGTAGATGTACCGATTTGAAAACCAAATTCCCGATTATTTTACCTTACGTCCCGAAATTTACACACTACACCTGGCAACACGAACTATAAATGAACTAGCTTTCAGACTGCCCTTCAGAGTGAAGCACACTATTGTTTGAACACGTCTGCTTCATGGCAGAATAACTGAAGCGGCGGCACCTGTAGTTATGTATTGATAAATATTAGTTTCATTATTAATACATTTTTTAATTCAATGTTAATGTAATTTTAAGCTCTACGCGAAAACAGATCTCAGGGACACGGCTCTCGCTTAAACACAGTGCGCGAGCAACCTGATCGATCTCCGGCGCCGCAGCCTCACAAAGTGTTAATTGCACGTCTCATGGCGCGAAGCGTCTTCATGGCGAATCAGCAGAGGGACATTTATACGCTGAAACTTTACTTTTATTTGGGGGTATTATGGGACTTAACAACTATTGTCTCACAGTAATGTTCTGAGTGACGCAGCTGCGCCAAGTGAATGATTTGCTCGTCTCTTAACTTTATCCAAAAAATTACTTCTTAGTATATAAACAATAATTAATTAATCGTCGTCGTCGTCACAGCCTATCCCTAGCCCACTGCTGAACATAGGCCTCCCCCATAGATTAACACAAACGTTTGTAGCTATCGTTTTGGATGGATTCAGCCATAGTTGCCCCGCTCGGTAAACGAGTTGGCAACCGCAGTTTATTTATTCAGATGTTTTAGCCGTGTGGTGGCGGCTCTTTAAAAGAATACTACCACTCCATCTCATCCAATGGATCTCGTAAAAGGCGAGTAAGGAATTAAACTGCACTGTGCACCCAACAGCGCATGGTGGCGATGGGCTCACCACCTATCACACCAATTGCATTATATTGTTTTTGTGAAATGTGGATTGTGGCAGTCATCTGTTTTTGCAGTGAGTGCCCAGTCTCTGACTACCCCTTATGGGATACAGTCGTGATCTTATGTATGTATGTATGTATGTTTTAGGAAGATGCTGCTGCCCATCCTCTGGTTTTCATTTTTCCTCTGTCTACTTTAAGGACACTCACGGGATGAGATAGGGTGGTAGAAACGTTGCACGAACACGACTTATAAAATTTACTGTCATCGTACCCATGGAAGTTTCGCTTCAATAAAAACACACAAATAGCCGTGTGAAATAGCGAAGTCGAGCCTTTAACATCCTCCCCGGTCCCGGATCCCCAGTACCCGCCCTTCACAAAATGTTCAAAAAATTTCGAGGACATGTGAAGGGATGAGGAATGTGCTTAAACCTAGGACCCGAAGAATGCTTACGACAGCGAGGTACTGTGCCTTGTGGCGCATGCTTTTCTGGTGGTAGGATTCCTGTGCAGGAATCCGTCTAGGTATTTACCATCCCAGGGCCAGTTATTCTGCCGTCAAGCAGTAGTGTGCAAACATTACTGTGTTTCGGTCTGAAGGGCACTGTGAGCTAGTGTAATAACTGGGTATATGAGATTTAAGAACTGATGTCTGTGATGGGCGCAGTGGGGAGTCACACGGAAATGTTCTGGGTGACACAGTCTTTGCTATGGGCAGACGTTACTCTTTTTTTATTTATAGAAGGGGGCACAAACGAGCAAGCGGCTCACCTGATGTTAAGTGATCGCCGCCGCCCATGAACATCCGCAACACCTGTAGAGTCGAAGGTGCGTTGCGGGCCTTTGAGAAAGGAATAGGCTCTTTTCTTGAAGGTCCCTTAGTCATGTCGGTGTGATGTAATATGTACGTATATCTATATATATGTATATATATGTCACTTACCATCAGATGATCCGTTAGCTCGTTTCATCACTTTATGGTCGGCTTATTTTACGGCAGGTGAAATTACGGGACACACCTAATTTTTATTGTAGACCGAGATTCTAAATTAAGATTCACAAAGTAGTTGAGTATACGTGCTCTTGAAATTCGTAGAGGACGTTATTTTGTGTTCGCCCACTATGCTATTTCTTCCACATCTATCGTATAAATTCTTACTTAATGTACGGCCCTCGTTGATATTCATATCATTTTCAACCTTAACATTTTTGCAATACGCACTAAAATAAGTAAATTTTAATACGATAACTAATTATATCTGACCTTTATCTACCGACCTATACACATTCTAACGTAGACACACGTCTACGTTAATAATATAATAATAAGCTCTAATATTATTTATCTTGACTAACTAGTTTGTTGATTATAATTAGTCAAAATAAATTATAAAAACCTTTTTCAAACAAAAAGATTGATTTGTTTTTTAGCAAAATAATACAAGCAATGCTATGAAATGTTACGTGAATAATTTATAGCTATTATTATGCGTGGGTGTGTGTGAATGTGTACGTAATATGTAAGTACGTGTTGTGTTTATTTTTGTTAATGTCATTAGATTAAGTTTATAATAATATCGCTTTAGATAATCTACCACCCCATCTCATCCCGTGGGTGTCGTAAAAGTCGACAGAGGGAAAATAAGAAACCAGTTGATTGACAGCAACATCTTCCTGGAACATCTGAATAAAGAAACTGCGGTTCCCAACCCGATTGTTTACGTGTTTTGTAGCAATTTATGGGGGAGGCCTATGTTCAGAAGTGGACTATAGGATGAAATGATGATGATGATGGTGATCGTTATAGCCTAGATACAGGGGTGCTCAAATTGGAACTGGTGGCGATCTACCTCAATATTGTTAGACTACGATCGATCGACTCTGAGAGGCTGCAAGTATGTGTGATGCAGGATTGTCATCTAGGTAGGGTGTATCGTGGCATAGATATTAGTTTTCCGCACAATATGTATGTTTTAGAGAAGCCAGGGGTGCTCAAAAAACTTGCTTTCTTAAGAAAAAAAAAAGAACCGTCGCGGGTCGCCTGGAAGATGTGAAAAATCGAAATTATCTTGTACAAATAATAAGCATTCACCTGATAGTAAGTGCAACGTCTGCCCATAAAAAAATGCTGTGTCACCCAGAACATTTCTGTGTGACACCACACTTCGCCCGTCACTCTGAGACATAAGTTCTTAAGTCTTAAATGGCCAGTGATTACGCTAGCTCACAGTGCTTTTCAAACCGAAACTCAGTAATGTTTGCACACTACTGCTTCACGGCAGAATAACTGACACTGGGGTGGTTCCTACGTAGACGGATTCCTGTATAGGAATCCTACCACTCATTATCATAATCATCATTTCATATCAAAAATAATTTGTCAAATCGGATTCTTCTGAGATTTGCGCGTTCGAAGATAGTATCAAGTATAGTTGTTAGATTTAACGGTCCTCCTGGCCGATTTTTGACCAGAAGGCAACTTTCGAATACTGTCGGAAACTATGAACTACCCGAAAACCAACTATCTGTGTTTTTGCATAATTTTTTGGTATTGGGATTCGAACCTAGTACCAACAGCGTTGTCAGTTATACTGACCACTGAGCCACGCGGTGTTCTAATAAATGAATATAAAGAACTCACAACGGGTATTTGAAAAAATGTGTTTTACAGGTAGAATCCATTCGCTTAATGCTTCGCTGCTAAAGTCACTTTTCTTACTTAGCGGAATACAATATTGTTGAGCATGGGCGTTTAGCCCCGTAGCGTCTTTAAATAAAATGTTTTTACGCCTTTGAGAAAAACAAAGTGAGAGGCATCGTCTGAGATTGAATTATTCTCGAAATATTATGGTAAAAATTCTGTATTTTTTTTTTCCGGTCCCTTTTTTATTTCATAATGAGACATTAGTACTTAAGTCTCATATGCCCAGTGATTACGCTAGCTCTCAGTGCCATTCAAACCGAAACACAGTAATGTTTGCACACTACTGCTTCACGGCAGAACAACTGGCCCTGGGGTGGTACCTACCTAGACGGATTCCTGCAAAGGCTGGCAGCGCTCTGCCACCTTGTAATCCGGCGGGGATGTGAAAGCCTTCAGGCTAACAGTGATCAGCGGCCCAAAAGAAAAACTGAGAATGCTCAGGTCAGTGAGGTATCATGCCGTACGGCGCAATCATGTGGTGTACACAGGAATTTTACCTGTGGTAGTTAATGAAATCAAGAGAACATGTGTACTAAAACTACAAGAACTTATACATGGCCGAGTTTGTTTTACATGACTATCCGTGTTTTATGACCAGTGCAGTTCCTTATAAAATTATCTACTATAATTTTAAATACTGATTAACCACGTAGTCAGTGGCGAAGGAACCCATCGTGAGGAAACTTGCAGTCTGAGAAATTAAAAAAAATATCTCGAAGACGTGAAGACCGCCTTGGAGTAGCGTGGCGGATTCTTTCCAGCTCTACGCCCTTTCGGAAATGAGAGGAGGCCTGTGCCCAGCGGTGGGACATCTATATGCAGTTACTTTTATATAGTAGTACTAAAGTATTCCTGGTGATTGGATTCCTATGCAGGAATCCGTCTAGATAGGTTACCACCCCAGGGCCAGTTATTCTGCCGTGAAATATATAGATAATACAGTAATGTTTGCACACTACGTGCAAATATTACTGTATTCCGATTTGAAGGGCACTGAGAGCTAGTTGAATCACTGGGCATATGAGACTTAAGAACTGATGTCTCATGGTGACGGGCGCAGTGTGGTGTCGCACAGTAATGTTCTGGGTGACCCGGCATTTGATATGGGAAAACGTTGCACTTACCATCAGGTAAACGTTTTGTTCGTCTCGTAAATTATTTCAATAATTAATTTAATGTTAACAGTCCATGTACGGCCATATCAAGTGTAACCTAGATATGCCACAGTATAACGCTACATACGAGTATACTAAGCCGCCACACACAAGGCTTCGTTTACACTAAGTTTGAGGCTTTGATGATATTGGTCCAGTAAACACTAACTGGCAGTGAGCTAACAAGCATTAGGTTATTAAGTTACCATTAATCTATACATATAATAAATCTGTAAACTTCACGTGTCAGTACATTTAAAAATTTTGGGAAATTAATGATTGAGGGACGCGAAAAATAAGTAACTGAATACATTTCTATCATATTTAGAAAAGTCTGTCTGTCTGTTTCTGAACGTCATCACGCCTAAAGTACTAAATGTAATCAAAAGACACAGTATTAAATCATTGAGGGTATCTTCCTGTAACATTTAGTCTTTGTTTTATCAAAATCGGTTCATTCTATATAATGTAATGAGTGTTCAATGTTGGCGATGAGTCAATTAAGTAATCTAAGAAATGGTAATAAAATATGTTAAATAAAGTTCTATGCTATAAATAATATGGTGTCAATAGTTATAAATATTTCATTGACAGATATCAGAAGAAGGATTATCATTTCGATGATATCTTAAAAAGCACCCCACGCTTTTTTTCAAATAAAACATTTTTTTCTTATTTACACTATTATTAATTTAAACTTTTTATAATTATTTACACTATTCTTAATTCAATTTTATTAAAATTTATTTTCTATTTTATAGATTGGTTTTCTACATAAAGCGTATTTTTTAGTTTTTTCAAACTATTATTTATTTCTTTACCGAATCTCAAAAAAAAACACTTTTTAAAATCATGTCTCTGTCTGTTTGTTTGTCCGGGCTAATCACCTAAACAGCTTAATCGATTTTGGCGGACTTTTTAGAGAGCAATCTAAGCTACTTTTTATTTCAGAAATATTTAGAGTTCCTGCGAAAAATCTGAAAAACTATAGGTCATCATTATTTTCGTTCATGGCAGCCAAGTATATCTCTGAATCCATACTTAATATTACAAATGCGATAGAAATTCTCAAGACAGACCCTCTGTTTGTTTGTTACCTTTCACGGTTCAACCACTTACACAATCATGACCACAGAGATAGCTTGCATCATGTAGACGGACATAGGATACTTTTTATTCCAGAAAATCAAACAGTTTCCACGGGATATTTGAAAAACCCATATTCACGCGGACTAAGTCGCGGGCATCAGCTAGTTTTATAAACATGAGCAACGTTTAGAATTCAACATTCATCATCATCATCATCATTTCAGCCTAACACTAGTCCACTGCTGAACATAGGCCTCCCCCATAGATTACCACAAAAGTTTGTAGCTCTCATTTTAGGGGATTTTGCCATAGTTGCCTCGCTTGGCGGGCGGGTTAGCAACCGCTGTTTATTTATTGAGATTTTCCAGGATGATGCTGCTGCATATCTCCTAGTTTTGATTTTCCCTCTGTCGACGTTCACGACATCCACGGGATGAGATGGCTAGTAATGATCTCATAAATTGTGGGTAGTAAGTACTATTTTAATAAAGTTAATAGAATCAGGCGTTACTTTGCGGAAATCCATTATAATGAAGGAAGGTAAGTTACTTTGCTAAGATCCGCATGCAAAAAAAAAATTAAAAATGGTGTATATTACCTAGTTTTTTGAAGATGGCTGTGGCGGTGTTAGTTTGCTTGTGCACGCTACTGAGGGAGGGCGGGCGGTGCTCTTCAAAAAACTAGGTAATAAACACCATATTTTTTTTTTCATTACTATTTTAATTTTAAATATATATAATTACCGCAGAGTAATACTTTTTTGTAATTATATACTATGATTTTATTCAATAGGGCATAATTATTAACCGATAGGTGTCCGGCAGATTAGAATAGCACCTACCTCTTTCCTACCTAGGTGTCGTAAGAGGCGTCTAAGGTATTGTATAACACTACAATATAAAAAAAGAAGAAATACTATCACGCAACTTTCCTGAAGACATATATTTGTTTTAATTAAAGTTGAATGTTTTTCTACTTCTTAGTTCTTAGTTGGTTCTTCGTAGAGAAATGAATCGGGAATTATGCTTTCAAATAAGCTAATATTCATCCTGATTATATGCAAGAAAACTTTGTATATTCGAGATTCGTGAAATAGCTTTGAGCATGTCTCCGTCTGGTTATATCATGGCACCTCAAAGAGCCTATCTGGAAACCTATTTCAATGTTATTGAAAGGAAATCTCCACCATTTTGCAATATCCAGAAAATGTTCGTAACATTTTATTTAGAAACTAGCAGTGCCCTGCGATTTTACCCGCTTAAAAAACCCGACCCCGATCGATGATATACATATATACCTCCCTATTTGAATCTGATTTTGGGGTTTGAATTTTTTTGCGCGGAAACCTAAGCATTTTTCTAAACTTCCTCCAACATTCCATTAAAAAAGACAGTATTAGCGGACACAGTTTACTGGTTCTGGATGTGTTGTAAAATGTTGTGGTTTGTGGTTGCGACACAATCTGACCACTCCTCCGATAAGTTAGAAATTAAAAAAGTCCGCAGGAGTGTTGGTAGGTTTTCTGTGCAGGAATCCACCGTGGTACGTACCACCAGATATTTCGTCGTCAAGCACTGAAACTGGTGCCATTCAAATTCTAATGGTGACGAACGCACTGCAATGCTATATAGAACTTTACATCGCAAGGTTCCGGGTGACATCTGCTAAGAGCAAGCGTGGTACGTACTATCAGGGGACTTGAAAATATTAGCTATATTATTTTATATTATACTCGTAATTACATACATACATACATACATAAGATCACGACTGTATCCCATAAGGAGTAGTCAGAGACTGGACACACAGAGCACAAACAGATGACTGCCACAATCCACGTTTCACCAAAACAATATAATGCACTGGGTGTGATAGGTGGTGAGCCCATCGCCACCATGCGCTGTTGGGTGCACAGTGCAGTTTAATTCCTTACTCGCCTTTTACGAGATCCATTGGATGAGCTGGAGTGGTAGTATTCTTTTAACGAGCCGCCACCACACGGTTTTTTTTAAACCTAAACTTATTTGTTTGGAACAAAATTTGTCTACGATTATAAGGTCATCATTTTAAAAACACTATCAGCGAACGAAACTTATTGGTTCTGGATGTTGTAAATTGTTTTGCCACGACACTATCTGACCTCTCTTCCGATGTTATCGGATATTAATTACTTTAAAACGAAAAGGGGAAAGTGTTCGTGTTATACTCGTACATACGTAATGATGTAAAACACATTCCTTTGTTCCAGTTTACCATTACGATCGTGTCACTAGCTACACCGCAACAGGATTTTTTTTATGGAATAGGGGGCAAACGAGCAAGCGGTTCACCTGATGGTAAGTGATCACCGCCGCCCATGAACATCTACAATACCAGAGGAATAGCAGATGCGTTGACGGCCTTTGAGAAAGGAATAGGCTTTTTTCTTGAAGGTCCCTAAGTCATATCGGTCCGGAAAAAACGCTGGCGGCAGCAGATTCCATAAAGAATTGTTACATGGTATCCGAAAATTTACAGGCATTAACAATAGATCTAATAACCTAGATTTTTTTGAATCTGTTTTGATGATGACACAAAATAAAAGTAAGAGGATTATAAAAGCGCGAAATCAGTAATGCATGTACGAAGGCAATGCTTTTGTTAACATTTTACATATTCAAATAAAAAACCACGATGTAATTGCTGTTTATTTTATAAAGGGCTTGTAAATATTTTTCCCCAAATAGCAACAAACTGACCGTCCAAATACCAGAAGGAAAAAGGAATCCCTTTTTTAAGTGCCAGCAGTTCATTTAGTGATAAATTATTTTATCCAACTATTTAGACTCGTAAGTATAGTGTGTAAAAGATTTGTGAAACAAATAAATAAATTTATTATTATTATATTATTATTATTATTAAATGAAATGAAATATATTTCTAGACTGACGTAAGAAATTCAGATGTTGGTTGTCGTATCCTGCTAAGGATGATTCGCGAGAATATTGAAACATCCTAATTTCAATACAGAAGATGGTTGGGTACCACTAATGACTTAGGATCCTATTAATAATAAAATTAAATCAAAAGTCAAGCATACCATTGCCATATTTCAAGATACACTAAGCTCAACAAGCTTACTGGTGGTAGGATTTCTATGCAGGCATCCTTCTAGGTAGGTACCACCCCAGGGCCAGTTATTCTGCCGTGAAGCAATAGTTATTGTGTTACTGTGTATCGGTTTGAAGGGCACTGTGAGCTAGCGTAATTACTGGGCATATGAGACTTAAGAACTTATGTCTCAGGTGGATGGGCACAGTGTGGTGTCACACAGAAATTTTCTGGGTGATACAGCATTTGTTATGGGCAGACGTTGCACTTACCATTATGTGACCGTTTTGCTCGTTTCATCAATTCCTATAAAAAAAGCTCATTCTGGACTAAAACCAAACCAAGAATAATAATTAAAAGCTGACCCCAGATTAACTAAGACATCAGGAAGTCTGTCACCTCAGTGTTCGCTTGACCATTGGTGCTGTAAAGCTCTCGAAATTTTCGGGTATATTTACAATTTCTTAATAATAATTTTACTAATACTATTTATTAATTATACTATTTTTAATTTTGTAACTATTCTACCGAAATAGTACAATGAAACGGGATAAAATCCATTTTTTTAACGTCTAAGAGTTATGCCAATGTATGTATATATTTCTGTGATAAGGGAAGTACATCTAACGACTGCTCCAATAACGAAACGTCTCGAAAAAAATTTAAGAACTTTTCTCAGTTGAAGAAGATTTTATAGACAACATTTTTTATTAAATCATCATTTCAGCCTCACACTAGTCCACCGCTGAACATAGGCCTCCTCCATAGATTGGAGTAATAATTATTACACCTCATTTTAGAGGGACTTTGCCAATGTGGCCACGCTTGGCAGGCGGGTTGGCAACCGCAGTTTATTTGTGTAGTGTCGTGGAGGCTTAAGAGAATCTACCACCCCGTCTCATCCCGTGGATGTCGTAAAATTAGACAGCCCTCAAAAATTAGAGCTACAAACTTTTGAGGCAATCTATGGGGGAGGCCCGTTCAGCAGTGGACTAGTGATAGTATGATTATCATCAATTCAGCCTATCACTCCGTCTAAGTAGGTACCACCCCAGGGCCATTTATTCTGCCGTGAAGCAGTAGTGTGCAAAGATTACTGTGTTACGGTTAGAAGGGCACCGAGAGCTAGTGTAATCACTGGACATATGAGAGTTAGGAACTGTCTCTGTATGACGGGCACAGTGTGGTGTCACACAGAAATGTTCTGGGCACACAGCATTTGTTATAGGCAGACGTTGCACTTACCATCAGGGGAACGTTTAGCTCGTTTCGTCACGTTCTCATATAAAAAAATATTTATTTTATTATTTTAATATGATATATTATATATTATTCATGATAATATCATATTAAATTTCACGAGTAATATTCGGAGCTGTTTTTGTTAGTCAAACAGTGCTTGTGTGCCGCAACGTAGAACATTGGCAAAGTGCGCAAAGCTTTAAATCTAGATAATGTAAGCGAAAAGCGTACATTAGTGTACGTGACAGTGTTTAATTTAATATCATGGAAATTTTACACGGACCGTATTTTTATTATACATACATACATAAGATCACGACTGTCCTTATTTTCCTTATTGACCTTATTGGATCATAAGGGGTAGTCAGAGACTGGGCACTCACTGCAAAAACAGATGACTGCCAGAATCCACGTTTTACCGAAACAATATAATGCACTTAGTGTGATAGGTGGTGAGCCCATCGCCACCATGCGCTGTTGGGTGCACAGTGCAGTTTAATTCCTTACTCGCCTTTTACGAGATCTATTGGATGAGATGGAGTGGTAGTATTCATTTAACGAGCCGCCACTATTTGTATGAAAATAGTGTATACATCTATAAATGAATCAATATAAGAGAAAAATTTAATAGGGATGAGAGACGTCGATGCAGGTGGTTCAGGACCGTGTTTGGTGGCAATCTATGGGGAGGCCTATGTTCAACAGTAAACTATGATAGGTGGAAATGAAGATGATGATAAGAGACGTGGAACATATAAAGTTTTTATAAAAACAAGTCAATAATTTCATCTTTCTATCTAAACTAATATTATAAAGAGGAAAGATTTGATTTTTTGTATGTTCGGTTGTAACGATTTAACTCAAAAACTACTGAACTGATTTTAAAAATTCTCATTTTAAAGATCTTAGCAAATTAACTTTCTCTCCTTTATTATTAAAATCAGCTTATTCTATGAAAAGGAGTATTTGAGGTTTACGAATTTGTTCAATTGTGGCGATGAGCCAATTAAGAGTACATTTAAATCTTATCTAAGAAATAGTATTAAAATATGTAAAATAAGGTTCTATAGTATTAAGCTAATTCCTAAATCCTGTTAATTAAATTTGTTGCTACTTTGCTCTATATGTTTTTCATTGGTTATAAGTAAGTAAAAAAATCGATTATTTGTAATATTAATTATCTATTGAACGTCGCGTCGCGGTGTACCTTTCCGCATTTTCCGCCATCGAAGTACAACAATAGTTAATTAGTTTTAACAATAGATGGCGTCGTACAAATAAGGTCCTTTTCTGAATTGCGGTGTTAACCGGTGTCTTATTCTGTTATGACATCATAACTTCTGTAGATATCAACCAAAATACATTAAATTTAGTATAAAGATTTTAGATGTAAGTGTAAATTCGAAGAGAACAGACATAAATTTTCGCTATGCAGGTAGGATGGCAACTGCAGTTTATTTATTCAGATGTTCCAGGTGCTGGTGTCCTGGATTTTTTTTAATGTAGTATGTATATTTATTTTAATATAGTATTGTATATTTTTTTTAATATAGTATAACACAAATATATCGATAAATTCGAAATAGCGCATGGCCTAACTATTACAGCGCTATACATATTTTACGCCTTTACACACGTAGCTACGTTGTATTTTCATATTATCTATTATCTAAATTAAAGACTTTGATCATCTGTTTGCTCAGCAAACACTAACTGGCTCTAAACTAACAAATTCAGTTAACAAAATTACCTTTAATGTTTAAATTTTTCCAACGTTGGTGAATTCATTTTAACAGCTATTTAAAAAAGAGTAAAGTAGCCTATAAATGTCCCCTGCTGAGCATCGGCCTAGTCTCATGTTTGCACACGTCGCGCCGTGTGGTGGCGGCTTAAGAGAATCTACCACCCCATCTCATCCCGTGGGTGTCGTTAAAGTCAACAGAGGGAAAATTATAACCAGGAGATGGGCAGCAGCATCTTTCTGGAACATCTGAAGAAATAAATGCGGTTTCCTGCCATGGCACCTATAACAATCCCCCCCCCCCTCCCTAATATTGAGAGCTACAAGCTTTGGTGGCAATCTATAGGTAGGCCTGTGCTAAGCAGTGGAATAGTGATCGTCTGAAATGAATGAGTGAATAAAAACTTTTAGAGATACCGGTACCAGGGATCCAGCTCAGATCACTTGCATACTACGAAACTCAAGGCGAGTACCACTGAGGCAGCCCTGAGCTACTACGGCAAAAAAATACATTAAAATGTAATTCGATAGATACGAGAATGAATACATTAGAATGTTATGTAGTTGTTGGTGTAAATTTCTACTTTTATTCAAATAGCGTTATAGTTTAATATTTAATCTGCGAATATAGCCTTTTAGGTGCCCAATTCGAATATTGTGGTATCCCATCATAGAACGAAAGTTAAGCCTTTGTGGAATCAGTGGTTGCTTTGCGGAAATCCATTAAAATAAAGGAGGGAATGGCTGTGTGGTGGAGCTTAAGAAAATGAGACACGCCGTCTGATCCCGTGGGTGTAGTAAGAGTCGACAGAGGGAACTGCCTTGGAAAAGTCATGGCTTCCGACTGTGGGCGGAATAACTACTTCGTAACAGGCCGATTTCCGGCCTGTTACGAAGCGCTAAGGTACTGCGGTCATTTCTGCTACCAAGCGTAGTAATTACGGCAACGCCTCCCTGAGGCTTATATCCAGCAGTTCCAATACCCGAATTCAAAATTTAAAATGGTGTGTATTACCTACTTTTTGAAGAGCACTGTCCAGTCCCTACTACAACACTACCACTAGGCAATACACGCCACTGCAGTTGAGAAAACCAGACATGTTTCACCTTTAAACACGGCATTATCAAGTGATATTGGCTCAACGACTCGACTCCTCAAGTGGTGAATGGTATCTGGTAGCGGTTCGTTGAGCTATTGTGGCAGAGCGCACAGTCTTCAAAAACTAGGTACGTACTACACACCAGTATAAATTTTTCACGCGGATCTTAGCAAATTAACTTCCCTAACTTCATTATAATGGTTTACCGAAAAGTAACGCCTGATTCTATTAACATTAAGATGGTGATAAAGGAAAAGAAAAAAAGTAAAGAAAGAAAGTATGATTTATGACAATGCTTGCGTTATTTCTATAATATAGAAGATATCAGCGCTCCCTAAATAATTATTCAATCAAAAAACCATCTTCAATGCTGCAGCTGACAACATGCTTATTCGAATTTAAGAGTTTGCTGCCTTCTGTCTGCGAAGCGTGGCAAATATTGCAAAATCCCCCCAAAAAGACAGCTACAAACTTTTGTGACAATCTTTGCGGGAGGCCTATGTTCAGCAGTGTACTGGTTGAAATGATGATTATTTTCTCATAGATCCCACCATCAGTACTTGACCAAATTTTTATGGGACCATCCCTAAGTAACTTCTTAAAAAAAATCATTAAAACCAGCTCATAAATAAAGAAGTTATGCCCGAACATACATAAAAAAATACATACAGACAAATGAAGTTAGTAAAAAAGCCATCCAGGTTAGTTAAGAGTACTCAACCCTTTGAAAATTGGAATACAAACAAAGTGTATCATCAACATCTTTTCAGCCCATCACCAGTCCACTGCTGGACATAGAGCTCCTCCCGTATGTGTTGAGTGTAGTTATTTACAAAAAAAAATATAATTAATGCTGGTTTAGGGAGGGGAATTATTTTTTCAATTGATTAATTAACGTGAGATTAGCGCGCCCAAATATCTTTCCAATTTTATTATAGTAGTAAAACTAGGCGTTGGCAAATAACTACATTTTGATACGTAGCTGATCATAGACGCGTTGGTATAACAGAGAATAGAATAGATACAATTCATTTGCGAGAACATGGTACAGCATAACAGTCTTAAATTATAACTTAGGCACAACACGTTCTAGTGTATCAGCATGCAAAAGATAACAGTTAACTACATATACAATTATATCAATGAGGTTACGTTAAACTAATTAACTATAATTATACTTTATGCCGTGTGGTGGCGGCTTAAGAGAATCTACCACCCCATCTCATCCCGCGGGGGTCGTAAAAGTCGACAGAATGAAAATAAAAACCAGAAGATGGGCAGCAGCATCCTCCTGTAACATCTGAATAAATAAACTGCGGCTGCCAACCCGCCTACCAAGCGTGGCCATTACGGCAAAACTCCCTAAAATGAGAGCTACAAACTTGTGGCCACAGATTGCCACATTTACACTATGGTTGACTATGACATTAGGACATCTGTCACCTCAGTCCTCCCGTGACTATGGGTGATGGAGGCCTAGGTTCAGCAGTGGACTAGTGATAGGCTGAAATTAAATGAAATGAATGAAACTTTATGTCACATGCTTCATTATAATTTATATACATTACAGAATTCATTAATATTGTAACATTTTTTCTAACGGCCAACATGCCAAATGATTTTTAAATAGGGGCAGAGGTAATTTTTTATTGATTACGGTTATGATCATACAATAAGCATTCTTTTTAAATATATAGCTTGTCCCGATCACGTGTTTATTTTGAAACAATTAGGACGTTTCTTTACAAATATACAAATTTGCTGTATGTATATTGGCGGCAGAGATAAAATGTGTTTCAAATGTGGCTTGCAACTATCAAATGGCCTCGCTCCGTAGATATCTCAAACGCATTTGTTTAATTTCAAATGCTTTAAAAAGAAAAAAGAAATACCTTTCATGACTTCACTACAGGATTGAGGTATGTATTTTTTATCTTTAACAATAGTCGACAATTTGATGTTGAAATGCGTATTTGAAATACAAATCTTCCCAAAAAATTAATTTGTTATAGATATTTATACATATTGAATTGTTATTTATTTTGAGGCCTATGTTCAGCAGTGGATTAGTGAGAGGCTGAAATGATGATGAAAGTTTTCTGATATTGAGCTCCTTCCAAATTTACATAAGCATACTTTGAAGCTTTCACGTTAAAGTCATTCTTAGATTAGGACACTCACGACAATTGATTGCAATCGAAGGTTCTAATTTTTTTTTTATGAAAGTGACGGAACCGGGAAAACGACGTTCAACTGATGGTAAGTGCAACGTCTGCCCACTACAAATGCTCTGTCACCCAGAACATTTCTGTGCGACACCAAACTGCGCCCGCCACCCTGAGACATCAGCTCTTAAGACTCATATGCCCAGTGATTACGCTAGCTCTCAGTGCCTTTCAAACCGAAAAAGTAATATTTGCACACTACTGCTTAACGGCAGTATAACTGGCCCTGGGGTGGTACCTACCTGGACGGATGCTTGCATGGGAATCCGAAATCCGTTCGAAAAAGTATTTAATAATTTGTATTTCAATGAAATCAAAGCATGTATTTTGTCCGACCCTGAAGAAACTTCAAACGACTTTAAACGCGGAATTTTCTTTAGTCTATGCGTTAATATCTGCAAAGGAAGAGATAATATGTTGTAATACAAGTATAGTCCTATGAAGGCTTTAAAGAAATAAGAATGTAAAATGAATTCCCTTGTTCCACGGTTCTATTATGTTTGAGACTTTAGCAACGCCGTTACAGGATTTGTGATACTGCGTCCCGAATATTTATGTGCACGAAATTGCTAGATCATGCTTCTAGTTAGCCCAATAATGGAGAAAGTAGATCTTTTTGTGGTGTAAGGTAGTATATAAATAAGTTACTAGTAATGCCGGTGGCGGGTAGGTTAAGAATTATATGATGTCAATTCATTCTGGAATAAATTGTCAACAAGTAAGTGCGTTCCTCTTGTCTACTTATAAGAACACTACATTTTTGCATTCGTTTTGAATAATTATTAATTTAACGTAACGAAGAATTCCTCTTAATTAACTTAAAGTTATCTGTGAAAAGTAAAGTCGTCATCATCATCATTCCCGTATCACTAGTCCACTGCTGAACATAGGCCTCCATCACCCATAGTCACGGGAGGACTGAGGTGACAGATGTCCTAATGTCATAGTCAACCCGGGGTACTTTCGCTACGCATAATGAGCTGACTGTGGTGTGAAGCGGGTAATCTACTTTTATTTAAATGTGTAGTATTCACATAAATGTAAGAAATGATTAGACGAGCAAATCAGTTACCTGTTTGCAAGTGCACCAAATGCTGTGCAACAAATGCTGTGTCACTCAGAACATTTGTGTTGCAATATGCGCATTACCGTGAGACGTCAGTTCTTCAGTCTCATGTGCCCAGTAATTACACCAGCTATCAGTGCCTTTAAAACCGAAACACAGTAACGTTCGCACACTACTGCTTCACGGCAGAGTATCTAACACTGCGGTGGTACCGGCAAGGGCTTTACAACGTGACGAGCCTTTTCGAACGTCAAGAACTAGTCATCATCATCATCATTTCTGCCTATCGCTGCTGAACATAGGCCTCATAGATAGCCACAAAAATTTGAAGCTCTAATTTTAGAGGATTTTGCCGTAGTTGCACACTTGGCAGGCGGGTTGACAACCGCAGTTAATTTATTGAGATGTTCCAGGAAGATGCCGCTGCCCATCTCCCGGTTTTCATATTCTTTCTCTGTGTACTTTTACGACACCCACGGGATGGGATTGGGTGGCTTCTACGCCACAGGTCCCGGGTTCGAATCCCGGAGGCAACGTTTGTGCTAAAACACAAATTGTTGGTTTTCGGGTCTGGTTGTGTTGTGATTGTCCCCGTGTTTCTGACACTGCATCCTAACCTACCTCCCATCTTATCGCATCGGCGTTACATCGGGCGCGGGTAGGTTGGGACGAGTGAGTGCCTCTGTGTTTGCGCGTACACTTGCGGCACTATAATATCTCCTGCGCAGTTGATGGATCTCGACAGTATTAGGAAGTTGTCGCCGTGGTCGAAATCGGCTAGGAGAACATCATCATCACATCATTAAGTCGCCACCACACGAACTAGTACAGTTAGTAAAATATATTAAGGACTGACTAGATATTGGCAGAATTCTTTTTAGAGCAGCCATTAAACAAAGAAGAAGAAAATATGTTAAAAATTTTCATCATATAAAAAAAAATATGATTTCAAAAACGTTGAATATTTTTGGTTCTACAAAAAACTGTTTTTTTTTTTAATAACGATCAAACAAAACTCATGATGAATACGAAAAATAACAATTTCAATACATTGGTCATCGCGTTGCTGCAATAGCCATTGTGCCGCGAAAAAATATATCGGCGTCAATTATTTAGGTCAGCGTTGTAATTTAAAAGCACTGTTCAAATGGTTTCAGATTGTTCTGATATTCATAGTATTCATAGTACTCGCCTTTAATTTCATAGTACGCGAGTAACCTGGGTTCGATCCCCGGTGCCAGCACCTCTAAATTTGTTCTACAATTTTAAGTGCTGATTTACCACGTGCTTAGCGGTGAAGGAAAACATCGTGAGGAAACCTGCATGTCCGAGGAATAGAAATGTTTCGGGGACATGTGAAGTCCGCCAACCCGCATTGGAGCAGCGTGGCGGATTCTTCCTAGCTCCTAAACCCTCTCAGAAATGAGAGGAGACATGTGCTCAGAAGTGGGACATTTATAGGCTGAAACTTTACTTTTTTTTACATAGTCAAGAATTTTTCGTATATAATGGGTAGGCAGTGACATACTATACACGTAGTTCAATTTTCGCCACGCGTCGTCGCCATTATGGTAAGAGTCAAAAAACTTTTACTCCCCATTGCGTTCCCGCGAGCAGTATAGTGACAGTAACAGTGCATATTATGGTCTTGTTCTCCACGAATAAAGTCTGTCCGTCAGCCGCCTCTTACGACACCTCGGTAGGAAAGAGGTAGATGCTCTTCTACTCTGCCGGACACCTATCGGCTAAAATATAAATAGTGTAGAAAAATTATTACCTTACAGGGAATAGGTGAATTTTTGAAGTTATTGTTCTTTTGGCACGTTTGGCAAAGGAAGAAAAGAGTTTGGAGTGAGAGCATAACGAATTTAGCCATCAATGATAAATAACAATGTAAATTCAATTTACTGACAAAGCTCGCTCGTAGAAGTCCCAGTTTGTGAACGTGATAAGATCACATCTAACTAACTACTGACTTATTAATAAGACGGTCTTATTAATAAAACATATAGAAGGTTTGTAGACTTGTTACAGAGAGATTACTCATTTTGCTGCTCAGTTTATTACTGGTGGTAGGATTCCTATGCAGGAATCCGTCTAGGTAGGTACCACCCCAAGGCCAGTTATTCTGCCGTGAAGCAGTAGTGTGCAAACATTACCGTGTTTCGGTTTGAAGGGCACTGTGAGCTAGCGTAATCACTGGGCATATGGGACTTGAGAACTTATGTCTCAGGGTGATGGGCGCAGTGTGGTGTCACACAGAAATTTTCTGGGTGACACAGCATTTGTGGGCAGACGTTGCATTTACCATCAGGTGAACGTTTTGCTCGTTTCATCACTTTATACAAAAAAAAAAGTTTGCAGCCAACTATATACAAATTCACAGATGTTTCGCATAATGTAGTTATGAAATTCGATTAGGACGACAACATAACCATGTTGAAGTATCCCATAACGGAGTTTTATAATACGTCTAGTAGGCCTAAATAGCTTTATAATTATTCAGTGCTATAAATCATTAGTATTTTTTTAAGAATAAGACCGTTACATTTTAATTGTGACAGTGCCATCTGTAAAACCCCAAAAACGCAACTTCAGTGAAATATTTATATGTTTTCTTTAAAGAATATTAGCAATGCTATATTAACATTACTAATATTCCTGCTAACCACTCCAAGTAAGCGTAAAATTTTGTGCTAGGAGATGATTCACGACAATAGTCGAATGGCGGGCGCGATCCTTCGACATCATGTTGCGCAGTACGTACCCTAAACCATTATTGTTCAATAGAGTTTATTAATAAATGAAATTACTGAAGAACAGCGTTAGTCTTTTCATTAATTATAAAAAAATTAGAAATTCGTAAATGTAAATGTTGCAACTCCTCGTCGGATTTTTTATTTAAATTGCTGTTTGTGCTCTCGTATAATTTTTCGTCTTCGATATTGTTTTAGTGATTTTATTTTTCGACTTGGTGATCTTTGCGGACCCTAGATTCTTCCACTGCATTGACTCGACACTCATATATTTCTTATATGCAGTGACTAGCGTTTTCATTAAGCTGGCTCTGTTAGGAAGCCAGCATTATGAAAACGCGAGATATACATAACGAAGAAAAGGAAGTTAATTTGCTACAGAGTCTATGACACTTAATAATGCGTCGTTTTGGGGCGAAACACATGTCGTGGACTCGTCTACAGTGGTGTATATTACCTAGTGTAGTATTGTAGTGGTGTAGGGTATCTGGTGGCGGTTCCTGGTAGATATTATTTTTCTTGTGAACGCTAATGAGAGAGGACGGGTGGTGCTCTTCAAATCTAGGTAATATACACCATCTTATATTTTGCATGCGGATCTTATCAAAATTAACTTCCTTTCCTTCATTGTAATGGATTTCCGCAAAGTACCGCCTAATTCTATATGCTATAGACATACCTACACAAAATTTCCGGCAATTGCTCGATAAACCTGAGGTATCGACAGAATATTAGCACTGTGGCTGTGACAACACTGCTGCAGCATTATGCTGCAGTGTTGTCACTACCCGTTTCGGCACGTTTCTGCAACCAACCCAACGTAACGTCACGTACCGACAGTAAATGTACTGTTAAATGTTTTTTTTATTATGGGTATTTCCATAGTTTTCTCATCTGGTTGGGATTTCAAAAATATAAATGCATTATATAAGTGAATAAATAAGATACAATAAGATAAAGGTTCAAAATTTGCTGTCGGACACCTAGCGAGAAGTGGAGTAAAGGAGATGGTAGGGGAGTGGTGGGAAATTACCCCCTTCAAATCCTCCGGCGCGAGGATGTATAGTTTTTAAGATATGATTTTTGTTGTAAAACCTTTACTCACTTTTTTTTGCTTAAATCTTACTTCTGACACCTTCGTAGAGCGTAGATGGAGGAACAGGGGTTCGACGTTACCTCCTTAAGCAAACGCCCCCCCGCCCCCACCGAAATATGTAAATATTAAGTATTTTTTTTCTTTTCGTAAAATTATAACCTCACCTTTTTGTGCCTAAGAATTTCTGCAAATTACATTTAACGCTGTTAAAAAATCTGATACAGATAGATTAACTAATTTTATGATAAAGTTGTGTTGTAGTTATGAATAAATAATTTCTTTCTTACTTTCAATAATACATACATACATACATAAGATCACGACTATATCCCATAAGGGGTAGTCAGAGACTGGGCCACTCACTGCAAAAACAGATGACTGCCAGAATCCACGTTTGACCGAAACAATATAATGCACTTAGTGTGATAGGTGGTGAGCCCATCGCCACCATGCGCTGCTGGGTGCACAGTGCAGTTTAATTCCTTACTCGCCTTTTACGAGATCTATTGGATGAGATGGAGTGGTAGTATTCTTTTAACGAGCCGCCACCACACGGCTATTGCTATTATAAAAACTATTATATGAAAAAACTGAACTTTAAAACAAAAACAAACTATTATCGTTACACGTTACTGATGGTAAGATTCTTACGCAGGAATCTGTCTACGTAAGAAGCACCCCAGGGCCAGTGAGTCTGTCGTGCGATGCAATCAGTAGTATGCAAACATTACCGTGTTTCGGTTTGAAGGGCACTGAGAGCTAGTGTAATCACTGGCCATATCAGACTTCAGAACTGATGTCTCAGGGTGACGACCGCATTGTGGTGTCACGCAGAAATATTATTGGTGACACAGCATTTGTTATCGTATCGTAAAAATTAGTTTCATTTAAATGAGCATTTGTTATGTGCAAACGTTGCACTTACTATCAGGTAAATGGTTTCGCTCGTTTCTTCACTTTATCCATTAAAAAAACGTTTACTTAAAACGTTAACTCATGTTTTTCCTGAAACAAACTCCTTAAAGTTTCTTTTAAGAACAAAATTTTTGGTTAAACATTAAATAACGTTAACAGCCTCACTACTTAGATATGGCTCCTTATGAGCTTGGCGCTTGGCCAATACGGAACCGAAAGATATAAAGGGTCATTTTAGAAAGATTTACAAACGCCTTTGAATGTGCCTACATGAAAATGTTTTCCGCTGCCCATAAATATAATGACAATAGCGGAAGATTTAAAAATATAATATTAGTAGTATAATAGTAGAATTCCAATGCAGGAATCCGTCTAGGTCGGCACCTACGTCACATAATGTCTCTGCTTGCGGCGGCGTCGTGTAGCGGGTCATCCACTTCACTATGAAATGATTGAGGGGGGCGATGGCTGCCACATGCGTCATACTTGTGAACAGATGCTGTTGGTAAAGGATGGTCTGTTCAAGCTTACAATTTACTTAAATATTGATTGAATTAATCTTTTCTAAAATTTGAACATGGGGCGTGCTTTGGTTTTCCTTGACACTATTCTTTGTAATTTTAATTGAGATAAAAAAAGGATTTACAAAAAAGAGGATACCTACGGAGCTTCTTTCGCCTGTTTCTTCTTCGTCAGAGGAACCTCATTACGAAACGGCAGATTGTAAAGAAATGACGTTTGACAAACGAAATTTATATTTCTTACGTCGAAAAATAAAGTATTTTCATTTTATTTTATTTCACTACCGCAAGGCTAGTTATTCTACCCTGAAGCTGTAGTGTGCAAACTTTACTGTGTTTCGGTCTGAAAGGTACTGAAAGTTAGTTTAATTACTGGGCCCCATATGAGCCCATATGAGACTTTAGAAGTGATGTCTCAGAGTGACGGGCATTTGCTGGTCTCTTCTTTAAAAAAAACATCCGCAACTACGAGGGCTGTGGCCTTAGGTGAGACTATTCTTATCGTTGGAATGCATCGGAAGTTTCTCTCCCCTCCTACATGCACGGGACATTCGTTCCCGTTAGGTCCAAGGTTCGAATCCCAGCTGGAGCCAACGTTTGTCAAACAACACAAATATTTGGTTTTCAGGTCTGTCTGTGTTGTTTGCACCTACGACACAGGAGAAGTTCTAGTGAGAAGTCTATGCAGGAATCCGTCTAGGTAGGTACCACCCAAGGACCAGTTATTCTGCCGTGAAGCAGTAGTGTGCAAACGTTACTGTGTTTTGATTTGTGAGTTACTTTAGTCTGTGGGCTAGCGTAATCACTGGGCATATGATACTTAAGAACTTATGTCTCAGGGTGATGGGCACAGTGTGGTGTCACACAGAAATTTTGTGGGTGACACAGCATTTTTTATGGGCAGACGTTACACTTAACATCATGAACGTTTTGCTCGTTTTATCGCATTACCCAATAAAAAAAAATTATATTTTTATAAGCTATTATATATTATACTATATATATATTGATAAAGATAATAAGCCAATACGCATTTACAACAAATCCTCGCAGCGTATACAAAGTCAATAAATGTTTTAATGTATCCTTAACTTTCTCAAAAGGGTTATTAAAATATTAAGAAAGGGACGAAAATGAGCCACGGTATTTCCTTAATTGTGCAATTATGGTAAGCAATAAAATAATTAGGCTTCCCATGACCGAGGCAATTTCTTCCGAAGTAATTCTAAAGTTTTTTTTTTGTATAAAGTGACGAAACGAGCAAAACGTTCACCTGATGCTAAGTGTAACATCTGCCCATAACAAATGCTGTGTCACGCAGAACATTTCTGTGTGACACCACACTCCGCCCGTCACCCTGAGACATTAGTTCTTCAGTCTCATATGCCCAATGATTACGCTAGCTCTCAGTGCCCTTCAAACCGAAACACAGTAATGTTTGCACACTACTGATTGCATCGCACGACAGGCTGGCCCTGGGGTGGTACCTACCTAGACGGATTCCTGCATAGAAATCCTACCACCAGTAAAGTAAAAAAATAGTTTAGGTAAGTGTTATGAAAATAATCTATATTAAATTACAAATATTTAATTATATTCTCTTAATTTACATCCGCGTGGACGAAAAGTGGGCCAGAGACCACTCACGTAGCACTTTATAGCTCTACAGCTTTATAGCTTTATAGATTTATAGCTTTCTAGCTCTTAATATGGGAAAAAGGCGCGACTATATGTATATTATTTACTCGTATATCGTAAATATTACAATTACAGCGGCAGTCTATATAGTTATAATATGAAACGTAATGCATATGATTGTTAAATTAGCGGACCAGTACGGCTTTGCCCGGGTACATTTTTCACGGTGATATACTTAATAATATACATACACACATACAGTCACGCCTTTTTCCCATACAAACAATAGGCAGAGGCCACACACGTAGTCCACTTTTCACCCCCGCGGGAAACGGGACGTGAAGGGTGGCGAACCAAGTCGTCCACGCGAGAGACAGCGCTCGTCACCCTGAGATGCCCAGTAATTACAATATATTATTAAGACTCCTCAACAAACGCCTTATCAATATTCAAACACCTTAATGTATCATTGCATAACTTCCATTGCTCACAAGTTTTACCAAAATTTAAATATAAACAATTCTAAAATATCAAAGATAAGAATCATATAGGCAGCTATCATGAATACTTTTAAAATATACTGATTGGAAATGCTACTTCATTTCTACGAATTGTATTCTGTTGCTTATTATTTATTCAAGGCACTCAAGACAAACAAAAACTAATGTATTTTATGTCCCTTTCAGAACAGCAAAGATCGAAAAATTCAAGATGCCCGAAATGAACAAAGCACCTGACCGTAGTACAAAAGAAAATAAAAGGCAGCGAATGCTCTGGAATATTTTATAAAGTTTTTTTCTTTTGGATGTATAGTACGCAGTTAGCACGGCGGCTTTTATAGTTTCTTCGGAAGAGACTCGCGAGCTGGAGGTCCGCGAGTCAGAAATACAACGTCGGTGCTGGCGGTGACTCGGCGCCAGCTATCTCCTGGTTTAGATTTTCCCTCTGTCGACTTTTACGACACTTATGGGGTGGTAGATTCTCTTAAGCCGCCACCAAACGGCCTCTGTTGACGAATAATATATATATAGTACTGGACTAACAAATGGGGGCTCGCACGATCGAAGTGTCCCTCTTAACTTTCGAAACCTCGGCTTGAATCACCGTGGATAAGGGCGATTTTATGAAGCAGGATGTATAACATTAAAAAATAAATGCACGGAGATATGTTATTGATAAATATGTAGACAAGAATATCAGTTAAACCCCATCCATAATTCATTCATGTTCGTTATAGGCCTGCATAGAGGCGGACGAAACGGCCACCCATGACCTGTTCGACTGCCCTTTCCGGGTAGAGGAAACGCGCTCTTCAAGCCGCCCTCTCCGAGCGGGTGTCCTTCAGGGCTCCTGCCTCTCCCCACTCCTTTTCTCGCTATATACTAGAGATATTCCTCAATCCGCCGTCATTCTCCAATCCGCAGCCGATCGCCTCGAATGATCGCGGCGAATGGTTTCGGAAATGGAGAATAGAAGTAAACCCCGAGAAAAGCGTAGCGATATACTTCTACGATTACTGCGAGGGACACGCCAAAGCCTGCTAGACGAATTAATACAATCGACAACAATTAACTAGGCACGATCACCCTATTCGGACGCCTTATTCCCTGGGAAAAGAGCGTCAAATACCTCGGGGTCACTTTAGACGCAACGATGTCGTTCGCTGCACACATAAAAAACGTTCGAAATAGAGCGGCTTGTATCTCATGTCGACTATATCCATTAACTTGCTCTTCAAGCAAAATGCGCATGAGACACAAACTTCGCCTCTATAACACTTGCATAAGACCCGTAATGGCCTATGTTTGCTTCGCTTTCGCTCAGGCGACGGGCAATCAATAAAAGAAGTTACAGAGCGTTAAAAATCGATTCCTGCGAACTGCCACCGGTGCCGGTTGGTATCAACGCAACGTAGACCTTCACAGCGACTGTGAAATGCCCTTAATCTCTGAACACTTCAGAGCATTATCACGGCGGTTTTTCGAAAAAGCCGCGGTTCATCCAAACCCGCTGGTGGTTAAAGCAGCAAATTACCAGATAGAAACGCGACCATACGCAAATGTCGCCCGCGAAACGTAGTAGACAACACGGACGTCTCAGCACTCCCTGACCACGATACGGTCAGTCACGATCCGAGCAACACTGTACACACAGTCAATAGCTTTAACATCACACGCACAACGTCGCGCGACCGCTGTAGAGAGCGGCGCGCAGCTATCGTAAATAACACCGCGTACACAAGATACACCCGTGTTCCAGGGCGGTTCTCACCGCCCAGAGTTACCGACACACAAGTCGACAGTCCGAATGGAGGCCCGCAGCCTCCCTCGGACGGTCATTAGACGACTTAAAATCATTTGAGATATTCGAAATCGCGCAAGCACGCAGCGACCGCGACACAGTCCGATTTTCGAGGTTTTTGTAGGAGTTTATTTATGTATTTATGTTTGGGTCAAACCAAACCTGGCACGCGGGCGCACAGTATCCGATGAAGCTGTAAAACCCAGAAAGGCTAACAGCAATTACATCACCGAAATAATATATCGACTGCCCTATGTTCGCGATGTGTATCTCCTGGCTAAGTATCTCAGCTCGCTGAAATCGCTCCCGATTTGGGGACAACCCCCAATCCCTCGAGGTTTGCTACGATTCCTGAATAATAAATCAATAATCTAATAAAATCTATATTCCTGTATGTATAAAAAACTAGCGGCACGTTATGATGGCCGATTCGACATCTAATATCGACGTTGTGCTGGTGATAGGATTCCTATGCAGGAATCTGTCTAGGTAGGTACCACCCCAGTGCCAGTGATTCTGCCGTGAAGCGGTAGTGACAGCATTACACATTATGGTATTATTCAGAACGAATAAAATCTGTCTGTAGAGATACATCGGTATTCTACTTTGTCGGACACCTATCGGCTATCATCACCTACATTAATTATACATTCTTACATTGGCGCATAGCATGAAGTCATGTATAATATATATAATAGTATCAATGATATACGTAATTATATAATGTAATCTGCTGTAAAACTTCATACACCGAATATGCCTAATATAGCCCTAAGTACCGAATAATAAAAACTAATAAGAACCGAATATGCATATCATGTAACGTCCAGACAGATTTTCGACCACGGCTAATACTTTTCCACACTGTCAGAAACTACCAACTGCGCAGGAAATATTATAGTGTCACTAGGGTACGCGGAAACATAGACGCACTCACTTATCCTAACCTACCTGCGTCCGAGATAACGCTAATGCGATAACATCGGAAGTAGGCTAGGATGCAGTTTCAGAGACGAGGGGACAATCGCATCATAACTGGACCCGAAAATCAACAAATTGTGTTCGCTTTAAAGTTCATAGTAGTGCGAGTGACCTGGGTTCGATCCCCGGTGCCGGCAGCACTATAATTGTCTGAGAAATAAAAAATATTTCGAAGACATGTCCAGTCCGCCAACCCGCATTGGAGCAGCGTGGCGGATTCTTCCTAGCTCCAAAACCCTCTCAGAAATGAGAGGAGGCCTATGCTCAGCAGTGGGACATTTATAGGCTGAAACTTTTTTATGGCTCCGGCTGTGACTCGACCCAGGACCCGCGGCGAAGAACTCATGTGTATATGTAATATGCCGCGAACAATATATCAAAACAGATGTAAAATTCTTGCTGTCTAAACGTTTGCAACTCAATTTACACAGACTATACTTAGATAAAAATAATCAAACTAACTTAGTTTTATATCCATAGCAGTGTTTTATAAGATTGTGGATTTACTTCAAGTCTGAGCGCTCTGGTAATCTTAAATATTATGAACAGCCCAATCTCCTATTTAGATGTACCATTGGCTCTCCGCCAAACATGAATTGCGGTGAAAGGAAAATTGTATCTGTTAAAAAAGCTGACAAACAGGAAAAAGTCTGACCATATAAAAAGTCTATAAAACAGTAGGATACATTGAATTTATCTCTATTCTGTATTAAGTAATGAAAGTGATGGAGGTTTTTTTTGTTATCGACAAAACATAAGACATCTCCTAGATAAAAATACGTTGACTATTAATGATGTTAAATAAAATGACCAGATTATTGAGCGTCTAATCCTAATATATGACTTAACCATCACCACGTAAATTAAAAAATAAATGTTGTAATCAATATAGTAATAAATGATTATGTGGATACCATCAACAAGCATTTGGCACCAGAAGAAATACTTTTGCCGAATATCTGACGTAAAACTCAGCTGACGTCACTTGCCCATCTGTAACAGAATCCCGTGTGAAAAGACATTGACTGCAGGCCCAAAAATATGCCATAAATGAACATATAACAGACAAACAATTCTTTTTAACTGTGATAACGACGCTCAACGCTGTGTGTGCTCAATAGGAAACGAAAATGAAAACACGCTACTGCTTCAGGGCAGAATAACTGGCCCTGGGGTGGTACCTACCTAGACGGATTCCTGCATAGGAATCCTACCACCAGCATGATGGTGTTCCGCCTTCGCCGCATGTTGGTAGCTTACCCACACATCCGCGGCCCCGTCGACGCCGGCTGCCTACCTTCGACGGCCCCTCCTCGGTGGAGGCTCCTCTCCTCTCTCCTTCCTAGCAAGGCGTGCTGAAACACTCGACCCCATCGGCGGTCTAGTCTGTCCCTACCCTCCGCCGCTGATAATATATCGGCCGTGAAGGGTAGGGAGAGCGGTGCTGACACATCGCCACTCCCTCAGCGGTCATCCAATTTGTATTCAAAGTGGGCTTGCGCAGCTTAAATTGTGCGGCGTCCCCATTCCAGACCGATGCCACAAACCGACCACGTGGCTCTCTTAGCTTCACCGCGGGTGACCAAACCCACGGTTACTATGCCTCCCCGCCACGACAAGGCGAGAATTCATTGGGGGCGGGAGAACCCATTGTGTTAGATGAAATGAATAAAATGATTACTATTATGCAAAAAACAATTTTCATTTAAAGATAAAAATGCCCTGTTCCTTGGGAAGGGTATCGGGGCAAAGTCCACTACGTCACGGATCGTCCAACTTCTCATGCTATTGAATGTTATTTCCGTGCTTGCTCAAGATGGCTTACTTCACTTAAATCTGTACTTAAAATTACACCGGGAAGGTACAAGCTACAATGAACCAGGGGCAATTTTGCTGATGTTCTTTACTTGTACTGGCTAAGTTATATCAGTCCTTGAAAAGTTAACAAAATGTCTTTGCTTACAACGTCGACCAGTTTCCTGATAAATGTTTGATATAAACGAAAGATCGACTTCAAAATAACAGTAACAAAACTAATTTTAAAACAAGTTAAAAAAGGACTTTTCTTCTCGAAAAGTGTTGGTTGAATTCTGTAATTTCTGTGTATATTTTGAGTTTTTATATTTAATATTGATCGTTTATTATGCAGCTATCTCGTGCTCGTGAAAGTGTATAGTGATAGGAAAATTCAATTCAAAACCAGAACTCAGCTTTTAGTTTTGTCTCCATCAGACCAGCAAATCTGCAGTAAAAGTCGACTATCATTTTACAGTCGATGGAAACGAAGTCTTTGATATAATTAAAATATTAGTCGACATTCACAAAAATGGATCAATTTGGTAGCTAATTGCCAGGATCAAAAAATCAGTTAAAAAATGCTTGACTACTTCGGAAGTGCCTCATTAGATTTTGATAAGCTGTATATATGTGAGACTTAGCTGACGTCCGGGTGCCCTGTGGTAGAGGCTTAAGGAAATCTACCACCCCATCTCCCGTATGTCGTAAAAGTCGACAGAGGGAAAATTAAAACCATAGAGGGCAGCAGCATCTTCCTGGAACATCACAATAAATAAACTGCGGTTGCCAACCCGCCTACCAAGCATAGCAACTATGGCAAATTCCCCTCAGATCCCAGACGGAAACAACATTTGTGGCAAAACACAAATTGTTGGTATTCGGGCCTGTCGCTGACGCTGCATCCTAACCCACCTCCGATCTTATTGCACGAGCGTGACATCGGGCGCAAAAACACAAATCGTCGGTTTACGGGTCTGGTTGTTTTATGCATGTGGAACTTACTTGTGTAATAGTCACCCAAGATTCACGGCAATCCTACATAGTAATTAAAAACAAAAAAAAATCTGTCGTTTTAACAGCCCTTTTTTTATGGCGCTTAACAATTCTTGAGAATTTTACCTCTATTCACTTTTAAAATAAATAATTAAAGAACCATGAAAAACCAAGCTGTCTTTAAGTATTTATGCAAAACAACTAAAATTATTTTCCCAACTCCTCATTATTCCGCCAGCAGAACCAATTAGACGTAGCATTAATACCGTTGGACTTAAACTCCAATATAGAGAGCGCGCGTGATCTTTATCTAAGCCGAGTTCAAAGGCCGCAGTATAATACAATTTCCGTGTTATAATGTGGGCGAATTATTTTAAACATATTACATTAAATTGTTGATAAAAATTATAACAGTTTTATCGGTCAAATAAATTACTGTCTATTATATTATACACATAAGTAATATATACGCCCGACGACGAATGGGATAACCATCTGAATCCGAACGGAGGACATTTTGAAATAGATGCTTGTGTTAACATTATCAAATAAGACCTCATATCCTAGTTAGCCTAAACTTAGTAACATTTGTGCCATTTGTTAGTTTTCGGGTCTCGTTGTGTTTTTATTGTCCTTGTGTATTTGGCACTGCATCCTAGCCTATCTGCGATATTATTGTTGTAGGATGTATGTAGGAAGGAGTAAATGCCTATGTCACTATGATACCTCCTGCGCATCTGATAACTCCCGGCCAGGAGAACATCAATAAATATAATAAAGAATACTGTGAAATATTTGATAACTCTTGAAATAATTTAAAACTAATCATCAAGGAAATGTGTCATACACTCCATAATTGAATATGTTAATTTCTTTTGTTTCTAAGCAGATCAATGCGTTATATTATATTATTTTGGATACTCCTTCTCTATAACTTTAACTTCTCTTTGTGTATAATATATTTACTGTGGTAGGGTGGGTCGTGAGGAAACCTGCACGTCTGAGGAATAGAAATATTTCGTAGGACATGTGAAGTCCGCCAACCCGCATTGGAACAGCGTGGCGGATTCTTCCTAGCTCGAAAACCCTCTCGGAAATGAGAGGAGGCTTGTGCTCAGCAGTGGGACATTTATAGGCTGAAACTTTACTTTTTAGGTGGCACGTACTACTACCGCAGGGGCAGTTATTCAGCCGTGAAGTAGTGTGCAGTCATTACTGTGTTTTGGTCCTAAGAGCTCTCAGAGCAAGTGTAATCATTGGGCATATCTATCTGACTTAAGAACTTACATCTCAGGGCTATAGGCGCAGTTTGGTGTCACACAGAAATGTTCTAGGTGAATTGCTATGGGCGGACGATGCACTTACCAACAGGTGAACGTTTTACCCGTCTCGTCCCTTTCTCAAAAATAAATGTAATGTTGAGATGTACACACGGGGCACAAGCCAAAATAAATCTTATCGTCCCAACTCTTATCGTAACCTTCAAATAAGTCTACGTGCAAACACGGAGACACTCATACGACCTCCGAATAAGTCTACGCGCAAACACGGAGACACACTCATACGACATCCGAATAAGTCTACGCGCAAACACGGAGACACTCTCATACGACCTCCGAATAAGTCTCCGCGCAAACATGGAGACACTCTAATCCTAACCTGCCGGAGTCCGGTGTAACGATCATGCGATAAGATTAACAAACCATTAAGAAACCAACAATTTGTAATTTGTATTGTGTCAAAGAGAGAGTAGTAGTAGTAGAGTACTGTAGAGCCGTGGCAGCTCAGGGGCCTGGTGCTCGCCTTTAATTTCATAGTAAGCGAGTAACCTGAGTTCGATCTCCGGTGCCAGCACCTCTAATATTGTTCTACAATTTTAAGTGCTGATTTACCACGTGCTCAGCGGTGAAGGAAAACATCGTGAGGAAACCTGCATGTCCGAGTAATAGAAATATTTCGAGGACATGTGAAGTCCGCCAACCCGCATTGTAGCAGCGTGGCGGATTCTTCCTAGCTCCAAAACCCTCTCAGAAATGAGAGGAGGCCTGTGCTCAGCAGTGGGACATTTATAGGCTGAAACTTTACTTTACTTTTACTTTTATTCTGTCAAATAGCCCAAACGGCTGTCACGGCGGTCGAGACGAATACAAAATATTTAAAGACAATTTACAATACAATGGATTGACGTCACGGACGATATCCAAGCATCAAACATTTGTTCAGTTTTTTTATTAAAAGAAATAGATTTTTAGTTTGCTTCGGATAATTACGGTTACATTTAAGTGACAGCCGATAGGTATGTATGTATGTATGTAGGTATGTATGCCGATAGGTATGTATATATCTTTCTGGGACATCTGAATATAAACTGCGGTTGCAAACCCTCACGCCAAGCGTGGCAACTATGGTATACCCCTTCTTCAAACGAGAGCAACAAACTTTTATGGCAATCTTTGGGGAGGCCTATGTTCAGCAATGAACAAGTGATATGCTGAAATGATGATGATGGTGCGACCTAACGTTGCATATAAAACTTAAAAAAAAAAGTAAAGTAAAGTTTCAGCCAATAAATGTCCCACTGCTGAGCACAGGCCTCCTCTCATTTCTGAGAGGGTTTGGAGCTAGGAAGAATCCGCCACGCTGCTCCAATGCGGCTTGGCGGACTTCACATGTCTTCGAAATATTTTTTATTTCTCAGACATGCAGGTTTCCTCACGATGTTTTCCGTCACCGCCGAGCACGTGGTAAATCAGCACTTAAAAAACCATTTTAGAGATGCCGGCACCGGGGATCGAACCCAGGTCACTCGCGTACTATGAAATTTTAAAGCGAGCGCGAGCGAGCTAGCCCCTGAGCTCTCTACCACGGCTCTATATAAAACTTATAACTGCTAAATTACTATGGAGTTCATTATGGACATAGACGAGCAGTCTGATACAGGAGTATTATACAGTTAAAAATTATTGTACCAAATAAAACGGGATGATAACCGTACAGAAATGGTTAGATAAGACACGGGCGAGAGTCACTAACAAATTCATACGTACTTAAAGAAATGCTGTAATTTTTCGCTTACTTCATTTTTGATCAAGGTATGGCTTAATTCTATCATTGTTATATATAAAGTCGTTACTGCTGACGTTTTTACTGTTTTGTTTTTTTTTTTTAAAAAAACGAAGCTCCTCAGTAGGATTTCTCCTGCGTCGCGGGTGCGTTTTACAGACATAAATTCCACATGCACAAACACCCAGACCCGGAACAACTATATGTAGGGCATATTAATATTTGTCCCGTGCTCGAATCGAACCCGTGACCCACGGCGCAGAAGCCATGGGCTTAGCCACTGCGCCAACCGAGCCGACTGTAATAATTACAAGTGCGTCGCTATTAAGTATTATTCACATAATTAGATCTGTAATAATTAATTAGATAATTAGACCTCCGGTACATAAGAAGTGTTATAAATATAAGTAAAGTCATAAATGGTTACAATAATAATAATATTTATAATATGAGTATGGATAAAGGCCGTATGGATATAACGACCGCGTGGCCTAGTGGTCAGAGTACCTGACTTCTACGCCGCGGGTCCTGGGTTCGAATCCCAGCCAGAGCCAACATTTGTGCTAAAACACAAATTGTTGGTTTTCGGGTCAGGTTGTGTTGTGTTTGTCCCCGTGTTTCTGACACTGCATCCTAGCCTACCTCCGATCTTATCGCATCAGCGTTACATCGGGCGGAGGGTAGGTTGGGACGAGTGAGTGCCTCTGCGTTTGCGCGTACACTTGTGGCACTATAATATCTCCTGCGCAGTTAATGGCTCTCGACATTCGGATTCGGAAGTTGTCGCGGTGGTCGAAATCGGCTAGGAGAACATCATGGATAAAGGATCTAGAAGAGTATGTCTATCCGTGTCGCAGCAGAAATAATCTTTAGTTTCGATCATTATTACAATAAACATCACATTTTTTCTTTTTCATTATCTGTCTCGTTTAACCTTTGAACGTTAGGTAATAAGAACTATTCGTGATCGCACAAGGAAATAATATAAGCTACAGATTTTTTTAATAAATATGAGCTAAGCCACTTTAAAAAGCTTTAAGATAATAATAGAGGGCGGTCTTATAGATTAAGGTCAAAAGGAGGTTAATTAAACTAGAGAAGGATCTCATATAGTACGAAGAAAGAATGAATGGTGGTAGGATTTCTATGCAGGAATCCGTCTAGGTAGGTACCACCCCAGGGCCAGTTATTCTGCAGTGAAGCAGTAGTGTGCAAACATTGTCGAGTTTCGGTTTGAATGGTACGGAGAGCTAGCGTAATCACGTGGCATATGAGATTTAAGAACTGATTTCTCAGGGTGAGGAGCGCAGTGTGTCGTCAGACAGAGTATGTGTTATGGGCAGACATTGCACTTACTATAAGGAGAATATAATAGGAGAAAGTGACTGAGCAAATCGTTTACCTGATAACATCGTCTGCTCATAACAAATCCTGAGTCACATAGAACCTTTTCTGTGTAATACCACATTGTACTCACCACCCTGAGGCGGCAGTTCTTTAGTCTCATATGCCACGTGATTACGCTAGCTCTCAGTGCCATTCAGCCCGAAACACAGTAATGTTTGCACACTACTGCTTCACGGTAGAATAACTGGATCTGAGGCGGTACCTACCCGATACTACCCGATACTATTGATTGATTAATGTTCTCCTAGCCGATTTCGACCACGGCGACAACTTCCGAATACTGTCGAGAGCTATCAACTGCGCAAGAGATATTATAGTGCCACATGTGTACGCGCAAACAGAGGCACTCACTCGTCCTTACCTACCCGTGCCGGATGTAACGCTGATGCGATAAGATCGGAGGTAGGCTAGGATGCAGTGTCAGAAACTCGAGGACAATCACAACATAAGCAGACCTGAAAACCAGCAATTTGTGTTTTAGCACAAATGTTGGCTTCGGCTGGGAATCGAACCCAGGACCCGCGGCGTAGAAGTCAGGTTCTCTGACCACTAGGCCACGCGGTCGTCGAAAGTATAATTATACTATAAGTATAATTATAAACAATATGTTATAAAGCGATAGTAATAATATGTAGTTAGTTTAGTTTGAAGGTCACACAACTTCGATAAACATCAGGGACATTATTTTTATACATACATACATAGAGTCACGCGTCTTTCCCATAGGGGTAGGCAGAGACCACATCTTTCCACTTGTTACGATCCTGACACACATCTTTAACTTTTTTCTTTTCATAATACAAATACATATCATAATTTGTAGCTTTTTATCTGTCTATTATTATACTAAAAACGAGTAGAAATCCATACTAATACAATAAACGTGAAAGTAACCCTCTCTGTCCCCCTGTCTGTTTGTTACATTTTCAAAGCTCAACCGCTAAACAGATCTTGAAGAAATTTGTCACAGAGATAGCTTGCATCTTGGAGACGGACACAAAATACTTTTTATTCCGAAAATTCAAATAGTTCCGCGGGATATTTAAAAAAAAAACATATCTACGCGGAAGATTGTCTCTGTGTCACACTAGAATTTCTCCTGTATCATCATCATTTCAGCCTATCATAGTCCACTGTTGAACATATGCCCCCCCCCCCCCCCTTTGCCCCATACATTGCCACAAAGCACGGTCCGAGCCAGCTCCATCAATCGACTTCCCGCAAAACCGTGCAGATCGTCGCTCCACCGAGTGAGGGGTCGCCCGACACTGCGTTTGCGGTACGAGGTTGCCACTCCAAAACCTTTCTTCCCCAACGGTTCTCGGTTCTACGAGCTATATGGCCGGCCTATTGCCACTTCAGCTTGCTAATCCTTAGCACAATCTCTCCTGTATAGTGTGTGCGTTTTACAGTCACATGCACAACACAAGCAGATCCAAAAACAATTTGTTTTAGCACAAATTTGGACTCCGGCTGGGACCCGTGGCGTAGAATGACGTATCACCACCGCCACGCGGTCGTGGAATTAGTTTCAGTTTTTACTTGTTACTTTTTTAGTTGCCTAATGATTTTTAACTGCGTGTGGCGTAGCGGCTGAAGAGAATCTACCACCCCGTATTAACCCGTGGGTGTCGTAAAAGTCAACAGAGGGAAAATTAAAACCAGGAGATGGGCAGCAGCGTCTTCCTGCAACATCTGAATAAATATAGTCCCCTCAAAATGAGAGCCACAAATTTTTGGCCATCTGTGGGGGAGGCATATGTTCAGCAGTGGACTAGTGATAGGCTGAAATGATGATGATGATAATGAATGATTTCTTATATTTACGCGAAAATGATTTAAATGTGTACACTACAACACAAACTAATTTTACGGATATTATTGCCTTTAATTTTACTATTTACAACTCGACGTTTAGAGCGCTTTACAGCACCCATGGTGACGGGAGGACTGAAGTGACAGATGTCCTGATGTCATAGTTAACCCGGAGTACCTTCAGCTTTCAATTATTATTTTTGGTCCGATCGAAACGTCGGGTTATAAATAGTAAAATTAAACTCGATAAAATCCGTTAAATTAGTTTTAAGCCGTAAAACTGATTTTACTTAAATTTTTAGTTGCCTGTTAATCTTTTCTTTTATATGTATCAAATTTATTGACAAAAACGTCAAAAAGTGTTTATTTAGCCTTGTTATTTTCCGATGACCTTCTTGAAGAAAAAAACCTGCATTCGACGAAATTTAGGTTTCTTGTGTCGAAATTTAGTTTACTTAGGTAGGAACCACCCCAGGCCAGTTATTCTGCCGTGAAGCAGTAGCGTGCAAGCATTACTGTGTTTCGGATTGAAAGGCACTGACTTAAGAACTGATGTCTCAGGGTGACGGCAGTGTGGTGCTACGCGGAAATGTTCTGCCTGACAAAGCATTTGTTATGGCCACACGTTGCACGTGCCATCAGATGAACGTTGTGCTCGTTTTGTCACTTTATCTAATAAAAAAAGAGTGTAGTACTTTAGACACTTTTTCAATTGAAGTAAGAAGTTTTGACTTAACTTGCTCTTTGAGTCCCATTTAAAGATGTAATTGGATAAGCATACATTATTATCCTCCATGTTTTAAACATACATACGCATATATACACAAACACATATTTCTATGCTATGACTCAGAATTTCTTTACTTTGTTTGTTTTTCTAATGCAATATTTAAGATATAAAATACTTATTTCTGTTTACAGTCTTTTTTTTTATAATTTAAAATTGGGTCAGTTTTTTTTTTATTTTTAGTTTATTTGATGAGGATCATTATTGTAATCTCCATTATTTCAATTTGAGATAAAAAATATATTGGATAAAATGATGTGACGAGGAAAATGTTCACCTATTGGTAAGTGCGACGTCTGCCCATAACAAATGCTGTGTCACCCAGAAAATTTTTGTGTGGCACCACACTACGCCCGTCCCCCTGACACATCAGTTCTTAATTCTCATATGCCCAGTAATTTCACTAGCTGCCCTTCACATAGAAACAGTAATGTTTGCACACTATTGCGTCACGGCAGAATAACTGATCCTGGGGTGATACCTACATAAACGGATTCCTGCGCAGGAATCCTACTAACAATACGAGTAATTGCATTACCTATAGCTACCAATTCTTCACTCGAAAAGTCTAAATTTGTAGTTTGCAATTCAAAGCGTTGCTGAGCATACAATTATTTTGCAATTTAAAAACGTTAAGTCATTAGAAACATTCATCATCATCAGCCTATCACTAGTCCACTGCTGAACATAGTCCTTCCCATAGATTGCCACAAAAGCTTAATAAAAAAAGCTCTCATTTTGAGAGAATTTCGCCATAGTTGTCACGCTTGGCGAGCGTTGCTCCAGGAAGATGCTGCTGACCATCTTTTGGTTTTAATTTTCCCTCTGTCAACCCTCACGATACCCACGGGATGAGATGGAGCGGTAGATTCTCTTAAGGCGCCACCACACGGCGAGTAGAACGATTAATCGCCTGGTTTCACCGCTAGCAAGCGGCTTGCCCACGTGGCGCTTACACTATTAATTCTCCCCTCGTTAGTTTCGTGACATACCACCAGGGCAGATTGGTTACGATCAGCATCCAAATGCAGCGAAAATTTATACAATGAGCTCTTCTTTTTCTTGTGATAACCTATTAGTCTGGCTTCACAGCCTCGAATCTCTTTCCTCGCGCTGTAACTCTCCTGTGGAAGTCTCTATTTCTCTGTTTATTTGCTTGTAACCTTTTTTCACATTACTAGATTATTCTAAATATCGTTTTCTCATTCGAGCTGTACGGTAGGTAATTCAGTATTTAAAAAGTAATCAAAAACTAAGTAGGGTAGTAATTAGTAGATTTCACCACCAAAAATTAAGCAATTAAAAGTTTTTAACGAAAAATTAAACAGACCAAAAAATCAACTGCATCGAAAATTAAAATAAACCTTTTAAGTCTTAATAGTTAAGCTTATAAAATTCTGCAATTAACTATTAATTTTGAGTCGCGCCAAATAAACAATCAACGAAGATTATTAAATGACTTAAAAGAAATAATGAAATCAAAATACTGGTGTAAGGATTCCTATGCAGGATCAGTCTAGATAGGTTCCACCGCAGAGCCATTGCCTGATGGAAATAATAAAAAATGTCTGGCATAATAGAGATGGCATTTCCCTTAGTCGACTTTTACGACACCCACAGGACAAAATGGCGCCCCCATTCTCTTTTCTCTAAAGCAGACACTAGTCGGTAAACTTATATATTGTATAACTAGTCGGTTTATCAAATACAAATTAATAAAAATTCAATTCCTGTAACTAATAATGTTGAAGTTTCACCAGTTAACAACAAGCCCGTGTATTATTACCAGTATTCTCATTTCGATAGTTTTGTTAAAATAAACAAGTTATTAGCTCATCTCATAATTAAGGGGACAAAAAATAAAAAAAACTTGAAAGTCATGACATTTCTAAATACAAAATTGAGTGTTATGGAACATTCTCGTCTATTTCCTTTTTATTATTACTATCTCATTTTATACATAGATAGCTAAGTTTGTACTGTACATCCGTAACATTTTATTTACTTTTAAACGAACTGTAAAACGTCGCTGTCGTTATTGAAACACAAAAGGACAGTTAACAGCAGCATACGCTATACTTTCTCTTATAAGAGCAAGTGAAAACCCCGATGTCTCGTGGTAGGATACCTATGCAGGAATCCATCTTGGTACATACCACCCCAGGGCCAGTTAATCTGCCGTGAAGCAGTAGTGTTCAAACATGACTGTTTCTGTTCGAATGACACTTTGAGCTAACGTAATCACTGGGTATATGAGACTTAAGAACTGATGTCTCAGGGTGATGGGCACAGGAGGTGTCACACTGAAATGTTATGGGTGACACAGCATTTGTTATGGGAAGACGTTGCAATTTCCATCAGGTTTTTTTTAATTGATAAAATTGACGGAACGTGCAAAACATTCACCTTTGACAAATGCTGTATCACCCAGAACAGTGTGACACCACAATGCGCCCTGAGACATCAGTTCTTAAGTCTCATATGCCCAGTGATTACGCTAGCTCTTAGTGTCCTTTAAACCGAAACACAGTAATGTTTGCACACTACTGCTTCACGGCAGAATAGTTGACCCTGGGGTGGTACCTATCCAGACTGATTCCTGCTTAGGAATCCTACCAACAGTAAACGTTTAGCTAGTCTTGTCTTTTTCTCCAATGAAAAAAAATTAAACTACAGAAGGAAGTCGAATAGATTGTCAAATCACAAAGTTCTGTTATCAAGTATAAAGTAAAGTAAAAAATTATTTTATAAATATAAGAAAATATCCATGGATACAAAATTACGTTCCGGTCGTAAGTTGCAAATATCTGAGTGCGTGAGTATTTGATTTAAATATCGATACATCGAAAACTGACAGATAACTGATAAGTATGTTGATTATAGGAAATCGTCTTGTCTTGGAAGAGGTCTATATCCAGTAATAACATATGTAAATGGTCCCGTGGTGGGACCGTGTGGTGGCGGCTTAAGAGAATCTACCACCCCATCTCATGCCGTGGGTGTCGTAAAAGTCGACAAATCGAAAGGGAAAACTAGGAAATAGAAATGATGATAATCATTTCACCCTATCACTCCGTCTAAGTAGGTACCAACCCAGGGCCAGTTATTCCGCCGTGAAGCAGTAGTGTGCAAATAATACTGTTTCGGTCTGAAGGGCACTGAGAGCAAGTGTAATCACTGGGCTTATGAGACCTAAGAACTGTCGTCTCAGGGGAGCAAGCGCAGTGTGGTGCCACACAGAAATATTTCGGTTGACACGGCATCGCTATGGGCGGACGTTGCACTTACCATCAGGTGAACGTTTTACTCATCTCGTCCATTTCTCCAATGAAAAATAATCATTGAAATACGATTACCAGATTACTGGTATTAATGAAGCAGTTCATATTAATGAAGCAGTAAGATATTTAGACAATTAAAAATAAATTTATGATTCGGACAGAGCCATAAAATTAGGCATGCTCTGTAAGAACGATCGCAGCCTGCAAACTACAAAGTTCGCGACGTCTGCGCATATTCAGTCAGTGATAGTGCGGATCGCGCAAAGGCAACACATACCGTGTCATATTTACATAACATATACGTTAAAATAGTGAACAAAACGATTAACACCCAAACGGTAAGCAGTTTTAACTATAAACACAATCATACCTCACACTCATGTTCCTACATTTGCCGTTGCTCCTGCAATATATTGCCCACTTCAGTCCCTATTAGTTCTATTATTAAATATTTTTGGGCACGAAATTTATGTTCCTTTTTCCTTCTATTGTTGTTTTATGTTTTGTTAGTATTCTACGTTTAACAACTGCAATTTTCGAGCTACTTTAAATAAATTCTATTGACATAGAATTGGTGGTAGCTCAGGGGCCGGGTGCTCGCCTTTAATTTCATAGTATTCGAGTAACCTGGGTACGATCCCCGATATGTAATTGTATCTACAATTTTAAGTGCTGATTTACCACGTGTTTAGCGGTGAAGGAAAACATCGCGAGGAAACCTGCATGTCCGAGGAAAAGAAATATTTCAAGGACATGTGAAGTCCGCCAAGCCGCATTGGAGCAGCGTGGCGGACCATTCCAGCTCCAAACCCCTCTGAGAAATGAGAGGAGGCCTGTGCTCAGAAATGGGACATTTATAAGCTGTTACTTTACTTTTTTACTTTACATAAATTTTGCATATCGATAACATTTGGTAGATTATAATATATTATTTCGGACAGGTAGACGCTACCGATAATTTATAACGATACTAGCCGATGCCCGCGACTTCGTCCGCGTGGATATATGTTTTTTAATCCCGTGGGAACCATTTTATTTTCCGGAATAAAAAGTATCCTATATCCGTCTCCAGGATGCACGCTATCTCTGTGCCAAATTTCGTCAAGATCGGTTCAGCGGTTGAACCGTGATTAGATAACAAAAACATTTTATTTTTTTAATTATATTTTCTATAATTTTATTTACCGACGCCGCATGGCCTTCTGGTCGGAGTAACTTACATGTAGGCTCGGGTATGATATACTTTTTGCAAGATCAAAAGTTGTTCATTTTCGGTTGTTTGTGACTGTCCCCGTGTCTCTGACGCTGCATCTGCTTGCCTCTGAGTGAGTGTCTCCGTATTTCCAGGTACACTTATGGCACAATGAATCTTATGAGCAGCTGATAGCTTCCGACACTATTCAGAAGTTGTCGCCGCTATTGAAATTTTGCCGATGATTGGCCGAGAACCGTTTCCATTGCTGTTTTATTTATGTGAAAGTAATGTAGTCTAATTAATAAATATTATTCTGTAACAGTTCAGCTAATTAGCGTGCGGTGAATAGAAAATGTTTATTCAATATAGATTATTTACGTAATACCTAATGAACGTATTTTTTAAACTACTGTGAGTAAACCTGCATATCTGAGAATTAAAAAAAATATTTCGAAGACATGTGTAATCCGCCAATCCGCATTGGAGCAGCGTGGCGGATTCTTTCTAGCTCCAAAACCTCTCAGAAATGAGAGGAGGCCTGTGCTCGGCAGTGGGACATTTATAGGCTGAAACTTTACTTTACTTTACTTTTACTGTTGTTTATGAACTTTAAGACATTAGAATGTCTTGCAATCCATACTACGAGTAATATTATAAATGCGAAAGTAACTCTCTCTGTTCCTCTGACAGTTGTTACCCTTTCACGGCTCAATCGTTGAACCGATCTTGATGAAATTCGGCACAACGATAGCTTGTATCTTGAAGATGGACATAGGATACTTTTTATTCTGAAAAATCGAAGGAGTTCCCACGGGATTTTTAAAAACCTTATTCCACGCGGACGTAGTTGCGAGCTTCAACTAGTTATGTTAACAATTTAGAGTATTATTAGTTTAAATTATACTTCATAGGAAATACCAAGACGCTTTAAAATTACTGTCCACTGTGTTATGAGTTTAATTTTTTTTTTTCAATCTTGTAGTGCCCACGACTTTTGTCGCATTGATACCAAATTCCTATTAATTTAAAAAATTATAATACTACGATATAGCGTACACTAAATTAATCCTAGAGTTGTTTCCCGCAGATAAGGCTTTCCGGTTAATTTTGAGTAATTAATTAAAAACAAAATACAATTGTACACATTCTGAAGAATGTAAATTACATTTTATTGGAAACATTTAATATTGTTATTCCATTTTTCTGGTACTTAGGAATTCAAAGGAATCTCATAATAACTTTTCGCCGTTTGAAGCGTGGTAGGATTGCTATGAAGGAATCTTTCTAAGGTACCACCGCAGCGCCAGATATTCTGCTGTGTAGCAGCGGTCCAAAAGGCACTGAGAGCTATTGTGATATGGGCATATGGGACTTAAGAACTGATGTATCAGGTCGTACTGTGGTGTGAACTTTCTTACCATCAAGTGAACATTTTGTTCGTCTCGTCACTATCTCCAATAAAAACAAATATTTTTTTTCTCTTTGCGTTCGTTAGATATAGATGGAAATACAATCTGGTGAATACGTGGGGTGTCCTACTGAAGAATTGTAAGGCCATCTAACACTGCTTTTGCGACGAGTTAGTCACTGCTTTGCTGAGTTAGTTCTATGAAGTAAAATTAACTTTTTTTATGCAACTATCGGGCGTCTTGGTTCAATGCACTATTCAATTCGATTAATTGATATTGATAACGCTCGGACGTGAGAGAGTGAGATTCAGACAGTTTAGTTGTAATGGTTTGTAATAAACAACACGTTTCATATCTTGAGATGTGCACATTATAACTTACTTCCGTGCATGCTTTGCGTTTCGGAATCGAGGTGGACGGTTGGCAAGGACACTAAATTTTTTACGTTTTTTTTTTATATAAAAAGTGACGAGACGTATACACCGTTCAGCTGATGGCAAGTGCTGTGTCACCTAGACCATTTTTATTTTTTTTGTATTTTTATAAAGCGACGTAACGAGCACAACGTTCACCTGATGGTGAGTGCAACGTACCCATAACAAAGGCTGTGTCATCGTGATTATTTCTGTGTCATCACACTGCGCTCGTCACCCAGAGACATAAGTTCATAAGTCTCATTTGCCCTGTCTCATTTGTCATTACGCTAGCTCAGTGCCCTTCGAACCGAGACACTGCAATGTTTGCACTGGCACTGGGGTCGTACCTACCTAGACGGATTCCTGCATAGAAATCCTACCACAACTGCCACAACCGTTCCCGTGAGATATCAGTTCTTAAGTCTCACATACCCAATAATTAGACTAGCTCAGTGTCCTTCGGACCTAAACACAGTAATGTCATCATACTACTGCTTGGCAGCAGAATAGAAATCCCTGCGGTTGTACCTGGTGGTACCCGGATTCCTGCAACCATTGAAGAAGTTTTAGATCCATTTCTTTGTCAGTAGATTAATATTTTTTCATAAGTAAATAATTTTTTTATCGCCACTCATGATATGATGCAAAAAAGATATGTTTTCGTGACGAGATAATTATCTCGCGTTTGTGTCCGTGTGTCCTAGTGGTCAGCGAACCTGATGTCGAAGTCAAATGCTGTGTCACCCAGAAAATTTCTGTGTGACACCACACTGCGCCCGTCACCCTGAAACTTCAGTTCTTAAGTCTCATATGCCCAGTGATTACTCTAGCTCACAGTGCCCTTCAGACCGAAACACAGTAATGCTTGCACACTACTGCTTCACGGCAGAATAACTGGCCCTGGGGTGGTACCTACCTAGATGGATTCCTGCATTGGAATCCTACCAACAGTAAAGAAAACAGCTCGCAGAACAGATAACCGTTGAGGAAGGAAGGTTCTCGTGACAACCGCGTACCTTCACTTTTGCGGGAAGTCGATGGATGGAGATATCACAGGGGCGTGTTTTGTGGCAATCTGTTGCATACACCTATCTGTAACAGTGGACTTGTGACGGGCCGAAATAATCATGATGTTTTTTAAGAGTGCCGTGTGGTAGCGGCTTAAGAGAATCTACCATCCTATCTCATTCCGTGGGTGTCGTAAAAGTCGACAGAGGGAAAATTAAAACCAGAGAACGGGCAGCAGCATCTTCCTGGAACATCAGAATAACTAAATTGCGGTTGCCAACCGGCCTACCAAGCGTGGCAACTATTACAAAGAAAAAAAAATTCCTCCCAAAATGAGAGCTACAAACTTTCGTTGCAATCTATGGGGGAGGCCTTAGTTCGGCAGTGGACTAGTGATAGGCTGAAAAGATGATGATGATGTTAAAGATGTGATTAAAAACGTGAGCACGTTAACGACTAATGTTTTTCTTGATATATTTTTTTAGATATTTTATTACCGCGAAAACGAGTTTTGTAAAAAAAACGTGTGCTGTTTGCCGAATCAATAAGTTGTTTTTTTTTTGTTAATATATTCAAAGCGAACCGACGTACAATGACAGACTACATAATTATAAAATGATTATATTAGCCGATCGAAGAACACTTTGGATTTATGTTGATTGAGAATCTACTACCGCACCTCATCCCGTGGTTGTCGTAAAAGTCGACAGAGGGAAAATTGAAACCAAAAGATGGGCAGCAGCGTCTTCGTGGAACATCTGAATAAATAAACTGCGGTTGGAACTATGGCAACATCTCCCAAAATTAAAGCTATTAACTTTTGTGGCAATCAATGCGAGAGGCTTATGCTCAGCAGTGGACTAGTGATAGGCCGAAATGATGATGATACAAAATTATACACAAAGAAATAAATCCTTTGAAACTTTAATATAATCTTATTTTAAATTTTGAGCAAATCACAAGAAATAGTCTGTATTAGAAAGAGAAAAAAATTGGCATTAGGCACTATTTATTGAAGAATGTTCTAAGATCTAAGCTATAAAACTCTATGTTACGGCCTCAAGAAGCCGCACGCTGAGAAAAGAACATTTCCCGAAAAGGCCCGAACTGAAATTTCGGTCAGGAGAGAAATCTGGAATTTATTAAGTGATGGTAAGTGCAACGCCTGCCCATACAAAATACTGTGTTGCTCAGACCATATCTGTGTGGCATCATAATGCGTTCGTCCCCCTGAGATATCAGCTCGTAAGTCTCACATGCGAAGTGATTGCACTAGCTCTCAATGCCCTTCAGACAGAAACACAGTAATGTTTTCATATAAATGAACTCACTCACTCGCTTTAAATTTCATAGTACGCAAGTGACCAGAGTTCAATTCCCGGTATCGTAGTATTTCGAATTTAAACGAGGAAACTTGCGTGTATGAGAAATGAAAAATATTTTGATGATTTACGAAGGCCGCTGACCTGCATTGGAGCAGTGGCGAACTCTCCTCAACTCCAAAACCCTTTCAGAAATATGTGCCATTTATAGGCTGTTACATTTTTTTTACCACTGTATATTATTGTAGGACAATTACACATCCTGTACATTTATAGTTTCAACAGAGTAGATAAATTCCAGTGCTTATGTATGTCTCTCTTCCCGCGATCCATTAACCGTTCATTCATTGATCTGCTCTACAATAGCGGGCTTACTTTTATTGCGATCTTTATTCTTTTATCTTTTTCTCGTAAATAAAACTCTGATATTTTGTTATTGCCAATACATATATTTAAAACGTAAACGCACTTAAAACGTTATGCCTACGAAGTCGCGGTAAGTACCTATCCTATCTAGGATTTCTTTTTTGTCGTGTGGCCACAGACAAAAAATTCCGAAAAACTATATGTATGTCATAAAAATATACGGAACCGTTGCGCAGAAGTCAAACGGTAAGCCGTTTACCTGCCGTACGTATTATTTAATAGATAATACTCGCAACTGGTGGTAGGATTCCTGTGCAGGAATACGTCTAGGTAGGTACCACCCCAGGGCCAGTTATTCTGCCGTGAAGCAGTAGTGTGCAAACATTACTGTGTTTCGGTTTGAAGGGCACTTGGAGCTAGCTTAATCACTGGGCATATGAGACTTAAGAACTGATGTCTCAGGGTGATGGGCACAGTGTGGTGTCACACAGAAATTTTCTGCGTGACACAGCATTTGTTATGGGCAAACGTTGCACTTAACATCAGGTGAACGTTTTGCTCGTTTCATCACTTTATCCATTAAAAACAAAACTTACTTAATTCAGCACTCATGTGAGTAAATGACATGATAAGTTAATTTATTAACTACATAAAGTTTCGGAATTTTTAAAAGTCGTAAGGAGTTTTTATATCACGCGAATATAATTAATTTAAAAAACTAAATTTTACGGGTTTTATTGCGTTTTTTTTACTATCAGCCGTGCTCCTCTATCCCCGCACGTATATATAGTTGGATGTGTCCGTCAGTTTGTGCATGTGAAAAACAAACGTCTTAAAACGCACTCCACATCAAGAAATCCCTGTGCGGAGCATCGTTCAATGAGAGCGCGTGCAACTGAGTACACGTGACAGAAGAGAAACTTCTTATACTTGTTAGAAATTGGATCAAAAATATGAATACATACTACATAGACATTATCAGTATGGATGTTAAATAAATGCGAAAGTAACTCTCTCTGTCCTTCTGTATCTTTGTTACCTTTTCAGGGATTAACCGTTGAACCGATCTTGAGAAAATTTGGCATAGAGATAGCTTGCATTCTGGAGACGGACATATGATACTTTTTATCCCGGAAAATCAAATAGCTCCCACAGGGTATTTAAAAAACCTGTATCCACGCGGGCGTAGTCGCGGGCATAAGCTAGTAATTAATAAATCAATAAATATTAATTGGGAATAAAACCGAGCCCAGTAAAGCATAGTTATCTCTTTTTCTCTCTCTGATCAAGTGCCTATTTCCCTGTCTTTTTGAGTTGGAAACGTTCAATTTTTAAAACGTTAACTACAGAACCGTTGGGCTCAATTGTGATCACCCCGAAGAGGTTTCACTTCAGAAAGTATTACTATATTTAATCTGTGTTATTTTTTTAATCGGTAACGGTATCAGTTAAATTATATCAACACGGAAAGAAAGTTTATTTATTTGTGTTAATCCATTTTTAGGATAATCTCTGTTCATTTTTATTGAACCCGCGCAAACAAAACCCTAGAAGTGGACTCTAAACAATCTTTAATCGGCGTCAAATAAGGTCGTGTACACATAAGCGTACGATCACGCCCGCTGATCGTGGCCACGCTTAATTACACCGATGACCAGTACTTTGCAGATACTAATGAACAGGTTTTATTTTCTCATTAATGATGTAAGGTAAGATACGAGTAACAAAAAACGTTTGTAAAAAACGTTTCAAACAGGTATGATCATATTCTACAGGTATCCGGCAGTGTAGGGTCGTAAGAGGCGACTAAGGTATAGTACGAACTGCCTTTATTTCTCCAGAATAACACCATAACATGCAATGCTGTTGCCGTGTGGTAGCGGTTTTAGAATATCTGCCACTCCATCTCATCCCATGGGTATCGTAAAAGTCGACAGTGGGAAAATTAGGAACTGGAAAATGGACAGCAGCATCTTCCAGGAACATCTGAATAAATAAAATGCGGTGGCAACCGCATTTTATTTATTCCCCGCCTGCCAAGCGTGGCAACTATGGCAAAATCCCCCCAAAATGAGAGCTACAAACTTTTATGGCAATCTATGGGGGAGGCCTGTGTTCAGCAGTGGACTAGCGATAGGCTGAAGTGATGATGATACAATGCTGTGAACATACTGCCCGAGGGAACGCAATGGGGAGTAAGAATTTTAGACTCGTACCAAAATGGCAGCGACGTGGTTCGCCACTAGTCACGTCTCGATTCCCGCGACGGCGAAAAGTGGGCTACGTGAGTGGCCTCTGCCTACCCCTTAAATGGGAAAAAGCATGACTGTATCTATGTTTATATGATCTTATTCACATATAATAAACGGTCCAAGGGATACGGGCCTCCTCAAGTTTTTTCCAGTAATGAAGCCGTCGCGAGTCCGTCACGTTTCCCCATCTCTGACTGGCGGATTAGACATGTCCGCGAAATATTTTTGAAACGTAGTTTCTTATCACAGGTTTTTTTCTTTCTTTATTAGAGAAAGGGAAGAGATGAGTGAAACGTTCGCCTGGTGGTAAATGCAACGTCTGCCCATAACGTAGCGCCGTGTCACTCAGAACATTTCTGTGTGGCACCACGCTGCGCCCGTTCCCCTGAGACACGTTCTTAAGTCTCATATGCCCAGTAATTACACCAGCTTTCGGTGGCCTGCAGCAATGACCGAAACGCAGCAATGTTTGCACAAGTTTTTGCTACTGCTTCACTGCAGAATAACTGGTCCTGCGTACAACCGCGCTACCTTAACGGACTCATACATAGGAATCTTACCACCATGCGTGACACAAAAACGTTAAATTTTGTCTGTTGCCCTCTATACTCTCTGCTTGCAGAGAGAGAGAGAGAGAGAGAGAGAGGAGAGAGAGGGGGAGAGAGAGAGAGAGAGATAGGGAGAGGGAGAGAGAATATATACATATATTAATAAATCATTGTAAATTACATAAAATAAAACTGATGACATATTTACTTACAAAAGAAATATTCAAAATACGTTATTTACGTGTTACTTATTCTACGTATTTTTTTTAAACTACAATGGTTCGCAAAAAATCCCTCCGTCCTGGAAAGAACCAGCAAGAAATCCAGCGGGTAATTTTTTTCTTCTGTGTTATTTTAATAATAATATAAAATTGCAGTGTTATAAAAAACTCATCATCCATGCATTCTTTGCCTATCTTTCCCTTTTTATGAAATTTATGTTTAACTAAAAAAAAAAAACTTTTTCATTGAAAGACTTTTTGCACTGTCTGGTATTTGTTAAGTTTTTTCTTTACCGCCGGCCGTTTGTTAGAACAACACTTAAAATTCCAATAGCGTCCTTTGAAATTAAAGTTTAGCGCGAGGCCCCTGAACTACCAAGGCCTTACTTTGGCGGTGAGTAATTATTCATAGCATAATAGTATATACTATATATTCTGCGTTTACCATTTCGGATAGTTCTGGAAGGGTACTATATAATCGGGAAGTCCATTTTGTAACTCTGGTAGGTTTCGTGGTCGGTTTTATTTCGGCGTATGAAGCTCATTCATTGCTTAATGGGATCAAATTTTTTTTTATTGCCTAAAATGATGAAACGAGCAAAACGTTCACCGGATGGTAAGTGCAACGTCTGCCCATAACAAATGCTGTGCCACCCAGAAAATTTCTGTGTGACACTACACTGTGCTCATCACCCTGAGACATAGGTTCTTAAGTCTCATATGCCCTGTGATTACGCTAGCTCACAGTGCCCTTCAAACCGAAACACAGTAATGTTTGCACACTACAGCTTCACGGTAGAATAACTGGCCCTGGGGTGGTACGTACCTAGACGGACTACACAGTAGACCCCCAGGTAGGATTGTATAATTGCTTTTATAACGGTTACTGCGACGGCACTTCACAGAATTCCGATGTAAAAAGATTTAATTTAATCGTATTATAAAAGGCCTCACCCATAGATTGCCAAAAAACACGATCCTGAGCCACCTGCATCCATCGACTTCTAGGCCTATGTTCAACAGTGGATCGTGATAGGCTGAGATGATGATGATGATAATGTATTATAATATAAAAACTTAATTATCGTATATAGTAATGAATAAAAACCATATATAATGTATTGTTTTTAAACAAAATATCTTATATATAATTTCGGTGATGTAATTGCTGTTAGCCTTTTTTGGCTTTTACAGCTTCATCGGATACTGTGCTCACGGGACAGGGGCCCGCGTGCCGGGTTTGGTTTGACCCAAACATAAATACATAAATCCTACAATAACCTCGAAATTCGGACTGTCGACTTGTGTGTCGGTAACTCTGGGCGGTGAGAACCGCCCTGGAACACGGGTGAATCGTGTGTACACGGTGTGATTGTCGACTGCTGCGCGCCGCTCTCTACGGCGGTCGCGAGTCGTGGTGCGTGTTATATTAAAGCTATTAACTGTGTGTACAGTGTAGCCTGGATCGTGACTGACCGTATCGTGGTCAGGGAGTGCTGAGACGTCCGTGTCGTCTAGCACGTTTCGCGGGCGACGTTTGCTTTCGGTCGCGTTTCTATTTGGTCGACAATATATCTTAAGGATTATCTCATAGGTGGCTCATGTAACAGAAATCTCTTCGCTGATTTTTCATTGAAGCTAGTGACGAGACGAGCAAATCGTTCACCTGATGGTAAGTGCAACGTTTGCTCGTAACAAATGTGTCACCCGGAACAAGTCTGTGTGAGGGACCATACCGCACAATAAAACAACATACAGCCACGCCTTATTCCCATAGAATGGGGTAGGCGGAGGCAACACACGAAATCCAGTTTTCGCGCCCGCTGGAAACGAGACGTGACGGGCGGCGAAACACGTCGCTGCTTTTGGTAATAATGAGTGACAGTATTGCATATCATGTGTTGCTCTGCAAGAATAAAGGCTGTCCGTACAATACCCTAGTCAGCTCTTAAGACACCTCGTCAGGAAATAGGTAGGTGCTGTTCTTCTCAACCGGACACCTATTTATTTATTTATTTATTTTAATACTTTATTGTAAGACACCTTACTCTAAGGGGTTACAACGGGCGGACTTAATGCCTTGTGGCATTCTCTTCCAGTCAACCCTGGGAGAAGAAAATTTAATGTTGGCAGGTGCGAAACGGGCAATAATAAAATATAAACATATATATACAGATACTTACACATATACATACAATCATATATACATACATAGATATTCATATATATCGTCAGATATTGTATTCCTCCAAACAATGTTGGCGAACCAGTCGTTTAAAAGAATGCTTATTCTGTGTTTTTTGACATCATCGGGTAGGGCGTTCCAGAGAAGTATAGCCTGAACTGTGAAAGATGAATTGAAGAATCCAGTACTATGCTGAGGAATACGAAATTTGAGAGCGTAAGAGGAACGAGGTTCACGATCAAGAGTTGAATAAAGAAAGTTGAAATTACCCTTAAGATAAGAAGGAGAATTGGGGTCATTTAAAATAGAAAAAAGGGTTAGCAAGATTCTGGAGCAACGCCTTTGTCGTATAGAAAGCCATTTAAGCTTAGAGCGAAAAGCAGAGATGCCTATCGGTGGACTTCATCAGTAACATAAAAATAAAATAATAATATCGGACACACACACCGATTTTCGACAAAGGCTGCAACTTCTGAAAAATGTCGGAAAGTATGAACTGTGCAGAAGATACTATAGTGCCACAAGCGTACGCGCAAACGTAAAGGCACTCGTCCTCACTCACCCATGGTCAATGTAACGCTCATGTGATAAGATTCCGATCTAGGGGTAGGGCTAGGTGTAGGGGTTAGTGTCAGAGACACTCGTCCTATCAAAGCACTTTGTGTTTTTGCACACAGCCACATGCAGTCCAACGTAGCGCACACGTGTACAGTCAAAAATATATTAACATTCCAAAATGTAATTTGTCGAATTCTCGAACGTCTGAGCATTCAACAGTTCAACACGTTGTCAAGTGTCACTAGATTATATTTCAATTGAACAAAATGTTTGATATCTAATTCGATACCCAATTCTTCACGATACCTGTGAAGCGTAAAATATTAAATTGCGAACATCACTATGATATGCGTATTTTTTAATGCTTAGAAACTTTGTAACACCTGGTACGGACAATTACATCACAACTAAAACAGAAAACCAACAAATTTAGTTCTTGCACAAATGGTACGGTTGAAATTGGAGACAAGGACTTAAGTTTAAGCAAATACAAAAATGAGCGATAAAATAGAGTAAAGTTCACACGTTTATCTGTATCGATATCTTGAAAAGGTTAGCGTAAAGATTGAACTCACGCGGCCACAGGCACGAGGATGACCCAAAAACTATTTCATTGAATGATTAAAAAGATATTAACATTTCACTGTATGTTGCAACGTGACTTTCATTTATCTTCCCCTTCCGGTGTTGTGGTGAAATACCACAGTGCGTTTATCAAGGAATTTTCTGCCACCCGAGGCCGCTTTATAAATTTGCTGCCGGCAGCGATGTTTTCGGGCCGATACGACTTAGGGCCCTTTCAACTGAGTCAATTCCTTTCTTAAAAGCTGGCAACGCACCGTAATTCCTCTGGTATTACAGACGGTAACTTACTATCAGATGAACAGACGAGCCGGATTTGCGGCTCGTCTGCTATGTTTGAAATTTGACGCGGCCCGCCACTCATCACCCACTTTTGGCGCGAAGTTCCTACTTATGAATTTCAAGATGGATTTACGTTCGAGTGTTACTTCAATAAATTCTAAAAAACTATTTGGCTCACTCGTGTATCAGAAACGACGAGCCGCGAGTAAAGTCGCAGTCATCTTTAACTCATGCATAAGGCTCGCCCCCATGCCGTGGGGCGGTGCGCTTGCCTTTTATTTCATAGTACGCAAGTGACCTCAGTTGATCTCCGGTGCCGACACCTGTTGAATTTGTTCTTCGATTCTAAGTGTTAGTTGCAGTGCCGGCTTATAAAAACAGCGTGCGGACCCTTCCTCTCAGAAATGAGAAGAGGCCTGCGCATAGCAGTGAGACATTCGTCTTTGTTGACTCATGCGATACCGCCATCATATGAAAATTAAAATCTTATTATGAAGTATGATAATTTAAACTATTAATTAGATCGTAAAAATCAGATAGCACATACTTAACTTCCAATGCTCATTAATATTAATCTGTTCTAATAACCCACTTTGCTTAATTGAGCGGTCAGATTATGTTGCTATTAATGTAAGCTCGTTAGATAAGAAACTGTAACAAAGCTTTTATCAATTTAGGCAGTCGAAAGAAGGGTGAAGAAGAAAAAAATCTCTAATTACCACTTATGATGATGTTATTCTAGCTGATTTCGACAACGGCGACAACTTCCGAATCCGAATGTCGAGAGCCATCAACTGCGCAGGAGATATTATAGTGCCACAAGTGTACTCGAAAACAAGGAGGCACTCACTGGTCCCAACCTACCCGCGCCCGATGTAACGCTGATGCGATAAGATCGGAGATAGGCTAGGATTCAATGTCAGAAACATAGGGGCAATCACAACACAACCAGACCCGAAAACCAACTATTTGTGTATCGGTACATTTTTACATTTGTATGCTCCGGCTGGGATTCGAACCCAGGACCCGCGGCGTAGAAGTCAGGTACTCTGACCACTAGGCCACGCAGTCGTCTACCACTATTTAACATTCAAACAGACTGCGACTAATTTTGGATTAACAACTCACTATTTACTTTGATGGTAGGATGGATGGAATTCCTATGCAGGAATCCATCTAGGTACCAGTACCAGTTTTTCTGCTGTCAAGCCGCAGTGTGCAATTTCTGTGTTTCGGTCTGCAGTGCACTGATAGATAGTGTGACTGGGCGTATGGGACTTATGAACTGATGTCTAAGGGAACGAGCTCAGTATGGTGCCACACAGAACATTTCTGTGCGGCAACACACTGCGCGTGACACCCACGTGTGGTGACGAAGCATAAGTAATGGACAGACATTTCACTTACCATTACTTCATAGATGAATGTATAATTATTATTTATTATTATAAAGCATTTGCGGCAAAAATACTTAGTTTTATTAAACTAAGTATTTTTGCCGCAAAGTGCCAGAACCATTATAATTTAACAAGAATAGCAGATATATTCAGTCATATTCAAATATATGTTTGTATACATATTATTGAATAGAAAAGTACTTAAGGTATTATTTACTATATTAATAACACGGTCAGAAAAAAGACGTAAAACGATAATCATTAAGAAGATGGTAGGAACAAAAATCATTAAGACACTAGTGGCGGCTTAAGAGAATTTTCCAACCTATCTCATCCCGTGGGTGTCGTAAAAGTCGATAGAGGGAAAATAAAAACCAGGAGATGGGCAGCAGCATCTTCCTGGAACATCTGAATAAATAAACTGCGGTTGCCAACCCGTTTGCAACCGGCAGTGGCAACTATGGCAAAATCCCCCCAAGATGAGAGCTAAAAACTTTTGTGGCAATCTATGGGGGAGGTCTATGTTCAGCAGTGGACTAGTGATGGGCTGATATGATGACGATGATGATGATGAGATGATGAAAAATTTATTTATTTGGCTAGCCAACTGTTGTGTATACCCCCACCAGATACTTTCCCCCACTACAAGTAGTGTGGCAGTGGTGGGGGGTATCTGGTGGGGGTTTAAAGCACCCTGTATGTAATTAATGAATCTGTGCGAGTACAGTGTTTGCTTTAACTCTCGCTGCGTCGAGTGTACTTCTGGTTGACGTGTAAAGGCCTACTTTTATTACTTTTCAAATGATATTAAAGATTTAGAGTTGACCTATTCGCAATGAAAAAGTAAATTGTATTACTGTTTAAAATAACAACTTATTTAAAAATATGTTTGTTACGTCGAATATTAAGCCTTCTGAATAAATTCTATATAATAAATATTATTTCTTAATTACAGAAGATGTTTCGCTCTTTCATCCTTTGTGTCGTCGTCGGCCACTTACAGAACACTCAAGGCCATGCTGTTATCACCCAAGAACAGTCCAATGACAGAGAAATGGTGCTGGCGTTTTTAGTAAGTATGCAAATAAAAAATAAGTCGTAAAGACACTGTAAAATTCCTTTTCAATTTAGGCTTGTAATACTTGTTAATTTACATTGGTTTGAAAAAGAGGTCCTTGTCAGGGAAGAACTGGCAACAAACTCTGGGTTCTTTTATAAATGCCATATTACAATGTCACCTCCAAACAATCAGTACTATAAGCTGTCATATGATTCACAAGATTGTATGATTGTATCTGTGAGAGTGCAGAAAGCTATAATGAAAACTTTTCTCTGTTCAATTTCAATTTCAATTTGTATGATGATTGGCCGATTTTCGACAACGGTTACAACTTCCGAATACTGCCAGAAGTTGATAGCTTCTTAGCTTTTAGTTGAAGTTGATAGTTATACATAAGGTACCTCAAGTCTACGCGCAAACCTTCTTCGAATCTTTCTAACCTACCAGCACCGAACCGGCGATGGTCCTAATGATATCTGTTTTTTATGTGGGGGTGAAGATGTTATCCTTTTTTATTATAGTGAGCAAATCTACATCTTGGTTGCGGGAGCAACGAAGGAAGATTATGCCGGACTCCTACCAGCAAATACCCACGTTGTTCCTCTCGTCGACATTTGTCGGAATTGCGGACATTGCCGCAGTGATATTAATAACCGTTACCTAGAGTTCACAAGTCCAACATGCTAGTCTTCCACTCGGATGCATTAAAGGGAATCAGCAACAGTCCATTAAACGAGGAGGTTACCAACTCTTGTATTCGACCTCATATTCTGCCTTAATACAAACCTTTCACTAGGATTTTTACCTGGGTAAAAATCACAACATACCCAAGACTCACAAATCAGAAAATATCGTGCTCGTCGTACAGAAGTAATACGTTGCTCAATATTTTATTTTAATCTCAAAGGTCAACCGGCACGGTGAGCGTTCGCCCGACGCTGACGAAATTTCACTTTCAAACGAAAAGGATAAAATTCAGAACCTTACTTATATTGAAGGCCTCGAAGGACTAACAAATGTAAGTTATAATATTATATATCTTCTGTTTTATAGTTTAATGGAAATAACAGAAAGGGCTTGGAAGACTTTAGCTATGATTCCCATGCAGGAAATCCAGGTAAGTACCACCGAAGTGCCGAGACGTAGTGCCTGTACCCAGCAATAGTGGGCAAACATGTTTCGATCTGAAGGACACCAAGAGCTAGTGTGTTACTGGGCATATGTGCATATATGATGTCTCAGGGTGATGAGCGCAGTGTGGCGCCACAATATTCAGGGTGACAAAGCATTTGTTATATGGGCAGACGTTGCACTTCCATCAGGTCAACGTTTTACTCGTCTCGTCACTTTCTCCTATAAAAAAAGTATTTCACCTTAATACAAAATAAGTGCCATGACTGTTTTTAATTACACTACCTTTACTGTCCTTGAAACAAAATTTCTTCGCCCACCACAACTTGATGGTGGAGTAACTGGCATTGCTGTTGCATGTTTAACATTAGACTTGTGATGGGTTGAAATGATGAAGGTGATGACTCCTTATCAATAAATAGCTAAAGTAAGAAATAAAATATATTATTCAATTATATGCTAGCGGCTTAACCGTGTGGTAGCATAAGAGAATCTCCCACCCCATCTTATCCCGTGGGTGTCGTAAAAGTCGACTGAGGGAAAACAAAATCCAGGAGATGGGCAGCAGCATCTTCCTGGAACTTCTGAATAAATAAACTGCGGTTGCCAACCCGCCTGTCATGTGTGGCAACTATGGCGAAATCTACCCAAAATTAGTGCCACAAACTTTTGTGGCACTAATTTTGGAGGCTATATTCAGCAGTGGACTGGAAGAGGCTGGAATGAAAAAAAAATACAATGAGAGTTGAAGAATAATCTTTCTACCGACTAAATATCTATTTTTTCCCGCTTTGTCAAGTTTCTACAACGCAGATTAACCGTGACCGTGAAAACACTTTATGAAACGATTTAATCGTGCAGCGAAACGTTAAAGGCCATTTGTTATCTTAAGGTTGTTTAGTTCATTAATAATGAATTAATACAAAGCGGAGATAACATTTTAGCAAACAATATTTAGTACCCAGGCAGATACCATACTACGAAACTTGACCCCCTTTTTCAGCTGTTTAAACATTTAATTTTTAACATTGTTAAATAAAGTTGATTTTACTTAAGCACAAAATGTGGCTTTCTTTTCGTGAAAGGTGTTGCTCCTGAATTTCTATTCTATTATTTTTGTATTCTGTATTAAAGAAATTCATCTTCTTCATATCTTTAGAATACCTTCCAATATCTTCGCTCTGCTCTTGACAGAGTGCCTCATTCCATAAACCATATTTTGATTTCGCATTCCACAACATAATATAGGATACCTTAACTCTTCTTTTACTATTCAAGCTACACTCCTCTGTAACGGCCTCCCCGAAAAGATCAAAACCGATATAATTGATGATGATTGACGTTACTCAGCTTATCTCATTTTCGGTATTTATTTAATGAAGATACTTATTATACATTCTTTCACCATAACACGGTTTGGTTGAGGCTGGTAGAGAATGCCACTAGACATTAAGTCCGCCTATTGTAGCCCTTAGCTTAGCGAGTCAGCAATGACAAATAAAATAAAAAAATAAAATAATTTTCAGCATGGTAAACGTACAGCCTACCAAATCGGCAAGTACATCCGGCAGCGTTATGGCTCCCAGCTACTCTCAAACATTTACTTCCAAGACGAGATATCAGTTAGGAGTACAGACAAGGAGCGCACGAAGATGACAGCTTTAGTTGCTATGGCCGCAGCGTACCCTCCAGAAGTAGAACAGCAGTGGGACGAAGGCCTGGGCAAGGTCTGGCAACCGGTTCCGTATACTGCGGTGCCCTTGAGTGAAGACTATGTGAGTAAAACATTTTAATTTTATTAAAGGAGGTAAACGTCTAATAACGACCGCATAGCTTAGTGGTCAGAGTACCTGACTTCTAAGCCGCGGGTCTCGGGTTCGAATCCCAACTAGAACCAACATTTGTATAAAAATACAAATCTTATGTTATCAAGTCTAGTTGTGTTGTGTGTGAGACATGTATGTCTGTAACTAACGATACAGGAGATATCTTAGTTTGGGGAATCGATTATAAAACAAAGAAATAGCTTTAGTAATTTAGAAAGCATATATTTTATTTCATCACCATCATCATAATAAATATCTGGAAACAGAACTCTTATATCAACAAGTTGATGGATAGTAAAGATGACGGATATAAACTAACCGACGACAAAACGTCACATTTCAATGGAAAATGTTCACTCTAAATGTATTCTACAATTGATGGTATTAAAATAATATTTGGGTACTTGCTTTCTCACGGCTTCCTTGATATATTATAGAAACATCGTTTTATAGACGTTGGCCCCATGCGCCGATAAACCTATGCTTAGTTGTCCTCGGAACTACCATGGCAGGATAGTTACGTTTTACAGCTACTTTATATCTATCATATCTAAATGTGTTTAGGTCTAGAAATAGATATTGATAAATCTATTTCCGTTACAACAAACTTAATGTGAAACCATTAAGAGCAATCCATTTAGGAATTAAATTGTCTAACCTAAAAAAAAATAATTACATAACTACTACCAGTTAATTAAACTAATTAATAGCAGTAATAATTGCGGTATAATGAAATATTAATGTTGATAGATCAAGTAATTCATCTAGCGTTATTTATGCTTTCGGAATTACTAACACCAGTTTATGATTCTAAAGTTATATCTAACACTCTAATTTTAAAATCATTGTTGTTGACGAAGTAACTACAAAGTAACTGACTTTTACGACGTAGTTCCTGTCGCTTTCACAGTTTCGAATCCCAGCCGGAGGAAAAGTGCACAAATGGTTGGTTTTCAGCGCACAAGACGCCTTAGATCTTAGATACTACTGCCGGCCTACAGTTTATTTGTTTTTAGTCGGGAATATTTGAGACGGACAATATATTTATTTTTGGTGGCTATGATATTTTCCTTGAACTTACCTTGGTCGATTCTTACAACACACAGAAAACAATCTTGTGTGTTTATTATAGATACAATGGGTAATTCACACCGCAACCATATAAGGAAAAAAAATTATGGTTCAAAAATGTATGGAGCATCGGACGAATGTTTATACAATACATAAAATGACTAAAAATAAAAATGTAAACCATTTTGATCGTCGAAATCCAAGATGTTATTTTTATTTTAATTGGACAATTAATATTTTCGATCTAACCAAAGAAACACTTAAAACTGTGGTCAATGGTGGCTTGCGCGTCATTTTGAAGTTTCCTATCTAGTCCATTCACAACCTGACATAATATCACATTCTTTTAAATACTTCATGTGACTTGGTTACAAAATACTTAACTATATTATTCTCCTTTTTGATATATAGGAGTACGTTCGTGCTTCCATAATGAACCAGCTCCTTAATAATTAAATGAATTATTTGTAGAAATCAAATAGCAGAGTTTCTTTAAATATTTGTCGAAATTACTAAAAGTATAAATCGCTCAATGCTAGTAAATCGTTTTCTTTTGATACATTCATCGGCATTTTCTACGCATAATTCAAGTTCAATTTTATTCATGTAAAGTTTGTTGTCATTCCTATCAAAAATTATTTGTAATATGTGTCATATTAATAATGCGTGATTAGCTATTAGCATTCCTTCTCTTTGAGGTTATTTGTTATGTAACTTTTTGAACTTGAAGTTCACAGTCTCTTTGATACGATCGTAATTTTATTTACGTCATTCCATGATGTCAGATTAATTGCTTTTGTTCACGCTAATTGATAGTAGACTAGTTTCTTTGATCACACTCTTTATCTTTCTTCTTTTAAACCAATTAGCTATTAAATCGAGCCATCTTTACCAGTGACGAGTTATAATTTAATAATAACAAAGACTAAATTTCGATCGGCAGTAATATTATAGTTGATATTTACTGAAGATTTGCTGGACTGATGGAGAACAATACAAAACGAAAGAAACAATTTTTGACTTGAATTACAAATTTTAATCACTGCACAATTTCGACATAATAAACTATCAATATTAAATACAAAAACTCTAAATATACACAGAAAGTACAAAATTCAATAAAAACACTGCCGCCAGTTTTTGAGTTGGCACCAAAAGTACCCATGCATGATTTTTCATTTTGATAACAAAAACCAAATGAAAAATATTTCTTATCTGTCTGCATCTTTACTACGTTTAATTGAATCTAACGTAACATTATTTCATCAGATAAGTTAATAAATATACGGATTTAATTTACTAACTAACGCGTTTAATTATTTTAAGTATTATACTGACGTTTTTACAGCACCCATGGTCGCGAAAAGGCTGAGGTATTAGACGAGATGTTATGGTTAGTTCGGGCTACCTTTAGCTTTAAGATGTTAGTTGTGGTCCGATCTAAACTAACTTATGCTATAATTTTGCACTTATTACTTCGCTGCAAGACTTTAAGAAACTGTGAGAAATATAACAAGAATCCTTTGTCAAAATACCGCATATAGATTATAGATCTTTGATATGGCAGTGGTATTGGATATAACACATGCGCCCACTTGTTTGGGGAAATAAACTCGCAACAAACCATCTTAAAGCTACAGTATAATTCAGGTACTTTTCGAATAATTACGATAGCCGTTGACCCAATTATCAGCAATGAGGCATTCCATCTTTTACATGGTTTTCAACGCACACACATCTAGTCTCTTTATGAGAGATGGATGTGAGTATCTATTTTTTGCCCTAATAAATTATATTGCCATTTTAATTTCAACGGTATTAAAACAATTTTTATCTCACTTCCAGCTGCGTTTTTACTCCAACTGTCAAAAGTTCAAGGAATTAATGGAGGAAGCGAAGAAAGAGGCGATCCATCAAGAATTTGCGGAGTTCGACGACCTGATCCCAATTCTGAAAGCTCAAACTGGGCGTAACTTCACTGAAAACCCTCTGATGTTCCAGACACTCTTCGATTTGTTGAGAAGCCAGGTACATAGTAAAGTTATTTGTTTCTTAATATAATATTTGGCGTTAACGTGGTACAGAGATTCACGTTATTTGATCTTTGAGTCTTAAGAATAAGCCAAAGATATTTTTATTGCATCGGTAACAGAAGTTAGATAGGCGAGTTAGCCTTAAGGATCAGCAAGAAGAGAAGAGAATCCAGCCTTACAGGAGTGTTCTGCGTGACGCAGTTAAGGGAAGACGTTGCACTAATTTTTTATAATGTAGTTAAGAATTGTAGTAGTGTCGGAATGAAATCGAACCCAGCACACACTCGTACTATGAAATTTAAGGCGTGCGCACGAATCCTAAGCTACCACGGCCCTTCTGCTTGCGGAAGCAGATATAATTATCGCCTTTATTTGCGTTTTTACATAACCGTGCTCCTCACGCGCGACCTTAGCTAATTTATATTCTTTCTGTCATCTTAAGTGACAAATTACTTCCTTATATTTGAAACACTGGTCACTATTTAGTTGTATTAAATATGATGTGGACCGCGATATACTTTCTCATTTCAAAACGATGTAATCGGGGCATTAAATACCCCTAGTTGGTTTGGAAATCGGCGAACATAATCTATGAGATGCCATCAAACGTAAGTAGTTGGTTGCTTGGGCATCAATCAGGCCATAAGTGCTCATGTTAATATTACCCGCAATTATTATTTTTCTGTGGATTTTTAAATATCGTATTTGAAAAGGCCTGATCAAATGTAATCGATGCAAAATAAAAAAAGAACGATTCATTGTGAAACAAAATTATTTATGATACGAGCCAGTTCGGCTTCGGATTTGAATTCGAAAGCGGGTAAATTAACCGTTAAATATAGACACCTCGATAATAAGCATCATTTAATACCGAACTTAGCCTTCGCATTGTTGAGACAACACATTAAAAGGAAGCTTAAAGATTAAAAATATTTCGTCAGTGTCTTTACTTCCTTATTACTTACCATTGAAACTGCTTTTTTTCAGGTCGCCCTTGGTTTGGATATACCGGAATGGGCTAAACCAATTCTAACCCGATTGGGTGAAGCATCGAGATTGGCATACAGATTGTATTATAAAACCGACGAAATGAAGAAGATCGGTGGAGGTAAAGTGAAATTGTAAAGATAGTTAATAGAATAAAGCGTTACTTTTCGAAAATCCGTTATAGCAAAGGATAGATTCTATTCCCTACTGTACAATAGGGTAATAACATCTGGCAAATTCCAATATTTAATGGTGAATGAGGAGCCGTCAACTACACCTATCCCCCGCATAACATCTCAGGGAGACTGGAGTGCCTGAAAACCAGCACTGCATGGGATTATAATCACATGTCAGCAAATGCTGAGTCACTTCCATTGGCCTAAAAACTTAAAGATCATCTCATGTAAAGGTTTATTTTCTGTTTTTACTTTTGTGACAATGAACTGATATCTATTATTATTTTAAAAATGACTTTGCTAAGGTCCGCATGCATTGTTTTTATATTTGAAAGTGACGAATGACGAGATCGTTTACCTGTTGGTAAAAGCAACGTCTACCCATAACAAATGCTGTCTCCAGAACATTTCTGTGTGATACCATCACAGTGCGCCTGACACATCAGTTCTCAAGTCTCTACTGCCCGGTAATTACACAAGCGCTCAGTCCCTTTCATACCGAAACACTACTGCTTCACGGCAGAATAACTGTCCCTGCGGTACCCACCTAAATGGATTCCAGCATTAGAATCCCACCACCAGTAATTTGTAGAAAAAAAATTGTGCAATTTGCATGTTGCAACTTTTGAAGGGAATTAAGGTTTTTTTGTCCTTTACTCCAATTTTAAAGTAGGAGCCTATCTAGCTGGGTTTTTTAAAGTATTTAAAGGCCGAAGAGGTACATGCCATTCTTCTTTGCCGGACAGCCTTTATTCGTGGAGACAATAAACACCAAAAAACACCATAATATCCAATCCTATCACTATACTGCTCGTGGGAACGCAATGGGGAGAAAGATTTTTTTGGCACCGTACTAAAATGGTAGCTCAGGGGCTAGGCGCTCGCTTTAAATTTCATAGTACGCAAGTGACCTGGGTTCGATTCCCGGTGCCGGCACCAATAAAATTGTTAATTGCAATTTTAAGTGCTGATTTACCACGTGCTCGGCGGTGAAGGAAAACATCGTGAGGAAACCTGCGTGTCTGAGGAATAAAAAATATTTCGAAGACATGTGAAGTCCGCCAACCCGCATTGGAGCAGCGTGGCGGATTCTTCCTAGCTCCAAAACCCTCTCAGAAATGAGAGGAGGCCTGTACTCAGTAGTGGGACATTTATAGGCTGAAACTTTACTACTTTACTTTTACTAAAATGGTGGCGACGTGGTTCGTCACGACTCGTTTTCCGCGGCGGCGAAAACTTGTTCGTTCACCTATTGTTCTGTAAAAGTGGTGTGGTATATTAAGTGGTGGGAAACTATTTAAATGGTATCATAGTTTTAGTAATTGCCCGGGCCCGAGCCTCGCGGGCTTAGGCCTCAATCAATCACTGCATTAGACAGATTTTGTTACCGTACGATATTTCGATTGACTTAAACAAATCGATAATGTTAACCAAAATTTGTACTTTTAGGTGTCCTGCTGAATGATTTCATCACGGCTGCCAACGACATTGTGAACGGCAAAACCGTTAAGAAGAGGTTCCGTATGTTCTCGGCCCATGACTTCAACATCGGCGCATTTATGGAAGTAACAAAGGTTGCAAACAGCGAGAATACCGTGCCGGAGTATGGTGCTCTGTTTGCCGTCGAGCTGTATAAATCAAACATTAACGGGGAATTCACTGTTTTGGTAAGTTTTCAATGCAGCTCAAAATTATAGAGATAAAATCCATTAATATTTGTTATCCAAAAAAAAAAAATGTGCGGTCGGCGGACCCCCGTCAGGAACGAAGTTTGAGTTAATAGTTAGGAAGTTACTTTAATATTTTAGGAAAAAAACTCATTTATTAAAAATTAAATATGAAATAGTGTATTACCAATTATATATCAAAAATATTTATACGTGTTTAGAATTGAGATTATACAGCTAATCGCGCACAATGAATGCTGCTTGAATATTGATACTCGCACGCACATACACTTACAACCGTATAATAGAAAGAGGTAGAGAGAAAGAGAAAGAGAGGGAAAGGTCGCCTGGACGGGGCATAACGCTTTTTCCTTACGTGACGATTTCTGCCCGTTCACTCTACTGTAAGCCGCGTAAAAGAACGTCGTTCCACAAAAATCGCAGATCTCTCTATCATTATAATACTGTATACGGAAAATACCTCAATAAATTTAACATACGACATAATTTACGTCAGCTGATAGTTGAACAATAGCACTGTTTACTATTCACAGAAGGACTAGTTTCTCTGTACGGTGAGCGCAACAGTCATTAATTATCACAGACACGGACAGGCGCGGCGTAGAACATCCTCATTGGTGACTTTTTGAGTCTAGGTCCAGTCCCAGTCCTAATATATAATCTCTAAAATCAAGTCAAAGTAAAGCACATTATACGAGTATGTTTCGACTCACACTCAGACATGACACTGACTATTTGTCATTTGACAGAAGAAGGGCGGGAGGACTCTCTTTTAAAAACGAGGTAATAAACTCCATCATTTTAAAGGGTGGTAGGATTCCTATGCAGAAATCCGTCTAAGTAGGTACCACCCCAGGGCCAGTTATTCAGCCTGATGTCTCAGGGTGACGGGCGCAGTGTGGTGTCACACAGAAATATTCTGGGTGACACAGAATTTGTTTTGGGCGGAAGGTGAACGTTTTGCCCGTTTCGTCACTTTAAACAATAAAAAAAAAATTAAATTGTCATGACAATCTTAACAAATTTTCTTTAGTTACTCGCACATATTTCAATCAATAAGTAGAACCCCCATTATTTCGTAATCTGCAATGAGACTTTTATTCAATACTACCTATATCCCGCGGCTTAAACCACTTGAAATAAGCCGACCACATGACTGCGCCGTACATCATGGCACGTCGCTGATCGGAGCATTCCCAGTCAGACTTTTCTCGGTTATATTCGTTTATCAACTTGCGGCTCGTTTAACCCGTAACATAGAGTTTTGTTGTTTAAAATATTTACCAATAAACCCGATATCAAATGTAAAAATAATTTCATTCATTTTAACATACAAATTAGTATTTCCTAAAATTAGCCATATTCAAAAATAAAATTGATAAGATTACTTTCCATTACAATTTACTCAGAATATATTCACCTATCGTGTTCGACTACATTAAATAAATTAAACACAGAAAACAACACAAAGAGAAATTCGACACGTGTCATATCTAATGATGTACTCGTATTATTATGGTATTGAAATAAACTGACATTATATGTAATCGGTAAAATATACTTGCCGTGTTCATATTTATTTTTCTTGTTCGTGAATACGTTTTTTGATGCTGTTACATCTAATATCCAATTTGATACACGTCACCGTTCTCAGACATGGCAACTCAGTCATGTAAAAATAATCTAAATTGTCGCAAGCGGGAGTAAAATAACTGCAAAGTATACAAATGTTGTATACTTTGCAGTTATTAATCAAGTATACAAATATATAGTATAAAATTAGTAAAAAAACATTTAAACCAACCCATATATGCGCGGACGTAAGTGTTATTAATTATATAGAATCCTAGTAAATATATATATTTGCAGTCATTGTTAAAAACAATTGAGCGTGTAAAACTTAGATACCCGTAGTTTTAAAAATATACATACATACATAAGATCACGACTGTATCCCATAAGGGGTAGTCAGAGACTGGGCACTCACTGCAAAAACAGATGACTGCCACAATCCACGTTTCACCAAAACAATATAATGCACTTGGCATGATAGGTGGTGAGCCCATCGCCACCATGCGCTGTTGGGTGCACAGTGCAGTTTAATTCCCTACTCGCCTTTTACGAGATCCATTGGATGGGATGGAGTGGCAGCATTCTTTTAACGAGCCGCCACCACACGGCTATAAAAATATAAGTACGCGCTATTTATTTCTTTCACAAATGATCCATGATCCCCTCGTGATTTTTATTTCCCAATTGTAGAATACTTTAACTGTAGAAAATATAAAAGTAAGTGTTTATTGCTTTGTATTCCATGTGCTTGAATTTGGGAATAAAAAGTCGAACTGTACTTTTCCTTAAAGTACAGTTCGACTCGTATTGAAGCAATAAGGCGGGCTCATTTTGTATCCAAAACCATTTTAATTATGTAAGGAAGTCTAATTAGTGAATTATACTCCACTGTGCACCCAACAGCGTATGGTGGCGATGGGCTCACCACCTATCACACCAAGTGCATTATATTGTTTTGGTGAAACGTGGATTGTGGCAGTCATCTGTTTTTGCAGTGAGTGCCCAGTCTCTGACTACCCCTTATAGGATACAGTCGTGATCTTATGTATGTGTATCTTTGTGTATGTAAGGAAGTCGGTGTTAAGTAGGTAGATTTTTGTACACCGTTACTTTACTTTCGAAACCCGTCTGTGCAATGCTTAAAACAACATAAGTTTCTTAAGAATTACTACAGTTTTATATCGGCGATACGGACTGACCTTATGTGACCTTCAATTGACCGCATTTCCGCCTGTATAAAACGTTGATAAAGTATGCGTTCGCGTTGGTGGACAAAAAATCTAAAAACGGTAATGTATGATTAGACATCGTAAAAATATCAGTTTTCTCTTAAAATTTTGGCATTTATTTTTAAATTCACAGACAGACACTTCAATTATATTATTGATATAGATTACATTACATACATACATGACGACCGCGTGGCCTAGTGGTCAGAGGACCTGACTTCGAAGCCTCGGGTCCTGGGTTCGATTCCCAGCCGGAGCAAACATTTGTGCTAAAACATAAATTGTTGGTTTTCGGGTCTGGTTGTGTTGTGATTGTCCCCGTGTTTCTGACACTGCATCCTAGCATACCTCCGATCTTATCGTATCAGCGTTACATCGAGCGCGGGTAGGTTGGGACGAGTGAGTGCCTCTGTGTTTGCGCGTACACTTGTGGCACTACAATATCTTCTGCGCAGTTGATGGCTCTCGACAGTAGTCGGCTGATGTCGCCGTGGTCGAAATCGGCTAGGAGAACATCATAGATTACATATTTAATGTTTTTGTTACAGCCTGTGTATGTTCCAAAAGCTGGCGAATCCGACGCCCAGCTCTTGCATTTCAAAGGCAGCGAAAACAGCAATTACTTCAATTATGACGACTTCAAGGAGAACACAAAAGAGTTCCTTCTACCAGAGAAGGAGTTCTACCAAATCTGCAACATCAAAACTGAACTGTAAATAAGTTGGGTACAAACAATTTTACGAAGACTGTACGACATACATTTCTATCTAGTTTTTAGGGATCTGTGGTATATCCCTTAATTTTAGGTCTGTACCTAAGTCACAGCCTTCCCATTCTTACTTAACATAAAATTTTGTATTCATACGTAGACTGATGACCTAAAAAGTATATTGGAAAATTGTCATAAGTTTTCCAATTTCAATTATAAAAACAAGTCAAGTCAAAGGCAAATGCCTTCAGATAAATTGGTTATTTTGTTGCTAACTACAATATTACAAAACTGTCAATAATACTATAACGCTGATTTTAAATTTAAATGTTGTACTTCACATAATAAACCCTTTTAAGTTATATATAGAATTTTTAAATTTGTATACTTAATTAGACTCGACCTTAATTCTTACATGTATAACAAATTTTCGTATTAACTAAGGCGAGCTTTATATACTCAGTGAGATGAATCATTTCATGTCCTTATGTATAATAGTTTCTGGGAAAATATCGGCTGTGTCAGACTAACAGACACGACAGTGATCTTATGTTCCACTTTTTCTTGATACGAACTGAACCCCTAAAAATTAGAAAAAAGTTACATAATTCAGCATACTAATTTTCATTTCCGGGCTTAATATAAATCATGCTGGTGGAGGTCATAGCTCAAAAGAGACGTCATAGTCGTATACCAATATTGAGACACAAAATCATCAACACAATGAAAGTATACACGAAAAAGAATAAGATTGTATACGATAATACTAAAGGAAATATATATAATATAATTTCTTTAAAACCGAGCATACTCTGTGATATTTGTTTAATTTTATATTAATACTTGATTTGATTTTATATAATCAAATAAGCAATCAAACAAAAGAAAAACATTGCTAAATTCATTGTGTAACGAACTGTTATGCTATTTTGTATAAACCCTTTTGTCATTTTTAATTGATATCGTTCGAAAATTACTTTGAAAGTGATTTATCGACCATTTCAGTATCATGTGTACAAAATATATACAAATAACTGTTATTTGAGCGTTTCATAATTGAACAGTAAAAAAATAAAGGAATTCATTTTTATACACAAAAATTTGTTTCTTTCCCACTATTTCGTCTTTTACCCCTAACTGTCGCCCGCTTCCCAGATACGAAGCGTACCTTACAGATGCCATCAACCCCTATAATGTTACCATTATAATCAGCTGCCTTAAAACAGTCCTCTGCTGGACGAAAGGCCTCTCCCAAATTGGCCGCCATAATCTCCACGTTTGCCTGGTCGATCATCGATCGCATTACGCCCGTCATCGGTCAACATTTCAGAGACATTTTGGAGATATGATAATTCTGCAATCTTTCGAAGATATAAAACTTTTTGGCACAATTTTCACTTCATTGGCTTGACCTGTATGAATGTAATGGAATGTTCCAATTAAATTTTCACCCTCTTCCAGGTGTACAAATAATCTTAAATTTTGCACAACTATTAAAGACAATAATTGACAATACAAAAATTTCGGAATGAAAGTACTCGATTCCTATGCAGGAGTCCGTCTAGGTAGGTACTACCCCAGGGCCAGTTATTCTGCCGTGAAGCAGTAGTGTGTAAACATTACTGTGTTTCAGTTTGAATGGCACTGAGAGCTGGCGTAATCACTGGGCATTTGAGACTTAAGAGCTGATGTCTCGGGGTGATGGGCGCAGTGTGGTGTCACACAGAGGTGTACTGGGTGACACACCATTAGTGGGCAAACGTTGCAGTTACCATCAAGTGAACGTTTCGCTCGTATCGTCACTTTATACAGTAAAAAAAAAAGGTGAGGAGCAAGTTTTACCTGATGATTAGAGCCACTCCTGCCCATGACAGTTGCATTGTCATCACGTGCATGTGCGGCATCACACTGCGCATGTCACCCTGAGACACAACTGATATGGGGAGGTATTATACTTCCCAGCGGCTGAACTTTTTTCATTGACTTCAATGAAAACATGGACATAAACAATCCTTAAAGATATTCAGATTTGAAATGTATTAGATTAAAACATGTTATAATTCCGCTAACGTTAACCGGCAATCCAATTTGGTTGATTGACTATTTGTCAATATTGAACTGGAATTCAACATTGACCGAAGGGAATAGAACAAAAGGTCAATGTTGGATTCGACACAGAATACTATGTAAATTTTAATACTTATAAAAAAAATAACTTCTGCTGGAAAAGTGTAAAAATGACCTTATGATGTCAACGACGAAGCAAATAGATGAAATCCCTTATAATCCCAAACAGAACCTCGAGCGTTGCAGCCTCTTTAAGTACAACTTGACGAGGGTGCACGTTATTACGTTGTCAAATCTCGACGTACAAATAGCTGGGCCCTCGTCAAAATCGCGGACAGAGTTTACAGTGGCTATTTATTTTATTTTAGAATAGATGCTCTGTAACATTTGTTATGAAATGCTGAAGAAACTCTGGGCTGTCTGTGATCCAGATATGAAAGCAGCAGTTTTACACTGTAAAGTAATTCATGATGTATCAAGATGCAACTTTGCCCCGTGGTTGCTTTATCGACGTAGTGAATAATTTTAAGAGCACTGCCTATATATTGTTTTATCGTAGATTAATATTTTATACGAGTAGCATTATATCGCAACTTTTAATTAGGTTCCAGACGAAAATCAGCGTCAGGTTTTAATCTGACATTAAGCTGTCCGGAGCATATCTCTTTTTCATGCGATTTTTTTTATTTTGCTTTATGTCTGGTCCTTTTTTTATTTTAATTCATTCATTTTGTTAGTCTGTTTATCTGTTATCTGTTTATGTCGTGTGGTCGTGTCTAAGTATGATGTCCTTTTGTAGTGCCAATAAATGCTTTTTCTTTCTTTCTTTCTCTTTCTTTCATGAGAGTATTTTGAGTGCCCGAAGGATCTGTGACACCTGAAAAACGAGCTTCAGCGTATCAAGCAAGTATTGCACGACAACAAGCTTCGGGTTTCTCGCCAACGTCGCAGTAACCGAGTGAAACCGACCACATATGACAGTAGACCTGCTGCTCTACCAGAGGAGAGCTCTACCATATCAGAGGAGTCACAAACAAAATGCTCAAAAGCGGGCTTAAACAAGAACATTTATCGAGCCAAAGAAGATAAGTAAATTTTTACCGTCTGTCAAGTGTAATATTTCTCTACAAGATGTATACGAGCTAGATTGTGAATATGGATCATCCCAACCATTACATAAGTATTTGATAGACCACAAATCTTTTCAAAATAACACCGATTCCTATTAAGGATGATTCGCGAGGCTATTGAAATTAAAAAAAAGATAATGGGTACTACCACCGATTTGGGATCCTATTATTTATAAAATGAAATCAAAAACCAACTATAATAAAAATGTAAAAATTAAAAACTGAGGGTAGCCCACATTAACTATAATATTAGGACGTCAAACATCGCAGTCCTCCCGTGACCATGGGTGCTGTACAGCGTCCGAAACGTCAGGTTATAAGTAGTTAAATTAAAGGCAATAATATCCGTAAAATTAGTTTTATTAAATGTATATTATTCGCGTAAATATAAGAAATCATTATGTGAGACTATTTTCCAACGTCACAACGCTCGATATAGTCTCCACTCTGTCATTCATTGCTAGGATAGATACAGGCCATTGCTCATGGTGGTCACAGGCTTCCACCATGAGTGCGACTGGCAACGAGACAATCCTCTATAGTCCTTAGGAGTGTGAAATAAGAATAAATGAAAGCAAACGTAGTAAAATGTAATGTAAGTAGTATTAAGACTAAAGAATGTAGTAATATATCGAAAATAATGTAACATAGGAACTATGTGACACTATAATATCTACTGTGGTTTATTGCTAACAGTGGTGGTTTTCTGGTGGTATTCCTATGATAAATATGCTAAATCCGTCTAGACAGGTACCGCCTCAGAGTCAGTTATTCTGCCGTAAAAACAGTAGTTGCAAACATTACTGTGTTTCGTTCGGAAGGACACTGAGAGCTGGTGTAATCACTGGGCATATGAGACTTAAGAACTGATGTCTCAGGAGAACAAGCACAGTGTGGTGCAACACGGAAATATTTTGGATTACACAGCATTGTTATGGGCAGACGTTGCACTTACCATTAGGTGACCGGTTTGCTCGTCTCATCACTTTCTCCTATATGAAAGAAATACGATAACGTGTTTACATGCAGTATAAATCTTGGATCAATAATATGAAATACAACCATTTTTATTACGGTCGTCAACTCTATTGGCTCCAAATACGATTCGAACACAGGACCTCCGGCGTAGACGTCAGGTACCCTGACCAATAGACCACCCTGCCGTTATTAAGTTTCAATTTAGTTATTTTTATAGTTTTTTTCAGATCTTTAAGTTCATGGCGTAGCAGTCATAAAATTGAAACCTTTTTTCTAATCATTTTTGATTAAAGATTGTAAGAGATCATTAATTCTGACAATCTCGACGCCGCACTTCCATTTTAATGAACTCCTTTTTTATGGCCATGGCCTAAAATCCGATTAATATTCGTGTAATATGGATTATCGCCAGTCGCCATTCATGAATACATTTACACACATAATAAGACCCTTTCATATAGTTAATAGAATCAGGCGTTACTTTGCGGAAATCCATTATAATGAAGAAAAGTAAGTTACTTTGCTAAGATCCGCATGCAGAATATAAAAATGGTGTATATTACCTAGTTTTTTGAAGTGCACCACCCGCCCTCCCTCAGTAGCGTGCACAAGCAAACTAACACGACTCACTCGGCGGCCGTCTGTCGTAGAGTCTATTACGCTTGATAATGCCTCGTTTTGGGGCGAAACACGTGTCGTGTTCTCAGCTTCGGTGGTGTATATTATCTAGTGGTGGTATTGTAGTGGTTGGTGGAGGGTACCTGGTGGCGGTTCCTGGTGGCGGTGTTAGTTTGCTTGTGCACGCTACTGAGGGAGGGCGGGTGGTGCACTTCAAAAAACTAGGTAATATACACCATTTTTATATTTTGCATGCGGATCTTAGCAAAGTAACTTACTTTTCTTCAAGACCCTTTCATTCTGAATGTGCTTCTCAATTTGTTCATTCCTATGAAACCGGCTGAACCCGAATAAAAAACTCACCCCCATTTAATACTGAGAGCTTATTTCTGAATGTTAACGATAAACGGGTGCATTAGGTTCCTCGTTGTGGAAACCAGCCGTTCCCGTCTATTCCTTTTCGGGAGTCGTGTATTTATTCCGATAATACATCCAATTTCGTTGTATTCGATTTCTCTGCGTAAATACCTCTACAAAAGTGTTTCGGCGATTTGAGTTTTTCTTTGTTTTAGAACATCTATTATGGTTTCAATTTACCTTTGGAACGTAAACATTATTACGGCAAAAACGTAACCTCTCTTAAAATTGTCCCTATTCAAAGACTTTGTCTAATTTTTTTTTATACGAAATAATTGACAAGACTACCAAGGCTGAAGGTGCCACGTCTTCCCATAATAGTGACTGGTGGTGCGTTAGGCAGATTCCTACTATTACCTTTATCGATGGCGATTCAGGGCCCTTGGATCCCTAGTCAGCCAATCACTAGTCCACTGCTGAACATAGCCCCCCCCCCCCCGAATAGATAGCCATAAAAAGATGGAGCTTTCGTTTTGGGGGTATTTTGCCATAATTGTCACGCTTGGCAGGCGGGTTGTCAACCACAGTTTGTTTATTCAGATGTTCCAGGAAGATACTGCTGCCCATTTTCTGGTTTCTGGCTCTCTGTCGACTTTTACGACACCCACGGGATGAGATGGGTGGTAGATGCTCTTCTTGTAGAATTTCTTCGCCAATAGGGGTCAGAGTTCAGTGAAGCAGCAGGCGTCAGACGAGCCATCGCTACTCGCGACGTTATATTCCTTATTTGTGAGTCTCTTCCGACGAAACTGTATAAGCCACTGGACTAATAACTAACATTAAGAAAAAGCAGAATTCTACTCCTAGTATATTTTGCTAGATTTAATAAATTGTGTTAAATTGTCACTTACTACGGCTCTTACTACATTAAACACTTTCTCCTTACGTTCGATAGACAGAAAACTTACAATGAAGGAAAGTAAGTTAATTTGGTAAGATCCGCATGCAATTTTTTTTGACTCTACGACAGACGGCCGCCGAGTCAAAGTCATAGAGTCTATGACACTTGATATTGCCTCGTTTTTGGGCGAAACACGAGTCGTGTTCTCGATTTCAGTTGTGTATATTATCTAGTGGTAGTATTGTAGTGGTTGGTGGAGGGTACCAGGTGGCGATTCCTCGTGGCGGAGTTAGTTTGCTGGTGCACGCTACTGAGGGAGAGCGGGCGGTGCTCTTCAAAAACTAGGTAATATACACCATTTTTATATTTTTCATGCGGATCTTAGCCGATTAACTTACTTCCCTTCATTATAATGGATTTCCGCAAAGTAACGCCTGATTCTATTAACTATAGAAAACTTACAAACACAATCTCGCATCATCATCATCATTTCAGCCTATCACTGGTCCACTACTGAACACAGGCCTCGTCCATAGATTGTCGCAAAAGTTTGTGGCTCTCATTTCATTCACGCATCATTGCTTTGGTAGAAGTCGTAGAAACATTAAGGGCTAGAGGAAAAACTCTGAATTATTTTGAAACTTTAGTAAACGTAAGCTCCATTGAAGGTTCGAATGCTAACTCAGAAAGGAACAGCAGCAACCATAATAGCTAAATTCAGATCCGGAAACCAATCATTTGTTTGTAGTAAGTAAATGTTTTGGCTTCTACTGAGTTTAAAACGTCGAATCACACAAAGGGGAAAAAAGTCGACCATGTCGCTATGGGTATTGTCGGCCATGTATGTTTTCTCTAAAAGATTATTCTAAAATTTTCTTAAGTCGCTATTTGCGACCAAGCTACTTTATTTCAAACGAATGACGTGAACGCGTTTATTACTTCTACAGCAATTAAAAAGATACAATAACCAATAACCTTAGATTTAAAGAACCGCGCTATCTAATAAACAATTTTAAATTGTTTTTTTTTTTAATTGTGTGTCTGTTATGTATCAAATAAACGTCTTTGCAGAAATAACTCATGGATGACTCATGAACGACAAGACAGGCTTACTTAGTATGACGCCGTAGGATAATACCTGACATTATACTATTGTCCTTTTGCAAAAAAAAAGATTTTTGTTAATAATAAGTCCTGTTGCTTGGCAACGGCCGTCTCTCGTGTTTTGGAGCATAGGCCACGCTACGACTAGATTCACCAAGCTGCCTCAGGTGCGTCCTAGCGAATTAAACACGTCCCCGCCTTGTCCTCGCAAAAAGGTTCCTCAATTTACATAAATAATGGAGACTTTACTTAGTACTGATTTGCCACGTGCCCGGCGGCGAAGGAAAACATCGTGAGAAAACATGCATTTCTGAGATTTAAAAAATATTTCAAGGACATGCGAAGTCCGCCAACTCCCGTTGGAGCTGCGTGGCGAACTCTTCCCGGCTCTAAAAACCTTCTCAGAAATGACAGGAGGCTAGAAGAACATTTATAGGCTCTTACTTCACTTATTTTACTTAAGTTAATTTTATAAACTGTTACTTTTTATAGAAAATTTTAATAACTAGATTTCTTACTTGTTCTTTCCCGACTACAATAAGTCTTATGACGATTCGTTTTTTGTATATATTGTATTCTAAAGATATACTACAATCAACAAGTCTATTCAACATTTAGGGCTGAATGAATTATGTACTCAGCTAGTTTGAATACCGTGCTGATAATGTTTTTGTAGCGAATGTTTTTTTTTTCTTTACTTATCAAACCAAGTAATAAAAAAGCTATTATCAATCGTGAAATATATATCAATGGTGCTAGAATAAGTAAATTATATTATCTACGTGGTACATATTAGTATCGTAAAATAAATCAATAGTAAACTATTTTGATTCAAACGAATCTTAACTCAATAATCATATTGAATGAAAAACAGCAGCATTTTCCTGGAATATCTGTGTGTTTGGGGGGACCGCAATGAGAGCATCAAACTTTTGTGGCAATCTATGGGGGAGCGCTATGTTCAGCAGTGGACTAGTGATACGCTGATATGATGATGATGAATCATGATGTTCTCCTAGCCGATTTCGACCACGGCGACAACTGCCGACTACTGTCGAGAGCCATCAACTGCGCAGGAGATATTATAGTGCCACAAGTGTACGCAAAAACACAGAGGCACTCACTCGTACCAACCTTCCCGCGCCCGATGTAACGCTGATGCGATAAAATCGGAGGTAGGCTAGGATGCAGTGTCAGAAACACGGGGACAATAAAAACCAGACCCGAAAACCAACAATTTATGTTTTAGCACAAATGTTGGCTCCGGCTGGGATTAGAACCCAGGACCTCGCGGCTTAGAAGTCAGGTTCTCTGACCACTAGGCCACGCTGTCGTCAATGATGAATCATATTATTATATTAATACATTAAGAACTCACATGCATCCACTCCGCCATCTGGCTGCAATAATTGTGTACTACCAATTAACACATGGGTGGGATCGAAAACTGATGAACATTGGCTTCTTAGACTGTCACAAAACACAGTCCCACCACCAGCATTCATCGACTCCCCGCAAAATCGTGCAGATCGTCGCTCCATCTAGTGTAGAAGCTCTACACTGCGTTTGCCGGTACGAGGTTACCGAGAACCTTTTCTCTCGGTTTCGAACGGTTATCGGTTTGACGGAATATGCACGGCCCATTTCCTCTTCAGCTTGCTGATCCTTAGGGCTACGTAAAAGGCCATTAATTTTCCTCTCAAGCCTTATTTTCTCGGTAAATATACGGATAAGGATTATGTTTTAGTGATACAGGTATTACGGCTTCTTGCAGAACATTTCTCGAATCATATTCTTATAACACTTTATGAATTTATTGCTGCTTCGACCGGTTCACATTCTTATTTATCTAAAAACTTGGTCGCTGTCACGAAAGTCGCGTTGTTTACTTTTTTACTACTATGGTCACAAAAATCACGGAAATCTTTTGGTTATGAAATTGAAATTTCTCTTGTTTTTATTTTATTTAAATATTGGATAAAGTGACAAAACGAGCAAAACGATCACCTGATGGTAAGTGCAACGTTTGCCCATAACAGATGCTGTGCTTGTGTGTGTGAACTCAGAATATTTCTGTGTAGCACCACACTGCGCCCTGACGGGTGACCCCTGAGACATAAGTTCTTAAGTCTCATATGCCCAGTGATTACGCTAGCTCTCAGTGCCCTTCAGACCGAAACACAGTAATGCTTGCACACTACTGCTTCATGGCAGAATAACTGGCCCTGGGGTGGTACCTGCCTAGACGGATTCCTGCATAGGAATCCTACCACCAGTAATAATGGAAATTCATTTAATATGTTACACTTAATGAATTTCCATTTATTTTTTATACCATCATCTAGTTACTTTCTTATAATAGGTTATTAGATATAATCTTGATATCAATCTTCCAAAGGTTAAATGGTTATTGAAATTAATATTGACCTAAGAGTATTGTTCACGTGTTTACTTTTTATTAACCAAAGAGTGAATGCTCTCTGGTCTAAAAATATATGATTTCGAAAGACTTTAATAATAAATTGCCGAAAGTCTGCATCGGTGAGGTGATAGCCGAGTAAATTATGACCGCATTTATCTTCTGGGGGTAGTAAGGTCAGACTGACCTTCGAGTTATGAAGGCTATTTGTTTTTATTATTTTTTTGCTCAAATATTTGTTTTGCACATAATTCTAATAATTATATCTGCTCAACATAAATACATACATACATAGAGTCACCTTCCCATAGGGGTAGGCAGAGACCACAACTTTCCACTTGCTACGATCCCGGCACACATCTTTAGTTTCCTCTACTTTCATTAGTGTTTCCATACAATCAAGTCGGTTGCGGGTACTTTAGACGTGGCCTTTCCTTTCGACATAAATAACTCACGTTTTGTGGTCCAGTATAAAAAATCGTAAGTTTGGATGGGCATTTTCTTAAATTCGTATTCAAGACAAAGCATATTGCTTAGATTTGAGCCGCACCTCTTGCTGAACTTGTTGAGTATCGTAAATTTTATATTAAATTGGAACACATCTTTATTTTTATTTTAGGTAAAGTAACAAATGACTTCATTTGATGGGAACTGATCACTAAAGAATGACGTAAACATTTGGGTGCATTTCTCTTTTACAAAAATTTATTCAGATGTTCCACGAAGATGCTGCCCATCTCCTGGTTTTCATTTTTCCTCTATATATTAGGTTAGTAATATATTGATTTTACTAACCTAATCTATTTGTTAATCTATTTTTTACATTGTTTAATATTAGTTTCAAATCCGTACTAATGTTATAAACGCGAAAGTAACTCTCTCAGTACTGTGTCTTTTGTTTTTTATTTCATAAAAGTGACGGAACGAGCAAAACGTTCACCTGATGGTAAGTTCAACGTCTACCCATAACAAATGCTGTGTCACCCAGAAAATTACTGTGTAACACCACACTGCGCCCGTCACCCTGAGACATCAGTTCTTAAGTCTCATATGCCCAGTGACTACGCTAGCTCACAGTGCCCTTCAAACCGAAACACAGTAATGCTTGCACACTACTGCTTAACGGCAGAATAACTGGCCCTGGGGTGGTACCTACCTAGATGGATTCCTGCATCTCTGTCTGTTTGTTACCTTTTCACGGACGACGAAATTGGCACATATTTTTTATCCCGGAAAATGTCGACTCGAACGAATTCGCAGGCATCAAGTTAGTAATATATAAAATAAAATTTATGCTTTATTTGATACTTCAAATGTACGTTGCTATTCAGGAAACGCATGGTCAGAGTCCTCGACTTCTATGGACCCCGGGTTCGAATCCCAGCCGGAGCCAACTATGGATATGTGTAACTCTGGTTGGATTTGTGATCGCTTATTATTATTAAATTAATATTATTATATAATTATTTATTTAAATATTAACACACTTTATATAAAAATGTTTAAAATATTTAAATAAAACTAATTTTTACGGATTTCATTGCGTTTAATTGTTTACTATTTATTACCCGACGTTTCGAGCGCTTTACAGCACCCATGGTCGCGGGGGGACTGAGGTGACAGATGTCCCGATGTCAAAGTTACCTTCAGCTTTTAATTATTATTTTTTGTCCGATCTACGCAGAAAGAGCTGTGTGTGGTTTGCTTGCTTTTTGATTTAATATTATTAATTTTGACCAAATCAGACCAAAGCCGTAAAAAATATTTTACTGTAAATGTGTAGTATTCGCGTAAATATAAGAAATCGTTATGTTTAAGATACATTAAAGATATTTATAGAACAAAATATAAGTTTTTATAAAAGAAAATACTGTATAACTGTTTATACCGCTATACAATATTTTTTGAAGCGTAGTTTCATAATGCACGTTTGGGATCAATCCCAATCTTCGCTTTTATAATATAAACCTAAATATATATTTTCAATGATGTGATTGCTGTTAGCCTTTTTGGCTTTTACAGGTTCATCGGATACTGTGCTCACGGGCCAGGGGCCTGCGTGTCAGGTTTGGTTTGACTCATACATAAATACATAAATAAAACTCCTAGGTAACATCCAAATTCGGTCTCTGTCATAAACCTTTTATAATTTTCTTTTTGCTACCGTGCTCAAAGAAGTTTCACTACGAAAACGTTGCTCCACTTGAGGAGTTCTCTTATATCGTGGGTGCATTTACAGGCATAAATTGCACAACAACTAACACGAAGATCCGAAATAACTATCTCTAGATCACATCAATAACAATTTCGTGCGGGAATCGAATCCGCGACCCGTAGTACAGAAACCAATCGCTCAGCCACTGCGCCAATCGGGCGATGACGAATTCGTTACTGTTACTTATACGAATCCTTCGTCTAAGAGCCAAAAAAAACTTTCTGGAAGATACAGTGAGGCGAGACGTGACAATCCTTTTCGTTTTGTGCTTGACTATTACCGTACAGTCGCGGCGAAAGTTTTCAAGTGCTTTTTTTAATGAAAACAACTTTTTTGTTATTACTTTGTTTTCCAACTTGGTTAATGCTTTTAATTTTTTTCAGTTTTATTTGTTGATTTCTTCTTTCTCAATTCTGTATGAGTGTGTCTACATCGTTATCATCGTTAAGAGCGTTATTAAAGTCGACAGAACGTTTTTAACAAAACAAATGTATGTACAAGTAACTACATATAAACTGCCCACACTGGTGGTAGGATTCCTATACAGGAATCCGTCTAGGTAGGTACCACCGCAGGGCCAGATATTTTGGCCGTGAAGCAGTAGTGTGCGAACATTACAGTGTTTCAGTTTGAAGGGCACTGTGAGTTTGCGTAATCACTGGGCATATGAGACTTAAGAACTAATGTCTCAGGGTGTCGGGCGCAGTATGGTGCTACACAGAATTGTTCTGGATACTATTTGGCACAGCATTTGTTGTGGGCAGACGTCGCACTTATCATCAGGTGAACGTTTTGCCTCGTCACTTACTACAATTAAGAAAAGTTCGTAGTATTGTTTTTTCTTTAGCCAATTTAGCGATGTACTTCTAGAATCATTATTAAGCTTATATGATATTCCAGTAATCGCGAAGCATTCAAATACTCGGTCGGATAATAAAAGTCGAGAAACTTTCCCTAGAATTAAATCCAACAGTCTCAAAAGTTTCGCTGCTATTTTCACATCTTAAAACATTGCCAGTTCTTGGTCTTTGGAAACTAAGTTCGTATTAGTTATGAACTTCCAGACATTATCATCTGTATTCCACGAAATAAGCTAACTTTCTTTATCCGGTTGAAAATAACATAGTCTTATCTTACTACAATAATAAAGCCGGGGAAGTTGTGTGTCTGAATGCAGGAATCCGTCTAGGTCGGTACCGCCCCAGGGCCAGTTATTCTGCCGTGAAGCAGTAGTGTGCAAACATTACTGTGTTTCGGTTTGAAGGGCACTGAGAGCTAGTGTAAACACTCGGTATATGAGACTTAAGAACTGATGTCTCAGGGAGACGAGCGCTCTGTGATGTCACACTGAAACGACACAGCATTTGTTATGGGCAGACGTTGCATTTACCGTCAGGTGAACGTTTGGCTCGTTCCGACACCTTATCTAATAAAAACATCTCAGGAGATACTAATCTGATTTGAAAAAATCTTAAATAGCTCGTTTATTAACAAAGGTTTTAAGCTGTAAAACTTAATGCTACAGCCTTGAAAGCGCGCACGTTGAGAACCGAACATTACCGACAAAGGCAGAAGTCGGCAAGGCACCATGCCATAGAACAGAATAGAATAGAATAAATTTTTATTCAATATAGATTATTTACATAATACTTATTGAAAGTCATTTTTTTTTTCTTCTTTTTAAACTACACTGGTTCGCAAAAAATGCCTCTGTCCTGGGAAGAACCAGTAAGAAACCCAGCGGGCTTATTTTTTAGTAATCATAAGTAATCATACAATCCATACTAATATTTTAAATGCGAAAGTAACACTCTCTGTCCCGCTGTCTGTTTGTAACCTTTTCACGGTTCAACACACTTGACATGCGATACTTTTTATCCCACGAGATATTCAAAAAACTGGGGTGCACTCTGCTGGCTGGCACGTGCAGGTGGGGTTAACATAGACACGGTCATGGTCACTTTTTCCCATATACGGGGTAGGCAGGGACCACACCAGTAGCCCCCGCGGGAATCAAGACTTGACGGGTGGCGAAAAACTGTTACTGCTCATTGCGCTCCCACGAGCAGTATAGTGACAGCATCGCATATTATGGTATTATTCTGCACGAATTAAAGCGGTCTGTACAGCACCTTAGTCGCCTTTTGCGAGACCTCGGAAGGAAAAAGGTTGGTGTTATTTTACCCTGCCGGACATCAAACGAAATCATAAACGAGCCAAGTAAGCATTCAGATGTTAATACAACTGTCAACTTTAGTTGATCATGCGACTGTTGCAAAATTTGGGCACCGTGATTCCGCGCTTCAATGCCGGGCTTTTGCAACATTATGCATTTATTGGGTCTTTCAAAGTGCAATCATAATATGAAAGCGTATTCTGTTTAGATTGTTAGATACGACGCACCGACTTATCGTCGTTCGTTATCATATACCAAAAGGTCGCCTTTAAAAAAAAATTTTAGTGTTGTCAGTATAGTCTGAAAGTGATACGTCAAAGTAAAAATATATTGTTTATAATAAAAGAATGCATAAGATTTATACTGTACTGTGAATGCGTTTTCCATATATAAATTGCACCAGTAATAGCTGTCTGTTAGCCCTGAAAATATTTGTCACGTGCGAATCGAACCCGCGACCCACAGCGCAGAGCTTATTGCTTAGCCAACGGGCCAACCAAGTTGACTAATTTTGAAATTCAGTGTAAGACATACAGCATATTTTGTATAATAAATATATAAAACTTCATGCCTATATTTTAGACAATAACATACATACATACATAAGATCACGACTGTATCCCATAAGGGGTAGTCAGAGACTGGGCACTCACTGCAAAAACAGATGACTGCCACAATCCACGTTTCACCAAAACAATATGCACTTGGTGTGATAGGTGGTGAACCCATCGCCACCATGCGCTGTTGGGTGCACAGTGCAGTTTAATTCTAATTAGACAATAAACACAATAAATATCTAAAGTTATATTTGTAACCGAGATTATTTTTATTCCGTAACGATATTTAATCATTATAATCATAGATTAATGATGAATAATACAATTTGTATTGTCGCCTGACGCAAATAATTAGCAAATATAATCTACGTATGTTGCTAGTCGAAATTAAATGTTAAATTTTTTGTAGCTTTTCGGTCCCAGTCGGCTTACATATTTAATTGTCGGTAAATTTTCGTTCAATTAACCACAAATTGTATCATTTGGTAAAATTAGACTAGAATTTACTTCATTTTATTCCCTGTAATACTAATAATGCTGAGCGCCTGCGTATTTGCGTATAGCAATTTGTAATTAAACAAACAATTTTTTTTTATTGTATAAACCTAATGGTAAGTGCAACGTCCGCCCACAACAATAGCTGTCTCACCCAGAGTATTTCTGTGTGACACCACACTGCGCCCGTCACCCTGAGACATCAGTTCTTAAGTCTCAAATGCCCAGTGATTACACTAGCTCACAGTGCCCTTCAAAGCGAAACGCAGTAATGCTTGCACACTACTGCTTCACGGCAGAATATCTGGTCCTGGGGTGGAACCTACCTAGACGGATTCCTGCATAGGAATCCTAACACCAGTTAGTTTTTAAAAATGTATAATATTTCTTATTGCATTTAATACATACATACATAAGATCACGACTTTATCCCATAAGGGGTAGTCAGAGACTGGGCACTCACTGCAAAGACAGATGATTGCCACAATCCACGTTTCACCGAAATAATATAATGCACTCGGTGTGATAGGTGGTGAGCCCATCGCCACCATGCGCTGTTGGGTGCACAGTGCAGTTTAATTCTAATTAGACAATAAACACAATAAATATCTAAAGTTATATTTGTAACCGAGATTATTTTTATTCCGTAACGATATTTAATCATTATAATCATAGATTAAGAATTTTACTTATTTTTTAGGGATGATCTAAGCCGGCAGATCTCCGGCAGAGTAGCCTCTTTCCTCCCGAGGTGCCGTAAGAGGCGACTAAGTATGACTGAGTATGTATAATCTTTGTTCGTGCAGAAAGTATAAATTTTTTGACTCGTACTAAAAAGCGACGTGATTCCAGTCACGTCTCGTTTCTCGCCTCTCGTTACCGGTGTGGTCTCATGTTTCTACCTCACACGGAGTACTGTTCTTATCTCTCAGCGGGGGTATTCCAGTTCGCCTGCCAAGCGGGGCAACTATTGCAAAATCTTCCCAAAATGAGAGCTACAAACTTTTATGGCAATCTATCGGGGAGGCAAATGTTCAAATGATGATGGGCGGTGGTAATCATTCACCATCAGGTGAATCACTTGCTCCTTTGCCGCCTCTTCTATAAAAAGCAAACATTTGCTGTGATTGAACTAACAAAGGACGTCAAAATGTACAACTAAAATATCTCAGAAGATAAGTGCTGTACTCTGCGTAGTATGTAAAACCGGGCGATGTCAGCTCAATTCGGCGTTGCAAACTAGCTACTAACTTAGTTTACACACGAGAACTCCATACCCATAATTCTGGTGATACTTTGCTATATATATGTAAATTCTTGTATGTATTTAAAGTCGAGAGAGCCTTTGTGAGTGCAGTTGTGGTTAAAATAAAAGCAAAGGCAGTGTGTGCATCGAAATAGCGATGCTGTTTTTATATTTCTCAAAACAGATGGTCCGTTATGTACTATTGAAGTACTATGGTACAGTATGTTGAAAAAATAATAAAAATAAAATCATTTACTCATAGTATTATATTGTATTGAGTAAAAGAATGCGATAATAGGAATATTTTTCTTTTTTTATATTGTTTTTTCTTCTATTTACTTATATCTTGTGTGCACACCTCCGTCCTTTTTCTGTTAATAAATCTCCTTTATCGAAGGTTTGCCTGGAAGAGATCGCTGTTTAGCGATAAGGCCACATAAGGTTGTACATATTTAGTTTCCATATTATTGTATTTTTTCTTCTTTTATGTGTGCAATAAAGAGTATAATAAACTAATAATAACGCGACATATTTAAAAAAAAATTAAAAACACTTGACACAAAACGTCAAAACTGACATTTGACAAGCAAGTTCATGGTGAACAATAATGTAAAGAGTTTCTTTTGTTAGAAAATATTAATGTCCAATTAAAATAAAGATTTTATTTTTCACGCTTTTTATACATACATACCCACTCACGCAGCCCACTTTTCGCACTCGTGGGAAACTAGCCGTGACGGGTGACGAACCACGTCGTCGCGATTTTGGTACGAGTCAAAACATACTTAGTCTCCATTGGCGTGCTCACGAGTGACAGCATTGCATATTATGGTGTTACGTCAATTTTGAATGCAACGTTTCTATGTGTAATGTATTAAACTGAAACGTTTTTGACGCAAAAAGTACGGAAAAAAGGTACTTGGCTGAAGAGCTTGGCTTGTTCTTATTTAACATTAATGTTTAATGTTAAATAAGAACATTAAAGATTTGTGGCAAAATCCCCCAAAATGAGAGCTACAATCTAGGGGGGAGGCCTGTGTTTAGCAGTATATTAGTGATAGGCAGAAATGATTATGATGGGACCAGGGCCAGTTATTCTGCCGTGAAGCAGTAGTGTGCAAGCATTACTGTGTTTCGGTTTAAAGGGCACTGAGCGCTAGCCTACTCATTGGGCACATCTCAGGGTGACAGGCGCATTGTGGTGTCACACAGAAATTGTCTAGGTGACACAGCATTTGTTATGGGCAGACGTTGCGCATACAATCAGGTGAACGTTTTGCTCGTTTCGTCACCTTATCCAAAAAATTCTAAATCAAGCAAAAATTCTATACTAAAAAAAATTAAAAAAAAATTCTATTCTAAAAAAAAATTAAACTACAGCCACGTGTACTGAGTTGTAAGCACTCATTTTATTGAAATACAGCCCATTTAGAAAAACAATCTAAATGTAAGCTGTTTATCTAAATTCGAGAATCAAAATTGAACTAAACTGGCGTAACCGATAATTCCTAAGTTGCTAGTCATCTTGACATCGAGCGATGTCAAGAGTTTTTAACCGGATTCGAAAAAGGATGTGGATCCCAATCCGTCTGTATATATATTTTTATATGTCTTCGGGCATAACTTCTTTGTTTATGAACCGATTGTAATGATTATATTTTATTAGAAAGGGGGTATAATAAAGGGTGGTCCTACATATTTTGGTATTTTAGTCAAGTTCGGATGATGGGATCCATGAGAAAATCATGAAACTATTTGGGCCTGATGCGTTGAGTCGATTTTTTTATTTAATATTTTTGCTTCCCAACTCGTATAATTTTAATCACAGGATGTTTAAACTAAAAATAAAGTATTGATTTTAGAAATTCTTTATGAAAACTTCAACTACTTTTTCTGGTGGTAGGATTCCTACGCAGGAATCTGTCTATGTAGGTACCACCCCAAGTTCAGTTATTCTGCCGTGAAGCAGTAGTGTGCAAACATTGCTGTTTCGGTTTGAAGGGCACTGAGAGCTAGAGTAATCACGGGGCTATGAGACTTAAGAACTGATGTCTCTGGGTGACGGGCGCATTGTGGTGTCACGCCGAAATTTTCTGGGTGGCGCAGCATTTGTTGTGGGCAGACGTTGCACTTAACATCAGGTGAACGTTTTGCTCGTTTCGTCACCTTTATCAAATAAATAAAAACCAACGTACAAATTTATAGTGCCAGCACTCATGCTATGTAGAATACTTAAATAAGTGGGTCTCACTTGTCGGTGCGAACTTTATAACTTCCAAGGCGGCTGACTTGCAACTTCGGAAACCAGTTTACAACTAAGATTTCTCGTTAAGTTTTAAGGCAAGATTTCTCTTAGTCGAAACGAAGTGAGCCGGCTATATTTTTATGAAAGAGACGCTGAGAGCAACGAGACGAGTTAACCGTTCACGTAATGATTTCGTTTTTTTATGGGATAAAGTGACGAGGCGTTCACCAGTCAACGTCACCCAGAGACATTAGTTCTTAAGTCTCATACATACATACATAAGATCACGACTGTATCCCATAAGGGGTAGTCAGAGACTGGGCATTCACTGCAAAAACAGATGACTGCCACAATCCACTTTTCACCAAAACAATATAATGCACTTGGTGTGATAGGTGGTGAGCCTATCGCCACCATGCGCTGTTGGGTGCACAGTGCTGTTTAATTCCTTACTCGCCTTTTACGAGATCCATTGGATGAGATGGAGTGGTATTATTCTTTTAACGAGCCGCCACCACACGGCAGCTTAAGTCTCATATGCCCAGTGATCACACTAGCTCTCAGAGCCTTTCAGAATGAAACACAGCGATGTTTGCACAGAACTGGTTTACGGCAAAGAACTGGTCCTGTGGTGGTACCTACCTAGTGGTAAGTGCAATGTCGGCATCGGAGCAATGTGGACTTACCTTACCTAGTAGGGGACAGCCAAGATATAGTGTTATTTGCTGATAATATATCTTTGATTTTTAAGATAAAACGTCAGCTTTTATTATATGACGAGGTGAATAATGCTATTTCTAAATAAGTACATTAGTTTAACATTAACAATTTGCTTTTAAACGGCAATAAAACGAAATTTATTAAATTCACAACAGCAGATGTTAAACGATTAGATATAAATGTGCTTGTAAATGGGGAAGAGTGGAGCCTTGTGGATATTACATTGTTTTTAAAATAAATTAAAAGAAAAAATTTTGCTCGCTGGGTCTCTTGCTGGTTCTTCCCAGGACAGAGGCTTTTTTGCGAACCAGTGTAGTTAAAAAAAAGAAATTAATGACTTTTAATACGTATTATGTAAATAATCTATGTTGAATAAAATTATTCTATTCTATTCTTTTGTCATTAGAGAGAAAAAACAATCTTCAAATGGCATATCAAATATTTTGATACAGGGTTAAGGGCGAAAAAAAGGATAGATTAATGTTATATAGATATATACTATTTTATTTCATTAATAGTTTTTTACAGAAATTAGTCATTCTCAATGTTCTAATCTACATCATCATCATCATTTAAGCCCATCACAAGTCCACTGTTGAGGATAGGCCTCCCACATAGACTGCTACAATACGCGGTTCAGAGCCACCTTCATCTATTGACTTCCCGCAAAACCGTGTAACCTACACTGCGTTTTCGTTATTGGTTCTGGTTCTAACTAAACATATAGTAAAACTAATATAGATAAAACTACGAATATAACTTATTCATAACAGAATAGATAGTAACCAGTTACCGAGGAAAAAGGAATGGATGTGGTAATAAACGTCATTTTCCGACATATTGTCGCTGCCTCGACTTTTTATCTACTCGTTTATAGTTTATAGTTTGAGAAATGGTGTAAGTTTGTACGCGGTATCTTAATGATCGAAGTCATGGAGAAGTAATAACGGCAGCTAATCGGAGCTATTAAATTATTTACAAAATTACGACTAGTAAAGGAGAGAAAGTTAATTTGCTAAGATCCGAATGCAAAATGTAAAATGGTGTGTATTACCTACTCGTAGTTTTGAAGAGCACCGCCCGATCTCCCTCAACAGCGTGCACAAAAAAACCAATACCGCCACCGGGAGCCGCCCCCAGATACCCTCCACCACTAAAACTAATTTTTAACGCATTTTATCGCATTCAATTTTGAACTATTTATAAGTTACGTATACGTATTTATAGTTAAGTATACGTTTCGAGAACTTTACAGTACAGTACAGTAGAATTATATTTTTGCAGGAGTATACAAGCTTGTTTGTGAATGTGGTCTCTCTTACTCAGGTCCAACAAAAAGATCGATGAACGCATCGTCGCTCTTCCTAGGAATTCTGCAGTCTGTGACCATGTGAGAAGATGGTTCAGCATTACCACCGGCTTGAAATCCTATAACGATGAAAATAAAATTAAAAACGAAGCATACGACACAGTGAGCTCTTTCTGGGTAGATCAGACCAAAAATAATAATTAAAAGCGGAAGGTACCCCGGGCTAACTACATATGACATCAGGACATCTGTCACCTCAGTCCTCCCGTACTGTAAAGCGCTCGAAACGTCGAGCTATAAATAATTCAAACAAAAACACGATAAAATCTGCAAAAAAAAAGGTTTTATTTAAATGTGTAGTATCCGCGTTAATATAAGAAATCATTAAATAATGACACATTCACAGTAGTTTTTAAAACCATTATCATATCTCTCACTTGCTTTAGATCTCCCACTTTAAAATCTTCATCATAAAAAATTTGAAGATGCGCGAACACGTCCCACTTTATGTGCAAACTACGCCTCAAAACACTTGCAAACCAGACTGCACTGACCACTTTGCATTTTTCATCGTATTTACCTTGTCGAGCGTCCCCTGGATCCGTTCGCATTAGTTCCAACTTTCGCAGTTCTACGATCGCACATTGCGGCATGACACAAAATTTTATAACTATTACCTGGATGACTGATTCCAACACTGTGCGCTTTGCCAGAAGCTTTCAGCCATGCGATTTCTATGCAGGAATAGGTCTAGGTAGATACCACCCCAGGGCCAGTTATTCTGTCGTGAAGCATTACTGTGCAAACATTACTGTGTTTCGGTTTGAAGAGCACTGTGAGCTAGTGTAATCACTGGGCATATGAGACTAAAGAACTGACGTCTCTAAGTGATTGTGCGCAGTGTGGTGTCACTCAGAAATATTCTGGGTGACACAGCATTTGCTATGGGCAGACGTTACACTTACCATCAGGTCAACGTTTAGCTCGTTTCAACACTTTATCACTTTACCTTCAAGAACAGAGTCTACTCTTTTCTCGAAGGCTGGTGACACACCAGGAATTTCCCTGGTATTGCGGATGTTCATGGGTGCCTCTTCTACATAAAAAAACGTTGCGATCAACATTTGCTTTTAATGAAAATTATACATAAATAGAGTGGAGCTTACAATAATACAAATTGATTTTTTTTCGTCTATATTATCATCAATCCATTATTGGCTGCAAAACAGGCTAACGCCTATATTATTAAGTTATATAGAATAATTCTATATCTTATACGATATTTTACATACAACATTTTAGTAGTTCAAAGGATAATAAAATAGATAGAAACTTTCCCTCAGGCTAGATTCAGCAGTCTCTAAAGTTTCGCTGTTGTTTTCACAGATTAAAGCATCGCAGGTTCTTGATCTTTAGAAACTAAATTCAAAATAGTTACGAATTACGATCATCTTTACATTTCCATGAATTCTCTTTCGCATTCGCGTCTCAGTTGGAGTTCAATCACAACTCAATTATTATTATTTATTTTGACTTTGGATTGCTTTAAAGTAGACGTTCGCGTGTGTTTACGGCTCTAGAGAAAAGTAACCCTTCATCTCGTAGGTGACGTTAAAGTCGACAGAAGGTCAAAAACCAGGGGATGGGCAGCTTAACCTTTTTTTTGACCTCTCAATAAATAAACTACGTTTGCCAATTCGCCTGCAAAGCGTGGCAACTATGGCAACATCCCCCCAAAATTGGAGCTACGAACTTTTGTGGCAATCTATGAGAGAGGCCTATGTTCAGCAGAGGAAAGGCTGAAATGATGATGATGATGCGACTAGGGATTTGTCGATTTTATTTCTTTAATATTATATCAAAGAAACTTCATTAGCCTGACAAAAGTCCGCTACTACCTACGATCGGGGGTGGGCTAGGATGCAGTGTCCAGAACACACGGACAATTACGACACAACCAGAAAACAAACATCTTGTGTTTTGTCACAAATGTTGGATCCGGTTGGCATTGAAACCCGGTAACCGCGGCGGGGTAGCCATTTATTCTACTCGTAACCACTAGACAACACGGTGGTAAGAATATTAACTGGCGTTTATACGTCTTATTATTGCAGCATTGTTCGTTACGCTGGTCCACCAGAGTTTAGAGAACATTGTAATCTTTATTAATATGTTATTTGCCGTATGATGGCGGCTTAGGAGAATCTACTTATCCATCTCGTCGCGTGAGTGTTGTAAAAGTCGATAGAAGGAAAATGAAAACCAGGAAATGGGCAGCAGCATCTTCCTAGAACATCTGAACAAATAAACTGCGGTTGCCAACCCTCCTGCCAAGCGTGGCAACTTTGGCAAAATCCCCCTAAAATGAGACCTACAAACTTAAGATAGGCTGAAATGATAATAATGTTTTGGGAATATGGGAAGTTTTTTTTTGAACTTAATGTAGTATAATTTAGATTATTACATTTCAAGGTAAAATCGGAGTCGACGTACTTGCATTTGTGTACAATAATTGGTTATGTGGTCTCCATTGAGCTTCCACGAATACTAAATAATTAAATTTTGAATTATTGTTTAATAAGTTTTAACTAGGAGAAGCTTTTCTTCTTAGTTATGAATAAGGAAAGCTCTAAGAAGAATAGTCTACTTACTGAGAAGAGTTATTTTGTAATTCATTATTATCCATTATCAACATAGTCAGTCTCACTAAGCATTCCTCTGCTGGGCATGACATTACACAAGTTCGTCTATTTCTATAGACTCAATTCATCATTCAATTATCAATCCCCGGCCCGAGCGGGAAGATTATTGCCCAGAGAACAGAGAACTTCAGGGTGACACAACATTTGTTACGGCCAAACTTTGCATCAGGTAAACGCTTCTATAAAAAATGTTACTAAAATTTACTTAAGTAACATTTTTTATAGAAGATATTATTTACTTTAATTACTTAAATCAAAAGATCCATAACGGAATGTCCTCAAATACCTGTTAGTACAGATGACAACAAAAGTTATTCGTGATTTTTTTAATTATTTCTTATTTTATAAAGTGATGAAACGAGCAAAACGTTCACCTGATGGTAAGTGCAACGTATGCCCATAACAAATGCTTTGTCACCCAGGAAATTTCTGTGTGACACCACACTGTGCCAATCACCCTGAGACATTAGTTCTTAAGTCTCATATGCTCAGTGATTACGCTAGCTCACAGCGCCCTTCAAACCGAAACACAGTAATGTTTGCACACTACTGCTTCACGGCAGAATAACTGACCCTGGGGTGGTACCCACCTAGACGGACTCCTGCATAGGAATCCTTCCACCAGTAAAAGTGAATAAAATTTCCACTTGAAAATTCCGCATACTGTTCCGACCGCGCTTCGCAAACTTACGTATTGTCACAGGTCTTTGAAAGTGCAATCGCAATGTGGATACAATATACAACAGACACAAAGCATCATAGGTTAGTTCGTTGTTACATATACTGCAAAGTTTGTTTTCATATTTAAACTTTAGCATTGTTCACACAACAGTCGTTCTAAAATTGATATGGCAATGTGAAACTGTATTATAAAGTTTAGTAACGTTTTTTTTGTGTAAGGAAATGTTCTTAATATTGCTGACGTTTAATTCTTTTCTATAGTGAATGGAGTCAGGCGTTACTTTACGTTACTTCATAGACTCTACGACAGACGGCCGTAGAGTCTATGACACTTGATAATGCCTCGTTTTGGGACGAAACACTTGTCGTGTTCTCGACTTCAGTGGTGTATATTATCAAGTAGTAGTATTGTAGTGGTTGGTGGAGGGTACCTGGTGGTGGTTCCTTGCTCTTCAAAGAACTAGGTAATATACACCATTTTTATATTTTGCATGCGGATCTTAGCAAATTAACTTACTTTCCCTCATTAATTCTTTTCTTTAGATATATGTAATGGATATAGAGTATAATTAAAATTACATCATTTGATTTTTTTCACTACAAACATAATACCACATACATACAATTACGCCTTTTTCCCCATTTAAGAGGTAGGCGTCACTTCCGTAGCCCACTTTTCGCACCCGCAAAAAAAGATACGTAACGGGTGGTGAAAATATTACCGCAACCAGCAACTGTCCCCAGATACCCTTCACCAATATGCAACGCACACCATTGAAGAAGAGAATACGACACGTGTTTCACCTTACATACTCGCAGTCATGCTTTTTCCTATATAACCAATATAGTGACAGCAGTGCCTATTATGGTGTTATTCTGCATGATGATGATGTTCTCCTAGCCGATGTCGACCACGGCGACAACTTCCGAATACTCTCGAGAGCCATTAACTGCGCAAGAGATATTATTGTGCCACAAGTGTACGCGCAAACACAGAGGCACTCACTCGTCCCCACCTACACGCGCCCGACGTTCACTTGATGTTAAGTGCAACGTCTTCCCGTAACAAATGCTGTGTCACCCACTGCGACCGTCATCCTGAGACATCAGTTCTTAACTAACTAACTAACATCAAGTCTTATATGCCCAGTGATTACCCTAGCTCTCAGTGCCCTTCAGACCGAAACACAGAAATGTTTGCATACTACTGCTTCACGGCAGGATAACTGAACTGCGGTGGTGCCTACCTAGACGGATTCCTGCATAGGAATCCTACCACCAGTAAGCCAATTATAAGCAAATGACCTAAAACTTTGTTTAGATCTCTCACATCGGCGACAATACGCGCAGCCCATCTTATGAGGGGCATTGTAACTTCCTTAGTAGACCCATTTTTTTTTATTTTTTTTTTATTTTTTAGTGTTACTCATAACTGACATAGAATTCAACAAACTAGGAATTTATTAAGTAGTTTCGAATACAGCATCTATATTAATATCGACATAACTTCTTGTTTTTGATACCCATTGAAAAAATATTAAGCCTCGATTGTAAAATCTTTACAGGTCAACAGCGTCAATATATCGCTGGATAGCGATAAGGCATGCTCTGGATTACGTTAAGTAGTTCTGCGACATCAAGCACCTTTGCTTAGAGCACGTGCGACTCTTCTGTTATATTTTCACGTAAAAGTAGTAATTTCAAAGAAAATTATATATTTATTTATTTATTTAATACTTTATTGTAAGACACCTTACTCTAAGGGGTTACAACGGGCGGACTTAATGCCTTGTGGCATTCTCTTCCAGTCAACCCTGGGAGAAGAAAATTTAATGTTGGCAGGTGCGAAACGGGCAATAATAAAAGAAAACATATATATACAGATACATACACATATACATACAATCATATATATACATACATAGATATTCATATACATACATACATACATATATATGTTTTTGGAAGAAGTGCTTTCACATTTTTTTTGCTACTTCATTTTTTACTTTCAAAAATAGCTACAGCAGATATGAACTAATAGCACTGATATACCAAAACCCTAGTCCTTGCGATCAAATAAACACTAATTTAATCTTATATCCACGGCATTAATCAGCTTTTTAAATAAATCAACTATCGTTCCACGGCGTTTTTTTTTAATTTGTTGACACGGCTGACGCGGTGCTAACCGAGATGAGCGCATTGTGCGCTCTTTTTTGGGGACATTTTTGTCGCCGACGGTTTTTTTAATATTTTTTTTTATATTTAACAAAGTGACGAAACGATCAAAACGTTCAACTGATGGTAAGTGCAACGTCTACCCAGAACAAATGCTGTGTCACCAAGAACATTTCTGTGTGACACCACACCGCGCTCGTCACACAGAGACATCAGTTCTTAGTCTCATATGCCCAGTGATTACGCTAGCTCTCAGTGCCCTTCAAACCGAAACACAGTAATGTTTGCACACCACTGCTTCACGGTAGAATAAGTGGCACTGATGTGTTACCTGCCTAGACGGATTCCTGCATAGAAATCCTACCACCAGTATCTAATGTTCTTTGTATGTAACTGAATAAGTATTTTCTGGTTAATTCCCGCAATACATCATCTAGCTACGTTTGTCGAAGCGTGCGAAATATTTTTAAATGACTTAGTAAATATGAGAAACCTCAGTAGTAAACTAGTATGGAGAAGTGGTAAGTTTGAAAGGTAAAGCTTGCACTGAGATGTGAGATCAACTAATTTCTAAATTCTACATTGCGCGATTGCTGGCACGATACTCTAAAATATAGGGTATTTTCTTATCCACCAGAATAATCATTAAAGTCCGATCTGAAAGTTTGACCCGAAAAGGCTAAGAGCCTTTTCGGGACAAACTTTCAGATGAACAGATTGTTATGGGCTCGGTTTGTGCAGTGGCTAAGCGATTAATTAGCTTTCCCACTATAGGTCGCAAGTGCGATTGCCGCACTGTAAATTTATTTTTATGGGCCACAGATAATTGTCTCAGGTGTACGTGTTCGTGCATGAGTTTATGTCTCTAAAACACGCCAACGATACAAGACAACCCCTAATGTGGGACATTATCTTTTTGAATTAAAAATATTAACTTAAAAGGTAACTAGAAAATTCTGAGGGTGCTAATTTTTTTATTTGAGACTTTATACCAGTTTGTATACGTTAATCTCGCGATAAACGCCTGTGTTACATCGTGTGGGCGTACAGCACCCCGGGCTATCTCTTTCAGCGGATCCTGACGAGGGTATGCATTATTACGTTGACAAATATACTTCCGAGTGTTTCGTGTAACTCGCCGCAATATTTTCAGCCGTGATCTTTTCACAGCTGGTGTGATATTTTTATAATTGGTATTAACTAAATAATTCTAACCGATAATTTTCTACCCGGCATGGTTATTTCAAATCTAATGGTCCCATGGTCAGAGAGTCCCCCCGTGACCATGGGTGCTGTAAAGCGTCCGAAACGTTGGGTAAAAATAGTTCAAAATTAAACGCGATAAAATCCGTAAAAAAGTAGTTTTATTTAAATATTTCAAATCTCCCTGCTTGGAAGAGGACAGTACAGTCCAGCAGACGGTGACACTACAATGATGGTAGGATTCCTATTCAAGAATCTGTGTAGGCAGACGGTGGTGGCACGGCCAGTTATTCTAGCGTGAAGTAGTAGTATGCAAACATTACTCTCTGAATGACACTGAGCTAGTGTAATTGCTGGACATATGACGGTAGAGAACTGATGTCTCAGGTTGACGAGCGCAGTGTGGTGTCACACAGTAAGGTTCTCGATGACACAGCATTTGTTATATTAGACTTTATCATTAACCGTATTTAAAATTCAGATATACAATCACAGAACGACATCTCCTTCTGCAGACTCTTAGACATTCTTAGACAGACCTCACAGTTCACTAATAGACAGGTTTATCCCAATGGCATGAGTTACCGAAATCGATATGCTCAGCAGGCGGGTAAGTAAAAGTAGTAGCAGCCTCTACACACCTTAGATGGAACGCTACTGCCAGTCACCTCTTTATGGTATGGATAACATAGTTTTGACATATCTCCCCCCCCCCCCCCCCCCGTAATGGGCTCTCGCCTTTTCGAAGCGAGGGGCTTAGTCACTCACGGTGAGGCCGAAGTCGGCCTGTGGCGTCAAGCTGGCCCGGCAAGGTTGCTCCGAGTGGGCTTCGCAAGCCCACTTTGGATGCGAACAGGAATACTGCTGGGAGAAGACCACAGACTCCGTGACCTCCGCATGGTGGACGCGGAGGAAGGTCGTGTGTTACGTCGCGCCTTACGAGAGAGGAGCGGAGCAGTCCTGTCCCGAGAAGGCGCCGCCGATGGTAAACGGCCGGCGCCGGTGGGGTCGCGGAGGTGTGCGCGGCAGTTCCCGTGACCCCGCCAACATGCGGCGAAGGCGGTACACCTTAGAGTTTTAGTCACCGACTAAATCTCTATGGTGTTCATGTCCAACATTACCGGTGCCGGCACCTCTAAAATTGTTCAGGAATTTTAAGTATTGATTTGATTTACCACTCTCTTTGCTCAGCGGTGAATGGAATATCTTGAGGAAACCTGCATGTCTGAGGAATATAAAATATTTCGAGAACATGTGAAGTCCGCTAACACGCATTGGGACGCAATGAGAAGGGCCTGTACTCAGGGGACATTATTAGGCTGTAACTTCTTTATATTTGGTATGGTAATTCGTCCATTTGTCGGACGCTACGAGATTGTTACTTTACCTTACACGCACTTGACTTCTAAGTTAAAGTCAAAATTTCTTTATTCAATTTAGGCTTGTTTAAAGCTCTTGTGAAAGTCAAAATCTACACCAGTTAAAAAAATAGGACCTTCTGAGAGAAGAAACTCTGGAGTTTTTCTTTCTTTTTCTATGCCATATTACCTAATCTAATTTATAAATTACATAAAAATTACATCATAACTTTAGTAGACATGGTGTTTGCAAGTGTGAGTATGATGAGTTATTTCCACACATCTTTTTCCTATATATAATGGTTCATTTTACAATACGCTTTCATCTAATAATGTCTTATTGATAAGTGTTTTTAAATTTACGTCCGATTTTAGTGTCACGTTTTTAGGAAGTTTAAGGACAGCCACGACATACACTTCTAAACAATGAAAACCACAAACTTCTATTTACAGACAAGCAACAACTAAAATAAAATGAGACCAAAAGAAGCTCCCTGGAGGAAACTTTAACTATTCAGCGGTAAAGAAATATTTTCTTTTTGTGACATTCGAGATATTCTAGATCTGCAACAATTGCAAAACTGTTTTTAACGTCGCGTTACAACTTCTGCTCTAGATTCTTGAGATTTGAAACAATAATAACTGTTGTAAAAAGTTTCCGTATGAAAATATAAACGGAGCTATTTTCGAAACTATGCAAATTTAAGCTTTGTTGATAAATAAAAAATGCCAAATATTTTTATTTTTTTTAAATAGTGGTATTATTAAACTTTAAGGTTTTCATAATGTTTTCTTTTATTTACGCGAATATTACACATTTAAATAAAACTATTTTTTACGGATTTTATCGCGTTTAATTTAGAACAATTTAGCGTTTAATTTAGCATATAGCTGATGTGAAGCATCGACGCTCTAGGAAGTCCGCAGTCTGTGACCATGTTCTGGATCATCCCAACCATTACATCAGATTTGATAGACCACAAATCCTTGCAAAAGAACACCGATTCCTACCAAGGATGATTCGCGAGGCTATTGAAATTAAAAAACTTCCTAATTTCAATAGGGAAGATGGTTTGGTATTACCACCGGCTTGGGATCCTATTATTAATAAAATTAAATCAAAAACCAAGCATACCACTGCAAGGCTTCAAGACACAGTAAGCTCTTTCTGCGTAGATCGGACTAAAAATAATAATTAAAAGCTGAAGGTACTCCGGGTTTACTATGACATCGGGACAACTGTCACCTCAGTCCCCCCGTGACCATGGTTGCTGTAAAGCGCCCGAAACGTCGGGTTAAAATAGTTCTAAATTAAACGCGATAAAATCCGTAAAAAATAGTTTTATTTAAGGTTTTTTTAGGAACTACGGATTTGAAAACTCTTCCAAGCCGGTAGGCCGATAACCGTCAACATTATCGGCATTATACTGGTGAAAGGATTCCTATGCAGGGATTCGTCTAGGTAGGCCAAAGTGGCAGTTTTTTTTTATTGAGTAAAGTGACGAAACTAGCAAAACGTTCACCTGATGGTAAGTGCAATATCCGCCCACAACAAATGCTGTGTCACCCAGAATATTTCTGTGTTACAACACCTGAGACTCACTTTCACTCACGTCACCCTGAGACATCAGTTCTAAGTCTCAAGTGGCCAGTGATTGCGCTAGCTCACACTGCCCTTCAAACCGAAACACAGCTTGCAATGCTTGCACACTACTGCTTCACGGCAGAATAACTGACCCTGGGGTGGTACATACCTAGACGGATTCCTGGCAAACATTGCTGTGTTTCGGTCTGAAGGACCAGTATTCCGCTCTCGGTGAGCTAGTGTATATACTTATCAGACTTAAGAACTCAATTTTCAATACAACAATACATGTGAATTTATCACACAAACGAAACAAAATGTACGTGTCCGTGTGTGGCCCGCAAATAACAAATTCTGGTGAAATTGTTTTTAAAGCAAAAACATTTCTCCTACATCGTAGGCGCGAAAAAACGAGCGCAATAAACTCCGCAGGTGTCCTGCTTAAATCTTTTTGATTGAAATATTATGTTAAAAAAGAATATTCCCAAAGGCAGGTTAAACATGCTCTCTGACGAAAATTCACGTCGCATCAAATCATGTACGAAAAGATATTCATCACACGTGATATAGAGCAACGAAGCACGACCGCGTGACTTCTATGCCGCAGGTCCCAGGGTCGAATCCCAGATACAGACTATACAGAGAAGTGTTACTTCTAGTCTGGTGGTGGCTTGTAAAACCGCTTGGTTGATGAGGTGTCCGACAGAGTAGAACAACTAAGGTATTGTACGGAAAGTCTTTATTTGTACAGAACAACACCATAAAAAGCAACGCTGTTACTATCCTGCTCGTGGGAACGCAATGGAGAGTAAGAATTTTTTTTGACCCTTACCAAAATGGCGGCGACGTGGTTCGCCACCCGTCACGTCTCGTTTCCCACGGGGGCGAAAAGTGAGTTACGTGTGTGGTCTCTGCCTATCCTTTATGTATATGTAAAACTCATTAACGATACAGGAGAAATCCTAATGGTTTTTTAGCCGAATATATCTGTATATACATACTAATATTATAAATGCGAAAATAACTCTCTATGTCCCTCTGTCTGTTTGTTCACGGTTCAACCACTGAACCGATTTTGACGAAATTTGGAACAGATATGCTTGCATCCTCCGGACGGATATAGAATACTTTTTATCCCGGAAAATAAATTAGTTTCCTAAGGATATTTAAAAAATATCTACGCGGACGAAGTCGCGGGCATCAGATAGTATTTTTTATATATGTTCGGGCATAACTTCTTTGTTTATGAACCGATTTTTAATGAATATTTTTTTAAGAGAACGAGGCTACTGTGATGTGGGGTGGTCCCATATAATTTTACTGGTGAAAGGATTGATATGCAGGAATAGTGTGGAAACATTACTCTATTTCGGTCTGAAGGGCACTGAGAGCTAGTGTAATCACTGGGCATATGAGGCTTAAGAACTGATATGTCACGGTGACGAGCGCAGTGTGATGTCACACGGAAATTTTCTGAGTAACACAGCATTTGTTAGGTTAAGTATAAAGTGACGAAACGAGCAAAACGTTCACCTGACAGTAAGCGCAATGCATGCCCACAACAATTGCTGTGTGATCCATAACATTTCTGTGTAACACCACACTGCGCCGTAAGATATGCCGACCACGTGACTGCGCCGTATGGCATGGTACCTTATGACCTGCATTCACAGTTCGCTCGTTATCGGTTACGTTCTGTTCTCAGCGTGGGGTACCACAAAGTTGCAGCGTAAAGTTTTATAGCCTTTAGTCTTCCTTAATAAACGGGCTATCTAATGGAAATTTTTTTTTTTCAAATCGGATAAGTATTTCTTGAGATTAACGCGTTCATACATACAAACTAATAACTTACATACATAGCTAATAACTTGACTGCTAGGCGGCATATCAGATAAAACTTGTACCAGATTTGAAGTTAGACCTCCATCAATACTACTGTGAAAACCGCATCCAATTTCTTACGGTAGTTTTTGCGTGACGCGCATACAAACATACAGACAAACAAACACCTTCATCATATTATTTTTTGTATATAAATACCATCACTTATAAATAAGGATCGGTTTTCGCATTATTTTTTTTCATCCCAAACCTTACTGGTTTGAGATTTATCAAACGGGGTTTTCACTGTTAGTTGGTTTATTGGCAAGGTTTCTAGCTAAAAGTAATGCAATTAATTCGTGAAAAGTAATTATACGCAGCTAAAGCCGCGATTAAAGCCAGTATGTAATATAAAACTCGGTCACAAATTCTCCACGAAGCATAAATGTTGTTGGAAATACGAAAGAGCAGTTTTTTAACGTTGGCTATCATAAAGACATGTGGAGCAAGATCGACTCTGAGGCACCCGAACGTGTCAAATCCCGCCCTTCATGAGCGTCATCATCAATATCATTGTCTGAAGATGAAGGCGTTCAGTCTTGTCAGCGAAATATATCGGTCATAGACTAAAGTTGCGCGTGTAAAAATGACTTACGTAATTTAAATTAAAAATTGTTCCTCTACTTGTATTTTATCTATTTTATAAAAGTTTCGAATAAAAACAGACTTCATATAAATATTACAGTGAAATGAAATTGCTAAATAACAGCCTAGAGATACTATTTTACGATTTTTTTTAAAACCATGCCCCGCAGTAGGATTTCTTCTGTGTCGTGGGTACGTTTTACAGACATAAATTCCACACTCACAAACTCCCAGACCCGGAACAAATACATCAGGCCATACAAATATTTGTTCCGTGCGGAAATCGAACCCGCGACCCGCGGCGTAGAAGCCAAGTGCCTAGCCACTGCGCCAACCGAGCCGACTTCTGATTTTAATTTTCTATCTGTCGACTTCTACGACAACTTCGGGATGAGATGGGGTGGTAGATTATCTTAAGCCCGTCAACAAACACACTCATTAACCCACATATCTTGCACTCACAAATATTCATAATTAAATGAACAACCAAAAAAGTACACGCCTATATTGTATATTCTTTTTTTTTAAATCAAAAAATCAACGTAAATAAAATAATATCATTAAGTCTTTGTTATAAATTGACCACGGACAAACCCTTTTATTTTTGGAAGTACTGGACTTAAAATTTAGATTAAATTATAACGTATATATAATAATTTAACAAACATGTCACTGACACAGATTGTATAAAGTGCCTCGCAACGATTCCTGGCGAACGTGAAAGCGTCTTCAAGAACTTTGTTTACACACCGCCGTACGGTTTATAGCGTACAGAAGTAATTAATAGTCCAATTAATCTTAAAAGGCTTTCAATAAAGCTTTTTATTACCACAGAAGTTATTTATTTAATTGGTAAATAGGGGTTATTATTTTTATGTGTACCGTGCGATGAAACGAAATGCTAAATATAGTTATAATAAAAAAGGAATTGTTATTTCTTATAACTTTTCTTTCTCTACTGTAATTGCTAGAATCTTCTTCTTTGTCAGCCTGATTTTAGTCTACTGCTGGACGTAGGCTTCATCCAAGTAGGCAGGATTTGCCGTAATCATTACGCTTGTTAGGCGGATTGATGTTTGCACAGTAGACTGCGGTACCTACCTCATCATTCAAAGGTACTCTTTTTCATAATGTGACGAGACGTGCAAGAAGTTCACCTGATGGTAAGTGCATCGTCTGCCCGTTACAAATGCTGTGTCACCCAGAACATTTGGCACCTCACTGTACCCGTCACTCTAAGGCATCAATCAGTTGTTATTTTTTTTTTTTTTTTTTTTTATTAAGGTATACAAACAAATGTACAAATGTTTATTTTAACACGTATTAAAATAAATACAAAATAAGTTTATGCACATTCAACACCATATACCACATATTAAATACTAAGAGTAGCACGTAACGAGTTTCACATCCATCCACTAATATTATACATGCGAAAGTGACTCTCGTACGAAGTCACGGGCATCAGCCAGTTTAATTACACTTAATACTTTTTCGTAGAATAATTACATTAAGTTTTTATATTTTATTTTTTAAACAATTTTTTATTTCTTTTTTATAATAAAAAGGAGTGGCTGCAAAAATATCTATATCAGTAAAATAGTCATTGTACGATTGCACCATGCGTCGCAACGGGGAGCGCAGTCCGGCATTAGTTCGACAATTTTTAGTATGGAACAGTTTATGAGCGTACTTATGCCGGATACGCTGAGAACCACTAGGGATGCGATAATAAAGTTCATTATTAAGACAAATACAGTCAATATGGTTATGACACATTCGGTATAAATATAATGCATCAGAGAGTATTCTTCTCTTATGCAGAGGAAGAAGTGAGAACCTTTCTAGGAGTTGGGAATAGGAAAGAAAAGAGTTATGATGCCGTCTAAAGTAAACAGTCTTTAAGAATTTGCGCTGAATACGTTCAATTTGGTTACTATATTTATCATAAAATGGACTCCAAACTATTGAAGCATACTCAATAATCGGTCTTACCAAGGAATTAAACAAAATTAGATGTGACAATGGCCGATTGAAGTCTTTTGTAGATCTGATTACAAAACCTAATGTTCGAAAAGCCTTATCTGTAATATAGTCAACGTGGTTGCCAAGGTGGAGTTTCGAGTCTAAAATAACGCCTAAGTCCTTAATTACTCCAACACCAATCAGCTCAGCATCATTAATGGCATAAGTAAAACTAATTATATTATGCTTTTTCGTGAAGGTTATACTTTTACATTTATTGATACTCAGATGTAGTTTATTAATATTGCAGTAGATAGCGAAACGGTCAAGATCGCTTTGTAGCCTCTGGCAGTCTTCAATGCTGAGAATAGGTAAGTAGACTTTTAAGTCATCTGCGTAAAGTAGAAAGTTACTATGATGGAAGCAAGTATAGATATCATTAATATATATAATGAACAAAAATGGACCAAGTATTGAGCCCTGGGGTACACCAGACGTTACGGTTGTCAAGCAGGATGAATAACCATGTACAACTACTTTTTGCGTTCTGTTGTACACATAAGACTGAAACCACCTCAACAAATCACTCCTGATTCCATTATAGGCTATTTTCTGAAGCAATATGCAGTGATCCACTTTATCGAATGCCTTACGAAAGTCCGTGTATATAGAGTCCACTTGAATGCCTTTGTCCATATGTTCAAATAGGTATGTTGTGTACACTAAAAGATTACTTACTGTTGAACGTTTTTTAACAAAACCGTGTTGTTGCGGTATAATTACATTATGAAGATTAGGGTAAACATAATTATGCACTAGTCTTTCGAATACTTTCGACATCGCAGATAACAGCGATATTGGACGATAATTCTCAACATCATGTTTAGATCCGTCTTTATGTATAGGTATAACATTAGCAGTTTTCCAGACAGCAGGAAAAGTGTCTTCGCTTATGCATTTATTATATAGAATAGTTAAAGGAATACTGATTGTATCTGCTGTATGTTTAAGAAAGAAAGGAGGTATTCCGTCTGGCCCAGATCCCTTACAGACATCTAATGATTTAAGGACAGTGCACACCATGTCGACCGTAAACTCAATTGAAGTTATATTTATATCTGGAGAAATTTCAGACCCAATGTGGGCCGTGTTAAGTATATTATGATCAGCACCTATAGAAGATGGTTCAAATACAGATTCAAAGAATTGAGAGAATAAATTACACGCAACTTCTGGTTGGTTAGTTATTTCCTGGCCATATCTCATTGTCTCAGGTATACTATTGCTATCTTTACGACTATTGAAATACCGCCAAAATGTCTTCACATCTCTTCGTACACCTTCTTCTATTGTGTTGATGTATCTACGACAGCAATTTGTACTTTCGGCTTTAAATCGAGCACGATACATAGAAAAGGTTTCATAGTCCGAGGAAGACTTATATTTTTTCCACTTTATCCATGCATTATTTTTATTTTTAAATATGTGAATTAATGGTCGTGAGAACCATAAAGGAAAACACGATGTTTTGGAATGACGGAGATGGACATGATTTTTTATTATAGAATAAATCATTTCATAAAATTTAGTAACTGCTAATTCAGATGGCAACTTAGAGAGTTTAGAACTCCAATCAGTTTTACGAACGTCATTATTAATTTCATCGTATTTCGCTTCAAAGAAAGCATGTTTAGGGGAAGGTTTACGTGACATAGCACAAACTTGGGAATCTAATGAGATAAAAATGTAAAATGGCGGATGAAAAGAATCAGAGGGAACCAGCTCTAATGATGGAGGTGAACACAGGTGATTATTATGTCCGAAATCGTTTGTGATAAATAAATCGAGTACGTTGCTCTGTTAAGTTAAGTCTCATATGCCCAGTAATTCCAATGAGTTTAACTCTTAGTTACCTTCCGACCGAAACACAGTATTTTTTGCACGATACTGATTCATCATGATCATCATCAATTCAGCCTATCACTAGTCCACTGCTGAACTCACTGAAACACTGCTGGGTTTTTGCCATAGTTGCCACGCTTAGCAGGTGGGTTGGCTACTGCAGTTTGTTTATTTAGATTTTCCTGATGATGCTGATGCCCATCTCCTGGTTTTCATTTTCCCTCTGTCGACTTTAACGACACCCACGGGATGAGATGGGTTGGCAGATTCTCTTAATCCGCCACCACACGGCTTAAGAAAATCTTCTTCACAGCAGAAGAACTGGCCCTGCGGGGGTAGACATTAGCACTACGCTAGTCACCGTGAGGTTCCTCCATCAGAAATGTCCTGTAAGTACACTATCTACAATAACCTTCAAATCGAAAGAAAGAAAGGTTTTTGCACTGTTCGACGGCACTATAACTGTCACTGCAGTGGTACCCACTTATCATATTTCTAATGACATGAATTCTAACAACAGTAATAATTGAAATAAATTCAATGTAGATAACACCTACAGGCTGGTTATTAGAAAAATAGTTAACTGTCTGTTTTTTTACACGACTGCGCACAAAAGGAGTGTTATGTTTTCAGAGTTTATCTATAATATGTATGCGAGTGAAAAATGGACGTAAACTTACGCAATGAATAGTTCTTATAACCAGAAATAATCACTATATCCAATAAAAAAAAAGTAAGTAACGATACCAGAAAATTTCTGTGTGCCACAACACTGCGCACGCCACCCTGGGACATCAGCTCTTAAGTCTCATACGCCCAGTAATTACACTACTCGTAGAAGTGAGCTTCACACCGATACATAGTAATGTTTGCATATTACTGCCTGATGGTTACACTGAGGTGATACCTTCCTAGACGGATCCCCGCATAGGAATCTCACCAGTAAAAATAGACCAGTAATTCAATTGTCGTTTGCAAGAAAAACAACATGGAACTTTTTTGCGCAAACTTACCAAGTATGCAATTAAACAAATTCTTTTACAGAAAAAACTTTTCACGAAAGCTTTTACAGACGCGGAATGTTCTCATATTCAAGTTAAAACTTCTGCTCTAGATTCCTGAGATATGAAATAACATCGCAAACAAAAAGTAACCGCTACAAGCTTAAATGTATTTTTCTTCTAGAATATTACTAAATACACCAAACTTTTAATGTCGTTTTTGAGACGGTTTTGGACGCCAGTGGCGGACGTCACGACGTGTTATTCCTCTATCATGCCGGTTTCCTCACAATGTTTTCCTTTACCGCAGAGTACGTGGCCGTGCCGTGTGGTAGCGGCCTAAGAGAATCTACCACCCAATCACATCCCGTGGGTGTCGTAAAAGTCGACAGAGGGAAATTAAAACCAGTAGATGGGCAGCAGCATCTACCTGGAACATCTGAATAAATAAACTGCGGTTGCCAACCCGCCTGCCAAGCGTGGCAACTATGGCAAAATCCCACCAATAAGAGAGCTACAAACTTTTGTGGCTATCTATGGGGGAGGCCTATGTTCAGCAGTGGACTTGTGATAGGCTGAAACGACGACGACGACGACGACGACGTGGTGAGTAAGCATTTAAAATTGCAGTATACAAAATTTAGCGGTGTCGGCTCCAGGAACTCGACCCCAGGCGAGTGACCTGTATAGCTCAGGAAAGCCTTTCTGAGAAATTACAATATTTTCGAGGACATGTGTCCGACTCTTTCCCGTTCTAATAATCTCTTTGAAAACGTGAGGTGGCGTTTGTACTGCAATAGGACTTTTAGACGTGGTAGCTTAGGGACCGGACGCTTGCCTTAAATTTCATAGTACTCGATTGACCTCTGGTGCCGGCACCTATAACATGGTTATGCAATTTTAAGTGCTGATTTACCACGTGCTCAGCGGTGACGGAGAACATCGTGGGGAACCTGTGTATCTGAGGAATCAAACTATTTCGAAGACATGTGGAGTCAGCCAATTCGTATTGGAGCAGCGTGACGGACTATTCTCGGCACCAAAACCCTCTCAGAAATAAGAGGAGACTAAGAAAATTTACATACTGTTACTTTTTATTATAGGGTTGTAGGAAATCTTAACGATCTAAGATCGGCATGAAAGTGTTCCCGTTTAACATGAGCATCGCTTTCCACTTTGCTTAAAAAATAAAGAAAAGAACTCGACCACATATCATCTGTTCACGAGTATGGCTCATGTAAAATTGTTACAATGGCTCGTTTGAATTCAGTATCAGAGGACCGAGTCTGCGATAGTTTATCAAGTCCCAAAACCAATTGATACCAATATTATAAATGCAACACTAACTGTCTGTTAAGATAGTTTTTATTCCGGAGAATCAAAGAATTTTAACGTTATTTAAAAAAAAAACCTAAAACCACGCGGACGTAGTCGCAGCTTCAGCTAGTGTTACTATGATAGTATAAAGGAGCAGAAGAGTTTGTGTTTGAACGTTTTTCTTTTCGATAGCAACCAAGCCGAGGTTTCGACCTCCTTCTGAGGGGCCCATGGATTGCTTCGAGCCCCCCCTGTAGGTCAGATATGTCTATTATTCGTTACAGGGTAAAAGAAAGATACCGGAGCAGCGGTCGTCAGCTACGTCACTCGTCAGCAGCAACGTTGTCTTTCTCACTCGTAGGCCAACCGCGAGTCGCTTCAGACGACATTGTGAAAGCCTCCCGGCTAACAATACGCTTCACAAACAAAAAAAAATGTTTGAACGTGCTAATGTCAAGAAATACTAACACTACTAAAAATTATTTTCACGTTAGATAGCACGTTTATTGACAAAGGATTTAAGATATAAAATTTTCTCCTATGGTCTAAAGAAACCGTAGGCTGAGAACCGAAATTTTCTGAGAATCATCGATCTGTGAATGCTCAGGTCAACGTGGTGCCATGCCTAACGATGCATCATGAACTAATATTAAGTAGGTTTTTTTATAAGGTCAGGTGCCGCAACGAGCAAATCGTTGACAACGTCCTCCGTCTAGGTAGGTTCCACCGCAGGGCCAGTTATTCTGCTGTGAAGCAGTAGTGTGCAAGCATTACTGTGTTTCGATTTGAAGGGCACTGAGAGCTAGTGTAATCACAGGGCTTATGAGACTTAAGAACTGATGTCCCAGGGTGACGGGTGCATTGTGGTGTCACACAGTGATTTCCTGGGTTACATTTACCATCAGGTGAACGTTTTGCTCGTTCCGTCACTTTTATGAAATAATAAAAAAAACCTTACGGTAAGTGCAACGTCCATAACAAGGAGGTCCTGGCCCTGCGGTGGAACCTACCTTGACTGATACCTGCCTGTGTATTAATTTAATTTATTTAAAATTAATAGTCCCACTGCTGAGAAGAGTCTTCGTGTCGGGATCACTCCGCCACGCTGCTCCAATGCGGGTTGGCAGATGTAACATGTCTTCGAAATATTTGAATTCCTTAAACATGCATGTTTCCTCACGATGTTTTCCTTCGCCGCTGAGCACGTGGTAAATCAATTACCGGAAGTCGAACTCAGGTCACTATGAAATTGAATGCGAGTGCCCGGGCCCTGAGCTACCATGACTCACGTCGTCACTTACTACCATTAAATATAAACACGAAATTTAAGAGCGCCCAGGTCGTGGATAATACGATAAGAAGGAACAACGGCCGATAGATTTGGTGATTTAAACATGTTTAGATGTAATAAAGCTGTTATTGGTCATTGACCCAGGTAAGTACGTAGACAGAACAAGATAAGGCACGCTCGGGACACCTCGAAGCGCCTCTCTAACATCGAATGCCTCGGCGTCGTTTTTTTCCTTATTATAATAAACTTTAACGAACCGCTGTTATTTGTGAAGTATAATTAATAAGTTTTATCTGTCTATTAATATAAATATATTCTTTAGGTAACAATCAATCAACAAAAAAGGCATCCTATTACAAATGACCACAGCCACCCATGAACATCCATCCACACTAATATTATAAATGCGAAACTAACTCTCTCTGTCCCTCTGTGTGTTTGTTACCTTTTCACGGCTCAACCGTTCAATGGATCTTGATGAAATTCGGCACAGAGATAGCTTGCGTCCTGGAAACGGACATAGGATACTTTCCATCCCAGAAAATCTAAAAGTTCCCACGGGATATTCAAAAAACCTGTCTCCACGCGGACGAAGTCGCGGGCATCAGCTTTTCTAAGGATTTTCTACTGGTTACAGAATTCCTACTAGGTAGGTCTAGGTAGGTATCGCCGCAAGACCAGTTGATCTGCCGTGAGGTGTGCAAGCATTACTGTTTCGATTTGTAGCGCAATGAGAGCTAGTGTAATTACTGGGCATATGAGACTTAAAACTGATGTCTTAGAGGAACGAGCGGAGGATGGTGCCACAGAACTTATGGCCGGACTAGTTATATTATTGGTATATTATTGCATTGTCACCACTAGGTCAAATAAAATAGAATCTTGTAAAAAATTGTATTATTAAGTATTTATTATGTTATTTTTTTGTGGAATGTATTGATTATTTTTATTTAAACAATCCCTTAATAAATGAGCCTATTCCTTTCTCAAAAGGCCGGCAACGCACCCGCGGTTCCTCTGGTATTGATGTTCACGGGCGGCGGTGATCACTTATCATCAGGTGAGCCGTTTGTTCGTTTGTCCCCTTCTCTAAGAAATAAAAAGAAACCAGTGAAACAAATTGTATGAAAAATGCTTTTAGTTGGTTAATAGAATCAGGCGTTACTTTGCGGAAATCCATTACAATGAAGAAAAGTAAGTTACTTTGCTAAGATCCGCATGCAAAATATAAAAATGGTGTATATTACCTAGTTTTTTGAAGTGCACCACCCGCCCTCCCTCAGTAGCGTGCACAAGCAAACTAACACCGCCACCAGGAACCGCCACCAGGTACCCTCCACCAACCACTACAATACCACCACTAGATAATATACACCACCGAAGCCGAGAACACGACACGTGTTTCGCCCCAAAACGAGGCATTATCAAGCGTAATAGACTCTACGACAGGCGGCCGCCGAGTGAGCGGCGCGGTCAAAGAGCTGCCTATTTATACTACAGGTGACGCAAACGGCCCCCACCTACGACATTGCGATTACAATATCGTGATAGCGACCGCTTGCTCACACAATCCACCACCCGAATTACATAAGCAGCCGTTTGCGACCGAATTGATAGCAAACGACTACTTCGAGTATATTTAAACTTTAAGTACTGGATTTAAAGATATTTAAAAGTGGTGAATTCGAGACGTTTGTTTGTTCATTCAGCAGTGCAATGTTATTATTTTTATTTTTTATTATTTCTAATTGCTCCAGCACACACAGCCGAAGCCCCTTGTCGCAAATATGTAGGACTTTAAATGTGTGGTCGCTAGTTAGGTTATGCCCAGTTTCCAAAAGATGTTTTGCGAAGTGTGATCTGTCGGGATTGCAATTTCTGTACGCGGCCAAATGCTCCTTGTATCGGGTCCCGAAATTGCGACCAGTCTGACCCACGTAAACGGCGCTGCATTCACTGCAAACAAGTCTATAAACGCCGGATTTTTGGCGTTCATCAATTTTGTCTTTGACGTTACAAGCCCCACTCAGCGAATTGCTTGTCCTGAACGCAACGTAAATATCGTTACGCCTAAGAGTCCTTGCTATTCTCTCAGATACAGGACCCAAGTAGGTCAAACTGCTCACATATCGTCGAACACTTCGGGATGTAGCCGCGTACAGATCTTTGCGAACTATATGAATTTGTTTCTTTTTTATTATGGTGTTAATAATATTTTTTGAATAACCGTTAGAGACCGCAATCTGATAGATGATTTGGAGCTCCTTGGCATAATTATCCTTATTCAGAGGTACGGTCAATAGACGATTGACGTAACTATGGAAAGCGGCCAATTTATGTTGCCAAGGGTGACACGATGACGCGGGGATGACAGAATCTGTATGGGTCGGTTTGCGGTAAATTTGAAAATCATGGGTGCCGTTTTTATGGGATATTGAAATATCTAGAAAGTTAAGAGTACAGTCTTGTTCCAATTCCATCTTAAATTTTATTTTGGGGTGAATTTTGTTTAATTTATTAAAGAAAACGTCCAGTTGTCTTCGGGTACCTGTCCAGCAAATGATAATGTCGTCTACATATCTGTAGTAGTAAAGGATGTTTTTATTGACAACTATGTTTAGTTTTTCATAGTTATCCATAAATACATCCGCCATAAGAGGACTTAATGGGGACCCCATTGCTAGACCTTCTCTTTGTAAATAGAATTGGTTGTCAAACCGAAAATAGTTCTGTTTCATACAAAGAGAAGTCAAATTTAGAAGATCTTTTGTTTCCGCGGGATGTAGACGACGTTTATTAAAATGATCTGCGAGTATACGCAAACAGTCTTGTGGGGGGACATTTGTAAAAAGACTCTCAACGTCTAAAGATAATAGAATGGATTTGGGGGGTAGATGAATATCTTTAATTTTAGAAATGAGATCTAAACTGTTTTTAAGACTATAATTTGGACTGAAACCAGATTTCTCCCGAAGGAGGAAATTTAATTTCTTAGCTAGGGAATAGGCTGGGGCACCGATGTATGAGACAACTGGACGCATAGGTACGTTTTCCTTATGAATTTTTGGTAGACCGTATAAAATAGGTGCTCTGGGATTCATTGGAACAAGACTATCCCGGGAAATATTGGGACTGGGAAAAACGTAGGAAGCATTCTGTATGGATTCTTTAATGTTAATTGTAAATTTTTTCGTTGGATCGGAATCCAATCTCACAAAATCATCCCGTTGGATAACATCGTTAACTTTCTGACTGTATTCGCTACGATCCATGATAACAACAGTGTTACCTTTGTCGGCTTTCGAAATGACTAAGTTGTTATCAGTCAGTCTTTGTTTTATTGATTTAAGGACAGGGATCTCCGAGCTACTATTAGATCTCACGGATACAGCCTTAATTTTTTGAGCCACCAAACTCTTAACGATGTTATCCTTCTTCCCGATAACTACTGCCGTCTCCGCGTCAACGGCCACGGTCTCTAACGATTTTTGTGATATGGATGGTGTTAAGTTGTATTTGAGACCCTTATGCAAAAGGGACATTTCATCATTTGGAAACTGGACATTAGAAAGATTTTCTACACGGGGATAAAATTTATGTGAGGATGTCTGTGTGATCTCTGGCCAGCCGATCCAAAATATCGAATTCAATATTATGTAATTCATTAATTCATTAATTACTTAACACCATCCATATCACAAAAATCGTCCATCCATGATAACGATCGTAGCGAATACAGTCAGAAAGTTAACGATGTTATCCAAAGGGATGATTTTGTGAGATTGGATTCCGATCCAACGAAAAAATTTACAATTAACATTAAAGAATCCATACAGAATGCTTCCTACGTTTTTCCCAGTCCCAATATTTCCCGGGATAGTCTTGTTCCAATGAATCCCAGAGCACCTATTTTATACGGTCTACCAAAAATTCATAAGGAAAACGTACCTATGCGTCCAGTTGTCTCATACATCGGTGCCCCAGCCTATTCCCTAGCTAAGAAATTAAATTTCCTCCTTCGGGAGAAATCTGGTTTCAGTCCAAATTATAGTCTTAAAAACAGTTTAGATCTCATTTCTAAAATTAAAGATATTCATCTACCCCCCAAATCCATTCTATTATCTTTAGACGTTGAGAGTCTTTTTACAAATGTCCCCCCACAAGACTGTTTGCGTATACTCGCAGATCATTTTAATAAACGTCGTCTACATCCCGCGGAAACAAAAGATCTTCTAAATTTGACTTCTCTTTGTATGAAACAGAACTATTTTCGGTTTGACAACCAATTCTATTTACAAAGAGAAGGTCTAGCAATGGGGTCCCCATTAAGTCCTCTTATGGCGGATGTATTTATGGATAACTATGAAAAACTAAACATAGTTGTCAATAAAAACATCCTTTACTACTACAGATATGTAGACGACATTATCATTTGCTGGACAGGTACCCGAAGACAACTGGACGTTTTCTTTAATAAATTAAACAAAATTCACCCCAAAATAAAATTTAAGATGGAATTGGAACAAGACTGTACTCTTAACTTTCTAGATATTTCAATATCCCATAAAAACGGCACCCATGATTTTCAAATTTACCGCAAACCGACCCATACAGATTCTGTCATCCCCGCGAAATCGTGTCACCCTTGGCAACATAAATTGGCCGCTTTCCATAGTTACGTCAATCGTCTATTGACCGTACCTCTGAATAAGGATAATTATGCCAAGGAGCTCCAAATCATCTATCAGATTGCGGTCTCTAACGGTTATTCAAAAAATATTATTAACACCATAATAAAAAAGAAACAAATTCATATAGTTCGCAAAGATCTGTACGCGGCTACATCCCGAAGTGTTCGACGATATGTGAGCAGTTTGACCTACTTGGGTCCTGTATCTGAGAGAATAGCAAGGACTCTTAGGCGTAACGATATTTACGTTGCGTTCAGGACAAGCAATTCGCTGAGTGGGGCTTGTAACGTCAAAGACAAAATTGATGAACGCCAAAAATCCGGCGTTTATAGACTTGTTTGCAGTGAATGCAGCGCCGTTTACGTGGGTCAGACTGGTCGCAATTTCGGGACCCGATACAAGGAGCATTTGGCCGCGTACAGAAATTGCAATCCCGACAGATCACACTTCGCAAAACATCTTTTGGAAACTGGGCATAACCTAACTAGCGACCACACATTTAAAGTCCTACATATTTGCGACAAGGGGCTTCGGCTGTGTGTGCTGGAGCAATTAGAAATAATAAAAAATAAAAATAATAACATTGCACTGCTGAATGAACAAACAAACGTCTCGAATTCACCACTTTTAAATATCTTTAAATCCAGTACTTAAAGTTTAAATATACTCGAAGTAGTCGTTTGCTATCAATTCGGTCGCAAACGGCTGCTTATGTAATTCGGGTGGTGGATTGTGTGAGCAAGCGGTCGCTATCACGATATTGTAATCGCAATGTCGTAGGTGGGGGCCGTTTGCGTCACCTGTAGTATAAATAGGCAGCTCTTTGACCGCGCCTCTCACTCGGCGGCCGCCTGTCGTAGAGTCTATTACGCTTGATAATGCCTCGTTTTGGGGCGAAACACGTGTCGTGTCCTCGGCTTCGGTGGTGTATATTATCTAGTGGTGGTATTGTAGTGGTTGGTGGAGGGTACCTGGTGGCGGTTCCTGGTGGCGGTGTTAGTTTGCTTGTGCACGCTACTGAGGGAGGGCGGGTGGTGCACTTCAAAAAACTAGGTAATATACACCATTTTTATATTTTGCATGCGGATCTTAGCAAAGTAACTTACTTTTCTTCATTGCTTTTAGTTGGCCCCAGAGTTATTATAAAGAAAGAACACATTCATTGCAATAATACGCCACAGACACAAATACATTACAATAAATACCAAACCAACAATATAGACAACAGACAGGAATACACAACAGGCAGTTTATCTATAACATGTGTAAAATTCACGTCAATAGATTTAGTAGCTTTCGAGCTAAATCCGTTCGTACAGACAGGCAGACAAAAGAGGCATTTCTATGTTACATAATACGGTAAGCGTTTTTTATTGGATAAAGTGACGATACAATCAAAACGTTCACCTGATGGCAAGTGCATAGTTTGCCCATAACAAACACTGAGTCACCCAGTATATTTCTGTGTGGCACCTAACTTCGCCCTACACCCTGTGACATCAGTTCATAAGTCTCATATGCCTCATATGTCTCATATGTGATTAAACACCGCCCTTAGTGCCCTTCAGACCAAAACACAGTAATGTTTGCTGCTTTAACTGCTTTACCGCAGAATAGCTGGTCCCGAAGTAACCTGCCTAGACCCCAAACTCGGTCTATCCAGCAGAACTAAAGTAACCGAGTCCTAGGGATCATTAACCAGGAGGGGTAGTGAGCTGGCCATATGAATATAGAACTGATAACCATTGGGGGAGAAACGTACATGGAGCGACGACCTTTTTTTTACTTTACTATTGGGCATGCTCAACAGTGGACTTACGATGGGCTGAAATGACGTTTATGATTATGATTCACTCACTATACGATATAGTAACGTTATGTTCCTACTTTACAATGATATTCGTAGAGTACGAACATTCATGATCGTGTGAGCTCGTACTTAATAGAAAATGTTCCTTATTTATCGAGCATATAAAAATTAAAAAGGAGCCGTTTCCACCATTCGCAATCCGAATGCTAATTCCCTCGCGGGCTCCAATTCGCTCTGACATTCAGGCCGATGAGTTCGACGTTCGATCTCACAGAAATACACATTCGTAGATGTAATTGGGGCACGTGATTTACGCTTTACAGTTGAAGTTTTATGACCTTAATTAATCGATCAATCGGCGAGGGGAACAGCTTCGATCGACTTTTAATTGTTAGTAAGAGTTAAGCTATGAAAAGGTTGTTATTGATAGATGTTTCGATTTTATTTTACGCCCCCATAGTTCGGTTTTGCATATAGGTCACAAAATTGGAGTGAGAAAAAACCATTATACATCGATAAGTTTTACTCTTTAAATAAAACTACTTTTTACGGATTTTATCGCGTTAAATTTAGAACTATTTTTTAACCCGACGTTTCGGGCGCTTTACAGCACCCGTGGTCACGGGGGGACTGAGATGACAGTTGTCCCGATGTCATAGTTAACCCGGAGTACCTTCAGCTTTTAATTATTATTTTTAGTCCGATCTACGTAGAAAGAGCTTACTGTGTCTTGAAGCCTTGCAGTGGTATGCTTGGTTTTTGATTTAATTTTATTAATAATAGGATCCCAAGCCGGTGGTAATACCCAACCATCTTCCCTATTAAAATTAGGATGTTTTTTAATTTCAATAGCCTCGCGAATCATCCTTGGTAGGAATCGGTGTTCTTTTGCAAGGATTTGTGGTCTATCAAATCTGATGTAATGGTTGGGATGATCCAGAACATGGTCACAGACTGCGGACTTCCTAGAGCGTCGATGCTTCACATCAGCAATATGTTCTTTAACGCGGGTTTTAATGGATCTTTTAATTTGCCCTATGTAAGAGAGACCATATTCACAATCCAGCTTGTATACTCCTGCATCTTGTAGAGGGATGTTACACTTGACAGATGGTAAAAACTGACTTATCTTCTTCGGCGGCTTGAAAAATATTCTTATAGAAGCTCGCTTCAAGATATAGCCAATCTTGCCCGTGACTCCTCCGACATATGGAAGAACAGCAGGTACACGCTCGACTGTGGCCGGCTTCACTCGGTCACTGCGACGAAGGCGCGGAACCCGAAGCTTGTTGTCTTGCAAAACTTGCTTGACATGCTGAAGCTCGGCGGCCAGGTGTTTACTGTCACAGATCCCTTGTGCTCTCTGAAACAAATATTTACCCACGGTAGCTAACTGTGCAGGATGGTGGTGAGAATAGTTCTAAATTAAACGCGATAAAATCCGTAAAAAGTAGTTTTATTTAAATGTGTAATATTTGCGTAAATAAAAGAAAACATTAAGTTTTACTCTGTTATTTATTTGCCGAGTGGTAGCTTAAGAGAATCTATCACCCCATCTCATCCCGTGGGTGTCGTTAAAGTCGACAGAGCGAAAATTAAAACCGGGAAATGGGCGGCAGCATCTTCTTGGAACATCGAAATAAATAAACTGCGGTTGCCAACCCGCCCGCAAAGTTTGGTATCTATGGCGAAATCCCCCCATATTTAGAGCTACAAACTTTTGTAGCAATCTATGGAGATAGGCCTTCAGCAGTGGACTAGTGATAGGATGAAATGATGATGATGATTTATTTGTCTGGCTGACGCGTCCCTTCGCTTCGCACAGAAGTTATTGTTATGTTAAAGTTTGAATAGGGAAAAACAACACCACCCCGTTTGATGTCGGGAATGTTTATACGAAATTTCAAGTCAATAGGTCTTGTAGTTTCGGAGATCGTGATGAGCAAATCGCTAAGTATAGGTACAGTTGGAGCAATCGTTTAGGAGTTACCTTCAGCTCTACAGGTCGCAGAGTCGATCCCAGCACGGAACTAATGCGGATTCGGAATTGTTTGACTTATAGATAGTATTTCAAGTATGGGAGTTTGTGTATATGCTCTTTCTTATTAAGATAAAGTAATAACTTAATAAAGAGAAAAGGAAAATATCCAATCCAGCATCGCTTCATAATAAGCTTCATCTAAAAATTAATCATCGCAAGTATACCGCTTTGTGTCTAGTGGTCAGAGTAACTGACTTCTACGCCGCAGGTCCTGGGTTCGAAACCCAGCCGGAGCCAACATTTGTGCCAACACATAAATTTTTGGTTTTCTGGTTTGGTTGTGTTGTGATTGTCCTCGTGTTTCTGACACTGCATCCTAGCCTACCTCCGATCTAATCGCATTAGCGTTACATCGGGCGGGTAGGTTGGGACGAGTCAGTGTCTCTATGTTTGCGCGTACCCTTGTGGCACTATAATATCTCCTGCGCAGTTACGACGACGACGATACGAGTAGCTCTCGACAATATTCGGAAGTTGTCGTCGTGGTCGAATTCGGAAAGGAGAACATCATCATCACCATCAAAAGCATTACATATGATTAATTTTACTTTCCGGAAATCCTTTGCAGGGAGGTTATTGAAGTTAATTTGCCTAGATCAATATTGTATAGGTTTGTAATACCTAGTTTTTGTAATGCACTATTTTAAATTTTGCATACGGTTCTTAGCAAATTAACCGTCTTTACTTCATAATAATGGAAACTAAAAAGTGGATACCAACGGAATCTTTTGCCAGTTTCTTCTCCGTTAGAGGAACCTGCATGTCCTTGAAATAGAAATATTTCGAGGACATGTGAAGTCCGCCAACCCGCATTGGAGCAGCGTGGCGGACTATTCCCGGCTCCAAAACCCTCTCCGAAATGAGAGGAGGCCTGTGCTCAGCAGTGGGACATTTATAGGCTGTAACTTTACTTTTTTACTTTTAGAGGAACCTCGTTACGAAACGGCAATGGATTTAAAAAAATTACGTTTGACAAACGAAATGTATGTTTCTTACGTTGAAAGAGTAAATAATTTTCATTTCATATATTTTAAATATTTATTTATTGAATCGCCAACATAGCAAACACTTTTCATCAACTTACAAAATATTAAAAGCTCGAGCTAAGTGTTGCAATAATTATAGGCGACTACGACATGCGCAGAAATCCGTCTAGCTAGGTAAGTACCACCCTAGGGCCAGTTATTCTGCCCTGAAGCAGTAGCGTGCAAGCATTACTGTGTTTCGGTTTGAAGGGCACTGTAAGCTAGCGTAATCACTGGGCATTTGAGACTTAAGAACTGATGTCTCAGGGTGACGAGCGCAGTGTGGTGTCACACTAATATTCTGGGTGACACAACATTTGTTGTGGGCGGACGTTACACTTACTACCAGGTGAACGTTTTGCTCGTTTCGTCACTAAATACAATAAAAAAAAAAAACAACTTTCGCTCCTGCGGGGAACGAGACGAGCCGTTTTCTTTAACAATGTCTTTCTTTTCACATCTATAATTTAAACATAATTACTGTAATAATCCATAGTACGAGTAATATTATAAATTCCAAAGTAAATCTCTCTGTCCCTCTGTCTGTTTGTTACCTTTTCACGGTTCAACCGCTGAACCGATCTTGACGAAATTTGGCGCAAAGATAGCTTGCATCCTGGAGACGGACATAGGATACTTTTTATCTCGGAAAATCAAATAGTGGATACTGGATATTTAAAAAAAATATATAACCGCGCGGACGAAGTCGCGGGCTTCAACCAGCACGTAATCTTTCTAAGACATGTGAAGTCCGCCAATCCGCATTGGAGCCGCGCGGCAGACTCTTCCCGGCTCCTAAACCTCTCAGAAATGACAGGAGGCCTGTTCTCAGCAGTGGGACATTTATAGGCGGTTCTTACCGTAACTGAACGTCTCAGAATTGTTAAATTTCTAGGCATCACACTGTCAATCCAAATCTTTTATAGCCCAATAAAATACTTGAAGCGGAAAGTTTTAATTAAAATTAAGTACTTGTTTATTTTAATTAAAGTCTCAAACGTGTGAGCAAACAACTTATGCGGTAACAAGTAGAGTCAGAATGCGGCAGCGCCGCTAAATAAATCAACGGCACGAAGCGAGCGGTAACAACAAACAAAGACGAGTTCCTGCGTCACTAAACACTAATCTCATATTATAGATAATCTTGTACATACTCGTATGTATACAGTTAGGCATAGGATTCCTATGCAAGAATCTGTCTAAGTAGGTACCACCCCAGGGCCAGTTATTCTGCCGTGAAGCAGTAGTGTGCAAACATCACTGTTTCGGTTATAAGGGCACTGAGAGCTAGTGTAATCACTGGGCATATGAAACTTAAGAACTGATGTCTCAGGGTGACGGGTTCAATATGGTGTCACACAGAAATGTTCTAGGTGGCGCAGTATTTGTTATGGGCAAACGTTGCACTGCGTACAAACGTACACGAGACGAGCAAAACGGAAGAGGAAAAAAGTTATTGTTTGCTCTAGGAATAGCTATCTAGGTTCTTACAAGCAATTAGCTTAATACAAGCTATTTTCTTGGGCCTATTAAAGCTATTAAAAGATGTAGGTACAGTACAGTATTCGTAATAATATGTAGATTTTTTTTTAAATTTATTGAGGGCAACTAACATTTACATAATAATGTTTAAACTATTTATTATATTTGTAGCTAAACTTAAATGATCATGTAACCAGCACCATTATGCCAGTTACCCGACTTCACAGAGTCAGTAACTCTTTTATGGGGCAATGTATACGTTTTTACAACAAAATCCCAGAAAGTGCTAAAAGTCTTTCAATCAAAAAGTTCAAATTTTATATGAAACAAAGACTTCATAAAAAGGGTTATTATAATATTAAAGAATACATAGATGATGATAACCCCTGAAAATGAGGTGATCGCCGCCAAGCCATTTCTACATCTTTATAATACTGCTGTTATTGTACATTATTTTAAAAATGACTAAAAAAAAATCCCGCTGGATTTCTTACTGGTTCTTCCCACGACAGAGGCATTTTTTGCGAACCAGTGTAGTTTAAAAAAAGAAAAAAAAATGACTTTCAATAAGTATTACGTAAATAATCAATATTGAATAAAAAATTATTCTATTCTATTCCATTGTCGAAAATAACTAAATGAACAAGTACAATAAGAGACTCCACGTTTATTTTCCAACAGGCTTTTAAAACAAATTAAAAAAGTGTACATCATTTATTAAGTTAACAAATTATTTAATTTATTAAATTTCATTTGAATGCTTATCTAACTTATTCATAATGCAGTGTTTATTTAAATTCACAATTTGTATTGTCGCCTGACGCAAATAATTAGCAAATATAATCTACGTATGTTGCTAGTCGAAATTAAATGTTAAATTTTTTGTAGCTTTTCGGTCCCAGTCGGCTTACGTATTTAATTGTCGGTAAATTTTCGTTCAATTAACCACAAATTGTATCATTTGGTAAAATTAGACTAGAATTTACTTCATTTTATTCCCTGTAATACAAATAATGCTGAGCGCCTGCGTATTTGCGTATAGCAATTTGTAATTAAACAAACATTGCAGTTTGGAGGCCGAACAATTTTTTTTTGATTTTTTTTTTGTTGTGTTAACCTAATGGTAAGTGCAACGTCCGCCCACAACAATAGCTGTCTCACCCAGAGTATTTCTGTGTGACACCACACTGCGCCCGTCACCCTGAGACATCAGTTCTTAAGTCTCAAATGCCCAGTGATTACACTAGCTCACAGTGCCCTTCAAAGCGAAACGCAATAATGCTTGCACACTACTGCTTCACGGCAGAATATCTGGTCCTGGGGTGGAACCTACCTAGACGGATTCCTGCATAGGAATCCTACCACCAGTTAAACCACCAGTTAGTTTTTAAAAAAAGTATAATATTTCTTATTGCATTTAATACATACATACATAAGATCACGACTTTATCCCATAAGGGGTAGTCAGAGACTGGGCACTCACTGCAAAGACAGATGATTGCCACAATCCACGTTTCACCGAAATAATATAATGCACTCGGTGTGATAGGTGGTGAGCCCATCGCCACCATGCGCAGTTGGGTGTACAGTGCAGTTTAATTCCCTTACTCGCCCATTACGAAATCCATTGGATGAGATGGAGTGGTAGTATTCTTTTAACGAGCCGCCACCACACGGCTCATTGCATTTAATGCTTGATGATTTTTGAATTACACCAAGTTAAGTTCGAAGAAAGCACGTTGTTTTTCCACTTTAGCTAGCTTCCCAATAAACTACCGAAATCTGCCATACACGATTAATGACACTGAGACACTTGTTTCTTATTTATAAAAAAAATTCAAAAACGCATTTTAGTTAAGACACTATATACATATGTATACAACTTGTTAAATGATTATTTTTTTAAAGAAGAAAGAAGAGACAAACATATCGTTCAAGTTTGACGTCTGTCCATAATGTCACCCACAAAATTGCACCACACTGCAGTCGTCACCATGAGATATCAGTTCTTAAGTCGTACTGCTACTACCACCAGTAAAGATATACCACTATATTACACCGACCGATATCAGTTTGTCTATAAAAATAAAAATAAAATGAGTGTCACTCTGTGATTACGCAATTAAGGTTTTTTTCTTAATCTCTTATGGTGATTTGCGACACACCAAAACACAAACAGGCGTTATTAAATGTTTTGTATGTCTGTCAGTCTGTTTGTTTGTCCGGGCTGATCTCGGAAACGGTTGAATCGATTTTTACGGGGCTTTCATCAGGCAGTTAGAGGTTTTTTCAGAGGGCAATCAAAGAATTCATAATATTTTTTTTCCTTACCTTATACTTTAACGTTATCTTTATAGAACGTTATTGTTATCTTATTCTTAACACTGGAGAGTTTTTATGCTAGAACGCGCTATTCTGAGGAGATACTTATCCGATTTGAAAAATTTACCACAAGTTTACACGAAAAATTAAAACCAGAAGATGGGCAGCAGCATATTCCTGGAACATTGGAATAAATAAATTGCGGTTGCGTACCCGCCTGCCGAGCGTGGCAACTATAGCAAAATTCCCCCCGAAATGAGAGCTACAAATCTTTGTAGCAATCTATGGGAGGCCTTTGTTCAGCAGTGGACTAGTGATAGGCTGAAATGGTGGTGGTGGTAGTGGTAGATAGCCCGTTTATTAAGAAATATTGTATACTTAAAACTGCCTACTAAACTATTAACCTATGTTGGTAAATCTTGTCAATTTCTACCTATCCTTAAGCAGGAATCCTTCTAGGTAGGTACCACCCCAGGGCCAGTGTTTCTGCCGTGAAGCAGTGGTGCGCAAGGATTACTGTGTTTCGGTTTGAAGGGCACTGAGAGCTAGCGTAATCACTGGGCATATGAGACTTAAGAACTGATGTCTCAGGGTGACGAGCGCAGTGTGGTGTCACACAGAAATGTTCTGGGTGACACATCGTTCGTTACGGGCAGACGTTGCACTTACCATCAGATAAACGTTTTGCATGTTACGTCACTTTATCAAATAAAAAAAAATCTCTCTCATTATGAACTTCGACAGTGTGACTATATCTGATTCCTCTGAGCTTCCGTAATCCTCCGCGTAATCGCATTGTGAACGAAGGTGCGAACTAAGCTTCTTCGTGACTTCTTATTAATAATAAGTCTTCTTAAAAAGTCTTTGTTTAATAAATAGTTTGAAGTTTTTGATTGAAAGACTTTGTGTACTTTCTGGGATTTTGTTGTAAAACGCATACATTGCCCCATGAAAGATTTACTGACTCTGTGAAGTCGAATAACGGGCATTATTAATTTGTGCTTGCTCCTTGTATTTACATTATAAACATCACTTTATAATTAAAGTGTTTTCATAATAAATATTACAAGGCCAAGGTATTACAAAATATTAATTTCTTTAAATTTATCTCTTAGAGACACTCTAGAGCCAAGATTATACATAGGCCCTCTTTTGCAAAACAAAAATCACCTCAATGTCAGTCGCATTTCCCCATAGCAAAATACCATGAGACATTATGCTATGAAAATAACTAAAATAAACTAATCTAGCAGTTTCAACATTTGTCAAGTTTATAATTATTTTTACAGCATAAGCTGTAAAGTCTAAGTCTACTTGGTAGTTTAGATATACGGGAGCTCCATAGAAGTTTCGCGAAGTATTCCAAGAAAGACAGTTGTATCCACAAGGCTCAACTCTTCCTCATTTACGAGTACATTTACATCCAATCGTTTAACATTTCGTGTTGTAAATTTTATACATTTAGTTTTATTGACATTTAAAAACAAATTGTTTACGTTAAACCAATGTACTACTTTTGAAATACCATTAATCACATCGTCATATAATAAACAATGACGTCTTATTTTGAAAATCAAAGCAGTTGGTAGTACGGAAATAGGTCTAAAGTTAGATGGGTCCGATGTATTGCCATATTTAAATATATATAGTATTGAACTTGGTGTATAGGAAATACACCATGTCCAATACTATAATTAAATATTTAGGCTAATTGATGTGCAATTATATCTATAATAGACGTACTGACGTCAATGGACATACCCCATAGATCTGCATTATCTTACAATCAATGGTCTTAAAATGATATAAAATATCGTTTGAATCGACCATATGAAATTCGAAATCTTTTGTACAAGAAGATACATTTTGTTTAATTAATGTCTGAGCAGTAGGAGAAAAATTTTATTATTTGGCTGTCAAAATTGGAATTTCAGTAAAAAACATTTGAAGAGCTGTAGCAACATCATGATCAGATGTCAAAAGCTTGTTGTTAACATTTAATTTGTAATCAGAGTTGCGGTCCTTGAATTTCCCCGTTTCACTGTTAATAATACTCCAAGTCATTATTATTTTATTCGAGGCTTTTTTTATTTTATTGCTTAAGTGAAATGACTTTGAATAATTTTTAACATATTCTACGAATGTCTTGCTTTGGTTGTATGACTTTTCACGATAAAGTTCATACAACCTTTACCTTCTTCTGTGGATTCCTACTGTCGCCATTAATTAAAAGTCTTGCGACTGTTCAAGGACAGAGGTTTCAGAAGTAAAAATGGTTATAAATTCCTTGTTCAATAGTCAGTATTATTATTATTAATAGGAAGTAGTGGTAGTTTTTTATCTACGTTACTTGTAAAATTCTCCAAGCAATACTTATTCACAGGAACAAACACAATTTTTTCATTGTTTGGTTTTATTTAGAACCTAGAAGCCACTAGAAGGCCACGCGGTCGGTAAAAAATTTAATACAATTACTTTATGACAGCACTAACGAATAACTTTCTATTTACGATCTTTATAATCGTTCCTTTCATTGAAACCTCTAATGTTTCCTGGGAGAAAATTTCAAAACGTTAATTTATATTGATGCTTATAATTTCCTTCCTTTTCACTTCCTCTTTCTTTGCGAATTTCAAAAAGAATTCTTGTATTCATCAGCGAAATTAATTACTTTTTTTGTCTTGTATACAAAAAAAGCGTTTCGTAAAATATTAAGCAACGTCGCTTCTTAAAGTGAATTCGCCTTGATAAGTAGTAAGAAAAGTAACTGTCTATAAATGTCCCACTGCTGAGCACAGGCCTCTTTTCATTTCTAAATGAGTTTTGGATCTGGGAAGAGTCCGAGCTGCAAGCTGCTCCAATGCGGGTTCGCGGACTTCATATATCCTCGAAAATATTTTTATTTCTCGGACATGCTAGTTACGATTACATTCATTTCCTTATGATGTTTTCCTTCATCGCTGAGCACGTGGCACTTAAAATTGCAATTGAATTCCGGCAGCACTATAGTGCTGTCGGCACCAGGAATCGTACAAATTTAAAGCGAGCGCCTAGTCCCTGAACTACCACGGCTTTACCGGTGGCTTTTCGACAAATTCTAAGGCGATTTCCACAATTCGTCGACGTTTCACATAATAGAAATGTGTGCCCTTTCCAGTACTATACACTACAGCGTAGTAACTTTAATAGAGAAGATTGTTGGGTATTACCACCAGCTTGGCATCCTATAATTAATAAAATTAAATAAAATCTTAAGCTTATTCCGGGTTAACTACGACATCAGGAAATTTGTCACCTCAGTCCTCCCGTGACCATGGATGCTGTAAAGCACTCGAAACGTCGGGTTATAAATAGTAAAATTAAACGCGATAAAATCCGTAAAATTATTTACATTTAAATAACTAACCTATAATAATGATTAATAACCCTACTAATAAATAAACAAATTTTATACTTTAATGATAAATTCCCAAAGTTTGTAACAATTATACAATAATACTTTTATAAAATATTCATAGTTATTAGTATATTGTGGGAAGAAATAAATAAATAATTATTATTAGCCCAGCCGTGGGGCCTCAGGGGCCTGGTGCTCGCCTTTAATTTCATAGTACGCGAGTAACCTGGGTTCGATCCCCGATGCCAGACCCCTAAACCCTCTTAGAAATGAGAGGAGGCCTGTGCTCAGCAGGGGGACATTTATAGGCTGAAACTTTATTTATTTTACATTTTGCTTTACTTTTATTATTATAATTGTTTTGATTACAACATTCATCCAGACTATTCGATAAACAACATACAGAGTTTTAAGATACAATATAAATCATGTAGCACTAACGAAACACACTTAACGAAAAATATTTGATAAGCTGATGCCCGCGGCTTCATCTGCATGGATATAGGTTTCTTAAATATTCCGTGGAAACTATTTGTTTTTCTAGATAAAAAGTATGCTATGTCCGTCTCCAGCATGCAAGCTACGAGTATCTCAGTGCCAAATTTGGTCAAGATCGATTCAGCGATTGAACCGTGAAAAGGTAACAAACAGTCAGAGGGCCAGAGAGAATAACTTTCGTAACTATGGATTAAGAGATATATTTAAACAGCCCTGAACGAAAATAATGATCAGCAAAATGCAAATTAAAGCCGTGCGCCATATTTTCTAGAGTTGCCCATAATTTCTAGAGTTTTATATTTTGGTGATACAGTTTAACTATTGTACCTTGTATAAATTACATTATTTGTAAGAAAATATAATATTATTTATTATTTTGCTGTGTTTCAGGTTTAGATATTAGTTTAATACTATAGAAAATTATTTTACTTTTTTTATTACCATTTAAACACTTAATTGATTCGTCGCCACCATTGAACAAACTCGTAAACATCTGGAAAATACCTTTTATGAGTCTTTTGAATAAATTTAGTAGTTTGGGCGTGATGCGTTCACAAACAAACAGACAGACAGACATTTCTAAAAATTAGAGAAATGTATTTAGTGTGTTACTTTTATCGTCCGTCAATCATTTATTTCGCAAAAAATTTAAATGTACAGACACGTGAAGTTTACTATATGTATAGATGTATTATATGTACTCGTATATATTGTGTACATATCAAACAAATATATCAGAACAGATGACAAACAACAAAGCGAGTATTTTTTTTTATTTAATAAAAGTGACGGAACTAGCAAAACGTTCACCTGATGGTAAGTGCAACGTCTGCCCATAACAAATGCTGTGTCACCCAGTACAGTGTGACACCACAATGCGCCCGTCACCCTGAGACATCAGTTCTTAAGTCACCTGATGGTAATTACGAGGCTTGGACATTATAGTTGCATCAACCAGAACCTTGCGGTTAAATGTTCTCTGGTGGTAGGATTTCTATGCTATGTATATGACCCTGAGACTTCTGTTGTAAAGTCTCATATGCCCTGTGATTACGCTAGCTCCCAGTGCCCTTCAAACCGAAACACAGTAATGTTTTCACACTACTGCTTCACGGCAGAATAACTGGCCCTGGGGTGGTACCTACCTAGACGGATTCCTGCATAAGAATCCTACCACCAGTTAATAATGGATTGTCATTCAGGGCTGTTAAAAGAATACTATACTATAACTGGACACGGATCATTTAACAAACATCTGTTTACTTTAGGAGTTACAGACAGCCCTCTGTGCAGAGCCTGTATGGAGACGGACGAAACGGCGGCCCATGTCCTGCTGGACTGCCCTGCGGTCGCCTTATACCGGGTCAAGCATCTCGGCTCGCCGAGATCGTTCCCTGAGGTCGCGTGGAACATTAAGGGCCTGCTGCGATTCCTGGAGGAGCTTGGTTGGCTCGAGTAGCACAATATTCCTGCCTACACGCAAAATACGCGCTAGACGTGGAGTTGCGGAAACCGGCCCGTTGCAATCTACAATCTACAACGTCTGCCCATAACAAATGCTGTGTCACCCAGAACATTTCTGTCTGACACCACACTGCGCCCGTCACTCCGAGACACCAGTTCTTAAGTCTCATATGCCCAGTGATTACGCTAGCTCTCAGTGCCCTTCAAACCGAAACACAGTAATGTTTCACATTACATTACTGCTTCACGGCAGATTAACTGGCCCCGGGGTGGTACCTACCTAGACGGATTCCTGCATAGGAATCCTACCACCAGAGAAACTTACTTAAACACGTTAACCGAGTTTAGATGAACTTTAGATGAACTACCAGGCTTGGCAACAAACATTTTCAGTTTGAGAAAATATTTTTGCTCAGACGATAGCGTAGGTACAGTATTATGCGAGCTAACTTTGGCATCATTAATAAATAATTTTTTGTTAGAATAAACAAAAGGGGCCGATAGACTATTTTAATCCAGCTTTTGTTCGAGGCTAACCAACTTAAAGCACAATGTAATATAATTAATAGTTTATAAATAAGAAACATTTTCGCCAACGCTTTGTGATTTCAGCTAAAGTTCACGAGCTTAAATAAATGAAACGAATTGGGTTGTAATTTTTAATACTCAATGTTTGTTAACGCTGTTATATCATTAAATGAAACTAAATTTACAGATTTCGTAGCGTTTAACTTTTCAACTAGCTGATGGCCGCGACTTCGTCCGCGTTGATAAAGGTTTTTTTTAATCGTCATCACCATCATTACTTCAACCCATCAATAGTCCACTGCTAAACAAAGACCTCTCCCCTCCCCCCCCCCCCCAATAGATTGCCATAAAAGATTGTAGCTCTCATTTTGGGAAGTTTTGCCATAGATGCCACGCTTGGCAGGTGGATTGGCAACTAGTTTATTTATTCACCTCCTCTCTTATAAAATTGCAGTTTCTTAAAACTATTACTCTTTACATTTAATGAAGGTATCGTATTTTTTTAGATAAGGTCTCAGTATCTGTGGTAGACCTCTACCATTTTATTTATATAGATTTATAACGCGTCGATTTTTTGTATATGTAATACGCTAGTAGCCCGGCGGCTAATGCAGCTTCGTCGGAAAAGACCCTACGTTTCGAGCGCTTTACAGCCCACATGGTCACTAAATAATGTTCTATTAATATATTAAATTTATTATCTACAAGTATTTACACGTTTACATGTTTGTGTGCATATGTGTATAAGTATACTCGTATATATAGTTTCAAATTATTATTTCTCTATTCTTTAAGTACACCCGAAGCCGTGTGGTGTTGGCTCGTTAAAAGAATACTACCACTCCATCTCATCCAATGGATCTCGTAAAAGGCGAGTAAGTAATGAAACTGCACTGTGCACCCAACAGCGCATGGTGGCGATGGGCTCACCGCCTATCACACCAAGTGCATTATATTGCTTTGGTGAAACGTGGATTGTGGCAGTCATCTGTTTTTGCAGTGAGTGCCCAGTCTCTGACTACCCTTTATGGGATACAGTCGTGATCTTATGTATGTATGTTTAAGTACAACTGCCGGCATAGCTCACCACGCTGCGGGTTGACTGGCAGAAGATGCCGATAGGCATTAATCTCGTATGCCCAGTAATTTCACCAATCATGACCTTCAGACCGAAACACAGTAATGCTTCTACACTACTGTATCATGGCAGAGTAACTGGCCCTGGGGTACCTACCCAGACCAATATCCGGATAGGAATCCTACCACTAATGACAGTGCGTAGATGCTTAGGTCCTTAGGTCCATAAGTGCATAGGTGCACCATGTACTAGTTTATCCGGGCTATCTCAGATTTTATTTATTAGTTTTGGTCCGATCTGAAAGAAAATCTAATATAGTTAATAGAATCAGGCGTTACTTTGCGGAAATCCATTATAATGAAGGTAAGTTACTTTGCTAAGATCCGCATGCTAAATATAAAAATGGTGTATATTACCTAGTTTTTTGAAGAGCACCGCCCGCCCTCCCTCAGTAGCGTGCACAAGCAAACTAACACCGCCACCAGGAACCGCCACCAGGTACCCTCCACCAACCACTACAATACTACCACTAGATAATATACACCACTGAAGTCGAGAACACGACACGTGTTTCGCCCCAAAACGATGCATTATCAAGCGTCATAGACTCTACGACAGACGGCCGCCGAGACGCTTGACTCGTGGTTGGTGGAGGGTACCTGGTGGCGGTTCCTGGTCGCGGTGTTAGTTTGCTTGTGCACGCTCCTGAGGGAGGGCGGGCGGTGCTCTTCAAAAAACTAGGTAATAAACACCATTTTTATATTTTGCATGCGGATCTTAGCAAAGTAACTTACCTTCCTTCATTGAAAGAAAATCGTAATTTATATATTTTTCTACTATAACAGTAAGTGGCTAAACGATTACCTTCCGCGCTGTGCTCACGAGTTTCACACGCGAGCCTAATATTTACCGAAAGTTTGGAAAATCCAAAAGTGCGCGTCTCATGACTCTCATTTAACTCTTAAGAGAAAAAAAATCGTATTGAGGTTCAAATATTTCGAGTCATTTCCATTTGAAATGAAAAAATATTAGAAAAAAATATTTTTCTTAATAACTACAAGTGCTCAACTTTTCATATGAAATAGGAAACCAGTTAATTAAATTATGGACACGATAATAAAAAAACCCGGTCTCGATACGTCAATTTCGGGAGTTATCGTGAGCACATCCCTAAAAAAATCCGGACGTCCACGTCAATTTTTTTAAACTGTTTTTTTTTTAATTTGCGTTATGGGATGATTTTTCAAAATAATTTTAAGTAATTAATTAGAGTGTTTTCTTGATATGAGTCAATTGAAATTAGCATATAATAGAATAGAATAGAATAAATTTTTATTCAATATAGATTATTTACATAATACTTATTGAAAGTCATTTTTTTTTCTTTTTTTAAACTACACTGGTTCGCAAAAATGCCTCTGTCCTGGGAAGAACCAGTAAGAAACCCAGCGGGCTTTTTTTTTAGTCATTTTTAAAATAATGTACAATAACAGCAGTATTATAAAGATGTAGAAATGGCTTGGCGGCGATCACCTCATTCCCAGGGGTTATCATCATCTATGTATTCTTTAATATTATAATAACCCTTTTTATGAAGTTTTTTTTTTATATAAAATTTAAACTTTTTGATTGAAAGACTTTTAGCACTTTCTGGGATTTTGTTGTAAAAACGTATACATTGCCCCATAAAAGAGTTACTGACTCTGTGAAGTCGGGTAACTGGCATAATTAATTTGTGGTATTCACATTATGAACATCACTTTTTTAGTGAACTGGTTTATGTTCTTGTGTACATACAAAACGTTTTCAAATATATATTGAGAGGCCAAGGTTAAGATATTAATTTCTTTAAATTTATCCCTAAGAGACACTTTAGAGCCAAGATTATAAATAGCTCTTACGGCCCTCTTTTGCAAAACAAAAATCACTTCAACATCAGTTGCATTTCCCCATAGCAAAATACCATAAGACATTATGCTATGAAAATAACTAAAATAAACCAATCTAGCAGTTTCAACGATAGTCAAATTCCTAATTTTTTTACAGCATAAGCTGCAGAGCTAAGTCTACTTGCTAGTTTAGATATATGGGGGCTCCATTGAAGTTTTGCGTCAAGAGTTATTCCAAGAAAGACAGCAGTATCCACAAGGCTCAACTCTTCCCCATTCACAAGCACATTTACATCTAATTGTTTAACATTTGGTGTTGTGAATTTAACACATTTTGTTTTATTGCCGTTTAAAAGCAAATTATTAACGTTAAACCAATGTACTAATTTTGAAATAGCATTATTCACCTCGTCATATAATAAAAGTTGATGTTTTATCTTAAAAATCAAAGATGTATCATCAGCAAATAACACTACATCATGGTTGTCCCCTACTAGGTAAGGTTAGTCATTAATGTAAATAAGAAATAGAAATGGGCTGAGAATCAAACCCTGCGGGACACCCATAGATACTGCTGATCCGGAAGAACTCCTGCTATTGATAACTACTGTCTGCGTTCTATTACTCAAATATGAAATTAGAAGTTGAAGTGCAGAATTTCTTACACCGTAGTGATGTAGTTTCCTGATTAGTGTTTCATGATCAACGCAATCGAAGGCCTTAGAAAGATCACAGAAAACACCCAAGGCATCCCGTGAACTCTCCCAGGCTTCGAATATATTCTTAATAAGTTCAACACCTGCATCGGTTGTAGAACGACCCCTTGTAAATAATAAATAAGTGCAATATAATTGCGATAGAGGCATTTGAAGAGCGCCGAATCGCTTGACCTTGACGTGTCGGGTATAAAGCACTATCTCACGCCGCTTCGCGCCATGAGACGAGCAATAGTTGTTTCGGGTGTTACTGCACTGCATTTATATATACTCGTATAAAAAACACCTGCGACAAAAGAAATCTTAGTGCGAAGGGCATCGCACTAAAATCTTTCTTTCAAAAGTTCCGTCTAGGTAGGTACCACCCCAGGGCCAGTTATTCTGCCGTGAAGCAGTGGTGTGCATACGTTACTGTGTTTCGGTCTGAAGGGCACTGAGAGCTAGCGTTATCACTGGGCATATGAGACTTAAGGACTTATGTCTCAGGGGGACGGGCGCAGTGTGGTGCGACACAGAAATATTCTGAGTAACACAGCATCTGTTATGGGCAAACGTTGCATTTACCATCAGGTGAACGTTTTGCTCGTCTCGACACTATATTAAATAAAAAGGAAAAAAAAAATATCTCTGTTAAGAAGGCTTTACTTACCACCTCTCATTTCTAAGGGGGTTTTGGAGCCGGGAAGAACCCGCCACGCTGCTCCAATGCGGGTTGGCGGAATTCTTATCTAAATATTTTTTTAATTTATCAGACAGGCAGTTTTCCTTACGACGTTTCGCCACACCCCGGATCACGTAATAAATCAGCACATAAAATTGCAATTAACAATATGATTGGTGCCGATACCGGAGAGCGAACCACAACCAAGTCAAAGTTCAAATTTCTTTATTCAGTTTAGACTTGTATAAAGCTCTTGTAAACGTCAAAATCTACACCGGTTCAAAAAAATAAGACTTTCACAGAAAAGAACCGGCAAAAAACTCTAGCAGCTTCCTTTTTTTTCAATATCATATGACATATAGCCTTGTATAAAATACTTAATTTAATTACAATATCACATATTTGGTAGCCAGGAGAATTGCAAGTGCAGAGTAAGAGTTATTTTCACACATCTCTGTCCTCTATGTAACGATCTATTTTATAATACGTCTTTTCTAATAATGTATTCTTGACAAGTTTGTTGAATTTTGTCAGTTTTTCGCGGCACTCTTTTAGGGATTTTGATCCTTATATGGATGTGTTTAAGGAATGTGTTTAGTCCGAATATTGTTTTAAAATTTGTTTCAATACATCTTTGCAAACGTACATATGTAAAGCTAGATAAACTTAGTGCCTGGCTTAAACGCGAGCAACCATAAATGTCGTATTTTTAATTTTTTAGTTACAATAAAGCAATCAGAGAGAACGCACAGTTTCATTTAACGAAATTCACCTGCAAGCAAAAGTGCACCTTATTACCAAGTGATTATCTACTAAGACTACTACACTACTATAAAAGTCTCTAAAAGACTATCTACACAGGAACCTCTAGCTTAGCCCTATACACACGTACCATAAAAGTCTCTGAAAGACTATCTACACAGGAACCTCTAGCGTAGCCCTATACACACGTACTATAAAAGTCTCTGAAAGACTATCTACACAGGAACCTCTAGCGTAGCCCTATACACACGTACTATAAAAGTCTCTAAAAGACTATCTACACAGGAACCTCCAGCGTAGCCCTATACACACGTACTATAAAAGTCTCTAAAAAACTATCTACACAGGAACCTCTAGCGTAGCCCTATATACACGTACTATAAAAGTCTCTAAAAGACTATCTACACAGGAACCTCTAGCGCAGCCCTATACACACGTACTATAAAAGTCTCTAAAAGACTATCTACACAGGAACCTCCAGCGTAGCCCTATACACACGTACTATAAAAGTCTCTAAAAAACTATCTACACAGGAACCTCTAGCGTAGCCCTATATACACGTACTATAAAAGTCTCTAAAAGACTATCTACACAGGAACCTCTAGCGTAGCCCTATACACACGTACTATAAAAGTCTCTAAAAGACTATCTACACAGGAACCTCCAGCGTAGCCCTATACACACGTACTATAAAAGTCTCTAAAAAACTATCTACACAGGAACCTCTAGCGTAGCCCTATATACACGTACTATAAAAGTCTCTAAAAGACTATCTACACAGGAACCTATAGCGCAGCCCTATACACACGTACTATAAAAGTCTCTAAAAGACTATCTACACAGGAACCTCTAGCGCAGCCCTATACACACGTACTATAAAAGTCTCTAAAAGACTATCTACACAGGAACCTCTAGCGCAGCCCTATACACACGTACTATAAAAGTCTCTAAAAGACTATCTACACAGGAACCTCTAGCGTAGCCCTATACACACGTACTATAAAAGTCTCTAAAAGACTATCTACACAGGAACCTCTAGCGTAGCCCTATACACACGTACTATAAAAGTCTCTAAAAGACTATCTACACAGGAACCTCTAGCGCAGCCCTATACACACGTACTATAAAAGTCTCTAAAAGACTATCTACACAGGAACCTCTAGCGTAGCCCTATACACACGTACTATAAAAGTCTCTAAAAGACTATCTACACAGGAACCTCTAGCGTAGCCCTATACACACGTACTATAAAAGTCTCTAAAATACTATCTACACAGGAACCTCCAGCGTAGCCCTATACACACGTACTATAAAAGTCTCTAAAAGACTATCTACACAGGAACCTCTAGCGTAGCCCTATACACACGTACTATAAAAGCTTTGCAAGTACGTAGTGTTTCCGTTCACATCGAAATAATAGAATATGACAGCGTAACAAAAGGTTTGCAGATCACCCGGATAATTAGTTTGTAGTTCTTGGCAGGGTGGAATACCCTTGAGATATGTCACGGGTACAGTCTCACTATGCTCGAGCTTTTGTAATAAACTAGCTTACCCGCCCCGGCTTTCGCAGAATACTTGCGGGCCTTCTGCTCGCGAGTCTCTTCCGACGAAGTTGTAAAAGCCGCCGGGCTAACAACGTTAACACATACAAAAAAAAAAAAGCTTTCGCAGAGAAGTTACAGTTATTTTAAAATCTATAAGCAGCTCGTCTACACGATTAGGAGCAACATTGATATACATAGTGACGCCTTTTTCCCATATAAGGGGGTAGACAGATGCCACACAAGTAGCTATTTTTCGCAACCGCGACACGATATCGACGTCCCCGCCATTTTGGTAAGAGTAAAAAAAAATCTAGTCGCCTCTTACGATACCTCGGTAGGAAAGAGGTATGTGCTATTCTACTCTGCCGGATATATTTTTATTGATTAAGAAATGAAACAGATGCGATGAATATAATTTTTCATCGACTCTGGCAAAAATAACTTTTCGTGTTACATCATGAAGCTTAAGGAAATCTGCTGCGAAGTAAATCTGTTAGTATGACGCCGTATTAGGGTAACATAAATTAAATGGAGAGGAAAACGTATTTTGAATTTGACTGGTTCGGGGCAACGACTTTCTGAGTTAGAGTCGCGTAAAGTTTCACAAAACAAATCATTTTAAAGTTTTGTATGCACATTTTTAGTATTCATTTTTGCAATTAAAGCTTCACCGTTGTGTTTATCAGATCAAAGTAGCATGGGTAGGTGCCGGTATGTCACACCAATTATGAAAAATGTTGTATAGAAGGGCCGAACTGTTAATTCTGAGACAAGCTGAGTACCTTTTTTTTACACGCGACGTGCCTTCCTTTTACCCTCCCTTTTGTGTGCGCAACGGACCCCCCCGAGCACGCCACGCGGAGGCCACGCTAAGAAACTTGCACTCGAAAGCACCAGTCTTCCCCGCTCTGGCGGCGGATCTGGTCTGTGGCTCCGCCGCCGACCACATTACGGCCGCGGACAACAGGCTGATTGGCAACGATACACCAACACTCCTATTGCGACCCCACCACCGCCGCATCTACGGTGCCACCCCGACAAAGTCGCGGGGGACAGAGAGAGGCAACGCAACACCTAAAATCCTCTTCCCCCGCAACTCCACCTCGGCTGCAGAGGACAGGGCGAGCGGCCACCACACACCGCCACACCTCCCCCTATCAGTTCAACACTGCAGTGTCGCGGGGGGCAGGGAGAGAGGCAACGCAACACCTACACTCCTTTTTTTTTTACGTGGGGAAATCCTGCATGGATACCCGACTGGCCAGGGGGGCAGCCGGGTTATGTCGGACTCTTACCGACTAAAACCCCACGGTGGTCTCCATCAGCGCTTTAGAGGGGTCACGGGATCTCCGTTCGGAACGCAACCGTGCCCCTCTAACGCTTCGCTATATCAATAGCCCGACCCGGGGGCAGTCCTCACTGCTTTCTGATAGGAGGGCCGTGACGAGGCCCGCCGATGCCTCGGCGGCGTCGTCTTCTCCGAGAGGGATCGGTCCTCTCTCGATCTCTCTCGGCAGCCTCCTTCTGGACCATCACGGTTTCACAGAAATTGGCTACGGCCCTCCACGCCGTGTCCCCGCTCAGCATAGCCGACACTACTGCTGGCAGGGAGAGGTTCCGCCCGATATGGCTGACCAGGATACTCCGCTCCGACTCCCAAGCTGGGCACACCGAAAGGGTGTGGGATGCGGAGTCCTGGTCCCTTCCACCGCAGTGGAAGCAGTTTGCCGTCGCCTCGCGTCCGATGATACACCCTCGCATCCATATCTGCCAGTATGTCCAGAGGCGGAAAACGAGCCAGGACGGTCGCCGTCTCAAAAGATACCGTGCGGTATCCTCGTACGATCCGTATGGCCATCCTCCGCTGGACACTGTAGATTTTAGTTCTACAGCGTCGGATGGCTAGCCTTTTCGCCCATACGGGCGCCCCGTACAAGGCTACGGATCGTACTACTCCCGCATAGAGGCGGCGGACTTCCTCTCTCGGCCCCCCTAGATTGGGCAGCAGTCTGTGCATGGCACCCGCTACCCTCTCGATCCGGGGGACCAGGCGCTCGAAGTGTTCTTCGAAGCCCCAGCGACTATCCAGATGTAGGCCCAGGTATTTCATATACCGGCCCACTCTGACTTCAGACCCACCTACTCGGACGCACGAGTCGGGAGGTTCCTTGCTACGCGGCAATTTGTGGAACCATAGCGCCTCTGTCTTGTGAGGGGCTATCTCCAGTCCCAAGTCGTGGATTTTGGCAACGACGACTTCCGCCCCAAGCTCGGCGAGCTCCTTGGTCCTCTCGAAGGTATTCCCGCTGGCGACCACCAGTGTGTCATCTGCATAGCAGATGACGTTTACACCAGCGGGAAGATCGACACGCAGGACTGCATCGTAGGCGATGTTCCACAGTAACGGGCCCAACACCGACCCCTGCGGAACACCGCACTGGATCTCCCTCCGGATTCTCCTACCGTCTTGATCCATGTACATAATGTACCTGTCGCGCAAGTAGTCCGCGATAACGCCTCGCAGGTAAGGGGGGACTTGATAATGTGCTAGTCCCCCCTTAATCGCGTCCCAGGGAATGGAATTGAAGGCGTTGACGATACACCTACACTCCTGAACTAACGTGACACTAACCCTCAGCTGAACTATGTACTTGCTCATATCGACTTTAAAGAAGCGGCAACTATTTCTTGTTATAAAAACGCGAATGGTTGATTCAAATTTCGTGATGGTTTCAAAACCGAATAGAGGCCAATAGATTTTTTTCTCTTTTTCCTTAAATAGCTTTAACGAAACTCACGATGAAATGTAGTGCTAGATTTAATTTATTTATAACTATCCAGTGAGTATTGCCAGTGATGGCCTAAGGAACTAAGACGTGGTTCTTCATTGCAGGCTGCTTGAGGAAGCTCGGAGTTGCTCAGCGGGCTATGGAAAGCTATGCTGCGAGTTTCTCTGCGATTTATAATGCGTAACGATGATATTCGCAGCAGATCTAGAGTAACCGACATAGTCCTAAGGATTAGCAAGTTGAAATGGCAATGGGCCGGGCATGTAGCTCGTAGAACCTATAACAATTGGGGAAAAAAGGTTATGTGAGGGGCGACCCCCCACTCGATGAGTGACAACCTGCATGACTTTGCGAGAATGATTTGGATGCAAGTGGCTCGGGACCGAGTTTTCTGGCAATCTATGGGGGAGGCCTATGTTCGACAGTGGACTAAGATGGGCTGGAATGATGATGACGATGATATAATTTGGGGCGGCAACAGTAAGTGGACAAAGTGAAGTACAGCGTGATAAGGGAACATTGCGGTGGGGTAGAAGATGTTGTGAAAAAGATACAGAAAGGGATACTAGATAGTTTGGACACGAAGAGAGCACGGATGAAACAGATTTATGACACAAGTGTGAATGAATAAGCCGGTAAGGGTCGACTTAAGCGAACGTATCACGATCGAATCGAAGTCGTTTTAAGAAAAGGTCACGTCAAAACTCTAAGGATAGCAGAGCTAAAGATAGCTAAAGATAGCTTAGTTGAAAGATGTAGTCTTTGCCTACCAAAATAGAAAAAAAGGCTTGTCTCTGTGTATATGTATGTCAATAGTATACATTAAGTTTATTTTATTATTGAAATTACATAATAAAGTCTGATGTGCTTACCAAGTACAGGCGAATACATCACTAACTATTAATAATATGATGTTCTCCTAGCCGATTTCGACCACGGCGACAACTGACGACTACTGTCGAGAGCCATCAACTGCGCAGGAGATATTATAGTGCCACAAGTGTATGCGCAAACACAGAGGCACTCACTCGTCCCAACCTATCCGCGCCCGATGTAACGCTGATGCGATAAGATCGGAGGTAGGCTAGGATGCAGTGTCAGAAACACGGGGACAATCACAACACAACCAGACCCGAAAACCAACAATTTATGTTTTAGCACAAATGTTGGCTACGGCTGGGATTCGAACCCGGGACCCGCGGCTTAGAAGTCAGGTACTCTGACCACGAGGCCCCGCGGTCGTCGATTAATAATATAACAAATAAAAAGGTAAAAAGTGTGAACCAATTATCTGATAAGAAGTAACCTAAAAAAAATATCCATAACCCCGATAAATAATTAATAAGCGGGCGTTTGATTTCGTGACGTAACGTTTAAATTTTAGATAGTCGAGCGACGAATCGACAATTTTGTCAAAAATTTTAGCTACACAAATATAGTGTTAGTCAAAGTTTACATACGAGACGGACGTGTCATCGCTTACCGCAAATATTCTGTTACAGATATTTAAAATTTTCTCATTTTGCCGCTTCGAAGCGGTCTCAAGGATTGTAAACTGAAACATGAATATATCACTTAGGCAATATTACTATGAGAAATGCAGACCTGGGAGATATTAAGAATTTAGATTAAGATTATTTACAAATTAAGGGAACCGTGGTAGCTCAGGGTCTAGGCGCTCGCTTCAAATTTCATAGTAGCCGAGTGACCGGGGTTCGATTCCCGGTGCCGGCACCACTAAAATTGTTAATTGCAATTTTAAGTGCTGATTTACCACGTGCTCGACCGTTAAGGAAAACATCGTGAGGAAACCAGTATGTCTGAGAAATAAAAAATATTTCGAAGACACGTGCAGTCCGCCAACCCGCATTGGAGCAGCGTGGCGGATTCTTCCTAGCTCCTAAACCCTGTCAGAAATGAGGGAGAGGACTGTGCTCAGCAGTGAAACATTTATAGGCTGAAACTTTACTTTACTATTACAGTATAGACTGGATCATGACTGACCGTATCGTGGCCAGGGAGTGCTGAGACGTCCGTGTCGTCTAGCACGTTTCGCGGGCGAAGTTCGGTTCGGCGTTCGGTCGCGTCACCACCTGGTTTGGATGAACCGCGGCCTTTTCGAAAAACCGCCGTGGTATTTCTCTGAAGTGTTCAGATATTAAGGGTATTTCAAAGTCGATGTGAAGGTCTACGTTGTGTTGATACCAACCGGCTCCGGTGGCAGTTCGCAAGAATCGATTTTGAACGCTCTGTAACTTTTTTAATTGATTGCCTGTTGCGTGAGCGAAAGCGACGCAAGCATAGGCCATTACGGGTCTCATGCAAGTCTTATAGAGGCATAAATTATTCTAGTAGAACAAATTAATCTAAATTATTATATATTATTATTATAATTAAGTAATTGCATAAAACAATTAGTATCGTCGTCCAATGTTGGTGTGAGTGCACGAGAAGGCAGCAGCAATAACCATTAACTGCCCACTACTGAGCACAGACCTCTCACTTTTGATAGTGTTTTGAAAATATAAAGAGTGTCACACTGCTCTAGTGCGACTTAGACCCGAATTCACCGATCGCTTTGGAAACCAAGTTTAATAAAACCACGTTTTACCTAACCGAGTTCAAATGTATCATTTGATCTCGGTTTTCGTCTAACCGATTTCATTCCCCTTGATTTTGATCGCGTTCAGGAAAACGAAGTTTATATGAAATATTGTCGCGATCTAAAACAAATTCTCGATGTATTTCCTGTTTTGCGACATCAAACAGCCCGTTTTTATGCATAGGTACCTATGTAAGGTATGCATACAATAAATAATACGAATTAAAAAGAATTTTTGTGTTTACATAGTTGTGCAATTGACAATGACAGCTCTCTAAACGCGTTTAAAGAGCTGAACGTCGAAAATTGGGCGTTCAGAATTTGAACCGCGCTTAGCATTGACTGCGTTCATTTGATGTTGATGAAATGCAAACTGCAGCATTGAACTCAGTTAAACGCTTAAACTTAGTTTTGCTTGAACTGGTCGCGTTTAGTTTCAACGGTGAAATCCGCCCTAAATGTCACATAACTTTTTTATAACTATTACTAACCTCATCTTGTAACCCCGCTCGGCCTCATCTTGTAAAATTTTAATATTACATTGATAAACTTTGTAAATAAATTAGAGATGCGCCAACTCGGGAATAAACTCGACTCGATTTCACTCGAGTTAAAATTAATGTAACTCGAACTGAACTCGAGTTACGTAACTCGAGTTAACTGGATGAAACTAAGTATTTTTTTTTGTTTTTAGCAGTTTCTAGACTCAACTTCGCAACAATATAAGAAAATTTAGAACAGATTCTTAATAAATTTGTATCAGGACAATTATAATTGCTTAACCGGTAAACTTCGCGCCACAAGCTCGCACACAACGAACGAAACGTAAGAGTGAGAAAGCGTCAATCGCATACTCGCTTCGATTTAGGTATTTATTTACAACGCCAATCCCAATTCGAGTTATTTATTTATTTATTTATTTATTTAACTCTTTATTGCTTCCTTGACAATTTAAGGATACAAAGGGCGGACTTAATGATTTTAGGCATTTTCTCCCAGTCAACCCATGGAGTGGTGAGATTTTGATTAGGTGTAGCAATAAAGGAAAACAGGGAAAGAAAGAAAGAAAGAGAAAAAAAAACCTAAATAACTCGTAAATATTATAAATATTAAAAATATAGTTACATATATAAATATATATTAAATACATAAACATATACGTATATAAGGTATACATACATATTATACATAAGAATAAACGTAAAATAAAATAAATATAAATAAATAAATGCACACTTGTAACGGTGACCAACTAATAACTATTTATGTTCTCATGATTCTCTGCTAAATGATCACGGACCAACTTCTTAAAGGAGTATTTATTGAGCGCTTTCCTGATGTAATCGGGAAAGAAGTTCCAAAGAAGTGCAGCCCGGACAGTGAAGGAGTTCCTAAAGAACCCGGTGAAATGTGTAGGGATGCAAATCTTATTGTTAGAGGATGAACGAAGAACCCTATCATGTGATGAAGACAGATACTGAAATTTGTCTTTGAGATATGAAGGCGAAAATGGATCATTTAAAATAGAGAAAAGAACAAGCAGTTAGTGAGAATTCAACTCGAGTTGATTCGAGCTAAGCCCAACTCGAGTTAACTCGAGTTGCCACATCACTAAGATAAATTAGGAAAAGAAAACGACAATATTTAATAGTATCGGCAAACTTCTTCTCGACTAGATTCACTAATACCGTTAATGCACAGCTTTTATAAGAGTTAGGAAAATTTTAATACACATAAACTTCCTGGATCATTTTCGGTGATGTAATTGCTGTTAGCTTTCTCGGCTTTTACAGCTTCATCGGATACTATTTCCAGGAAAGATGCAGATCGTAGCAATGAAAACCGCATTCGAATTCGTTCAAAGGTTCTCGAACTCGGTTCTGTTACCCTGTGCGCGTAAGTAAGCTGACCCGAAGGCCGCTAGGGCCGAACCACGACTCGATCAGTTACTTCTATCGGGAGAACGTTTTTAAACATCTAATTTACCACTCGAAATGCGTAGAAGCTGGAGAAGAAATGGCGCAAGAAACTCCAGCGATGCCTCTAATCATAATTAGAGATTAAGTAAACCAAATGATTAATTTGTATGCTAAATTGATTGTGTATGTATGTGTGTTAGTATGTGAGAGGATCCGGTAGGACCATTAGGCATGGAAATTAACTATATCTGATACTATGTGCTGGTACCGCTTAGCTACGGCGATTCTGTCGTCGGCCATTGGTATCCCTGTGTGCCTTGGCAAGGGCGAACACATCGTCGCCGTTGAAGACGTCGGCGAAGCGACAGACTAGGTTTAAGTCGCTCTCGTCGACTCGCGATGAGGGCGATCTGTATGTTCGGCGAGGCCCAGTTTATGATGGACGTCGGACGTCGGTAGTTTTGAGGGCGGAGGGATTGTATGGACGGTTCTAGGCGGGGGTGCTTGTCTGACCGCGGGTCGTTTGGATTTTGGCGCCTTGGGGCAGCTGAGGTAGTTGGCCGTGTGGGCCACACGGTTGTCTGTGTTGCAAAGAACACAGGAGGGTGGGCCGAAGTCTGCTAATACGGTTTTGTCCAGCGGAGGGATTGTCTGGATGACGGTTCTAGGCGAGGGTGCTTGTCTGACCGCGGGTCGTTTGGATTTTGGCGCCTTGGGGCAGCTGTGGTAGTTGGCCGTGTGGGCCACTCGGTTGTCTGTGTTGCAAAGAATACAGGAGGGTGGTCCAAAGTCTGCTAATACGGTTTTGTTCTTTGGTCTGGGACAGCCGAGAGTGGCGTGGTGGCCTAGGAATTTTACGCACGTAGCTCGTGCGTAACAATTCCTTGAAGAATGGTCATAAAGCTGACATTTATGTCATTCGCCAGGGACTTCCTTTTATACTACGTATAGATCACTCAAAGGTTTCCTCGGGACATTGATGTTATTATTAAAAAAGTCATTGTACTATTTAAGATCAATATTTTAGGTAAAGGGTCAACAATCTTTTAAATGTAATGTTCAGCTATGTGTTTTCAATAAATAAATACACTTATGACAAGTCGCCGCTTCTTAGGAATTTGCCTAGTAGTGCTACGCTTTTACGCGGTCACTTTAAACATTTCATCGTGTTTCCAACTAGCTAACCCGATTAGAAGCGGGGATTTACCATTGCTCATTTCATAATCTTTGTAATTCCTGGTGTACGTAATAGTTTCCATTTTGTTTATAATTATACCATCATCTGTATAATTAATTAAAATGCCGTAATAAATCTAGTCACTTTGCTAATAAAATACTTCGGAAAGTCAAACGCAGTTTTAACGTACACTGTGGTAGAACAAGTAGCAAAAACGAAGTTTACCAATATTGCCGACGAAAACCAACAGGCGCTAAGTAAATAGAATATGAAACTACAATTACAAAAATGCCTGGATAGATATATAGGTCGAGGCTTTTATTTGTTAATCATTTAACGAGTACTACATAAGGCTTAATGACATACACACAACTTGAACGTACGCAGTAGTATAATTGTTAAAGCAATAATCTTTTGCGCAGTAAATTCAACAGTATCATCGGATCACGAAGTAAATCTCACTCAAAGAAAATCACGTAAAGATGTAATCGCATTACATCCAGATAAAAATGCGTAATACAGAATTATGGATTTCGACTGTGACTGTGACTGTGAACCCATGAATAACAACGTAGCGGTCCAGTAAGCTGATCACTGAATCTCCAAGATCTTACAGTCTCCAAGAAAACAATAGCAGTTTCAGACTAAAGGCGAATACACTAAGTAAATAAACTGCACTTGCAAAGTGACACCGCAAATATAACAAAGTGGAGTATCGCTGTTTGTAAATACGACCGGAGTGTTCTCGACGCTGTTTCTATGTTTGTTTTACTACAATACAACTAACACTTCTTAGAGAACGTAACGTGAAATCGTAAACATACGGAGTTTAAAAGGTGCAAATGAGGAAATATTGTATTTTACAAATTTATATATTTTAGTATTAATAGTTTATTAAGCCTACCAACATTTTTATTTGCTTTCTCCTGAGTTGATTGGTAGAGTATTCCACAAAGCATTAAGTCTGCACATTGTAGCTTTAAGAGTCTTATCACCGCATTGTCTAGTGGCCAAAGTATGTGACTTCTAGACGCAGAACATTTCTGTATAACACCACACTGCGCCCATCACCCTGAGACAGTTCTTAAGTCTCATATGCCCAGTGATTCCACTAGCTCACAGCGCCCTTCAAACCGTGTTCAAATGTTTGCACACTACTCCTTCACGGCAGAATAACTGGCCCTGGAGTGGTACCTACCTAGACAGACTCCTGCATATGAATACAAGTAACGCTTCATAATTTTTAGTAACTTTCATTGTTTTTTACTTAAATCGAATTACTTCATTAGATGTTACGTGCTTTGCAGGGACTAGGTGGGCGGCCATCTTCCGAAAGCCAGGGTATCACATCCGATGTAAAAGTAAAGCAGCATACACTTTGTCTAGTTTTATCTAGTTGGTGTCGTAAGAGACGACTAAGGAATGTGACTGAATAATCTCATGGTCACCGACAGGTTTGCCGTGTGGTAGCGGGTGCCGTGTGGTAGCGGCTTAAGAGAATCCACCACCCCATCTCATCCCGTGGGAGTCGTAAAAGTCGTCAGAGGGAAAATTAAAACCAGAAGATTCTGGTTTTGATTTTCCCTGATGATGATGATGATGACACCGACAGGTGGCGGAATATTTTTTTTTATAGGAGTGGTGGCAAACGAGCAAGCGGCTCACCTGATGGTAAGTATTTCAGAAAATGCTTGACAGAAAATGTACAAGCCGGGCAGCTACGTCTAAGGCGCAAAGTGTCTAGTACAGCGATCGCCAATCGCTACGATTGAGGTTTTTTTATTGTTGGATAAAATGGTGAGACGAGCAAAACGTTCACCGTATGGTAAGTGCAACGTCTGCCCCTAACAAATCCTGTATCATCAAGAACATTTCTGTGTAAAACCACACTGTGTACGTCACCTTGAGACATCACTTCTTAAGTCTGATATGACCAGTACACTGGCTCTCAGTGCCCTTCAGACCGAAACACAGTAATCTTTGCACACTACTGCTTCGCGACTTAATTTTTTTTTTATTGGATGAAGTGATGAAACGAGCAAAACGTTCACCTGATGGTAAATGCAACGTCTGCCCATAACAAATGCTGTGTCACCCAGAAAAATTCTGTGTGATACCACACTGTGCCCATCACCCTGAGACATAAGCTCTTAAGTCTCATATGCCCAGTAATAACGCTAGCTCACAGTGCCCTTCAAACCGAAACACAGTTATTTTTCCAAACTACTGCTTCACGGCAGAATAACTGGGCCCTGGGGTGAGACCTAGACGGACAAAGAGTTAACAAAACATTATTTAAACTTTTAAAAGGCGTTAGCTTTTTAAGTAGCCACGTTCGAGAAGTCTTTGTGGGAATAGATCTCAAGCGCCTTACCTGAAAACCTATATTGTGAAGTTACGAGAAGTTGAGTCTGCTTGCGGACGTTTTACATCAGGCGTATTTGATATCTGAAAGTTTGCACGGACTGAAAGGATCTATTTTATTCCGAATTCTACGTGAATTTGATCTCATGTTATATACACTCTATATGTGTAAGAAGTTGGTATATTAAATTCAACTTGGTGGCGGCCGAAGAGAATCTACCACCGCGTCTCAACCCATGGGTGTCGTGAAAGACGACAGAGGAAAAATTAAAACCAGCGTCTTCCTGGAACATGTGAATAAATAAACTGCGGTTGCCAACCCGCCTGCGAAGCGTGGTAACTATGACAAAATCCCTCATAATGAGAGCCACAAATTTTTGGCAATCTGTGGGGGAGTGTGATTATAATTTACCAGATGTAGTGCTCAGGAAAACGCTAGCTATATGCCAGTGCTGGTTATCTGAACAGGGGAGGACGTCGCCTTCAACCAGCAATTTTTAGATCCTATATAAAATGCATCGATTAAACTTTAATAGCGCGATGCAGAGCGTTAGGCGTCATCAGGGCGTCAGTTCCCTTACCGACTTAAGACAATCGACCATCCCGTCTCATCCCCTGATCATCGTAAAAGTCGAAAGAGGGAAAATTAAAACCAGAAGGTGCCTGCCAAGCGTCGCAAACTACCCCAAATGAGACCTACACATTTTTGTGGCAATCTATGGGGGAGGCATATTTTCAGCAGTGGACTAGTGATAGGCTGGAATGGTGGTGGAAAAAATAAATCCCGCAGTGCCTGTCTTAAAGCAGTAAGTGTGCAAACATTAAGCCTTTGCCAAGCAAACATTGCCCTTAATACCAGTACACGGTAATGTGTATTAAACATTACCGTGTACTGGTCTTAAGGGCACTCACTGATGGCTAGTGAAATTACTGTGCATATGAGAGTTAAGAACTAACGTCTTAAGGATACGGGCGTAGTGTGATGCCGCACAGTAATTTTCTGGGTGATACAGCTTGTGTTATAGGCAGACGTTGCACTTACCAGCATGACGGAAAAAAAAATATCCCGCTGGTTTTCTTACTTTTTACCAGGACAGAGACATTTTTTGCGAACCAGTGTAGTTGAAAAAGAAAAAAAATTTGAATTAAACATTTATATTTTATTCTAAGCATTTTGCTCGTCTCGTCACTTTCTCCTTTAAAAAATTATGTAAAATAAATACTACTAACATATTTTGCGACAATGTGGTAATATAAAATGCAAATGAGGACTGTGCAAATACAATTACATTCGTATGTATCGCATTCGACATAGAAATAATCATTTAATGTTTGCATAATGAAAACAATAGATAATTCGCTAAAGACCCGTGCGAACATCAAACCGACATTAAAGAACATTGCAGTAGCTGCATTTTACATTTCTTGACTTGTGGTTGAATTTTAATGTTGGATACAAATGTTCTCTAATGCGCGATGCAATCGCACCACAGATAAATAATCGATTTGATAAACAAACAGTCATTAGTATCGTCTGCTTCGATAATCTATGGATGCATTAAAACTTTGTATAGTAGCAGACACTATTTATAGCTTTCTAGTGACAATATATGAGAAGCTCAGAAATAGCTCATATGTCCTACATCGCGCTATTGAAGTTTCAAGAATGCTATACGAGTATAAGATATGATCTCGTGTGTGATTGAAGTAGTCCGTAGTGCCGTCTCCGTCTCGTGGCCTTCAGCTCGCGAGTCTCTTCCGACGAAGTTGTCAAAGCCACCGGGCAACATCATACACAAACAAAAAAAAAATGGGTCGTAATGATCCAAGAAAGGGGCTCTTGGATCACTACGACCACACCCTACGCATGTGTTCTGTATGCTCTGATGTGTGATCTGGAATACCCGAAGATACCGAGCTTCGGGTAGGTCGATAACTTGCAGCAGAAAGAGAGTTGCAGAGAGAGAACCGTGGAACTCCGGCATTATTAATCGCCATAGCCTCCAGCCAGCAGTCGTCAATGAAACCCTCGAAAAGTCCCCTATCCAGACGATCAGAAGCTTGCTGAAAAGGCTAGCATGCCAGACTCTATCAAAGCATTTGAGACATCGAGCGAGAAACTGCGATGGCTTCACCCTTGTTCCCGAAAGCGATTTTTGCGAAGCCGTACTGTCGGTCACTAAAGAGATCTTTGTATTCTACATATGCCATGCTGTGGGAATACGATATATTTAAAAAAAAAGAAAAAAAGTGGGCTATAATTTGTATGGCCTACAGATAGTTGTTCCGGGTCTGGGTGTTTTTTTTTTTTTTTTTTTTTGTGTGTGTGTATGCAATTAGCCTTATGGCTTTTACTGCGTCATAGAAAGCGACTCGCGAGCAGAAGGCCCGCGAGTGAGACAGGGGGGGGGGGGTCTGGGTGGTTTGTGCGTGTGGAATTTATGTATGTAAATCGTACCCACGACACAGGAAAATTCCTACTGCGGGGCATCGTTTTTTTTTTTTAAAAAAAAAAATACGCTCTATAATCATATAGAGGACCACGGAGGGATACTCTTGGGCAAGAATTTGGATCTTCACATGAAAGCATCCCAAACATTTCTTATGTCGTTTAACATTAATAAAAATGTAACGATATCTATTAGTGATAGGATTCCGAATCCGCCGAGGTGGGTATAATAGTTCCCTAAAACTACTATGCTTCTTTTTGAAGGGCACTGATAGCTAGTGTATACTGGGCATACATACAGTCATGCCTTTTTCCCATGTTAGGGGTAGGCAGAGACCACGCCCGTAACTCACTTTTCGCACGCGCGGGAAACGAGACGTAATGGGTGGCGAACCACGTCATCACTATTTTGGCACGAGCCAAAAACTTCTTACTCCCATTGCATTCCCACAAGCTGTATAGTGACAGCATTGCATATGAGAATTGCATAGCAGCATATTACGGACAGCCTTTATTCGGCACGAGCACTTTATTCAGCCTTTATTAGCCTCTTACGACACCTCTCTAGGGAAGAGGTAGGTGCTGATCTACTCTGCCGGACACCTATCGGCGTCTTGGTCATATATCACTTAATAACTCATCGCAGCCGTGTAGTAGCGGCTTAAGAGAGTCTACCATCCCATCTCATCCCGTGGGTGTCGTAAAAGTCGACGGAGGGAAAATGAAAACCAAGAGATGGGCAGCAGTATTTTCCTTGGACATCTAAATAAATAAACTGCGGTTCCCAACCCGCCTGCCAAGCGTGGCAACTATGGCAAAATCCCCCCAAAACGAGAGCTACAAACTTTTCTGGCGATCTATGGGGGAGACCTTTGTTCAGCAGTGGACTTCTGATAGGCTGAAACGACGACAGACGAATTGATCGCATTGAATGACGAGCGCAGTGTAGGGCTGCCACAAATGCCGGGACACGTCCCGGTGTACCGGGACAGCCTTTGCGCACTGTCATTCCTTATGGGCAGACGTTGCACTTACCATCGCGTGAACGATTTTCTATTCTCGTCACTTTCATTCGATAAAACATTTTAAGCCCTGTTTAAGTTCTCGTTAACAGACAGCGTTCATACATTAGTTGGTTTTTATTGCCCTACACTAATTTGAATTCAAATAGTTTCGAACGAAACTCGGTCGCCACGGTATTATAAAATTACGTTAACATGCCATTAAAATGAATCGTATTAATTAAATATGAATGAGAAGCTTGATTTGTGATGTTTGTACGCGTAATTACGTGCTTCGAAACATAACCTCAAAATTAATAAAATATGTGGGATATGTGTTTTATTAAAAAAAGCACTTTACTTACTTTTTTAATAAAATATGTATTAATATTATTTATCACTAGCTCTGCCCAGCAATTTCACTTGCGTATTTTTTTTTTTGAATATGTGGAGTATTGTTAGCCGGGAGGCTTTCACAATTTCATCTAAAGCGACTCGCATGCAGATAGGCACACGAGTGAGAAAGACAACGTCGCTGCTGACGAGAGACGTAGCTTCGCCCGCTGCTCCGGTGTCCTCCTTTTACCCTGTAACGAATAAAACACATATCAGACCTACAGGGGGGGGCTCGAAGCAATCCAAGGGCCCCTCGGAAGGAGGTCGAAACCTCGGCTTGGTTGCTATCGAAAAGAAATTATTTTATAATATACATTACGTAGCGCTATGTTTATTTACAAGGTAATATAAAATTACAATGTAAATATACTACTACTCCGCAATATACAATTATAAAATTAATGTGCTGACCATTAAAATCGACCTGCCACGGGATTGAACCTCGTGTCCGCTGAGGTAGCGGGTGTGTATGAGTACGCGTGTCCGCGATAGGCGGAGGCGTGTCCTGCGGGGACGGCGCGGGGGCGACGTACGAGTTATTTATAGACGTAATTAAGTCATAGTTATCTAGTAAAACGTTTTTTGGACGTCTTTTTAAGGGAGGATCATCCAGCGCGGGGATGTAATTATCGATCGCTGCCACTAACGGGTTAGGGTGATCTTTTAATCTATCAAAATATCTTATAGATGCTTCTTTGAGGTAAGTTGCAATCGTAGGTAATTTTAAATCGCGATGTAAGTCTAGTAAGGTCTAGTAAGGGTGGAGCGCCTGTGATGCGGCGCAGAAAACGATTTTGAATCGTTTGAAACTTTTTAACTCGGCTAGCGGGAATGTGAGCGAATACTACGCCCGCGTAAGTCATAATGGGTTCACTTGCGTAAACCTCCGGCGATGGTATTATATACTCCCATATTTAAATCGGATTTTTTAATTTTTTTGCGCGAAATCAGAAATATTTTTCTAAAATCAAAGTAGCGGTTACCCGCTATTACATCAGCTATCTGTCAGTGAAAGTTTCGTCAAAATCGGATCGTCTGTATCGGAGATTGGCCGGAACAAACAGACAGACAGATAGACAAATATTTTAAAATTTGTTTTTTCTTATATGTACCGTTACTTTCATAAGCGCTGAGTATAAAGCTATTATTTTGTTATTACAAACACACACTTCAATTTCATTCATTTGTATAGTTTAAAACAATACACACGGAGTATGCTAATTTATTTTACTGATAATTTGTAGTATCCGATGAAGCTGTAAAAGCCAAAAAAGGCTAACAGCAATTACATCACGGAAATTATATATATACTGATAATTTCATGTTTGTAAAAAAAAGATTGAGAATTACAGGCGATGGCTCTATGCCATTTTTTTTAAATAGATTAATTTACCGCTCACGTATGATAATATTAAATGATATGGCAGTGGTGCAATAACAATATTGGAATCGGAGATTCGTTTTTTAAATTCGATTAACATTTTTGTTATATTGTGCGATTAAATACTTATTTTGTTAACAGACTTATGCAGTAATAAAATATGTTTTATTTTCTTTTTCTTGTGATATTTTGTTATTCTTTATACCGTTCGATAATCAATGTAAATGAGATTTAAATAATTTTATTATAAAATTCGAACGGCATAGTTACGAAAACCTATTACTAACGATATTGAAAGTGGTCTTTACGGGAGTTTTATGTGTTTCAGAATTAAATTCACCACAACGTCGAACAGCGCCATTTTTTAATATAGAACTAATATGCTTACGAGGCCATAAATATTGGAAGTTGTAAAACTTGTTATTAACCTAAAGAGGGCGCTCGTAAAATCAAGATGTTTTAGCTAATACTTGGAAATGGACCAGGTAGTGGTCTTTATGAATAAAAATAGTCTTTAAGCCGTTCTTGCAATCGTTGGTAACACGCCGCCTTTGAAGTCCCGGTTTTCTTATTGTATTTTATAACTGCGTGGTTCAGCGCTTACCTTGTCTGTGGATTGAGTTTTGGGTTCTAAATTTGAAACCGTTTTTTGTGGAATGTATTTTTTTTATAATTATAATATTGATGGTTTTGCTTTCGTCGGATATAGGAAGTTATATAGAGCAGCTCTTTTTCATCTTATCATTACTTAATGCCTAGTTTCATCAGCAGATTGGTGAAACGATAGTTCATATACTACACTGGTGGTAGGATTTCTATGCAGGGATCCGTCTAGGTAGGTACCACCCCAGGGCCAGTTATTCTGCCGTGAAGCAGTAGTGTGCAAACATTACTGTGTTTCGGTTTGAAGGGCACTGAGAGCTAGCGTAATCACTGGCCATATGAGACTTAAGAACTGATGTCTCAGGGTGACGGGCGCAGTGTGGTGTCACGCAGAAATGTTCTGCGTGACACAGCATTTCTTATGGGCAGATGTTGCATTTTCCATAAGGTGAACGCTTTGCTCGTTTTGTCACTTTATACATAAAAAAATATAAAAAAATACTACTCAAACGAAGATCATTATCATAAGTAGATAACGACTCTCAAGCTGGGAGGATTTGCCGTAATTGCCATGCTTGGCAGGCCTTAAGACGCTCTACCCGTTAGCGGTCTTATCTGAGTGGTCATCTGTTCCGATTCTGCCGGGACAGTCTTGATTTCGATGATATTGTCCCGCGTCCCGTCCGTCCCGACCTATGAACTCATGAAAAAAGAACGGTGATTCCTCGCTTGTCTTGAGATAACTTGCGTCATACCTACCTTCAGTGGCGTACCATGTTTTCCGGACTATAAGGAGTACCTAAAATTTATAAATGGCTTATTAAAAAAAATATTTTAATGTTACGGTAAAAATACGGTAATAATCTTTTCCTACAGATTAAAGTAGTTGCGAAAACATGTGTTGTATACTACAAGGAATAAAACTTAAAACTGATTTAATTTTTAGAGAAATAATATCTGTTCAATAAATAAATTTATTCATTCATATAAATACAATGTCTTTTTTTAAAACCTTGCAATGAAGATATTATTTGTTAATATTTTTCTTCAAGATTTGTCAATAGGAATGTACATCAGTATATATTTTAATAATTAATTGTTTACATAATTATAAAATACCTTAATGATAAAATACCTTAATGCGAAATATGTCTTTAATGATTTTTATTTATTTATTCATGTGTTACAGGACAATTTCTACACATTCTAATTTTATTTTACCTAAATAATATAATTTTATTCTATCTTAAAAACTAAATTTCTCTGTCTACATTTAAAACTATTGAATCTTCGACGGCTGACAAATCGCGTTCATTGTTTTAGAGAGAGAATTAACGATTTATTATAAAAAACGTATAGGAGCAGGTAGCGCTGCACGGTTGGAGCGATCCTGTTTACAATGAAGTTAGCTACGTACTCAGTGCAATACCGACCGCCGCTTGTTTCAAGCGTGTGCACTGTACCGCTATCGCGTTACTCGACTTCGTGTTCGTGCTCGGAACAAAAACAAATCGCGATTTAAAAGTTTTATTGACGCTGGAAAACACGCACGAAACGATTATTTAACAACTTAGATGAAAACAAAGTTATATAAATAGTAACCTGTTTAACTTAACTTGAAGTTTCTACAGACTTTTGTTCATAGTATGCATGGGGCTAACTGGCAGAATTGGAAAGAGCGGCCGATTACTGAGGCGCGTTTGCTGGCGTGGGCTATTTTGATTTTGTGAGGTTATATTGCTCTGTTACAAGACGATCAGTCATACGCTGGGTGTTACTTCGAATGTCGCGTCGTTGTTTTCCGTTGGAAAACTTTTATCTAACATCGTGACTAACAGAAATGTTACAAATCTTGAAGTTTTAATCCCTTAAAATTGTATATCTAAAGTGTTTAGTGAATGTACCTGTGTAGAAATTGAAGTGTAACGTTGTGCATTCTTTGGTGATTCATCTCGTGAACAAGAAATTCCGTTGTGTCTTAGTGTATGTGCCGGTTATAATATCATGTGCACACTGATGGCGATTAGGTATGTGATTTTCTGGAATTCCTTCAAGACGACACTGTCGGACTAACGGTTATGGAATAACATGGTAAGTGTGATGTACAAATACTGTATTTATCTGAACCTATTAAATGTTCTGTACCCTTAAATAAGTTGTGTACTTCATTACACTGGTGGGGTATTGGTATTCCCTTTAATCAATAGCTTTCTAAGTATTTAACTGACACTCCAGGTCTTCACAAAAGGCCGTTATCTTTATGGTTTGCGTACTCTGCTCGCCCAGTCCTGGATTAACTGATTCCTTTGTTTCTTCTTTATCGGTTTTCTGTAATTTTAAACTCCGGTATGCGCTTTTTTTTGTTTACCTACGAGTTCTTTTTTGTTAGAAACTACTTGACAGTTTTTTTTATTGTGTATAATTTTTGAAATGTAAATTTATTCAGTTAGTTATAATAAATGACATTATATGTAAGGCTAAATGTAAAAAAGGTGTAATAAAAAGTTTTTAAAATAAATTACAGCTTTTTCACTATTTAGCATAGAAAAAAAATTACTCTGCTTCAATAATTTTCATTCTCTAAATTTCCAGTTTTAATAACCAATTTTATCTTATTTTTAATTATTTACTGTCCTTAGTTTCCTGTGGATCATATTTAATTCATAGATTTTCTATTATAATACTATATGTGAGTTATATAATATTCAGATGACACTAAAAATAGTTAGTAGTTTAAGAAAATAATAGTACACATATTTACTCAGTTTTAGAAAAATGATAAACGTAATAACTAAAAATGTACTTATTTTAAATACTGTTATTTAGGCACAATATCTAAAGACCACACGATTTAATTTTGTCAGATATTGTAACAATATGGAATTTATTCCGTAACGTTTTTCTGATTTTTATGCATTGAGGCTATTTTATTTTAATTAATTTTGTTAGGAAGGCTATGTAAAAAATAATATTCGTATTTCATATTCATGATAAAAAATATTTTTTACGAAAAAGTGTCAGAATATTAGTCCGTGCTTAATAAGAATTTAAGTCTTTAATTTTTTCTTTTGCGTTATTGTTTGTTTCGAGGTAATGGTGTCCTTTTTACTTGTGTTGCGAATGTGCTGGCGGCGGTAATTTATATTTGAAATACAAAAGAATATGCTGAGTTTTTTTGTTCAGTCCACTATCTGCTGACTCTTCAATAAGGTCTTCCTTTCACTTTCTATAGATCTGGTATTACAAAGAGGTTTCGAAGTTGGCTTCGTGAATTAGAATTTTTAAGACTTAGTAGCTACGAGTACTAGAACTTAAAAGTAATGTAACCTTTGCTTATGATTTTGCGTTTTCGAATTTCCTGTTAATTTTTTTTTCTGCGTATATATAAGCAAAATAGATGTAGTGTTTATGGTTTTTGGTTAAAGCAGTGACACGTACCCAGATGGATTCTTCTGCAGGAATCCTACCACCAGTGACATACATCATTATAATCGAACCGTCCGCTGCTGTAAACTCCCAAGGACTAGGTCCATCGATCTAGGTAATTAATACCTTGTGTATGCTATGATTGAAACTCATCAATCTATCACAGGCAATGAATTTCTTCCTAGCATTTCCTTTAGTCGACTATTACAACACTCATTCACACTCACAGCAAGCGAGTAAGCTGGGTTCGATCCCCGGTGCCAGCACCTCTAAAATTGTTCTACAATTTTAAGTGCTGATTTACCACGTGCTTAGCGGTTAAGGAAAACATCGTGAGGAAACCTGCATGTCCGAGGAATAGAAATATTTCGAGGACATGTGAATTCCGCCAACCCGCATTCCAAAACCCTTTCAAAAATGAACAGCGAGACACGCAGATTGCTTCTTTATACCTTTGTTTTTTTAATAATAAACGCGTTCTGACCGAAAGCCTGACAATTTTTAGATTTGGTAGGTGTTATTTTTCAGAATCGGTTTGGTTGCTTAAACAATTATACAAAGATAGTGGTTTATTTATATCCTTACAGAACACGCACAGATATTTTAAAAACACAATCAATTGAAAAACATGAAACACCTTTTTTATTCTGCCGTGAAGCAGTAGTGTGCAAACATTATTGTGTTTCGGCCTATGGGGCTAAAGGTCGCATGTTTCGGGTTGACGAGCGTAGTGCGGTTAAACGTAGAAATGTTCCGGGGGACATAGCATTTGTTGTGGGCAGATGATGCACTGGCCCTCGGGTTAGCCATTTGCCTTAAAAACAATGTTAAATCCACTAAAATAACCGTAAAGATTTATTTAAATCAAAAACTAAATCAAATTCATTATTACTCTCGATTTATAAACATTGAAATATTTAAATAGCAAATATACGCGCGAAGGTTTTCGACTTGAATAATTTCGCGGGTTTCTTTGAATTAAATTCAAATGTACGAATAGTGGATACGAGATTTGTTTTAGTAATATATTTTATTCATTTTTAATAATTAACAGATGTTAAAGTTGTTTTTTTAAATATGATGTTCTCCTAGCCGATTTCGACCACGGCGACAACTTCCGACTACTGTCGAGAGCCATCAACTGCGCAGGAGATGTTATAGTGCCACAAGTGTACGCGCAGACACAGAGGCACTCACCCGTCCCAACCTACCCGCGCCCGATGTAACGCTGATGCGATAAGATCGGAGGTAGTCTAGGATGCAGTGTCAGAAACACGGGGACAATCACAACACAACCAGACCCGAAAACCAACAATTTATGTTTTAGCACAAATGTTGGCTCCGGCTGGGATTCGAACCCAGGACCCGCGGCTTAGAAGTCAGGTACTCTATGTTTTGAAAGACGATATGTAGAGTATCACTCACCTCTTTACTACCGAGGTGTCGGAAGTAGCGACTTTCCAGGGCGGTTCTCACTGCCTAGAGTTACCGACACACAAGTCGACAGTCCGAATGGAGGCCAGCAGCCTCCCTCGGACGGTCATTAGACGACTTAAAATCATTTGAGATATTCGAAATCGCGCAAGCACGCAGCGAACGCGACAGTCCGAATTTCGAGGTTATTGTAGTAGTTTATTTAAGTATTTATGTTTGGGTCAAACCAAACCTGGCACGCGGGCCCCTGTCCCGTGCGCACAGCATCCGATGAAGCTGTAAAAGCCAAAAGGCTAACAGCAATTACATCACCGAAATTATATAAGAAGCGAGTTATTGTACGGCCAGTCTTTATTCAATGCTGTCACTATGCTGCTCGTGGGAACGCAATGGTGAGTAAGAATTTTTTGACTCGTATCAAAATGGCGGCGACTTGGTTCGTCTCGTTTCTGCGACGGCGAAAAGCGGGCTATGTTAGGGCGGATTTCACCGTTGAAACTAAACGCGATCAGTTCAAGCTGAAGGAAGTTTAAGCGTTTAACTGAGTCCAATGCTACTGTTTGCATTTTACCAACATCAACTGAACGCGATGAAAGCTAAACGCGGTTCAAATTCTGAATGCCCAATTTTCGGCTCTTTAAACGCGTTTAGAGAGCTGTCATTGTCAATTGCACAACTATGTTAACACAATAAATATTTTTAATACGTTTTGTTTATTGTTTGCATACATATGTGTCCTAGGCATAAAAATAGGCTTTTTGATGTCGCAAAATAATAAATAAGTACATCGAGTTTTTGTTTTAGATTGTGACGATATTTCACGTAAACTTCGTTTTTCTGAACGCGATCAAAATGGAGCCGGTGAAATCGGTTAGACGAAAACATCGTGTTCAAATTATACATTTGAACTAAGTTCAGTAAAACGTGGTTTTATTAAACTTGGTTTCCAAAGCGATCGGTGAAATCGGGTCTTAGTGGCCTCCGCCTACCCCTTATATAGAAAATAGGCGTCATTTTTTTTTTGCATAAAGTGATGAAACGAGCAAAACGTTCACCTGATGGTAAGTGCAACGTCTGCCCATAACAAAGGATGTGCCACCCAGAAAAATTCTATGTGTGTCACATAGAATTTTTCACTGTGCCCATCACCCTGAGACATACTCGTAGGTTCTTAAGTCTCATATGCCCAGTGATTGCGCTAGCTCACAGTGCCCTTCAAACCGAAACACAGTAATGTTTGCACACTACTGCTTCACGGCAGAATAACTGGCCTGGAGTGGTACCTACCTAGACGGATTCCTGCATAGGAATCCTACCAACAGTAAATTTCTTCAATCTTCAATATTTTTTATGTTTCTCTTGTCATTGACATTTTTTTAAACTTCTTCATTCGTTCAATTTCGTTCCGTTGAGTGTGGTTTATGTTATTAAATACTGAAATGTTAGATTTAATTAAAAATGTTCATGTACTGAAAATAATTCGGCAGTAAAATATTAGCCGTGTGGTGGCGGCTCGTTAAAAGAATACTACCACTCCATCTCATCCAATGGATCTCGTAAAAGGCGAGTAAAAAATTAAACTGCACTGTGCACCCAACAGCGCATGGTGGCGATGGGCTCACCACCTATCACACCGAGTGCATAATATTGTTTTGGTGAAACGTGGATTGTGGCAGTCATCTGTTTTTGCAGTGAAAGCCCAGTCTCTGACTACCCCTTATGGGATACAGTCGTGATCTTATGTATGTATGTATGTAAATATTTGTTTGCAGAGATGTTGACAGTAAAATATTACTGTCAACATCTCTGCAAACGACTGACTGCAACTCTGGATTAACTGAAAGCTTGCTTACGTAAAATGTGAAGTTTATAGTTTTGAAATTTTGTATTTTATAGTTTTTAAGTTAATAAATTTATTTATTTTTTAGTAACATAAAGACATGGCTGTATGTTGAAAACCGTTTGCCTTTATCTAAAGGTACGTTAAAAATTAAAACCGTAGTAGCTTACTATTTATTAGTATTACTATCACAATATACAATACCAATGACTTTTGGCGACAACTCGAAAAATGGCAGTAGTGTTTTTATTTAATTTTGTGATTTCTGTGTATATTTGGGGTTTTGATGTTTAATAATGATAGTTAATTATGCAGCAAGTGCTCCTGAAAGTGTACAGTGATTGGAAGATTCAATTCAGGTCCAAAATTGTGCTTTTCGTTTTGTCTCCATCAGTCCACCAAATCTTCAGTAAAGTCAACTATCAATTTACTGTCGATCAAAATTTTGTATGTTGCTGCTTGAAGATTGTATACTTGGATATGTAACTTGACACTGGAGAATAGTTTATGACTGTTTCCATTAATAAATAAATAATAATACAATACCAATCTCGGTCGTAAGACGCCGTCTTGCAGCGATTTAAGAAACTGTTGGACTTTATATATTAAAAAACAACATCACAAGTTACGATGACCATTCAATTAAAGCAGAGTCCTATCGTTCATTGCGGTACATTCCATTCATTAATATCGACAGCTAAACACACTACTAAATGCAATATCCTGCGTTTCATTGCCACCATTGTTTTGCTAATTAAATTGGTGTTTTTTTTTGTTACGACGGTGTACAATGTCTCAACCTAGTTTAAAAAGAAACGTTTGCAATTTGACGAATGTGTTAAGCTCTAATGGGTAAGGTGTAAAATTATTTTACACGTCCCTAAGCTACTTCTTATGTAGTAGAAGTTTAGACTTTTGAAGTTTTTTTTTATTCGTACAGCGTTAATGGCTTGAATGTTGTCAGTATCGCTAGCCTTTAAAGCTGTCAACCATTGGACGTAATGTTTTAACCTCAAATAATTTGAGTACCTTACCTTAATGTTTAAACTTTTTTAAACAGAGGTATTTAATAACGGCTCGCACTTTGTTTTTCTGCATTTTCGAGAACACGTTCCGACACGAAGCGAACAAATGACTACATTCAGAAAAAAACAAAATAGAATCGAAGATTTTTTTCTTTATTAATTTTACAAATATGTATCTGAGCTATGCCTGCCAGTATTTATTTTTTTTCTTACCAAGGAGTATGTCGTCCTCACTACTTTTTGATCCCTCCTCGTATCTATGCATAAAAGTAAAAAAAGTAAAGTTTCAGCCTTTAAATGTCCCACTACTGAGCACAGGCCTCCTCTCATTTCTGAGAGGGTTTTGGAGCTAGGAAGAATCCGCCACGCTGCTCCAATGCGAGTTGGCGGACTTCACATGTCTTCGAAATATTTTTTATTCCTCAGACATGCAGGTTTCCTCACGATGTTTTCCTTCACCGCCGAGCACGTGGTAAGTCAGCACTTAAAATTGCAATTAACAATTTTAGTGGTGCCGGCACCGGGAATCGAACCCAGGTCACTCGCGTACTATGAAATTTAAAGCGAGCGCCTAGCCCCTGAGCTACCACGGCTCTTCCTAGCCCCTGAGCTACCACGGCTCTTAGCTACCAATAAATAAAGTTTATTCGTAGCTTCATGTAATCACTGGGCATATGAGACTTAAGAACTCATGTCTCAGGGTGACGGGCGCAATGTGGTGCTTAACAGAAATATTCCGAGTAATAGCATTTGTTATGGGCATACGTTGCACTTACCATCAGGTGAACGTTTTGCTCGTCTCGTCACTTTATTAAACAAAAAAAGCATTCGTGCGAAAACCAATAGGTTATCGGGTCTGGTCGTGTTTGTCACCATGTCTCTGACAAACGTTTTTCTAGCCACTTCCGATCTGATAGCATGAGCGCGGTAAGGAAGAGCGAGTACACGGTTCTATAATATCTCCTGAGCAGTTGATAGCTTCAGACAGTATTCGGTAGTTGTCGCTGTGATCGTAAATCGTCCTGGAACAATTAATTACGGGATTGGAAGATGACAATTACAGTGAACATGTTGAAAGGAGTTCGAAAACAATTTTTTTTCCATAAAGCTTGACCTCGCCTTCGGAAGGCATTATTCGATTGGAGTCAACAAGTTCGCCTGATAACTAGTTTGGAGATTTCTCATAAAATATTACATTGAAATAGTTCGTTAAGACTTTGTCACAATCAATACAAATAAAACAAAATATATGTTTTCTTTTTTTGCGTACCTATATAATCGTATATAAAATGATAAGTAAATAGTTAGACGACCGCGTGGTCTACTGGCCCGGAGTCCATGACTTTTACTCCGCAGATCCTAGTCTCGAATCAGAGTCAAAGTGATTTTTTTTTATTCAGTTTAGACTTGTATAAAGCTCTTATGAATGTCAAAATCTACACCGGTTCAAAAAATAAGACCTCAGAGAAGAACCGGCAAGAAACTCTGGGGTATTTCTTTTTTTCAATGCCATATTACATAATGTCATTTATAGTTACATTAAAATTACGTCATAACTTAGTATCCAGGGGGTTTGCAAGTGCAGAGTAAGATTTCCACACATCTATTTTATCTATTTTATAATACGCTTTTTCTAATAATGTCTTCTTGACAAGTATGTTGAATTCTATGTCGGTTTTGTGAGTCATTCTTAGGAATTTTATTATAAAATTTTATGGATCCCAGCCGGAGCTATTGTTTGTTCAAAAATACAAATTGTCGGTTTTCGGGTCTGGTTGGGTTGTGATCTCCGTGTCTCTGATACTAGATTTAACCTACCTCCGGTCTTATACCATGAGCGCTCCATATAGCGCGGTTAGATAAGGACGACGGAATCTTCCACCAGCACATTGCTACTAGTACATACCTTTTTTTGTCACGCCTTCTTTTCATATTAGGGGTAGGCAGAGGCCACTCACGTAGCCCACTTTTCACGGGACGGGACGGGTGGCGAGCCACGTCGCCGCCATTTTGGTAAGAGTCAAAAATTCTTACTTCCCATTGTGTTCCCACGAGCAGTACAGTGATAGCTTTGCATATTATGGTGTTATTCTGCAATAATGAAGACTCAGTCGCCTCTTACGGTACCTCGGTAAGAAAAATATACATTACACGTATATATTACGACGGAATTCGCCGAGTACAATGTTAATGAAAACTGTCCACACACTATTATTGTATACGGAATATAGTATGTAATTTTTTTCTATTCAAAACCAAGTCAAGCATCGGTTATGAAAGATCAAGTGCCCTGCGGCAAGTTGTAATGAGGGTGGTGGCACCATGATATCGGCACTCGAGCACGTCTTCCTAAGTGGCTCTCGTATCTGTAAGAGGAGATACTCTACATAGAACTAAGAACTTTAGACACGGCGGCACCTCTTAAGAACTTTGGGTTTTACGGAGATTTATGTTTTTCAGAATACAGTGTTTATAAAATGAAGTTGACTTTGCGAATTATGCTTTGACTTTTTAACGTAACATTTTGGTTCTATAAATATATATATATATTATTATATAATTAATTTGTTGACTCTTAATGTGAACGGATTTGTTTTGAAAGAGGTTCGGGTTCGTATAATTGGACCCAGTCATGCCAAAATGATTTTAGGAAAATTATCTTATTTTTTTTTTATTGGATAAAATGACGAAACGAGCAAAGTATTCACCTGATGGTAAGTACAACGTCTGCCCACACGTTCTGTCTGACACCACACTGCGCCTGTCACCCTGAGACATGAGTTCTTAAGTCTCATATGCCCAGTGATAACGCTAGCTCTCAGTGCCCTTCAAACCGAAACACAGTAGTGTTTGCACACTACTGCTTCACGGCAGAATAACTGGCCCTGAGGTGGTACCTACCTAGTTGATACTTGACAAGAAAGAAGTCTTAACGCTACCTAATTGGACTCAGGAGGTCTATTGTGTAACTCTGGGGGTTTCGTGATCTATTTTATTTGATCCCGATTAACCAATGAATGAGGCTCCAACGCCAAAGTAAAACCGATCCCGAAACCCACCAGACTTACACAATATACCTCCATTTCTTAAATCTTATTATCCCCTGTAATGACACTACTTAACCAGTGCCCTTCCAAGCAACTGAACAACCACTGATTGACGTCAGAATAACTGACACTGCATAGTGATCGTTCCAGGGGATAATTTTGCGTTAAATACCTATTTTTAAGTTTCGGATTTTTTTTTGTTGATAATATTTCTTATTATATAAATTTGCTGTTTTTAATTTGGAGGCAATTCCGCTACTTTTCGGCACTGTTTATTCATACGCCTTAATATTACGAAAGGGGCGTTTGCTCTCTTTATTATTCTACCGCATAGCACCATTTTCTCTACGTATTTGACTTTAATTTTTGTAATAGACGAGGAAATGAAAGCGATACATATATTACTTCCCCATGGCTGTAGTTCGTTCAAACGTATATATTTAATAAAACCCATTTTACGGATTTTATCGCGTTACATTTTTTACTACTAATAACCATGAATTAGTTTTGTTTTTAAAATTTTTTTTTTTTTTTATCTGGATAAAGTGACTAAACGGGCAAAACGTTCACCTGATCGTAAGCGCAACGTCTGCCCATAACAAATGCTATGTCACCCAGAATATTTTTGTATAACACACTGCGCCCTTCACCCTTAGACAGCGTTCATACGTCTCACGTGTTCATTGATTACACTAGCTCTCAGAGCCCCTTAAAACCGAAACACAGTAATGTTTGCACATAACTGTCCCACGGCAGAATTACTGGCCCTGGGGTGGTACCTACCACCAGCAGATTTTTTATAAACACCTATATACGTGCTGTTACTGGGTAAAATTTATTTGAGAAGGTATATTAGGGTCGGAAGTAGTCTTATCTGGATGCTTCTGTACCTACGTGATTTTATCTGGTGTTAAGATACCACCCCAGGGTCAGTTATTCTGCCGTGATACAGACATGTGCAAACATGTGTTCCGGTTTGAAGGGCACTGTGAGCTAGTGTAACTACTGATGTTTTAGGGTGTCGGGCGCAGTTTGTGCACCACAAAAATGTTTTGGGTGACACAGCATTTGCTATGGGCAGACTTTGCACTTACCATCAGGTGAACGTATTGCTCGTTTTGTCACTTTTTCTTATAAAAAAAACGTGATGACGGATTTAACACATCCTCGATTTTTTATATTCCTAAGTCGCGCAGCTCTACTCAAGTTTCATTTCACCGCCGAGGAAGTAAATGAGCTCTGCAATCGCATTGAACAATTTTCGTGATTCCAGCACAGAGTAAAAAAAAATAAAGTAACAGCCTATAAATGTCCCACTGCTGAGCACAGGCCTCCTCTCATTTCTGAGAGGGTTTTGGAGCTGGGAATAGTCCGCCACGCTGCTCTTATGCGGGTTGGCGGACTTCACATATCCTTGGAATATTTCCACTCCTCGGACATGCAGGTTTCCTCACGATGTTTTCCTTCACCGCTAAACCCATGGTAAATCAGCACTTAAAATTGTAGAACAATTATAGAGGTGCTGGCACCGAGGATCGAACCCAGGTTACTCGCGTACTATGAAATTAAAGGCGAGCACCCGGCCCCTGAGCTACCACTGCTTTCCAGCACAGAGAATTGAACTAATTCTATCGCGGGCTATGCAAATGCACAGTGAAACCCCACAGGGCACATACGATAACAAAATTGTAAAGCCCGTTCACACATTAAAACGGTTCGCATATGAGACTTTACAACTAATGTCGCAGAGTGACGCGCGCAGTGTGGTGCTCAGAAATGTTCAGTTGGCAAAGGTGAAAAAAAGCAATGCAATTTCTCTTCGAAGCTTTAACGAAAGAGATCATTCCTTTCGATAATGTTTAGCACTCTCAGCAAATTGAAAACCGAAATCCATTCTGTGGAAGTTTTCAATATATAATAGTTTTTGGCGCGTTTGCGTAAAAGTTATAATAACTCCTGACGGCATTCGGGGAATCGAACTCGACGTAAACAATCACTTATCTCGGGCAAAGGTATCGGACAAGACGGAAAGGTTATGTGTACGATGAGTTTTTTATTAGATTTCAACTATCCTCTCCCGTGATTTGAGAAAGCGGCATACATTCATCATGGTGTGATTCAAGGTGTTATTAGGATTCCGAGTTACTAAAACATCAAGGAAAGCTAAAGAGTTATTTGCCTCTTAACTCTATTGTAAATTTAATTTAGAGTTTATGGAGTAAGGTGGTCGATTTTAACGAGCAACATGAGCAACGTCTATCCATAACAAATTCCAGGTCAACCAGAACATTTCTGTGTGTCAATAGACTGCGCCCGCCAGCCTGAGACATTAGTTCTTAAGTCTCATATGCCCAGTGATTACGCTAGCTCACAGTGCCCTTCAAACCGAAACACAGTAATGTTTGCAAACTACTGCTTCTGCTTCACGGCAGAATAACCTGCCCTGGGGTGGTATCTACCTAGACGGATTCCTGCATAGGAATCCTACCACCAGTAAAAATGTATGCAGTTACTTTATCTGATGGTAAAATTGTGAAAGTATCATCTATGTAACGCTTGTAGAATCTTGGATTTACATTTTGTTAGGAAAATGGGAGATACTCGAGAGCCCATAGCCACACCATCTACTTGCTTATAGTACTGTTCTTTCCACAATAGATAGCCAGATGCAAGGCAATATCTAAGTTGCTGGCATATTGTTCTCCGCCAGCTTCCTTAATACAATTGAGATGCAGTCTTCTACAGGTAGGCATGTCAATAGCGACTGTTCATTAAAACTGATCGTATTTTCATTGTCAATAAGCTGTAGGTATTAATCTCACTGACGTAATGGTATGAATCCTTTGTGTGTGCTCTTGTGTGTCCTCTGAGCGGTGAGTGTATTTTCACTACATGTTGAGCCAATCTACGAGTATAAGTTGGTTGTTCGATCTGCCTCACTGTACAAGTACACGTACATAAACACTTGGGCGTAGTGGAGCATTTTATTTGCATATTTTGGGTAACCCTTTAACTTCGGTGGTTTACCACAAGATTGTATTACCGATTTTTTTTAAAGCGATGGCTCACAGTAGAATTTCTCCTGTATCGTGGGTGCGGTTTACAGAGATATTTCACATGCACAAGACAACCGAAAGACGCGAAAAAGCAACAATTTGTGTTTTGCACAAATGTTGGCTCCTGCTGGGATTCGAACCCAGGACCCGCGGCGTAGGAGTCAGGTACGCTAACCACTAGGCCACGCGATCGTCATAATTAACATCCATATTAAATTTTTCGGAGTGTTTCTTTACTATATCGCTAGTTATTTTGAGCGTTTTCGTTGTTGTCCACAAAAACGCTCAAAAGAACTAGCGCGATCACGCTCGACTATAAAAAGGTATAAATATATTTATGATATTTCACAATTTTACCATCAGATGAAGTAACTGCATCTTTGGACCAATTTACGAATAACTCTTGAGATTTTCTAGATTTTTCGTGATTGGAAAATGTCAATTAAAGAGAACATGTTGAAAGAAACAACATTGAAAGAACATGGTGGTAGGATTCCTATGCAGGAGGCCGTCTACGTAGGTACCACCCCAGGGCCAGTTATTCTGCCGTGAAGCAGTAGTGTGCAAACATTACTGTGTTTCGGTTTGAAGGGCACTGTGAGCTAGCGTAATCACTGGGCATATGAGTCTTAAGAACCTATGTCTCAGGGTGATGGGCACAGTGTAGTGTCACACAGAAATTTTCTGGGTGGCACAGCAACTGTTATGGGCAGACGTAGCACTTACCATCAGGTGAACGTTTCGCTCGTTTCATCACTTTATGCAATAAAAAAAAAGAAGTTCGAAAACTATTTTTTTCCTATAATACTTGACCTCGGTCTGAGAAGGCATTATTCGATTGAAGTCAACAAGGTCGCCAGGTAACTAGTTTGGAGATTTCTCACAAAGAAAAATATTACATTGAATTAGTTCGTAAAGATTTTCTCAATATCGATACAAATAAATCAAAAATGTGCTTACTTATTTTTTGTGTAGCGATATAAAATGATAACTAGATATGTTTATACGATCGCGTGGTCTAGTGTTCTAGAGTATTTGACTTTTACACCGCATGGGTTCGAAATATTCGAATTATTCCAGTTATTCTGCCGTGAAGCAGTAGTGTGCAACTGTATTTCGGTTTGAAGGGCACTGTGAGCTAGCGTAATCACTGGGCATATGAGACTGAAGAAGTTCAGTACTTAAGTCTCAAATACTTAAGAACTGATGTCTCAGGGTGACGGGCGCAGTGTGGTGTCACACAGAAATATTCTGGGTGACACAGCATTTGTTGCGGACAGACGTTGCACTTACGTGTGAACGTTTTGCTCACTTTATTTATTTATTTATTATTTATTGCATTCACCTAATTTTAATTAAAAAAAAAGGATTACAAAGGGCGGACTTAATGCCTTTTGGCATTCTCTCCCAGTCACTTTATACAATAAAAACAAAAATCACAGCCGGTGCCAACATTTGTACAAAAACACTAATTGTTAATGTTCGGTTCGACCTTCCTCCGAGAGAGTAGGTTGGGACGCGTTGGTACTACTACTACTATCTATCGACTACGGACTATCATTTCTGTGAGGTTTATCAATCTGGTAATAGTCCGCCGTTGCTCCAGTGCCTGTTGGCGGACTTGTCAGATCGTCGAAATATCAGTATTGCAGGGCCAGGTAATCTGCTGCAGTAGTGTTCACACATTAATGTATTTCATAGTTAAAATTTCTTTATTCAATTTAGGCATGTGTAAAGCTCTTATGAATGTCAAAGACACACAATTCGCAATTTTTTTATTCATATGGTCCAGGAAGATACTGCTGCCCATCTCCGGGTTTTAAATTGCCCTCTGTCGCCTGTTACGACACCCTCGGGATGAGATGGGGTGGTAGATTCTTTTAAGCCACTACCACACGGCTTGTGCAACAGTAATAGTCGTGAAGAGTATTTGTTTCATAGTTCTATCTCTAGTCCATGCGTGCAGTCGCGAGCGCAGCTTGCTATGAATGCATTCGTTACGTTTACATTTCCGCGGCTCGAGTTAATTGAAATACGAGTAAATGACTTAATTTACATAAAACTCGAGTGTACTTTTTATTATGAATGAAAATTGAATTTCCTCAAAGCAAACTTCACGTTCCTCGTCCGCTTTTTAATTGCTTTCTTTGACCTCAAAACTACTGCTTCGTACCGTCTGGTATATAAAAAAATTGTACTCTTTGTGGAAATTTAATTAATGTAAAGTTCGTTATCCGCAGACTTGACTCGGGACGCAGTTCCAGTTTAAGCAACTTTCAATTAAAATATTTCGTGAATCGTGTTCGTATACTTTACTATGGTATGACCGTGTCTCTGAATTATTCACAGTAAAAATCATTTTTTTTTATGTTAGAGGAGGCAAACGAGCAAGCGGCTCACCTGATGGTAAGTGATCACCGCCGCCCATGAACATCTACAATACCAGAGGAATAGCAGATGCGTTGCCGGCCTTTGAGGAAGGAATAGGCTCTTTTCTTGAAGGTCCCTAAGTCGTATCGGTCCGGAAAAACCGCTGGCGGCAGCAGATTCCATATGGTGCTTGTGCGGGGCAGAAAATTGCGCGAAAACGCACTGTGCTGGAATGCCAACCATCAAGGTGGTGACGATGGAATTTCGCGCTGTGCCGCAATGTGCGATGGTGAAAATCAGCGGCTGGAATTAATCCGAACAATTCTTCGGAACACTCCCCATGGTAGATCTTATAAAAATGCAAAGGGATGCAACATCTCTTCGCAAAGCCAGTGGATCAAGCCGATCAGATAGAACTTGGTCGTCGACGATTCGAGCCGCTCTCCGTTAAAATGTATAATCATGCGTATTTGATGTAGAAGAAAATGTTTAAATTCTTTAGATTCCTTTTTTTTTATTTGATAAAGTTTCGAGACGAGCAAAACGTTCACCTGATGGTAAGTGCAACGTTTGCCTATAACAGATGCTGTGTTACTCAGAATATTTCTTTGTAGCACCACACTGCGCCCATCACCCCGAGACATAAGTTCTTAAGTCTCATATGCCCAGTGATTACGCTAGCTCTCAGTGCCCTTCAGACCGAAACACAGGAATGTTTGCACACTACTGCTTCACGGCAGAATAACTGGCCCTGGGGTGGTACCTACCTAGACGGACTCCTGCATAGGAATTTTCTTGCCGTTATTTTAGTAAAAGGATTGTTTAAAGCTCTTACGAATGTCAAAATCTACACCGCTTCGAAAAGTAAGATCGTTAGAATATTTGACTTTTACTCCGCATGGAGGATTCGGTAAGAAAATAATAGAATAGAATAGAGAACAGAATAGAATATTTTTGTTCAGTATATAGATTATAGATCATTAACAAAATACTCATTGAACGTCTTTTTTTTAAGCTACACTGGTTCTCAAGGTAATGCCTCTGTCCTGGGAAGAACCAGTATGAAACCCAGCGGATATTTTTCTTACAGTTATTTAAAAAGTAATATACAATTACAACAGTATTATGAAGATGTAAAAATAGCTTGACAGCGATCACCTCGTACCCAGGGGTTGTCATCATCCATGTTTCCATCATCCCAAAAGGGTTTTTGTTATTTCACTGCATTACATAATGTCATTAATATATTACATTAAAGCAGCCATGGCAGCCATGGGGATTTGCAAGTGCAGAGTAAGAGTTATTTCCACATCTTTGTTCTCTATATAATATATTTTATCACCTTATCTAATCTCATATCTAAATATCTTATTGACAAGTGTTTTTTTAATCTTTGTCTGACTTTTTCTCATTTGTGTGTCCGCAACTTTGTTCGTGTGTTAAAACCCATGGGTTTTTTAAAAACTCTTTAATTTCCCGGGATATAAAGTCCTCTCCTATCTCCGACTCCAGGATGCAAGCAGTCTCTGTGCCAAATCTCGTCAAGATCGATTCAAAGGTTGAGCCGTAAAAAGGTAACAAAAAGACAGGGGCACAGAGAGACTTACTTTCGCATTTATAATATTAGTATGTTACTGTATTTCGGTTTGTAGGGCACGGGGCATATGAGACTTAAGAACTGATGTCTCACTATAGTGGTATCACACAGAATTGCTCTGGGTGACACCACTATTTCACACAGCATTTGTTATGGGCAGACGTTGCACTTACCATCAGGAGAACGTTTTGCTCGTTTCATCACTTTTTCGCCACGCTTAGCATGCGTTTTCGCGATCAACGAATCAACTTTTTTTGTTTTATGGAGGAGGGGGCAAACGAGGAAGCGGCTCACCTGATGGTAAGTGATCACCGCCGCCCATGAACATCTACAATACCAGAGGAATAGCAGATGCGTTGCCGGCCCTTGAGAAAGGAATAGGCTCTTTTCTTGAAGGTCCCTAAGCCGTATCGGTCGGCAGAAAATTCCGCGAAAAACGCACTGTGCTGAAATGCCAACCATCAATGTGGTGACAATGAAGTTTTGCGCTGTGCCGGAATGTACGATGGTGAAAATAAGCGGCTGGAATTAATCCGAAAAATTCCTCAGAACACTTCCCATTTTTTTTTCTATTAAAAAACGAAGCCCCGCAGTAGGATTTCTCCTGTGTAGCAGGTGCGTTTTACAGACATAAATTCCACATGCACAAACACCCAGACCCGGAACAACTATATGTAGGCACAAATATTTGTCCCGTGCGGGAATCGAACCCGCGACCCGCGGCGCAGAAGCCAAGGGCTTAGCCACTGCGCCAACCGAGCCGACAGCCATTGTAGATCCTATAAAATATGCAAAGGGATGCAACATCTCTTCGCCAAGCCAGTGGATCAAGCCGATCAGATGGACATGGTCGTCGATGATACGAGCCGCTCTTCGTTGAGTAGCGGTTCGATGATCAACTCTAATTTAGTAGGAATTTAGATTCAATTTCGTTTTTCACCTGCAGTTTGAGGATATTGTTAAAGATTACTCCACACCCTACAAATTTAATATCAGGTCGAGTACTTTTTATTGATATATATCTATCTTGCACAATTGTGCACCGAAGACCGTTGCTTTAAAGCTGCAATTGGCGTGCAGATTCGATGAAAGGTGTTATCGACTGTCACGAACCTAACCGTTGTAATAGGTGGGGTTTTATCGTTGAGTTCTTATCTGGTGTGGTATCGTTATCGATTCGGATTGTAGCGATAACTGTTGCAATGAAATCCCTGTACGGTACTTTAATATAAATACTAGCTGTCGCTCTCGGCTCCGCCCGCGGTACATTGTTGGCTGCTTCGCTCCTCGATTTCATAAAAATATGTTCTACAATCGTTGTGCTAAGTCCAGGAAATACATTATGTTTTTCTTGAGATTTATCTCATTCTGCTTAGGGTTTAGGGAGATTGTTTGTCACTTATTTATTTATTGGATGAAGTTACGAAACGTTCACCTGATGGTAGGTGCGAGGTCTGCCCATAACAAATGCTGTGTCTCCCAGAACATTTCTGTGTAACATCACACAGCGCCCGTCACCCCGAGATATCAGTTCTTAAGTACCATTTGCCCAGTGATTACGCTAGCTCTGTGCCCTCCACACCGAAATAAATGTTTGCACACTATTGTTTCAAGGCAGAATAACTGGCCCTGGGGTGGTACCTACCTAGACAGATTCTTGCATAGGAGGTTATCTGTAGTTAGCCAAAATAATTCATCCTTATATTATAAATCCGAAAGTAACTCTCACTGTCCCACAGTCACGCGGTGGTAGTCGCGAGCTTCTGATTGTTAAAATAAATGGAGAAATAAAAGAAATGTTATGGATTGATTTACTTGCTCCTTGGCTATACTGTTTTGAACAGAACGCCATCTAGCGATAACTTTACAAAACTATACGCTAATCAAGCACATTGTCGCTGGAGCACAAAGCGGTCAGTCATTACAAGTGCGATCCCGTAAAGTTACTTAACTTCATCGCTCTAATGAAGTTCCACTGGGTTACTAGTTTTGTTTGGATTGCAGAGTTATGAAACTAATATAACTGACGATCTAGATATTGCACGCCGCAAAGCGGGTGTGCTTTATACTCGACCCGTCAAAGTCAATCGATTACTATACTGTATACTATGTATACCTAATTTACTATACTGTATACTATACTGGTGGTAGGATTCCTACGCAGGGATCCGTATAGGTAGGTACCACTCCAGGGCCAGTCATTCTGCCGTGAAGCAGTAGTGTGCAAACATTACTGTCTTTCGGTTTGAAGGGCACTGAGAGCTAGCGTAATCACTGGGCATGAGACTTAAGAACTGATGTCCTCAGGGTGACGCAGCATTTGTTGTGGGCGGACGTTGAACTTACCGTCAGGTGAAAGTTTTGCTCGCTTCGTCACTTTATCAAATAAAAAATAAATTAAGTCGTCCTAAACATATTAGTATTGAGCTTGTAGGACAAAAACGTACACAAATATAAAAAGACACTTCCCATAAACACATTATCAATACACATTTCATATCGTTATCGTAGTCACGATAGCTCCCGATAAACTTAACGTATAGGCTCCACTAGCCTCAGAATCACGCTGTGCCCTATTAAATTTCACTAGCCTTATCCTTTTGGTTTTCTGATATAATAACTACTGGTGGTAGGATTCCTATGCAGAATTCCGTCTAGGTAGGTACCGCCCCTGGCCAGTTATTCTGCCGTGAATCAGTAGTGTGCAAACATTACTGTGCTTCGGTTTGGAGGCCACTGAGAGCTAGTGTAATCAAAGGGCATATGAGACTAAGAACTCAGGGTGACGGGCGCAGTGAGTCACACCGAAATGTTCTGGCTGACACAGCATTTGTTATGGGTAGACGTTGCACTTCCTATCATGCTAATTTCGTAATTTATCCAATGGAAAAAATATTAGTTAAATTCAGTATGATAAACATTAATCAATATCATGACAATAGTATTTTATGTTTATTTTCATACATGTTGTTAATTTTAAAAATAAATTGTTGTGCAACTATGGCTTAACGAAAATAAATACCGATGATTTGTTAAAAATCAGTGAAAATTAAAAAAAATACGAGCTGTGCACTTTTGGGTTTTCCAAACTTCTATCTCGAAACATGAATGCGATCATTGCGGTCATTAAAATTGAATATTATAGCGAATGTAAAGTCTGTAACACCACAAGTTATTTAGGAGTGATTAATGGGTGTCTAATGCTAATTAACATTAACTAACAGACTCTGGCTGCATCTTATTCGTAATTTCACATATTCAAAAGCTTTAGTGGAGCCGGAGGAGGCGCCCACCTTTTTTTAATTAATAAAAAAAACGATCTTTTGTAATCTCTTTCCCGGAACGAAGGCATTGTCTTTGCGAACTAAGCGTAGTTTAAAAATTTACGTTCAATGAGCATTACGTAAATAATTTGTGACGACCGCGTGGCCTAGCGGTCAGAGTACCTGATTTCTACGACGTGGGTTCTGGGTTCGAGTTCCAGCCGGATCCAACATTTGTTCATCATAATTGTAGTCTAACACTAGTCCACTACTGATCATAGGCCTCCCCCATAGATTTGGGGGGATTGGCATAGTTGAGCAATTACCTAGTTTTTGAAGAGCACCGTCGATAGTTGCCCGGCAGAGTAAAATAACACCTCTTTCCTACCGAGGTGTCGTAAGAGGCGACTAAGGTATTGTACGGACAGCCTTTATAGGTGCAGAATAATACCAGAATATGCAATGCTGTCACACTACTCGTGGGTATGTAATGGGGAATGAGAGTTTTAGACTCGTACCAAAAAGACGGACGACATGATTCACATTCGTCGCGTCTCGTGTCCCGTGGGGCCGAAAATTGGGTAACTGGTGTGGTCTCTGCCTACTCCTTACATGGGAAAAAGGTTTTTTTTATTTATTTTTTAAAAATGACGGAACGAGCAAACGTTCACCTGATGGTAAGTGTAACGTCTGCCCATAAAAAATGCTGCGTCACCCAGAAAATTACTGTGTGACACCACACTGCGGCCGACACCCTGAGACATCAGTTCTTAAGTCTCATATGCCCAGTGATTACGCTAGCTCTCAGTGCCCTTCAAACCGAAACACAGTAACGTTTGCACACTACTGCTTCACGGCAGAATAACTGGCCCTGCATAGGAATCCTACCACCAGTAAAAATTTATGTATATTTGGCATCCGGATCTTAGCAAATTCACTTTCTTTCCCTGTTACGGTTTTTTTACACAAATATTTAAATCGTAAACTATCGCAATGCCATCCGCTCATAAAAAGTAATGAATTCTGTGTTTGCTGTCGTAACTTTCAGTTATGGCCGATATAAAAACGTTGTCAAACGTAAATTACGTAAATGACCTCTCAAATATCATTAACAGGCTCCTTTGAGAGGGCGTAAATGAAAATTGGGATCGCGCTGCTTCATTAGTTAAGATATACTGGTGGTAGGTAAACAAAACTCCGTCTAGGTAGGTACCACTCCAGGCCAGTTATTCTGCCGTGAATCAGTAGTGTGCAAGCATTACTGAGAGCTAGTGTAATCACTGGGCATATGATACTGGAGAACTGATGTCCCTGGATGACGGAGGCAGTGTAATGCCATACAGAAATATTGTGGATGACACAGCATTTGTTATTAGCAGACGTTGCACTTACAATCATGTGAAAGTTTTGCTCGTTTCGTCACCTTATCCAATAAAAAAAATATGTTTTATTGTCCACATATATTGTTGATAATTTCTCCTTCGGGACGTTTAATTTTTCTGTCTCTTATAAGTACTTTAGTCAGTACCAAGGCGACCGGCATCTTTCGAGTTTGCCGAGGGAAACTTGTGGTAGAATTCCTATGCAGGAATCCGTCTAGGTAGGTATGACCACAGTGACAGTTGTTCTGCAATCAAGCAACAGTGTGCTAACATTACTGTGTTTCGGTCTAAAGGACACTGAGGAGTAGTGTATTTACTGGAAATATGAGATTTAAGGACTGAAGTTTCAGAAGGGCCACCCTACAGAAATGTTCTGAGTTAAACACCATTTGTTATGAGCAGATGTTGCACTTACCATCACTTGTATGATTTGCTTGTCTCATCAATCTCTTCTATAAAAAAATCCACTGTCTCTCTTATATTAAAGTTATAATGACACATTGGAATGGAGGAAAGAAAGCGACCGAGTCAGAAATAAATCATATCTCTAGTCCACTGCTGAACATAAACTTCCCCCTTAGATTGCCACAAAAGTTTGTAGCCCTCCATTTGCGGGGTATTTTGCTATAGTTGCAACGCTTGGCAGGTGCATTTTATTTATTCAGATGTTCCAGAAAGATGCTGCCGCCTATTTCCTCGTCTTTATTTTCCCTCTGTCGACTTATACGACACCCACAGGATGAGATAGGGTGGTAGATTCTCTTAAGCCGCCACCACACGGCACTCGGGTCACTCGCAGTGAACCAGGTTCATAAGTGAGAGAGACAAACTTGCTCCATTCCTTATGAGACAAATACTTTTCCACATCGTTTCTAATTTATGTAATTGAATTATGATCTTCCGATTGAGTTCTGACGCGATGTCATCAATCATTCCGTTTGCAACCTGCTTTCTCTCTGATTGCCCGGAGTCATTTTAATTTGTACTAGCTGTACCCTGCGGTTCCACCCGCGTAAAAAATCTTCCATATATGAATTCGATTAGAGGGTTTTAAGTTTGTTATGAGGAACATGAATGCGATCATTGCGGTCATTAAAATTGAATATTATAGCGAATGTAAAGTCTGTAACACCACAAGTTATTTAGGAGTGATTAATGGGTGTCTAATGCTAATTAACATTAACTAACAGACTCTGGCTGCATCTTATTCGTAATTTCACATATTCAAAAGCTTTAGTGGAGCCGGAGGAGGCGCCCACCTTTTTTTAATTAATAAAAAAAACGATCTTTTGTAATCTCTTTCCCGGAACGAAGGCATTGTCTTTGCGAACTAAGCGTAGTTTAAAAATTTACGTTCAATGAGCATTACGTAAATAATTTGTGACGACCGCGTGGCCTAGCGGTCAGAGTACCTGATTTCTACGACGTGGGTTCTGGGTTCGAGTTCCAGCCGGATCCAACATTTGTTCATCATAATTGTAGTCTAACACTAGTCCACTACTGATCATAGGCCTCCCCCATAGATTTGGGGGGATTGGCATAGTTGAGCAATTACCTAGTTTTTGAAGAGCACCGTCGATAGTTGCCCGGCAGAGTAAAATAACACCTCTTTCCTACCGAGGTGTCGTAAGAGGCGACTAAGGTATTGTACGGACAGCCTTTATAGGTGCAGAATAATACCAGAATATGCAATGCTGTCACACTACTCGTGGGTATGTAATGGGGAATGAGAGTTTTAGACTCGTACCAAAAAGACGGACGACATGATTCACATTCGTCGCGTCTCGTGTCCCGTGGGGCCGAAAATTGGGTAACTGGTGTGGTCTCTGCCTACTCCTTACATGGGAAAAAGGTTTTTTTTATTTATTTTTTAAAAATGACGGAACGAGCAAACGTTCACCTGATGGTAAGTGTAACGTCTGCCCATAAAAAATGCTGCGTCACCCAGAAAATTACTGTGTGACACCACACTGCGGCCGACACCCTGAGACATCAGTTCTTAAGTCTCATATGCCCAGTGATTACGCTAGCTCTCAGTGCCCTTCAAACCGAAACACAGTAACGTTTGCACACTACTGCTTCACGGCAGAATAACTGGCCCTGCATAGGAATCCTACCACCAGTAAAAATTTATGTATATTTGGCATCCGGATCTTAGCAAATTCACTTTCTTTCCCTGTTACGGTTTTTTTACACAAATATTTAAATCGTAAACTATCGCAATGCCATCCGCTCATAAAAAGTAATGAATTCTGTGTTTGCTGTCGTAACTTTCAGTTATGGCCGATATAAAAACGTTGTCAAACGTAAATTACGTAAATGACCTCTCAAATATCATTAACAGGCTCCTTTGAGAGGGCGTAAATGAAAATTGGGATCGCGCTGCTTCATTAGTTAAGATATACTGGTGGTAGGTAAACAAAACTCCGTCTAGGTAGGTACCACTCCAGGCCAGTTATTCTGCCGTGAATCAGTAGTGTGCAAGCATTACTGAGAGCTAGTGTAATCACTGGGCATATGATACTGGAGAACTGATGTCCCTGGATGACGGAGGCAGTGTAATGCCATACAGAAATATTGTGGATGACACAGCATTTGTTATTAGCAGACGTTGCACTTACAATCATGTGAAAGTTTTGCTCGTTTCGTCACCTTATCCAATAAAAAAAATATGTTTTATTGTCCACATATATTGTTGATAATTTCTCCTTCGGGACGTTTAATTTTTCTGTCTCTTATAAGTACTTTAGTCAGTACCAAGGCGACCGGCATCTTTCGAGTTTGCCGAGGGAAACTTGTGGTAGAATTCCTATGCAGGAATCCGTCTAGGTAGGTATGACCACAGTGACAGTTGTTCTGCAATCAAGCAACAGTGTGCTAACATTACTGTGTTTCGGTCTAAAGGACACTGAGGAGTAGTGTATTTACTGGAAATATGAGATTTAAGGACTGAAGTTTCAGAAGGGCCACCCTACAGAAATGTTCTGAGTTAAACACCATTTGTTATGAGCAGATGTTGCACTTACCATCACTTGTATGATTTGCTTGTCTCATCAATCTCTTCTATAAAAAAATCCACTGTCTCTCTTATATTAAAGTTATAATGACACATTGGAATGGAGGAAAGAAAGCGACCGAGTCAGAAATAAATCATATCTCTAGTCCACTGCTGAACATAAACTTCCCCCTTAGATTGCCACAAAAGTTTGTAGCCCTCCATTTGCGGGGTATTTTGCTATAGTTGCAACGCTTGGCAGGTGCATTTTATTTATTCAGATGTTCCAGAAAGATGCTGCCGCCTATTTCCTCGTCTTTATTTTCCCTCTGTCGACTTATACGACACCCACAGGATGAGATAGGGTGGTAGATTCTCTTAAGCCGCCACCACACGGCACTCGGGTCACTCGCAGTGAACCAGGTTCATAAGTGAGAGAGACAAACTTGCTCCATTCCTTATGAGACAAATACTTTTCCACATCGTTTCTAATTTATGTAATTGAATTATGATCTTCCGATTGAGTTCTGACGCGATGTCATCAATCATTCCGTTTGCAACCTGCTTTCTCTCTGATTGCCCGGAGTCATTTTAATTTGTACTAGCTGTACCCTGCGGTTCCACCCGCGTAAAAAATCTTCCATATATGAATTCGATTAGAGGGTTTTAAGTTTGTTATGAGGAACCCTAATTATTTTCCTAAAATTGAAGTAGCCTGCTTTATCCGCTATTATATCAGCTATCTGTTAGTGAAAGTCCCGTTAAAATCGGTCGGGCCCTTTCGGAGATTAGCTAGAACAAACCGACAGACAGACAGACACAAAAAAAATAAAAATAGTATTTTCTTATAAGTACTATGGTACTATACTTTCATAAGCATTGACTAAAACATGATATTTTGTTATTACAAACAGACACTTAAATTTTATTTATTTGTATAGATAAGTTGATTGAAGCGTTAGCGTAACACAAACCTGTCTCCGACACACGCTTTCAATCGGGTCTCCTCCATGATTTCCAATTTATTTTCAGTATGAAACTCAATTACGTAATAAAAACTGTAGCGTTCTTTGTTTAACATGTAGGTACTTTATATGTATTTTTTTTCGTTTTTGTTAAAGCCGATATTCAAGATTCTGTTCGCGGCGACAAATCAGATATAATGTGAATCTACAACCATTTCTGATAACGAAGTTACATAGACTAAATTCTGGAACTACTATTTTCAATCTGTGCAAAAGTTAATGGTGGTAGGATTCCTGTGCAGGAATCCGTCTAGGTAGGTACCACCCCAGGGCCAGTTATTCTGCCGTGAAGCAGTAGTGTGAAACATTACTGTGTTTCGGTTTGAAGGGCACTGCGAGCTAGCGTAATCACCGGGCATATGAGACTTAAGAACTGATGTCTCAGGGTGACGGGCGCATTGTGGCGTCACACAGATGTTCTGGGTGACGCAGCATTTGTTATGGGCAAACATTGCACTTACCGGTAAACGTTTTACACGTCTCAAATTTATAAAAAACGATACCCCACAATAGGATTCCTACATATATTTCGCAACACAACCAGAACCGAAAAACAATTATTTTTTATTACACAAATGTTAATAAAAGCCGTGGTAGCAGGAGCTAGGCGCTCACTTTAAATCTTCATAGTACGCGAGTGACCTGGGTTCGATTCCCGGTGCCGGCACCATTAAAATTGTTAATTGCAATTTTAAGTGCTGACTTACCACGTGCTCGGCGGTGAAGGAAAACATCGTGAGGAAACCTGCATGTCTGAGAAATTAAAAAAAAATATTTCGAAGACATGTGAAGTCCGCCAACCCGCATTGGAGCAGCGTGGCGGATTCTTCCTAGCTCCAAAATCCTCTCAGAAATGAGAGGAGGCCCGTGCTCAGTAGTGGGACATTTATAGGCTGAAACTTTACTTTACTTTACACAAATGTTGGTTTCCAACCTTGGACCGGCGGCGTAGTCAGGTAAGCGAATCATTAGGCCAAGCGGTCGTCATGTTCTGGGTGACACAGCATTCGCTTTGGACAGACGTTACTTACCAACGTGAACAACGGTGAACGCTTTGCTCGTCTCGTCACTTTATCCAATAAAAAAAAAATTGTTTTGTAGTGATGTGAAAGGCGACCAACAGTAATTACTACTTGTTGCTTACGTTCTCTAATATATTTTTTATTTTTTTTTCTCTGCTATTAAGGCCTCAGTGGCTCAGTGTTTAGCGTATCTGCTGATTCGGAAGCCCAGGTTCGAATTGTTTGCTCAATATTTGTGCGACACCCCTGTGTTAGGTTTCCGGCTGTACATGAATGGTGATTGTCTCAAATCTCTGACCATTTACCAAGTCAAAAAGTTGGCTGCGCGAGTGGCCTCTGCCTACACCACGAACGGGATAAAGGTGTGACGTGTATGTATGCACGAACCGCTTTTTCTTTCTACCCAAATAGTCATCTATTCATAATAAAGCAATCCTTCGCGACTTTTCACTCGAATGTTCTTCGAACTTTCGCAGTAAAGGTTAACAAGTTGGAATTTCTCTTACCTCCGCAAGGACTCCACTTTGATTAAACTCGGTAGACTTTCTTCCCGTCCCTTTGGGTGCGTAAGTAACAAAATAAAACTTTATTCAATCTCAAGTAGTGCTATTTACTAAGAAATGTTAAAGGTGAATACTTTTTTTTTATTTGGAGTAATTAATTGACTAGTTGGTAAAAAAAGGAGTAAAGTAACAGCCTATGAAGGTCCCACTGCTGAGCATAGGCCTCCTCTCATTTCTGAGAGGGTTTTGTAGCGGGAAATATTCCGCCGCGCTGCTCCTGACTGACTTCACATGTAGTCGAAATATTTCTATTACTCGGATATGCAGATTTCCTCACGCTTTTCCAGAGCACGTGGTAAATTAGCACTTAAAATTGTAGAACAATTTCAGAGGTGCTGGCACCGGGGATCGAACCCGGGTTACTCGCGTACTATGAAATTAAAGGCGAGCATCGACCCCTACTTGGTAAGTCTGTCTAAAATAGTAACTGTGTGACTCAGAGTCACCATTCGAAAGTTCAGATGCAGCGCACTGCGCTCGCTCACCAAATGGCAAATGCAACGTCGGCCTATAGCAAATGCTGTCTCATCCAGAACATCACGGAGTGGCACCACACTAAGCATGTCCAGTGGTTTAGGCTGTGCGTAGTCTGTCTGTCAGTCAGTTCGTCAATGTGTCACATTTTTTTGTTGTTATGAAAACGTGTGACAGCAGAACTGTTAAACCGAACGTCACTTTTTTATTGAGATTTTAAAACAATAATACCATCCAAATTTCCAACTTTTCCGGTGGATTTTTAAAAAAAAATCGTTTCATACAAACGACAAAAAAAAACAGCCGTCCTCTTGTGATCTCTTATAGATGCGGCAATTGATATTTATTTATATAATCGATCGATCATTTACATATATACGTCATTCTTTGAATCGTCTTAATATTTTCGCGCGCAATCCTAATTATTTTTCTACTCGTATAATTAAAGTAGTCTAAGTTATCAGCTATTTGTCAGTGAAAGTCTCGTCAAATTCGGTCCAGCCGTTTTGGAGATTAGTCGGATGTTTGTTCCGGTCAGACAGAGAGACAGACGAAAATTTAAAAAAATGTTTTTTTTCTTAGTACCATAAATACTTTCATAAGAATTAAGTAAATAGCTGTTATTTTGTTATTACAAACAGACACTTCAATTTTATTTATTTCTATAGATTAATAAGGTTTCTGACGGTGGTTCCCACCTAGGTGGATGGATTCCAGCATGAAATCCTACAATTGATTCTATTATTTGGATGACTCGGTTAGTTTCGTAAATCTAGTGTTAATAGAACCAGGCTTCGCTTTGATGAAATCCATACACAAAAGTAATGAACTCATATCAAAGATAAATTAAATGGAATATAATTTACTCTACGACGAAAGTGTTTGGTCGTTAAGTGAAAAGCGAAAGTGAACAGGAAATTAATTATTTGAGATTGTATAATTTTGATTCGAGGACAAAATGTAGCGCTCGAAGGCGTTGGTTGGTGGCACGATAAAGAACATCTTAAGATGGAACAGGTCATTAATAGCAGTGAAATACCATTTTTTCGTTTTCATAGCCCACCTGCTATTTTACTTGGCGCTCTGTGTGATTTTTTACGGTTTTATTTAGGTAATGATTTCTTATATTTACGCGAACACTACAACATTTAAATGAAACTAATTTTACCGATTTTATCGTGACCACCCGCGACCATGGGTGCTGTAAAACACTCGAAACGTCGGGTTATAAATAGTCAAATTAAACGCGATAAACTCCGTAAAATTAGTTTCTAGTACATGTTTTTATTTAGCTTGCTTTGTTTGTCTTGTGGGTCCAATCTAGTAATTTAAATTTTACCCCCTTCCTGTTTACCGACTGATCTGAAATACTTACACCTTTAGTTCTGGTGACAATAAAATCATGTACATTGAGTATTATTGTAAATTCAAGATGGCCGCCGCCACAAAATGGCGGATTACATATTTTTTTTAACCTCCCTCAATATGGGTATCAAATGAAAGGGCTTAACTAGAATACAGTACACCAAGATGGCCGCCTCCTCAAAATGGGGGGATTTTTTTTTTTCAATCACTTCGAAATGGGTATCAAATGAAAGGGCTTCACAAGTAGAACACAGTACACTTTCGAAAAATCCTAAATAAAAAAATGGCGTCCTAAACAAAATGGATCTTAGAGTTCAGTCAGTCAATACATTAAGACTGAAATCTAGGTATCCAATCAAAACAAAAATTGTAATAATAAGGCACTAAATGCAAAACAAAAACTAAAAACTTGAAAATAACATAAGTAAAAAATATTTTAGAAACATAATGATGCATCATAATAATAAGCTAAAAATAATTAGATACCAGGTACCAGTCATCGCAGCACTGTCCTCATCAATCTAGAGCAGTGCTTCCTAAACTTTTTTCGTTCCCGTACGCCTTAATAAAACTTTCTTTCTCCTTTTCTTTTAATGTTTTGCGTACAATACCCGCTTAGACAGGCTGTAATCAAACGAATGTACTGTATTTTACCAACCCCACGCTCATAGTTTAGTACCATAGTAAGTTATTTTTTTTAGAATAGATATTTTTTATTCAATATAGATCATTTACATAATTAAATTTTGGTGAAACGTGGATTGTGGCAGTCATCTGTTTTTGCAGTGAGCGCCCAGTCTCTGACTACCCCTTATGGGATACAGCCGTGATCTTATGTATGTATGGATGTACATAATACTTATTGAACGTCATTTTTTTTTAAATTACACTGGTTCGCAAAGAAACGCCTCTGTCCTGGGAAGAACCAGTAAGAAACCCAGTGGGATTTTTATTTTTTCAGTCATTTTAAATATACAATTACAGCAGTTTTATAAAGATTTAGAAATAGCTTGGCAGCGATCACCTCATTGCCAGGGGTTATCATCATCCATGTATTCCTTAATATTATAATAACCCTTCTTAAAAAGTCTTTGTTTAACAAATAGTTTGAACTTTTTTATTGAAAGACTTTGTGCACTTTCTGGGATTTTGTTGTAAAAACGTATACATTGCCCCATGAAAGAGTTACTGACTCTGTGAAGTCGAACTCGTAACTGGCATAATAGTAATGAGGTTCAATGGTAACTGGCATATTAGTAATGAGGTTAATTTTAAACTACATATTGCAGACATAATACTTTACAATAATGTTTATATAAGTTAACTGTTTTAACTTCTCAGTATTCCGCCATCACCAATAATGATTTTCACGTACCCACAATGGGGCCCTGCACCCCCAGGGCTACGCGTACCACAGGTTTGGAATCGCTCGCGGTTGGCGCAGTGGTTAAGCGCTTGACTTCTGCGCCGCGGGTCGCGGGTTCGATTCCCGCACGGGACAAAGATTTGTATGACCCACAGATAGTCGCCGGATCTGGGCGTTAGTGCATGTGGAATAGGGGGCAAGTCGGCCGCCCATATCATTATAGGTACGTTTTGGATGCATCGTCTCAATGGACATCTTATTTAATGTCTGTAATAGTGAATACGTCACGATCAACGTGCGACATCAGAACGATTATTTACATATTTATTCAGGTTACGCTACGTCTCACGATTTTATTTTAGTGTGATCGATCCCGTGTGGTGGCGGCTCGTTAAAAGAATACTACCACTCCATCTCATCCAATGGATCTCGTAAAAGGCGAGTAAGGAATTAAACTGCGAGGATGCTCTCGATTCACGAGGGAAGTGGTGTGATGACTGGAGTGCATTATCTGCATCATTATTATGTTTCTTTACAATGAAACCGTTTAACTTAAAACATTTTTTACTTATTTTATGAATTCTTTTTTTTTTATTGCATAAAGTGACGAAACGAGCAAAACGTTCACCTGATGGTAAGTGCAACGTCCGCCCACAACAAATGCTGTGTCACCCAGAATATTTCTGTGTGACAGCACACTACGCCCGTCACCCCGAGACATCAGTTCTTAAGTCTCAAATGCCCAGTGATTACGCTAGCTCCCAGTGCCCTTCAAACCGAAACACAGTAATGCTTGCACGCTACTGCTTAAGGGCAGAATAACTGGCCCTGGGGTGGTACCTACCTAGACGGACTCCTGCATAGGAATCCTACCACCAAAACCGCAACAATCATTACAATTCGAGAATTCGTTATAAATAAATCACAATGGACGACAAAATTATTTTGCACAGTGTCACAATACATCACGTTATTATAAAGTAAATATTTGTGAACCGTGTGACCGCGTGGCCTAGTTGTCAGAGTACCTGACTTCTACGCCGCGGGTCCTGGGTTCGAATCCCAGCCGGGAGCCAACATTTGTGCTAAAACACAAATTGTTGGTTTTCGGGTCTGGTTGTGATGTGATTGCCCCCGTGTTTCTGACACTGCATCCTAGCCTACCTCCGATCTTATCGCATCAGCGTTACATCGGGCGCGGGTAGGTTGGGACGAGTGAGTGCCTCTGTGTTTGCGCGTACACTTGTGGCACTATAATATCTTCTGCGCAGTTGATGGCTCTCGACATTCGGATTCGGAAGTTGTCGCCGTGGTCGAAATCGGCTAGGAGAACATCATCACATCATCATCATTTGTGAAACATTTCATTGTTTTTTCTATGATTTTTAGTAATACAATTTGTGATAAAAACATGCCCAATGAAAAATCATGATTGAGTTCACAGTGAAAAGAAATAGAATAGAAATAGTTTATATGGCATGACCAAAAAGTTTTCGTCGTTATTTTATGAAACGAATACTAAATACGATCACGAGTTATTATTCCTTATATGTGTATAATGATCGTATATTTTACTATCGGTCGTATTCCTATGCGGGAATCCGTCTAGGTAGGTACCACCGCAGGGTCAGTTCTACCGTAAAGCAGTAAGTGTGCAAACAATACAGTGTTTCTGTCCAAAGGGCACTGAGAGCTAGTGTAATCACTGGGTATATAAGGCTTAAGAACTGATGTCTCAGAGTGACGGGCGCAGTGTGATGCCACTCACAAATAAATATTCTGGGTGACACGGCGTCTGTTATGGGTAGACGTTGCATTTACCGTGAGGTTAATGCCACTTTATCCCACAAAAAAATGCGTTATCTTGAAAATAACTAAAGGGGTTTAACATAATGTTTTCTTTTATTTACGCGAATATTACACATTGAAATTAAAAAACATCCTATTTTCAATAGGGAAGATGGTTAGGTATTACCACCGGCTTGGGATCCTATTATTAATAAAATTATATCAAAAACCAAGCATACCACTGCGAGGCTTCAAGACACAGTAAGCTCTTTCTGCGTAGATCGGACTAAAAATAATAATTAAAAGCTGAAGGTACTCCGGGTTAACTATGACATCGGGACAACTGTCACCTCAGTCCCCCCGTGACCATGGGCACTGTAAAGCGCCCGAAACGTCGGGTTAAAAATAGTTTTAAATTAAACGCGATAAAATCTGTAAAATGTAGTTTTATTTAAATAAAGGGGTTTAAGTTAAGACCTTACCACTGTAATAAAGCAGGAGAGTTTGTATGTTTGAGCTCGTTAATCTCAGGAAATACTGATCTTATTTAGAAAATGATTTTTGCATTAGATTGCCTGTTTATTGAGCAAGGTTCTATCTAAGCTAAAGAAATCAATTTACGAACTTAAGGACGGTGAGATCCGAACATTACTGAGAAAGGCCGAACTGTAGATGCTCTGGGGGTCTACTGTGTAACTCTGGTTGGTTTCGTGATCGGTTTCATTTGAACCAATGAATGAGCTTAATACGCCAAAATAAAGCTCTAGTCACCCAGCCACCTAGGTCAGTGAGATATAATGCGCACGTGTAACCAGGCACAGGGCACAGCCAGTTTTGGACAGAAAGACAGAGAAGATTGTTTTTATCGCTTCTTCGAATATTCGATTTTGTGTATACAATAAACATTTCTATTTCATTTATGTGTATACGATTCGGTAGGGACGGTCGGTTTACGATAAAATTACATTACATAAAAACCCATCCAACAAGTCGTAACATATTCTTTTTTATACAAATAAAGTTCGATCACTGTGAATTATTGACTCCGATGTTTGTATTCGATGTAGAAAACGGTTTGTCCGTCCATGCGGCGATGTTCCGGGAAACAATGACTAATAAATAAACCGGAGAGAGCACAAATATGAAATTGGATACTTAATGGAGAAAAAAGCGGTGCTGTAAATTTCGAAACTATGAATATTAGTTTTTTATAAGTACAACCTGTAAGTTTGTAACGTGCTTACTAATGTAAATATATTAAATTTCATTACAATATCATAGTTAATTTATTGTTTTTTCTAAAGTGACTAACTTCCTGACCGATTGTAGACCGCGACGACTAAGGGCAGATTTCACCGTTGAAACTAAACGCCATCAGTTCAAGCTGAACGAAGTTTAAGCGTTTAACTGAGTTCAATGCTACTGTTTGCATTTCACCAACATCAACTGAACGCGATTAAAGCTAAACGCGGTTCAAATTCTGAACGCCCAATTTTCGACGTTCAGCTCCCTAAACGCGTTTAGAGAGCTGTCATTGTCAATTGCACAACTATGTAAACACAATAAATATTTTTAATACGTTTGGTTTATTGTTTGCATACCTATGTGTCTTATGCATAAAAACATGCTGGTTTATGTCGCAAAATAATAAATACATCGAGTTTTTGTTTTAGATTGTGACGATATTTCACGTAAACTTCGTTTTTCTGAACGCGATCAAAATGGAGCCGGTGAAATCGGTATCGGTATTTACATGAAATATCGTCACAATCTAAAACAAAAAGACGATTTATTTCGTATTTTGCGACATCAAACACCCTGCTTTTATGCAGAGGTTACATAGGTATGCAAACAATAAACAATAGGAATTAAAAATATTTTTTTTGTTTACATAGTTGTGCAATTGACAATGACAGCTCTCTAAATAAAGCTCTCTCTTTGCTTGAACTGATCGCGTTTAGTTTCAACGGTGAATTCCCCCTTAATTCTAAATACCGTCGGAAGCTTTCCACTGCGCAGGAGATACTATAGTTCCACAAGTTACGAACTCCGGCACATAATGGTACTAACTAACGCGCGACCGAAGGCTCTTATGCCAAAACATCGGAGGAAGGCTGAGTGCACTATCGGAAATAAAACACAATCGAACCTGAGAGTAATACTCAAATCATCGTCATCATCACTTCCGCCTACCACTAGTCCACTGCTGAACATAGGCCCTCCCAATGATTGCCACAAAAGTTTATAGCTCTCGTTGCCATGAATTTAGTTAGTTGCCACGGTTGACAGGCGGGTTGGCCACCGCAGTTTATTTATTAAGTTGTAGCCGTGTGGTGGCGGCTCGTTAAAAGAATACTACCACTCCATCTCATCCATTGGATCTCGTAAAAGGCCAGTAAGGAATTAAACGGCACTATGCACCCAATAGCGCATGGTGGCGATGGGCTCACCACCTATCACACCAAGTGCATTATATTGTTTTGGTGAAACGTGGACTGTGGCAGTCATCTGTTTTTACAGTGAGTGCCCAGTCTCTGACTACCCCTTATGTGATACAGTCGTGATCTTATATATATATATATATATATATATATATATATATATATATATATATATATATATATATATATATATATATATATGTTCCTGGAAGATGCTGCTGCCCATATTCGGGTTTTTAAAAGGGAATACCCTTTATCGACACCCACGGGATGAGATGGGTTGGTAGACTCTCCAAATCCGCCACCAAATGGCTACTCGGATACTCGAATAGTCACTCGAGATAATAAGTGAACATAGAATTATTACTGAACGCGCTTCTTCAATATTTGTGTTTATTTTGAGAATGTTCATTAACCATTTCTCACCCCAGTGCTCGCAGACATTTTTATTTTTAAAGTCACGGAAATTCCAGAGAAAATTTGTTTAGAAATGTGACTGGATTGGTATGTTCGGAATGTAAGTAAGCAGTCCGGCGTGCTTAAGAACTGTCGACGAATTGTTTCCGTGATATCTAATTATGTAATAGTCGTGGTAGCACCGAGGCTAGGCGTTCGCTTCAAATTTTATAGTACATAGTATAGTTTTTACGACTCAGTCGTTGTACCGATCTATACGACAGCACATAGGTAGCTTGCATCCCGAAGTCGGACACAAGATACTTTTTATTACGGAAGACGTAAAACTTCCCGCGGTGTTTTCAAAAAACTTAAATCCACGCGGACGAAGTCGCGGACTTCAATTAGTAGGCTATGCAGTTGCTGTGTGACCCAGAAAATTTCTGTGTGAGACCACACTGCGCCCGTCACCCTGAGACATAAGGTCTTAAGTCTCATATGCCCAGTGATTACGCTAGCTCACAGTGCCCCTCAAACCGAAACACAGTAATGTTTGCACACTACTGCTTCACGGCAGAATAACTGGCCCTGCGGTGGTACCTACCTAGACGGATTCCTGCATAGGAATCCTATCACTTTATGCAATAAAAAAATAATAGTACTCGTATCATGTTTTACTAAATGTTCTCACGATACTGACCTCAAGTAGCCAGTTGTAAATGGAGTAACACAAGAACCGTGGTGCCAGCGATTTCAATCCGCTTTCTTAGCTTGCCAAAAATTTTAACAAGATAATTGCTTACATGACTTACTTTCTTGGCAGTGTTCGTTGCCAACATTGCCAATAAGTATTCGTTTGACTTTAACGGCGTACATAAATTCTTAGTTATGGATGGAGAACAGTCGAGATGAATACGAAATATAATAAGTAAAAAATTATTGTCAGCATGAAACTAACTAATTCCATTTTATAACCTTAATCACAAAGTGGTAAGTGGTAAAAATCAAGATATCACTTTATGGAATAAAAAAATCAGAATGACTGGCCTTGCGGTTGGTACCTACCCAGACGGATTTCTGCATAGGAATTATACCACCAGTAAAATATAACTAGTCTGGCCATAAATACTGTCACATAAAAACTTTTCTTTTTTCTACTTTTTAATTATTTTGAATTTGGAACACGTACATTATTTTAAAAACTTCTTTCGATTTTGCGCCATTTCACATATTTTTTCGTGTTCATTATCAAATTACAATATGGAATGGGGTGTTAAAGAAAATAATATTGCAGTGATCGCCTTGCACAAAGTGGGTATGGAGCCGTCGGTCATATTCCAGACACTTCAAAAGCTTGGTATCAGCTACTTGGTATCAGATACAACAACACTTCCTTTGTCGAAGACCAGAAAAGATCGGGGCGGCCGCGTACTGTTAGAACTACAAAGGCTGTTAATGCTGTTAAATCATGAATTCGTCGAAACCCCATTAGGAAGCAAAAAATCTTATCGCGAGAAATGAAGATTCCCGCTAGGACTCTGTCGCGTATTATAAAACAAGACCTGAAGCTCGGTGCTAATCGTTGATATACAGGACATGCCCTAAATCAATCTTTACAATTAAAGAGAGTGGATCGATCAAAATGTCTTCTGTCGCGATACGCAGGTGAAAGGCACAGAAATATCCTCGTTACCGATGAAAAAAAAATCACGATTTAAGAACACTACAAAAGGCAAAATGATAAAGTGTACGCTCACAGTTCTACAGAGGTATAACGTGGTCATCATCCTGCGTCAGTGACGGTTTGGTGGGGCGTGTCTTAGCAAGGAGTCGCAAAACTACATTTTTGTGAAAAAGGAGTGAAAACTTCAGCCAAAGTGTATCAAGATACAGTCTTGGATCATGTTGTGAAACGTGGACTTTCCAGCAGGACTCTACACCTCACGGTCACAAAGCACGAACTACCCAAGCCTGGCTTGAAACCAACGTCCCGGACTTTATAAGAGCTGAAGTCTGACCCTCATCTAGCCCAGACCTCTAACCCTTTAGACTTCAAATTATGGTCAGTTTTAGAGGACATGACCTGCTCTAAACGACACGGCGGCATTGAGTCTCTTAAAAAATCTTTGGAGCAAACAGTGGCAAAATTTCCCTTGGAAACAGTGCGTAAATTCCTAAAGTCGTGGCCAAACCGATTAAAGGTCTGTATAAAAGCCAAAGGTGGCCATTTCGAATAGAATATTGTTTTATTTTTTTCCTAAAAACTAATAAATATGTAGGTATACATTTTAATAGTATTACATTACTTCATTAAAAAAAACAACTGTTGTAACAGAACTTATGGCCGGACTAGGTAGTTTAAAAACTAAAAAAAAAATGCTCGAACAACAATAAGCTGATGATCCTAGGTGAGAATATCAGGTCGTATTCATAGGAATTATTGTGGTCATTGGTCAATAACATGTGTGAAAAAATTCAAATTATTTGGGCGTCTGAAAGTGAGTCGAAATTGAATTGAATTGAAAAACGTTACTATATTGTTAGTTACATACATGCATTAGTTAAAGCCGTGGTAGCTCAGGGGCCTGGTGCTCGTCCTTTAATTTCATATTATGCGAGTAACCTCGGTTCGATCCCCGGTGCCAGTTCCTCTAAAATTGTTCTTCAATTTTAAGTGCTGATTTACCACGTGCTTAGCGGTGAAGGAAAACATCGTGAGGAAACCTGCATGTCCGATGAATACAAACATTTTACGAAAACATGTGAAGTCCGCCAACCCGCATTAGAGCAGCGTGGCGGATTCTTCCTAGCTCTAAAACCCTCTCAGAAATGAGAGGAGGCCTGTGCTCAGCAGTGGGACATTTATAGGCTGAAACTTTACTTTTTTACTTTATACATACATACACACAAGTACACATACATACATATGTAAAACACGCAGTTACAAGCAGAAAAGTATAGTTACAGCCTATTAATCTCACACTTCTGAGCAATGACTACTTGTCACTTTCAACTTAAAAGGTTGTCCGCCCGTGACCATGGGTGCTGTAAAGCACTCGAAACGTCGGGTTATAAATAATAAAATTAAACGCGATAAAATCCGTAAAATTAGTTTCATTTAAATGTGTAGTGTTCGCGTAAATATAAGAAATCATTAACTTACAAGGTTTTTGAGCCGTGAAGAGTCCGCCAACTTGCACTGGAATCGCACGCCAATACTTTCGTTCTTTAGTTTTACAGCGATAAATTACCCATAGACAGACTGCCTAACAAGGCAAATATTTGCCACGTGCGAGTATCGTACCCGCGATCCGCCAATTCGAGCCGACATATCCGCCGGTGCTCAGCAGCGGGACTCTCAATAGGCTGTTATTATGCTTTATTTGACATCGATCTGGTGCTAGCACCTCTAAAATCGTTATGAAATTTAACACATGCGCAGCGGTGAAGGAAAACATCGTGAGGAAACCTGCATGTCTAAGGAATAAAAATAACCAATCTGAATTGGAGCAGCGTACTGAGCTGTTACTTTTAAGTTTTTTTTTTAATTTGGCATCGCGCGTTTGCGTATATGCCACTGACAAAGTTTTTAGTTAGTAATTCAAATTATTAATCACTCGCATATATATATACATTTACACGGACTAATTCCTGATCCTTAGCATTAGACTTTAAATAGATGATCCTTTCACTTTATTTATTTATTTCCCCATTTCTTGGCCTGCACGGTTTGTGCGTCAGCCATATATCCAAGTATACAATCTTCGAATCTTCGTTAAAATTTCGATTTCGATCAACAGTAAAATGATAGTTGAGTTGATACTGAAGATTTGCTGGACTGATGGCGACAAAACGAAAAGCACAATATTGGTCTTGAATTGAATTTTCCAATGACTGTACACTTTCAGGAGCACTTGCTGCATAATAAGCTATCAATATTAAACATCAAAACTCCAAATATACACAGAAATTACAAAATTAAATAAAAACAATAACCTCACTTTTCGAGTTGGCGCCAAAAGTCCTTTTAAGTTTTTATTTAGTATCAACGTACTGAGACGTCGTTACCAGTTTTATAAATATAATGGCTATTATAAATATAGATATTTATGATTGCTATTTTTATATTTCATATTAAATCGTCCGCTCCATTGTCTAGACAGAAGTTTTTATCCGAGACTATTTCGCAGCCAGTAAACGATAAAACGCATTATCGTGTACATATTGTTGTTTTATCTATTTTTAACGATAATGTTTTTTCTATTTGCCTTATTCAAAAGTTGCCAGTCCATTCAATATTGTTGAAAGGGAATTTAATTTAGTGTAATTAAAGTATTGATTTTACGCTTATTTCACCCAAAGAGATTTTTTATTGTATATTACACAAGTAAATAAAACTTGACCTTAGAGTCAGTCTGTTCGTCGTGTTTTGGAAAAGTTATTAACGTACGTACTATGACGACTGCGTGGCTTAGAAGTCAGAGTATCTGACTTCTACTTTATCTCGGGTACCGTGTTCGAATCCCAGCCGAAGCTAACATTTGAACGAAAACACAACTTTTTTGTTGTCGAATCTGGTTGTGTGGTGCATGTGAAATGTATGTCCGTAAAACGCATTGATGGAAGCTACTGGATAAATTGCTGTGTTGAACACGGTTTTTTTTTTCAAACTTAAACAGATTTAGAACAGATTCGTTTAAATAGAAATTTAAAGTTGATTGAAAAAATCTGTTCATAAATAACCCTTACCAATTGACATGAATTTGAACGCATCCAGCGTCACCCATCATATCGCACCCTTAGTATTAAAAGGGCACAATCGAAAATCCTTACTTTTGGAAAAACGAGTTTAAAGATTGGGCAACTTCATAATTTTCATTTACCCACTGGGAATGTGTACATAACATTTTTATTTGAAAGGGTAGGCAAAAAATAAATCAAGGTCTAAAATTTACAGTACTTTAGCTCTAAAATGGATAATTGACACATTACAAAAATTATAATTTAACTATAAAAAAATTGTGTCACAAAACCGCTTTTAAGATAGGCCCCTCTCCTACTAAATTTATTTAAATTATAACGGCATCTTATGAATTAGGCCAATTTATGTTAAAGACAAGTTGTAGTATTAGTAGTTTTGTGCCCATTTATGCCAAAAAGCTCTAATTAAAAAATTCAAATTAGTTATGCCTTTATATTACTAAGTGAGCGATATGCCGTGCTCGTTGTTCCAAGTTATTCACGACAGCTGATAAATAATTCAGGACAGATTTTACTCATTGTAAAGTACGAGGCTAGTTCGTAACAGTAAATACACAACACGAGAGCAGTTTCTTATTTTTTTTTAATTTTAACCAAGATAAGCTACTTAATACTAAGCGGCTTAAGAGAAGCTACCGCCCCATCTCATCCCGGCGGGTTTCGTAAAAATCTTCCTGGAACATCTGAATAAATAAACTACGGTTGCCAACCCGCCTGCCGAGTTTGGCAACTATGGCAAAACCATAATAAGTGCTACAAACCTATGTGGCAATCTATAGAGGAGGCCTATGTTCAGCAGTGGACTAGTGACATAACAAATGACGACAAAGTTCTTCGACGCCAAAATAGTATCAAAGTAAATCATCTAAATTGCTAAAATGTATGTTATCAAAACTAGAACAGATTATGTCGGTAAATTTGAATGAAAAGAACACAATACAATATTACAAAACTTAAAGCAAAAAATAAACAAAAAAGCAAAACATACTGCCATACTGGGTGACGAGCGCAGTGTGGAGTCACACAGAAATGTTCTGCGTGTCAGCATCAGGAGAAGCGTTTCGGCACCTTTTCCAATAAAAAAAATTAATTCCAGTGGCCTAATCCGCGACAAATTTTACACATAGCTCAGGTCGTGGTAGTTAATCAAAAATATTTTGAGATTTTTTTTTAGAATAAGGGAACCGTGGTAGCTCCAGGGGCTAGGCGCTGGATTTAAAATTCATGGTATGCGAGTGACCTCGGTCCGAGCACCGGTGCCGGCACCACTGAAATTGTTAATTGCAATTTTAAGCGCTGATTTACCACGTGCTCGGCGGTGAAGGAAAACATCGTGAGTAAAATTGCATGTCTGAGAAATAAAAAAATATTTCGAAGACATGTGCAGTCCGCCAACCCGCATTGGAGCAGCGAGGCGGATTCTTCCTAGCTCCAAAACCCTCTCAGAAATGAGAGGAGGCCTGTGCTCAGCAGTGAGACATTGATAGGCTGCAACATTACATTACAACATTTACATATTATACAGTTTCAAGTGTTATTAATATTAATGCAAAATCTCTACAATTATTTAAATAACCGTGATGTTTAATCTCGAGTTGAACACTCGCTCCTACGATGTATAGTTTTTTTTTCCACACACAGCAACTGCTGTACGGTCTGGCCAGACACCAGTCGCACCGGTTTTGCGACGTCAGCTCCATAACCGTGTAACGCGCAACCGTTGCGTGATAAAATCGACTTTACACCCTACGCTCTGAGCATATTTTGTCCGCGAGCTACACAAACGGAAAACCTATTCACGGTCGACGCTTTATTACGAGAGCGGCAGGGTTGCGTTTCCCGCGATTTCGTTTAGTGTAGGCGGTCTAAGTACTACGAGTGATTGGCCCCAGGCTATATTCACAGAATCTCGTGGTACACCTATTTCGAGCGCGGACATTATGTAGTTCGCTTGCAGTTTGATACGGTTTATTGCTTGCGTTTAAGGAATTCAAATAGAATTTTAAATTACGCTCGCGACTGTCGGCGGATTCGTTTCTGTAGTAAACTAGATGAAGTTCTAGTGGATATAAGTTTTTTTAATATCCCGTGGAAAATATTTGATTTTCCAGGATAAAAAGTATCCTATGTCCGTCTTTAGGATGCAAGCTATATCTGTGCCAAATTTCGTCAAGATATGTTCGGCGGTTGAACCGTGAAACGGTAACAAACAGACAGTGGGACAGAGTTACTTTCGCATTTATAATATTAGTATGGACATCATATTATAGTTTAAAAACCAAATGAATTCGCATAAATAGCAATGATCTCACGGGTGGTAGGACTCCTAAGCGGGAATCCGTGTAGGTATGTACCACCCCAGGCCTAGTTATTCTGCCGTGAATCAGTAGTATGCAAACATTACTGTGTTTCGGTTTGAAGGGCGCAGTAAGCCAGTGTGGTCATTGGGGATGACGGGCGCACTGGTGTCACAAAGAAATGTTCTGGGTGACGCAGCATTTGTTATGCGAAAACGTTGCACTTACCATCAGGTGAACGTTTTGCTCGCTTCGTCAATTTTTCCAATATAAAAATGTCCTGGTCGTCTGGAAGTGGGTGAACGTTGAATTTAAAGGATTTATGATTACATTGTTAGTTACAATATATCCTTTAAATTTAAAAAAAAATACATACATACAGATCAAGCCCATAAATGTGGTTTTCAATAAAAAGAACATTACTCGTATATACCTATATTGAATTTTTTTTCTTTTAAATAAATAAAAAAATAGCCGTGTGGTGGCGGCTCGTTAAAAGAATACTACCACGCCATCTCATCCAATGGATCTCGTAAAAGACGAGTAAGGAATTAAACTGCACTGTGCACCCAACAGCGCATGGTGGCGATGGGCTCACCACCTATCACACCAAGTGCATTATATTGTTTTGGTGAAATGTGGATTGTGGCAGTCATCTGTTTTTGCAGTGAGTGCCCAGTCTCTGTCTACCGCTTATGGGATACAGTCGTAATTTATGTATGTATGTATAAATAAGTCTAAGTTTTTAGTCTGAGACTTACGTTTGTAACATTATAAAGCTAGTTTTTTTTCTATTTATTACGTAGAACAATTGTTTTTTTAATGTACATATTAGATTATTGTGCATAATCTTAAACTCAACTCGTGAATCGTTGGGGTTAAAAGGTCCACGTATGGACATTTTAACAAATTTTTGAAAGTATAAATAGTGTTAGCTATAATACTATTTTGCCGACTAAATCACCTTTATTTCACTTTTCTTAATTATTATACACTGTTCTATCACAGTCACAGCTTTAAATCACGTTTTACACTTTAAACTCTGCCATAGCATTATTCTGAGTCGACAGCCTTTTCGTTGCTACAACCCAACGTACGTCTGTAAATGTAATACGTCGTATTTTATTGTTTACTTATTTTTTTGAATTGTAATGTATGTTGTGTTATAGTATTGAATAAAGTTTTTTTTTATTTCTTTTAATAATAATGTCTCCTGATCACTACGTGCCATAAAAGCGAATGCCTCTCTCAGGTAGTTACAACCGTTTTTATAACTCTCTTTAAAAGTCAAATCCGAAACTATGACAGCATAACGTTACCGGAATATCGACGGTTACAAGAGGGTGGGTACTTTCGTTTTACAAATATTATATTTAATTCCAACTGTTTATCTATGAATTCGATTAATTCTTAGATACATTTAATATGCATTAAGTATAATAAAATGGATTCGTTGCACATTTAAAATTCACTAGTCTAATAAAATTGATAATTGCTTACAATAGTAACAGCCTATTAATGTCCAACTGCACATGCCTCCTGAGAAAGCTTTGGACCCGGGAAAAGTCCGACACGCTGCTCCAGTGCGGGCAGTTATTCTTCAGATATACAGATTTCCTCACATTTCTCTTCACCGTTGAGCACGAGGTAAATCAGCATTTAAAATTGCAAGACAGTTTTAGAGGTGCCGGCACCGGGGATCGAACTCAGGTCACTCCAATGGCCAAAGCTACCACGGTTATTTTCTCATTTAAATATATAAAAAAAATTGGATAGAGTGATGAAACGAGCAAAACGTTCACCTGATGGTAAGTGCAATGTCTGCCCATAACAAATGCTGTTTCATCCAGAAAATTTCTGTGTGACACCACACTGTGCCCATATGCCCAGTGATTACGCTAGCCCACAATGCCCTTCAAACCGAAACCCAGTAATGTTTGCACACTACTGCTTCACGGCAGAATAATTGGCCCTGGTACCTACCACCAGTAATAGTAAAAATAAGTACAATTACCCGATAACTTAGATTTGCTGTATGTTCGCGACTCAGCAGTTTCTCATAACATCGGTGTGGGGTCATGCACCTGAAATCTCGTAAGTGCGATATTTTGCGTAGATTATAAAAGTACCGCGAGGACCGGTTTCCGTGCGAGCAGACAAACCCCACTGGAGTCCAGGTCGTGAACCTTTCACCGTAGAAAGGTTTCACGTTCGAAACGAACCGAAGGTACAGTTACGACCAGTGAAAGGTTAAGTTTACACTAGTTGATGCCCGCAACTTCGTCCGCGTGGTAGTAGGTTTGTATTATCTCGTGGGATCTCTTTCTGGGATAAAAAGTATCCTATGTCCGTCTACAGGATGCAAGCTGTCTCTTTGCCGAATTTTGTCAAGATCGGTTCAACGATAGAGCCGTGAAAAGGTAACAAACAGGTTATAATATTAGTATGGATATAACCAACATTAATATAGTTAATAGAATCAGGCGTTACTTTGCGGAAATCCATTATAATGAAGGAAGATAAGTTACTTTGCTAAGGTCCGCATGCAAAATATAAAAATGGTGTATATTACCTAGTTTTTTGAAGAGCACCGCCCACCCTCCCACAGTAGCGTGCACAAGCAAACTAACACCGCCACCAGGTACCCTCCACCAACCACTACAATACTACCACTAGATAATATACACCACTGAAGTCGAGAACACGACACGTGTTTCGCCCCAAAACGAGGCATTATCAAGCGTCATAGACTCTACGACAGACAGCCGCCGAGTAGACAGTGTAACGTATCATCATTTTTTTATTAAAGTGGAGGCGTAATTGCAAGCGACCTTATAGTAATCTTACTATTATAACGCTGGATAGTTTGTACGTTTGAACGCTCTAATCTCAGTGAATACTAATCAGATATGAAACATTATTTTTGCTAATAGAATCAGGCGTTACTTTGCGGAAATCCATTATAGTAAAGGAGAGAAAGTTAATTTGCTGTGATCCGCATGCAAAATGTAAAATGGTGTGTATTATCTAGTTTTGAAGAGCACCTCCCGCTCTCCCTCAACAGCGTGCACAAGAAAACTTCAGTTGTGTGTATTGCTTAGTGGCAGTGTTGTAGTGGTGGAGGGTATCTGGTGGCTGCTGTAAATAGTTATTTCCTGTGAGTGCCTAGTGGTGATAGAGACTACAGCTACGAGTGTGGTCTCAGCCTATCCCTTATAAGGGAAAAAGGCGTGATTGTATGTAAGTGCCTAGTGTCAATAATTCTTAGTGCCCCACAATAAGAGTTCTAGGGTACCGTGAGTACGTTTCACACATAAATATCGCACACACATTTTGTGTTACCAGACGCGAAACCCGTCAATTAAGAGTTTTCGCAAAAATGTTTGCTCCGGCTGGGACTCGAACCCCGGACCGTAACAGTAAGTTGCTCTACCACTAGGCCAAGCGGTCGGTCATTGTTCTCAAGCTAAATCATAAGCGGAGCTTGTTCCCAATAAAAGCGACATAGTTAAACCTCATCTACGTGAAACGGGTTTTATAATTAAATCCGTTACTAACTGCGGTAAACTAACAGATAAGCTGCGCGGGGAAGCCTCTCGGTTAATACTCTATTTTAATCTTTAGTTGAACTCAATTACATACATACATACATAAGATCACGACTGTATCCCATATGGGGTAGTCAGAGACTGGGCACTCACTGACAAAACAGATGACTGCCACAATCCACGTTTCACCAAAACAATATAATGCACTTGGTGTGATAGGTGGTAAGCCCATCGCACCATGCGCTGTTGGGTGCACAGTGCAGTTTAATTATATATCGCCTTTTACGAGATCCATTGGATGAGATGGAGTGGTAGTATTCTTTTAACGAGCCGCCACCACACAGCTCTTATTATCTCTTATAATTAACTATCGCGTAATACTTTTAACTGGCATTACTAAAATATGACTTGTTATTTAAATTATATATTTTTAAAGATTTATGAATGCATAAAGTGACGAGACGAGGAAATCGTTCACCTGAAGGTAAGTGGAACGTCTGCCCACAAAAAAAGTTATGTCACCCAGAACATTTCTGTGTGTCACCACACTGCGCCCGTCAACCTGAGACATGAGTTCTTAAGTCTCATATGCCCAGTGATTACGCTAGCTCTCAGTGCCCTTTAAACCGAAACTCAGTAATGTTTGCACACTACTGCTTCACGACAGATAGACAATTTATGTACGGGTGAAGTGACCAGACGAGGAAATCGTTCACCTGACGGTAAGTGCAACATCTGCCCGAAACAAATGCTGTGTCACCCAGAACATTTCTGTTTGGCATCACCGCTTAACGGCGGAATAACTGACCCTGGGGTGGTACCTACCTAGACAGATTCCCACATACGAATCCCACCAGTTATTAATACGGATTCATACAAAAGCGTCGAAACTTCATAGCCCTTTTTTATTTCTATAAATGTAGAAATAAAAAAGTACACACACACACAAGATCACGACTGTATCCCATAAGGGGTAGTCAGAGACTGGGCACTCACTGCAAAAACAGATGACTGCCACAGTCCACGTTTCACCAAAACAATATAATGCACTTGGTGTGATAGGTGGTGAGCCTATCGCCACCATGCGCTGTTGGGTGCACAGTGCAGTTTAATTCCTTACTCGCCTTTTACGAGATCCATTGGATGAGATGGAGTGGTAGTATTCTTTTAACGAGCCGCCACCACATGGCTACCGCCACCTTACGGCTAAAAAATGTAATATGCATTTAAAATGCCCGCTCAAATATACAAGTCATCTCACTCGAACTACTAATAGCAAAGATAAGGGATTACCAATGAATTATAATATACTATGAATATACGAGTACCCTCGACATTTATTTATTTAAACTTCTATGCGGCTTAAGAGAACCTACCAACCCATCTCATCCCGTGGGTTTTGTAAAAGTCTACTGAGGGAAAATAAAAACAATAGGGGGGGGGGGGGGGTTTGATAAGCTAAAATGATGATGATGATGCACAGAAACATTCTATGCCATCTAAGGCGGACTTAAGGCATTCTCTCACAGTCAACTATAAGGCTATGCAGCGATAAACATATGATTGGCGGTGCAAATAACATTTATAGAATACATAAATACATACATAGAGTCACGCCTCTTTCCCATAGGGGTAGACAGAGACCACATCTTTCCACTTGTTACGATCCTTACACACATCTTTAGCTTCCTCTACTTTCATTAGTATTTTCATCCAAGCTCGTCGGTTGCGGGTGCTTTTGACGTGGCCTTTCCTTAAAACGATTTCGATCTGATCGTAATATGTTCGCCTACGCCGACCCTTACCGGCTTGCCCATTCACACTCGCCTCATAAGTTTCGTCAATTTTCTTTCATCCATCCTACTACTACGTGTCCAAACCATCTAAGCATCCCTTTCTCTATCTTTGTCACTACATCTTCTACCACACCGCAACGTTCTCTTATCACGTTGTTTCTCAGTTGGTCCATCAAAGTCACTCCAGCTATACTTCTAAAACTTTTCATTTCAACAGCATTAATCTTATTTTCATGCTTCTTCTGCCAGACCCAACATTCACTACCGTGCATAAGTGTAAATATGTCTATTTTACAGAAAAAAAATCATTTTTTTTTAAATTTTTTATCATTTCTCGGCGTCATTAGTGTAGGATAGTATCTATAAGGATTTTGATCTCCCCATATTGGTTATAAGCTTCAATATAAGTGTTCAAGTATAAGCGAATGAGCCTGAATCGCGCAACGGAAATGACAGGACAGTAACAAAGCACCAGGTGTGCCTCAAACATCTGTCGAGAGAGCGTCGCGGTACAGTCGCGTGCAGTAATGTTTACACTTTTGAGACATTTTCAACCTTAAGTCGTCGGTGGTAAATGACCTCACTGTCACGGAACGCCAGATGTCCTCCTGGCCGGTTATCGACCACGGCGACAACGTCCCAACACTGACTGAAGCTATCAACTGCGCAGGTAATATTGTGATGCAACAACTTTACGAGCAAACACAGGGGCACTCACTCGTCCCATCCTACCCAGACCCAATGTAACGCTCATGCAATGAGATCGAAGGTAGTTAAGGATGCAGTGTCAGAAACACAGGGAAAATCACAACTCAACCAGACCCGAATACCAACAATTTGTGTTTTAGCACAAATGTCCGACACACTGAGGTTCGAACCCAGGACCCGGCTTGCTAGATCACTTAGCCAAGCTAGAGTAAAGTGGCAGCATAACGCTCCGTCTCTTGAGATTAGAGACGAGAACTAGACATCAATCTATTCCAGGTATCTCTACGTAGTCTTACGACCTACAGGACTAGTTATTAGGGTTAGGATTCCTTTGCTGGAATCCGCTGAGGTGGTTACTACTGCTGTGCCAGTTATTTTGTAGAATCCAAACGTGTAATTATGCCATATGAGACTTCAGAACTAATGCCTCAGGGTGACGCGCAGTGTGTCACACAGAAATGTTCTAGGTGCGTTTGTTATAGACAGGCGTTGTTCACCATCAGGCTGAACGACTTGCCATACTGGCCACTTACCATAGACGGAATGTGAGCGTTTATTAAAAAAAAAAAACTGGCAACAGCGCATAATGCTACTGTACGGAACTGTACAATATGCCCATTAGTGTGCTATTGAGTTATAAGTTGTTAACGCAAGTGTACTTGAGACTTGAATCGACTGTTAATTTCATGGCATTATTGACCAACATTCAAATGTCGCGTCGACAAGATTGGACGTAAACATTTTATGGAGTTCTTCTTGTTTTTTGATCTTGGCAATTTGCTACCAAAACGTGCCATTTTTGCGAAAAGTCGATTGATAATTTAATTATAACAAATACGTCGTTTCGATCGACAGTAAGAAGATAGTTGACTTTTACTCCAGATTTGCTGGACAAATGGAGACAAAACGAAAAGCACTATTTTCTTGATCACAATTTTCTTGTTCTTGAGTTGTATTTTACAAAGACTGTACACTTTCATGAGCACTTGCTGCATAATAAACTATCAATATTAAACATCAAAATTCAAAACATACACAGCACACACAAAATTACGAAATTCAATAAAAACACTGCCGCCAATTTTCGAATTGGCGCCAATAGTCTCATAAACTTAATCATATGATGGAGTTATGAACTTGTTTTTAAGCGTCTTGAATAAAGGAGGCGTTATTTGTTCCTCTGTATTTATGTACGCCGACATTTTCGTCAAATGTGTGTCAAATTGGAGAAAGGTCAAGACGAGCAAAACGTTCACCTGATGTTAAGTGCAACGTCTGCCCATAGCAAATGCTGTGTCATCCAGAATATTTCTGTGTGGCACCACACTGCGCCCGTCCCCCGAGACGTCAGTTCCTAAGACTCGTACCCCTTCAAACCGAAACACGGTAATGTTTGCACACCATTGCTTCACGGAAGAATAACCGGCCCTGCGGTGATACCTACCTAGACGGATGGTCAAGTTCTGATGATGGATCCATGAGAAAATTGTGAAACTCTTAAATTCGCGAAAGCATGCTCTGAGCTGTTGCACTTTAACCGGTTTTTTACAACTAAAGTTGATACTACAAACAGTACAAGTTGTTACCTCGACTTTATGAATGTTTTAATAGTAGTGGGAATTTTTCTTGTTTAACATTTTTGTAAACTCCATATAACTTGTCCTGGATAGAGTTCGTTTTTAAATACATACACTTCATATGCTGTCCCACGGAACCAACATTTTACGTTTTTGCTAAATTCTCCTCCGCTTAGGTTTTACACCCAAGACTCGACACAGAAATCGGCATAGAAATCCTGCTACTCGTCACATACATAGAGTCACGCCTCTTTTCCATAGGGGTAGACAGAGACCACATCTTTCCACTTGCTACGATCCTGACACACATCTTTAGCTTCTTCTACATTACATTAGTGTTTTCATACAAGCTCGTCGGTTGCGGGTACTTTTGACGTGGCCTTTCCTTAAAACGATTTCGATCTGATCGTAATACGTTCGCCTACGCCGACCCTTACCGGCTTGCCCATTCACACTCGCCTCATAAATCTGTTTCGTCAATCTTCTTTCATCCATCCTCTCTACGTGTCCAAACCATCTAAGCATCCCTTTCTCTATCTTTGTCACTACATCATCTACCACATCGCAACGTTCTCTTATCACGCTGTTTCTCAGTTTGTCCATCAAGGTCACTCCAGCTATACTTCTCATACTTTTCATTTCAACAGCATTAATCTTATTTTCATGATTCTTCTGCCAGACCCAACATTCACTACCGTACATAAGTGTGGGGACCAGTACTCCTCTATGTATACTTGTCACGTGGTCGTGAAATTATACTGGGTGTCTGTTTGACTGTGAATTAACTATATGGAATACTAGCTGACGCCCGCGACTTCATCCGCCTGGATAAGGGTTTTTTAAATATTAAATATCTCGTAGGAATTATTTGATTTTCCGGGATAAAAAGTATTCTATGTCCGTACCCAGGATGAAAGCTATCTATGTGCCAAATTTCGTCAAGAGCGGTTCAGCGGTTGAGCCGTGAAAAGGTAACACAGCCAGAGGGACAGAGAGAGTTACTTTCGCATTTATAATATTAGTATGGATAAGAATGACGACCACGTGGCCTAGTGGTCAGAGTACCTGACTACTAAGCCGCAGGTCCTGGGTTCGAATCCCAGCCGGAGCAAACATTTGTGCTCAAACACAAATTGTTCGTTTTCGGGTCTGGTTGTGTTGTGTTTGTCCCCGTGTTTCTGACACTGCATCCTTGCCTACCTCCGATCTTATCGCATTAGCGTTACATCGGGCGCGGGTAGGTTGGGACGAGTGAGTTGCGCGTACACTTGTGGCACTATAATATTTCCTGCGCAGTTGATAGCTATCGACAATATTCGAAAGTGTCGCAGTGGTAGAAATCGGCCAGGAGAATATCATCATCATCATGGATAAGGATAACGTAAAGATATTTAAATAAGATAGTTATTGACTGCGGAATTGGATTTTAAGTGAATTATAATTTATAGTAAAGTTTTGTGGTCGACATCAGCCGTCAGCGACATCAAAACCGAAGTCAGTGGGCGCGGCGTCAACCAACGAGCCGCACTATAGTTTCTCCTTAGGGTCTATGTCACTTGATAATGTAATTACTATTATTGGCATATGACACATAGCTGTTGTGTAAGTGACGAGCGCAGTTCCGTGCCACACCGAATTGTTGGGTGGACAAGGGATTTTTTACGCTACGCGCACTTACCATAAGGTGACCGTTTTGCTTGTCTCGTCACTTTCTACCATTACTGGTTCCTATGCAGAAATCCGTCTAGGTAGGTACCGCCCCAGGAACAGTTATTCTGCCGTGAAGCAGTAGTGTGCAAACATTACTGTGTTTCATATGAGAGTTAAGAACCTATGTCTCAGGGTGATGGGCACAGTGTGGTGTCACACAGGAATTTTCTGGTTGACACAGCATTTGTTATGAGCAGACGTTGTACTTACCATCAGGTGAAAGTTTTGCTCGTTTCATCACTTTACGCAATAAAAAAAAATACATGTCCATGAGTCGATATATCGATGTCGATCCAGATTCATTTTCAAAAATTTGTTAAAATGTCCATACGTGGACCGTTTAACCCCAACGATTCACGAGTTGAGTTTAAGATTATGCCCAATAATCTAATATGTACATGTATGTTGAATGCAATAAATAATAAATAAATAAATTTTCTTTATAATAATGGGATTTTCGCAAAGTAACGCCTGATTCTATTAACAGTTAAGGGATTTAAAAGAATAACAGAGAAGAGAGCTTCGGCTTAGACAAACCACAATGAGCAGCAATGCTCACGGCAGATGTTTTTAATTGTTGCTTATTAAGCGTTCATGAACAGCAATTACGTGTTTCAACTCGTAATGGTTGCACCAGTCGCTGCTGGCCTCTTATTAAATCCAGTCTGATATAATTCTAACGTAATGACTTTGGAAATCGCACCCATTTAGTATTTATACATACATACATACATACATAAGATCACGACTGTATCCCATAAGGGTAGTCAGAGACTGGGCGCTCACTGCAAAAACAGATGACTGCCACAATCCACGCTTCACCAAAACATAATGCACTTGGTGTGATAGGTGGTGAGCCCATCGCCACCATGCGCTGTTGGCTGCACAGTGCAGTTTAATTCCTTACTCGCCTTTTACGAGATCCATCGGATGAGATGGAGTGGTAGTATTCTTTAAAGGAGCCGCCACCACACGGCACTAGTATTTATAGTGCTCAAGTTCAGATCAAGAGACTAAGATTAAGAATGGAATTAGAATAGAATATATTTTTTTTTACTAGCAATGCTTTTAATATAACTAATAAAATGAAAATTCTTCATTCTTCGACGTAATAAATGTAAATTTCGTTTGTCTAACGTCATTTATTTACAATCTACCGTTTCGGAATGATGTTCCTCTGACGGAGAAGAAACAGGCGAAGGAAACTCCGTAGGTATCCTCTTTTTTGTAAATCCTTTTTTATCTCAGTCAAAAATACATAATTAAAATTGCAAAGAGCACGCTCCATGTTCAAATCTTAGACAAGGTTAATTCAATCAATATATAAGTAAATTGTAAGCTCGACCACACCAGGCTCCACCAACACAACGATATTCTCGTTTACCTCTCCGACTAAGCTTAGAAGCTTGCTCTAGTAGATGGTTCACGACAATAGTCGAATGGCGGGCTCGTACCTGCGACTTCATGTTCGCATGTTCGCTAAACCATTGGCGCTATATCATATTGCAAAAAACGATACCTCACGCTTCAAATTTCATAGGATTTCTGTCATAATTACGGTACAATAAACAACACAACCACATACGATTTGTGATTAAAGAAATGTTTGCTCCAGTTGGGATGCACACCCAGGACCCGCGGCGTAGGAGTCGAACTTCTTTAATTTTTCGCCACAAATTGTCAACTGCGCAGGATGTATTAGTGTTGTTAATATACTAACAATTGGATTTGTTACCTATAGAGCAACACGATAAACTTCCTGTTAAAAAAATTGCCCTTTTTTTGTGGACTTCGAGCCCCGGACCGCATCGCAGACTTTTCCACATTTAAACCGCCGATAGCGAAGAACCATCAATTAAGTTGATTTATTCTTTTGTCTAATGCACGATCCACGTTTGAAAAGATGCGACCAACGTGATATGTGAAGTCGTGCCTTATTGAGTTTCGTTTGGCTTTGTTTAATATTAAAACACGTTGTTATAGATTATGCAATATATTTGTTTTGTGTTCGTATCGAGGAGTTCAACGTTGGTCATACTAATTATCTTAATGGTGGTTCTTATCTTAATTAGATGGTAAACAGAACGACTGTTTAAGATTGTTCCACATTCAAATCATTTTAAGTATTCGTTGTGAACGTTTTTTTTTGTATCTGTGCACCGCATTCGTTCCCGCGTAAAATGAGCCGACCATGACTTTTGGCGCCAACTCGAAAAGTGGCAGTAGTGTTTTTTTTAATTTTGTAATTTATGTGTATATTTAAAGTTTTGATTTTTAATATAGATAGTTTATTATGCAGAAAGTGCTCCTGAAAGTGTACAGTGATTGGAAAATTCAATTCAAGACCAAAATTGTGCTTTTCGTCTTGTCTCCATCAGTCCAGCAAATCTTAAGCAAAAGTCAACTATCAATTTACTGTCGATCAAAATTTTGTAGTCTTGCTGCTTGAAGATTGTATACTTGGATATGTTACTTGACACTGTTAAATAGTTTATGACTGGTTTCCATTTATAAATAAATAAAATAAATGAGCCGACCATGACTGCGCCGTACAGCATGGTTTCTCGTGACCTGACCATTCACAGTTCGGCCCTTCTCGGTAAGGTTCGGTTTTTTTCGGTCCTCCTTAAGGCCGAAGCATTGTTTTATAGCCTAGAATCTTCCTCAATAAAAATAAAAAATAATTTTTAAAACCAGATTAGTATTTCCTGAGATTACCGCGTCCATACAAACTCCAGCTATATTATAAGAATGTAAGAGATAAGATTAATAGCAACAATCTCAAACTTTTTGCCACTATCAAAGCATAAGTCATGTTAAGGCTTCATTCTTCAAATCATTAGCTGAACTTTGACAGAAAATGTTGCCAAGGTAGCTACCGGCCCGATCGGATGTTTGTGTCAAAAACTTAATAGCTCGATGTTGGACGTGTGAGATATTTTTTTGAGCTTGCCATGTGGCGACATAGATGTCGCATCAAAACTTCAAAGTTTGTAAGAACATCGACAGTAAAAGTATTGTTGCTTTTGCTAAAGATTTGTTGGACCGATGGAAACAAACGAACTGCACGATTTAGGTCTTGAGTTGAATTTTCTGTATAACTGTACACTTTAAGCACTCACTGCATAATGCAGTATCAATAGTAAACATCAAATTTCGACGATATACAGAAAAGTAAAATTTATTTTTAAAAAAACAACTTTTTGAGTTCGCACCAAAAAATCTGTTATGAGATTAAAAATGTCTGATTTTTCTTTTTCTGTTTTTGTCATGAAATTGAAAAAGCAAAGTTGACCTGCACTTGCTTCGTTTGAGTGTTTTTGTTAGAATTCGAGGTAGGTTCCTAACAGTTAAAGTTATTTCGCGTTAGATTTACTGGTGGAAGGATTCCTATGCAGGAATCGTCTGGGTAGGTTACCACCGCAGGGCCAGTTATTATATCGCCTTATGACGACGACGACTTATAACATATGTATATTCGTATGAACTGATGTCTCATTGTGACGTGCGCACTGTGTCGCCACACAGTAATCTTTGGGGTGACACGTCATATGTAATGGACAGACGTTGCTCTTACCGCGTGAACGATCCGCCGCTTAATCACCGCACACACAAACACATATTTTTTTTCTTTACATTGTTATATTTCTTTAATTTTTTTCTATGTATTATGTATACCTTATGTTATGTGTACCATGTATTATGCGTAGATGGAAGTGTCGGAATAAATTTCTTTAGTGTCTTTATAAAATTCAATGCAATACCAACAGACAAATGACAGTCGCGGAAGAATAATTTCAAGTAGTCCAAAGCGGGGTCGTCAGACGTAACGGGAACGAGCGCGCCTAAATAAACCCGCTTCGTTGATATCATCTGAGAAATTCACGAACGCCACGCTCGCAGGCGCTTCGTGACTGTACGCGATATCGAGGGAAGGGACCCGTAGGAGTCCCGTTGTAGGTAATAGTTGGGTATTTATTATCGATTGGGGTTTCTTGACATTTTGTCATGGATCGTGCTTTGGTTTTCTGTGAGACCGTTCTTTGTAAATTTACTTATAATGTAACTTTTGACAAAGATAAAAAAATAATTACAAAATAGACCTACCGAGTTTCTTTCGCCTGTTTCTTTTCCGTCAGAAGAACCACATTACGAAACGGTGGTAGATTGTAACAAACAACGTTTGACCAACGAAATTTATATTTCTTAGGTTGAAGAATAAATAATTTTTAATTTAATTTCATCATTTCATTTCATTTAATTTCATTCATTTCATTTCATTAACAAATTAGGTATAACAAAAACGTTAGGATATACCCTTAAAATAAATAATTGTAATTTTAAGAGACGATTTGTGAGAAGGAAAACATCGTATAGGAATATGCATATTTCGGCGTCAGCAAATACACCGTGTGGTGGCCGTTTAAGATAATGTACCATCTCATCCCGTGCGCGTCACAAAGGTTGACAGAGTAAAAATTAATATCAGAAGATGGGCAGCAGCATCTTTCTGGAACATCTGAATAAATAAACTGCGGTTGCTAACCCGCCTGCCAAGCGTGGCAACTATGGCAATATCCCCCAAAATGAGAGCTACAAACTTTTGTGGCAATCTATGGGGGAGGCCTATGTTCAGCAGTGGACTAATGATAGGCTGAAATGATGATGAATCGTTTTACAAATTCTTTTATATAGTAATTTTGTTATGTTAAACACTATGCTAAAAGCCTAAGTTACCCGCTATAATATTAGCTATCTGTCAGTGAAAGTCCCGTCAAAATCGGTCCAGCCGTTTCGGAGATTAGCCTGAACAAAGAAACAGACAGACAGACAAAAACTTAAAAAAAAATTTTTTCTTAAAAAAATCATCTCAAATTGAGAGCTACAAATGTTTGTGCCAATCTATGGGGCAGGCCTATTTTCACTACAAATGTTTGCGCCAATCTATGGGGGCCTATTTTCAGCAGTGGACTACTGATAGGATTTTATTTATGTTTATAAAGTGAGAAGTGGGCGAAGTGTGAAATATTACCGAAATATTCTGGGTGATACAGCTTTTGTTACGGGCAGACGATGAATTACCATCGGGTGAACGTTTTGCTCGTTTCGTCTCTTTATCAAAAAAACTATTATTGATTGCCCAACCGAGGACCGAACAGTAGTCCCTACTACGAATTTGAGACGAGTGCCGATGTACAAGTATATACTGCATCATATGATACAATAGTTAAAATACCGCATTTATTTATATTTTTGAAGTGAAACTTCTAATGACGCGTAAAGAGTGGAAACATTAAATTTGACTAAAATTGTATGTAACGTCAAAATACAACGAAGCAAAAAGGACAGTAAATTGGTACTTGCTTAGAGAGAGAGAGAAAAAGATAGAACTAGCCTGTATATGTTGCTGGGCTCGTTTTTGATCCTTTTAATACTATCCTTAAATCCTATATAAGTCTTAGAATATTTTTCTTTTGTTCTCTCTCTCTCTCTCTCTCGCTCTCTCCACCCTTTTTACTCTCATACTTTATACTTAATAATAGAGACTTAGATCGATAAATAGTTTAACTTCCTTCACGTGTACAGAGTTCCACGCGCTATTTTGTTATAACCAAGGTAAGTAACGAGCAGTCTTTTTAAAGGAATATAAATATTACTGGTGGTAGGATTCCTATGCAGGAATCCTTGTAGGTAGGTACTACCCCAGGGCCAGTTATTCTGCCGTGAAGCAGTAGTGTGCAAGCATTACTGTTTCGGTTTGAAGGGCACTGTGAGCTAGCGTAATCACTGGGCATTTGAGACTTAAGAACTGACGTCTCAGGGTGACGGGCGCAGTGTGGTGTCACACAGAAATATTCTGGGTGACACAGCATTGTGTTGTGGGCGGCCGTTGCACTTACCATCAGGTGAACGGTTTGCTCGTTTCGTCACTTTATACAATAAAAAAAAGTCCAACTAAATAATAAATATATATATAAACTCATTTTAATTTTCTGTATACGATAATTTTGCATTGAACAGCAGAGTAGTTTACTGGTGGTAGGACTCCTATGCAGGTCTGTCTGGGGACAACCACAAGGCTAGTTATTCTGCCGTGAAGAATTAGTGTGCGAACATTACTGTGTTTTGGTCTGAACGGCACCGAGAGATAGCATAATTACTGGGCATATGAGACCTAACAACCGTTGTTACATGGGAACGGACGTTGTTGAACTTACCATCAGGTGAACGTTTTGCTCGTCTCGTCACTTTCGACTATAAAAAAACTTTTATCACGTGGAATTAATACATCGTATATTCATATGTTATATACTAATGATAATTATATACAGCCGATAGGTGTCCGGCAGAGTAGAATAGGGCCTACCTCTTTCCTAGCCGAGTTGTCGAAACAGGCGATCAAGGTATTGTACGGGCAGCCTTTATTCGTGAAAAACTACATCATAATATGGAATTCTGTCACTATACTGCTCGTGGGAATGCAATGGGGAGTAAACATTTTTTTGACTCGTACCGAAATGGCGGCGACGTGGTTGACGCCTCACCCGCCACGTCTCCCGCGAGGGCGAAAAGTCGGCTGCATGACCGGAGGCCAGGCCTACCCCTTATGTGGTATAAGAAGGCGTGACTGTTTGTATATATACACTAATTAACGTACGACGTTTGAGTTCAGTTATGTGTCCATTGCAAATATCTTTTAATCGAAGGTTCTCCGTTCGCAAAGCCTGCCAAGTCGCGCCCGGCGCCTGTGTTCTCCATTCACGGAACGGAAGACGGCAAACACGGGCCGTCTGCTTGTTCAGAGAACGTGCTCGGTATTAAAATAATATATTGACAAATAATTTATTCTGTATTCAACGTGTGGCTTGCATCGTGATCGTGCAGCAACAATGTCTAAGTAATCGTTTAGGAATAATGTCGTGAACGACGTTATGCAATAATGGACACCCATTTTTTAACAGACTTAAAAAAAGAGCCGGTCTTCAATTCGACTGAAGTGGAAACTTGTATAGAATCGTTGTGATTTGAAACTCGATGTAACGAAAAAGCGAAGAAGAACTATTCTATTTGAAACCACCTGAGACAATGAGTTCTTATGTCTCACATGCTCAGTGATCACGCTAGTTCTCGGTGCCGTTCAAACCGAAACACAGTAATGTTTGCACACTACTGCTTCACGGCAGATTAACTGACCCTGGGTTGGTACCTACCGTGACCATGGGTGCTGTAAAGCACCGGAAACGTCGGATTATAAATAGTAAAATGAAACGCGATAAAATCCGTCAAATTAGTTTCATTTAAAAACTTTCTTATGTTAGTTAAAAATAATAATTTTAAACTAAATAGATAATTTTAAACGAAATAATTAGAGGTACAAACAAAGATAAATGGTTTTCCACCATGGCGTAAAAGGCAATCTTAAAGTAGGTGGAAACTTTCGACATATATCTGTATAGATTAAAGGTAGTAAATGTATATGTTGAATTTATATCCCTGTTAACCGAACCCGCCATGCAAACGAAGTCCTAGAGTGTTAATAGCTTTTAAATTCGGTTTTACTTATTATAGACGTTTTTCACTTTCAAACAATCCTTACTAACTACGTACTAGTCATATATTCCTTCTAATGATATACGAGTGCTTGCAATTTTCATCTCCCTAGTTTCCTCCGACGACAAACTCTTACACGAGTACCGTATAAGTAAGTAGGATCGCAAACTACCCTCAATCTTGCAGTGCATCCCTCTTGTAAAGTCCCCTTCCGTAAGCCTCAAACAAAGACGGGGGAGAAGTACCCTCTGCCGAGAAGATATTGAAATATTTGACTCCGTTTCAATAGATTTGAAGCCGTCCTAAATTTTGTGAAATTATGTGGAATATTTTGCGTAATATTTTTTTCATCACTGATTTATAGATAGACAGCAACGGTATGAATTTATTTTTTAAATTATTTCTGGCATACCGTACTTTGGGAAAAATAAATAAAAAATGCACAGAATGCGCAAACGATGAGTGTAACGAATGGGTGTTATTGTTGACAGCAATGTCTTCCAGACAACCGCGATGACAGGATCTCAAGGTGGAAAGTGTGTCGGTGTATTGAAACAAAGAAATAAAATCGACTGCGTAAATAACCGACTGCAATTTTTAGTGCTGATTTGAACTCGGCGTTGAAGAAAAACATCATGCGGAAAACTTATTTATTTCTTTATCATTGCTGACACCTTAAGCTATGGGCTACAATGGGCGGACTTAATGCCTTGTGGCATTCTCTACCAGGTCAACCCTTGTAATGGTAAAACTTCCACCAACCCGCATTGGAGCAGCGCGGCCGACTTCCTGGCTCCAGAATCAGAATTCCTGTGCTCAGCAGTGGGATATTCGTAGGCTGTTACTTTACTTTTCTCTTACGAAACTTGTGACGTGACGACCACCTATTGGGTCCAGATTTTGTGATTTTATTTTTTAGGCAAAAAACGCTTTTTTTTTACCTATGGAATCTTAGCATAGGTATGTACCACCGTCTTGACAAAAGAAATGTATTGTGTCAATATATTCGGTAACGAATCACTTCAGACGCTCAAACGATTATACTCGTATATATGTATAAAGATAAGGTGTATATTTACTAACTGTATATGTTTTGTTTCTTATTCTGCGATGATTGAGTATTAATAATGATGTACTAGGCGGACATAAATACGTGGTGTTATTGAGTTGTTATTTAGTCTAAACATATTACGAATATCCATCTCATATAATCTTAGCATAGCTATGAACCACCGTCTCGACAAAACACAGTATATGTGTATTTACTGACTGTATATTTGTTTGTTTATCTGCAACAATTGTTTGTTGACAACAACAAATGTTTGAAACAAATGTTAATTATGATGTACTAGGCGAACATAAATACGTGGAGTTATCACATAGTCTTAACATACTACGAATATCCATTTCGTATGACATTAAACAGGATAAAGACCATGTCGATTTTTTACGTGTAAGCCCACGATGAGGCTTAGCAGACAAAATACCGGAACGCCCTTGCAAAAGGGAAGAAAACTTAATATCGTTAATATCGATTCCGGAATAATCCGTAGCTAGTTTGTCATAAAACTGTCCTGTCGTTTGGCGCAATGACTAAGCGATTGGCTTCGGCGCTTTGGGAAGGAATGTTTTTCTATTTAATGAACTGACGAGGCTAGCAAATCGTTCACCTGATGTTAAGTGCAACATTTGCCCATAAATAATGCTGTGTGACACCACACTGCACCTTTCACCCTGAGACAACAGACGTCTCAGACAGAAACACAGTAATGCACCCTTCTGCTTCACGGCAGAATAACAGACTGCGGTCGTACTCGCCCAGACCGAGCCTTACATAGGACACGGTATATATAGATACCACTAGTAATATACCAGCTTTTACTCTAAGGCCAACCTATGAAAAGCATCGCTGTGCTCTTGTTTTAAGCTGGCATTCTATTACAGCTTATTCCCTCCTCAGTCGTACCGACTCATTACAATGCTATTGCAATTGAGTAGCTGTGGGTGGCTAACCATAAGGAAGAAAAACAAATAAAAATATTTTATTAACTAGATAGATATAAACAATATATATATATTGGATACAGTGACGAAACGAGCAAAATGTTCACCCGATGGTAAGTGCAACGTGCATAAGAAATGCTGTATCACCCAGAACATTTCTGTGTGAGTCTCATATGCCCAGTGATTACTAGCTCTCAGTGCCCTTCAAATCGAAACAGTAATGTTTGCACACTACAGCTTCATGGCCCTGATGTGATACCCACCCAAACGGATCCCTGCTACCACCAGTATGTGTCGGTTCTTTCACTAGGCAAGCCTGTGTCGTGGAAACCTGAGACCGACGTTAATAAAGTGATTCTATTCCTTAGCACACTGATATACCTACTGGTGGTAGGATTCCTGTGCAGGAATCCGTCTAGGCAGGCACCACCGCAAGAATAGTTATTATGAAGTGAAGCAGCAGTGAGCAAACCTTGCTGTTTCGATCTGAAGGGCACTGAGAGCTAGGGCAAGAGTTAAGAACTGACGGCGGGCGCAGTGTGCTAGCACGCAGAAATGTTCTTGTGACACATAACTTGTTATGGGCAGACGTCGCACTTACCATCAGGTGGACGCGTGGCTAGTTTTAACTCTTTCACCGATATAAAGGACTGTACATTAACAATTGCTTTATTGTTAACATACTGTCTTTTTTATCGGTTGTTAATAACATAGGCGAGATAAGTAGAGTAAAATCACTAACATGTCTATTCGTACCGAACACTGGGTGGCCTTGGCCTAGTGTTTACCTGACTTCTACACCCAAAGGACCTCGGTTCGGCGCCAGTAAACGATCTGTTGGAAAATTTGTTCCGAGTCCGGTTGTGTTGTGCATGCGAAATGTATGTCTGTAAAACGTACTCACGATACAGGTAGGGTTACCCTAGCGATGGTTCTCGATTTCTAATGTTTCCTTATAACTGTGGCATTATAACTATATGTTTTTTTTTATCGGACAAAGTGACGAAACGTGGAGATCGCCTAGTGGTTAAACTGCCACTACACGCCCCGGTCAAGCCAGAGCCAACGTTTGTGCAAAAAGCAAATTACTGATTTTCGGGTATTTGTTTCTCTGACATTGCAACCTAGCCTACGTCCGATCTTATCGAATGCGTGTTACGTCGGGTAGGTTGGGACGAGCGAGTGCCCCCTTGTTGCGCGTGCACTTGTGGCACTATAATATCTCCTGCTCAGTTGATAACTACGGACAATATTGGTAATTTTCGCAGTTGTCGAAAACAGTTACCACGGGATATTTAAAATAACTATATCTACGCGAACGAAGTCGCAGGCATCAGCTAGTATTCTATATGTAGTCTAAAGCATGCGAAAGCTGTAAATAAATCATAATTATTACAAATGGTTAACTATACCTACAGTGTTATAGTCTTATTCATAAAAAAATATAGAAAGTTTATAGCCTTGTTACAGAGAGACTACTCATTTTCGACAGAAGTTTGCAGCCAAATATATACAAATTCTCAGACGTTTCACCTATGTAGATCATCTTCATCATCATTTCAGCCTATCACTAGTCCACTGCTGAACATAGGCCTCCCCTTTAGATTGTCACAAAAGTTTATAGGTCTCATTTTGGGGGGATTTCGCACATGCATAGATGCCACGCTTTGACAGGCGGGTTGGCAACAGCAGTTTATTTATTCAAATGTTCTTGGAAGATGCTGCTGCCCATCTCCTGGTTTTTATTTTCCCTCCGTCGACTTTTACGACACCCACGAGATGAGATGGGGGTGGTAGATTCACTTAAGCCACCACCACACGGCGCAGATGTGAAATTTGATTAGGAACAACCAAAAAACAATGTAGGCCTAATTAGCTTTATAATTATTCAGTGTTATATATGTATCATAAGTATTTTTTGTTAATGAGATCATTCATTAGTATACAGTGTCAGTACTATTGACACGTGACATTTGATAGGTGCACAGGGAATCGAACATTACAAAATGCATGACTTACTCGTAACACGATATTGGCCTTCGAGGCACATCGAAGTTTGTTGAACTTGCGACAACAAGAATTTTTTTTCAACCATTTTTTTCCACGACGCGACCTCGTTTTCGTCTTACTGATTATTTTTAATCGAAGTAAAGTGATGAGACGAGCCAACCTGATGGTGAGCTTGAGAAGTTTCCGTTGGTAACTTTTTTGTGACACCGCACTGCGCTCGTCACCATGAGACATCGGTTCTTCAGTGCCATATATATCTGTCCATATATCCACATTATAATATAATAAATGGGAAGGTAATTCTGTCTGTTCTTCTACATTTTCACGGTGCAACCGCTGAAACGATCTTGACAGAATTCGGCACAGAGATAGCTTGCGTAGGATTTTTTCATCAGATAGTCCATCTGTATCTTATCTTTATATTAATACGTAAAAACTGTACCCCTTTTTAAGCGAATTGCGGGCACGGAGTAGTGTATGATTTGGCACAGTTAAAATGAAGGACGTAAAAGTCATATTATCTAGCCCGCGACTTCGACCGCGTGAATAGAGGTTTTTTTAAATGTGCCGTAGGTGGACAGAGGGAAAATGAAGCCAAGAGATGGGCAGCAGCATCTTCCTGGAACATCCGAATAAATAAACTGCGGTTACCAACCCACCTGCCAAGCCTGGCAACTATGGCAAAATGCCCCAATGAGAGCTAAGAACTTACGCGTTCTGTGGCAATCTATTGAGGAGGCCTATGTTCAGCAGTGGACTAGTGATAGGCTGAAATGATGATGATGTTGAAGCCCACTTACCACGTGCTCAGCGGTGAACGAAAACATCGTGAGGAAATATTTCTGAGGTATTAAAATATTCCGACGACTTGTTAAGTCCGCCAATCCGCATTGGAGCAGCGTGGCGGACTCTGCCCAGGTCCAAAAACTCTCAGAAATTAGAGATCTTTGCTCGGCAGTGGGACTTTTATAGGCTATCGCAAAATACAAACTAACAAAGTCGTGGCATAGCAAGTCTTAAAATGTATTCTTCGAAGTTCTTACAGCGGCGATTAGACATTCGTTCTAAGCATTTATCTTACAAAGTCTCGTAGTCAGGGCTTTTGGACAGCGTTCAAGGGACCTATAAACATTTATAGGACACTCCGACGTCCGTTTAGTATACTTGCCTCGTTATAACATGCAAAATGGTTTTAGAGTTGAGTACTTACGGTTGCCATTATTGTAAATACTGTTTACGTATTTAGAATACAGAGTAAAATATATATGTCAGAGATTTTTTGATGTTTGAGTTCTAAATGCTTTTTAGTCTTTATTTTTGTAGGTGTCCGGCAGAGTAGAATAGAACCTACCTCTTTCCTACCGAGGTATGGAAGATGCGACTAAGGTATTGTATGGACAGCCTTGATTCGTGCAGAATAATACCATAATATGATGTCGTTATACAGCTCGTGGGAACGCAATATTGGGTAAGAATTTTTGACTCGTACCAAAATGGTGGCGACGTGGCTCGCCACCCGTCACATATCGTTTCACGCGAAAGCGATAAGTGGGCTACGTGGGTGATACTCTGCTTACCCCTTATATGGGATAAAGGCGTGAATGTTTGTATGTTCAGTTTTAAGTTATTTTTAGTTTGATCTAATTTTTTTGTATGACTTCCTGACCAGGGTGGTACTTGTACTTGCCTTGTCCGGCAAATACGGTAGAGTGCCGGGTAATCGACTCCGGCTTCCGCCAGCCACTGCTGTCTCCTCCTACTTCTTCCGAGCACGTTTTTCCTATTAAGGGTAGGCAGACGTCACATCTGTAGCTCACTTTTAGCCATCGCGGGAAACGGGACCCGAAGGGTGGCGAACTCGCATCGTCGCCATTTTGGTACGAGTCAAAAAGTTCTTACTCCCCATCGCGTTCCCACGACCAGTTTAGTGACATCATTACATATTATAGGTGTTATTCTCCTCGAATAAAGGCTGTCCGTACAATAACTTAGTCGTCTCTTGAGACGACTAAGGTATTGTTAACTGGTGGTAGGATTCCTATGCAAGAAGCCGGCTAGGTAGGTACCACCCCAGGGCCAGTTATTCTGCCGTGAAGCAGTGTTGTGCAAGCATTACTGTGTTTCGGTTTGAAGGGCACTGAGAGCTAGCGTAATCACTGGGCATTTGGGACTTAAGAACGAATGTCTCAGGGTGACGGGCGCAGTGTGGTGTCATACAGAAATATTCTGGGTGACACAGCATTTTTTGTGGGCGGACGTTGCACTTACCATCAGGTGAACGTTTTGCTCGTTTCGTCACTTTCTACTATAAAAAAAGACACCTCGGTAGGAAAGAGGTAGGTGGTATTCTAGTGATATATATACTCTGACGGACGCCTTTCGGCTATCGATATACAAATTTTGTATATCAGTGATCATCAAGGGTCACTTCATCTATGATGAATCTTAAGTAGGTATTTATATAATAATATTTTAGCACTTCAAATTGCAGAACAAATTCAGTGCTACCGGGGATCAAACTAAACTTGAGCTACCATGGCTCACCGTTATAATAAACAAAATAGAGTGATGATGTCTTGGCCGATTTCTGACCACAGTACCGCTGTGACAACTTCGGAGTACTGTCGGAAGCTACCAACTGCGCAGGCGATATTTTAGCACCACAAGTGTACGCGCAAACACATGGCCACTCGTCCTGAAGTTCCCGCGCCTGACGTAACGCGCATACGATAAGATCGGAGTCAGTTTAGTATGCAGGAATCCGTCTAGGTAGGCACCACACCAGGGCCAGTTGTTCTGCCGTGAAGCAGTAGTGTGCAAACATTACTGTGTTTCGGTTCGAAGGGCACTGTGAGCTAGCGTAATCCCTAGTCTCATATGCCCATATGAGACTAAAGAACTGATATCTCAGGGTGATGGGCACAGTGTGGTGTCACACAGAAATGTTCTGCATTTACACTTACCATCAGGTGAACGTTTTGCTCGTTCCGTCAATTTTATCAAATAAAAAAAAGTGTAAGAGTCGGGGGGATAGCACAATGAGACCCGAAAACCAACTATTTATGACTCGAACTCAGGACTCTATGACCGCTACAGAACACGAGGGTCATAAAATAAAATATATAGTCAAATTAAACAGCAATAAGGATTAAATAAAGCCATTCGCTCTCAATTTAATATTCGGACAACGTTTCTAAAGCGTCGATTGCTATGGATAATGCGCCTAACTGAATCTAGGACTGAATAAACTGTCCGACGAACCATATGCAGTAGACATTTATTAAGCCGTTAATGGAGCCGAGTGCCCGCTTAGGTCCAATTCCAGCTCAGTCGTTCGGACCTAAAACGCCTGATAGCTAGATTTGAGTGAAATAAATTAAGCGACGGAAACATTGATTTTTTTCTATTTATACTAGCGTTTAACTAAAATCCCACCTGATGGTAAGTGCCGATGTAGTTTTTGATGGTAGGCACACTAGATAAGAAAAAGCCTATTCACTCTTCTCTTGAAGACCGCCCCCATTGTAATCGCACGGGAATACTGATGCAGGCAAATCATTCCAATCCTTTGCTGTACGCATTATGAAAGATGAATCAAAACGCTTCGTCCGAATAAGTTTCTGATTTTGATTCCTGTTGCTTCATCTTTCAATAAGGTTTATCAAAGGAGCTCCCTTAGGACTTTATAAGGCCCAATAAACGTATTATCGAAGTTCTATTGACGACCGAAAGATATATAGAGAGACTTGACTATGACTCACTGGTTTTAGGAATCCTATTCGGAATCCGTCTAGGTAGGTACCACCCCAGGGCCAGTTATTCTGCCGTGAAGCAGTTGTGTGTAGACAATACTGTGTTTCGATCTGAAGGGCACTGTGAGCTAGTGTAATCACCGGACATCTGAGACTTAAGAACTGATTCCTCTGGGTGAAGGGCGAATTTTGGTGTCACACAGAAATGTTCTGGGTGAAACAGCATTTGTAATGAGCAGATGTTGTGCTCACAATCAGGTGTACGATTTGCAAGTTGCATCTCTTTCTTCCATAATAAAAAATCCGTCTAGGTAGGTACCACCGCAGTACCAGTTGTTCCTGCCGTGAATCAGTAGTGTGCAAATACTGTTTCGCTTTGAAAGGGCACTAAATCTAGTATTAATTACAGTGAATATGACGTCAGAAACTGTTATGGGTGACAATTGCCATCTCGTTAACGACTTGCACGTCTTTTTCCCATATATGGAATAGGCATTGTCCACATCCGTAGCCAACTTTTCGCCCCCAGCGGGAAACAGACCTGGCGTGTGGCATGTCGCCGCGATTTTGGAACGATTTAAAAAATTCTTACTCCCCTTTGCGTTCCCACGAGCAGTATAACAGCATTATATTATGGTGTTGTTCTGCAGGAATAAATGCTGTCCGTACAGTACCTTAGTCGCCTCTTACGACACCTCGGTAGGAAAGAGGTAGGTGCTATTCTTCTCTACCGGACATTTCCATAAAAAAATGTAACATAAGATTGTTACCATAAAAGCACCGAGTGTTCTTTTAGATATTATCTCTCGAGAGACTGTCCTTTGTGCATCGTCCTATTTCCTTCGCGTCTACAGTGTAAGAATGATTAAACGTATTTCCATATTAAGTGCTCGATCGCTGGGCAGATAGAAGATACTCCTGTAGCGAGTACAGTCGCCTGCAATATCCTTTCAATATATTTTATTTTTATCAAAATCTAGGATTTATCATGTAATCAAGTTCACATTCTCGACACAACCGTACTAGAAAACCAAAGTATGACTTTTTACACAAATTTCGCTCCGGCTGGTACTCCAACACTGTCTACTAGTCAGATGCTCTGAATAGAATAGAATCATTTCTATTCAATACAGATTATTACATAATAATTATTGAACGTAACTTTTTTTAAACTACACTAGTGTGCAAAAAAGCTCTGTTCTGAAAAGGACCAGTAAAATACCCAGCGGGCAATGTTTTTTCTTTCTAGCCTTCTGACCACCAGGCCACTCGGTTATCCATACTAATATTATACATGCGAAAGTAACTCTCTGCGTCCCTATGTCTGTTTGTTACCTTTTCACGGTTTAACCGCTGAACCGATCCTGACGAAACTTAGCACAGAGATAAGTTTGCATTGCAAAAGTTTCCATGGGATATTTTAAAAAAAAAAAACCTCATATACATGCAGACAAAGTCGTGGCCGTCTGCTAGTTTTCAATGTAATTGTGTTACACATTTTTTTATCGGAATAGGCTAATGCTTGGCCACATTACCAACTAATGTGTAGATGGTAAGTACGCACTGAGTTTTTTTATTTATCTCAAAACCAAAAAGGTTACCGGAGCCAGTTATTCTGCCGTGAAGCGGCAATGCGCAAATTTTACTGTGTTACGGTCTGAAGGCACTGAGAGCCAGTGTTATCACTGGGCATATGTGACTCAGGAACTGATGTCGCATGACGAGCGTATTGTGATGCCAAACAAAACTGTTATGGGCTAGCAGTATTAGTTATGGTCAAACGTTTTTATATGAAGGGCAACCCTTCAGAAAAACCGAAACAGAGTAATGTTTGTCCACTACTGCTTGACGACAGAATAACTGGCACTGCGCTGGTACCCACCTAGACGGTTTCTGCATAGGAATCCTACCATCAGAAAATGTCATTTTAATAGCTTAGTGCGTCGGTCTGATATACTTATTCCTTTAAATAAATGACAAAGAAACACCGTCCGGATATTCTCCAGAAAAATGTATTTATTAAGCATCAGCGGAACAAATAAATTAGTGGCAATTTCCGGTTATTAAGGAGAAGTTGTTATTTGTACAGTTTGTATAACAGTTCCGTAATCATTTAATATTATTTCAGCCTAACTTGGTAACGACCTAACTTAACAACAAAAGTTGGTAGCTCTCATTTTGAGGGATTTTGCCATAGTTGCCACGTTTGGTAGGCGGGTTGGCAACCGCAGTTTATTCATTAAGATACTTGAGGAAGATGCTGCTGCCCATGTTCTGGTTTAACTTTTCCCTCCGTCGACTTTTACGACAGGATGAGCAGGGGAGGTAGATTCTCTTAAGCCGCCATTACAGTTCCGTAAGTAAACACTCACTCGTCACTCCCTTCTTGTCCGATTTAACACGATAAAATCAGAGAAAGGATCGGATGCAGTAAAAAGGCCCTCGTCGAGTCTCCCGTGGACCCCAATTGGTCCACCTGGACCACTTTGGGAACTAAGGGGGTAAACCAATGGGATATGCTCATTTAGATATCGCTCCACCTCTTAAAACTATATGATTTGAAATATTCCCCTTCTTTTGCGTTGATTTAGGTTTTTTATTTATTTGATTAAATGACGAGAATAGCAAAACCTTCACCTGATGGTAAGAGCAACGTCTGCCCATAACAGATGCGTGTTACTCAGAATATTTCTGTGTAGCACCACATTGCGCCTGTCGCCCTGAGACATAAGTTCTGAAGTCTCAAATGCCCAGTTATTACGCTGGCTCTCTTCCTTCAAACTGAAACAGCAACCGACGCACACTACTGCTTCACGGTAGAATAACTGGTCCTGGGGTGGTACCTACCGAGACGGATTCCTCCATAGGAATCCTAACAGTAAAAGGTTAGGTTTTTAAAATGTCCCATGGGAACTATTTTATTTTTCGGTATAAATAGTGTCCTATGTCCGGCTCCTTTGCACCCTGTAAGCTATCTCTGTGCCATGTATTGTAAAGATCGGTTCAACGGTTGAGCCGTGAAAAGGTAACAAACAGGCAGAGGGACAGATAGATTTACTGTCGCATTTATGATATTAATATTTATTTTATTATTTTTATTTTACAGGTACGACCTGGACTTACATTTCACAGACACTTAATAGTGAGTATTTGGCATACTTTTACCTGCTTTTTGCATAATGGCTCATTATGGTTTTTCCATTTGGGTTTTTATAAAAGTAGAAGTGGCAAACGAGCAAGTGGCTCACCTGATGGGAGTGATATCTTGCCCATCATCATCACATAGGCCTCCCCCAAAGATTGCCACAAAAGTTTTGTATCTTTCATTTTGGGGATTTCACCATAATTGCCACGCTTGGCAGGCGGGTTGGCAACCGCAGTTTATTTATTCTGATGTTCCAGGAAGATGCTGCTGCCCATCTTCTGGATTTCATTTTCCCTCTGTCGACTTTTACGACACCCACGGGATGAGATGTGGACGTACAATACCTCAGTCGCCTTTTAGGACACCTCGGAAGGAAAGAGGTAGGCGCTATCCTACTCCGCTGAACACCTATTAATTTTTGCATATCAATGGTCTCATACATAATTTGCCGATTATGCAGATAACATCACCTTAGTCCCTCCGTGACCATGGGTGCTGTAAAGCGGTCGAGATGTCGGGCTATAAAAAGTAAAAGTACACATGATAAAACCCGTAAAACTTTTACTGGTGGTAGGATTCCTATGCAGGAGTCCGTCTAGGTAGGTACCACCCCAGGGCAGTTATTCTACCGTGAAGCAGCAGTGTGCAAACATTACTGTGTTTCGGTTTGAAGGGCACTGTGAGCTAGCGTAATCACTGGGCATATGAGACTTAAGAACCTATGTCTCAGGGTGATGGGCGCAGTGTGGTATCACACATGCATTCTGGGTCGCACTGCTGGTGGTCAGACGTTGCACTTGCCATCAGGTGAAAGTTTTGCTCGTTTCATCACTTTATGCAATAAAAAAAAAAGTTTAATTTAAATAAAGTTCAAATTGTTATGCGCCATTTCGTTTAAAAAAATAGCATCGTTTCTCTTTCGTGGCATTGTAAATTGACCCTAATGAGCATACGTATGGCCAAAAAGAAATCGACTTGTGCAGTCCGTCCATTCTTAGCGTTTAAACATTTTTATTAATCATCTACTCTTAAAATACTCTAAACTCTTATAGTAGATGTCAATATTATTTGGTCAGCAAAGTAAACATCCATTAAATCGATCGATGTAAGTGATACGATACAAAAAAACATGGCACCAGGTGCGCGATGCAACATCTGCTCGCAGGTAAGGGTTCGAAACGGCGTATTGTTATTTGGATATTATTGTTTACCAGACAATTCAGTAATGGGAGTTATAAAATATATATTTTATAACCTCCCAGGTCAGAATTTCTGGTAAATATATGTCTGAATTAATTCGGAGCTTGATATACTCGTATAAGCACGTAATTACTAACTTTTCAGACATATATTAACTGGCAGTAAGATTTCGCCGTGTGGTAGCGGCTTAAGAGAATCTTCCACCCCATCTTCCCTTGGGTGTCGTAAAAGTCGACAAAGTGAAAATAAAAACCAGGAGATGGGCAGCAGCATCTTCCTGGGACATCGGAATAAATAAACTGCGGTTGCCAACCCGCCTGCCAAGTGTGGCAACTATGGCAAAATCCCCCCAAAATAGGAGCTACAAACTTTTGTGGCAATCTATGGGGTAGGCAAATGTTCAGCAGTGGACTAGTGATAGGCTGAATTGATTGATTGAGTAAGATTTGGGACATAAGAATTGACGTCTCATGGTGACGTGGGCAGTGCGGTGATACATAAATGTTCTGGGTAGCACATCATTTGTCAGACGTCCCTACCAACAGGAGAACGATTTCCTCGTCTCGTCACTTTCTCAGCAGTCCCTATCCCAGTTCCCATATCATCCCGTTGCAAAAGTCGATTAAGGTTAATTTCAGAAAACTTCAAGCGCTCGTCACATTTGCCCTGAAGTCTCTCATATTCGTAGTAACTACACTACCTATCAGCGCCCTTCAAATAGGAACAGAGTAAAGTTTGCACACTACTACTTGACGGCTGAATTACTGGGACTGCGGGGTTACCTGCCTAGACGGATTCATGCACCTGAATCCTACCACCAGTCATCATCATTTCAGCCTATCCCTACTACACTGCTGAACATAGGCCTCCCCCATAGATTACTAAAAAGAGGATTTTGGCATAGTTTTCACGCTTTGCAGGCGGATGATTTGCAGGTTATTTAATCAGATGTTCAAGGAAGATGCTGCTGCCATCTTCTGGCTTATATTTTCCCTCTGACGACCTTTACGACACCTACGGGATGAGATGGGGTGGTAGATTCTCTTAAGCCGTCACCACACGGCGCCGTCTTACGTTACCACCAGTATTAGCGCTGAATTTTTTCTTTTACCTATTCTATTTAAACTTCAACAATTTAACTTCAATGACGCGTTATATTTTGTTAATATAGATCTTACCAATTTAAGTTAAAGCCAACTTGTCAAAACTTTGTTGGAAACAATGTAAGTACAATCGAATCAAATCAATGTCTCGTTCGTGGGTCACTTGAGAATATACGAACTAATTAATAAGACTTCGAAACAAAGAGTAAGGACCTTTACATGAATAAAGTTACGTTAGAGTAACTTCGGTAAGGTGAATTGAAAAATGTTTTATAGACCTAAACGTAACGATAGAGCGAAAAAGAAAAATAGAAAAGAGCAGATATTTATTATGTATAACGAAAGGTAAAAAAAAGTAAAGTAACAAAGCCTATAAATGTCCCACTGCTGAGCACAGGCCTCCTCTCAATTCTGAGAGGGTTTTGGAGCGGGGAATAGTCCGCCACGCTGCTCCAATGAGGGTTGGCGGACTTCACATGTCCACGAAATATTTCTATTCCTCGGATATGCAGGTTTCCTCACGATGTTTTTCTTCACCGCTGAACACGTGGTAAATCAGCAATTAAAATTTTAGAACAATTTTAGAGGTGTTAGGAGGCGTGGTGGTTTACCACGGCTCTAATGAATTACGGCTTTAATGAAAGGTAAAGTTGATGATAAACATATTGAATGATTACTGTAACAAATACGTATAAAAATATATTAATGCTCTCTTCGTATAATACATACATACATAAGACCACGACTGTATCCCTTATGGGGTAGTCAGAGACTGGGCACTCACTGCAAAAACAGATGACTGCCATAATCCACGTTTCACTAAAACAATATAATGCACTTGGTGTGATAGGTGGTGAGCCCATCGCCACCATGCGCTGTTGGGTGCACAGTGCAGTTTAATTCCTTACTCGCCTTTTACGAGATCCATTGGATGAGATGGAGTGGTAGTATTATTTTAACGAGCCGCCACCACATTCGGAACACCACGTTTCACAGAGGGAAAATGGAAACCAGGAGATGGGCAGCAGCATCTTCCTAGAACATCGGAATAAATAAACTGCGGTTGTCAACCCGCCTGCCAAGCGTGGCAACTATGGCAAACCCCCGTTCCCCTAATATAAGAGTTACAAACCTTGTGGCAATTTATGGGGGAGGTCTATGTTCAGCGGTGGACTAGTAATAGGCTGAAATGATGACGATGATGATACTCTTTAAAGAAGGTAGATGGCGCCATCAATTCATGATCACGGTACCGTGCAAAGTATCCGTAAGGGTTAGGTAGTATTTTTTTTGGATTAAGTGATGAAACGAGCGAAACGTTTACCTGATGGTAAAAGCAACGTCTGCCCATAACAAATGCTGTGTCACCCAGAACATTTCTGTGTGACACCACACTTTGCCCATCACGCTGAGACATCAGTTCTTAAGCCTCACATGCGCAGTGATTACGCTAGCTCACAGTGCCCTTCAAACCGAAACACAGTAATGTTTAATGATTTCTTTTATTTACGCGAATACTACACATTTAAATGAAACTACTTTTTACGGATTTTATCGCGTTTAATTTACAACTATTTATAACTCGACGTTTCGGGCGCTTTACAGCACCCATGGTCACGGGGGGACTGAGGTGACAGTTGTCCTGATGTCATAGTTAACCCGGATTACCTTTAGCTTTTAATTATTATTTTTAGTCCGATCTATAGAGTCCGATATATCCGTCGGGTTATAAATAGTTGTAAATTAAACGCGATAAAATCCGTAAAAAGTAATTTCATTTAAACATTAATGCTTGCACACTACTGCTTCACGGCAGAATAACTGGCCCTGGGGTGGTACCTACCTAGACGGATTCCTGTGCCATGTTCCTCTTCGTTCTTAAAATTCATTTTATCACATAATTTATTGTTCGAACATTTTCCCCGACTGTGCGCAGCGCTCGCAGCGTTCCGTCACGTATTTGGTCCTCTATAAACGCTCTAACACGGTCACTCCGTATACAATGCCATTGTTTCCTTTGCATTTAGATCTGTTATGAAATATTGCCCGTCGAACGGTGCTTGCGTTAATTGCGCAGACGCTTCTCTGTCCCCAGATAAAAGATACATACATACATACATAATATCACGACTGTATCCCATAAGGGGTGGTCAGAGACTGGGCACTCACTGCAAAAACAGATGACTGCCACAATCCACGTTTCACCAAAACTATATAATGCACTTGGTGTGATAGGTTGTGAGCCCATCGCCACCATGCGCTGTTGGGTGCACAGTGCAGTTTAATTCTTTACTCGCGTTTTATGAGATCCATTTAAGGATGCGATGGAGTGGTAGTATTCTTTTAACGAGCCGCCACCACACAGCTAGATAGAAAGAAAGAAACCTATTTATTTGATCTACACTAACTAACTAAAGGTCGACCTAGGCGTACGTATCACAATCAGATCGGTGAACTTTTGTGAAAAGGTCACGTTAAAAGTAGTGGTCTCTGCCTACCCCAATGGGAAAGAGGCGTGACTGTATGTATGTATGTATGTTGATCAACACACAACATTGACAAGCATAACAGAACGTGTAAAAAAAGAGACAATATTTTATAGTGTGATGTCAAATAGGATCTCGCCTCAGTGATAATCTGTGGTACCCCACAGCGGTTTTCAGATGAGGAGTTTATCTTTTTTTTAATTATCGGATAAAGTGTCGAAAGGAGCGAAATTGCAGCATTTGTTATGGTCAGACGTTGCATTTACCAGCAGTTGAACGTTTCGTTCGTTTCGTCACTTTATCCAATAAAAAAAGATAATAGAAATATTTGCGAGACAGCCCTTACGTTAGCTATTTAACATGATTAAAAAAAAACCCAATCGCCCACACTAGGATTTCTCCTGTATCGTGGGTGCGTTTACAGGCATAATATGCACATGCTTAACTCAACCAGACCCGAACACCGACGATTTGTGTTTTTGCACAAATTCAGGCGCCGTTCGGGATTCGAACCCAGGAACCGCAGCGTAGAAGTCAGGTACGCTAACCACTAGGCTACGCGGTACTCAACGTCGGTCGACTTTGGCATTTGGATAGTACAATTTTGTGCTTTAATCGTACGATCAGTGCTTGTTGACAGACTTCGCATTACGGCGAATTTTCGAAGTAAAACTTCTTAAGGCGAGATGGGAGTAAAATATCGATTTTTGTGCAATTTGTTATTCTTAATTAATATTTATTGATAAATTATGGTTTATATACACAGCAGTTATTTTATCGGCGGCTGACTGCCGTAGAGTCTATATCGCTTGATAATGCCTAGTTTAGAGGTGAAGCACTTGTCGTGTACTCGACTTCAGTGGTGTGTATTGGTAGGGTTAAGGGGTGAAGGGTATCTGGTGGCAGCTTCCGGTGGCGGTATTAGTTTTCTTGTTCAGGCTGTCGATGGAGGGCGGGCGGTGCTCTTCAAAAAGCAAGTAATGCACACAATTTTAAATTTTGTAAGCGGATCTTTGAAGTTAACGCCTGATTCTATTAACTACAATATCATGTTTTTATACTTTAATTTTAATAAACCTTCTAATGTACTGTACACTGAGAGCTAGTGTAATCACTGGGCATATGAGACTTAAGAACTGTTGTCTCAGGGTGACGGAAGTAGTGTGGTGTCACAGACGTTGCCATCAGGTGAAAGGTTTGCTCGTTTCGTCACTATCACCAATAAAAAAAAACGTAAAGTGAAACTTTCGTCATTGTAATTTTTTTACTGACTTGCACGCGCTATGTATTTCTAAACCATGCAGACTTTTTCACGGTATTTTCCTACATCGCTGAACACATTTATTAACAATTTTTGATGCCTGTACCGGATACTGAAGCCAGATCACTAACGTATTATGGAATTTAGGGCTAGCAATCGGTCACTGAGTAGGCATGTCTTATTACAGAGATAAGCTAATGTTATCGCGAGTTGACTCTTTATGTATTCAAAGGACACTGGGCATTTGCATTATCATATCTTAGTCACAATACTTCCAGGAAAAATGTTTATTTATCTGCATGTTTTTCCTTCATATGAGAAATTTAGTCGGCTCGGTTGGCGCAGTAAGCCCTCGGCTCGCGGGATCGACTTCCGCACGGGACAAATATTTGTATAACCTACGGATAGTTATTTCGGGTCTGTGTTTTTGTGCATGTGGAATTTATGGAGAAAGGAGAAATTCTACTGTGGGCTATCGTTTTAAAAAAAATAGTAAAAAAAAGTTGACGAGAAGAGCAAAACGTTCACCTGATGGTAGTGCAATGTCACCCAGAACATTTCTGTGCGACACCACACCGCGCTAGTCACCCTGAGACATCAGTTCTTAAGTCTCATATGCCCAGTGATTACGCTAGCTCTCAGGGCCCTTTAGATCGATACATAGTAACGTTTGCACATGACTACATTACGGCAGAATAACTGGCCCTACGGTGCTGCCTACATAGACGGACTCCTGCATAGCAATCCTACCGCTGAGTTTGTTTAAACCTTATGCATGATCCAATAAGTTGACGAATGTTTTGCGATTATTTGACACGGCATTTATAATCATAATTTGTTTTGTACATTTGTGTACAGTCACGAAAAGGTTCCCAACTCCGGAGCAAGGCGATTGCCACCTTTTAGATACTTGCGAGATTAGTTCATCACATCTTCCTAGTCAGATTGCTTTGTCATTGTATCGGATAGGGTGAGAGCGAGAAAGTTCCTCATTGGTTTCATTTGTTTGGGATTCCAGTCGGTACGGGATATAATGTTTAAGTGCAGTCGCGTATCGATAAATCATTTTGTCTGTCATAGCGTCGCATTGTATGCTGTCTTATATAAAACGTTTTTATAAGTTGATAAACGACGATATCTAATCCATATACTATTTGTATTAATTTCGACTGTCGATTACACACAAAAACATACTTTATCGATTCGGGTTAACGTAGAGTTTGGAACGACATTAGTAAAATACACCCATGAAGACGTATAACTGAAGTAATGGGCAGCAAAAATTGTTCGACGAATTCACCAAATTGATACTCAAAGTATGGACTCATTTCCTGCTTTTTAATGGCATAATTTGGCTTCATTGATATGCCCTCTATGTTATCTTACCCGGTACTAAACGCGGCATCTAAACTTGATATGTTTTATTAGAGACAGAACGAAGAAAATGACAAAGTTAAAATCGAATAATCTGTAAGTTTTATGTCGCTAAATTTAGTAAAATTGCATCAGTAAATTATAAAAAGTAAATTGTATTGATTTTATCGCGTTTATTCGAATTATTTATTTCCTCCTCCTGTGGATTGAGATGTTTGGCGTCTTGATGTGATAGTTAGCCCGGGGTGGGGTACTTTCAGCTTTTAGTTATATTTTTTGTGTTCCTAACCTCTGCGTATATTGGAACAAAAATAATTTTATTAAATGTATTTTAAGAAATGTCGTTGTCGTCGTTTCAGCCTATCACTAGTCCACTGCTGAACATAGCCCTCCCCCATAGAAAGGCTAACAATCGCAAAGCTTTCGAGACGAATGGTCGGGAGTTGCTTTTAAATAAATTGGCAGAATTCTCTCAGAATTAGTAGCAAGCGTACCTGACTTCTACGCCGCGGGTCTTGAGTTCGAAACCGAAAACAATTTTGTAAAACACAAATTGTAGGTTTTCGGATCTGGTTGTGCTGTGCATGTGAAATACATAGATATAAAACTGTAGGGCATCGTTTTAAAAATGCTGCGGTCACCGAGAACATTTCCGTGTGGCACCACACTGCGCTCGTCACTCTGAGACATCCGTCCTTAAGTCTCAGATGCCCAGTGATTACACTAGCTAACAGTGCCCTTCAAACCGAAACACAGCAATGTTTGCACACTACTGATTCAAGGCAGAATAACAGGCCCTGGGGTGGTACCTACTTAGACGGATTCCTGCATCAGAATCCTACCACCAGTTAAAAAAACAAAAAGGCAATAACGAAATGGGGCAGGTGGATTGAAATAATCGGTTTATTTTTTGTCATGATTATTTTAAAAATCGTGATACATGAGTACCTTTTATGATCCTAATTAAGAACAGAATTTTAAACATAAATGAATGCTGTATACAATAGAAGTACATTTCGCATCGCGTTCTATGTAATGAGGCAAGTCACGCGACGTCGAACTAGTGATGTGCCATTTCTATGTTATTATTGACTATCGCGTGGCCTAATGGTCAGCATACCTAACAGCCTCGGTTCCGGCTTTCAAATCCCAGACGGAGCCAGCATTTGTGACAAAACGACAATACTTTAATTTTCTGTTATGTTTCAACTAGTTGTGAGATTAATGTTGATTTTAAAAAGTCGCAGCCTATAAATGTCCCACTACTGAGCACAGGCCTCGTCTCATTTCTGAGAGGGTTTTGGAGCTAGAAAGAATCCGCCACGCTGCTCCAATGCGGGTTGGCGGACTTCACATGTCTTCGAAATATTTTTAATTTCTCAGACATACAGGTTTCCTCACGATGTTTTCCTTCACCGGCGAACACGTGGTAAGTCAGCACTTAAAATTGCAATTAACAATTTTAGTGGTGCCGGCACCGGGAATCGAACCCAGGTCACTCGTGTGCTATGAAATTTAAAGCGAGCGCCTAGCCCCTGAGCTACCACGAATGCCTTGTCACCAGGAAATTTCTGAGTAGCACCACACTGTGTTCCCCAGTCTGTGATAAGAGTTCTTAAGTGCCTGCTTCATAATTTTCAGGTAGCTCTCAGTTAACTGAGAGTAAAAAAGGCGGTTTGACAGAAAAATAAAATCTATCAAACTGGCATATTTATATCTGAGACAAGGGTTTTCCGACGATAATGAAACAAGTATATAAAGGGTAGGCAGGGGCCACTCACGTAGTCAACTTTTCGCCAACCACGTCGCTGCCATTTTGGTATGAGTCAAAAGCATTCTTAGTCCCCATTGCGTTCCAACGAGCAGTGTGGTGACAGCATTGCACATTCTGGTTTCATTCTGCACGAATATAGGCTATCCGTACAATACTTTGGTCGACTCTTACGACACCTCGGTAGGAAAGAGGTAGGTGCTATTCTACTCTGCCGGACACCTAACGGTTTAGTCTCATATGTCCAGTAATTAATATAGCTCTTTGTCCTTTACACGGAAGCACAGTAATGATTGCATTAGTAGCTTGATGGAAAAATTACTGGCACGGTGTTATTTACTGTGTTTCGGGTTGAAGGGCAGTGAGAGCTAGCGTACTCACTGGGCATATGAGACTTAAGAACTGATGTCTCAGGGAGACGGGCGCGTTGTGGTGTCACACAGACATTTTCTTGATTCATCAGGTGAACGCTTTTCTCGTTTCGTCACCTTATCCAATAAAAATAAAACAATATAAAAATCTACCTAGACGAATTCATAGGAATCTTACCACCAGTGAACATGGCATATCCAATATTTTTTCGGTATGCTTCATTCCCTTGAACTTCGTTACAAACATTTTCGTGCGCCAGTTAGAAAAGATAGCCGAGGTAGTTATACGAAAATAATTTATAAGGTTTCCAGGAAGGGTGACCCATTTATTACCTCGCTACAGTTATCCTAGAACTTTTGTTATCGAAAAGCTTCGATTTCACACGTTAATCCATTAGTATTCGAGTAGCCTTGTATAAAACGACGCAGATTTGAAATACATTAATGCTTATATTATAAGTACTTAATTTGTTTAATAAAACTAATTTTACGGATTTTATCGCAGTTATGGATCATCCCAACCTTTACATCAGACTTGATAGACCATTAACCGAGCGGTGGCGGCTTAAGAGAATCTACCACCCCATCTCATCCCGTGAGTGTCGTAAAAGTCGACAGAGGGAAAATGAAAACCAGGAAATGGGCGGCGGCGTCTTCCTGGAACAGCTGAATAAATAAACTGCATTTGCCACCCCGCCTGCAAAGCGTGGCTACTATGGCAACATCTTCCCAAAATAAGAGTTATAAACTTTTGTGGCAATCTATGGGAGAAGCCTCTGTTCAGCTGTGTACTAGTGATAGGCTGAAGTGATGATAGATGATAGATATAGTACCCCGGATTAGCTATGACGTCAGGACCGTGAGTATCCGTAAGTAGGTACTGTAAAGCGCACGAAACGCCGGGATATAAATGTAGTTATGAATTAATAATCCGTAAAACTATCGCCGCTCCAGGAAGTCTGCAGTCTGTGACCATGTTCTGGATCATCCCAACCATTACATCAGATTTGATAAACCACAAATCCTCGCAAAAGAACACCGATTCCTACCAAGGATGAGTCGCGAGGCTATTGAAATTAAAAAACATCCTAATTTTAATAGAGAAGATGGTTGGGTATTACCACCAGCTTGGGATCCTATAATTAATAAAATTAGCTCTTTCTGCGTAGATCGGAACACAAATAATAATTAAAAGCTGAAGGTACTCCGGGTTAACTATGACATCAGGACATCTGTCACCTCAGTCCTCCCGTGACCATGGGTGCTGTAAACGAAACACTCGAAACGGTCGGGTTATAAATAACAATTAAACGCGATAAAATCCGTAAAATTAGTTTCATTTAAATTCGCGTAAATATCAGAAATAATTGAGAACATCATTTAAATAAAATATGAAATGGAGTAGAGAAATACGATTAGTTTTTTTTAATTTATTTATTCTTTATGTACACTATGTTATTAACATTAAATCCAATTATAAGTAATTAATGTACAAAAGCGAGCTTAACTCTAAAAGAGTTTTCTTCCAGCAAACCTTGGAGTGAAGAGGATAGCTGATGTGTGCGGGGCGGGTAAAAATGTACGAAGAACCAACAACCACCAATAGTTATTAATTCCAATTAGCTTGTATGTTGAACTTCAGTGCTCAGAAGTGAATCGATTTTTACAAAATTTGACATTGCAGCATCCTACCACCGTCAAATCACAATAAATCTGGAGTTTTTTTTTAAATGTGTCACACTGGGCTTTCTCCTGTATCGTGAGTGCGTTTTACTGATATAAATGTCATATGCACAACACGAACTCAACTTTTGATTCGAACCCAGAACCAAAGAAAACAATGTAAAGTACTCTGACACTGGGTCAATTTTATATAAATTGTTTATAATATATTTTTTATGATTTATGATTTTTTATAGTATAATATTACGTCAAATATTATAATTAACTCCATAAGGTAATTAACTCCATTTAAGACGTATCGGCACATCCCTAGCAAGAGTCTGGCGACAATGCTTTGCGACCTTGCTATTGATTGCCTGTTAAAGCGCCATTTGCCACCGTCGCCGTGTCGCCCGGCCATTACGCGAAGTGCCCCCTTCGAGTTTTTCATACTTTTACGTAACTCTTTATTAATACCGTAGTATTTACCTTTGCTTGGCTAAGCAAACAAGTCACTGTTTGTGAAATGATATGGGAACACACTGCCAATCTCGAATGCACCTTGCATTGTGCAACATACATACATACATACATAAGATCACGACTGTATCCCATAAGGGGTAGTCAGAGACTGAGCACTCACTGCAAAAGCAGATGACTGCCACAATCCACGTTTCACCAAAACAATATATTACACTTGGTGTTATAGGTGGTGAGCCCATCGCCACCATGCGCTATTGGGCGCACAGTGCAGTTTTATTCCTTACTCGCCTTTTACGAGATCCATTGGATGAGATGGAACGAGCCGCCGCCACACGGCATTGTGCAAATACATCTTTAATATAGTTAGTTTGCGGAAATCCATTATAATGAAGGAAAGGAAGTTAATTTGCTAAGATCGGCAAAATATTAAATGGTGTATATTACCTAGTTTTTGAAGAGCACCGCTCGCTCTCTCTCAGTAGCGCGCACAAGCAAACTAACGCCGCCACCAGGAGCCGCCATCAGATACGTAGAGTCGTAGAGTCTATGACACTTGATAATGCCTCGTTTTGGGGCGAAACACATGTCGTGCCTTTCATATTCAGATCACAGATTAAGGAGCAAACACGATGACTTTTTTCGAATGCTGTCGAAAGCTATTAACTGTGCAGGAGATAGTGTAGTGTTGCACAAAGCTCATGCGATAAGATCGGAGGTAGACAGAGACATTATAGAGATTACCTCAACACTTACAGATCCGAAAGAACAAAACAAATTACAACTTTAGAGCTGCCGGCACTAGGGATTGAATTCAGGTCACTCGCGTACTCCGAAATTTAAGGCGAGGGCGTCGGCCCTTTTTCTTTTTCTGTACGTGGGGAAATTGGCCCGATTGGCCAGGGGGCAGCCGGGTTATGTCGGACTCTTACCAACTACAACACCACGGTCGTCTCCATCTGCGCTTAAGAGGGGATATCCGTGACCCTTTCATGGCTTGCTACAATTTTAGCCCGACCCGGGGACAGTACTCATTGCCCCCAGCATTCTCTATGTGCTAACACAATGACTCGAGACCACTTTGAGTCATCCCCGTCTCTAGTCGGGGATCACAGTTTCTGATAGCCTGGCTACCACGTGCACAGCGGTGAACGAAAACATCGTGAGGAAACCTGATTGTCTAAGGAACAAAAATATTTCGACGTATAAAGTCTAGCAAACCGAGTTTTCCCGACTCCAAAACCCTCTGATAATCGAGAGGAGGCCAGTGCTCAGCAGCGGAACATTTTTAGGCTTTAACTTACCCACACAGTAGTCACGTACCCTGATTAGGTTTGGTGGCCGTCTAAACATTCTATACGTAATGGTATAAGACTATGCCTTATCCGGCAAATACGGTAGAGTACCGGGAAAGCGACCCCGCCCACCCGATCTACTCCTGTCTCCTCCTAGATAGTAGTATCCTACACTTTATAGTTTCTTTTCCCAACTTCCCATTCCCTGCCACAAGTCCATTTCCTGCCTTATCAGTTTCCGTTCCTCCGCCTAGCCAGTGGTTGCCGTGCCGATGGCTACGCAATGCCGATGGTAACGCAATGGGGACCAAGAATTTCAACTCGTACCAAAATGGCGGCGACGTGGTTCCGAACCCATCACGTTTCGTGGGGGGGGGGGTCGAAAAGTGGGCTACGGATGTGGTCTCTGCCTACCCCTTATATGGGATAAAAGCATAAAAAGTGTGTACATACAGTCATGCTTTTTATGTCTGCTATTGTTTTTGTGTCTTCTACTGTATGTGCATAAGACACAAAAACCACTACCTCTGGTCATCGTTATCAAACTATCGCCATAACGCTGTGGACGTAACGTAACTTACAAAAAGTTTTAAGTAGAAATAAACATTATGCTCTCACAAAGGCTTTATATAAAACATTGGCTGTACTAGCGACTTCGTTAGAGTGTAGTTTTGGATTTTCTTTATTGGAGAGAGGGACAAGAAAAACAAAACCTGATAGTAAGTGCAACGTCCGCCCATAGGAATGCTGTGTCACCCAAAATATTTCTGGGTGGCACCACACTGCGCCCGTCGCCCAGAGACGTCAGTTCTTAAGTCTCATATGCAAAGTGATTACACTAGCTCTCAGTGCCCTTCACACTGAAACCCAGTAATGTCTACACACTACTGCTTCGCGGCACTACCTAACTAGATGGATTCCAGCATAGGAATCCCACCACAAGTAAAGTTTTCAGTTCAGTTCTGTTTTTTTTTGTATTACGGATATTACAGATTACAGACGTGAGTCAGATGGTCAAGGAAAACCTTGATGAATACCTTAAAACCCGTCACCCAGGACATTTCTGTGTGACATTACACAGCGTTCGTCAGCCTGAGACATCACTTCTTAAATCTCATATGCCCAGTGATTACACTAGCTCACAGTGCTGTCCAGACCGAAACCAGTAATGTTTGCATACAATCACGTAACGTTGCCATATAAGGGGTAGGCAGAGGCCACACACGATGCCCACTTTTCGCCCCCGTCGGAAACGTGACGTGACGGGTAGCCGCTTAGTACGAGTCAAACATTTCTTACTCCCCATTGCGTTCCTACTAGCAATTACTTACAACACCTCGGTAAGAGGTAGGCGCTATTCTACTCTGCCGGACACCTTTATTATAAAATAACCTGTGTTAAAGTCATGACAATAGCTTAAGCAGTTCTCGAGTTAAAAGCGTTCGTACAGACGGACAAAAGAGGTGCTTCTATTTTATATATATGCATTATTGCAATTCAGCTTGTAGCTGGTATTAGTAGCATTAAACTTTTTAATAAGGCAGAATGCGGTGAGAACCATGTGGCCTTGGCGGGACTACGTTTGAAGTTTTAACCTCAAGCGAACTCGTTATGTTATAATTCTAAAATCTGGCTTTACGAATATCCTTATATTGTATTATTAATGAAGGAAGGTAAGTTAATTTGCTAAGATCCGCATGCAAAATATAAAAATGGTGTATATTACCTAATTTTTTGAAGAGCACCGCCCGCCCTCCCTCAGTAGCGTGCACAAGCAAACTAACACCGCCACCAGGTACCCTCCACCAACCACTACAATACTACCACTAGATAATATACACCACTGAAGTCGAGAACACGACACGTGTTTCGCCCCAAAACAAGGCATTATCAAGCGTCATAGACTCTACGACAGACGGCCGCCGAGAGAGAGTTTGGTGGCCTGGTGTGTGTGGTGACCTGGTGGCGGTTCCTGGTGGCGGTGTTAGTTTGCTTGTGCACGCTACTGAGGGAGGGCGGGCGGTGCTCTTCAAAAATTAGGTAATATACACCATTTTTATATTTTGCATGCGGATCTTAGCAAAGTAACTTACCTTCCTTCATTATAATGGATTTCCGCAAAGTAACGCCTGATTCTATTAACTATTATAAATATTAGTTTGTGTGTTTGTTCGTTTGTTATTCAATCGCGCTCGAATTGATGAAGGGATTTTAATGAATTTTGGCACTGAGGTAGATTTTGCCAATGAAAATGTTTTAGGAGACGATTTGTAAAAAATGTTTTTGTTACAAAATATCAATTATTTCTTAATTTTAAATAACGCCGCGTTAAGACCGGAACAGCTAGTATTTTATATGGAAGGAAGGAATCCGTCTAGGTAGGTACCACACCAGGGCCAGTTATTCTGCCGCGAAGCAGTAGTGTGCAAACATTACTGTTCCGGTTTGAAGGTCACTGACAGCTAGCGTAATCACCGGGCATATCAGACGTAAGAACCGATGTGTCAGGGTGACGGGCGCAGTGTGGTGTCACACAGTAATTTTCTGGGTGACACAGCATTTGTTATGGGCAGACGTTACACTTACCACCAGGTGAACGTTTTGCTCGTTCCGTCACTTTTAAGAAAAAAAAAATTATGAGTTTTTTATTTATTTAATCTTTATTGACCATATAGAAGTATAGGTACAATAGGCGGACTTAATGCTATATGCATTCAACCTTTTCGATAGAATATAAAACGTAAATAATTAAGCTTTAAAAGCTCATTATTAAATCGCATATAAATTGTTATTCGTTGAAATAATATAAAATACACTTATACTCTGTCGTAAGAAATTCTTCGTTCGTCGAATTTGTCAATCTACCACCGTTTCGTAGCGAGGTTCCTCTTACGGAGAAGAAACAGGCGAGAGAAAGCCCGTAGGTATCCTCTTTTGTAAATCAGTGTGTCAATTTCAATTCGGGTTCACAAAACTTGTTTACTGGTGGTAGGATTCCTGTGCAGGAATCCGACTAGGTACCACCCCAGGGCCAGTTATTCTGCCGTGAAGCAGTAGTGTGCAAACATTACTGTGTTTCAATCTGAAGGGCACTGAGAGGTAGCGTAATCACTGGGCATATTAGCATTAAGAACTTGTCTTAGGGTGTCCGGGCGCAGTGTGGTGCTTCACAGAAATATTCTGAGTAACACAGCATCTGTTATGGACAAACGTTGCACTTACCATCGAGTGAACGTTTTGCTTGTCTCGATAGTTTAACAAAAAAAAAACTTATATCTTGATTCTCGGCTTAATGATTTCATTAGCAGATAAAGTGTTATATTTTAACATTTGTCGTTATATGTAATTTGACATATTGTGTAACATTACTAGGCCATAGTAACCTCAAAATAAATCCAAATATTTCTTTACTTAATTGTTTTTTTAATATCGAGTACACAGTGAAGGCTTGTTAATGAATCGTATGGCGTTCTCCATGATCTACACTCAACAGTCGTCCCTCGTTTGCAAACTTAATTGGTGTAAAAACCTTTACGTCGCTGTTTCGGCCAGGCTAGGGATGCGTCCCTTCACTTTCAGCGTCCCTCATCAATGGCGTCCCTTCTCGTCGGTCGCGACCGAGGGCTGCTTCACGCTGCGGCTCCATCGAAGCCGAAAACATTCGTACGAAATACTGTCGAATATTCCAATGTACAGTCGCGTACACTGTATAGATTGTAATGTTTTGAACCATATGGGTGGCCACTCACGTAGCCCACTTTTCGCTCTCGCGGGGAACGAGACGTGACTGGTGGCGAGCCACGTCGCCGCCGTTTGGGTAATAGTTTAAAAATTATTACTCGCCATTGCGGTCCCGCGAACAGTATTGCGACAGTATTGCATATTATGGATTTATTCTGCACGAATAAAGGCTGTCCGTACAATACCTCAGTCGTCTCTTACGACGTATCGGTAGGAAAGAGGCTATTGTACTCTGCCGGACACCTATATTTATTTAAATCAAATTGGTGTAAATATAAGATACCATTTCTTTAATTATCTTTCCTTTGCATAAAGTACATCCTATAAATGTCCCACTGCTGAGTACAGGCCTCCTATCATTTCCGAGAGGGTTTTTGGAGCTGGGAAGAATCCGCCACGCTACTCCAATGAGGGTTAGCGGACTTCACATGTCGTCGAAATATTATTTAATTTCTCAGACATGCAGATTGCCGAGAACGTTGTAAATCAACACCTAAAATTGCAATTAACAATTTTAGTGGTGCTGGCACTGGGAATCGAACACGGGTCACTCGCGTACTATTAAATTTAAAGCGAGCGCCTAGCTCCTGGGCTACCACCGCTCCTTTCTTTGCTTATTTTTTAATAACCCATCTAAACGTAACATAATAAGATAGCTATAACGAAGTCTCGGTTAAAGCTAGTGTTAAGTACGCCGCAGTGTTCTCCAATGTTACCAGACAATAGGGTTCCCTAATAGGATAATCACGACACATGGATCCGCCCGTATCGCCGGACAAAGGGCTGCTCGCTGATTTGCCGTCGGTCAGTTAAACTCGTGCCGACACTTTGATTGAATTATCTATAATTATAATTCGATTGTGATTTTAGATAGCTAGGAATAAGAAGCGTTTCTGAGCTTGTTGAAATTGCATAGCCTAAGTTAGTACTAGTAGTTAGTAGTAAGTAGTTAGTAGTAATACACACTGAGGTGTGAGGTATTGAGCGCACGTGTTGCGCTCAATACCTCAGTGTGTGTGAGAAAGAGAGAGAAACGTGGCCTGCAACCGGTTCATTGTCCATCTACGAGTAAAATGATGTCTTCCTGCTCGATTTTCGACCACATCAACTGTCGTAAACTGCTATATTTTACACAAACTTTAACTATGCCAAATGTCACGCTCTTCCGTGCGTGCAATATGCTCAAGAAAGGGGTACAAAGTTTTCTCTTCACGTATTAATATACAGATTCTATTCCTGCCTCTTGCATTCCTATTACATTATTTTTGTATAAGCTCCACGCTCTATTACTTTATAGGGCACGCCGTTGCCGTGGCAACTTAATTCCCCCTTAATCCCCTCTATTTTAGCGCACCATCCCCTCGACGGACCCCTGCATTATACGAGGCGCCTGTTACACCAAGCAGTGGCGTTGGACCGATTCGACACAAAAACAGAATTCTAAATGTTCTTGAATTACTGTGGCTTGTATATTCTATTATTTAAGATATTTCGTTCTCAACGTTACTCCATAAAATTTACAGATCCAACAGTTTCTTATTAATAAAATACTAGTTGTTTTTTTCGAAACCTAGAATATATAAATAATTAAACAGTGAACACTACTTTGGAATTCTTTCAGTGGTTTTGGAAGAGAACCATGTCCACTGGTAGTAGGATTCTCTATACTGCTTATTTATATATCAGAGCTTCTATTTCGTTAATTAATGATAAGAAGTTTAAGAAAAGTTTATGATGCAATGGTGTCAACTATACTGCTCGTGGGATGGCAATGTAAGAAGTTTTGGACTCGTACCAAAATGGCGCCCGGTGTTCGCCACCCGATCACTCTGTCTGTCTGTCGTGGGAATGCAATAGGCATTAAGATTTTTTTTAAGTTGTACTGTAAGAGCGGCGACGTGGTTCGCGGAGTTGAAAGGTGGTCAACGTGTGTGGGCTCTGTCTACCACTTATATGGGAAAAAGGGATAACCGTATGTATTTATCGTTCGTCGTCGTTTCAGCCTATCACAAGTCCACTGCTGAAAAAGTCGGGAGGCCATAGATAGCCACAAAAGTTTGCAGCTCTCATATTGGAGGAATTTTGCTATAGTTGCCACGCTTGGCAGGCGGGTTGGCAACCGCAGTTTATTTATTCAGATGTTCCAGGAAGGTGCTCCTGTCCAACTCCTGATATTTATGATTTGATATTATATAAAAATGTATAGAATTTAGAGCGAGTTACTAAATCATAATAATACTCAAAAACCATGGTCATAGAGTATAATGTTTGAAGGTTGCACGATCACACAGCATAGCGCACTTGGCGCAATGTACAACAAACAGCTACGGTAGGTTTTGAATCATATATTAACTGGATAAGGTACACATTACAGTGAAAAGTCATAAATTGCACGTCATTGTGAAATGTACGCATTTAGTACCGACTTGCGCGTATAGTCCAAACAAAGCAAGCGAAGATTTTTTTTTTCTTTTATGGTTTATGTTTGAAAGATGTCTTTTTTATAAGAAATACAATAATAAATAAAGATGGAAGTTGTGAAGGTTTTGGAGCCGGGAAGTCCACGTACACGTCGTCGAAATGTTTTTTTCACACTTGCAGGATTCTTCACGATGTTTTTTTCCACCACCGAACCGAGCACGCGTTACAAATTGAAATAAATTGTATAACCCAATATTATTACAATTGACTTTCACTGGTGGTAGGATTCCTATGCAGGAACCCGTCAAGGTAGGTACCACCCCAGGGCCAGTTATTCTGCCGTGAAGCAGTAGTGTGCAAACATTACTGTGTTTCGGTTTGAAGGGCACTGTGAGCTAGCGTAATCACTGGGCATTTGAGACTTAAGAACTGATGTCTCAGGGTGACGGGCGCAGTGTGGTGTCACACGGAAATGTTCTGGGCGGCACAGCATTTGTTAAGGGCAGACGTTGCACATACCAACGTTTTGCTCGTTTCATCACTTTTTCAAATAAATAAATAAAAAATTAACAACTCCAATAATATTAGTAATACGGTGTAAGAGGCGGCCGCTAACAATCCCTACACGATAGCAGCGAAGAAAGTGTCCATTCAATGGCACGCCCTTGCATTTCCGAACACAACCGGTCCCTTGATTACTTGCTTGAATACCTTTTTTTTTTGTTATTTTCAACGGCAACGCACGATTGCTCGTTCGGAGCGAGCATGGCCATGGCATTAGCCTTACAGCCTTGTGGGAAACGAAATGTCAGTAATTTGAGCGATATTTATATTCAGATCGAAGCTTTAAGGAAAGGTCACGTCAAAAGTACCCGCAACCGACGAGCGTGTATGAAAATACTAATGAAAGTGGAAGTAGCGAAAGATGGACGCACGCAGCAAGTGGAAAGATTTGGCCCCTGCCTACCCCAATGGGAAAGAGTCGTGACTCTATGTATGTATTTATCTTCATTTCTGTCCAAACGTGTGGTATTAAAATATTTTTTTGAAGATAGTGTCGAGATAAGCAAATCTTGATCTGAGTGTTACTGGTGACAGGATCCCTATGTAGGAATTCTTCTAGGTAGTTACCACCCCAGGGCCAGTTATTCCGCCTTGAAACAATTATGCGTAAACATTACTGTGTTTTGAATTTTGTGTATTTACTTTATTTTAAACCACGTTCATATATTCAAAAACAATAACTAATCAATGTATAGGTAAACATAAACGCGCATGAAGCTCGCGAAATGGCTATACACAAACACTGTGTGTATGTCTGATCGTCACGCAGACCGTCACACATGGAGGCACAGCCGCAGACTGACATATACACATATAGAACTTACACATAGACACACATGAGACACTTCTAAATGACACATACGTTGCCGGTAATCTTACCATACCGAGTGCCGAGATCTTTTCACATTAAAAGGATAGGTATTTTAATAGCAATCTTATCTATAGGCACATTAAACGTTGATTAGTTTATTATGTAAATGTATCGATAATTCGATCATATCGATACATTTATATTGTAATAACATAAACATGCCGTGCCGCCACCGGCTTAAGAGATTTTACGACCCCATCTGGTCCCGTGGGTGTCGACAGGCGACAGAGGGAAAATGTAAACCAGAAAATGGGCAGCAGCATCTTATTGAAACATCTGAATAATAAACTATGGTTGTCAATTCGCCTGCCAACCATAGTAAAAGTAACTATGGCAAAAACCCCCCAAAATGAGAGCTTCAGCTGTGGACTTTTTTTTCTTTATTAAACTACACTGGTAAAAATGTGTAATATTTTTGTCAATTGTTTTTTCACCATCAGCTAAGATTGACTGGCAGATAATGTTATATGGCACCAAGTCCGCCCATTGTAACCGTTGTAGATGTCAACATATTATAAATAAATTAATAAACATATATTTCCATTGTAATTAGTTATCGTGTATCGATGTTATTCAGACGTGCTCTTAAAAGTAAACAGCCTATTGTCCCACAGCTGAGTACCAATCATTTTTGATGGAGTTTTGGAAGCGGTAAGACTTGGCCACTCTGCTCATAGGCTGGTTGGCAGACATCACATGTCCTCGATTCATTTTTTATTCCTCACGATGTTTTCCTTCGTCGCTGAGCACTTGGTAAATCAGCAATCGAAGTTTGAACAATTTTAGAGGTGCTGGCACCGGCTATCAAACTCAGGTCACTCGCTTACTCTGACATTTAAGTCGAGCGCCCGACTAACGAGCTACCATTGCGTTTACTTTCTCTTTTATCGATATTTAAAAAGTAGCGTACCATCAGAAGGTGGTTTATTAATAAGAACGAACAATTTTTAATACAGAAACCTTCAGAGGAATATTTATGAAATATATCACACTGTAAGTGCGAGTCTGTTCATTGGAATATTATTTTATCAAAAATAATCCAAATCGAATGAGAAAGTGTGAAACATACACCAAAAACACTATCGTATCGAGTCTATTTTAAAGTTTGTCAAAGATAAGACGCGTCTGTAACAATATCTCGTACCACACATTGATATTTTCTTCTACGTCTTTAATACTTTAACTTTTCTATAGTGCCGTTACGGAACATCGATGTAGATAAGCGTAATCGAATTTATACATCTTATATCTGTAATGGTGTGGTTTTCTAGTTAAGTAAACCTTGTCGAAACAAATATTAGTTCTCCTTATCACGTTCGCGATAACGTAACCGAATGCAATTATTGCAGTTTCGTCCGTGACTAATGCACAGGTCAGTGGCACTCAAACCCTGTAGACAGAACCCACTTAAGTTTTTACTTGTATAGTGTTCACCACGACAAATGGAAGTTAGCCCTTTAATAAGATTTTAATTACATCGCTTTGATATTGTTATCTATAAACGCTTTCTAGTTTTAAATAGCCGCCGAAGAAGATAAGTCAGTTTTTACCATCTGTCAAGTGTAACATCCCTCTACAAGATGCAGGAGTATACAAGCTGGATTGTGAATGTGGTCTCTCTTACATAGGGCAAACTAAAAGATCCATTAAAACCCGCGTTAAAGAACATATAGCTTATGTGAAGCATCGACGCTCTAGGAAGTCTGCAGTCTGTGACCATGTTCTGGATCATCCCAACCATTACATCAGATTTGATAGACCACAAATCCTTGCAAAAGAACACCGATTCCTACCAAGGATGATTCGCGAGGCTATTGAAATTAAAAAACATCCTAATTTCAATAGGGAAGATGGACACAGTAAGCTCTTTCTGCGTAGATCGGGACTAAAAATAATAATTAAAAGCTGAAGGTACTCCGGGTTAATTATGACATCGGGACAACTGTCACCTCAGTCCCCCCGTGACCATGGGTGCTGTAAAGCGCCCGAAACGTCGGGTTAAAATAGTTCTAAATTAAACGCGATAAAATCCGTAAAAAATAGTTTTATTTAAATGTGTAATATTCGCGTAAATGAAAGAAAACATTACGGTTTCTAGTTTGTTTACTTACCTATAGATTTGTAATTTTTGTATTGATGTCTACTTGAATTAAAATGTCTACTTCTCTAATAGTTTTCTTTTTTACTTATCCGTGGTCACTTGTAATTAAGATATAGCTTGACTGGTGGTAGGATTCCTATGCAGCAATCCGTCTAGGTAGGTACCACCCCAGGGCCAGTTATTCTGCCGTGAAGCAGTGGTGTGCAAGCATTGCTGTTTCGGTTTGAAGGGCACTGTGAGCTAGCGTAATCACTAGGCATATGAGACTTAAGAACTTATGTCTTAAGGCGATGGGCGCAGTGTGGTGTCACGCACACAGAAATGATCTGGGTAACACAGCATTTGTTATGGGCAGACGTTGCACTTACCATCAGGTGAACGTTTTGCTCGTTTCATCACTTTATCCAATAAAAAAATATGTTCGTTTCTTAGTTGAAGTGTTTTGTTACAACTTGTAAAGCTTATATCTTGTTGGTGTCTAAATAAATAAACGTTATAGTATAACAGTTTGAGTACCGCTGCATTTGGCATTTAACACGTGCAGCCGCTTTAACCCCTCTATCGAATAATATGCAATCGAACGGCACCACGTTGCGCCTTTCACGTCACGTCTCGTATCTCGCGGTGGCGAAAACTGGGCTACGTGGGTGGCCACCGCCTACCCCATAGATTGGCACAATAGTTAGATGCTGTTGCGCATCTCCTTGTTTTTTTTATATAATTTTTATATATAAATTTTTATATAGTGACGAAACGAGCAAAACGTTCACCTGATAGTAAGTGCAACGTCCGCCCACAACAAATGCTGTGTCACCCAGAATATTTCTGTGTGACATCACACTGCGCCCGTTACCCTGAGACATCGCTTCTTAAATCTCAAATGCCCAGTGATTACGCTATCTCACAGTGTCCTTCAAACCGAAACACAGTAATGCTTGCACACTACTGCTTCACGGCAGAATAACTGGCCCTGGGGTGGTACCTACCTAGATGGATTCCTGCATAGGCTTCTACGAAACCCACGGGCCAGATGGGGATAACGTTACGTTAAATAAATACTTAGGGAATAAGAGTATTAATTTCAAGGCTGACTGTAATTAAATGTTATCCGAAATCTGATTATCTTGTTAAAACTGACAACAGCCATCTTATTTACATAAAGGACTCGCTCGGGTTCTCCTAGCCTTAACAAATTAGAGCTTATTACTAAGTCTGAACTAATTATTATTAAAGGGAGCACGTAATATCAGATATATATATATATATATATATATATATATATATATTATTTCATAAAGCGATGAAACAAGCAAAACGTTCACCTGATTGTAAGTGTAACGTCTGCTCTTAACAAATGCTGTGTCGCCCAGAAAATTCCTGTGTCTCAGAGTGATGGGCACCGCACTGTGCCCATCACTCTGAGACATAGGTTCATAAGTGTCATATGCCCAGTGATTACGCTAGCTCACAGTGCCCTTCAAACCGAAACACAGTAATGTTTGCACACTACACTGCGCCACGGCGGAATAACTGGCCTTGGGGTGGTACCTACCTAAACGGTTTAAACATTTAATGTAACAAATTTTACGGATTTTATCGCGTTTAATTTTTTACTATTTATAACCAAATGTGTAATGGGTACAACATACTAAACAGTAAACTCATATAGACATGTTTCACAACTCATTACACATCTTCTAAAAAAAGGTACTGGAATCATTTGCACAATTTTTCTCTCTAAGACTAAGTTATTTAGATATATAATTTTTGCGCATTTCTACTTTTTTTCATTAATTTTGTACATTTTTGAAGTACTTATTAGTCACGATCTATTGAATGTTGAACACGCTTATTATACGAGTAGGTGCACATTATAAGATAATGTTCTGTATCGTCTATGTTATGGTCTATTTTCGATATCGAAACAGGCCTCAGCTTCCGTTTCGCAATGATCAATTTATCCGCCCTACATATAGAAATATAATAACTTTGACAAACTCATGGTCCTCTACGCCCTGGGTTCGAATCCCAACCGCAGTCAACAATTGTGCAAAACACATCATTGGTTTTCGGGTCTGCTTGTGTTACGCATGAGCAATTTACGTCTGTAAAACGCACTCACGATACAGTAGAAATCCTAGTGTGGGCCTTGGTTTTTTTTTTGAAGAAAAAGTAAAAGATGTAAGTTTATCAACAAAATAACTTCGGACGTAAACGTTGTAGGTACTCTGTGTAGTCGGGGCAGTCAACGTTTTAACACGCCCACGACTCAGTCCGAATGGAGGCCCGCAGCCTCCCTCGGACGGTCATTAGACGACTTAACATTATTTTGAGATATTCGAAATCGCGCAGGCACGCAGCGAACGCGACAGGCCGATTTTCGAGGTTTTCGTAGGAGTATTATTTATGTATTTATGTTTGGGTCAAAACCGAACCTGGCCCGTGAGCACAGTATCCGACGAAGCTGTAAAAGCCAAAAGGGCTAACAGCAATTACATCACCGAAACTATATAGACGCCCACCCATTGAGACGGTGTTGTGCAGCTGATTCCTTCATACTGTCTTTTCTTTTTTTTATAATCGAAAGTGACCAGACGAGCAAAACGATTAACAGATGGCAACTGCAACGTCTACCCATAAATGCACCCATACTACATTGCGGCGCGGTTTCGAAGTATCGAGACCGAATACTGCCAAATATTATGTATTGTAGTATTATTATGTATGTATAGTAAGTGTTTTAAAACCTGATTTTCGCCACTGGTTTTTTTACATACTCGTACTTGGAATTCCCGGTTTTGAATTTTGCAAGTATATCTCATCACTACACCACACTGCGCCCGTTACCCTGAGACATCAGATCGTATACTACATAATTACACTAGCTCTCAGTGCCCTTCGGACCGAAACACAGTAATGTTTGCACACTACTGCCTCCCGGCAGAACCTACCTAGACGGACTGCTATATAGGAGTCCTACCACCCATATTTCTTTATATTCATTTTCTTTAAATTTGTATTAAGAATAGATTCCTATACAGGAATCCGTCTAGGTAGGTACCACCCCAGGGCCAGTTATTCTGCCGTGAAGCAGTAGTGTGCAAGCATCACTGTGTTTCGGTTTGAAGGGCACTGTGAGCTAGCGTAATCACTGGGCATTTGTGACTTAAGAACCGATGTCTCAGGGTGACGGGCGCAGGGTGGTGTCACACAGAAATATTCTGGGTGACACAGCATTTGTTGTGGGCGGACGTTGCACTTACCATCAGGTGAACGTTTTGCTCGTTTCGTCACTTTATACAATAAAAAAAACAAAGAATAAGAATTGTTGTCGATGTCGACACTCGGATTTTTCTAGACTATTTTTTTTAATTTATCACCGAAAGCGTGCTCTGAACCAGTATTTTACAAATCGCGTATAACTTATTCCCCGGTGGGCGATAAACGATTTTGGGGACGGTAGAGCAATAAAGAAAGTAGATAAGTTAAGCAGGGGAGAAAACACATCGGTTAGGTGAGGAGGGGTAAAAAAACGTTAGAAACGTAGGAAAGAAACGATTTGCAACGACGCAATAAAAATAAATGTTTAAAAGTATCTTTTTTATACGCAGTGTTTTAAAATATCGCACTTATATTTTTAATGCGCAAGTAACTCTCTCTGTCCCTCTGTTTGTTAGCTTTTCACAGCTCAACCGATGAACCGATCTTGTCGAAATTGGGCACAGAGATAGCTAGAATCCTGGTGACTGGTGACATAGGATACTTTTTAGTGTATGTACGTCACCAGGATGCAAGCTATCTTATCCACGTAATGTCGCAGGCATCAGCTAGTTTATTATCTACTAGCTGATGCCCGCGGCTTATTCCGCGTGGTATATCCACCCACCCTGAACATTTATGTTTGACACCTCACTGTGCCCATCACCCTGAGACATCAGTTCTTAAATCTCATATGCCCAGTGATTACACTAGCTCTCAGTGCCCTTTAAACAGAAACACGTAATGTTTGTACACTACTGCTTCACGGCAGAATAACTGGCCCTTGGGTGGTACCTACCTAGACGGATTCCTGGATAGGAATCCTACCACCAGTAAAACTCGAAGAAAAAACTCGGGTTTTTGACGTGAGACGTCGATAGCACTGATTCGATTCTATGGACCGCTTACACGAGATTAATTATTGAGACAGTCACTTAAGCCAAACTACAAAAATGAAGCCAGCCGAATAGAAATATATTTTTAATTTTCAGCCAGAATACGTTTCTTGGCTTGGTCAATGGATTGATGGCTTATTTAACTGTCTCATTATATAAGCGTCAGCAACCACACTCGCAGCCTACTTTTCGCCCCCGAAGGGCGTGACTGGTGGCGGACGGCATCGTCGCCATTTTGGTACAGTTAAAATTTGCATATCTGCGCGAATACAGGCTGTCCGTACAGTACCTCAGTCGCATTACGACACCTAAGTAAACAAGAGGACTCGTCTACTTAGGTGTGACGTGCGCAGTGTGGTATCACACCGAAATAATCAGGGTGACACGGCATTTGTTATGGACGGTCGTTGCGCTTACCGTCAGTTAAACGTATTGCTCGTTTCGTCACTTTATCCAATAAAAAATAAACTTATTTTACACAATGCTTATTGACAACCATTGGCGTGTTAATGATCGATTAACATCGTATAAGCGGCTTTAAGGTGGTTTACAAGTATTCGGTGGCAGCTCGTTAAAAGAATACTACCACTCCATCTCATCCAATGGATCTCGTAAAAGGCGAGTAAGGATTTAAACTGCACTGTGCACCCAACAACGCATGGTGGCGATGGGCTCACCACCTATCACACCAAGTGCATTATATTGTTTTGGTGAAACGTGGATTGTGGCAGTCATCTGTTTTTGCAGTGAGTACCCAGTCTCTGACTACCCTTTATGGGATATAGTCGTGATCGTATGTATGTATGTATGTACAAGTATTCGATGTACATGTTTCTATGATAATGAGTATAATACTATCGTTAGTTAAGTTTTTTTTTGTTAACACGGAAACGTTTTATTAGAAGTGAGTAACGAGACGCAAGACTTTCACCTTTTTCATATTGGGTAAAGTGAAGGACGAGCGAAACGTTCACCCGATGGCAAGTGCAACGTCGGCCCATAACAAGTGCTGTGGCACCTCAATGCGCCCGTACCCCAGAGACATCAGTTCTCAAGTATCATATGCGCTGTGATTACGCTAGCTGTCAGTGCCACCCAGACCGAAACACATACATTTTCGCACACTAATACTTAACAGTATAAATATCATGTGGTCGTACCTACCTAGACGAATTCCTGAATAGGAATTCTTCCACAAATGTTTTTTTTTTTATTGTATAAAGTGACGAAAAGAACAAAACGTTCACCAACATCTGCACATAACAAATGCTGTGTCACGCCACACTGCGCCCGTCACCCTGAGACATCAGTTCTTAAGTCTCATATGCCCAGTGATTACGCTAGCTCTCAGTGCCCTTCAAACCGAAACACAGTAATGGTAGTATTCCTATGCAGGAATCCGTCTAGGTAGGTACCACCCCAGGGCCAGTTATTCTGCAGGAAGGCACTGAGAGCCAGCGTAATCACTGGACATATGAGACTTAAGTACTGATGTCTCAGGGTGACGAGCGCAGTGTGGTGTCACACAGTAATTTTCTGGGTGACACAGCATTTGTTACGGGCAGACGTTACACTTACCATCAAGTGAACGTTTTGCATTTTTTATTTCATAAAAGTGTCGGAACGTTCCGACACTTTTATGAAATAAAAAAAAAACATAAAATTTGGCACTAGACATACAAGTAAACAATGTATTTATAGACAAACAGAAAGAAACACAAGTCAATCTCTTTTGTTGTGTACGTAACACCAGTTCATAACTGAATCGAGCGAGGAGCTAAGTTTATTTTCAATAGCAATACGCTGAAAGAACTATCATACGTAATGCAACCGATGTCATCGACTCCGTGGAGCCAACGCCCGCAGCTTTGATTTCAATATACTCCTTGAACTATGTTTAGCTGCACGTGTGTAATATGTACCGCGTCTTTGTGTACAGGTACGTCTGGATTATTTCTGTTGTCGCTACACTTAGAGTATATAGTAATGGGGCTAAAACAATATTAGGTTTTTACGTATTTTCCTTTAATGCCGCTGAACGAATTCGACCAGGCTTTTCACCGTTCGATAGCTTCGTACTTTGTCAAGTTCAACTTGTGCAATGAAGTCTTACAACTTCCTAATTACGTAGGAAAACCACGAATCTGGCCATAAATATTGTTTACAATTTTCTTTTTTTCGGAATTTAAATTTGGTATTGGGACGCTTTTATAGTGTCTGAAACTACGATCGTTTTGAAAGATATAAATGAAAGACGACTACGCTATTTGTTGTCTCTTTTTCACTTATTACTAAATTACAATATTCTCTCTCGCTTGCACACCATTTCACTATTTCATTCTATCTTACTTTTTTTAAAGAAAAATATTGTTTCTTCCAATCTTTCGATCGCCATTTATATTCAATTATTTCCTTTTTATCTCAACAGGTTTATTGCCTTTTGATATAACAAAAGTGAGTACTTTGGAAATTGTTAAAAAGGATCGGTTTTATTTGATTGGGCAACAATTAAACGGATTTTTATTTTAGAATTCTCCTATATACAAAGAGCTGCTGGAAAAAGTTGTAATTAATATTTATAAATCTAACATTTGTCGTTACTGGTAGCAACTACTGGGACAAATGTATTGAACGATTTCTTAGATAATTCAGTCAACCATCGAGTCGTTAATCGAAGCTTCATTTTCATTTTTGAAATTGACGAAATACACTTGTTACTTTAACGCTAATTAGGAAGGAACTGATCAATACTTTAATTAACTCGATGATGTCTATCATCTTTACATAGGCCCAAAATCTCAACGGCTTACTCCCGTAGAGTCAGTATAACTCGATAATGCCTCGTTTAGAGGTGAAACACGTGTGCCATTGCCTAGTGGTATTTTTGCCAGTTATTCCGTGTTCCAGGGCGGTTCTCACCGCCCAGAGTTACCGACACACAAGTCGACAGTCCGAACGGAGGCCCGCAGTCTCCCTCGGACGGTCATTAGATGACTTAAGATAATTTATGGAGATATTCACAGTAGCGCAAGCACGCTAGCGAACGCAACGGTCCGAATTTAGATGTTTAGTAGGAGTTTATATTTATGTATTTTTGTTTGGGTCAAACCAAACCTGGCACGCGGGCCCCGGGCCCGCGAGCACAGCATCCGATGAAGCTGTAAACGCCAAAAGGCTAACAGCGATTACTTCACCGAAAACAAGCCAGTTATTCTGCCGTGAAGCAGTAGTGTGCAAGCGTTACTGTGTTTCGGTTTGAAGGGCACTGTGAGCTATCGTAATCAATGGGCATATGAGACTTAGGAACTGATGTCTCAGGGAGGTGACAGTGAGGTGTCACACAAATGTTCTGGGTGGCACAGCATTTGTTATGGGCAGACGTCGCACTTACCATCAGGTGAACGTTTCGCTCGTTTCATCACTTACTCCAATAAAAATAAACGTGTTGTAGTTGTGGAGGGTATCTGGTGTGGCTCCCGATGGCGGTATTAGTTTGAGAGAGGGCGGGCGGTGCTCTTCAAAAACTAGGTAATACACACCGTTTTATGTTTTGAATGCGGAATTAACTTTTCTTTATAGGCCCTTAATGTCAGTATTTAAAATAGATTATTATAAAAACACGTATTCTGTGTACAACTGACGCTTATTAATTATCCGAATCTTTCTCTATAAGTTTCAACAAAATAACAACGTAAAATTTTAAAGTTTGGTAACGTAGAAATCCAAATAATAAATACGAATGATTTCCCTCAAAATTCAAATTCCTATCAAATTAATAATCCTTTATAAATTTGACAGACACAAACATAAACAAAATGTAAACATTAGAATGATTTAATTTTAACGTTTTGGACTAAATGTTAAATCCAAAAATTGAAACGATTTCACTTTAACATTCAAGAAATACAAATTCCAATCCAATTAACGCTAAATAATCCTTTACAAATTTTGGAATTAAATTAAATTAAAGTAAAACACGAAACGTTAAAATCTGTATCCTAAATATTGTCGTTTCGGCCTATCAGATTAATATGAAATCCAATAATCGAACCAATATCCCTTATCATTCGAGAAATAAGAAAATACAAATTCGAATCCAATTAATGCTAATTAATCCCTCACAAATTTGCGACAGAGCCGTAGCGGCTTCGGAATAAATCACGGAATCCGGTTTATTATCCCATAAAGCGCAGCATCTTCAATTTATCCTTCTGACAGAGTAATCTCTCCGTCTGAGGCGAAGTTACATAAGTACGGTCTGAGCTATAATAGCGATGCCGCAAAGTTCGGAACTTTGTCCCAGGGACGGAGTTCGATGGGAGCACGTGCGTACGCGATCACCTCACGTACCTTACTAAACTATAATACATTATTCATAAGTTACACAGAACACTAAATACCAGAGATAACGTCTGCTGTTGGGACAAGACATAATGAATATTGTATCTGACGATATCCTCTACCATCTTTTATTGGGCCAAATTTAATTGGGTTAAATCAAATAAAAAGTATTATAAAGTTCTTAAGATTTGCTAAAATGTTTGTGACTTAATAGTGAGTCATTGTGAATTTGTGTGGACATTACAATTGATTGAAACTAAATATAAATCGCCCGGCATCGGCTTAAGAGAATCTACCACCCATCTCATCCCGTGAGTGTCGTAAAAGTCGGCAGAGGAAAAATTAAAACCAGAAAATGGGCAGTAGCATCTTCCTGGAATATCTGAATAAATAAATTGCAGTTGCCAAGCCGCCTGCCAAGCGTGGCAACTATGGCAAAATTCCTCCAAAATAAGAGCTACAAACTTTTGTGGCAATCTGTGGGTGGGCCTATGTTCAGCAGTCGACTAGTGATAGTCCGAAATGATGATGATGATGAAATATAAATAGAATATTAGCAATGAGTTGATACGAGTATCTAGTTCGTGGTCAGGGTACCGGACTGTTGAGTCATTGGTTAATAATATTTATATTTCATTTTATTTTTATATACACCATTTTATATTTTGCATGCGGATCTTAGCCAATTAACTCCTTTTCCTTTATAAATGCGATTTCTCTGATCTGACACGGGATAAGGGCATAATTTCTTAGGAACTCTCAATGCAAATATAACATTAAAAGTATTATTATATTTTACCACCGCAGTGCCAGTTATTCTATCGTCAAGTAGCAAACATTACTATTGCATAAAGAAGAAGAAAACGCCAATGAAAGTAGAAGAAGCGAAAGATGTGTGGTATGATCCTCAGAGCAAGTGGAAAGATCTCTACCTACCCCAATGGGAAAGATGCGTGACTCTATGTATGTATGTGACCGCGTTTATAAAGAGTACCAATAGCCCACGTTGGAATCTGTTACGTCATGTGTGTTAATAACCGTGTTATTTCTAAATCAGTTATGAAGCAGGCTTTAAAAGGGCCTATTTCACAAATAACATAACTTTCGCTTAGCCGTTTAACAAACCGAGTTGTTGGAACAAATCGATTGGATATTTTGATTACGAATTCTTTATCAACTCTTACCATCGTTTTGTGATTTATGGCATGGAGTGTAATGAAGTCATCCATTATAATGAAGGAAAGGATAGATTGCTAAGATCCGCATGCAAAATATAAAATGGTGTATATTACCTAATCTTTTTTGGAGAACATTCAGCCGGCTCTCCCTCAGTAGCGTGCACAAGAAAAGTAACACCCCCACCGGGAACCGCGACCTGATACCCTTTACCACTACGATACCTTTTTTTTTATTTGATAAAGTGTCGAGACGATCAAAACGTTCTCCTGATGGTAAGTGCAACGTTTGCCCATAACAGACGCTGTGTTACTCAGAATATTTCTGTGTAGCACCACACTGCGCCCGTCACCCTGAGACATAAGTTCTTAAGTGTCATATGCCCAGTGATTACGCTAGCTCTCAGGGCCTTTCAGAGCAAAACACAGTAATGTTTGCTCACTACTGCTTCATGGCAGAATAACTGGCCCTGGGGTGGTACCTACCTAGACGGATTCCTGCATAGGAATCCTACCACTAGACAATACACACCACTGAAGCCGAGACCACGACACTTGTTTCACCTCAAAAAGAGGCATTATCTAGTGATATGGAGTCAATGATAGAAGGCCTGTGTTCAGCTTTGGGACTTTTGTAATGTCAAAATTAACCATTATTTTAAACATCGATGAAGCCAAGCAACGATTACACTTAAGCAATTTAATGGCCATAACATTTAAGACTTTAGCAAAATTTAAAGTTTTTCCTTTGAAAAAGTTGCGATTGGATTTATCCTGTATCGTGGGTGCATTTTACAACCTTAAACTTCACATGTACGAGTACAACACAACCAAACCCAAAAAACCAACAATATGTAGTGTAGAAGTCACTGGTGGTAGGATTAATATGCTGAAATCCGTCTAGGTAGGTACCACACCAGGGCCAGTTATTCTGCCGTGACGCAGTAGTGTGCAAACATGACTGTGTTTCGGTTTGAAGGGCACTGTGAGCTAGCGTAATCACTGGGCATATGAGACTTGTGAACTGATGTCTCAGGGTGACGGGCGCAGTGTGGTGTCACACAGAAATGTTCTGGGTGACATAGCATTTGTTATCGGTAGACGACGCACTTTACATCAGGTGAACGTTTTGCTCGTTTCGTCGCTCTATCCAATAAAAAAAGCTACTCTGACCACATACATATATAAAGTCACGCCTTTTTACCATATATGGGATAGGCAGAGGCCGATTATGTAGCCCACTTTTCTCGTCTCCTCGCAGGAACGAGACGTGGCGGGTGGCGAACAACATCGCCGTCTCCGACCTCTAGGGGTCAAATTACAGCTTTGAAATTTTCATTTTACTGTATCAAACCTTAATCTGTTATCTTTGTTATTTTCAGATGATAAGACTGCACGAAGAAACTATTGCATTATATTTTTGAGGTAAGTAAACACTTTCAACCGTAGTACTTTCTTATCAAAACTGTAGCAAACTATTCTATTATTTATTAAAAAAAAGATGTCCCACAGTAGGATTTCAACTGTGTCGTAGGTCCGCTTTAGAGACATAAATTCCACATCCACAAACAACCCCACCCGGAACTACTATCTGCAGGCCATACAAATATTAGTACCGTGCAGGCACCGAACCCGCGACCCGCGGCGTAGAAGCCCGGGGCTTAGCCACTGCGCCAGCCGAGCCGACAAAGGCAGTTTAATGACATTTATGAGACATTTTAAAGTTCAATTCCGATTTCCTAGTTAAAGTATACGATTATTTTCAATATAAATGCGATAGCCGATAGGTGTCCGGCAGTGTAGAATATCACCTACCTATCATCCTACCGAGGTTTAGCAAGAGACGACTAAGGTATTGTACGGACGGACAGCCTTTATTCGTGCAGAATAACATCATGATATGCAATACTGGCAGTATATTGCTCGTAGGAGTACGTATTTTTGACCCGTACCAAAATGGCGGCGACGTGACGACCCGTGTCGTCTCGTTTCCCGCTAGGGCGAAAAGTGAGCTGCGTTAGTGGCTTCTGCCCATCACGTTGGGAAAAAGGCGTGATTATATGTATATATGTATGGATTGTTTTGGTGTGAAATAAAGTGTCTATATATCTATATATGTGAACACTGTGAAAGGTCACGTTAAAAGTACCCGCAACCGACGAGCGTGTGTGAAAACGCTAATGAAAGTAGAAGCTAAAGATGTGTGTCAGGATCGTAGTAAGTGGAAAGATGTGGTCTCTGCCTACCCCAATGGGGAAGAGGCGTGACTGTATCTATGTATGTAAACACGACCACAGTTGAGAATACGACAAGTTTTTCGCATTGCAGCGAGTTATTGCTAATAGGAAATAGCGTCGGTCAACCGCTGTGTCGGGGGATTTTTATTAACCGACTAAAAAGAGGTCCTCGACACGTTTGTTTTTATTTGTTTATGTGAGCCCGGAGTTTCTATGTTTATTTGAAAGATAATATCTTAAAAAGAGGCTTGAATAGAAATGTACCGATGTTCCTGTTGAGAATTACAAACATACATATAGTCACGCCTTTTTTCCATATAAAGGCAGAGGCCAATCAAGCAGCCCACTTTTCGCCTCGAGGGAAACGAGGCGTGACGGGTGGCGAATCACGCGTTTGCTTCCCCCGAGCAGTATAGTGACAGCACTGCATATTACGGTGTTGTTCTGCACAAATAAAGGCTGTCCATAAAACACCTTAGTCGTCTCTCACGACACCTCGGTAGGAAAGAGGTAGGTGCTGTTCTACTCTGCCGGACACTTATCGTCTGATACTGCATCATCATCATAGTTTCAGCCTATCACAAGTCCACTGCAGAACAAAAGCCTTCCCCATACATTACCACAGAAATTTGTAGCTCCCATTTTGGAGGGATTTTGTGAGAGTTGCCACGCTTGTCAGGCGGGTTGGCAACCGCAGTTTATTTATTCAGATGTTCCAGGAAGATGCTGCTGCCCATTTCCTGGTTTTCATTTTCCCCATTGTCGACTTTTACGACACTAACGGGATGAGATGGGGTGGTAGATTCTCTTGGAGCACCACACGGCGGTAACAATTACTATGATCATAACATCATAGTCATGAAATTATGGCACTGTCATCGGTCCATAATACGTGGGCAAAATGTCTAATTATTTGGACGTCTGGAAGTGGTCGAATATTTAATAAAAATATTCCATTACACTCATACATAGTTACTACATGTACCTGTACAGGTGAAGAAAGGGCAGAGAGAGTTACTTTCGTATTTATGATATTAATATCGATTACAAAAATGGTGCCGTGTGGTGGCGGCTCGTTAAAAGAATACCACTCCATCTCATCCAACGGATCTCGTAAAAGGCGAGTAAGGAATAAAACTGCACTGTGCAATAGCGCATGGTGGCGATGGGCTCACCACCTATCACACCATGTGCATTATATCGTTTTAGTGAAACGTGGATTGTGGCAGTCATCTGCTTTTGCAGTGAGTGCCCAGTCTCTGACTACCCTTTATGGGATACAGTCGTGATCTTATGTATATGTATGTACAAAGATGGTAAAAAATGTATGGAGCATCGGAGTAGCGCTTGTGCGCTAAAAATAACTAAAAACAAAAATGTAAACCATTTATCATTGTTCATATCCACGAGTCTTTCTTTATTATAATTGAACATTAACATTTTCTATCTAATAACGGAAACACTTGACATTATTGCTAATGGCGGCTTGCGCGGCATTTTTGACGTTTTGCGTCAAGTGCATTCACAACTGTAATAATATCGCCTTTTTAAAAAGTGTCGGTTGTGTTTTAATTGAATTTGTAATTTCTGTGTATATTTTGAGTATTGATGTTTAATATTGATAGTTTATTATGCAGTAAGTGCTTGTGAAATTGTAGAGTGATTGGAATATTCAATAAAAGACCGGAACTGTACTTTTCGTTTTGTCTCCATCGGTCCAATAGATCTTCAGTAAAAGTCAACTATCATTTTACTGTTGATCGAAATTTTGAGTTATAGATAACTCACTCTCACTCTCGTGGCTGACTTGACATTGGCAAAATTCTATAGAGAAAGGCCAGAATTAAAAGAAGAAGAAGAAGAAAAAATAATTTGTGCAACTTTGTTGTTGTAAAATACTAAAATTATTTTATTTTGAACATTTTTGATAAACATCCCTTGCCTTTTTCCATATAAAGGGGTAGGCAGAGGCAAACGTAGCTTGATGTTCTCCTAGCCGATTTCGACCACGGCGACAACTTCCGACTACTGTCGAGAGCCATCAACTGCGCAGGAGATATTATAGTGCCACAAGTGTACGCGCAAACGCAGAGGCACTCACTCGTCCCAACCTACCCGCGCCCGATGTAACGCTAATGCGATAAGATCGGAGGTAGGCTAGGATGCAGTGTCGGAAACACGGGGACAATCACATCACAACCAGACCCGAAAACCAACAATTTATGTTTTAGCACAAATGTTGGCTCCGGCTGGGATTCGAACCCAGGACCCGCGGCTTAGAAGTCAGGTACTCTGACCACTAGGCCACGCGGTCGTAGCTTATTTGAGGTACAGTACAATAGTACTTCTCTTCTGGACCATCTCCTTGTAGGGACTACTTCTATTATATTGTATTTATTAGCTCGTAGTTTGTGTAACGTATTCATTACGACTGTTGTGTCGTGGCTCTTGGCCAAATCTGCGCCCGAGACCACTGAATCATATATAAGCCGATAAGCGAGTTTGAACTAAAGAAATCAAAGCTTTCTGACCCTATAAATAACAAACAATACCAAACGTCTCAAATATTCAACGTGGCATCCCTATGCAATCCAATATCTAGGGGAAACGCTCAAGGCTGTATAATAGAGCTACGTCTGTGAAAGAAGCCACGATGAATATTATTTACATTTACTTTTATTCTAAACAAACTGTAACGAATCAGATCGTTTCCACACTGATCTGATACCAACTTAATAATTATTTACTATGTTACCAACCTCATCATGTCCAAAAAGTTTTATTTTTTTTCATAAAAGTGTCGGAACGAGCAAAACCTGATGGTAAGTGAAACATCTGCCCATAACAAATGCTCAGTCCCCCAGAACATTTCTGTGTGACACCACACTGCGCCGGTCACCTTGAGGCATCAGTTCTTAAGTCTTATATGCCCAGTGATTACGCTAGCTCTCAGTGCCATTCAAATCAAAACACACTAATGTTTGCACACTACTGGCGAAAAACTGGCCCTGGGGTGGTACTTACCTAAACGGATTCCTGCATAGATTCCTACCACCAGAATTTATTAATAACATTTTTATTAAACCCAAATGAATACGAAACAACATGTTCACTTGAGGAATAGAAAAAAAACAAATCATTGACGTTAAAATATGCTCAGACGTGTATGAAAATATAATCAACTAATTTATACTTTTTAATTTTGTAATGCCAGGACCTGTGCCTTTAAGTCAATGCTTTTGAGATTATGATGAAACAAAATCTAAATAAATCCATACAAAAAAAATTTAATTGAAGTGTCAGTGTTTGTTATATGACTACAACAGCTTTTAACACAATGCTGATGAAAGTATATACGGTGCTTTTTGTCTGTCTGTCTGTTTGTTCCGGCTTACCGGACCGACTTTGACGGGACTTTCACTGACAAATAGCTGATGTTTTAGCGGGTAACTTAGCTTCCAATTTTAGAAAAATAATTAGGGTTTCGCACAAGAAAAGTAAAAACACCAGTCAGTCGCCAATAAGCCTAGCAATTTGACAATAGACAAAAGCCTTCGAATCCCAGCCAGAGGCAACTTTTTTACAAATACACAAATTTTTAACGCGCTTTCACTAGCTCAGGGGCTAGGGGCTCGCTTTAAATTTCATAGTACGCGAGTGACCTGGGTTCGATTCCCGGTGCCGGCACCACTAAAATTGTTAATTGCAATTTTAAGTGCTGATTTACCACGTGCTCGGCGGTGAAGGAAAACATCGTGAGGAAACCTGCATGTCTGAGGAATAAAAAATATTTCGAAGATATGTGAAGTCCGCCAACCCGCATTGGAGCAGCGTGACGGATTCTTACTAGCTCCAAAACCCTCTCAGAAATGAGAGGAGGTCTGTGCTCAGTAGTGGGACATTTATAGGCTGATTAGACTCTTTACAGTACCCTTCCGACCGAACCACAGTAATGTTTGCACACCTACCTACCTAGACGAATACCTGTATCTGTATATTTTTTATCTTCAATACTATAACCTTCGCAAATAACAAAAGTTTACTGTAAATTCTCAGACAATTTTACACTTTTGTTTTGAAGCACCCCTATGCTGATATATTCTATATCTTACATGATTATAGAATTTATTCTTATTCAGAAACGGTTAAATATATGTAACAAATAAAGAAATCAACTTACAATACAATTAATGTTTTCTTTTATTTACGCGAATATTACGCATTTAAATAAAACTACTTTTTACGGATTTTATCGCGTTTAATTTAGAACTATTTTTAACCCGAAGTTTCGGGCGCTTTACAGCACCCATGGTCACGGGGGGACTGAGGTGACAGTTGTCCCGATGTCATAGTTAACCCGGAGTACGTTCAGCTTTTAATTATTATTTTTAGTCCGATCTACGCAGAAAGAGCTAACTGTGTCTTGAAGCCTTGCAATGGTATGCTTGGTTTTTGATTTAATTTTATTAATAATAGGATCCCAAACCGGTGGTAATACCCAACCATCTTCCCTATTGAAATTAGGATGTTTTTTAATTTCAATAGCCTTGCGAATCATCCTTGGTAGGAATCGGTGTTCTTTTGCAAGGATTTGTGGTCTATCAAATCTGATGTAATGGTTAGGGTGATCCAGAACATGGTCACAGACTGCAGACTTCCTAGAGCGTCGATGCTTCACATCAGCTATGTGTTCTTTAACGCGGGTTTTAATGGATCTTTTAGTTTGCCCTATGTAAGAGAGACCACATTCACAATCCAGCTTACTCCTGCATCTTGTAGAGGGATGTTACACTTGACAGATGGTAAAAACTGACTTATCTTCTTCGGCGGCTTGAAAAATGATCTTATAGAAGCTCGCTTCAAGATATAGCCAATCTTGTCCGTGACTCCTCTGACATATGGTAGGACTGCAGGTACACGCTCGACTGGCCGGCTTCACTCGGTCACTGCGACGAAGGCGCGGAACCCGAAGCTTGTTGTCTTGCAAAACTTGCTTGACATGCTGAAGCTCGGCGGCCAGGTGTTTACTGTCACAGATCCCTTGTGCTCTCTGAAACAAAGATTTACCCACGGTAGCTAACTGTGAAGGATGGTAATGAGATTCACAATACAATTTCTCATTATTTTGTGTTCGATGTACACGTTAGGGCTCTCATAGGCTCTTTAGGGCTACAGCGCGGCACGCAGTTGCTGCAGAACACGGACACGACAGGGCTTCGGGTCAGTCTGATCTCTCCTCACTTAGGCTACCTACCACCAGTTAAAAGTATAATTGGAAAAAATAAATGAAAAGCGTAGAACAATTAAATTCGAACTCCCACGAGATTCCTTTGATACCGGTCTTAGTACTGTTGTATAAAGCGGTAATAAAATTAATGCGGTTAATGGATGGAAGGAAAGAGTTCAATTTCGTAGGCCATTTTTCCGAGGAGGCTATAAAAACTTTTTTCGCGCTTCAAAGGCAATTCGGGGAGCATTTCTTTGTGAATAACTTTCGCCTCGAGACTCCGCAAAGGTTGGAATTTGTACCCTTAGGAGTGAATCGGCGAATTTTTCGGTTTCGTAATGAAAAACCAACTTTAGTATTAATACTTCTTTTTCAGAGTCACGAACTCATACGTTGCTTTGGTCACCCATCACACACCCTCTTGCTCTACATCTTTATTTCAAAAACCCAAATACTACACACCGGTACTTACTGGATAGGTACCACCGCGGTGCCAATAGCTAGTGTACTTGGCGTTGAGTGTGAGAACAAGATGGGCTTGTTATGGGTAGACGTTACACCTAAGACAGTCGCCTAAGAAAATCTACCACCCCATCACATCCCGCGGGTGTCGTAAAAGTCGATAGAGGGAAAATGAAAACCAGGAGATAGGCAGCAGCATCTTCCTGAAGCATTTGAATAACTAAACTGCGGTCGCCAACCAGTCTTCCAGTTTTTTACTGGTGGTATTCCTATGCAGAAATTCGTCTAGGTAGGTACCACCCCAGGGCCAGTTATTCTGCCGTGAAGCAGTAGTGTGCAAACATTACTGTGTTTCAGTTTGAAGGACACTGAGTGCTAGCGTAATCACTGGGCATATGAGACTAAAGAACTCAATTCTCAGGGTGGCGCAGTGTGGTGTCATACAGAAATGTTCTGGGTGACACAGCATTTGTTATGGGCAGACGTTTCACTTCCCATCAGGTGAACGTTTTGCTCGTGGCGTCACTTTATCGAATAAAAAAAAAGTGTGGCAACTATAGCAAAATCCCTCCAAAATGAGAGCTACAAACTTTTGTGGCTATCTATTGGGGAGGCCTATGTTCAGCAGTGGACTTGTGACAGGCTGAGACGACGAGACGTTACACTTACGACCAGGTGAACGATATGCTCGTCTCACCACTTATGGAAGACATAATAGAAAAAAACATCATCGTGCGGACCGCGTGGCCTAATTGGTCAAAGTATCTAACTACGTTGGTATTGATATAAGTTTTTTTTTATTGGATAAAGTGATTGAACGAGCAAAATGTTCACCTGATGGTAAGTGTATCACCAGAAAAATACTGCGTGACACCACACTGTGCCCATCACCCTGAGACATAAGTTCTTAAGTCTCATTTCACTTCATTCTTTTTTTTTTTTAAAGAATGCAATGCTACAAACATTACTAATATTTCTGTTAACCACACCAACTAAGCTCAAAAGCTTGTGCTAGCTATTGCTATTTTATGCTTTAAATTCTGAACAAACAAATATCATTCTTTAGCGAATATATATATCTAGTTGTTTTATCTAGAACACCTATATTTTATTATATCTAGATGTTGTCTACCTATTCGTAATATACCCGTTTCTGCCCGTAAATCTAGTGTCTAAGGACGCATTGGTTCACAATCATTGACCACTTAGGCAGACGGCGGCCTCGCTCTTACTGAAAAAACCCTAAATTCCAGTAAACATTCTAAAATAACCACGTTAAAAAATAGAGCGACATTATCCGTATGAGAACGTAAGCCCGCGCAATCAGTCAGGCGGGCCCTAAGCAAACTCAACCCTTGTTATAAAAATAGATCTGCTGTACGGACTGTAACGAGGGATTTTATTTGTGTATTAAATAAGCCGGATTTGAACAATTCCGATCGGTATACAAAACGGTTTTAATGTTTGTAAATGATGTTGTAAACGATACAAATAACGATTATTAAAAAAAATCCGAACTGCCTAAAGGATCGTCATCATCATTTCAGCCTATCACTAGTCCACTGCTGAACATAGGAGGCCTATTTACGAGATCCATTGGATGAGATGGAGTGGTAGTATTCTTTTATCGAGCCGCCACCACACGGCACAAAAATAAAGTAAATAAACGTTATAGTATAACAGTTTGAGTACCGCTGCATTTGGCATTTAACACGTGCAGCCGCTTCCCCTTAACTCCTTAACCCTTCTACCGAATAATATGCAATCTAACGGCACGAACGTTGCGCCTTTGATTAATAACTGAGATTAATTATTGTTAAGGCGAAGTTTGATTTATTACATTTTCTTATGTTTCTTCTATATGTTTTTCTACTCCGCGTTAGTAAGGCTTTATAGTGTGGAATGTAATCTCGTTGTCGTCGTCGTCGTCGTTTCAGCCTATCAAAAGTCCACTGCTGAACATAGGCCTCCCCCATACATTGAAAAAAAAGTTTGTTGCTCTCATTTTAGGGGGATTTTGCCATAGTTGCCACGCTGGGCAGGCGGATTGGCAGGCAATTTTGTGGATCAACTAAGAAAAGATTTCCTAGTTTTGGTTAACCTAAACACAGGAACCTCTAGCGTGTTGCCTTGTCACATTCTTTTACAGGATATAGTCACTTTTTTATTAATAATAAAAACATGTGGTTCCGTACGTAAATTATATTTTCATAAATATACAACGGCGGAAGTAAATATTAGTATCCTTGAATAGATCTCGTAGCGACTCGCGAAGAGCCATGTTATATATTGCCCGAAATGCTTGTTTTTTACAAAAGGAATATTGTTTCCAGACCGGCCGCGGATCCCCACAGTAATACGCCATTCGACATAATACTGTGGACGTATGCAAAATAGACTAATTTAGCTGTAGCCTCATCAGTGAACTGTCCGATCCTTCTAATAGCAAATATATATTGCTATAATAGTAGTCCTGTATATAACAGTGAAATTCCGATAAAAGTAAAACATAAAAATAGAAGATGCCGTTAGGATTTTACGCCGTTCAATCTCTGATATCAATAAAAGTGAATGTTTAGGGTTATGACAGACCTTGCTAATACGACTATGCAGATTGGACCATTCCATTTGATATCAAGAGGAACGTGCTAGTGAAAATGTGCCCTTATCTCGTTTATGTACGTTGTGCTGCCTAAGCTTAGTTACATAAGTAACATTATTTTTAAATTCTGTTTACCTGTTTTCACTGTGATGATACTTACGTAATGTGGAACCGATAAAATCTTTTTTGTAAGGGTCACTTCAGGCTTTTGACTACCAATCGGTCCACCTAATGTTGAGTGGTTTCCGTGACACCTACTTCCAACCTTGGTCAAAATAAATCAACTGGTGGTAGGATTCCTATGCAGGAATCCGTCTGGGTAGGAACCACCACAGGGCCTGTTATTCTGCCGTGAAGCAGTAGTGTGCTAACATTACTGTGTTTCAGTTTTAAGGGCACTGAGAGCTAGCGTAATCACTGGGCATACGATACTTGAGAGCTGATGTCTCAGGGTGACGGGCGCATTGAGGTGTCACACTGTTCTGGGTGACACAGCATTTGTTATGGGCAGATATTACACCTTCCATCAGGTGAACGTTTTGCTCGTTTCGTCACTTATATAAAAATTAAAAAGGTATATTTACTAGTGTAAGGATTTCTATGCTAGTTATGCTAGTTATTCTTCAAGCATTGGTGTGGAAATATCACTGTGTTTCGGGTTGAAGGCCATTGTTAGTATTATTACAGAGCATTCATGCCTATGTACCCACGTCTATTTCCTAGTTAGAGCCAAAATCTACGTAAATGAACTACGGGTTTCCTAGCTAGAGACAAAACCCGTAGTTCATTCATCGCCCCCGCTGTAATGGGCAGGCGTGGAGGTACCACGCCTGCCCATTACAGTTGCGACGACCACCAGGTGTACGATTTGCATAAAAAAATCTATTATATCTTGGGGTCCCCAACAGACCTAAACACATATTAGTCTATAAATAAATAGAAACTACGTTATAGACGTTCTGAGTTCATGGTTTGTGCGGCAAAGAAAAGAGATAAACCTTAGAATTTGTGTTAATCTGTTGTTATCTTACTACTACTAAGGCAACACATCTGCTATTCGATTAAATTATTGATTGCTATTTATAGATAAGTACTGTCTAAGATAGTAACAGTCCTGCGAAATATACTTATTTAATTTTTTCGGTATTTTGTAGTATAAAGACATATTCTTTATTTAAGGTTTATTTTATATAAGGTGATCAATAATTATACATCTATTCATATTGTCAAAAACAACAACCGGTAAATTGTACAAACTAAAATGTATGCTTTAGAGTTTTTCGCAGAAATAAACATTTTTCATTTCATTCCACTTATATTGTAGGTGATCATGGACGGCGGTAGTCACTTACCATCACGTGAGCCACCTGCTTCTCTATAGTATCCCCTGCTATACAGCCACAGTTTCCAAATATATCACTCGACAGTTTGGAAGGTAACAGCGCTGTTACAAATTTAAAAATCTATTTTATATCGAATGGCGGGTGATAGCTAATTGTTCCGCAAACAATTCCGGATGATATTCAAGTGTTCCGCGAAAATTTCCGGGTTCACTAAGTGTTCCATTGCGGGCAAAGTTGGGAACCCCTTCTTTAAATGAAACAAGTCATCGAAGTCCACGTGTGAACGAATGACCTCCAATCATTCGTTCACACGTGTTGCGCACAATGGCCATTCTATCTTTTAAGATAGTATTTTATCTATGTCGGGCAATGTCCGAACCGTTTTGTTTGCACATTTGTAAAACTGTTTGTTTAAAACTTTTTAAATGCCCGCCAAAAAATCATCGTCGTGTCGACGACGAAACCGGACTGTTAATAAATAAGCTTTTTTTTAAAAAAAGAAAAACGGTGTACCCTAATATGTCTTTTGGGTTACGTTTTATAGATATTGTAGCCGATAGCTGTCCGACATTGTGCAAACATTACTGTGTTTCGGTTTGAAGGGCGCTGAGAGCTAGTGTAATTATTGGCATATAAGACTTGAGAACTGACGTCTCAGGAGGACGGTCGCAGTATGGTGCCATATAGAAATGTTCTGGTTGACAGAATTTCTTTTGGGCGGACGTTGCGTTTACCAAAAGGTGAACGTTTTTTTGTGGTTTTGCTTGTATCTTCACTTCTTCGAAAAAGAAAAAGTTCCTGATACGCAGTTTTAACTACTTCGGGAAACAGCGGCCTAGCTATTTTGTACTCGTATCCAGAATTTACGACGGTAAAAATATAGTAGTAGAATTCTTATGCAGGAATCTGTCTAGTTAGTCCAACCAAAGCAGGGCCAGTTATTCTACCGTGAAACAGTAGAGTGAAAACATTACTGTGTTTTGGCCTGCCTACGAGACTTAAGAACTGATGCCTCAAGGGACAGGCGTAGTGTGGTGCCACATAGAAATGTTATAGGTGACAAAGCTTTTGTTATGGGCAGATGTTGCACTTACCATCAGGTGAATGTTTTTCTCGTCTCCTACCTTTCTCCTATAAAAAATTATATTGAATTGCATTGAATTTACTGACATTTTTACCAATAGCTTTTATTAATTTCCCTGCATTGATATAAAAAAAAAACGACACAGACAGCATCTTAAAAACGTCCTCAAAAAAAGAGCGCACAATGCGCTCCTTATTTATTCAAAATTTTATTGTATCAAATTACCAACAAATTTAAAAAACGTCGCGGAACGATAGATGATTTCATTTAAAAAGCTACTTCATGCCGTTTGCATAAGATTAAATTTGTGTTTATTTAATCAGAATTTGTGATCTTTGTATTAATTTATTTAAGTTTTTGAATATCAATGTTTCTCGGAAGAGTACAATACAATGAAACACACGAGTATATCATGTCTCACGTAAACTGGAATAACGCTGTTGCGACTTGCCTTCCGGGGTCGAGTTGATTACGCTTCGTTAGGGCGCCGATAATGCCCGCTTCATGATCAAACAGTGGAAGCGCTGTGTGAATAATTGGCGCCGGGCATGCGAAACACTAAACTGATCAAGCCGGTTGGCAAACAAAATTTACCTCTTACATCATCATCATCATCATTTCAGCCTATCACTAGTCCGTTGCAGAACGTAGGCCTCCCCAATAGATTGCCACAAAGTTTATAGCTCTCATTTTGGGGGATTCTGCCGTAGTTGCCACGCTTGGCAGGCGGGCTGGCAACAGCAGTTTATTTATTAAGATGTTCCAGGAAGACGCTGCTGCCCATCTCCTGTTGTTTTTTCCCCTCTGTCGACTTTTACGACACCCACGGGATGCGATGGGGTGGCGGATTCTCGTAAGCCACCACACTGCTAAAGGTCATCGTGTGGTTTTATGTCGACTTTTACGACACCCACGGGAAGAGACAGGGTGGTAGATTATCAGACCGCCATTACATGGCACATGTTTTATTACTGAAGAATAAACCGCGGTTGCAACTTAGGGACCTTCTAGAAAAGAGCCTATTCCTTTCTCAAAAGCCGGCAGCGCATCTGCTATTTTTTTATTGTATAAAGTGATGAAACGAGCAAAACGTTCACCTGATGGTAAGTGCAACGTCTGACCATAACAAATGCAGTGTCACCCAGAACCTTTCTGTGTGACACCTCACTGTGCCCATCACCCTGAGACATCAGTCTCATATGCCCAGTGATTACGCTAGCTCACAGTGCCCTTCAAACCGAAACACAGTAATGTTTGCACACTACTGCTTCACGGCAGAATAACTGGCCCTGGGGTGGTACCTACCTAGACGGACTCCTGCATAGGAATTCGAGATGTTAGTGGAAGGTGGTGATCACTTACCATCAGGTGAGCCACTTGCTCGTTTGCCCCCTCTTATATTTAAAAAAAGAAAATGTCGAGTCGAGCAAATCGTTCCTCTGATGGTCTGCACCCAGAACATTTCTGTGCACGACACTGCGCCTGATTTTCCACCGAAAAACAGTTGCGTTCGCAAACTACTGCAGAATAACTGACACTACGTCGGTAACTATAAAACTGTAAGGACCGAAACGCAGTTTTGTTTGTAACACACTACTTCAAGGCAGAATAACTGAGGTGATATGTATCACTTAGGACACTTGCGAAGTCCAACCACCTGTAAAAAACTTATTCGGTGGTCAACGGAAATCCTAGTAATGTTAATCATCGGTCATTCTGTTAAAAGAATATTTCTGTCTCTTTCACGCCTTTACTACTATAATAATCTCACCACTGTAATGAAACTGGAGTTTGTTTTAATTATAAAAATTGACGAAATGAGCATAACGTTCACCTGATGCTACGTCCGCCCACAACAAATGCTGTGTCACCTACAATATTTCTGTTTGACACCACACTGCGCCCGTCACCCTGAGACATCAGTTCTTAGGTCTGAAATGCCCAGTGATTACGCTAGCTCACAGTGCCCTTCAAACCGAAACACAATAATGTTCATACTGCTTCACGGCAGAATAACTGGCCTAGACGGATATATTACTGCATTAGATAGCCCGCTTATTGAGGAAGCTTCTACGCTGTATGACTTTACTACGGCCTTAAGTAGTCGCGTGCTGAGAACTGAAAATTACCGAGAAGGTCCGATCTCTTAATGCTCAGGTCAGCGAGGCCCATGCACGGCGCAGTCATGTGGTCTATCTAAGTTCCGCAGGTAATACCGCGGGCCATAACTAGCAAAGCGATGCAGATACAAGAAAAATATAAATAAAATACATAACGCGAGCAGAACAGAATATGCGATATATTCGCTAATATCACTAAGTGGCTCCTTGTTCCCGTTTGTGCGTCTTCTTTATCGTGCATCGTCGTCATAAATTCTTTTACATAGTCTCGCTTGTCACATTGAGAATATTTCTAGAAGCCTTTGCTAAGAAACAAGTTTTTTGTTGAAGTGACGTGTCGTGGCAGCTCAGTGACCAGGCGCACGCCTTAAATTTTTTTTACTTTACCTCTTAAATTCCCCAATTTCTAGTGACTGTTTTAACCACGTGCTCAATGCTCCATTGGAGAAGCTTGGCTGACTCTTTCAAGCCATAAAGCCCGCCCAAAAATGTCAGTAGACCTGTACTCAGCAGTGGGACATCTAAAGACCGTAACTTAACTTTTAACTGACGAGAGGTAACGAACAAATCGAGCAAAGTGCTGCACTGTCCACTACAGTTATCACCCAGAACCTTGTAGTGGAAACTTCTGTTTATACAGCACTGCGCCCGTCACCGAACCATCGGTTCTTGAGACCCATATGCGCTGTAAGTACAGTAGCTTCAGTGGGGGCAAACCAAAGCATAGTTGTGCTTACGCACCTTGACAGAACCACTTTTTACACGAAAAATTGGCTTTATGGTAGTAGGTACCATATTCACTCAACAAATTTCCTGCTTAGGAATCCTACCACCAATAAATATTGACATAACTGGGCTAATAGAGATAATCTTATCCATTTCTAGAGGTCATATGTATTTAATAAAACAGTAATTAGTTCGCCCGTACTTACGGATCCGTTAGTTACAGATTGAACTTATGTCAGGAAAAAATGACAATAGATTTAAGTTTTCTTCTGGAATTTTCCATATCTTTTTTAATTTGGCGGTTGGTGCAGTAACTGAACGAATAGATTCTGCGTTACGGGTCGCAGGTGCGATTTCTGAATTTAAGAAGAAATATTTGTATTCCCTACAGACAGTTCAGCCGTGGTAGTTCTGAGGCCGGGCGCTCGCTTTAAATTTCTTAGTACGCGAATGACCTGAAATTAATACTAGAAGCTATCAACTGCGCAGGAGATATTATAGTGCCACAAGTATACGCGACGTCTGCCCATAACAAATGCTGTGTCACCAGAAAAATTCTATGTGGCACCACACTGTGCCCATCACCCTGAGACATAAGTTCTTAAGTCTCATATGCCCAGTGATTACGCTTGCAGTGCCCTTCAAACCGAAACACAGTAATGTATACACACTATTGCTTCACGGCAGAATAACTGGCCCTGGGGTGGTACCTACACCTACCTAGACGGATTCCTGCATAGGAATCCTACCAACAGAAAAACCTAATGTAACGCTCTGCGAATTTAAGGTAGAGCGCAGTATGAAGTACACGGTTCACGAAAACCAAGAAATGTTAGCTACAGCTGGGATTCGAACAAAGGACTAGCAGTAGTTTTAACATTAATGAAAACACAAGCAAATGTACATGCAAATTATTTAACAAACAAGACCGTAGCATGTGGAAAATTTTAACAGCCCCTTATCAATTATGACTCCCCGAACGCAAACAATCGCCCGATACTTGTTTACCCAAACCGCTTAACCGTGTCGAAATTGGAAGTGTTCTAATAAAACTTAATTCTGTATTACAAATGAAAAGATGTAAAGGGGATACACTTTTAAATAAATTTAAATAAAACTATTTTTACGTATTTTGTCACGTTTAATTTAAACCATTTAAAATCCGACGTTTCGAGCGCTTTACAGCTCCAATGGTCACGGTAAGACCGGAGTGATAGATGTCCTGATGTCATAGTTAACCCGGGGTACCTTCAGCTTTTAATTTTAATCCGATCTACGCAGAAAGAACTTACTGTGTCTTGCAGAGGTATGCTTGGTTTTTGATCTAATTATATTAATTATAGAATCCCAAGCCGTTGGTAATCCCAACCATCTTCGCTATTGAAATACGGATGTTTTTTAATATCAATAGCCTCGCCATCCTTTCATTCATCATCCTTGGTAGGAATCGGTGTTCTTTTACAAGGCTCTGGTTTATCGAATCTGATTGTACGGTTGAGATGATCCACAACGTGGTCACAGACTGCGGACTTCCTAGAGCGACGATGCTTCACATCAGCGATATGTTCTTTTATGCGGATTTTTATGGATCTTTTTGTTTGCCCTATGTAAGAGAGACCGCATTCATAATCTAGCTTGTATACTCCTGCATCTTGTAGAGGTATGTTACTCTTGCACTGCTATCAACTGAGCAGAAAATATAGTGCCAGGAGTGTACATGCAAACACAAAGGCACTCACTCGTCCCCACCCTAGCAGCACATTCCATAAGTAACCACTTAACGTACAACCGTGCGTGGCAGAAAATTCCGCGAAAAACGCACTTTGTTGGAACGCTAACGATCACGGTGGTGGCAATGGAACTATGAGTTGTGCCGCAATGTACCATGATGAAATTCAGCGGCTGAGGTCTTCGTCACCCTGAGACATCAGTTCTTTAGCTTACTTCTTACCTTTAGTTTACTACTACCTAGTAATTACACTAGGTACAAGTGACCTTCAGATCGAAACACAGTAATGTTTGGACTACCGTCAAGCAGTAGCAGAATAACTGGCCCTGCGGTGATACCTACCTAGAAGGTTCCTGCTTTCGAATTCTATCACCAATTAAAAAAAACTGTGAACTGTCGGGTTGGTTGGAAAGTTGGCAACCCTGCTGGTCTGTCCACCATTTGGGTTTCATATTTAAATCTGTTACAATGATTGGCCTCATTAAAACCGGACCGTGAAATGCAGTAGTGCTGGGCGCATTCGATTAACATCGCGATCAATTCGCTTTCTATATGAATTGATTCGTCGACGTCGTCGTTTCAGCCTATCACAAGTCCACTGCTGAACATAGGCCTCCCCCACAGATAGCTACAAAAGTTTGTAGCTCTCATTTTGGAGGGATTTGGCCATAGTTGCCACGCTTGGCAGGCGGGCCACCGCGACCGCGGTTTATTTATTCAGATGTTACAGGAAGATGCTGCTGCCAATCTCCTGGTTTTCATTTTCCCTCTGTCGACTTTTACGATACTCACGGGGTGGGATGGGGTGGTAGATTCTCATAGGCCGCTACCACACGGCAAATGAATTGATTGGTGCTGAATTATAAAAACTGACTTTTACTGAAGACGATTCGAAACATGTTTAACGGGAGACAATTGCGGTTTGTTGTCTTCGGCCTATTAACGATCGAAATCGAAATTAAATTAAATTAAAATTCTTAATTTTCCGACGTGTGAAATAAAAATTTCGTTTGTTTTGTAATGAGGTTCCTCTTACGGAGAAGACAGGCGAAACAAACTCCGTGGGTGTCATCTTTTTTGTATTTTTTTTTTCTTTTTAGTCCAAATACATTATAAATAAACTAACAATGAATAGTGACAAAGAAATCCAAAGCACGCACCGTGTAAAAATTTTAGACAAGATTCTAAGGAACTGCAAGCTGAAATGGCAATAGATCTGCGACATACCTCGAAACCGATAACCAATTGGGATTTATTCCCAGTTTTCTGAGTGGCAACCTCGTTCCGGCAAATGCAGTGTAGGCCGACTCCCCAACAGATTTTTTTTTATTGAATAAAGTGATAAAACGAGCAAAACGTTCACCTGATGGTAAGTGTAACGTCTGCCCATAACAGTTGCTGTGTCACCCAGAAAATTTCTGTGTGACACCACACTGTGCCCATCACCCTGAGACATAAGTTCTTAAGTCTCATATGCCCAGTTATTACGCTAGCTCACAGTGCCCATCAAACCGAAACAGTAATGTTTGCACACTACTGCTTCACGGCAGAATAACTGGCCCTGGGGTGGTACCTACCTACAAATTTAGGCTTGTTTAAACCTCTTATGAACGTCAAAATCTACATATAGATAGGGGTCCCACCGACGCAGATGACTCAGGTGTTTTGTGGCAATCTATGATTGAGGTAGGTTTATGTTATGTGATAAAGTGATGAAACGAGCAAAACGTTCACCTGATGGTAAGTGCTACGTCTGCCCATAACAATTTCTACCGTGGCAATGGACACAAACAGTTTATACGAATAAACGTTATGGGCGGTGTATTTCGTACCTAATTATAATTCCCTAAGCAATATGCGAACCGCGTTCAATGTGTATACAAATTCAACTCGCCTCGGGGGATGCGGTTTATACACGTAACGCCATTTTCATTACCACGTCATAAACGCTGTATTAATACATAAAATTTTATGGCTCCGTCACCCAGATGCCTGACTATTCAGTCATATTGAATCGTATCTTACTACTGCAATAAAGCTTGAGAGCTTGTATATTTAAACGCGCTCATCTCAGGAAGTTATAATTCTAATATTTACATTCACGTTGTACAACATTATTCTTTTATTTTTTATTTTTTATTTTTATTTCTTTTTACCTTGCATTAGAGATAATACTTTTTTGTTTTTCCTTCTTATATTAAACTCATTATAAAAATATATATAGTTGAAAGTCATTATCTCATATACATATATGTATATATATATATAAATTCCACATGCTTTTGTGAAGCTGGACCGTGATATCACCAAACGGCCCCAGCGGAAGACCAGCGCCGGTTGCTAACAGCCGGCATATGCTGAGCTGGGACCGACTTGTGACGACATATTTTTGTAACATTTTTTAGAGTATTGTTTGTGTAAATGTACTGTCGTTACAAATAAATGTGTTTTCTTTCTTTCTTTCTTTATAATAAAAAAAATAGTGTGGATTAGTTGTTGTTCTTCTAGCCGATTTCGACTACTGTCGATATTATAGTGCGACAAGTGTACGCGCAAACACAGAGGCACTCACTCGTCCCAACCTACCCGCGCCCGATGTAACGCCGATGCGATAAGATCGGAGGTAGGCTAAGATGCAGTGTCAGAAACACGGGGACAAGCACAACACAACCAGACCCGGATAACCAACAATTTATGTTTTAGCACAAATGTTGGCTCCGGCTGGGATTCGAACCCAGGACCCGCGGCGTAGAAGTCAGGTACTCTGACCACTAGGCCACGCGGTCGTCATCCATAATAACCTATCAATGTAATAAAACATCAAAACTCAAAATATACACAGAAATGACAAAATTCAATAAAAACACTGCCGCCAATTTTCAAGTTGGCACCAAAAGTCCTTAAGTATATTGGCAGAAATAAACGTTTTTTGTTTTTTTGTTGTTTTAAAGGCGCGAAAAAATAAGAATGCCAGATAACCCACTCATCTCTTCCATGCCGTTTGAGCTCAGTTATCCGAAAGGGACACCAACGGAATTCGAAATCATATTGTACAGACAGTCAACTACTCTAAAATTTACGCTTAAATAAGTGGTGGCGGCTTAAGAGAATCTGCCACCCCATCTCATACCGTGGGTGTCGTAAAAGTCGACAGAGGGAAAATTAAAACCAGGTAATGGGTAGCAGCACAGAACAGATATTTTTTTTTGTTTTTTCTCTTCTGTGGGCAGTAGTATCTTACTGGAGCATCTGAATAAACATACTGCGGTTGCCAACCCGCCTGCCAGGCGTGGCAACTATGGCAAAAGCCCCCGAAAATGAGAGCTACAAACTTTTGTGGCAATCTATAGGAGAGACCTATGTTCAGCAGTGAACTAGTGTAAGGCTGAAGTAATGATGATGATCGTATTCAAACTTGTATAGGTACCATGTTTTTAAAACGGACTAAAAGTATAAAGATGATTTATAATCCATTGCAAAATTTGTATCCATAAGACAGATAAGAAAGCGAGTTAATAATGAATTATCATTCAGTTCTAATCTTTAATGTTTTAGGTCTAGCTCCTGAGGAAGTTAGTTAAAAATCAATTACTAAATTTGACCTGCCTGGTTTTAATTTTCCCTCTGTCGACTTTTCCCACGGGACGAGACAGGATAATTGGTTCTCTTAGGCCGCCATGCCACGGCAAACTATACTGCCCGTGGGAAAGCAATGGGGAGTAAGAATTTTTTGACTTGTACCAAAATGGCGACGACGTGATCGCGAATGCGAAAAGTGGGCTACGAGAGTGGTCTCCGCCTACACCTTATTTGGGATAAAAGCGTGACTGTCTGTATGTTTCTATTTCTTTTCATTATTATTGAGCTCAAAAGGATTACTTCCTTAATTTCTTGTAATTCCATGGACACACTTACGCACTAAAAATGTTTGAAAACTATTGGCGTCTACCCAGGCCGGTAAAAAACATTGGCCCCTTTAAGGCTCGAGTCGGTCTCCATTTAGGCTATCATTTATATATCGACCGCAACATTACTGATGTTTATTTGTATTCATTATCTTTGGCACGTAACTTATTTGACCTGTAACTTTTGTTGAACAGTGACTAATTTTGCCTCGGTACTTGTGAGCGTAAAGTATGTAGGTATCAATAAAATGCACATAAAATTCACCTCCAAAATTGTATCATGTACGAGCAAATATTTTGTTTTTATTTTTTCTCTTTGGATAAGTGTCGAGACGAACTAAACGCTCACCTGATGGTAATTGCAACGTCCGCCCACAAAAAATGCCGTGTCACCCAGAACATTTCTCTGTGACTCTAGACTGCGCCCGTCCCCCTGAGACTTATTCTTAAGCCTTATATGCCGTGTGGTAGCGGTCTAAGAGAATCTACCACCCCATCTCATCCCGTGGGTGTCGTAAAAGTCGACAGAGGGAAAATGTAAACCAGGAGATGGGCAGCAGCATCTTGCTGGAACATCTGAATAAATAAACTGCGGTTGCCAACCCGTCTGCCAAGCGTGGCAACTATGGCAAATTCCCCCCAAAACGAGAGCTATAAACTTTTGTGACAATCTATGGGGGAGGCCTATGTTCAGCAGTGGACTATTGATAGGCTGAAACGACGATATGCCCAGTGATTACACTAGCTCTCAGTGCTTTTAGGCCGAAGCACAGTAATGTTTGAACACTATTGCTTCACGAGAGTACCTACCTGGCCGAAATACTACCGTTAGAATATCCATATTAATATTATAAATGTGAAAGTTACTCTCTCTGTCCCTCTGTCTGTTTGTTACCTTTTCACGATTCAACCGCTGAACCGATCTTGACGAAATTTGGCACAGAGACAGCTTTCATCCTGGAGACTCTTTTTTCTGCACAATCAAAATGTTTCCACAGGATATTTAAAGAGCTATATTCAAGCGGACGAAGTCGCGGGCATATGCTAGTGTAGTTATAATCTGTAAAACAAGCCTTACCTATCATTCATACGAGTATTAACATTTCACAAATTATACTTGAACCGTCGGGGTAGGGTCGTATCACTTTAACAGGAATATGTGGTATGGTAGGATTCCTATTTAGGAATCCGTCTAGGTAGGTACCACACCGGGGCAAGTTATTCCGCCGTGCAGCAGTAGCAAACGTTAATGTGTTCCGGTCTGATGGGCACTAAGAGCTAGTGTAATCACTGTGCATATGAGAGTTAAGAACTGATATCTCAGTGGGACGGGTGCCCTGCCGCGTCACCCACACAGCATTTGTTATAGGCAGACGTTACTCTTACTATCAAATGAACGTTTTGCTCGTCTCGTTCCAATCTCCTATAAAAAAAAAGTAAATTTAAACGGCAGATTTTATAAGATCACTAAACAACCATAAGTCCAAAACGCCGTAGTAACTTGCTTTCAAAGTAAAATAGCTCCAACCGACGTTTGACTAAACCGACCTCCGAACAGGTCGGCCAACAAATCCCTTAACCCTTATTGCGGCCGGGGGTACACCACGCCTCTGAACAGCTGATTGATGACGCGCGTCCGAGTAATTAAGGTCGCCGTTTGTTGATTGGACGTTCAATTGACATTTCCGAGGTTCGCGTCCCGGCCATTTATAAAATGACACAACCGCGCTGTCGACACTCAGATTGTCCATGCTGGCAGGGCGTCAAATAACGTGGGAAAGATTACAGGGCTGTACTGTGAATATTTTTTAACATACACATACATACGATCACGACTTTATCCCATAAGGGGTAATCAGAGACTGGGCACTCACTGCAAAGACAGATGATTGCCACAATCCACGTTTCATCAAAACATTATAATGCACTCGGTGTGATAGGTGGTGAGCCCATCGCCACCATGCGCTGTTGGATGCACAGTGCAGTTTAATTCCCTTACTCGCCTTTTACGAGATCCATTGGATGAGATGGAGTGGTAGTATTCTTTTAACGAGCCGCCACCACACGGCTCATTATTTTTTAAATACACGTCATTTCATTTGTTATGGGTTGTGCTTAGCGTCCCGTGATCATTCCTTTCGCTTTGTCACTTTATCCAATTTAATAAAGTGAATTATTTTACAGAATCTTTTTAAATAAAGGAAAGAAAGTTAGTTTGCTAAGATCCGCGTGAAAAATTTAAAAATTATGTACCTACCTAGTTTTTGAAGAGCAACGCCCGCCCTCCCACAATAGCTCCTAAAATAACTATACCAAATGTTTTTGCAGAAATTGTACCATTGTCGCAATTGAAAGTTGTACATTGCAACATTGTTTTTTTTTATTGGAGAAAGTGACGAAACGAGCAAAACGTACACCTGATGGTAAGTCCAACGACAAAACATTTAAAGACCGCATAATAAATTCATACTAATATTATAAATGCGAAAGTAACTCTCTCTTTCCCTCTGTTGGTTGGTTAACTTTTCACGGTACATCCGCTGAACTGATGCTCACGAAATTTGACGCAGAGATAGTTTGAATTCTGGAGACGGACAAAGGATACTTTTCATCCCGGAAAATGAAATAGTTCCCACGGGATATATAAAAAACCTAAATACACGCGGACGAAGTCACGGGCATCACCTAGTGTCCTATAAATCTAATGAGTAATCGTAGCTCTGACGTTTGTTACTCTGTCTTAGTAGTCTTAGCTAAATATTGATATTAGCGAAACCGCGAACGTTTTATTGAATTGAGACATAAATAACGAGATAATCGACCGGATCCCGACGCAGAAATAGAGCGTTGCTTATACAGTGTAACGTGGCAACAGAGGCATTGAACCGTGCTATAAAAATAAATTGAACGAAACGCAGACGCTGGATGTGGCAGCCGCGGATTGACGGATGATTGATACGACGCAGCTGAAACGCGTACAATTGAAGTAGGAGCGAATTGATATTGAATCAGATAGTTCTATTTGTAGTCATGCATTTTTAGATTTGATTTAGTTTTCGTCGACCGTCGATTGAAATGTACAATGAAAATTATAATTTTATTATCCCTAAGGAGCAAGCTGAAGTGGCAATGGACCGGCCATATAGCTCGTAGAACCGATAACCATTGGGGGAGAAAGGTTCTCGAGTGGCAACCTCGTACCGGCAAACGAAGTGTCCCCCCCACTGGATGGAGCGACGATACCCACAATAAATGCTGCGCAACAATTCTGTATGGCACCACACTGCACCTGACACATCACTTCTTAAGTCTCATATGCCCAGTGATTACACTAGCTCTCAGTCAGCCCTTTAGAACAAAACACATAATATTTGCACACTTCAAAAATAAAGCACGCCGTTTTGCTAGTATCATATTTAATTTAATTTGTTTAATTTCTATTTCGTATAACCTTCCTTTACATAATGCGTAGGGCTTTTGCATAGATGCATAAATATATAATACACTATTCAACATACATATAATCACGCCTTTTCCCATATATAGAATAGACAGAGACCACATCCGCAGCCTACTTTTCGCCCCGCAGGATAAGAGACGTGACGGGTGGCGAACCACGTCGCCGAAATCATATGAATGAAATCACATGAATCATAGAAATATAGCGCTTCTAGTATCAACGCTAATTCTGTGTAAAAAAACCTTGGAAATTTACAACACAATGTAAACACATATGTCATATCTACAATCACACATGCGTATACACGAATGATGTGATGACGTCAGTTCATTCATTAGTTTTTTTAACGAACGTCACCTATATAAACACGAGCTAGTTTGAGTTCTAACTGTCTAAATATAAAGTCGACTGTTTGCCAGCATTCAAAATTCCACGCATCTAATTATTTTTTTGGCGCGACAGTTCTAATAATGAGTGACTCAGGGGATAGGTATCTACTTAATGAGTGAGTGTACGTGGAGAGACTACGTGAGTCGACGACCGCGTGGCCTAGTGGTCAGAGTACCTGACTCCTACGCCGCGGGTCCTGGGTTCGAATCCCAGCCGGAGCCAACATTTGTGCTAAAACACAAATAGTTGGTTTTCGGGTCTGGTTGTGTTGTGAATGTCCACGTGTTTCTGACACTGCATCCTAGCCTACCTGCAATCTTATCGCATCAGCGTTACATCGGGCGCGGGTAGGTTGGGACGAGTGAGCCTTTGTGTTTGCGCGTACACTTGTGGCACTATAATACCTCCTGCGCAGTTGATGGCTCTCGACAGTATTCGGAAGTTGTCGCATCATCATCATCATCTACGTGGAGCCTGGTTCTAGGCCTGTCCAGGTCAGTTCGACCGAGATCGGTCCATGTACTCGCAGAATACCAGCATTTTTTTTTCTAATGGTATTAAACAACGAGCAGATTCTTCACCTGGTGGTAAGTGCAACGTCTGCCCGTAAATACTAGCTGCGCTATGGTACTCATCCGGACGGATTCCTGCTCAGAAATCCTACCACCAGTTCGGTGAGGGGAGCGAACCGGTGATTCGATTTCTGACAGCGAGGCATTCAAAGCAGTCTTAAGGAGTCAGACAACGCACGTGTCGCAGCGATAACTTACCGTCATGCGGCACACAGTCCGCCGTTACCGTCAGGCGGACTGTGTGATCGTTCGTAAACTTTATTTGTGGCGACCACGTAGTACTTTTGTGTACGGCCATACGTGTGAGAAGTGAAACTTAATAATCAGAGGAATAGGGATGTGGTAAGTTAAACGAATAATTGAATTAGAAAGATACCGCTGATACATAGAGTATTTAATACAAATAGATACAATTTATTATTACTATGATCGTTACTAACAAAAGTAAAGTTAAGTTTTAGCCTATTAATGTCCCACTGCTGAGGATAGGCCTCCTCACATTTAGGAGAGGGTTTTGGAGCTAGGAAGAATCTGCCACGCTGCTCCAATGCGGGTTGGCGGACTGCACATGTCTTCGAAATATTTTTTATCTCTCAGACATGCAGGTTTCCTCACGATGTTTTCCTTCACCACCGAGCACGTGGTAAATCAGCACTTAAAATTGCAATTAACAATTTTAGTGGTGCCGGCACCGGGAATCGAACCCAGGTCACTCACGTACAATGAAATTTAAAGCGAGCCCCTAGCCCCTGAGCTACCACGGCTCTATTTTATTGTTATTAACAAATATAGGTTTATTAATTACTAGTAGCCCGCCACGGCTATGCCCGTTAAAAGATATATACCGAGGTACGTTTAGCCATAATATATATCTTATATATATTAATACCTGAAGAGAAAACTTTGTGCCCCTTTTTTAAGTTTAAGGTTGTATGGAGAAGAAGCGAGGAATCTAAAATTTATATTATAACATATGTTACAAATACATTGAACTGAACAAAATAAAACATTAAATGTATACGTTTATACTGACAATGTCAATCACAAATTAATGAAGGAAAGTAAGTTACTTTGCTAAGATCCGCATGCAAAATATAAAAATGGTGTATATTTCCTAGTTTTTTGAAGAGCACCGCCCGCCCTCCCTCAGTAGACAGACGGCCGTCTGTCGTAGAGTCTATAACGCTTGATAATGCCTCGTTTTGGGGCGAAACACGTGTCGTGTTCTCGACTTCAGTGGTGTATATTATCTAGTGGTAGTATTGTAGTGGTTGGTGGAGGGTACCTGGTGGCGGTTCCTGGTGGCGGTGTTAGTTTGCTTGTGCACGCTACTGAGGGAGGGCGGGCGGTGCTCTTCAAAAAACTAGGTAATATACACCATTTTTATATTTTGCATGCGGATCTTAGCAAAGTAACTTACTTTCCTTCATTATAATGGATTTCCGCAAAGTAACGCCTGATTCTATTAACAATCACAAATTAGTCTGTCATTTGTTTACATTCATACTGCTAATGTCGAACAATTAGCAGTATGAATGTAAAATAATGTGTCTGATGGAACAGTCGCACAGAGTATTGAAATGTTGCCAACAAATAGCAATCCAGCATAATATAATAGCAAGCGTTAGAGGACTTTTACTGTGGTGTCAAGTTAGTAAGGTTAATAGTCGTCTCATTAAGAACCTGATGCCGATGACACGGTCCGCAGAAGACGAATTACAAAAGATTGTCCACTGTGATAAGTAGAGTAGTGAGAGAGCCGGTCTCAGTAAAGTAAAAAGTTTCAATAAATGTCCCACTACTGAGCACAGACCTCCTCTCATTTCTGAGAGGGTTTTGGAGCTAGGAAGAATCCGCCACGCTGCTCCAATGCGGGTTGGCGGACTTCACATGTCTTCGAAATATTTTTTATTCCTTAGACATGCAGGTTTCCTCACGATGTTTTCCTTCACCGCCGAGCACGTGGTAAATCAGCACTTAAAATTGCAATTAACAATTTTAGTGGTGCCGGCACCGGGAATCGAACCCAGGTCACTCGCGTACTATGTAATTTAAAGCGAGCGCCTAGCCCCTGAGCTACCACGGCTCACAGACACGGCCGGTCTCAGAATGGACGTGATTAAGACGATGATCATTGTCATTTCAAAAAGTGCAAGCTTACAACCAAAGGTAACTGAGGCAAAATATTACAGAAAGTACGACAGTACAAATACAATATTTAGGAACGTGGCTGACTGAAGACTGGGATAACAAAGTGCCTTCACTGCCATGAAAAAAGTACTGTGCAGTCGCAAATCGAACATCTCATTGCGCACTCGCTTTCTTCAGAGCTTTATCTGGCCAATTCTGGTATACGGATGCGAGGCCTGGACACTTACAGAACATCGCAGGAAACGTGTTGAAGCATTTGCGACGTGGGCCTACAGACGAATGTTAGCAATAACATGGACTCAAAAAGTGACCAACGAGGAGGTTCTACGAAGGGTTGGAACAGACCGTGGGGTTTTGCACACCGTCAAGAAGAGAAAAGTGTCGTATCTGGGTCACATCATCATCATTTCAGCCTATCACTAGTCCACTGCTGAACATAGGCCTCCCCCATAGATTGCCACAAAGGTTTGAACCTCTCATTTTGGGCGGGATTTTGCCATAGCTGCCACGCAGGCGGGTTGGCGACCGCAGTTTATTTATTGAGTTGTTACAAGGAGATGCTGCTGCCCATCTTCTAGTTTTAATTTTCACTCTGTCGACTTTTACCACACTCATTCACGATACAGAGAAATTCGCTAAATAAACTATATACATACAAACATTCACGCCTTTTTCCCATATAACCACTCTATATATAGTATATAGTATATAATAGGGCCACTCATGTAGCCCACTTTTCATCGAAGCCATTTTGGTTAGAGTCAAAAAATGCTTACGCCCCATTGCGTTGCCACGAGCACTATAGTGACAGCATTGCATGTTATGGTGTTATTCTGCAGGAATAAAGGCTGTTCGTACAATACGTTAGTCGCCTCTTACGACACCTCGGTAGGAAAGTAGTTGGTGCCATTCTACTCTGCCTGACACCTTTTCGGCTTATATTAACTAAATGCCGAAAATAATTCCTACCACCCACAACGCACTTTTGCACGCCGGACGTAAACATGAATGGGCGTACCGCGTTAATGGCACGTTTAGAGTGCGTTCATAAAAAATGTTTACTTTAAGATTTCCAGGGGGCATTTATAGGACTTCATAAGTTAACCAATAGTTAAAGACACTTTTTAATAAACGAAAAGTACCTTCACTTTACTAGTGGTAGGAATTCCATGTAGGAATCCACCACCACCGCAGTGAAAGTTGTTCTGCCGTCAAGCAGTAGTTGCGTGGCCGTGCGGTGGCGGCTTAAGAGAATCTACCACCCCATCTAATCCCGTGGGTGTTGATGGGTTATTGGAAAAATAACGAAGGATTTAGTTTATAATTAAAGATTTAATGAGCAAAACAATAATAGCTGTACACAACCGCATTTACAACCAGAGTAATGATATCAAGGAGTATATGACCATAGAGAAAAACAAAACGCTAGCATAGACAATCGTTTAAGTAATAGAATTGTTTGGTTTATACAATTCTAACACCTCCCCTTAAACTAAACAATTCTTAAACCAAGATGAGAAACACAATAACAATATTTATCTTTACCTAAACATTTAGTTAAGACATCTGCAGGCATATGTTCAGTAGACAAATATTCTAACTTAATAATTCTATCGTTCACAATTTGTCTTATGTAATGATGTCTAATGTCTATGTGCTTACTGCGGCTATGATTAATTTCACTATTACACAATTTTTGCGCTGACTGACTGTCGTTATACAAAGTCACTGATAAATATCTACCTAAACATTCATAAAGAAAACTTCTAATAAATTTAGCTTCCTTTGCTCCTTCGCACAATGCCATGTATTCTGCCTCTGTGCTTGATAAAGCCACTGTTCTTTGTTTACGGCTCTCCCATGACACAGCAGAGTTACCTATTGTAAACACATAACCAGTGTAAGAACGTCGATCCAGCTGGTTAGATGCCCAATCTGCATCTACATATCCTGTGACAGTTAATTTAGACTTTTCATATACTATATTATAATCTATAGTCCCCTTTAAATATCGTAAGACTCATTTAAATGAAACTAATTTTACGGATTTTATCGCGTTTATTTTTGTTATTTATAACCCGACGTTTCGAGTGCTTTACAGCACCCATGGTCACGGGGGGACTCAGGTGACAGATGTCCAGATGTCATAGTTAACCCGGAGTACCTTCAGCTTTTAATTATTTTTTGTGGTCCGATCTACGCAGAAAGAGCTAACTGTGTCTTGAAGTCTTGCAGTGGTATGCTTGGTTTTTGTCTTAATTTTATTAATTATAGGATCCCAAGCTGGTGGTAATACCCAACCATCTTCTCTATTAAAATTAGGATGTTTTTTAATTTCAATGCGAATCACACATTCACAGGCTTACAATCAACCATATTAAACTGTTCTAATACCTTCTGTATGTAATTTTTCTGATCAAGAGCAATTTTATTTTGTTGTTGACTCAATCTCATTCCTAATACATGTGTAGCTCGGCCAAGATCTTTCATTTCAAATTTTCTCATCAGTTCCTCCTTCACCCTTTTTTTTTCTGGTGTGTCCTTGCTGAAAATAAGAATATCATCGACATACAAGGCTAGTATGGTGAGATTTCCACTGATGTCTGATTTTATGTAAACACAAGGCTCACTGAGTGTTTTTCTGAACTGGAGGTCTGTCAAGGCACTATCAATTTTATCATACCAGTCCTTGGATGCCTGTTTAAGTCCATATATTGCTTTATTCAGTTTGAATACATAGTTTTCCTTACCTTTTATTTTATATCCATTGGGCTGTTCCATATATACAGTCGCCTGTAATTCTCCATTCAAGAAGGCTGTTTTGACATCCATATGATCAATGTGCAAGTCCAAATTGACTGCAAGGGCTAATAATGTACGTATCGTCGAGTATCGTACCACAGGTGAGTAGGTTCCCTTGTAGTCAATCCCATATTCCTGAGTAAACCCTTTTGCAACAAGACGCGCTTTATAACGAAGTAACTGACCTTCTGATCCAAGTTTCTTCTTAAAAACCCATTTACATTTCACAGCCTTCTTTCCTGCAGGCAGTAATGTTAAGTTCCAAGCTTTATTCTTTTCAAATGACTTATATTTTTCCTCAATGGCTTCTCTCCAGTGGTCTTTATCGGGTCCCGACAATGCTTCGTCTATCGTCTGAGGTTCAACACTGTGACTTGCTGCTGTCATGGCAACCACAGTATTCACAGTTCCTTCAGTGTCTTCATAATCACTTGAAGTTGGATTCACAGTCATGTCCGGATTCCAAGTGACATCATTCAAGTCATCGACAAAGCTGGAGTCAGAGCTCTTGATCAGAAAAATAAAATTGCTCCTGATTAGAAAAATTACATACAGAAGGTATTAGAACAGTTTAATATGGTTGATTGTAAGCCTGTGAATACACCCTTGGAATGTGGCATGAAACTTCAAAGGGGAGACCAAAATGATGCGGATTCTAGGTATAGAAGCCTTTTTGGATGTATTATGTACATAGCCGTTTGTACTAGGCCTGACATTGCACATGCAGCAAGTCTATTAAGCCAGTTTAATAATTGTCACTTTAATAATTGGAATGCGGCTAAGCGAGTCTTACGATATTTAAAGGGGACTATAGATTATAATATAGTATATGAAAAGTCTAAATTAACTGTCACAGGATATGTAGATGCAGATTGGGCATCTAACCAGCTGGATCGACGTTCTTACACTGGTTATGTGTTTACAATAGGTAACTCTGCTGTGTCATGGGAGAGCCGTAAACAAAGAACAGTGGCTTTATCAAGCACAGAGGCAGAATACATGGCATTGTGCGAAGGAGCAAAGGAAGCTAAATTTATTAGAAGTTTTCTTTATGAATGTTTAGGTAGATATTTATCAGTGACTTTGTATAACGACAGTCAGTCAGCGCAAAAATTGTGTAATAGTGAAATTAATCATAGCCGTAGTAAGCACATAGACATTAGACATCATTACATAAGACAAATTGTGAACGATAGAATTATTAAGTTAGAATATTTGTCTACTGAACATATGCCTGCAGATGTCTTAACTAAATGTTTAGGTAAAGATAAATATTGTTATTGTGTTTCTCATCTTGGTTTAAGAATTGTTTAGTTTAAAGGGCACCTCCCTTTAGAATTGTATAAACCAAACAATTCTAACAGGTGTCGTAAAAGTCCACAGAGGGAAAATAAAAACCAGGAGATGGGCAGCAGCATGTTCCTGGAACGCCTGAATAAATAAACTGCGGTTGCCAACCCGCCTGCCAACGTGGCAACTATGGCAATATCCTCCAAAATGGGAGCTACAAACTTTTGGGGTAGTCTATGGGGGAGGCCGATGTTTAGCAGTGGACTAGCGATATGCTGAAATGTAGATGATGATGAGTGTTGTTTCATTTGTACTTAAGCTAGTGTTACAAAAAAGAGTAGTCTAGACTAGTCTGACGTATCTTTCCTGAGTCTCATATGCCCTGGGCATATGTTCACCTGATGGTAAGTGCAACGTCCGCCCACAACAAATGCTGTGTCACCCATAATATTTCTGTGTGACGCCACACTGCGCCCGTCACCCTGAGACATCAGTTCTTAAATCTCAAATGCCCAGTGATTACGCTAGCTCACATTGCCCTTCAAACCGAAACACAGTAATGCTTGCACATTACTGCTTCACGGCAGAATAACTGGCCTGGGGTGGTACCTACCTAGACGGTTTCCTTCACAGGAATCCTACCACCAGTGGTCTTAAATTTTGTCATGCGTGCCTTGGTTTTCTATGAGACTTTTCTCTGTAAATTTATTTATAATGTGTCTTTGACTTTCCTGAAGAAACTTTTTCAAAAAAGAGGATACCTGCGGAGTTTCTTTCGCCTGTTTCTTCTCAGACAGAGGAACCTCATTACGAAACGGTGGAAAGAAATGACGTTTGACAAACTAAATTTATATTTCTTACATTTTATTTCTATCTACAACCACACGTGCGCATACATGAACTATGTGATGACGTATGTGATTACGTCAGCTCATTCATTAGTTTTTTAACGAACGTCACCCATATAAACACATCCTAGTTTGAGTTCTAACTATCTAAACATAAAGTCGACAGTTTTAAAACTTCACGCATCTAATTAATTTTATTTGAAGCGACAGTTCTATTAATCATGCGTGACTCAATGAGCAGGTCCCTTCTGATAAATTAGTCTAGGTAGAGCCAGGCGTATCCAGGACGATTCGACCGGGATCGGTCCACGAGGCCATCGTCATGAATAAAAACTGTTTTCTAATGGTAATAAACAATGAACTGATAATTGACGACCGCGTGGCGTAGTGGTTAGCGTACCTGACTTCTGCGCCACCGGTCCTGGGTTCGATTCCCAGCCGGAGGTAACATTTGTGCAAAAACACAAAATTGTTGCTTTTCGGGTCTGGTTGTGTTGTGCATGTGAAATATATGTTTGTAAAACGCACCCACGATACAGGAGAAAATCCTAGTGTGGGGCTTCGTTTTTTTAAAAAAAAAATAAAAAAAATAATGAAACGAGCAGATTGTTCACCTGGTGGTAAATGGTATCTGCCCATAAATTCGGTGGTTCTCACCTAGATGGATTCTAGCTGAGAAACCCTACCAGTTCGGTGAAGGGAGAAAACCGGTCTTTCGATTTCTGACAGCGAGGCGTTCGAAACAGTCTTGTGACTAAGATAAAAAAGAAAGATTTACAAAAAAGAGATTTTTTTTCGCCTGTATCTTTTCCGTCAGAGGAACCTCATCCCGAAACTGTGGTAGAGCGTATGGAAAGAAATGACGTTTGACAAACGAAATTTATATTTCCTACGTTTCAATTTCATTTCATGACTTGGGCAGGCGTGATATTTACCATCGGGTGAATGACTAGTTCACCTCGTTTAACTTACATACAAAAAAATAAGGACTTAATTCTATGTTTTTTTTTTATGAAACGATCAAAACATTCACCTGATGGTGAGTGCAATATCTGCCTATAACAGATGCTGTGCCTATCACCCTGAAACATACGTTCTTAAGTCTCATATGCCCAGTGACAACGCTAGCTCACTGTCCCCTCCCAACCGAAACACAGTAATGTTTGCACACTACTGCTTCACAGCAGAACAGCTGACCCTGGGGTGGTGCCTACCTAGTCGGATTCCTGCATAGGAATCCTACCACCAGTAAATTATCACTTATTACGGTGTAACAAACGGCACGCGCGGAGCTCCATTCGTCGTTGTTTCCTCGCACGGGAAACGGGCAATTTACGAATAAACGAAACGTGGACCGTCCGGGCCTCGCGGAAATTGTACTATAGTGACGACGGACTCATGTTTTATGTAACAGGGCTACCGCCGATAAAGGATCCCAATTTGTAGCCTCCAAAACGAAAATATCTGAAAAGGGTCTAAGCTTCTCCATTGTACCGTTCTAGTACTAGACGTGTTGCAAGGGTTTGTAAAGACTGACATTGGTTTGAATAGATAAGGCGTTAACAGGTTATTGGGTTCAGTATAACGTAATTTACGGATTTTATCGCGTTCCTTTTGAATTTTATTTCCAGACTTTTCGACGGAAGCGCTCGAAATGTAGGGTAATATACTATTCTAAACTATATACTAAGCTACTATATTAAAGCTGGGTGAAGGTGAGTCTGTATGTTTGAACCATGCCATATTCTTAGGCCATAAGCAGGTGAGGTGAACAGCAGGGAACAGATAGTAAATAGTAAAATTTAACACAATCGTCGTCGTCGTTCGTCGTTTCAGCCTATCACAAGTCCACTGCTGAACATAGGCCTCCCCCATAGATAGCAAAAGTTTGTAGCTCTCATTTTGAGGGGATTTTGCCATAGTTGCCACGCTTGGCAGGCGGGTTAGCAACCGCAGTTTATTTATTCAGATGTTGTAAATTGTACATATTGCAGACTTATGTTTTCTCGGTTAAGCTTTAGGCTAGAGATAGAGATGAAAATAAAGAAAACAGTATACCTAAAAGTTAAAAAGAAACATAAACATTAGTATTTAATGAATATTCAGATACAACCTGGCAGCGACCACCTTATTCCCAGGGCTTACATCCATGAATTCTTTTATATCATAATAACTTGTTTTATAAAGTCTTTGATTATCGTTTATTTGATAAAAAAAACATTGATAGAAAGAGAACATTTAAAACTGCGTTCCTGAACTCGTCGGCATCGTTGATATTGACAATGTCTCGGTTATGAGCCGTGGCGTTAAACGGATGACCAAGAAAAGAAAATTAATATCACGATATCGCCAATCGGCACCGCCCTTTTGTTATTCAAATCCAGTATCGGATTCGTGAAAAGGAGAAACCCATTGCTTAGATTTAATATTTCAGCGCGAATCCGTGAAAATGATTCCGACTCAACAATAAAGAAAAAATCCCCGGGGTATTCGCTCTTTTACGGCCTATTTATTTGTAAATAGGCTTTGAACACGGTACCTACGTCGTGTTCGTACATTGTATTGGGCTCTTTCGTGACGCATGGGATATGAATTAGGCAGAGTAACAAATTGTAATGGTGAATGCTTTTATACGTACAATCACGCCTTTTTCACATATTAGGGGTAGGCAGAGACTGACTTGACGTTGGTAGCCCAATTTTCGCGCCCGCGGGAAACGAGGCGAACCATGTCGCCGCCATTTTGCTACGAGTCAAAAAAAATCTTACTCGCTATTGCGTTCCCACCAACAGTATTGTGACAGCATTGTTGTGGTGTTATTCTGCACGGCTAAAGGCTGCCCGTACATTACCTTAGTCGCTTCTTACCAACCCTCGTAAAGAAAAAGGTAGGTCCAATTCTACTCTGCTGGACCTATCACCGTTTATAATAATTAGAAATTAGATATTACATTAAATAGCTGAGGGACCAAGCGGTCGCCTTAACTTTGAAAGTACACGAGTAACCTGTTTTATTTAACCTAAGTAAAATACTCTGAGGTGGCAATGGGCCTGAAGAGTAGCTTTAAATTGCAGTGGGCTTGCTATGAGCTGAAATGTTGACGGTGATAATGAAGGACGACAACGGTTGTGTACCTTTGACACCGTAAGGTGCGTTGTTTGTCCAAATTAACCTACATCGTTCCGAGTAATGTTGAAATGTGTCGTAGCCTTTACAACGAAACATGCGAATTCTGTGACAGTCGGCGGACGTATATACGAGTTTCAAATTAGTTAGGTATATAGTGGTAGGATTCATATGCAGGAATCCATCTAGGTGGGTACCACCCCAGGGCCAGTTATTCTGCCGTGAAACAGTAGTGTGCAAAAATTACTGTGTTTCGGTTTGAAGGGGACTGTGAGCTAGCGTAATCACTGGGCATATGAGACTTAAGAACGGATGTCTCAGGGTGAAGGGCGCAGTGTGGTGTCACACAGTAATTTTCTGAGTGGTTCAGCATTTGTTATGGGCAGACGTTGCACTTACCATCAGGTGAACGTTTTGCTCGTTCCGTCACTTTTATGAAATTAAAAAAAAAATTAAATGAAACAAATTTTAACGGATTTTATCACGTTTAATTCGAACCACTTAAGACACAGCTCTTTGCTTAGATCGGACGAAAAATGATAATTAAAAGCTGTAGGTACCCCTAGTTAACTATGACATCAGGACATTGTCACCTCAATCCTCCGACAGTAAGAGTCAAAATTCTTACATCCCATTGCGTTTCCGCGAGCACTATAGTGACAGCATTGCATATTATGCTATTATGCGTAATGTTACTGACTGAAAAATAATTCTAATCTATTCTATAATAATTAATCAACCAATATGCCGTGGTAGCTCAGGGGCTAGGCGCTCGCTTTAAATTTCATAGTACGCGAGTGACCTGCGTTCGATTCTCGGTGCCGGCACCACTAAATTTGTTAATTGCAATTTGAAGTGCTGATTTACCACGTGCTCGGGGGTGAAGTAAAACGTCGTGAGGAAACCCGCATGTCTGAGAAATAAAAATATTTCGAAGACATGTGCAGTCCGCCAACCCGCATTGGAGCAGAGTGGCGGATTCTTCCTAGCTCCAAAACCCTGCTGTGCAAAAAAGCTGTCTCAGCAGCTGTCTCAGCCGTAAGACAGGCTGAAACTTTTTTTTTTTACTTTACAACCAATATAATATATATAATTTCATTCAACTACTAAATTTTGCTCTCATCGCGCCCAAAGATATGTCACTTCAAAATACGTATTTGCAGTACATTCTGACCTTTTATCACCATTGTGTCACACTAATTAATAAAATGTACTTGTATAGCCTAAATAAAACAATAACCTAATTAATACCAGTGACAATTAACAGCGCACCACCGGAAGTTCCGCGTCGTTCAAAAACACATTTATTAAAGCAGCCGTATTTATTTGATTATGAAAGGTCATGTCAAGCTACTTTGCACTTTATCTCGTTTAAATGAAACCTGTTTTCTTATGTTTTGTACTTGAACGATAGTTCTTTGACTTTCTTGATTTCATTAAAAGTTTTGACAGTACTATATTCTTCGAATGAATTAAAATTATTAATATATTGGTCCGTCCACCGCACTGCCTGTTATTCTGCCTTAATAAGTGTGCAAACATTACTGTGTTGCGAGCACTGTCAGCAAGTGTAATTACATGGCGTATTTAAGAACTGATGTGTCAGGGTGACGAGCGCAGTGTGGTGCCACACAAAAATTGTTATGGGCAGAATTTACACTATACTTCATTGAAACGATTGGTTCGTTCCTTCCCTTTCTTAAATAACATGACAGGCGGATTAGAGATCGCAGTATTAGACACCTAACAGCATCTTTGATAACATACCTATGTATCCTAGGAGACTTTATCATTTCCCATAAGGACAACAGCATGATCTAGTCAGGTCAAAGTATTTGACTTCTATACTGCGGGTTCCGGCGTCAATTCTCAGTCGGAGTCATTTGAAACTTGTTGGTTCTCGTGACGTATTATGTGCCAGTTTTTCTGCCGTGAAGCAGTAGTGTGCAAACATTACTGTGTTTCGGTGAGAGCTAGTGTAATCACTGGACATATGAGACTTGTGAACTAATGTCTCAGGTTGATTTTCACCATCACACATTGCGGCACAGCGCAGCGCAGAATTCCATCGTCACCACCTTGTTGGTTGGCATTCCGGTACAGTGCGTTTTTCGCGTAATTTTCTGCCATGCACAAGCACTTTATGGAATCTGCTGCCGCTAGCGGTTTTTCTGGACCGATACGACTTAGGAACCTTCAAGAAAAGTGCATTTCTTTCTTAAAGCCCGGCAACACATATTTTTTTTAAATTTGATAAAATCGAAAGAACGAGCAAAAGTTCACCTGATGGTAAGTGCAACTTTTGCCCATAACAAATGCTGTGTCATCCAGAACATTTCTGTGTGACACCACACTGCGCCCGTCACCCTGAGATATGAGTTCTTAAGTCTCATATGCCCAGTGATTATACTAGCTCTCAGTGCCCTTCAAACCAAAACACAGTAATGTTTGCACACTACTGCTTCACGGCAGAATAACTGGCCCTGGGGTGGACCTACCTAAACGGATTCCTGCATAGGAATCCTACCACCAGTAAAACGTAAAACAAAAAACTCTTCCATAAAAAAAAGGTTGACAGGCGTAGTGTTGGTGTCACACAGAAATGTTCTGGGTGACACAGCATTCGTTATGGGCGGAGGTTGCACTTACCATCAGGTGAACGTTTTGCACGTTTTGTCACTTTATCAAATAAAAAAAAGTGCACGTGAAATTCATATCAATAAAACGCAGTCACTAGAGAAATTCTAGTGTGGGGCACCATTTTAAAAAAAATGGACCTTTACGTTACCGACGGGATCGGTTGTTCTGGCAGCCCTTATGCAAGCTCCAACGCAATAGTTCAAATTAATTTGACCGCGATTCAACGTATTGTCACCGTTAAGAGTTTCCGATCTATCAACCTAGTAACATAGCAAACAGTTTCTTAAAACTAGGGCAATGCACGAAGCAATTAACGCAATTTGATGGTTGATTCCTGCTCCAGTTTGCGTATTGGCATTTTATTTTCGAGACTAATTGGCTGACTGCTATCTAAAATCGATTATGAATTCTAAAAATACTCGTATACGAATATAAAGCCAAAAAGACTGAACCGTCAAACTAGGAAGTTTACTCATACTAGATGTATAGAATTTTATTATATGACACAGATTTCAACAAACTTAAAAAAAAAAGTAAAGTAACCGCCTACAAATGTCCCACTGCTGAGCACAGGCCTCCTCTCATTTCTGAGAGGGTTTTGGAGCTGAGAATAGTCCGCCACGCTGCTCCAATGCTGGTTGGCGGACTTTACATATCCTCGAAATATTTCTATTCCTCGGAGATGCAGGTTTCCTCACGATGTTTTCCTTCACCGCTAAGCACGAGGTAAATCAGCACTTTAAATTGTAGAACAAGTTTAGAGGTGCTGGCACCGGAGATCGAACCCATGTTAGTCGCGTATTATTAAATTAAAGGCCCACCCCAACCACCAAGCCCCTGAGCTCCTGAGACGTCCTCCCCAGATCAGACCATGCAATCTGGCAGGTAGCTACCCTTTTCCTTAGCAATATCATCCGCCAAAATGGTGACCCCGACGTGATCATGACCCGCAGCCGGCTTCTCCAAACCACAGCAACAACGTCATCGGCAGCCATCGCAGTCACAGCACAAGATTACTGTCAACAAACTTGTCGAGAAGATATTATTAAAATGGCGTATTATTACGTTGATCATTACATAGACAACGAATGTGTGGAAATAACTCTTGATCTGCACTTGCAAATCCGCTGGCTACAAAACGTGATATTGTAATTAAATAATGTATTTTATACATTATATAATATACTGCCGTGTGGTAGCGGCTTAAGAGAATCTACCACCCCATCTCATCCCGTGGCTGTCGTAAAAGTCGACAGAGGGAAAATGAAAACCAGGAGATGGGCAGCAGCATCTTCCCGGAACATCTTAATAAATAAACTGCGGTTGCCAACCCACCTGCCAAGCGACTATGGCAAAATCCCCCCATAATGAGAACTACAAACTTTTGTGGCAATCTTATCTAGACCTATGTTCAGCAGTGGACTAGTGATAGGCTGAAATGATGATGATGATGATATACTCGTATTATTGAAAAAAAGACAGAAATTTGGCTATTGTAATCACTGTCTCAGGCTGACGGGCGCAGTGTGGTGCCCACACAGATGTGTTCTGGGTGTCACGGTATTTGTTACGGGCAGCCGTTGCGCTTACCATCAACTGAACGCTTTGCCCGTTACGTCACTTTATCAAAAAAAAAAAACAAAGAACCATATAACCTATTTTACAATCGCTACAGATTACGCATAAAATTAGCAACGTTACAGTGCAAGCTGTGTTATTGCTCAACGCTGTACGATAATGTTCTTACCTCAGACTGTTCTGATTCATACACACAATATACCGCTGACTCATTAATTATCACCCTTTTACAGCGTGGAAGTGGGGGAGCACTTAACGTTCGCGAAGATCGTTGGCTGCGTGTAGATAAAACAACTTTTCATCTCAACAGGTTGTTTACTTAACGCGGTGCGCGTGTTCACGCTTCCTTCGATTAGAAAGTGTATGCGTTTAAGTTCATATTTTATTTTATTTTGTTCGCTTGAGTTATCGTCATCACCCGGGGTCTACTGTGTAACTCTGGTGGCTTCGGGCGATTTCCGACCACTGCCACAATTGTTTGTTTATAGGATTCGTTTGCCCCCTGCAAACGAGCAAGCGGTTCACCTGATGACAAGTGATCACCGCCGCCCATGAACATCCGCAATAGCAGAGGAATCATGAGTGCGTTGCCGGCCTTTGAGAAACGAGTAGGCTTTTCTTGAACATCTGCCGCCCCCATAGATTTCCACAAAAGTTTGTAGCTCACGTTTTGGGGGAATTTCTGGTTGCCCCGCTTGGCAGGCGGGTTGGCAACCGCAGTTTATTTTTTCAGACGTTCCTGGAAGATGCTGCTTCCAATCTTCTAGTTTTTATTTTCCCTTTGCCGACTTTTCCGACACCCTCGGGATGAGATGGGATGGTAGATTCTCTTAAGCCGCCACCATACGGTTCACATGCCATGTGGTAGTGCGTGGCAGAATATTTCTGGCAAAGCGCACAGAATACTATCGAAAGCAATCACCTGCTCAGGAGATATACTACAAATTTCGTCCAAACACAACGGCATCTACCAGTCCTACCTACCTCGCGCGATGTAAGACACATGCAATTATAGCGATTATATCGGATGTCGGCTAAGATAAAGTTCAGACCCGAAAATCAATGATTTGTTTTTTACGCAAATGTTGGGCCGGCTGGGATTCGAATCCAGCACCCGCGGTGCAGTAATCAGATAACTAATAGGCTACTCGGTCGATAATTTCGCTTGTATCATAAAATTCGAACGGAAGGTACGAACGAATCTCTCTCGAATCGCCGAAATTGACGGATGATGAAGTAGCTCCCGTTTTCCCGCAGCTTAACTTGCGTGTATTTTAATGTTTATGTAGGTTCTAAATGATTGAGATTTATTTATTTTTTATTTTTATTTGATATGTTGACGAACCGAGCAAGACATTGACCTGTTGGTAAGTGCAACGTGTACCCATAACAAATCTGTCACGCAGAAAATTTCTGTGTGACACCACACTGCGCCCAATGACCATGAAACATCAGTTCTTAAGTCTCATATGCCCAGTGGTTACACTAGCTCACAGTGCCCTTCAAAACGAAACACAGTACTGTTTGAACACTGCTGCTAGATGGCAGACTAACTGGCCCTGGGGTGTTGCCTACCTAGACGGATTCCTGCAATGGCATTTACAATGTGAAGTCCGGGATAAAACAACGTAAGAAATTTAAATTTCGTTTCTCAAACGTAATTTTCTTAAAATCCACCACCGTTTCGTAAGGAGGTTTCTCTGACGGAGGAGAAACAGGCGAAAGCGACTCCGTAGGAAACCTCTTTTTTATTTTATTTTTATGTTGGCCAAAAGTACATTGTAAATAAATTTGCAAAGAAAAGTCTCAGATAACGAAAGCTCACACCATAACAAAATGTTAGACAAGATTCAATAAAATGCATTGCAAACTCGAGCAGACCAGATTTTTGAACGCTCGGATCAATCGTGGTCACTGGTCACACGGGTACTTAAGGCGAGCGCCCGGCCGCTGAGCTAGGCTCATTCTTTTTAATACGCAAAAACCAAGAGCAACATACAAAAAGGTTTTATCTTTTAACACAGTTGACAAAAAAATATTAACGCTGCCCGCCAAAGCCTCTGACCTTCAAAGCATAGAAACGCGTACAAAAACACTGTCATTAAATTCGGTCAAACATCCAAGGACAAAACGAAATATTACTCAACTTGGATCATTATTTACATTGCAAATAGAATTAGGTGTTGTTGTGCGAAAATCTAATTACAAATAAGGGCAACAGAACAACAAGGATTTACAGACCGCTTTCATCTTCGTTAGCTTTTAATAAAACTTATATAACGGACATTACAGACTAGCAAGATAAAAAAAGAATAAATTAATACTTTATTTGGACAAATAGAACAACAACTGTTCCTTACACAAACATTTTTTGTAGAGATTTTCTCATCGGCGGTAAGATTACGTTATTTTACCAAAATAATGTTTTATTTATGGGAACATAAGCCAGGAAAGTTTAGTGGCGCAGAGCTTCCTTGCAACCAATATTTGATGTCGTGGTAGCAAAATATAACGACCGCTCTCGACCGCTGCGCAAAGGGAGCCGCGCACCTCGATGATGCCCGAGTCGCACGAAGCAGGGCGGCGGCGCGGCGATCGAGAAACACCGGTTGCTGTATTTTTTATAGAGTATTTCAAAGTTTTAATTAAATAAATATAATTGAAATTACAAACCACTATTCAATTGCTTCTATGTTACAAAAATTAATATGAGTGCGTAGCGTCGGCGAGCGTAGGGCTGTTTGCAGCTAACAACGCGGCATTTTTCTTACTTTCAGCACTTTTATACCCGTTTTATCTTCTAAACGATACGTCCGATTCGAATAATTTAAAGAGCAATTTACACGTACATAATCAATCTTGCTTATGAAACTATTTAGTAGGATAAGGATTAATATTTATTTATTTATAAGGTTTATTATTACGATTCTTCCCGTGTTTTTATAGACTAATTTTAACAAAAAGCGGTTATTGTGACTTAATTATAATAGTCAGACTAATGGCCTCCCGGACTTTTTTGTGAATAATGATGAGTACTATGAAAACGTAGTAGGTACATTATTTTATTTATCATCAATAGTTTTTGCAGCGCACGCCAAATAATGACTTTTATTAGTAAATTTTTGATACCTTAAGTTACATCGTATCAATTTTCGTAGGTCTAAGTTATTTTGTTAATTAAATACTACTCATGTTAGTCGCTGATAATGTAGCTGTATATAGGTGAGTGAATTGTGAAGAGAAAGTGCCGAGCCGAGCAAAACGTTCATCTGATGGCATGTGCAACGTCCGCCCATAACAAATGCTGTGTCACCCAGAACATTTGTTTCCGTCTACACTGTGCCCGTCTATCTGAGGCATCAGTCCTTAAGTCTCATATGCCCAGTGATTACACTAGCTCTCAGTGCCCTACTCAAAAACAGGCGCCCCTACAAGACTTGCATGAGACCCGTAATGGCCTATGCTTGCGTCGCTTTCGCTCACGCAACGGGCAATCAATTAAAGAAGTTACAGAGCGTTCAAAATCGATTCCTGCGAACTGCCACCGGAGCCGGTTGGTACCAAGGCAACGTAGACCTTCACAGCGACTTTGAAATGCCCTTAATCTCTGACCGCCGTGTGGTGGCGGCTCGTTAAAAGAATACTACCACTCCATCTCATCCAATGGATCTCGTAAAAGGCGAGTAAGGAATTAAACTGCACTGTGCACCCAACAGCGCATGGTGGCGATGGGCTCACCACCTATCACACCAAGTGCATTATATTGTTTTGGTGAAACGTGGACTGTGGCAGTCATCTGTTTTTGCAGTGAGTGCCCAGTCTCTGACTACCCCTTATGGGATACAGTCGTGATCTTATGTATGTATGTTAATCTCTGAACACTTCAGAGAAATATCACGGCGGTTTTTCGAAAAAGCCGCGGTTCATCGAAACCCGCTGGTGGTTAAAGCAGGAAATTACCGATCTAATACAAAAGCGACCAAATCTCCATTCGCAGCCTCCCTCGGACGGTTATTAGACGACTTAAAATCATTTGAGATATTCGAATTCGCGCAAGCACGCAGCGAACGCGAAACAGTCCGAATTTCAAGGTTTTTGTAGGAGTTTATTTAAGTATTTATGTTTGATCCAAACCAAACCTGGCACGCGGGCCCTTGGCCCGTAAGCACAGTATCCGATGAAGCTATAAAAGCCAAAAAAGCTAACAGCAATGACATCACCGAAGTTAAATATATGAAAAACAGTAATGTTTGCACGTTACTGCTTTACACCACAAGCATCGCCGACAAATTTATTCACGTTGATTTTTAATTTGCATTAAAACAGAAACTTTATGATGAAACGAAGACTGTCTCAGTTCCATGGTTAGCATTGTTTAATAAAATAACGTTTGACCATCGTATCTAATGTTAAACGCTTATTAAGTCCTAGATTGTGACAAAGTTGCCTAGATGGCATTATCTTGCGACCATCGTACGCTTTGACGGCCATCTTTAAAAGTTGCATTTCTACTGCGGGCGCGTCTCCTCATCATTATTGAAGATAAAATAGACGCACTAACTTCTCTGCACATGTAACAGAAGCAAATCTTATGCGATAAGGTCAGACGATGTCAGATCAGGTGTGCGGCAGATTTAAACCACGGCATTCGAACCACGGACCCACGACTCAACGGACAGGTATGCTGGCCGCGTGGCATAGCGGTAATAGTACCAGACTTCTATATAAGTTGATGGTTTTCAGGTCTGGTCGTGTTGTGATTGTCCCCGTATCTCTGAAACTACATCCTAGCCTACCTGCAATATTAGCGCATAGGCGTTACGTAGGGCGCGCGTAGATCATGGGGGGGATACTGTGTTACTGTGGTTGGTTTCGTGATCGGTTTCATTTGATCCCATTAACCAATGGAGAGCTCCATACGCCAAAATGAAGCTAATTCACACGATCACGAAACCAATCAGAGTTACACAGTAGACCCCCAGGATGAGTGAGTGACTGGTTTGCGCGTACACTTGTGGCACTGTGATATCTCCTAAACAATTGATAACCGACAGTATTTAGATGTTGTTCGTTTAGGAGGACATCTTATGCAGACCACTGAGTCATTGGGAAATAACCGAAATAGGTCATGGTCGTAATCGAGCTGGACGTCATCACGGGATTTCTTTAAGGTTTTTAAAATTCTGCTATCGGTATAGTAATATCGTACCTCCATTCTCGCTCTATAAGTCAATAAAGGCCCAAGTAAATAAGTTTTGTAATAAAGCTATTTATACTCGAGCGTGAGGCAATCAGTGTGAATTGATTCATTTAAGTTCTCCACAACCAATATTTAGCACGTTAGAAATATAAGGACATGGCTTAATATAAATTATAACATTTATTTTTTAAATAAAAGATGGCACGCCATTCAGATTATCTTTTGAATCCTGCCATTTGTATTTTTTAAGCAAGTGTGAGTCCGTTGTAAGAGGAAGTTGTTAGAACCAAGAATGGTTCCTATGCAGGAATTCATCTAGATAGGTACCATCGCACTGCCAGTTATTCTGTCGTCAAGCAGTAGTGTGCAAGCGTTATACTGTGTTTCGGTCTGAAGGGCAATGTTAGCTAGTGTAATTACTGGGTATGGTAGTTAAGAACCGATGACGAACACGCAGAAATGTTCAGGGTGACAAAGCCTTTGTTATGAACAGACGTTGCACTATCGGGTGAACGAATTGCTCTTGTAGTACTTTCTTACCTAAAAAAAATTACTTGAGGAAAAAATTTTTTTTTAATGGAAGAGGGGGCAAACGAGCAAGTGGCGCACCTGATGGTAAGTGATCAACGCCGCCCATGAACATCTACAATAGCAGAGGAATAGCAGATGCGTTGCCGGCCTTTGAGAAAGGAATAGGCTCTTTTCTTGAAGGTCCCTAAATCGTATCGGTCCGGTAAAGCCGCTGGCGGCAGCAGATTCAATAAAGTGCTTGTGCTTGGCAGAAAATTCCGCGAAAGACGCACTGTGTTACGTTACGGAAATATCCGACGCTCATTCAATTATGATTAAAGACTTCTCTACGATAAAAAATACAATAAATAGCCGTGTGGTGGCGGTTCGTTAAAAGAATACTACCACTCCATCTCATCCGTTGGATCTCGTAAAAGGCGAGTAAGGAATTAAACTGCACTGTGCACCCGACATCGCATGGTGGCGATGGGCTCACCACCTATCACACCAAGTGCATTATATTGTTTTGGTGAAACGTGGATTGTGGCAGTCATCTGTTTTTGCAGTGAGTGCTCAGTCTCTGACTACCCCTTATGGGATACAGTCGTGATCTTATGTATGTATGTATGTAAAAAATACACTAATTCTATTTTAGCATTGTGTTATAAGATAAACGTGACCTACGTGATTACGTCTCTTTGTATGCCGCTCAGAAATGTTAACAAATACTTTAGCGTTACGATCATTATCATCATCATCATCATTTCAGCCTATCTTAGTCCACTGTTGAACATAGGCCTCCCCCATAGATTGCCACAAAGCACGGTCCTGAGCCACCTGCATCCATCGACTTCCCGCAAAAGTGGGGATTTTGCCTTAGTTGCCACGCTTTGCAGGCGGGTTGGCAACCGCAGTTTATTTGTTTTGATGTTCCAGGAAGACGCTGCTGCCCGTCTCTTGGTTTTAAATTTCCCTCTGTCGACTTTTACGACACTCACGGGACGAGATGGGGTGGTAGATTATCTTATGCCGCTACCACACGGGAAGATGTATATCACGATAATTATATTTAGGTTAATTATAGTAAGAATAAATTTTTATTATAACTCTATTAATATATTTTGAGTAATATTAATTTAGTATTCCATATCAGCTCTACCATATTAACCCTCCGCAACTCACGGGGTCAATATAAACGTAACCTTTTCTCGAAAGCTTTCGAACCATTCATTCATTCAATTCATTATTATTCTTCTGAAAACCGCTTCTCAGTCCCTGTCCTTGTTTATTTTATATAAGTCATGTTGTCTGTTTGTATTGTATGTTATAATTTATCGGTTGGAAAATAGTTTTTTTTTATAGGAGAAACTTCACGGTGAAAGCATTTGTTATTAGTAGACTAGGTGAACGATTTACTTTCGTACATAATTTACTTGATTAATAATTTGTGACTAAAATAAAAAAAATATGTAATAATTATTTAAGATTTACGAAAAATAATGCCCATAAGTAAAGCAGTGTACCCGGAATATTTCTGTGTGTGTGTGAGACATCGATTCTTGAGTCACATATGCTCAGTAATTACACTAGCTGTCAGTGTTTAGACTGAAACACAGTATTGCTTGCACACTACTGCCCCACGGTAATAACTGACCCGACGGTGATACCCGACGATGGTACCCAAATAGACAGGATTCTCGCCAAGAAATCCTACCTACTAATAAATATTAAATCTACGATTCTTGAAGACGTTTTGGCAGAATCGTTGGTCCTCCAAGCACTTAGCACTGTGCTTGTCGATTATTTCTCCCAACGGCCCAATTTTATAAAATACCAGCTTGCCCCGCGGTTTTACCCGCGTAAAAAGCCGACCGCGATGGTCAGTAAAGGTCTCGTCACAATCGCACCTCGCACCCAGGTTCACGGGGGGACTGAGGTGACAGATGTCCCGATGTCAGCTTTTAATTATTATTTTTGGTCCGATCTACGCAAAATGAACTTACAGTATCTTGAAGTCTTGCAGTGGTATGCTTGGTTTTCAATATTTTTTTTTAATTATAGGAAAATGTATATATTTATATGTATATATATATATGTATATATATATATATATATATATATATATATATATATATATATATATATATTTATATTTATATCGGGTCGGGTTATAAATAGTTTAAAAATTAAAAAATTAAACGCGATAAAATCCGTAAAAGTAGTTTTATTAAATGCGCGTAAATATAAGAAATCAGTACCGCATATACTTTCATAAGCATTACGAGTAAGTAAAAAGCTGTTATTTTGTTATTACAAACAGACACTTCGCACATGACTTTTAGATAAAGCTTTTGACTTTTGGATAACATTTTTAGCTATGATTATGACATGATATGCTGAAGGAAATAAAGTTTATTTATTAAGGTCAAATGAAAACTGAGATAAGAAACTTTTCATTTCAATAATTGAAAATTGTCTTTCATTTATTGAAAATTCATTTATTTCTTACTAGCTGATGCCCGCGACTTCGTGCGCATGGGTATAGGTTTTTTAAACGTCCCGAAGTAACTGTTTGATTTCCCGGAGTTAAAAGTATTCTATGTCCGTCTCTAGGCTGCAAGCTATCTCTTTACCGAATTTCGTTAAGATCGGTTCAGCGGTTGAACCGCGAAAAGGTTACAAACAGACAGAGTGACAGAGAGAGTTACTTTCGCATTTATATTATTAGTATGGATGGTCGAAATAAGAACACAGGGCGACCACTAGTACATATAGATAGATATATTTACGGCATATGAAATGAAGCCGAAGTTAAAAAGTCTGCGTTCAAACGCTACACTTTACACGATGCAACACCCAATAAATCTATCAAGTTTCTACAGCTTTTAATTTATCCTCCCCTATCTGTTTATGCTTCGCACTTGGAATCGGGTTAACAACTCCCAGAGTGAATAGTGTGGTCAGTATTTTTAATTTACTGGCCGCACTTTCGTTAACCTCCGAGCGGGCAATATACCTGCCCATGGAGCCGTGGGCCCTTTGCACAAATCGCCGCCGATATTACTATTTCTGTCATATGCATTTAGTTATTGACAATGTGCTTAAATTATTGGTCAGTGCCATTAGGAAGTGAAATAAATAAAAAAGGAAAATTGTCAAAAATATTGTATTTACTAAAAATTACTGGTGGTAAGATTCCTATGCAGGAGTCTGTCTAGGTATGTACCAACCCCAGGGCCAGTTATTCTGCCGTGAAGCAGTAGTGTGCAAAAATTACTGTGTTTCGGTTTGAAGGGCACTGTGAGCTAGCGTAATCACTAAAAAAATTATGATGTCAAGCCGTGGTAGCACAGGGGCTAGGAGCTCGCTTAAAATTTCATAGAACGCGAGTGACCTGGGTTCGATTCCCGGTGCCGGCACCACTAAAATTGTTAATTGCAATTGTATTTGCTGATTTACCACGTGCTCGGCGGTGAAGGAAAACATCGTGAACAAACATGTTGCATGTCTGAGAAATAAAAAAATATTTCGAAGACATGTGCAGTCCGCCAACCCGCATTGGAGCAGCGTGGCGGATGCTTCCTAGCTCCAAAACGCTCTCAAAAATGAGAGGAGGCCTGCGCTCAGCAGTAGGACATTTATAGGCTGAAACTTTACTTTTACTTTTATGATGTCAAGTTAGCGCTTGTTATGATCTGGTATTTTTTATCTTCTTCTTTATCTAAAGAATACAGTACGCAGCAAAAATAAGATGCAATTTCTGCACCGACATTTTAATTTCATCGGTATTTTTTTATCAAACGATTCCTACACTGCCATTTCACCTGTATCAATAGTGCGTTTTACAGATATAAATTTCACATGCACAACACAACCAGACCCGAAAACCAACGATTTGTGTTTTTGCACAGATCTTCGTACTAGGCCACGCGGTAGTCGCGACTACATCGTTTTAGACGTGGCCGTGTGGTGGCGGCTCGTTAAAGAATACTACCACTCCATCTCATCCAATGGATCTCGTAAAAGGCGAGTAAGGAATTAAACTGCACTGTGCACCCAACAGCGCATGGTGGCGATGGGCTCACCACCTATCACACCAAGTGCATTATATTGTTTTGGTGACGTGGATTGTGGCAGTCATCTGTTTTTGCAGTGAGTGCCCAGTCTCTGACTACCCCTTACGGGATACAGTCGTGATCTTATGTATGTATATTATTAGGCACACCTTTTTGATTAGGCACTGAGAGAAGAGGGCAGGTCATGACTTCAAGGTGGCTAGTTTACACTACCCCGCGATATTAGCTTATTAAAGAATACATAAATACTTACATACATAGAAGTGGGTGTTATTCTACTCTGCCGGACACCCATCGGCCTATATATATTGAACAATAATATCCGGTTGAAGCGCACAAGGCTTCTAGTCTGGATATCATCACAAACCAAACGTTGTGCGGTAACGACATTATCATTATTGTAGGAGATAAGCCAGGCATGTACAACATAAGACACTGCTCAAAAATTAAACGCTACGGCTTAAGAGATCGATAGTTACCTCAAAGTTAGATAACGGTGCACCAAAAATAAGAATTTGTTATAAAAATAAACAAACTTTTACCAAGTCTTGCAGAACACGCCTCGATCAGGGAATTAAAGATAAAAGCAGTCATTGTCATTCCTACCTTCAACATCTAAAATGCTTTGGTTTTCAATTTAAACAAGTGCTGAGTAAACAGAATTAGAATTCGTAGCTAACGCTTAAAGATAAAGAAGGCATGGGGGCGGGAGATATTAATTATTATTCACTTCGCATAAGAGAAAAAAGAGAAAAAAATCATAATCATGGGTTTTATTCTGATAATGAATAGGTATAACATGTCAAGGCTAATAACAGAATTACTCTTGAATATTGGTAAACTATTTGACATTGACCCACTAAACTAATTCAACAATACATCCATAATCAATATGAGTTAACAACTAAAAATGTAATGGAACACAAAATCTACATAGATAGATATACTGCAAGAACTATTATAACTTTTAAATGGTACGCTTTCTAGAAATAAAGATTCCGTGAAGACCACCTAATCAACAGCAGTACTTACGCACCTTAAAATTATGTTAAACATTTTCAAATTTTGTTACAGATACTCATCGAAAAAATGGAAGAGAAAAAGCTAGTGACGCTGCTGGTACTGAATTACCTGTTCGCCTTCATAACAGCTGATTTCACCGCGAACTGTCCCCAAGAATGCAAGTGTGTGTGGGCGAGCGGCAACAAGCAGGCTGACTGCTCCGAATCAAGCTTTCACGACATTCCCAAGACTTTGAGCGCCGAAATACAAATACTCGACCTAACGGGCAACGAATTATACGAAATAACGAGGCACGCTTTCGAAGACGTCCGACTGATTAATTTGAAGAAACTAATTTTAAGAGAATGTAAGCTAATAACCATACACAAAAACGGCCTGAGCGGCCTCGCTATTATGATCGAATTAGATCTGTCGAAAAACGATCTAAAAACACTACACGCCGACACGTTTAGAGAGACGTCGAAAATACGATGGATTTTACTAAATGACAACCAGATTGAAAAATTAGAAGATGGGCTGTTTAATAACTTGCCATTTTTGCAGAAGGTCGACTTAAGTAATAACCGAATAGTTCAATTGGGTATGAAAACGTTCATCAATGTGCCGAAACTAAATATTCTGAGGCTCGACGGCAACAAATTGGAGCACTTGAAAATCGATACATTGAGTGCCCTCACATCGTTGTCGAATTTGGACGTCCACGATAATCCCTGGCGATGTGATTGTTATCTGCAACCGTTCCGTAATTGGGTGATGAGTAAAAATCTATACACTTCACCTATTGCTTGTAGTGAACCGGCTAAAGTTCACGGTAAACTATGGAAGGAGCTGGATTCTAGCGACTTTGCTTGCCGGCCAAGCATCGTGTATCCTTCCGCGAAAACTACTCTCAGATCTTCGGATACAAATGTAACACTTTCTTGCCAAGTTAATGGCAACCCTCTGCCAGAAGTGAATTGGGTACTGAATGCTCAAATTATCGACGGCACGTACAGATATCAAGGCGAAGTTAAATATTATATTGCACAGAGCAATTCTGAGAACAGCAAATGGGTTAATTTGACAATTATCGATGCTGGGTCGACAGATAACGGTGAATATTTATGTGTAGCCAAGAACAATGGTGGAGTGGAGGAGCAAAGCCTGACTTTAGCTATAGCACCCACCACACCAGGAATTGTCGTTCCGCCGGGCATGGATAATAACATGTTACCAGTTTTAATAGGCATTTCGTGCGCGGCTGCTATTTTATTAATTCTTCTGGTAATTCTTTGCTACTGCTGCTGTCGTAGGAGAAGTTCAGAAAAGAAGAAAGGTGATGCGTCTAATGGCGAAGCGCTGATAGAAGGTTCGGTGATACCAGAAATGGAGAAAAGTTTGATAACAGCAGTTAATCCTGTGACTAAGCCCCCGAGGAGGTATGACATGCCACCTTCAATCACAAGTGGAGCCACGGAGATGTCAGAACTAAACAAAACGCTTTTGGACAACGATTCTGTTTTTGGTAAGATTCTCTTTATTTTTTGTTCTTATACATATAGTAATATGCTCAGCAGTTTAATTTATAAAAGAAATATTTATGTGGCCTATTGGAGCCGTAGGTCCTAAGCTTAACTAATATGTCATACAAACATTTGTCCCGTGCGAAATTCACACGAGCAACCAATTGCGCAGCAACCAATTGCGCAGCAACCAATTGCGCAGCAACCAATTGCGCAGTAACCAATCGCTTAGCCACTGCACCAAACAGACCGACAATATCAATAAACACAACTAACAGATTATTTGTCTTTTGATATGGATCTGTTGTTATATTCCTTGCGTTTATGACATTATCATATTGTTTCGGCGTCACATCGGATACAAGAAAGTGGCGACGAGTGAGAACACCTGTATTATCTTTATAACACACACTATGTACAATGCAGATGTCACCTTCAGATACTTACCTGCAACGTTTACGCTTAAGCACCAATGCATTTCAATGCATTGCAGACTATGTAGGTTCTACGATTCGTTGTGGTAGCGGGTATCCCGTGGGTGTCGTAATAGTCGACAGTGGAAAATTAAAACCAGGAAATGGGCAGCAACATCTTCCTGGAACATCTGAATAAATAAACTGCGGTTGCCAACCCGCCTGCCAAGCGTGGCAACTATGGCAAAATCCCTCCAATATGAGAGCTACAAACTTTTGTGGCTATCTATGGGGGAGGCCTACGTTCAGCAGTGGACTTGTGATAGGCTGAAACGACGACGACGACAATTCATTGTTGCAAAGAAGAGAAACGTTAATACTCGTAAGTTAGGATGACGTTATCATTAACATATTATATTAAAATCAACATATTATATTAACATATTAAAATAATTTGTTAAAGTTTTTAAAAAGAACTTATTATTTTCGACTTATAAGTACTAAAGTACTTATAAGTCGAAAATAATAAGTTTTATAATAGCACGACAATAAACTGAACTAACATTAAAACTCTTTTACAGCTCACAACGACGATGAAAAACGTTCTCTGGATTTCGAGCAACAGACAAAACGATCACATGATGCTCTTAACGTAGAATATGGACGCAACGATGGACGTGCATACCCCCCAGATCTCCTCTCGTTCCCAGCAAGGGCAGCTCAGATATCTCCTGCAGCAAGCAACGCGTCAACTGTACCCGACACTAGTCGGTTGCAAATAAATCCTGTCAGCCCGATACACTCTCCAATTTATGGCGTGGCTACCAATCAAAATCTGTTTAGGACTCTACCATATTCCCGTTCTCAATCTCCATTTACGGCACCAATAACACCTCCAAACATTCCACCAAGGCAAGGGTATGTGACCATACCAAGAAGACCTAGAGTACCCAGCTGGTCAAGTACAGCCAGCACTCAAATTCTCCCCAGTACTGAAGCACAAGAACCCTTATATGATAATCTTGGATTAAGGACCACAGCTGACGGCAGTTCAGTGCTTTCTTTGAATAAAACTGGACTAGAACAACAGTTTTCTCCAATGAGGAATAGACCTCTGCCAGCAACACCTGCAGTATATCCGAATCCACATCAATTATACTATGCACCTATTGAAGAACAAGAGCCGGCTCCTTCGCCAGTTCCACCTATGTTCGTACCTAATAGAAACAGCATTAGTTCGCAACTATCTACGCAGCTGTCGACGCCCGGGCCTCAAGAGCCTGTGAATCAACGTATGAGTTGGACAGCAAAGAGCACGTCAACACCACAGCCCGAGCCCAGAAAAGTTTTGTTTACCAATTCAGATAACAGGAACTCAGACGCTCAATCTCATGTTTCTGAAAGCAACACTTTGAATCGCAAGGGCAAACCTGAAACTGGGTCACTAAGAAAAAATTTCAGAACAGATAGCAAAGAAGAACCAACTTCGCCATCTAAAGATGAAACGAGAAAGACCGAAAGCAATGTTTCATTGAATCAATCGGGGACTTTAGGGAGAAGTGGAAAGATTCCACCAAGGCCGCCACCTAAGCCTAAGAAAAAGCCAACCACCGAAGTGAATCCCAACGAACCTTTATTCGAAGACGAAGGTGAGGACGGTACGGAAGTGTAGTAGTTTGAATCGTGTGAAATTAAAACTACCAAGTGCCAATGAGCTTTTAGTGATAACGTCACAGTGCAGTGATACCAATGACCTCAGGAAAGTGCAATCGGATAATTTGTTTTGCGGTGCTCGTGTACATAAATCTCGTGCTAGATTTTTTACTATTGCGTACAAGAATATTACGGACCATTTGCAAGTTTTAATGTAAGTTTAACGTTGTTAGCGTAACATGCCATGTGAGCGAAGTATAAACATATGACCTTGTACACCTTATGTTACATATTTTAAGTATTTATTATTTGTGGTACTGTTGTTTTAAGGCAGTTTTATAGTAGCTGTTCATAACTTGCCAGTTGCATCGGGATATCTGCGTCATTTTCAAGACTGACTATTCTAAATTGATTTTCATTCATGACATTCCTTAAACAGCATTAGCAGTGTTCACTGCATTATTATTATCATTATATTTTCATAGAGATGCTAGATGGTTTCTAACACTAGATAGTGATTTGGAAGACTGAAACGAGATTGTAAATCGCTTTTGCACTATTGATTACGTCAATAGTTCACGTTAAGCTGATTGGATTCGTTCTTCTGATAACTAGAAATGAAATCACACATGTTGTAAACAAAATTGATCTCATGAAGCAATGTTTATTGCAAACGAAAATTGTATAAACGTTGTCATTAAATTTTTAGCCTTGAAATCACAGTGTTTGTTCTATTAGGAAATTAAACTACAATATGTGTGATCTTCATCATTATCGTCTATTTCTAAAATATTTAACTTCCTTTCTTCTAAGTTAATATTATTTTAGGTGGCATTTCGAAGTGCTTTATTTAGAGCAAAAATGAATTCTTGTGTATGATTGTAGTTTTGATTACAGACTTCATCAATGTTTGTTCTTCTCAGAAAGAGTTTACTTAGATTGCCCTGTAGGCTCGATTGTATCTAATTTCAATAGTGAATATAGTTCCTAAAATGACAATTGTTTTACGATACTGTAATATAAGTCGGTCTTTTAACAGTTTGAAGGTTTGATGTTAAGAAATATCAATTTTATACGTTTTCTTCTCTAGTTGTGTAATACTTTCTTTAATAATTTGATTCAGTTCCACAGTTAAGAAAGATTTTAGCAATTATCTAAAGATATCATGATCGTCAGATTCACACCCAATTAATTTTAAATGTGCAAGTCAATATTGCAAAGAATTTTAAATTTGTGTTAAGACTTGTGCCGGTGCTAATTTTTTAAATGCATTTTCATTTTTATCTATTTATTTATTAACAGCACCCTGTATTTATATTCAATTGCACAAATCACTACGTATTTTAAATAAGACAATCTATGAAGTGATAATTTTAATTATAATGTATCAACCTTTAGCGTGTATCGTTTTTAAAGACTAGACGTTTTTGGTGTCGTTTTACCGAGTCTGGAAGTTTATATAACGTGTATTCTTCGTAATTTTGTATTTTATGTTTTACATCATTAAATAAGTAATATAGAAATTGGAAGTTATCATTAGACAGTTTACTTGCAATTCATACGGCGTATCCGACAGTTTTGCTTGTTCCGTATGTTTTATTCCACGTTTATGATGTCGCGGAATGTACAATGTACGATATTTTTACAATTTTACTGTAGACATCCACTTTTTTTTATATAGTTTTTAAGCGCTATGTGTACATACATATTATTGAAACTGATTAAAGCTATATTTCAGTAAAACGTGTCGTTTCATTCACTTCGTAGAACCCAATTATATTTGCACTAATAGATGAAGTTAATCTGCTGGCAATCTAGAAAGAATGGCAATAACTATAAAAACGATAAACTAACATACAATAACACACACACATAATTGCAGTAATATTTTTTTGATAGCAATCGTAAACTTTTTGCCAGTTTCAAAATAGCAAAGCAGACAAGTTCAATCTCAGTTTTTTTTTAATTTGATAATGTGACGAAACGAGCAAAACGTTGTCCCGATGGTTAGTGCATCGCCAAATGCTGTATCACCCAGACCATTTCTGTGTGACACCACACTGCGCCCTTGACACTGAGATGTCAGTTCTTAAGTCTCATATGCCCAGTGATTACGCTAGCTCTCAGTTCCCCTCCAACCCGAAACACAGTAATGTTTGCACACTACTGCTTCACGGCAGAACAACTGGCCCTGGGGTGGTACCTACGTAGACGGATTCCTGCATAGGAATCCTACCACCAGTAAATTAATTATACATCGACAGTGAACTGATAGTTCACTTTTACTGAAAAAATACGATTTCCAATAACTGTTCACTTTTACGAGCACATGCTGCATAATTAACTATGTCAATTAAACATTAAAACTCGAAATATACATAAACAAGCCGTGTGAAGTCGTGGGACACCACGTAGAAACGAAGCTTATTACGCTATTTGACAATTATTAATTATTTTAAAAACTGTGTTCAAAGTATTTTGGAAATTTGCCTGTAAGTGTTATTTAAATAACTATTATCTTATCACTGTTATTTAATTTACAATAATTTATTTAAGTATGTTTTTTTTATAGTAGTAATGTTTGCACACTACTGCTTCACGGCAGAATAACTGGCCCTGGGGTGGTACCTACCTAGACGGATAATAAATCTTTCTTTACTTATAGATCTAGCGACATCTTTGTCGCCACATGAGAAGCTCAAGAAATATTTCATACATTCCATAATCGCGCTATGAAAGTTCAACTATATATACAACATCTAAATATTACTAGTCGGAGTAGATGTCCTCCCCAGATCAGACCAATCGTTCTGGCGGGTAGCTACCCTTTTCATTGGCAATATCATCCGCCAAATAGGCTGCAGGAAAACCTATGAGAAGTTTATTTTCTATATTGTCTATTTAAAATAACATAATAAGAAAATAAAAATCACCCCAAAATGAGAGCTACCAACCATTGTTGCATCTGATCAGAGATGATCTGATGAGAGATCAGAGACTGGGCATTCACTGCAAAAACAGATGACTGCCACAATCCGCGTTTCACCAAAACAATATAATGCACTTGGTGTGATAGGTGGTAAGCCCATCGCCACCATGCGCTGTTGGGTGCACAGTGCAGTTTAATTCCTTACTCGCCTTTTACGAGATCCATTGGATGAGATGGAGTGGAAGTATTCTTTTAACGAGCCGCCACCACACGGCAAACAAACTCAATATTTGTCCGTACAGACTTACCTTAGTAATGTACGGAACGGTCTCCAAGCCAGTTAAAGTCGCATTTGTCCTTATTCTACTTTTAATATTGCACTACACATATCCGAATTCTGCAACAAAATAACAATAACACATTGTAGTCGATTGCAGAATGAAAGCAACACCGCGTGTACCGCAGGGTGCAGGTGCCGCAGCTTAGTATGATTTATTTAAAGCGTAGGGTGTTGGCGCCGCTCCAATAGAATCACAATTGCTTCCTGCAATGCAAGGAGATAACATATTAGATATCATGGTTTTAAAAATAAAATATTAATAAAGTCTAAAATTTGTCATGATTACTGGTGCTGGGCCAGTTATTTTGCCGTGAAGCTGTAGTGTGCAAACATTACTGTGTTTCGGTCTGAAGGACACTGTCACATATGCCCGGTGTAATCGTAAATATGTATTACCTAATCACCGGACATCAGGCCACCAGATCAGATCACCAGGCGTCACTCCGTAATGTTCTAGGGAGCAATTACATTTTTCTTGCATAAACGTTGAACCCAGAACTCGCGGCGATAAAGTCAGTTACCCTGTTCACAAGGTCACGCGGTCGTAAAATCTTTGCAATGGTCCGATCTATTTTGTTCCATTTTATTTTCCTTATTTTTTTAAATCGTTTCCTTCTCTAAAGATCCTGCATCGTACGTGCTTTTAGACCTATACTGCTATTTCTTCCGTACGTGATTCGACACGAGTTACCTGGGTTCGATCCCCGGTGACAGCACCTCTAATACTGTTCTACAATTTTAAGTGCTGATTTACCACGTGCTTAGCGGTGAAGGAAAACTTCGTGAGGAAACCTGCATGTCCGAGGAATAGAAATATTTCGATGACATGTGAAGTCCGCCAACCCGCATTGGAGCAGCGTGGCGGATTCTTCCTAGCTCCAAAACCCTCTCAGAAATTAGAGGAGGCCTGTGCTCAGCAGTGGGACATTTATAGGCTGAAACTTTACTTTACTTTTTACTTTTACACTGGTTCGCAAAAAAAGACTGTCCTGGGAAGAACCAGCAAGAAATACTGGGTTTCTTTTTGTCTTTTTAAAAATAATGAACAATTGCATTATTTTAAAGATATAGAAATAACTTGGCAGCGATCACCTCATTCCTAGGGGTTATCATCATCCATGTATTCTTAATATTGTAAATATCCTTTTTATGAAGCTTTTGTTTAATAAAAAAATTGAACTTTTTGATTGAAAGACTTTGTGCGCTTTCTGCTATTTTGTTGTAAAAACAGTGCCCCATCAAAGATTTACTGACCCTGTGAAGTCGAATAACTGGCATTATTAAAATGTACTTGATCCTGGCATTTACATTAAGAACATAATTTTTTTAGTAAACTGTTTTATGTTATTCTTCACATAATTATTTTTATTACGAGTATTATAATTACTGCCGACTGAGCCGATAGTTTTTGTTATTCGATAAAGTGACGTGACATGCAAAACGATCACCTGATGGTAAGTGCAACGTCTGCCCATAACCAATGCTGTGCCACCCAGAATATTTCTGTGTCGCACCACACTGCGCTCGTCACCCCTACAGATCAGTTGGTCAGTCTCGCATGCCCAGTAATTACACTAGATCTCAGTGTCACTAATATTTGCACTCAACTGCTTCACGGCAGAACAACAGAACCTTGCGGCGGTACCTACCTAGACGGATGCTTGAATAGAATCCTACCAATCCTATCTTGATTTCTAAACGAAGTCAAAAAACCCAAGTCTGTACAAGACTTAAATTATCAATGTGTCTGGTACGCACTTTTATTTTTCATTTTAATTTTTTTTAAATACTGTGACGCTGTGAGGTGAACACTAGGATTTCTCTTGTATCGCGAACGTAGACTGATGATGAAGAAAACTTGTGGTAAACCGATAATTAAAATTATCAATGTGTCTGGTACGCACTTTTATTTTTCATTTTTATTTTTTTTTAAAATACTGTGACGCTGTGAGGTGAACACTAGGATTTCTCTTGTATCGCGAACGTAGACTGATGATGAAGGAAACTTGTGGTAAACCGATAATTAAAATTATCAATGTGTCTGGTACGCACTTTTATTTTTCATTTTTATTTTTTTTATAATACTGTGACGCTGTGAGGTGAACACTAGGATTTCTCTTGTATCGCGAACGTAGACTGATGATGAAGAAAACTTGTGGTAAACCGATAATTAAAATTATCAATGTGTCTGGTACGCACTTTTATTTTTCATTTTTATTTTTTTTATAATACTGTGACGCTGTGAGGTGAACACTAGGATTTCTCTTGTATCGCGAACATAGACTGATGATGAAGAAAACTTGTGGTAAACCGATAATTAAAATTATCAATGTGTCTGGTACGCACTTTTATTTTTCATTTTTATTTTTTTTATAATACTGTGACGCTGTGAGGTGAACACTAGGATTTCTCTTGTATCGCGAACGTAGACTGATGATGAAGAAAACTTGTGGTAAACCGATAATTAAAATTATCAATGTGTCTGGTACGCACTTCTATTTTTCATTTTAATTTTTTTTAAATACTGTGACGCTGTGAGGTGAACACTAGGATTTCTCTTGTATCGCGAACGTAGACTGATGATGAAGAAAACTTGTGGTAAACCGATAATTAAAATTATCAATGTGTCTGGTACGCACTTTTATTTTTCATTTTTATTTTTTTTATAATACTGTGACGCTGTGAGGTGAACACTAGGATTTCTCTTGTATCGCGAACGTAGACTGATGATGAAGAAAACTTGTGGTAAACCGATAATTAAAATTATCAATGTGTCTGGTACGCACTTTTATTTTTCATTTTTATTTTTTTTATAATACTGTGACGCTGCGAGGCGAACACTGGGATTTCTCTTGTATCGCGAACGTAGACTGATGATGAAGACTTGTGGTAAACCGATAATTAATTCTTTGTTACAAAGGTCGTTTCTTATTCAACTTTGGTCGTAAACTTCGAAGTGGTCTCTCCTTTTACCGAAACGAGTCGGCATACTTTCGCCTCGAATAATTATGAATCCTCATTAACGCTTTCAACAGCGCCCTTTGTTTTTAGAAGCTTTAATTTGAGAACTGTGTCCAACAGCGCGCTCGTAAATTTAAAAAGCGTGTTGAAAATTAAGAACAAAAGAAAAAGGTCTTTGACCTATTAACACTAGAACAACAAATTGGTAGTACATACATAAGATCACGACTGTATCCCATAAGGGGTAGTCAGAGACTGGGCACTCACTGCAAAAACAGATGACTGCCACAATCCACGTTTCACCAAAACAATATAATGCACTTGGTGTGATAGGCGGTGAGCCCATCGCCACCATGCGCTGTTGGGTGCACAGTGCAGTTTAATTCCTTACTCGCCTTTTACGAGATCCATTGGATGAGATGGAGTGGTAGTATTCTTTTAACGAGCCGCCACCACACGGCCCAATTGGTAGTAACTGACTTTTTTGTTTTAATGAATCAAAAAGTAATCAAATAGTAAAATCAAATAGTATCGTAAAAGTCGACAGAGAGAAAATGAAAACCAGAAGATGGGCAACAGCATCTTCCTGGAACATCTCAGTAAATAAACTGCGGCCAACCGGTTGCAAAATCGATCCAAAATGAGAGACTTGCGTCGCACTGGGATTTCTCCTGTATGGTGGATGCGTTTTGCAGATATATACCACTACCTTACCAGGGACAACTATCTGTATACCATTAAATAATTATCCTATTAACAAAGTAAAGTAATATCCTTATGTCCCACTGCACAGGCCTTCTCGCATTTCTTAGAGGGTTTTGAAGAATATATAGAATTATGGAATATAGAGAATATATGGGAATAGTCCGCCACGCTGTTACAATGCGGGTTTATATGTCCTCGAAATATTTCTATTCCTCGGATATGCAGGTTTCCTCAATATGTTTTCCTTCACAGCACGTGGTATCTCATCGTGGTACATCAGCACTTAAAATTGTAGAATAATTTTATAGGTGCTGTCACCATACATAAGATCACGACTGTATCCCATAAGGGGTAGTCAGAGACTGGGCACTCACTGCAAAAACAGATGACTGCTACAACCCACGTTTCACCAAAACAATATAATGTACTTGGTGTGATAGGTGGTGAGCCCATCGCCACCATGCGCTGGTGGGTGCACAGTGCAGTTTAATTCCTTACTTGCCTTTTACGAGATCCATTGGATGAGATGGAGTGGTAGTATTCTTTTAACGAGTCGCCACCACACGGCTAAATATCACACACACATTTTGTGTTACCAGACGCGAAATCCGTCAATTAAGAGTTTTCGCAAAAATGTTTGCTCCGGCTGGGACTCGAACCCCGGACCGTAACAGTAAGTTGCTCTACCACTAGGCCAAGCGGTCGGTCATTGTTCTCAAGCTAAATCATAAGCGGAGCTTGTTCCCAATAAAAGCGACATAGTTAAACCTCATCTACGTGAAACGGGTTTCATAATTAAATCCGTTACTAACTGTGGTAAACTAACAGATAAGCTGCGCGGGGAAGCCTCTCAGTTAATACTCTATTTTAATCTTTAGTTGAACTCAATTACATACATACATACATAAGATCACGACTGTATCCCGTAAGGAGTAGTCAAAACTGGGCACTCACTGCAATAACAGATGACTGCCACAATCCACGTTTCACCAAAACAATAAAATGTACTTGGTGTGATAGGCGGTGAGCCCATCGCCACCATGCGCTGTTGGGTGCACAGTGCAGTTTAATTCCTTACTCGCCTTTTACGAGATCCATTGGATGAGATGGAGTGCTAGTATCCTTTTAACGAGCCGCCACCACACCACACCACACGTTCTGGCACCGGGGATATGAAATTAAATTAAAGGCGAGCATCCGGCCCCTGAGCTACCACGGCTCAAACCCATTATCCCAAGCGGGAATAGAATCCGTGACCCGTGGGCAACCGCGCAGTTGACGCAGTGGGTGAGCAACCGCGATGCTAACCGCTAAGCCACTGCGTCAACTGAGCCGACAAAAAATGTACATATTTTCGTCAGCGGCGAATACTGAATACTGTCGGAAACTAACAACTGCGCAGGAGATATTATATGCATTATACTACTCTATTTGCGCATACACCACTAGTGTATGCGCAAATAGAGCCACCCACTCGTCCCGTCCTACCCACTCCCGATGTAACGCTCATGCGATAACATTAAATACAGTATCAGAAACACGAGGACAATCACACAACAACCAGACTCGAAAACTAACCAAGCAAATATATGTACTTGGTCTGGGATTCGAAACTTAAGAAAAAGAAAGAGAGAAAGAAAAATTTTTTATTCAATACTACAACACAACATACATTACAATTCAAAAAAATAAGATAACAATAAAATACGACGTATTACATTTACAGACGTACGTTGGGTTGTAGCAACGAAAAGGCTGTCGACTCGGCATAATGCTATGGCAGAGTTGCCACAGCGCTGTTATTCTGTCGATGCCTCAGGTTTAACGAGCAGTTTCCGGACATATTGTTAAACGACTTAGTTTAATTTAAAAGAAATAAATATGCGCACATGTACACGGATACACACACACACACACACACATATACATATATATACATACACATACATACACACACACATACACATACATGCACACACATGCGCATGCATTATATAAACAAAGAATAAAAATGCATGCGCAAATTACAAAAAAAAAAAGATCTGAAATACTTACATTTAAACAAAGTTATTAAATATTAAACAAATGCAGTGTACGGTCGGCTACCACGGCCCAAACGTAAATAGTTTAGTAATTTAAAAATACGCTCCTTAATTGCTCTTTAAGATTAACATCGAAAGAAGTCATTAAGTAGTTTGAATGATCACGCGTGGTCCAGCGTTCGTATCCGATAACGCACTTCATGTAAAATTAGACATCTGGTTCGTTTCTCTTGCGTTTCCTCCCCTTCTTGTTATGTTAACGTACTCATTAATTACCTATTTCTGTACACTACAATACTTTTGTAGGTGTATATACATATTAATGGTTCATTAAAAACTACCGTAAAGTAAGCGTTTACTGGTGGTAGGATTTATGCAGGAATCCGTCTATGTGGGTAGGTTGCCAGTAATTCTGTGGTGAAGCAGTAGTGTGCAATATTACTGTGTTTCGGTTTGAAGGGCACTGAGAGCTAGTGTAATCACTGGGCATATGTGACTTAAGAACTAATGTCTTAGAGTGACGAGCGCAGTGTAGCGTCACTGGGTGAGACAGCATTTGTTAAGGGCAGACGTTGAACTTACCATCAGGTGAACGTTTTGCCCGTTTCGTCACTATAACTAATAAAAAAATTGATTAATGAAAACTCAAGATACACAGTTCCATACAAAAAATCTATTCAAAACGCGTCCACGATCTATCAAAACATAACAATAAAGACAAAGATCACAAATTCCGATTAAATAAACACAAATTTAAAGGACATTATGCAGCTTTTTAAATGAAATCGACTATCGTTCCAAGACGTTTTCAAATTTGTTGTTGTTCACACGTCTGACGAGATGCTAATCGAAATGAGCGCATTGAGCTCTCTTTTTCCTAGGTCGTTTTTAGGGTCTCTAGTCTTTTGTATAACAGTTGTATTATTTGGGTAGGCAATACATAAAAATATAATAATAATATATAAAATTCTTCTTATGATTTTTTAGTAAATAATCACGAACCAACTTCTTAAAGGAGTATTGATTGGGCGCTTTCATGATGTTGTAGTAGAAGTTTCAGCCTATAAATGTCCCACCGCTGAGCACAGGCCTCCTCTCATTTCTTAGAGGGTTTTTGAGCAAGGAAGAATCCGCCACGCTGAGCCAATGCGGGTTGGCGAACTGCAAATGTCTTCGAAATATTTTTTTAATTCTCAGACATGCAGGTTTCCTCACGATGTTTTCCTTCACCGTCGAGCACGTGGTAAATCAGCACTTAAAATTGCAATTAACAAATTTAGTGGTGCCGGCACCGGGAACCGAACCCAGGTCACTCGCGTACTATGAAATTTTAAAGTGAGCGCCTAGCCCCTGAGCTACCACGTAGTAGTAGATTAAAATCACTGTAGCGAGAGAGAGTTTATATCAATAATTATCCACTCGCCACAATGCTGCGATCGCCACGAAACCGGAAGCGATATCTGTGGCTTACCAAATTATTGACCCAAAGCGATTGACTCATTAATATTCAAACATTTTGATATTTATTATGTTTATAGAATTCTCATTAAAAATATAAATTTATGTAACTAGCTGAAGTCGCAGTACGGCCGCGTGGCTATAGCTTTTTAAAAATACCGTGGGAACTCTGTGATTATCTGTGAGTACAAAGTATCCTATGTCCGTCTCCGAGATGAAAGCTACTCGTATCTCTGTGACGAATTTCGTTAAGATCGGTTCAACGGTTGAGTCGTGAAAAGGTAACAAACAGGCAGAGGGACAGGCAGACTGATTATAAATACGAAAGTAAATTTTCGCATTTGTAATATGAGTATGGATGAGGGCATTAGTTATATTGTTCTAAAATTAAAAGACATGTATATTGTAAATAAATATTAAGTTAGTAGATACGTCATTTCATTGACGCCTAGCCTTAATAATGCTTCATCATAAAGGAAAACAGCTGGCACCACTTCTTCGCATAAAAATAAGGTAAAAAACACCAAAAAAGAAAGAAAATTATAAAAATGTATATAATAATCATTGTGTGTGCAGCTTTGAAGAATTCAGCAGGTGGATGGAATGGATGAATGGATGGATGGATTTTTTTTTGGTGATGAAACGAGCAAAACAACAAATGCTGTGTCACCCAGAATATTTCGGTGTGACACCACACTGCGCCCGTCACCTTGAGACATCAGTTCTTAAGTCTCAAATGCCCAGTGATTACGCTAGCTCACAGTGCCCTTCAAACCGAAACACAGTAATGCTTGCACACTCCTGCTTCACGGCAGAATAACTGGCCCTGGGGTGGTACCTACCTAGATATACATTCTAAGGTGTAAGGGACACACTCATCGAGATGACTCACGTTCACAGATTGTTTCATGATTTTTAATAACAATAGTATTGTCAGCATTGAAAGAGAATCACATATACCATTGGCTGTTAATTTCGAGCGATTTATTTAAAGCTGGAAACGTGCCAAATGGCCTGTTATCACTTAGTGTAGTGCTTTCAGACTTTGTAGTTAATCAAACTAAATAAACGAATTAACCACAAAGAATAGCTGAGATAACTATATCTCGAAATTAGAAATGGCCATTAGGTTAACGTAATCACGTAAAAATGCAACGTAAGCAACAGCATATAAATTTGTTGGGCACAACACTCCTCTTAATTTTTAGAGGTATCTGGTGCCGGGAAGACTACATTACTAAATTATAAGAACATATGTAATGTTTCAGCCTATAAATTTCCCACTGCTGAGCACAGGCCTCCTCTCATTTCTAAGAGAGTTTTTGGAGCTAGGAAGCTGCTCCAATGCGGGTTGGCGGACTGCACATGTCTTCGAAATATTTTTTATTTCTCAGACATGCAGGTTTCCTCACGATGTTTTCCTTCACCGCCGATCACATGTTTATCAGCACTTAAAATTGCAACTAACAATTTTAGTGGTGCCGGCACCGGGAATCGAACCCAGGTCACTCGCGTACTATGAAATTTAAAGCGACCGCCTAGCCCCTGAGCTACCACGGCTCAAGAACATATGTAAATTTACTAAATTTACTAAAACTACGCATCAAATATCGAAAAGGACGAAGAACCAGTGGCAACATATATTTGAAAGTGGATATAGGACATTGCTCAGCTCCCATACAAAGCAACCTTACGAATGAAGATTTTTTTTTATGTAATAAAGTGACGTGACGAGCAAAACGATCACCAGATCGTAAGTGCAACGTCTCCGTCAGTCAGAACTGCTTGACGACAGAGTAACTGACACTGCGGTAGTATCTAGACTGATTCCTGCATAACGGTCCTAGATGAATAAGTGCTCGTGTGCTTGCGCTAGTGTGCCCTAGACTAAAATAATGGGCATGACCTCCTGGCCGGTTTCGCCCATAGCGACATTTTCTGGTAAACAAACAAAAATTGTCATCTACTCTTAATATAAAGTCGTAAATATTAAAGCAAATGTGATTGAAACCAATAAAAAGAATCGTAAATTCATCTTTTGAGTAATAAATAGTTTAAAGTAATATACATGAAATTGTATATAAAATTAAAAATGATTCTTTCGATCGGTGTTATAGATGACGTGCTAAATTTGACGTGGTAGCGGCTTAAAAGAATCTACCACCCCATCTCATCCCGTGGGTGTCGTAAAAGTCGACAGAGGGAAAATTAAAACCAGAAGATGGGCAGCAGCATCTTCCTGAAACATCTGAATAAATAAACTGCGGTTGCCAAAACACTCGGCAACTATGGCAAATCGCCCCAAAATGAGCTACAAACGTTTGTAGCAATCTTTGGGAGGCCTATGTTCAGCAGTGGACTGGTGATTGGCTGAAGTGAGGAAAAGATATTCGTAGTCCACTTTTCGGTCCCCACGGGAAACGACAAGAACCACGTCGACGCCATGTATGAAAGCTGAAAACGTTAAAGGTAGAAGAAGCGAAAGATGTGAATCACAGTGTCTACCCCATTGGGAAAGAGGCGGTACTCTATGTATGAATTCAAAGTCTCTTTTGAGTTTTTCGTACTGGTGGGTACCACCCCAGGGCCAGTTATTCTGCCGTGAAGCAATAGTGTGCAAGCATTACTGTGTTTCGGTTTGAAGGGCACTGAGAGCTAGCGTAATCACTGGGCATAGGAGACTTAAGAACTGATGTCTCAGGGTGACGGGCGCAGTGTGGTGTCACACAGAAATGTTCTGGGTGACACAGCATTTGTTATGGGCAGACGTTGCACTTACCATCAGGTGAACTGAAATTGAAATTGGAAATTCAACACCCTATACGATTCAATTAATTTTAGTAATTGCAATATAAAGGCGGTAGTTCCGCGTTTACTGCACGCGCCGAGCTTAGCATGATTTATTTAAAGCTATGGAAGTTGGCCGCCAAATGGCCGGCATAATTACTTCGTGTAATGAACGAGATTTTAGAATTCCTCGGCTTATGAAATTAAATGTAAACAATAGTGATTCATAATGTTTACGTTTTAATAACTGAACACTTTTAATCTATTTTATTAAGTTATCTCCAAACTTACATATGTAGTCATGCCATTTTCTCATAACAGAGGTAGGTAGTGTATAACCGTAGTGTGCGGACATTACTGTGTTGCCGTTTGAAGGGCACTGAATATATTAATCACCGGGCATGGAGACTTAAGAACTGATGTCTCAGGGTAACGGGCGCAGTGTGGTGTCATTCGGAAATGTAACAGCCTTAGTTATGGGAAGACGTTGCACTTACCATCAGGTGAACGTTTTGCTCGTTTCGTCGTGAAGTAGTAGCGTGCAAACATTAATATGTTTCGGTCTGAAGGGCACTGAGAGCCAGTGTAATCACTGGGCATATGAGACTTAAGAACTGTCTGAGGGTAACGAGCGTATTGCGGTGCCACACAGAAATAATTTTGGTTATTGGTGACACATACATAGAGTCACGCCCCTTTCCCATGCAGTAGGCAGAGACTACATCTTTCCACTTGCTACGATCCTTACACACTTCTTTCACTTATTTTACTTTCACTAGTGTTTTCAAACAGGCTCGTCGGTTGCGTATTGGGGATACTTTTGATGCGACTCCTTAAAACGGCTTCGATCAGATCGATACGTTCGCCTTCGTCGACTCTTATCGGTCACAGCAGTTGTTTTGGGCAGAGGTTGCACTTACTATCATGTGACCGATTTGCTCATCCCGTTACTTTCTTGAATAAAAAAGAGGCAACGATGCGACGAGCAGGATGCATCCTGCATGTCTTCGTTTAATCGCGTCTATGCTAAAGAGAGTCTGTAACACTGCAGTGTTACACTCTTTTTAACCAACGTTTGCAAACATGAGAAGCGCGGCTCATGCACTGCGGTCGTTTCCCTTTAACCGATGTATTCAAAGCATTTACAGTTGGCGGCGTGCCAAATGTACATTTATTACTTAGTATGATGTTTTGACGTTATAATATTTTAGAATTTTACAACTAATATGATTAAGTTAAGAATATGAATCATTGCAAACCGACTCGTATATACCAGAAGAATTATTTTTAACCGACTTCAAAAAAGGAGGAGGTTCTCAATTCGTCTGTATAAATATTTTATGTATGTTCGACATAACTTATTTGTGTATGATCTGTTCTTAATTATTACTGGTGGTAGGAAATATGTTAGTGTTTAACGTAACGTAACATATAAATGTCCCTCTTTTTCAACCTTTCACCACCCAATGCCGAGTGTAGGTCTGTTCTAATGCACGCCATCCTGTGCATGAAGGTAAATGGCCAATAAAACGTCACGCAAGCCACTGCGGATTGACGAGTCTACTTGTTTGGGGGTATTTTAACTCCCCCGGCTTGTAGTAGCCGCCCTGGTTGCCCAGGGGGTCAGGTCAGGCGTTTAGCACCACCCGGGAGGCACGTGTATGGTCTCGGGGGTAAAACCTACGGACGCGAGTAACGAAAGTAAGAAGAGTAAGAAAAGCACCTATCCCTTCCTACTGAGGTTTCGTAAAAGGCGACTAAGGTATTGTACTGACAGCTTTAATTCTTGCAGAATAACACCTTAATATGCAATGCCGTGTGGTAGCGGCTTTAAAGAATCTACCTGTCAATCTCATCCCGTGGGTGCTGGTGCCGTAACAGTCGACAGATGGAAAATAAAAATAAAGATGGGCAGCACCATCTTCCAAAACTATCTGAATGAAAAAACTGCGCTTGCCAACCCGCCTGCTGCAACAGCTAAAGCAAAATCCCACCAAAATGAGGGCTTCAAACTTTAGTGGCAATCTATGAGGAATAAAGTTCAGCAGTGGACTAGTGATAGTAAATGATGATGATGCAATGTTGTCACTATACTAGTCGTGGGAACGCAATTGGAGTAAGATTTTTTTTTGTTTTGCACCAAAATGGCGGCGAAGTGGTTCCCGGTACCCGTCACGTCGGTTCCCGCGATGGCGAAAAGTGCGCTTCGTGTGTGGTCTTGGAGGACTTCACTCCTCCTCAGGTCTCGAAATATTTTTTTTTAAACATGCAGGTTTCTTCGCGATCTTTTCCTTCAGCGTTTAACACTTGGTAAATCAGCAAAATTTTGGAACAGTACAATTCCAGTGGTCACACGGGTAACCGAACTCAGGTCACTCGCGTACTGTGTATAAATTTTAAGTGAGCGACCGGCCCCTGAGCTACCATGGCTCTATGTCATAGCTTACGAAGATTTAAATAGCAAGACTAGTTAGGTAGTTCGTTGCTAAAATTATTTGACAGGCGCGAATTAAAAAAATATTATGCATGCGCGTGGTCTAGCGGAAAGAATACTTAAATGTAACCGCGGCTTCTGGCTTCGTATACCAGCCGAAGCTAACAGTTGTGCTGAGACACAAATTGTTGGTGTCGGGTTTGGTTGTGTTTTTTTTTATTGTATAAAGTGACGAAACGAGCAAAACGTTCACCTGATGGTAAGTGCAACGTCCGCCCACAACAAATGCTGTGTCACCCAGAATATTTCTGCGTGACACCACACTGTGCCCATCACCCTGAGACATAAGTTCTTAAGTCTCATATGCCCAGTGATTACGCTAGCTCTCAGGGCCCTTCAAACCGAAACACAGTAATGTTTGCACACTACTGCTTCACGGCAGAATAACTGGCCCTGGGGTGGTCACCTAGACGGATTTTTGCATAGGAATCCTATCTGCTGCGAATCTACCATCCCAACTCATCCAGTGTGTTGTAACAGTCGCAGGGAGAAAATAAAAACCATGTGATGGGCAGCAGCATCTTCCTGGAACACGACGACCGCGTGGCCTAATGGTTAGCGTACCTAACTTCTACGCCGCGGGTCCTGGGTTCGAATCCCAGCCAAAGCCGACATTTGTGCAAAACTCAAATTGATGGTCCTTGGGTCTGGTTGTGTTGTACAAGTTCAATGTATGTTTGTAAAACGCACCCACGATACGGGAGAAATCCTACTGGAGGCCATCATTTTTTTAACAAAGAAAGAATAAATAGACTGTGTTTGCCAACCCGCCTGCCAAGCACGGCAACTATGGCAAAAACCCTCCAAATTGAGAGCTACAAACTATTGCGGCAATCTATTGGGAGGCCTATGTTCAACAGTGGACTAGTTGTGGACTGAAATGTGTGAAATGTTCTTGATGAGTCTCAGATCTCTCAGTCTTGAGATCTCATATGCCCAGTTATTACGCTCTCAGTGCCCTTCGAACCGAAACACAGTCATGTTTGCACACTACTGCTTCACGGCAGAATTACTGGCCCTGGGGTGGTACCTACCTAGACGGATTCATGCATAGAAATCCTACCATCAGCAAATTCTTTTCCTTCTTTTGTACCAACCAACCTAAAGCAAACTTTTGTAATCAAATACACGTCGTTTACTTTTTCATTTCAACAATCAAAGTTGGCATATTACATTAGGGAACTTGTAGAGAGAAGATATTCGCTGTTTGTATGTTAATAAAAGACCGACAGAGCGGGGTAATGACCGGCTCATTAAATACATTTCCTAGCAGCGAACAACAAACACGCAAGGTGTGGCGCAACCACGTGAAAGGGGCATCTTATATGTGGAAATACACAATAAAACCAACAACTATTTCGTTATAAATATCCTAACTTAAAAATATTACATACATACAAACATACAATCACGCTTTTTTCCCATATAAGGGGTAGGCAGAGACCACACACGTAGCCCGCTTAACCTGCCGGACTCAAATCGACCTACTATAGTAGGATTCCTTTGCAGCAACCCGTGTAGGTAGGTACCACCCCAGGGTCAGTTATTCTGCCGTGAAGCAGTAGTGTGCAAACATTACTGTGTTTCGGTTTGAAGGGCACTGTGTGCTAGCGTAATCACTGGGCATATGAGACTTAAGAACTTATGTCTCAGGGTGATGGACACAGTGTGGTGTCACATAGAAATTTTCTGGGTGACACAGCATTTGTTATGGGCAGACGTTGCACTTACCATCAGGTGAACGTTTGCTCGTTTCATCACTTTATCCAATACAATAAAACTAATATAATGTGACGCGAGGCGAACCACGTCGCCGACATTTTGGTATGAGTCAAAAACTTCTTACTCCCCATTGCGTTCCTATGAGAAGTATAGTGACAGCTTTGCATATTATGCTGTTATTCTGTACGAATAAATACTGTCTGTATAATACTTTAGTCTTAGTCGCCTCTTACGACACTTCGGTAGGAAAGAGGTAGGTGCTATTCTATTCTGCCGGACACCTATCGGCTACTATATTAATATAATAAATGTGGAAGTAGCTCTCTCTGTCCCTCTCTGTTTGTTGCATTTCCATAGTTGAACCAATGAACTGTTCTTGACGAAATTCGGCACAGATCTCCGTCCGTCTTCAGGATGCAAGCTATCTAGCTTGCATCCTGAAGACGGACATAAGATATACTTTATTCCTGAATATCAAAGAGTTCCGACGGTACTTAAAAAAACCTAAATCCACGCGGACGTTTTCGCGGGCTTCAGCTAGTGCGCTGTAAACACTACATCTTTTGATGTGAAAATCGTCTGCTTATTTCGTGCGTTGCTCGTTAATTTACAATCTACAACTGAATATAAACTGTGTATATTATCTCGTTTTTGAAGAGCACCGTCCGCCCTCGCTCGGCGGCTGAGTGTCGTAGAGTGAGAGTGACAGACTTGATAATGCCGAGTTTTGTGGTGAAACAAGTGTCGTGGTCTGGAATTAACTTGTGTATACAAGCTAGTGGTAGTATAGTAGTGGGGACGGTGTTAGTTTGCTTGTGCACGCTATTGTGTAGGGGGCGGGCAGTGCCCTTAAAAAACTATTTAATATACATCATTTTATATTTTGCGTGCGGATCTTAGCTAATCAACTTTCTTTTCCTATTTTAATGGATTTGAGCAAAGTGTGATTCTATTAATTATATAAAATATTTTTTTAATTATAATGTTCACCTGATGCTAAGTGCAACGTCTGCCCATTATTAGGGCGGCGACACGCAAAATACGCGATGTGGAGGTGCGGAAACCGACCCGTTGCAATCTACAATCTACGAGTGCGGTGCCACCCAAAACATTTCTGTGTGGCACCACACTGCGCTCGTCATCCCACATCAATTTTTAAGTCTCATATGTCCAGTAAATACACCACATATCAGTGCCCTTCAAACAAAAACACGGTCATAGTTGCACGCTGTTGCAGAGGTACCTACCTAGACCGATTAATGCGTAGGAATCATACCACTAGAATGTTCCATCTGACTTAGCATTTAGAAAGAAAGTTAAACTTAAGTTCACCATCATCAATTGCTAGGATTCCTATGCAGGAATCCGTCTAGGTAGGTACCACCCCAGGGCCAGTTATTCTGCCGTAAAGCAGTAGTGTGCAAGCATTAGAGTGTTTCGGTTTGAAGGGCACTGTGAGCTAGCGTAATCACTGGGCATTTGAGACTTAAGAACTGGTGTCTCAGGGTGACGGGCGCAGTAATATTCTGGGTGACACAGCATTTGTTGTGGGCGGACGTTGCACTTACCATCAGGTGAACGTTTTGCTCGTGTCGTCACTTTATAAAATAAAAAAAATTGCAATTATCCAATCGCTTCCAGCTGCTACACACAGAGCCCCATCTAGTCAGAGGTCGTTCTAACTACCACAAACTTCGCTCCTGCCAGTGCTCGCTTAACGATTCTCTTTTTCTTGCAACAGATGTGACCAAACCATTTCCGTATTATATTATGTTGTATTTCTTTTTGGCATTTTCCCCGACGTATGTACGCACGAGCTTAGTGTCAAACTTTACCCATTAAACGTTTATTCTCCTAGAAGTCTCGACTTCACTCGGGTATTTTTGTCTCGAAACACAATAAGTTCTTATTGACCAAAACAGTGTGCACTGTTTTTAAGAGAACATTGAAATCGTTATTAAGAGAACGGAGTTCAATAAAAAAGTTGTTTAATTTAAATTATCCAAAAAAGGCTTCATTTTATTTGAAAGGGTTTGTATTGTTTAGGATACACTTTACATATATTATCGTGAATTTGTTAAAATCGACTAGAAAAAATGACAGAAAAATCTGATCGCTTGCGACGGATGGTCAAATAATTTTCTATACAAATAAATAAAATTGAAGTGTCTGTCTCTATTTACAAAATAACAGTTTTTTACTCAATGCTGATGTAAGGATATACGGTAATGATAACAATTTTTTTTTTAATTCTGTTCTGTCTGTCTGTTTGTTCCGGCTAATCTCCGAAACGGCTAGACCGATTTTGACAGGACATTCACTGGCAGATCGCTGATATTATAGCGGGTAACTTAAGCTACTCTAATTTTAGAAAAATAATTAGGCGCCAAAAAATTATTACCCCAAAAGTAAGATTTAAATAGGGAAGTATATATGTATATCATCGATCGGGGTCGGCTTTTTACGCGACTGAAACCGAGGGCGCGGTTAGGTGAGAGGTCGCGAGAAGTGTTTGAAAATATAACTTCATTTAATTTTAACCCTAACAGTACAGTAGAATTCCTATGCAGGAGACTGTCTAGGTAGGTACCACCCCAGGGCCAGTTATTCTGCCTTTAAGCTGTAGTGTGCAAGCATTACTGTGTTTCGGTTTGAAGGGCACTGTGAGCTAGCTTAATCACTGGGAATTTGAGACATAAGAACTGATGTCTCAGGGTGACGGGCGCAGTGTGGTGTCACACAGAAATATTCTGGGTGGCACAGCACTTGTTGTGGGCGGACGTTGCACTTACCATCAGGTGAACGTTTTGCTCGTTTCGTCAAAAACGAAAACAAAACAGTCGGTAGATTACACTGATTATTTTAATACATTCAAAACCTTATATACTATTTTGAATACAACGCTAAGGTTGTCACGATACCACGTTCTAAGACGACAAAGAGTCCACTAGAATACAACACACACATGCAATTTATGTCCACTATTATTTATGTTATATTATTACAAACTATCACTGTATCCATCCCGCCGTATTGTAGCGGCTTAAGAGAAACTACCCCACCATCTCATCTCGTGGGTGTCGTAAAAGTCGACAGAGGGAAAATTAAAACCAGGAGATGAGTAGCAGCATCTTCCTGGAACATCAGAATAAATAAACTGCGGTTGCCAACCCGCCTGCTAAGCGTGGTAACCATGGCAAAATCCTCCCAAAATGAGAGCTACAAACTTTTGTGGCAATCTATGTAGGAGGTCTATGTTCAGCAGTGGACTAGTAATAGGCTGAGATGAGGATGACGATGACGACGACTGTATCCATCTAGATAATGTATATTAAATTATTTCATTTAGCTCATTAGTTATATTTACTAACTCTTCCACAGCTGATGTGTGGAAATTCCTTAGGTCTCTCGGCATTGGTAAGCCTACCTCACTGGACTGTGGTCCTTCTCTTAATTTAGATGACATAAATCGTCACTTTGCTTCCATTCCTTCTTTGGACCCTATCGTCCGATCTCAAACAATTGCTTCCATTGGTTTACTGCAACCTCTTCCTATTCCGTATTTTCAATTTTCTCCTGTAACTCAGGAGGAAGTTAAGAAAGTAATGTCAGCAATCAAATCTAAGGCTGTAGGTTGTGACGAGATTAGTAAGTTAATGGTGTCTATGATACCTGAGTGTCTCCTTCCAGCTATTACACACATTATAAATTATTCCTTGGACTCAGGTCAGTATCCTACTTTGTGGAAAAAAGCTTTCGTACAACCACTTCCCAAAATTTCTAGTCCCGCACTACCCAACCATTATCGTCCAATTTCAATTCTCCCATTCCTCTCAAAAGTTCTAGAAGCCTGTGTTCATAAGCAAATCTCTGTGTTCCTAACTAAACATAACCTCCTAAATGTGTTTCAATCGGGGTTTCGTCCTGGTCACAGCACCACTACTGCGCTGGTTAAAGTCACCGATGATATAAGGAAAGGCATGGATGAGCAAAAGCTGACAGTGGTGGTGCTTGTTGACTTTTCAAATGCTTTTAACACAGTTGATCATGATATCCTTCTTTCCCTCCTTACATATTTAAGATTCTCCACTCCAGCCTTGGAATGGTTTTCATCATATCTTCGTGGTCGCCAGCAGTCAGTCCGCGTAGGGCAACTTTTCTCTGCATGGGCTGACATCGAATCTGGTGTGCCGCAAGGCGGTATTCTTTCACCTATTATGTTTTCTTTATTTATAAACTTTATCAATTCTGTTCTCAATTGCTCGTATCATCTGTATGCAGATGATCTTCAGCTTTATGTGCAATCTTATGTTGATGATCTTAACAGTGCTGTACAAAAATTAAATGATAATCTGGAAGCCATCAAAGACTGGTCTCGTAGATATGGCGTTACAGTTAACCCATCTAAATGTAAAGCAATGGTTGTCGGAAGTCCAAGAATGCTGGCTAAGGTTGATCGCGAAAGCCTCTCTTCTATTGTTTATAATGGGACCTTGATCCCATTCTGCCGCTCCGTGAAAAACCTTGGCTTGCATATAGACCAAAATATGTCCTGGGAAGTACAGGTTGCTGAAATCAGCCGTGCAGTCGTTGCCACCCTGCGTTCTCTTTATCGTCTGAAAAACTTTTTACCTTTCAAAACCAAGCTTATGCTGGTTCATTCGCTTATTCTACCCATTATCGACTATGCAGATGTGTGTTATCCAGATCTTTCACAAAATCTTCTCACAAAATTGGAGCGCCTTCTTAATAATTCTATAAGATTTATTTATGGACTACGTAAGTATGATCACATATCCTCTTATCGTTCAAAGCTTAAATGGCTCTCTATTCGTCAAAGGCGAAGCTCCAGAATTTTATTAGTACTTTACTCACTGTTACACGACCCCAATTCTCCATCTTATCTTAAAGATAACTTCCAATTTCTTTATTCGACTCATGATCGAATTCCTCGCTCTTCAAATAGTCTAAAGATCAGTATTCCACAGCATCATACTGGATTTTTCAACTCTTCTTTCACAGTTCAGGCTACACTCCTCTGGAACGCCCTTCCTGATGCTATCAGGAATGCACCCAACAAAAACGCCTTCAAAAAACTTCTTAGAAAACACTATTTGGAGGCAAACTGATGTTTTATTTTCACCTATTATTTTGTTTATATATGTATTATTTGTGTAGTATATTTATTATTTGTATGTATGTATTTATCTATGTTAATTTTGTGTATATATTGGTTATTTATATTATTATATAATTATTATTCAACAGTATTTATATTCTTACACCAGACTCCACATTTTTTTATATATTTGCACCTGCCATCACTTTTCTAGTCTCCCAGGGTTGACTGGCAGAGAATGCCTCTAGGCATTAAGTCCGCCCATTGTATTCCTTAGGTTAAGGTGTTACAATTAAGATTAAATAAATAAAAAAAAAAATTATATCTTAGAATAAATAAACATTAACACTTAAGGTAAACAAAATCATTCCCCACTCGGCCCCTTACCACATTACCCTTGGTCCCACAACATTTGTCCTTTATATACCAGAAACTTAAATACTGAAGTTAAGTTCAATTTACAATCTCACCGTATCAACTACTAAATCTTAAGTTTGTATTTTAACATTAATAAAATTATTTTTAAAAGAGTTTACGTTCGTTCCACATAACACGCACTACACCGCGCAATTAACTGATTGATTAATGGCCGCTGAAACAATTACACCATCCGCTTACACATAATCACTTCATTCTTTTCATAGTAACACGATTTTGGGATAAATTCCGTTATAGCGAGGTAACTCGTGGAACGCTAACTTTCAGTACGCGGGTGACCTTGATTTAGTTTCCCGTTCCCACATCATATTTGTAATTTTGAGAGCTGATATACTTTTTCCACGGCGGGCAAAGAGAACGTAGAAATAAGAAAATATTTCCATGACATTTTCAAAACAATATCAAGCCAACCGTCAAATCTCCCTCCATCGCCGGCCCTCTTCCGAGGACAGCTCCTCTCCTCTGTCCTTCCCAGCAAGGCGCGCTGGAACACACGACTCGCCTTCCAACACGGCCTCCCTTTTGTGCGCGCAACGGACCCCCCCGAGTTCACCACGCGAAGGCCACGCGGCTCGGGAAACTCGCACACAAAAGCACCAGTCTTCCCGGCTCCGGTGGCGGATGTGGTCTGTGGCCCCCCGGACCCTACCACTGCCTACACACCCGTCTAAGGTGCGGCCCCGCCAAAGTCCCGGGGGACAGGTAGAGTGGCAACACAACACCGTGTTGTGATGATTATGTTTAAGAATACGCTTTAGTTAATCACTAATCAAAATATCGGAAATACTTTTAAATAAACTAATTTTAACTATTTTATCGCGTTTAATTTTTAACTATTTATAACTCGACGTTTCGAGTGCTTCACAACAGCCATGGTCACGGGGGAACTGAGGTGACAGATGTCCCGATGTCATAGTTAATCCGGGGAACCTTCAGCTTTTAATTATTATTTTTGGTCCGATCTACGCAAAATGAGCTTACAGTGTCTTGAAGACTTGCAGTGGTATGCTTGTTTTTTGATTTAAGTTTATTAATTATAGGATCCCAAGCCGGTGGTTGTACCTAATCATCTTCATTATTGAGTTGGGTATTACCACCGGCTTGGGAGCATGTAATTAATAAAATAAAATTAAAAAAACGTCCGGTTATAAATAGTTAAAAATTAAATGCGATCAAATCCGTAACATTAGTTTTATTAAATGTGTAATTTTCGCGTAAACATAAGATATCATAATGCGAAGACTTGAGAAGTTACAAAGTCTTAACGTCTTTTTTAGAAGTTCACCCTGATAAGTAAGATAGGGACTTATAAATCACGACTTGAAAAGCGGCTCGTGTAGTTTCATAATTAGAGAAGTTTCTCGAAAAGGTACTTAAATAACGAGGTGGGTCGGTGTTACATTCAGAGAAACTTTCAAAGTCTAAATAAATAAATAGTAATTCGGTGTAAATAAATATTCTACGCCGTGTAGTGGCTAAGAGAATGTACCATTTTATTTTATTACTGTTTTGTCTTAAAAGTCGACTAAGGGAAACGCCAAGGAAACGTGACACCAGATAGAGAGTTGTAGTGTACGCCTGTAGTGTAGGCTATATGAATCTGAATTACTGGTGATGGGATTTCTATGCAGGAAGCCGTCGAGGTAGGTACCACCGCAGTTCTAGTTATTCTGCCTTCAAGCCTTAGTGTGCAAACATTACTGTGTTTCGGTCTAAGGACACTGAGAGCTAGTGTAATTAATGAGCATATGGGACTCAAGAACTGATGTCTCGGGGGGTGATGCCACACAGAAATGTTCTGGGTGTCGCATGATTTGTCATGGACAGACGTTGCATGTACGATGAGGTGAGCAATTTGCTCGCCCCATTACTTTCTCTTATAAAACAAAAAAATCTACTTACGTACACTATTAAGTTACATGTATGGATTTGTTATATGTTATTATAAATTATATGTAAATTATAATGTCACCATTATTTATAAAATAAAAATAAAATAAATAGATAAAATATGGAAGCTCTAAGCCACTGAACTTTAGTACTTTAGGCTTATGTTCCCATAAATAAAACATTTTTGGTAAAATAACCTTATCTTACCTGACCAGCTGCAGAGCCGTCTGTGAGAATAGTCGCTACAAAAAATGTTTGTGTAAGGGATTGTTGTTGTTCTATTTGTCCAAATAAATTACTAATTTATCTTTCTATATCTGTCTACCTGTGCGAAGCCGGGGCGGATGGCTAGTATTTTATATGTTTAAACTTTTGTATTTTAACCTTAGTACTTTCGTGTTTTTTTATGCATGTATGCGTTAAATGGATAACTGTCTGACAGTTGCTCGCAGGGTCATTATCAGTGGCACCGACAGAATAACAGCGCTGCGGCAACTTTCCTGTAGCTGAGTCAGGTCCTTTTCGTTGCTGCAATCCAATATATTACAGTTGCTGTTGCATTCCTATTGGAATTTCAGAACTTCCTTTTCTTTTTTATTTATTAATTCTTCTTATTTTTTTATCTGCTTCTGTTCTGTTCTTCTTGTTCTGTCTTGTTGTATGGAACGTAGCTACGAATAAATTATTTATTTTGTTTCTAATATTATCTTGGAGAAGTTTTTTTTTAAATTCAACATCTTTTCGTTAAATAAATTCGTTGGTAAAATCGATAATTAAAACGGATGGCGAGCGCCATTATTCTCCCAATTTGTTCAGTGCTCAATGTAGGTAATTGTTTGGTTTATCGTGGTCATAGGTTTTTAGCCAAAGCTTATGGTGTGTTGCAACATACAAATCATTGATGGTTCTGTGTTTCTGATACTGCATTTGACCCTTATCCAATCCTATCGCATTAGCTTTACATACGATAAGGGAAGGTTAAGAGGAGTGAATGTCTCTTTGCTTGCACTAATGTTGTCGGCACTATAATATATTCTTCGCAGTTTTCTTTGTTTCTTTTGCAAAACAGCCATCTCGATTATGTTAAACATATATAGTTAATAATGACGATGGAGAGATTGGTGGATGTAATTCTATGGTGAGGTATCTAATGGCAATTACGGAAAATCCACGTAACTTGGGTTGGTGGATATCGCAGGTCTGCTGTGCGGGAACCAGTCTAAGTAGGTACCATCGCAGTGCCAGTTGTTTTTTTTTTTATCCTAGCCGATTTCGACCACGGCGATGACTTCCGAATACTGTCGAGAGCCATCAACTGCGCAGGAGATATTATAGTGCCACAAATGTACGCGCAAACACAGAGGCACTCACTCGTCCCAACCTACCCGCGCCCGATGTAACGCTGATGCGATAAGATCGGAGGCAGGCTAGGATGCAGTGTCAGAAACACGGGGACAATCACAACACAACCAGGCCCGAAAACCAACAATTTGTGTTTTAGCACAAACGTTGGCTCCGGACTGGGATTCGAACCCAGGACCCGCGGCGTAGAAGTCAGGTACTCTGACCACTAGGCCACGCGGTCGTGGATAAGTTAAACAGTGACGACCGCCAGTTGTATAGTAGCATGCACACATTACTTTGTCAACAGAGCATGTGAGACGTAAGAGCTGAGGTCTTAGGGTGACACCGCATGGGCAAACGCTACACTTCTCATCAGGTGAACGATTTGCTCGTCTCGTGACTTTCTTCCAACATAAAATGACTAACGGTGGTGATGATGATGAGGTTTTAAACGAGCTCACGGTAAACCTGATGGTTAGTGATCACTGTGATTAACAGATACCTACATCCATCCCCAGTCTTCTTCTCAGCCATTTCCTCAATATGCTGAGGACCGTGACCGTCAGAGGTGTGAGTGTATTAATAATCACCACTCTATTCTCTTATTGGCGGTGTGTAACGAATGCTGCAGATTAAAAGACAGCATCCTTTATTTGATCACACCACCTAGCGGGTGCTCTGCCACTTGCACGCTTCCCGTTCCCATCCTCGGTAACGGTCGAGGTGTAACGGTGGTCGTCTGTAAGAATTATGATGTAACACATCATTGATAGAATTATACGATCTCCGCTAGTCTTCATTAACCTTGTCTACTCTGTTTTCCGTCGTATGTCCTGCTGAACATAGACCTCTCCCATAGATAGCCACAAAAGTTTGTAGCTCTCATATTGGAGGGATTTTGCCATAGTTGCCACGCTTAGCAGCCGGGTTGGCAACCGCAGTTTATTTATTCAGATGTTCCAGTAAGATGCTGCTGCCCATCTTCTGGTTTTCATTTTCCCTCTGTTGACTTTTACGACACCCACAGGATGGCATAGGGTGGTAGAAGTAATTTATCTCGGTCGAGCCGATCCATTTATGTATTACTGCCACTATGTCTGACATAGTTACATCTTGACCCTATCTCATCCCGTGGGTGTCGTAAAAGTCGACAGAGGGAAAATATAAACCAGGCGATGGGCAGCAGCATCTTCCTGGAACATCTGAATAAATAAACTGCGGTTGCTAACCCGCCTGCCAAGCGTGGCAACTATGGCAAAATCCCCCCAAAATGAGAGCTACAAACTTTTGTGACCATCTATGAGGGAGGCCTATGTTCAGCAGTGGACTAGTGATAGGCTGAAATGATGACGATGATGAAAAGAGTTATGTTAAAAAAATATTCAAGTTTGAATAAATCGAGGAATGGAATCTCATTTCATTTTAATATCATTACTAAAATTTTCAATCGACGACGACCAACGTACGTCACGCCGAAACAAAGATTTCCCTACCGCAAACTTTAAAACTTTGTCCCATCAATTAACTATTAGCATGTGCGTAATTTCGCCATATATTCACGTTCCTTCAATAAACTAATTTTATGGCGCTTACATTAATTAAAACTTATTCGGAGTACATTGTCTGTTTCAGCGCCAAGATAACTTTGATAATTGCCCAAACTATCGACACCACTCAACACTACGTTCATAATTATTGTCAATCGGTTATTAACGATATTTACATTTCCAGTTTGCTGAGATTTCTTTCGCCTCGTATAAATTTACCTACACGATGAGAATGCTTTAAGGCTTCGCCTTACAGAACGCGCACTTAACGACGCGTTACAGCGTTATAGCGTCGCGTTTTAACGTCGCGCTGTTTTGATGCCACACTAATTGACTACATTAGCGCAACGCTCCTTAACTCAACGTACCATTCACCAGGAAATGGAAGAATTAATACTTTTATACGCTTTATCACGATCACAGAGAAAAAGAGTATAGGTTCACGACATTTTTTACTTTTTTATTTAATAAAAGTTACGGAACGAGAAAAACGTTCACCTGATGGTAAGTGTGTCGTGCGTAAGCGTAGCGTGCCTGTGTCGCCCAGATCAGTGTAATACCACAATGCACCCGTCACTCTGAGACATCAGTTCTTAAGTCTCATATGCCCAGTGATTACGCTAGCTCTCAGTGCCCTTCAAATCGAAACACAGTAATGTTTGCACGCTACTGCTTCACGGCAGAATAACTGGCCCTGGGGTGGTACCTACCTAGACGGATTCCTGCATAGGAATCTTAAAACCAGTAAAAAGAGAAAGGAATTAGGAAAATATCATCGTTGTGTCGCGAGCTTTCATCACATGAAGACCGTTTTTTTACATATTTATTGCTATGTTTTATAAGAATTATCCTTCATATTATATAAGCATGGTTTCCGAACCAATTCTATCAGATTTTCAGTCATAATGCAATATTAACACAGGTTTAGTCGGACGCTAAATGAAAATTTTGTATACAAATACAACGGCCGGCGTCAAAGCATTCTAACGCTGCGACAGAGCGTTGCGTACTGCTAGCGCCGGCGCTCTGTTTGACATTATAATACCATCATAGTACAACACAATTGGGCGCTATAGCACAGCGTCAGGCTAGCGCCCTGACGCGCGCTAAGTACGCGTTCTCTTTAGAAAAGCCTACTCTACTTACAGACTACTTGAGTATACTCGTATATTTAAACTACTGTAAATTTATTATTAGAGAAAATTTCTTCTAAACGTTTATATATTTTTTTTATTGTATAAAGTGACGAAACGAGCAAAACGTTCACCCGATGGTAAGTGCAACGTCCGCCCACAACAAATGCTGTGTCACCCGGAATATTTCTGTGTGACACCACACTGCGCCCGTCACCTTGAGACATCAGTTCTTAAGTCTCCAATGCCCAGTGATTACGCTAGCTCTCAGTGCCCTTCTAACCGAAACACAGTAATGCTTGCACACTACTGCTTCACGGCAGAATAACTGGCCCTGAGGTGTCAATTATTGGTAGTTGCATTAACCATCTCTTCCAATTAGGATATTTGGCGTTTGATGGACGCACTGGGTATCGAATTTAGTCACTTAAATTCTACCTGTTTAGTGTAAGGAATATTTGTTTGTGAATATTTGAATATCGAAGGCTAGGAGATGGTTCACGACAATAGTCGAATGGAGGGCTGCGATCCTGCGACATCATTTTTCGCAGTCCGTACCCAGATTACGCTATTCCCGCTTAAGTCAAAATAGTGGCGGCTGGGCCGATTTTGACGGGACTTTCATTGACAGATAGCTGCTATTATAGAGTCTAACTAAGGCTACTTTCGTTTAAAAAATTAATAAGGCTTCCACGCAAAAAAAATAAAAACCCAAAATCAGAATTAAATCACCACGACCACCACAATTTCAGTTTATCACTAGTCCACTGCTGAACATAGGCCTCCCCCATAGATTGCCATAAAAGTTTGTAGCTCTCATTTTTGTGAGATTTTGCCATAGTTGCCACGCTTGGCAGGCGGGTTGGCAACCGCAGTTTATTTATTCATGTTCCAGAAAGATGCTGCTGGCCATCTCCTGGTTTTTATTTTCCCTCTGTCGACTTTTTTGACACCCACGGGATGAGATGGGGTGGTGGATTCTCTTAAGCCGCTACCACACGGCCACACAGATTTAAATAGGAAAGTATATATGTATATCATCGATCGGGGGCGCCTTTTTAAGCGGGTGAAACCGCAGGGCACAACCAGTCTTAAATAAGAATAAACACTGATAACAAATTTGACTTTTCTAAATGTTCAATATGTTTTATCGTTGAAGATTTGATCTTCTCTGATTATCGCATCTATATTCTGATAAAATTTAATTAATACAAAACCTTACATCTCTGTCTAATATATGCCAACTTCGTTCATCTCGTGAAGTTTTTATAGCGTGTAATAAAGCCGGTTCCCAAAGCAAAGTCATTAAGGCCTTTTGTGCCTCAAAACAAAGGAACTTTGAAATAATATATATCATTAAAAAGCGTAACCAAAGCGGACTTCGACGCGTTTATGAGTTCCTACGACTGCTGCATTGTGGGGAGTAATAATGGCTTATGTTTTATGGTAGGAAAGACAAAGAGAGCCTTGAGGGCGAGCATACGCCATTTTTTATTTAATCTAGAGTTTCGGTTTACAGCTGAGCGATGCCTTATAACCTCTATACACATATCTATATATACTAGTGGTCGCCCTGTGCTCGAAATTCAATCGTAATTCATAAAATGTATACGTTTGAACGCTATTTAGGCGTTATTTCATGGCAACTATTTAAAATTCTATAGCCATAATCTCTACTCTGTGCGATTGTTTGACCACAAACTATTATGTGTTTGACATTAGCAGTATAAACGTAAACAAACAAACAGACTGTTATGGCATTGACAATGTCAGTATGAACGTAAATAATTAATGTTTTATTTTATTCATTTTAATGTATTTGTAAAACATACTGTATATAAATACTAGCTAATGCCCGCGACTACGTCTACTGTGCTTAATTTCATCGAGATCGGTTCTGCGGTTGAACCGTGAAAAGGTAACAAACAGACAGAGGGACAGGAAGAGGGTGACACAGCATTTGTTATGGGCAGACGTTGCACTTACCATCAGGTGAACGTTTTGCTCGTTCCGTCACTTTTATGAAATAAAAAAAAATACGGATGGAAGTGTTGAAACAGTTGGAACAAGTTGGACTGTTTTAAGTATATTTACATTAAATTAATTATAAAAAAGGTAACATATTATAAATAAATATAAATATTGAGTATATATGAGTTTGCCGTGTGCATGATCTAGAGTAGGGGGATCTGCTGTACTTGACTTTAAGGGCATTTAAAGACTGCGTGGGCCATTGGTACCTAATTTCTCCTTGGGTTCGAATCCCAGCCAAGATTTGGCGCTAAAACACAAATCGTTTGTTTACGAGTCTGCTTGTGTTATACATGATAAATTTGTCTGTTAAACGCACTCAAGATACAGGAGAAATCCTATCGTAGGCCATAGTTGTTTTTAAAGAGAAGAAAAAAAATCTATCAATCAATAAGTGCATTCTGGCTGACGAGGTGACTTTTGACGCCAAATGTTTCTCTGAAGACCGAGGCGCCATTACACAATTCAAACAAGTTGGAAATATTTCACTGAACCAGGTATATTTTTTTATATTGGATAAAGTGACGAAACGAGCAAAACGTTAACCTGATAGTAAGTGCAACGTCTGCACGTAATTTATTATTAGAGAAAATTTCTTCTAAATGTTTATATTTTTTTTTATTGTAGAAAGTGTGAACGTTTTGCTAGTTTCATCTAGCAAAACGTTCACCCGATGGTAAGTGCAACGTCCGCCCACAACAAGTGCTGTGTCACCCAGAACACTTCTGTGTGACACCACACTACGCCCATCACCTTGAGACATCAGTTTTTAAGTGTCATATGCCCAGTAATTACACTAGCTCTCAAAGCCTTTCAAACCAAAACATAGTAATGTTTGTGCACTAATGCTTCACGGCAGAATAATTGGACCTGGGGTGGTATCGACCTAGACGGATTCCTGCATAGGAATCCAACCACCATTACATCCACCTACCATTTGTTTGTGATGGCATATGAGAAGCAATGTCAAAAGGCGACTGTAGGAAGTGCCAGAAAAATCTCTTGGCCTCCGACATCTGGCTAAAGTAGCTATCTGAGTCAGACTAAGAATGATGTCGCGATGTAAGAATGATGACCTGGCCAATCTGGCCACGGCGACAACTTCCAAATTCTGATGGTAGCTATCAACTGCGCAAGAGTACGCGCAAACACAGAGGTACCCGACTTCCCCGACCCACGTCCGATGCGATAAAAAATAAAAATAAAACAGACTTTATGCTCCGAAACCGATTTCCTCTAGATAACCATGGTGTTAAGAACTGATATGATCTTCTTGGACGAGATATTTGAGAGCCATAAATGTATAAAGAACAAGCTGATGCCCGCGACCACGTCCGCGTGGGTATAGGTCTTTTAATTATCCCGCGGGACCTGTTTGATTTTCCGTTATAAAAATTATCCTATGTCCGTCTCCAGGATGCAAGCTTTCAATTGAGCGGTTGTTCAGTGAAAAGGTAAGAAACAAATAAAGGGACAGAGAGAGTTATTTTCCCATTTGTAACATTGGTTGGATGGAGCACAGGGAGGTATATAAATTATTATAAAACACAGAATTTATATACATTTTTGTAAATATTTGAGATATTTTTTGCCCACAAGTCTTTCTATTTGGTTCAAAAGCGACAAGATTAATGTGAGCTCGCTTTCTATGCAGCTGTTGTAGTATAAAAAAGTAAGAAGAAGTCAAAGTTAAGAGCTATTAATTATTACCGCCCTTTCAGTACCAACTTCACATTTAACGTGGAAGACCTTTTCTTTTTATTTTAAAAGCAAGAAAAGGGTTATTGATGGATACATTTCTCGCTGGAATGAAATAACTTGAAGTTTTTTCTTTGGAAAAAAAATTCTCGTCGCTGTATACCTTCATATACAAATAACTGATTGCAGCTGAACAAAAATAATAATAACTGTTATAGATTAAATCGCTGAATCATTTCAGCGATATAATCTATAACAGTTATTATTATTTTTTAAATTTTCATTACCATCACCATTTTCTGCCGGGTTAAATCTACCACCCATCTCGTAAAAGTCCACAGAGGGCAAATTAAAACAAGAAGAGGAGCAGCAGCATGTTCCTCGAACATCTGAATCAATATACTGCGGTTGCCAACCCGCCTTCTATGAGTGGCGACTATGGCAAATTCCTCAAAATGAATGCTACAAACTATTGTGGCAATCTATGATATGATGTGATACGCGAAATGATGATGATGTTGAAGTTAACTGCTGATCAAAGACTTCCCCCCCGATTGCCACGAAACGCATTCCTCAGCCACCTGCATCCATTGTCTTCGCGTAAAACCGTGCATCGCTCCTTCTGGACGGAGGTCGCATAAAATACTTTGGTTTTAAGACATTGATACACGCTCGACGAGATATACATTTTCGGTGATGTAATTGCTGTTAGCCTTCTCGACTTTTACAGCTTCTTCGGATGCTGTGCTCGCGGGCCATGGGCCCGTGTGCCAGGTTGCCCGCGTGCCAGGTGCTCGACGAGAAGATACTAGACCTAGTCGAGTTGGATTCGTCGATTGACCTCTTGATCGAATTTGGATCTACCTAGTCGATCAACCTAACCTAGGTTCACTGAGAACCAGCTCTGTTGTCTCGGCATGAAGCTGAGTAAGACCCGTTATTTAACGAATTTTGTTTTACATTCGGTTTTGTGTGTTTCTTTCTGTTTGTCTGTAAACAATATTCAAAGACATATTTCTATAAATTGTTTGCTTGTACGTTTACGAGTATTACCCAATTTTACGTATTTGTGTATGGAGCGTATTTTCGCAATAATTTTTTTCTTACTGTGTGTGACATGTGACATAGACGATAGACATAACCGTCGTGTGGTTCATCTTCATCTTCAGAACTTGTTACATTATGTGTCTGTCTATAATTGTAATGATTTAGAAAATATCTTTATAGCTTTCAAGCGGAGTCAATTGAACTGATATAAATAACAAAGGCATTAAATTTATACCCGTCCGTCGTTTCTCTGTGTGGAGACAGTAGGTCACGCAAACAAGATAATTTCTTTCGGCAAACAAAAATGTCAATATTCTAATGAAAAATATATCTATTATGAAGAAAAGCATGGTTTGAAATATATGAAAATATACTATTAGAAAAATATTAATTATCATCATAATTATAGCCCATCGCAAGTCCATTGCTGAACATACCATCATCGTTTTGAGCCACCTGCTTCCATCGACTTCCTGCGATACCATCGTCACTACATATTGCCGGTATGTGGTTGCCACTCTAAGACCTTTCTTCGAGCTATATCAGTTCAGAGCAGACATCAGTTCTTTAGTCTCATAAGCCAAGTGATTAAACTAGCACTAAGTGCCCATCAAACCGAAAAACTATAATGTTTGCACACTACTGCTTCCCGGGAGAATAAATAGCTTGCGGTGGCACCCACCTAAACAGATTCCTGCGTTATGTTTCCTTATGTTTTTTTACCTTTTGACTCGTACCAAAATGGCAATGGCGGCGACGTGGAGCGCCACCCATCACGTCTCATTTCCCGCGTCGACCAAAACTGGGCCACGTGCGTGGTATCTGCTTATCTTTATGTATGCATTTGCTGCCCGCAGACACGTACGTGAATTTTGTTATAGATTAATGGCTCCACTGAAAACCAGCGCTGCGGTCTATCTACAGCATTCTTGGCAGAGTGGAGTCGGTTCCGACTTAACAATCACTATTATCTCAAGTGTTTTACACATTTTTTTCTCTTCTCTTTGTGATTTTTGTATTGTGGATGTCGAATAAAGTTTGTCAATGTATTACTGTACTGTACTGAGTATGTCTTAAAAAAGTTATTAATTTTATTTAGAAAATGAGAATTTTTTTTTTATTTGATAAAGTGACGAAACGAGCAAAACTTTCACCTGATGGAAAGTGCAACATCTGCCCATAGTAAATGCTGTGTCTGCCAGATGATTTCTGTGTGACGCCATACTGCGCTCGTCACCCCGAGACATCATTTCTTAAGTCTCATCTCAGTGCCCTTCAAACCGAAACACAATAATGTTTGCACACTACTGCTTCACGCCAGAATAACTGGCACTGAGGTGGTACCTACCTAGACGGAATCCTGCATAGGAATCCTACCACCAGAAAAACTTATAATATATAGTGTATGTTTATGCTCTCTAATAATGAAATGTTTAAAATTACACTTACAATGCTATGTCATCCAGAACATTTCTGGTTGACACCATACTGCGCCTGTCACTCTGAGACATAACTTCTTAAGTCTCATATGCCCCGAAACATAGTAATGTTTGCCCTCTTCTGCTTCACGACAGATGTCTGATATATATTAGATAACTGGCCCGGGGTGGTATCTAACTAGACGTATTCCTGCATAGAAATCCTACCACCTGTGATGATGGTGCATGATCTATCAGTAAGATTGAGGACGACATAACTTTGTTATAATTTACAATCCCAACAAAATGTTGAGTCTTACAACACAAATTATTTATTTATTTGATAAAGATAAAGTTATATGCTTGAAGATATTTAATTGGAGTAAACTTCTGATCCCGAAACGTTAAATGCCATGAAGGACGCGTGTGAAAGAACTCGGTACTCTGCCCACTAGGTCAGTAGCCATAAATCAAACTTACATAAAGTATCATCATCATCATTTCAGCCTATCTCTAGTCCTCTGCTGAACATAGGCTCTCTCCCGTAGCTTGCCACAAAAGTGAGTAGCTCCCATTCTGGAGGAATTTGCCATAGTTGCCACGCTTGGCAGGCGGATTGGCAACCGCAGTTTATTTATTCTGATATTCCAGGAAGATGCTGCTGCCCATGTCCTGGTTTTTATTCTCCCTGCGTCGACTTTTACGACACCCACGGGATGAAATGGGGTGATAGATCCTCTGAGAAGTCCTCAGACCTCGTAGAATTTTTTATAGTAAGAATCGTTAGTAAATCGAAATTACGTTAACCTAGATACGGTTAACGTAATCGAGTAGGTATTTAACATTGATTACCACTTACATAGGGGCAGGGGAAAAGCTTTCACATAACGAACGACGTCCATAATTCAGAGTGTGTCTAATATCGCGTCGTAGCGTCTTGGTTTGGCCAAGGCCGCATTAATCTTGACCCTCCTAAATAAATATTCCTATCGTGATGAGAACGTGACCAAAATAAATTAATACAACAGATATATATTTCGTACCAGAAGCTTTTATAGGCTGTCTCATCTCATTTTCCGTCAATAGTCATTCCTTTTTAATAATATGAAAATATAGTGGTAGCTCAGGGGCCTGGTGCTCGCCTTTAATTTCATAGTAAGCGAGTAACCTGGGTTCGATCCCCGGTGCCAGCACCTCTAATATTGTTCTACAATTTTAAGTGCTGATTTACCACGTGCTTAGCGGTGAAGGAAAACATCGTGAGGAAACCTGCATGTCCGAGGAATAGAAATATTTCGAGGACATGTGAAGTCCGCCAACCCGCATTGGAGCAGCGTGGCGGATTCTTCCTAGCTCCAAAACCCTCTCAGAAATGAGAGGAGGCCTGTGCTCAGCAGTGGGACATTTATATGCTCAAACTTTACTTTTTTTTTACTTTTATATAGAGTCAACGTGTTCGTAGACAATAGTTTAATATTTCTCTGATAGCAAAGAAATTGCGTTTCGCAGTAAATTAAATAGCCGGGTGGCTTTGACAGCTTCGTCGGAAGCGAATCGCGAGCAGGTAGGCCCGCGAGTGAGAAATTCAACGTCGCTGCTGACAAGAGAGTACTGCCGCCCGCTGCTCCGCTGTAATTCGACCACTGGAACGAATAAAAGAAATATCCGACCTACTGCGGGGGGAGGGGGGGGGGGGGGCTTGAGGCTCGCAGTGATCCAACGGCCCCTCAAGTAGGTCGAAACGTCAGCTTGAATCGCTGTCAAAGGAGAATTTCCTTTTATAAATTATATTACGTTACGCTATGTTATTTTACAAAACAGTATAATTATATTATTTTATGAACACACTACAACTCGATAATATAAATTAAAAATATACATACATACATACATAAGAAAATATATATATATATGGAACATAACAAAATATGGAAATTTTATATGTATTATATTTGTGTATGTATAAGTATATGTGTATGTATGTGTATGTATATATATATATATATATATATTATATTTAAATTTAATTTATGTAGTTTATTGATTGGATTTTATCAATTTGTACACTGCCGTCCTTTTTTGTCAAATTTTAATTTCTGTCCATCCAAAGGTTGCCTGGAAGAGATCGCTTTTAGCGATAAGGCCGCCCATTGTACATTTCATTAATTTTTTTTTTTTTTTTTCCCTTTATGTATATTTTTTATGGTGTACAATAAAGTTATATTTAATTTTAATTTAATTAATAAGATCACGACTGTATCCCATAAGGGGTAGTCAGAGACTGGGCACTCACTGCAAAAACAGATGACTGCCACAATCCACGTTTCACCAAAACAATATAATGCACTTGGTGTGATAGGTGGTGAGCCCATCGCCACCATGCGCTGTTGGGTGCACAGTGCAGTTTAATTCCTTACTCGCCTTTTACGAGATCCTTTTGATGAGATGGAGTGGTAGTATTTTTTTAACGAGCCGCCACCACACGTCTAATTAAAATTGTATGTGTGTAAATAAGTAAATAATTGTCTAAGCCGTGTACCTATGCTTGTGAGTGTGTGTGTGCGCGATAGGCGGAGGCGTGTCCTGCGTCGTGCGAGTTATTAATACATGTTCTAAAATCACATTCGTTAAGTAAATAATTTTCCGGACGTCTTTTATTAAAAGAGACATCTCTCGCGGGGATGTAGTTATTGATCGCTGCCACTAACGGTTTAGGGTGATCTTTAAAATCTATCGAAATGTTTTGTCGACATTTCTTTGAAGTTTGGCGTATGATATTGCCAATGAAAAGGGTAGCTACCCGCCAGATCGAATGGTCTGATCTGGGGAGGACGTCTCCTCCTTTTAGTAATATTTAGATGTTGTATATATAGTTCGCATCTCAGAAAACTTTCATAGCGCGATTATGGACGTATGCGAATATTTCTTGAGCTTCTCATGAGGCGACATAGATGTCGCTACAGAAGTACGCCGCTATAGTTAAAAATTTTGAGATCGCGGTGTAAGTCTACCTTCCACATATCAATACTATGTTGCAAATTAGTAACATTCACTGCTATGCAGATGACAGCACTGGTGATGCCTTCAACACCGGACGTGTTAATATTTCTCGGGAACACGTCGACTAATGCTTCACGGCAGAATAGCTGGCCCTGCAGTGGTACCTACCTAAACGGATTCCTGCTTAGGAATGATAATCGTTGGGGAAGAAAGGATCTCGAGTGGCAGCCTCGTACCGGCAAGCGTGATGTGTACAAGTGTGGCCGCCCTACATTGCGCTACGACTTGCAGGGTTCTGCGGGTAGTCGATGGATGCAGGTGGCTCGGAACCGTTCTAGGTGCGCCTGATTAGGCCGCGTTAAGTAGCGAGCCGGGGAGTGCTGCACCTAGTTGCCTTGTCCGACAATAGTACTTATTTATTTATTTAAACTTCTATGCACTTAAGTTGTACATATGGCGGACTTAATGCCTGAAGGCATTCTCTCCCACTCAACCATAAGGTTCAGCAGAGATAAACATATGATAGGGGGTGCAGCAAACATTAAAAAGAAAAAAAAACATGACAATAAAAATATATACATAGATAGCAATACAATATACGTAATTATATCAATACATACACATACATACATATCTACATATACATAAGTACTTATAACTACTATATAAATATAGATATAAATATATTACTAGATAATTATTATCAAAGAGGAACAGAAGGAACATTTTATTACGTCCTTAAAACATCGATTTATATGCAATGGAATTAACTCATCATCAGGCCTCCCCCATAGATTGCCACAAAGCACGGTCCTGAGCCACCTTCATCCATCGACTTCCTGCAAAATCGCGCAGGTCGTCGCTCCATCCAGTGGGGGGGCGCCCTACACTGCGTTTGCCGGTACGAGGTTGCCACTCTAGAACCTTTCTTCCCCATCGGTTATCGGTTCTACGGGCTATATGGCCGGCCCATTGCCACTTCAGCTTGCTAATCCTTAGGGCTATGTCGGTTACTTTAGTTCTGCTGCGGATATCATCGTTACGGATTTATCACGCAGAGAAACTCCGAGCATAGCTCTTTCTATAGCTCGCTGAGCGACTCTGAGCTTCCTCAAGCGGCCCGCAGTGAAGGACCACGTCTCGGTTCCGTATGTCATCACTGGCAACACGAAAAATTAACTCATACTTGCAGCGAATTTTTGAAGTATTCCCTAATCAAATTATCAGTACTCTTCAAAAACTATGTGTTTTGAATGCGACACTGCAAGCACATTAACAGAATTTTTCTCCTAAAACTTTAGATACAAGAAATGATCAGGATACTATCTTGTACTCGTATTTAACAAAGTCAGCACTTTGCTTATACGAGTATGTCTTATGAATAAAACTATGTCAATGTAAGTACTTATTTCAAACGCCTTAAAAGATACAACCGTAGAATAAGATAATTTTGTATATTTAGTTGACCGCGTGGCGTAGTGGTTAGCGTACCTGACTTCTGCGCCACCGGTCCTGGGTTCGATTCCCAGCCGGAGGCAACATTTGTGCAAAAACACAAATTGTTGCTTTTCGGGTCTGGTTGTGTTGTTAGCGTATGTGCGTTACATCGGGCGTGGGTAGGGCGGGGACGAACGAGTGTTCGTGTTTGCATGTACACTTCTGGCACTATAATATTTCCTGCGCAGTTGATAGCAATGCAAGAGTAACATACCTCTACAAGATGCAAGAGTATACAAGCTAGATTATGAATGTGATCTCTCTTACATAGGGCACACAAAAAGATCAATAAAAATCAGCATAAAAGAACATAAACTGATGTGAAGCATCGTCGTACTAGGAAGTCCGCAGTCTGTGACCATGTTCTGGATCATCTCAACCATTGCATTAGATTCAATAAACCACAGATCATTGCAAAAGAACACCGATTGATTACCTACCAAGGACGATTGTCGAGAATATTGAAATAACAAAACATCCTAATTTCAATAGAGAAGATAGTTTTGTACTACCGGCGGCTTGGGATCCAATAATTAAGAATATTAAATCAAAAACCAGGCATACCACTGCAATACTTCAAGACACAGTTAGCTCTTTCTGCATAGATCGGGCCAAAAAATAAGAATTAAAAGCTGAAGCTATCCCGGGTTAACTATGACATCAGGACATCGGTCCTCCCGTGACCATGGGAGCTGGAAAGCGCTCGAAACGTCCGGTTATAAATAGTTAATGATTGTTTATCATTTTTGTCTTTCAAGTTTATATGGGATTGTCCCCTACGGTGAAAGTTTAAAAAAAATATTTAAAAAAAGCATTTCTGGAACACCTATACTGGTGGTAAGATTCCTATGCAGGAATCCATCTAGGAAGGTACCACCCCAGGGCCAGTTATTCTGCCGTGAAGCAGTAGTGTGCAAATATTACTGTGTTTCGGTTTGAAGGGCACTGAGAGCTAGCGTAATCACTGGGCATATGAGACTTAAGAACTCATGTCTCAATGTCCAGTGTGTGTCCAGTTTGTATATTTGAACGCGCTAATCTCAGGAAATACTAATTCGATTTAAAAACTCGTTTTTGAATTAGATAGCCGCTTGACTAAATACAATGTGTCCGGGAACGTATTAGCGATAATTTAGGCACTGATTCTACACCTCAACCCCACTTTAAAACGACCCCCTAACGCGTCCTACCCCCTTTCTCCTTCAGCCATGGCCCTTTCAACTTTTTGTGCGTTTTGTTTGGTACGTCCACGAAAAAATAGCAATAACTCGGAAGTGTGTGGCTTCACAGATCCGCTAAAGGTTTTATTTGATTTGATACTTCATCGTTAGACACATTAGATCATAAAAATAATGTAAAACTTTAAAAGAATTAGGTTGAATCTACATCGAAATGAAAAAAAATATTCTCAAAACGATCAAGACTACAAGTTACTGTTACATTTTGCAAAAAATCAAGCCCGTTAAGACGAAATTTTTTAGGGTTAAATCGTCAGATTTTGAGATAAGCAGAAAACAGAATAGAAATAGAATCAGTGCATAAATTATCGCTAATATATATTAAATTGGTAACTGTGTTAACAAATTACAACTTAACAAAACTGCTGAATCGATCTTGACGAAATTCGGCAGAGAGGTAGCTTGCATATTAGAGACGGAAATAGGATATATTTTATCCCGGTAAATCAAACAGTTCCCATGGGATATGTGAAAGACCTTTATCCCCGCGGACGAAGTCGCGAGCATCGGCTGGTATAAAAATAAACAGTGAATACCGAATTTACAGGCTGCAAAAACCAATGCAGACACAATTAAAAGGCAATTATTTACTCGTACGATGCGGTTTCCGATGACGCTGATTAAATATCTCGTTGGCTAGAGCTTTGCAATATATCTTTTGGATTTCCATTAATTAGCTAGAGATTTTTTATTTAGATAACATATAGTAATGTACAGACAAAACCGCAAACAAATTTAATTACGATGCAGGAATCCTCCATCTAGCTCCGCAGTGGCAGTTTTTCTAGCGTCAAGCAGCAAACATTACAGCGTTTTAGTTTGAAGAACGCTGATAGTTAGTGTAATTAATGCGACCTGCGTTCGATCCCCTGTGCCGGCATCTCTAAAATTGTTCAGCAATTTTACCACGTGGTGAGCGGTGAAGGAAGATTTGGCGTTGCGGATGATCACGCCGGAGTCACCAGTTTGACGAATCTTATTGCCAAGGAAAAGGGTAGCTACCCGCCAGATCGAGTGGTCTGATCTGGGGAGGACGTCTCGTCCCACTAATAATATAGTAAACGTCTCAGAAAACTTTCATAGCGCGATTATGGACGTATGCGAATATTTCTGGAGCTTCTCATGTGGCGACATAGATGTCGCTACATCACTCCCCCGCTGAGACTGGAAGTCGTAGTTAAGCGTGGTTTTCGTGGAGAACTTGAGACGTCAGGCGATGAGGTGCAGTCTGGCGTTGCGGTAAACCTGTGTCCAGGTCTTCAGTGCGTCGAGACGTATGGAGACAAGTGTTGATGCCGCAGGAATCAGCCTGAGGAGAAGGGGCCGCCGTAGATCCTCAGTGGCTGAGAGACTAGGAAGCACGCGTTGTGCCGACAGTAGTCTGGTGCTGTGACTGCGATGGCTGTCGATGACGTTGTTGCTGTGTTTCGGAGAAGCTGGCTAATGTTCATACCGGGGTCACCAGTTTGGCGAATCTTATTGCCAAGGAAAAGGGTAGCTACCCGCCAGATCGAGTGGTCTGATCTGGTGAGGACGTCTCTCTAGTAATATAGTAAACATCTCAGAAAACTTTCATAGCGCGATTATGGACGTATGCGAATATTTCTTGAGCTTCTCATGTGGCGACATAGATGTCGCTACAACAACATCGTGAGGAAACCTGCATGTCCGAGGAATAAAAAATATTGCGATGATATGTTTTTGTGGCAATCTATGGCGGAGGCCTATGTTCAGCGGTGGACTGTGGAGTGGTGGTGATAGGCTGAACTTAAATGATGAGGAATGATTTGACTTAAAGAAACAGTAATGTTTCTTTTGTACTCGTTTCAGTGTTTCACTTCCTTTTTTTACATATCAATACTCACTCTTCGATTTGTCACAACGAGACCCGAAAACCAGCGATTTGTGTTTTTTTGTTTCATAAATATTGTCTCCGGCCTGGATTCGAATCCAGGACCTACGGCGTGGCAGTCAGGTACCTATTTTGACAACTAGGCCACGGGGCCGTCAAATTATTTTTAGCTTATCATTTGTTTAATTGCACTTTTATATTATTATTCACTAAAGTAAAGTAAAGTAACAGCCCACATATGTCCCACCGCTGAGAACAGGCCTTCTCTCATTTCGGCGAGGGTTTTGGAGCCGGGAACAGTCCGCTTCGCTGTTCGAATGCGGGTTTACGGAATTCACATGTCGGCGAAATATTTTTATTTCTGAGACATGCAGGTTTCCTCACGGTGTTTTCCTTCACCGCTGAGCAAGTGCACAGCACTTAAAATTGCAGAATAATTTTAGGGGTGCCAGCACCGGGCATCGTATTCAGGTCACTCGCATGCTACGAGTATTAAATTTAACGCTAGCGCTCGGGCCCTGAGCTACCACGGCTCTTATTATTCACTACAATTAATTTAAATACTCTCTTTAAGGCCACCAGGGATTTGTAGCGATATATAATAGAGCTTTAATATCCCCGGACACTACCGGCTTAGGACCTAAATTGCGGGTATCTGTTATTTATACTACGCGCAGGCCGAAATAACGAATAGGTTACTTCGCACGGTAGCACAGATTATGATATGTGGTAATAATAGGCCAGGGAAAGTCTTTTCGCATGTAGTATGTATAAGCTTGTAATAAAATCTCTTGGGCTGTACTATTTATATCTGGCTGGTTTTGATGATATTAAAAACGTCACATTTAAAAGAAAACAAATTAGTTAAATGTTGTTCCAGCTATTTTTCATTTGTTTTTCTTTCTGTCAAAATGAAAAAAATTGTGACGTTTATGGACCGAATGCAGTGTCAGTAAGAGTAGCACAAAGTTGGTTTAAGCGTTTTAAATCCGGGAATTTTGATGTAAAAGATGCACCTCGCTCTGGTCGCCCGTTTACGGATAAAATGGATGCCATTTTTGAAAAAATGGAGCAAGATCTTCATATCAGTAGTTACGACATGGCCGAAGAACTGGGAATTAACCTCAAAATAGTTTCGAACCATTTGAAAAAAGCTGGGACACAACAAATCTCGATATTTGGGTGCCACACGAGCTCATTGAAAGAAACCTAATGAAGCGTGTACTCATTTGCGATTCTTAATTCTTCAAATGAAACCGAACCGTTTTTGAAGAGATTGATAACTGGTGATGAAAAGTGGATTACGTACGACAAGAACGTGAGAAAAAGGTCGTGGTCAAAGGTCGGACAGACTTCAAAGATTGTTCCAAAAAAAGATGCTGTGTGTAAGGTGGGATTGAAAGGGCGTTGTTCAATATGAGCTTTTACGGCCGCACTCAACGCCAACAACTGATGAGAATAAAGCTAGAAGTTGAGAGAATGCGGCCGGAATTGATCAATAAAAAGGGCGTGGTCCTACATCTCGAAAACGCTAGACCAGACACATCTTTAGCCACCCAGCAAAAATGAAGAGAGTTTGGCTGGGAGGTGTTAATGCATCCTCCATATAGCCCTGACATTGCACCTTCGGATTTCCACCTGTTTCGATCTCTTCAGAAGTCTTTAGTGTCAGGTTAACATCAAGAGAGGACTGCCAAAACTACTTGTCGCGTTTTTTTGCTCAGAAGTCCCAAAATTTTTACGATTGCCGTATGTCACTACCTTCAAGATGGCAAAAATCATCGGACGAAATAGCACATATATACTGTAATTAAATGTAAATAAACTTTGAAAAGAAAGGTCTTTAGTTTTCATATACAGTAAACTTTTTTCCCAACCTTATATTTTAAGATACAATTAATTTTAATTATGACATTTTTGTTTTACCTTTATTTTTTAAGCAACTTCGAAAAATGAGGACGTTCTACATTCCTTTGTATTTATTTCTTAAGTGAGTTCGGGCATAACTTCTATGTTTATGAGCCGATTTTAATGACTTTTTTTGCTTAGAAAGGGAATATCGTTAGGGTACTCTCGCAGCATTTTGGAACCGTGAGAAAATCACCAAAACTCGGTTTGGAGTTGCAGCGTTCAAGTCAGATTTTTGATTAAATAAATATGTACATGTGTTATTTTGTATCTCATTTGTAATAATTTGCGTTTTTTTAATTATTAATTTTTAATTTAAGCAATATAAAGTATAGGTTCAGCCTATAAATGTCCCACTGCTGAGCACAGGCCTCCTCTCATTTCTGAGAGGATTTTGGAGCTAGGAAAGAATCCGCCACGCTGGTCCAATGCGGGTTGGCGGACTGCACATGTCTTCGAAATTTTTTTTTATTTTTTTATTTAAATACCAAATTTATTTTTTATGGCTTGCTCTTATGGACGTCAAAATCTAAAGCAGGTCGCAGATTAAGACCACAGAGAAGAACTGACAATTTAATGTTTCGTAATGTGGTAGCGGCTTAAGAGAACCTACCACCCCATCTCATCCTGTGGGTGTCGTAAAAGTCGACAGAGGGAAAATTAAAACCAGAAAATGGGTAGCAGCATCTTCCTGGACTATCAGAATAAATAAACTGCGATTGCCAACCCGCCTGCTAAGCGTGGCAACTACGGCAAAATTCCCCCCAAAATGAGAGCTACAAACTTTTGTATCAATCTATGGGGGGGGGGGGGGGGGGCTATGTTCAGCAGTGGACTAGTGATAGGCTGAAATGATGATGATGATGAATGTAATTTATAAATTATAACCTAACCTTAATACTCTTGTAATTTATTATGATGTATTACAATTTCTTTTTGATAGCCGGGAGTTTGCGAATGTAGAGTAATTACCCTCAGATCGCAATGCTGTCAGGAATGATTCTAACAATGTTTTAATTATTTTTTATTTAATAAAATTGACGGAACGAGCAAAACGTTCACCTGATGGTAAGTGCAATGTCTGCCCATAACAAATGCTGTGTCAACCAGAACACCACCTGAAACCACATTGCGCCCGTCACCTTGAGACATCAGTTCTTAAGTACACGGTAATGTTTGCACACTACCGCTTCACGGCAGAATAACTTGCCCTGGGTACCACACCTACTTAGACGGATTACTGCATAGGAATCCTACCACCAGTAAAACACATACACAGTACACTCAGTTACAACTATTAGAAACACAGGACGACGCGCGACCGCCTTAGAGAGCGGCACGCTACAGCCAACACCGCGTATACACGATACCTAGACGGAGTCAGTAACGACGTCGACTTAATAACTGAATAAAAATTTCTATGTACTTGAAATATTCCCTGCTATAACGATTAAGGGCTATAACAATACATATCACAACATCAACACTTGACCATAATATACAGCAGAAATCCTAATGACAGGCGTTTTTTTTTTACAAAAGAAAAGAGAAAGAAAAAGTTGTAGATGTAGAATAGAGATTAAAAAAGTCAAATCAATGCTTTTCGTTACAGCAATTATCCGATGATAAAATAACACTTACTGGTGGTAGGATTCCTATGCAGGAATCCGACTAGGTAGGTAATAAAAACTGTAATGTTCTTTGCTTAACATGTAGGTACTTTATATGTATTTTTTTTCGTTTTTGTTAAAGCCGATATTCAAGATTCTGTTCGCGTCGACAAGTCAGATATAATGTGAATCTACAACCATTTCTTATAACGAAGTTACATAGACTAAATTCTGGAACTACTATTTTCAATCTGTGCAAGAGTTACTGGTGGTAGGATTCCTGTGCAGGAATCCGTCTAGGTAGGTACCATCCCAGAGCCAGTTATTCTGCCGTAAAGCAGTAGTGTGCAAGCATTACTGTGTTTCTGTTTGAAGGACACTGTGAGCTACTGGGCATATGAGACTTAAGAACTTATGTCTCAGGGTTTTCTGGCTGATACAAAATTTGTTATGGGCAGACGTTGCAATTACCATCAGGTGAACGTTTTGCTCGTTTCATCACTTTATCCAATAAAAAAAAGAACATCAAAAACGTTTTTACGTCAGCTACGTTTTCATTATGCTCAAAGTATTTTTGAGACGGGCAAGATTAATATGGTTCAAGTGAAAAGAAGACAGCAACAAGATATAAGACACGGGTTGGCTTATCAACGTCATTTGTAATATTCCAATATTTTTTAAATTTTAAATTATAGAGCACATCTATTTAAGGGAATATGTTTTTTTTATAGGAGAAAGTGATGAGACGAGCAAAGCGTTCACTTGATTATAAGTGCGACGTAAGAAATGCTGTGTCATCCAGAAGATTTCGGTGTGGCACCACACAGTGCCTGCCAACCTGATACATAACTTCTTAAATCTCATTCCCAGTAATTACACTAACTTCCCTTCAGACCGAAACACTGTAATGTTTGCACACTACTGCTTCATGGTAGAATAACTGACCCTACGGTAAGGTACGGTACTACCTATTTACCTAGACGAAATCGTACATAGGAATCCTACCACCAATTAATAATTATACAGTCGGCCGGAGGGTGATGCATGAATATATACATATATATTATTTATAATTATTATATATATTGGTTAATAATTATTATTATATATATTTCTTAGTCAAATGTCGGATAATGAATCTCTCTATTCTACTTGCTTCCCTTTCGCTTGTGGATGCCTCAGACGAACCAGTTACGCTACGTTCACTAATTAGTGATGAATTTCAAAAATCTTCAAACTGTCTTCACTTTTGTCATTTAAATGCACAAAGTATACCTCAACATCACACGGAGCTCCTGGATACTTTCTCTTTATCTGCTGCTCATGCTATACTCATTTCGTCTTATAGTCTTCCAGGATTTGTTTTACTCCGTAACGATCGTACTGGTAAAATAGGCGGGGGCGTCGCTATTTATCTGCGCAGAGAATTAATTATAAAATTTTAGATGCTTCCCCCTCCTTATACTCAGGTTCAATAGAATACTTATTTGTTGAAGTTAATGTCAAGAGTGTTAAATTGTTCCTTGGAGTCATTTATTGTCCACCCCAAGTGGACTACTTCTCCGATTTGGAAGATAATTTGTTGCCATTCTGTTCTGCTTACACACATCACATTGTCATGGGAGACTTTAACACCGACCTCTTAAAGGCTTCTCTCAAATCACACAAATTAAAATCGATTATGGAGTCGCAAAATTTCACTATTCTGGCTCTTGATGCTACGCACCATAATATTGATTCTTCGGACACCTGTATCGATCTTATTACTGTCTCCTCTATTGAGCATGTTGTTAATTATGGCCAACTTCCTGCTTCTGGATTTTCACGGCATGATCTGCTTTTCCTTTCATATAAATTAAAGTCTCCCAAATCGATTCCTGCGTCTATTCCCATTCGTAGTTTTGCACGACTCGATGTGGAAAAGCTTAAATGTGATGCTTGCAACTATATATGCAAGCGGGACCATCTGAAATCATAAATGCGATATCATTATTGAACGAAGAACTGCAGTGTATAAGTAATTGGTCCGCTGTTTATGGTATTAATGTAAACCCCTCCAAATGCCAAGCCATAATCATAGGCAGCTCTAGATTTACATCAAGACTCGATTACTCCACATTGCCATCGGTTATGTTTAACAACAATGCTATTCCATTTCGTCCACATGTAAAAAATCTCGGTATGTATATAGACAGCTGTTTTACATGGAGCAAACAGATTCAGGAGGTAAGTCGCAAAACTACTGCAACCTTTCGATCTCTTTATCGTTGGAAGAATTTTCTTCCAACCTCAACCAAGGTTTTGCTGGTCCAATCTCTTATTCTGCCGATTATCGACTATGCTGATGTGTGTTGCCCAGATTTGTCTCAACAACATCTTAACACATTGGATCGTCTCTCAATAACTGTATCAGATACATTTATGGTCTACGTAAGTTTGATCATGTACCTTCCTTTCGTAATCAGCTCAACTGGCTGCCTATTCGTCAACGCAGGTATGTTAGGATACTCTGCACCCTTTTCACAATACTAAACGATCCATGTGCTCCTGAGTATTTGAAATCTAGGTTTCAATATCTGGGAGATTCTCATGACTGTTCTCTCCGGTCCTCGGGTAATCTCAAATTGCTTACGCCATTACACCAATCTGGTTACTCATCTCACTCTTTCGCCTTAACGGCTATAAGACTCTGGAACGATATACCTCTTGATATTAAAAAAGCTCCTAACAAGTTTGCGTTCAAAATTAAAGTACGGGAATATTTTAAAAATTCGCTGCAAGTATGAATTCTATTTTTCTCTCTTATTCGTGTGTATGTGTTTACTTATAATGTATGTATGTATGTATATATATATACATATATGTATATCTGTGTATATGTATGTACTGGTATAATCAAGAATATATTTTATAGTTTATGTATTTATATTTATAGATAATAAATTATTTTTTACTCTGTTATTGTTCGCTGCACCGCCTATCATTATTATGTTTTTCTCTGCTTTGCCTTATGGTTGACTGGTAGAGAAAACCTTTAGGCATTAAGTCCGCCATATGTACCACATGTGCATAAAGCTTAAATAAATAAATAAATAAATACGGTTACTTGTTAGTTACGCGTGTGACCAGGGTTCGCTCCACATATTCGATAAGTGCTGCTTTTTTTTAATTTTTATTTTCTTTTTCGTGAAGAAAACTGCATGTCTGAAAAATAATATATGTATCGAAGACGTATGATGAAAGGAAGGAAGGAAAGAGGCCTTTGCCTGCAATGGGACATATCGTGCTTGAAACATGTATATTTCTGTAATCCGTATCGGAAGGACCATTTGTGGTAGCTTTCAACTAAACCCTATCAAATTTTAGGGAAGGCCTGTGAACAGTTGCGGATAAAAGCTTGCAAAAATTTATGGTTAAGGAGAGAAACAAAATTAATTTACTACATACATAAATACATAAGATCACGACTGTATCCCATAAGGGGTAGTCAGAGACTGGGCACCCACTGCAAAAACAGATGACTGCCACAATCCACGTTTCACCAAAACAATATAACGCACTTGGTGAGATAGGTGGTAAGCCCATCGGCACCATGCGCTGTTGGGTGCACAGTGCAGTTTAATTCCTTTCTCGTCTTTTACGAGATCCATTGGATGAGATGGAGTGGTAGTATTCTTTTGACGAGATGAAATCAATCAGCTAAAATCTGCAAAATGAAAAAGGTGATAATTTGCTAGTTTTCGAAGAACGGTCGGTGTTATTACGGTCCCGTTCAGATAATATCGTTGATATAGCGTGCAAAAGCAAGCTACAAATTCTATCTAGTAGTGGCTATTTTTCTATTGCATAAAGTGACGGAACGATCAAAACGTTCACCTGATGTTAAATGCAACGCCTGCCCATAAAAAATGCTATGTCACCTAGGACATTTCTGTGTGACCCCACACGTTTATATTCACGAGAACAATTGTTAGGCATAAGCAACACTACTTCTGGATTAGTGTAACACTAACAAATATTTTGTTGATTTTAGTCTTAATAGTAAAAGTAGTTAAATTTGATGTCACACAAGAATCGGGAAATGTTATGTATTGGTAACATAAAGCTACTATGAAAAAATAATGAACACAGAACTGAATGACAAAAAAACATACAGTTGGAAATGAAGACGAGTTAACATTGCATTTTCGTCAGGTTGTGTTTATTGTTTCAAGTCTCTAGCTCATCGGAAAGTTAGATTAAAATCGTTTTCAAAATTTGTACCGATCGGACAAACAGACAAAAGTAAGCGAGTTAGTAAAAACGTGGTTGAATATTCCAGACCTGAATAATCCATACCAGAGCGAGGCGTTTATCAGTCTGGTACTGTAATATTCGATTTTGGACAGGGTAACGCAGCTCAGGAGAAAAGACCACACCGCTCCACTTCGGGAACGTAGTGTATTTGAGAAAACTATATTTTATACTAAATACATATATCAAACTTCTAAAGAGAAGACTAAGTATCGATATTAGCTTAGATATCACCTCGGTCGTTTACTTGAGTTATGATTTATGAACCTTTGCTTATCACGTAGCTTATCAAGAGAGTTAAACTTAGTTCATTACGCGGTATCTTGTTCAATATATCAGTATGAAATGAAATATAATACAATAACAATAAAAAATATGTGAAAAATAAATGCTACTAAAAGGTCATTTTTAATTCAAATATAAATATTGTACAAGGAGGTTCTGGAGTGGCAAACTCGTACCCGCGAATGCGATGTCGGGCGATCCCCCACTGGATGCATCAACGACCCGCACGGTTTTGCGGGAAGTCGAAGGGTACAGGTGGTTTAGGACCGTGTTTTATGGCAATCTCTGGGGTGTTTCATAGCCTATGTTCAGCAGTGGACTTGTAATGACGATGATGATTGTATAATCTTTTGCGATCGTGGAACTTTTATGCAGGAGTCGGTCTCGATAGGTATCACCGCCTACAAGTGCTGGTTCAGGTAAAATTATTGTGAGCTTGAATGCTGCTGGTATTTTCGATATGTTCGAGCATTCAGCATCTAGGACTGGTACACCCTGGGCTTCAACGTAAATTTGCTATCTTTCTGGCCATTTGGAAAAGATTCGACGAGGGGGTGCTCCTTCCAATATGGATTTCAGTTGATCCCTTTATCTCCTTGTTGTAGAGCTGGGAGGTGAGAGGGCCTCTCGGGCCTACTACGAGTATAATGGAATGCCGGTCGTGTCAGCTCTTTTGAACTTTTGATAATGCCAGGTGCATTACTAAAATCGGTCCTCTGCTTGCGATATTAAGATGAGTATTTTATTCATCACTTGTAACGTAATTGATAGTGATTGTGTCATATCTTTAGACCCTTTGTTTTTTGTAGTGTTTTATTGTATAAATCCTGCATTTATCTCAGTGTTTTCCTTCTATTCTATTTACACTATGATCATATTTCTTACAATCTTATTTCCGACTTGGACACTGTAACGTCACGGATAATATCATACTAATAATTCGAAATAATTAATAATAAAAATATTCAAAATAACTCAATTGAAAAAATATAAATCGGTACATTAAAAAAAGATAGCCCAAATATTTTTGGGAAATCTAAGTTGTATTAAGTTCTCTAACTTGATCTTGATGTTACGTTAAACTATATTAGTGACAAAGCTAACTTCGAAACACGTATTGACAAAATTCTGTCTTCGGGGTCCTTTGTAACAGGAAGTTTGCCGTCAACTCTTGGACTATGGTGGACCATTGAGAAGTTTATCGAGCTTGGGAGATATACTAATAAGGTTGGGTTTAGTTTGTATTTAGCTAAATACGTTAACAAACCGAAAACAATTTGATAAGCTTGAGTGGATTTGAAACTTATGTTTAAGATTCATATTAAGTTTATGTAAATATGATCACGTTACACGTTTTCGTACAGGTATACTTTATTCCTACAATGTGATGTTCCAATCTTTCTACCATTTTGTTTTATAAGGAACATTTTTAATTCCTTCATGATTTAAATCCACGACTTTTCAGATTCAAATTCGGAATGCCTACCCACAGATATTTTTAGACATATTTTTTTGCATAATCTGTCCATCTATTGTAAGACTGCTTTTAAGATTTCGCCCCTATTTTTTTATTATATTTGTGTATTTCGGTAAATGACCGTGTGTTTTAGCGGTCAGAGTACCTGACTACTGCGCTGCGGGTCCCGGGTCCGGGTCCCGGGTCCCAGTAAAAGATAAAACGTGTGCAAATTAAAGAAAAAAATGGCTTTCCCTGTTTGCGCGGACACATCTGACATTATAAAATCTCCTGCGCAGTTGATAGCTTCCGACAGTATAAGAAAGATGTCGCTGTAGTGGCCAGGAAAATATTATTCTAATATTTAATAGACGGATTTCTACATAAGAATCCTACCATTACCAAAATCTACCTATGTCCAGCAGTGGACTAGTGATAGGCTGAAATGATGATGATGAAATACCAGAGACATGACGTGACCAGATTATTGTTAAATCATCCCTGACGTCTTTATAGGTCTTAATATATATGATTGATATTTACAACCGTCCAGTATTTGTCGAAGGCTTAACTCGCACAGTCGCTGTCGCTTCCTAACTTCAACTACGCCGACTCCTGCTATCCTGATTTAATCGGAGATTTAACAACGCTTAACAAGCTTGCCGTGTGGTAGCGGCTTAAAAGAATCTACCACCCCATCTCATCCCGTGGGTGTCGTAAAAGTCGACAGAGGGAATATAAAAAACCAGGAGGTGGGCAGAAGCATCTTTTTGGACGTCTGAATAAATAAACTGCGGTTGCCAACCCGACTGCCAAGCGTGGCAACTATGGCAAAATCTCCGTAAACGAGACCTACAAACTATTGTGGCAATCTAAGGAGGAGGCCTATGTTCAGCAGTGTACTAGTGATATGATGATGCTGAAATGATGATGATGATCTCTTATGTTTCATTATATACGCGTATATATTTATGTATCATTTTTTTTTTCATATTGTATTGTATTTTGTAGGTAGCATATCTTAATTATGAATTTATATTAATTTTTTTTTGTAGTTTTTTTGTTTGGTGTTTGTCTATTTTTCTTCAGTCTGAATGGTGTTATATTTTTTGTTCATCCATACTTGAAATAGATCGCTTTTAATAATGAGGACAAACATTTGCACTAATTATTTTTTTATTTTCTATTTGTAGCTTATCTAATTGTATGTTTTTTTATTTTCAATGTATATACTTTAGTGATGTTCGAGTAAGTTATTAAAAACTAGCGGTACTTACATAATAACGCCACCGCACCACAAGTTGCGCTAATGCTCCAATAAAGAGAAATCAAGTTGTTCGATTGACTACTTTCCTTTTAAATAAAATGAAAATTTCGAATTTTGAAAGTGTTTTGCTTTTTAATAAAGTGCACTTAAAAACCGCAAAATAACTGATCCACTTTTAAAAGCTAACAGAGTAAACATTTCTGTAAGTTGAATTGAATCAACACAATAAAAGCGAAGCGTCTGGATAAGATCAGCTGAACTCGAGCGCTCGGAGAATTACACGTACAAGCACTTCTATGTTCTTAGATTAGGGCTGCCACACGTCCTGGTACACCGGGGTGTCCCGGTTTGAAGCGTGGTGTCCCGGTCAGCAAGTCATTTGTCCCCGCATGCAAATAATTCGTAAGCTACCGCTGCGTAAGCCGCATCTGCGATCTGCGAGTGAAGTGAAGTGGGGGCGTGTTACCCGAGTTTTTGAATAATCCATTGTTTTTTTACCCTAGTTCTGTTCTAAATCTCCCGGTCGGCGTCACAGCATTCGTGGCAGCCCTATCTTAGATGCAAAATTGGTTTAAAACGTAGAGTGAATTCTTTGAGGTAATCGTCTACACAAATAACCAACAAAAACATTTACGGGCTATTGCAGTTCTAAGTTTGAGTTCTCGTCTTTTTAATAATAATCTGGCAAAACTAAAAAATCCATTGTAATATTCATTGCTAATTTATTGTATTCTCTGAAGAGAATAAACTATTGGTATCTTGTTGTAGGATGACTGACGACATGTGCAAAATGCTGTGGCACCACACTGCACCCGTCCCACTGCCACAGTCTGCTTAAGGCTCATATGCCCTGTAATTACACTTGGTCTCAGTGCTCTTCACAGCACAATAACGGGCCTGGGGTGGTACAATTCCTAGACGGATTCCTGCATAGAAAGCCTACTACCAGTAAAACGTTAAAGAGTCAAATAATATTTTGACGACTTGCGAAGTGAGTTGTGTAGTACACTTTCTGCTCGAAAACTATCTCAAAAATTAGAAGAGACCTGTCTCCAGCATTGATATTAATAGTCAGTTATTTTTCATACATTAAAAGTATACCAGATATTAAGATTAAATGAAATTTAAAATTGAATCCAGTTTAATCATTTCTGAACTATGTTGGAAATTGTTTCAGTAGTTCCAAAGTTATGTGCGATCAGATAAACATAAACACAGACGTTTTTTTAAGCAAATCTTTACCTTAATGTTAGCTTCATGGTAACAAGACAGGATTTATTTTATGTAGATTAAAAAAAACTGTACTCAGAGATTGACATTTCTTAAAAAAGGCTTGCACTAGAATTTCTCATGTATCGTACTTTTATAGATACATTGTACTGGTTATCTGACTTGGGATCACTATAACCATAGTTCCAAACAAGCCGCCAACAAGGAAGCAATCAACTGACATAGACTTCAACAAACTGGTCAAGAAGACTTTATTAGGAAAATCGTATTATAAAATAGATCATTACATAGATGACAAAGATGTGTGGAAATAACTCTTACTTGCAAATCCACTGGCTACCAAATATGTCATATTGTAATTCAATAATGAATTTTATACGTGACATTTTGTAATGATATTGCAAAAAGAGAGACCCCAGAGTATCCTGCCGGTTCTTCTCCGAGGTCTTATTTTTCAAACCGGTGTAGATTAAGACATTCATAAGAGTTTGATACAAGCCTAAACTGAATAAATAAATTTTTACTTTGAATTTTGACATGAGTTGGTCTATGATTAATATTTAAAATTTCGTAAGCCTTAAATAGTGATAATTCGCATTTCAAATCTACAAATAAATTCACCTAGTAATTAACAAACTAGAGACGTTTCGTATACGCGGTTAACGTGTTAAACAACACCGCCGACCGCGTGGCCTAGTGGTCAGAGTATCTGACTTCTAAGCCGCGGGTCCTGGGTTCGAATCCTAGCCGGATCCAACATTTGTGCTAAAACATAAATTGTTGGTTTTCGGGTCTGGTTGTGTTGTGATTGTCCCCGTGTTTCTGACACTGCATCCTAACCCACCTCCGATCTTATCGCATCAGCGTTACATCGGGCGCAGGTAGGTTGGGACGAGTGAGTGCCTCAGTGTTTGCGCGTACACTTGTGTCATTATAATATCTCCTGCGCAGTTGATGGCAACAGTAGTCGGAAGTTGTCGCCGTGGTCGAAATCGGCTAGGAGAACATCATTTTAACATGTTAAAGCAATCACAGCTCAATTAATTCTACTGTCAGAAATAGAATATTCAGCCAAAATCACGGGACCGCTCAAAAGGAAAACTATTAGCGTTTCAATTACAAACTTTCGGGGATCAAACTGAAGATTACGTTTAAAGTAAATATGATTACAGTTTGTTTGATTCAAGGTAATATAATATTGATCGGTTTCTATTGATATCATTACGAGTGGAGAGATTTATTTATTTATTTATATTTATATTTATTTATTTAATTATTTATTTATTTATTTATTGAATTTGCTTATAGTAAAGGAACAAAAGGCGGACTTAATGCTAAAAGCATTCTCTGCTAGTCAACCTTTGGGCAGTGAGTTAACGACGAAGGCGGTTACAAAGGATCGTATAATATGTAATACTTATTAAATATACCTACACGTATACAAACATAAACACACACACACATAATATGCATATACATACATATAAGTGCCATGTATATACATATTCTTACATATATAAATAATAAATATTATTATAAACTAGAATAATATATACTAATTCTGAGGATGATGATCATTGTTTTGGTAAATCTGTACAATTTGTAAAATGAGCTAAAACTTTCCTTTTCAATGCGTATTTGCTAGAGGGTAGTCTTAGATTTTCAGGTAGCGCATTCCATAGTCGAGATTCCTATGTAAGACTCCGTCTAATGAGGTGCCACCACACAAGAAGTAGTGTGCAAACATTATTGTGTTTCGGCCTGGCCGTGTGGTGGCGGCCCAAGAGAATCTACCCACGTCACATGGGTGTCGCAAAAGTCAACAGAGGGAAAATTAAATCCAGGACACGGGCAGCAGCATCTTCCTGGAACAGCTAAATAAATAAACTGCCAACTCGCCTGTCAAGCGTGGTAACTATGGCAAAATCCACCCAATCCCGGGGGTAGGCCTACGTTCAGCAGTGGACTTATGACTGTCTGAAGTGAAGACTGAACCTGCCCTAGTATGTACCTAGCGGATTCCTGCATAGGAATCCTAACACTTAGTAAGAGAAATTTGAAGAAATGAGGGTTTCAACGAATAGCAGCATTTGTAATTAGGTAATTAAAGATAATATGGAGATACGTTTAACTGTGGGTAATGGTGGATCTACGTTAGAAATTAGAAAAGGAGAACGATTAGAAAAAGCTCAATTAAAAATTATATCGACGCGTTTCTTTGTAATAAAAAAAAATCTAATTCCTTAAAGCACTCATAGTAATGCACCGGTAAATTGACATCAAAGTTATCTGAAATACACTACTAACTCAATTACAAAGGAACATTTAAGACATTTGATAACAAATTAAGCATGAAATTTAATTAAACGCTGGACAATTTGCAGTCGGAAAACACGTTTGAATTATTGAATAACTTGAACTAAATGCCTGTGACCTATTAAAACGATACTGTACTAGTTCTTGCATTAATATTTATAAATTTTGAATGGTGATGACGAACAATGATCCTCCTAGCTGTTATCCACTATGACTATAACTTTTCTGAAATGGTCAACTATGATTCGAGTTTAAATGAAGATTTATAATTGTATTACCTCCGCGTGGTAGCGGCTTAAGAGGATCTACAACCTCACCTGTTTCCCATCGATTTGATACGGTTAACGTAATTTCGATTTACTAACGATTCTTACTATAAAGTATTTATAGCCTTTATAAGCCTTTATACTTGTGGTAGCGACTTCAGAGAATCTACCACCCCATTTCATCCCCTGGGTGTCGGAAAGGCGACAGAGGGAAAATTAAAACCTGAAGATGGACAGCATTTGCTCATAACAAAAACCTTGTCCTCCAAAAATTATTTGCGCTGCTCCACCAGTTCTTTAATCTTATATGCACAGTAGTTACACTTAATGGGCAGACGTTGCACTTACCATCAGGTGAACGTTTTAATAGTCTCATTTCATCTATTAAAAAAATCAGTACATTTAAACATTACCGGTTAATTTCTTTTATTTTGTGTATAAAAATGTTGTTAGCGCAATCTGCTAGGTTCTTCATAAAAGGTTCTAGAAATTATTAATTGATAGTTAATTTTCTTAAAAATCAGGAGAACTATACGTTGAATAAAACTATATAAGAATAATTACGTTTTTCCCTTTTCCGTTATAGAAAAAGTTCGAACTTCTTTTTCCTTTATTATCTAGCATAATAACTTTCACAGTGGCCTCTCAACATCATACGATACATTAAGCTTTATGTAGGTCGAATCCGGAATGAACTGGTGGGAGGGTCATCGTGAAATAAATATTACAATGTCGTGAATATCGTATTATTACGTTTTCTTATTATTGATTTGATGACTGAATTATTTTTTTATGATTATGGAGTAGTAAAAACAATAATTGTGATAACCTTTCACATGTTTTTTTTAATTAGTTTAATTTATGTAGTCAAATTTAATTTGAACCTTAGTCACAAGGGTTATTCCGCCTCTACATCTTATTCATCAACAACAGTCTACAGCAGTCCACTATTGGACATAACCCTTTCCCACGAAGTGCCACTTGGCTATACGCATTCAGTTACAGCAAGCCATATTACGTGGGTTTTAAGTTTGAATTTTTTCTCTCTTTTCCTGGGTCTTGCCATGTGGCGTCCCACACTACGATTGTCTATGCGCGGTTTCTATCGTACGATGCGCCTGCTTCAATGGTGGTCACTTCTGCGACAGATATCACTAGACCATTGCCACTCCAGTTTGTAAACACGGAGGGTTTTGTCGATGACTCCGTTCCTCCTGCAGATAAACTCAGAGGTCTGTCTCTTTCTATTGCTCGCCGAAATGTCCATTTTGGAGTCATAGGTAAGTAAAGTGCCAGCGGTGAAGAAAAACATCATGAAATCGGGAAAACATGTCTGAGGAATATAAATATTTCAAAAACACTTGAAGTCCGCTAACCCGCAATGGAGCAACGTGGCGGATAATCGTGCCTATTGATCGCACTCGTACTAATTCTATGAAATATGCATAGATGGCGCTTACTTAACTTGGAAACTGCTTTATTATTTCCGCTTCAATTTTTGATAATTAATGTTGGAGCTCGCTGTGACACCGCTGTCTCTTTAACCGCATTTTAAAAAGTAAATGTTTTTTTCTCCGCCTCTAGTACGCGTATTGCGTATCACTTACACCTAATAAACACTTACAACATCATACATCACAATTTATATAGAAAAAATCGCCGGCTAGTGATTGTGAGTAGGATATTTGGCAAGTCTAATTTATTTCCTTAATTATAGACAAATTTTCCCGCGTAGTCAGGTTTTAACGGTCAAGAGGTGATTGCTCGTGCCCAGCGTGATTAGCGGACTTTTCTCGGCTCCAAAACCCTCTCAGAAATGGGAGGCTACTCTCCGAATGAAGGCCCGCAGCCTCCCTCGGACGGTCATTAGACGACTAAAACATATAAGATATTCGAAATCGCGAAAGCACGCAGCGAACGCGACACAGTCCGAATTGCGAGGTTTTTGTAGGAGTTTATTTATTTATTTATGTTTGGGTCAAACGGCACAGTATCCGATGAAGCTCTAAAAGCCGAGAAGGCTAACAGCAATTACATCACCGAAAATGTATAGAAATGGGAGGAGGCCTGTGCTCAGCAGTGGGACATTAATAGGCTGAACCTTTCTTTAGGTAAACATTCTGGTCGTATACTTTCATCTTTAAGCTTGACGGTATAGGTGACAAAAATCTTGACGAGTCTTCCCAATTTGTAGGCTATACAAATATTTGTCACGTATGGGAATCGAACCTACGCTTAGACCCGATTTCACCGATTGCTTTGGAAACCAAGTTTAATAAAACCACGTTTTATTGAACTTAGTTCAAATGTATCATTTGAACTCGGTTTTCGTCTAACCGATTTCACCGGCTCCATTTTGATCGCGTTCAGAAAAACGAAGATCACGTAAAATATCGTCACAATCTAAAACAAAACCTCGATGTATTTATTATTTTGCGACATCAAACAGCCTGTTTTTATGCATAAGACACATAGGTATGCAAACAATAAACAAAACGCATTAAAAATATTTATTGTGTTAACATAGTTGTGCAATTGACAATGACAGCTCTCTAAACGCGTTTAAAGAGCTGAACGTCGAAAATTGGGCGTTCAGAATTTGAACCGCGTTTAGCTTTAATCGCGTTCAGTTGATGTTGGTGAAATGCAAACAGTAGCATTGAAAGTCGACTCAGTTAAACGCTTAAACTTCGTTCAGCTTGAACTGATCGCGTTTAGTTTCAACGGTGAAATCCGCCCTTCCGCCCGAGCCGACCGCTTCCTAATTGAGACACATCTCGTCTCAATTCTCTTATCATCATTGTTTTATGTCTCTATATTTTTAATTAGTAAATTTCAACTAAAGATTTAGCAGGGTTCTGGTACCGGGTTTGAAACGGAGCCAAAGTTTATGCAAAAACACATATGAAAAGAAAAGGTGCCCCTCAGTAGGATTTCTACTATTTCATGGGTGCGTTGTATAAAGTGATGAAACGAGCGAAACGCTCACCTGATGGTAAGTGCAACGCCTGCCCATAACAAATGCTGTGTCACCAAGAAAATTTCTGTGTGACACCACACTGTGCCCATAACCCTGAGAAAAAGGTTCTTAAGTCTCATATGCACAGTGATTACGCTAGCTTACAGTGCCCTTAAAACCGAAACACAGTAATGTTTGCACACTACTGCTGCACGGCAGAATAACTGGCCCTGGGGTGGTACCTACCTAGACGGATTCCTGCATAGGAATCCTATCACCAGTAAAATATTAGTAATAAAATATTAGTAACATAGTCAATAGAATCAGGCGTTACTTTGAAAATCCATTGTAGCTTCTAACGACTACTAAATTAACTATAAAATAAATTAACTTTACCTATTAGATATAAATTGCACATGCAAAAACATCCAGTCCTGGTACAACTATCTGTAGACCATAAAAAAAAACCGCGACCCATGGTGTCAAGCGCTTAATCACTACGCCGACCGAGACTGACTTTGCTTTTAGGTTCTGGTAGCGTTGTGATTATTCCCGTGTATCTGACACTGCATACTAGCCTACCTCCTATCTAGAGCGTTAAATAAAGGATTTGTATTTGCGCGTACACTTATGGCACTATAATATCTGTTACGTAGTTGATCAATTTAAGACTATAGATAAATGCAAGTCGTTATTGGCTAGACCAACGTACAAACACCGTAAAAGTGGAGCAACGCTTAATGAAAGTACGTCACTCAGACGTGACAATTTACTCTTCTCTTAAGTTAAAGCTCTTTAAAGTACTGTGTTCTTTTCATTTAATAAGTTCTTTAAGTGCTTCCTGGTGCTGGCTGACTTTATTACCTTATTTAAATAAGTTGTAAACTGGAATAAGAATTAATTAATAACTTCATTTAAATAATACACGAGACAGAACTTCTTTAATAATAACAGATAACTAAGTATTTCTTTTTTAACCGACTTCAAAAAAGGAGGAGGTTTTGAAATCGACTGAATATTTGTTTTGCGTGTATGTTACGCGATATGTTCGCCAAACTTGGTGTATTTCGTGATTTGATGAAACATAGTAAAATCATATCTTTCTTAAAATCTGGTAGTACATTGGACCCCGCTAACATTAGACCCATTTCCGTACTACCAACACTAAGTGATTACTTTAATCCAATGTTAAAACATTTTAATTGGCATAAGCTGTTTCACAAAAAACAAATAGATTTTTGGTTCTACAACCGATACAAGTGTTGAACTAATTAAGAATATATTTGATGCCTGGGAGAATAATAGAATCACGGGATGACTCGGGTGTTTTTTGTGATCTTTCTAAAGCCTCCGATTGCGTTCATCATAAAACATATCAGGAAACTACATCATTACGGAATAAGAAATTCCGCACTTAAACTTCGAACTTCACATTAGAGCAATACAACGTAGAAAGTAGTTATCAAGTCGACTCCCCGCAATTTCCCGCAGGGTTTGATTCTCAACCCATTTCTATTTCTTATTTACATTAATGACTTACCTTACGTGTAATACTGGCTTACCTAGTAGGGGATAACCATGATATAGTGTTATTTGCTCATGATATATCTTTGATTTTTAAAATAAAACGAGGTGAAAAATGCTATTTCAAAATTAGTACATTACTTTAACGTTAACAATTTGCTTTTAAACGGCAATAAAACTAAGTGTTTTAAATTCACAATACCAAATGTTAAACGATTAGATGTAAATGTGCTTGTAAATGGGGAAGAGTTGAGCCTTGCGGATACCGCTGTCTTTCTTGGAATAACTCTTGACGTAACTTCAATGGGGCCAACTTGGCACTGATCACCTCATTCCCAGGGGTTATCATTTTCAACACTTTTTACGAAGTCTTTGTGTAGTAAAAATTTTAACTTTTTGATTGAAAGACTTTGTGGACTTGTAAAAACGATACATTGCCCCCTATAAGAGTTACTAACCCCGTGAAGTCGAGTATCTGGTATTATTAATTTGTACTTGTTCCTTGTATTTACATTATGAACATTACTTTTTTAATAAACTGTTTTATTTTCCTGATAGATCGCCAAATTTTGCTATAGTTGCCACGTGCGGGTTGGCAACAGCAGTTTATTTATTCAGATATTGCAGGAAGATGCTGCTGACCAGCTTCTGGTTTTTAATTTTCTCTCTGTCGACTTTTACGACACCCACGGGATGAGATGGGCTGGAAAAGTCTCTTAAGACGCCATCATACTGTAAAATTTAATTTTGTGAAATGTATAGTATTCGCGTATATATAAATCTTAATTTTATTTAAACGTGGTAGGTGCTGTGAATTTTTCTCTTTCCTTAGCTGAAATATGTAGCTGCGACTGTAAAGTGCTGAATTACTTTTTGCCTTTCCATTTTATTTTTTATAGCTTAAATTAAAATGCTAATGTTGTAATACCGCTTGCGTCTCGAGTCCATGCAACGCTGCGAATTGCAGTCTACAATTACGTAATTATCACGTGGCTTGTAGCGCAGAAAAGAATGTTCCCTTCACTGTTGAGAATAAATTTTGAAAGAAAAGGATACAAAAACTTTACGGACAGAACATATTTTTTTAATTTGATTTTACTGGTGGTAGTATTCCTATGCAGGAACCCGTCTAGGTAGGTACCATTCCAATTATGTCCATACTCCCTCTTATCGGACTATCAAAAACTCACTACTCTAGTAAGTTGAATAAAACATAGCCCACAGAACTTTATAATAGAAATTAATAGAAAGTGTTAGTATAGAAGTATACCCCTTTTACAAAATATCATATAAAAGTAATGAAACTAGCAAAACGTTCACCTGATGACCTAAGGATTAAATGGTCACTTTAGACGCTGCTACCGGTCTCCGGTATTTAAATCCATTATCCATTATATTTATATAGCGCATGGTCAAAGAAAAAGTTCCAAATAGACGGACAAACGATGCGTAAAACTGCTAAATGGATCCACGTTAGAACTTTTAGTGAGTGAAAACTTTGATTAGCGCAAAAGCTCTCCGCTCTGCATTTAGTGATTTCAGCTGTTAATTTTAATTTGAAAACTGTGTCATTAAAAAAGGCGATTACGCGTTTCTAATTAAATCGTTTCTAAATTTGTACAGTTTATCAAATTAATTTCATTATCTAATGAATCGTAGTTATTACAACGTGTCACATTCTTAACCAGTACAAAGAAATTTTATAATACAAAAATACAATTGAAATTCCTATATTTAAATCATCATTCTATCACTAGTCCACTGCTGAAAATAGGCCTCCCCCAAAGATTTCTCCAAAAGTTAATAGAATCAGGCGTTACTTTGCGGAAATCCATTATAATGAAGAAAAGTAAGTTACTTTGCTAAGATCCGCATGCAAAATATAAAAATGGTGTATATTACCTAGTTTTTTGAAGTGCACCACCCGCCCTCCCTCAGTAGCGTGCACAAGCAAACTAACACCGCCACCAGGAACCCTCCACCAACCACTACAATACCACCACTAGATAATATACACCACCGAAGCCGAGAACACGACACGTGTTTCGCCCCAAAACGGCATTATCAAGCGTAATAGACTCTACGACAGACGGCCGCCGAGTGAGCGGCGCGGTCAAAGAGCTGCCTATTTATACTACAGGTGACGCAAACGGCCCCCACCTACGACATACGCGCGGTCGCTATCACGATATTGTAATCGCAACCTGTAGAACGACGAGAAGAGACGAGCAAAATCTTGGTAAGTGCAACGTCTGCCCATAACAGATGCTGTGTTACTCAAAATATTTCTGTGTACCATCACACTGTACCTGTCACCCTAAGACATAAGTTCTTAAGTCTCATATGCCCAGTGATTACACTAGCTCTCAGTGTCCGTCAGACCGAAATACATATGAGACTTAGAAAATGATGTGTCAGGATGACAGGCGCAGTGTGGCGCTACACAGAAATATTCTGAGTAACACAGCATCTGTAGTGTTGCACTTACAATCAGGTGAACGATTTGCTTGTCTCGAATGAAACTAATTTTACCGATTTTATCGCGTTTAATTAGACTATTTATAACCCGACGTTTCGAGTGCTTTACAGCACCCATGGTCACGGGAGGACTGAAGCCCTTTACTGGTGGTAGGATTCCTATGCAGGAATCCGTCTAGGTAGGTACCACCCCAGGGCCAGTTATTCTGCCGTGAAGCAGTAGTGTGCAAGCATTACTGTGTTTCGGTTTGAAGGGCACTGTGAGCTAGCGTAATCACTGGGCATTTGAGACTTAAGAACTGATGTCTCAGGGTGACGAGCGCAGTGTGGTGTCACACAGAAATATTCTGGGTGACACAGCATTTGCTGTGGGCGGACGTTGCACTTACCATCAGGTGAACGTTTTGCTCGTTTCGTCACTTTATACAATAAAAAAAAAAAAAAAAAGTAACAGATGTCCTGATTTCATAGTTAACCCGGAGTACCTTCAGCTTTTTATTTATTATTTTTGGTCCGATATATATATCTGATATATAAAAAATAAAAAGCTGAAGGTACTCCGGGTTAACTAAGACATTAGGACATCTGTCACCTCAGTCCTCCCGTGGCCGTGGGTTCTGTAAAGCACTCGAAACATCGGGTTATAAATAGTCTAATTAAACGCGATAAAATCGGCAAAATTAGTTTCATTTATATGTGTAGTGTTCGAGTAAATATAAGAAATCGTTATGAAAATAATGAACTAGAAAACGATGACTGAAGTCATTTTAACTAATAATTTCTTTGCTATATATCGTGTGCCTTTCTTGATTAAGGCTTGAGAAGTGAAGTGGTTACATTATAAGTTACTCGTATATGTCTAGACTGCGAATAGTGAAACTGAATAAAATGAACAACTTAATGGAGCACGCTACTTGCCTTGTGTACGAGGTGTCGTAAGAGGAGTGGCGTCTGTCTACCCCTTATATGGAGAAAAAGGCGTGACTGTATGCACTCGTATGTAAACAAAATCTGTGCAGAACATACAACATTTATGCAATGTTGTTATTCAATTTACACGTTAGATTAAATTCTAGAACTAAGGACCCGTGGTACGTTGTAACGTCTGTATTAACCGCATAACCGCATTCAGATTACTAAGTCGGAATGCTCCATTTGTGTGCCAAAATATGTACATTCGTAGTCTCGGTTATGTTAAATGTTGAGCAGTAATTCCCAGACTGTGGTCATTGTTATGAATATAAAGTACATGTGGTTGATTATCCCCGTCTAACACAATTTGAGAGCAAATTATAGAATTTGAGTAAGAAATATAGGAATAAGACTTGAATTAAATTAGTGTTTTGTGTAAAAATGGAATCTATATGTAATGATTTCTTTTTTTGCGAATACTACAAATTAAAATAAAACAAATTTTTACGGATTTAATCGCGTTTGATTTTGAACTATTTCTAACCCTAGTTAACTATGACATCAGGACATCTGTCACCATAGTCCTCCCGTGACCATGGGAGCTGTAAAGCACTCGAAACGTCAGGTTAGAAATGATAATGATGATATTCTCCTAGCCGATTTCGACCACGGCGACAACTTTCGAATATTGTCGATAGCTATCAATTGCGCAGGAGATATTATAGTGCCACAAGTGTACGCGCAAACACAGAGGCACTCACTCGTCCCAACCTTCCCGCGCCCGATGTAACGATAATGCGATAAGATCGGAGGTAGGCAAGGATGTAGTATCAGAGTACGGGGAAAATCACAACACAACCAGACCCGAAAACCAACAATTTGTGTTTGAGCACAAATGTTGGCTCCGGCTGGGATTCGAACCCAGGACCTGCGGCTTAAAAGTCAGGCACTCTGACCACTAGGCCACGCGGTCGTCGTCGTTACAAATAGTTCGAAATTAAACGCAATATAATCCGTAAAAATTGTTTTTATTTAAATTTGAATCTATTTATATTATTACTCAAATATGTTTTTGTCATTATGAAATATATCCATTAATACAGTTTTTTTTTTATTTGTTAAAGTGACAAATGGAGCATAACGTTCACCTGATGGTAAGTGCAACGACTGTCCATAACAAATGCTGTGTCACGCAGAACATTTCTGTGTGACACCACATTGCGCCCGTCACCCTGTGACATGAGTTCTTAAGTCTCATATGCCCAGGGAATACGCTAGCTCTCAGTGCCCTTCAGACCGAAACACAGTAATGGTTGTACACTACTGCTTCACGGCAGAATAACTGGCTTTGGGGTGGTACCTACCTACACGGATTCCTGCATAGGAACATTAATGTTTGATACGCCATTTTGAGGATTATTTTTCACTCTAGTGACGAATAATAAGTAAATGTCTTAAAATTAATGTTATCGTTGAAAAGATTGAATTGATTAATTTAATTGTAGAAAGCGCCATCTATTGACAATCTGTTCAAACTAACATACACGGAAGCTGTCGTTTGGATTTGTTTACATTGTTTAAAGAAGGTAGTCAAATTCGGACGGACCGGACGACAGTTTTAAAAAAAACTACATTTTATATTTTATGCGTCTTTAATTGACGGTGGCTGCTGAGACTTACTTATTATATGAATATACATTATTATATAGTTATGTCCCCACCATCGGCGAGAAGTCGATGTGGGTGTATTTGCTGAATCCACTTTTTGACACCTTTTGGTGAAATAAAAATGCTGAGCTTACAAATTGGACCTCTCACGGATGGTCTTTCTTGGGATACGAGCGGGCAATACAGATTACATAACTAGGTACAAGAAGTCACCATCTGTTTATAATCACGATACTGTGTTTAATATTATTTATTTATTTTTATTTATTTGGGAAACAAACAATATTTATAATACAGAAAATAACAAATTCATAATTAAAAAAAACATACTACAGTTAAGTTTCCACTAAACTAATAATACATAAAGAAAGAAAAAAGCAGGTTTTAATTGGAGCATACTACACAATGCACGTAAATATAGTTAAATAAAAACAAAATTAACACACATACATACATACATAAGATCACGACTGTATCCCATAAGGAGTAGTCAGAGACTGGGCACTCACTGCCAAAACAGATGACCGCCACAATCCATGTTTCACCAAAACAATATAATGCACTTGGTGTGACAGGTGGTGAGCCCATCGCCACCATGCGCTGTTGGGTGCACAGTGCAGTTTAATTCCTCCCGTAATTTCCATATATGTATATATGTATATATATATATATATATATATATATACACATATATAATATATACTAGCGGACCCGACAGAAGTAGTCCTGCCCGAACGTTGGCATGCCTGCTGTTAACAGATTCAGCAAACGATTTTTCGATATTCAAATTATCGATAATAGTTTATACTGAGTGACTTTTGTCATTTCCGTAGAACTCTATCGCAGAGGCACCTATCGGGTCCAATTCTGAATGTTGACCATCCAGGGAACCACACTAATACACACAAAAAAAATCATCAACATCGGTCCAGTCGTTTAGGAGGAGTTCAGTGACATACACACGCACTGGTTGTAGGATTCCTATGCAGGAATCCGTCTAAGCAGGTACCACCCCAGGGCCAGTTATTCTGCCGCGAAGCAGTTGTGTGCAAGAATTACCAAGTTTCGGTTTGAAGGCCACTGTGAGCTAGCGTAATCACTGGGTATTTGAAACTTAGAACGGATGTCTCAGGGTGACCGGCGCAATGTGGTATCACACGGAAATAATCTGGGTGACACAGCATTTGTTGTGGGCGGAAGTTGCACTTACCATCAGGTGAACCGTGTTCTTTATATATCACTCGATTAAACTGTAAGTAAACTTGATAATAACAACAAATTATGAACTGTAAATTACTTAATATTATTTTTAATTAAATTAAACTTAAGAGCAATGTGTTTACTTTTTCACAACTACCGCCGAAAAAAAGGGATTATTATGGGATTATTTATTAAGATATTATATATATAATAGATTAGTATTTTAATCTGAAATAGTTATGATATTTCTGTAATAAGCTTTTATTCCGGCCGCTTTCCCCCGACTTCTAGTTTTCCCAGTTCTTTAGCTATGTCGTAACTACTGATATGCCAATCTCACTCCACTTTTTCAAAATTGTCTTCCATTTTTATCCGTAACAGAGCGACCAGAGCGAGGTGCATCTTTGACATCGAAATTCGCGGATTGAAAACGCTCAAACCAACTTTGTGCTACCCTTACTGGCACCGCATTAGGTCCATAAACGATACAATAATGTCGCGACTTGTCTTGCATTTTTTTCCTTTTTTGTGTTAAAACTTTAAAATGTATTAAATTCATTACATTCAATAATTTCGTCAGAAAGAACAAATGAAAAATAGCTGGAAACAACATTTTACTAATCTGTTCCTTTTTTTTAATATAACCTTTTCAATGTCATCAAAACCAAATATACACATGGTACAAATAGTACAGCTAAAGAGATTTTATTACAAGTTTATACGTACTATATGCAAAAAGACTTTTTCCTCGACCTAATAAACACATATATATACAAATACACATACACACGAATAAGAGAGAAAAATAGAATACAAACTTGCAACGAATTTTTAAAGTATTTTTTTAAATATCTTATATTTTAGTGTTCCAATGTTGTACACGCTGCCCTGATGCTGGTGGTTTATTTATTTATTTTTATTTATTCTTAATTCAACCATACAATAAGTAAGGGAACAATGCGGACTAATGCTGAAAGCATTTTCTGCCAGGCAACCTTAGAGGTGAAGTGGAATAGACAGAGTTAGAATCTCCGAAGAACGAACTTTTACTGGTGGTAGGATTCCTATGCAGGAATCCGTCTAGTTAGGTACTACCCCAGGGTCAGTTATTCTGCCATGAAGCACTAGTGTGCAAACATTACTGTGTTTCGGTTTGAAGGGCACTCTGAGCCAGCGTAATCACTGGGCATATGAGACTTAAGAACCTATGTCTAAGGGTGATTTTGTCACACAGAAATTTTCTGGGTGACACAGCATTTGTTATGGGCAGACGTTTCACTTACCATCAGGTAAACGTTTTGCTTGTTTCATCACTTTATGCAATAAAAAAAACGAAGCTGTCGGCTGTGAGTGTCGCACAGTAAGTGAAATTTTCGTTTAAGATAATCAGGGTAGTTGTTATCAAATAAAACAGAGGTGGTTGTTTTCGGCTTGAATTTGATTCTTTCAAATGTCATACAAATTTCGGAACTAAATATAAACAATATTTTATTCGGTTGCAACGATTTGTCGAGTAAACTGAAATGTCTTTAATCTTTATGTTGCGGTATTTAGAATATTATAAATACGGAAACTAATGGTGGCCGATAACCGAATGATAGCGAAGGTTATAGAGCTGAAAAGGTAAAATCTATGCAAAGTAGAGTAGAGGGTTCAGCAAAAGTATACATAATCCGAACAAATTCACACTTCACAAGTCTCTATAAAATCGAATTGTTTATTCGATCGCTATGTAGGCGAGGCGATGAACTTTAAAAACATTGTAATAATGGAAAATGGTTTTTGCGTAAATATCGTTTATATAATCACCGTTGGTAGGATTCCTGTTCAGTAATCCGTCTAGGTATATATATCTTTATGTATACTATTTTTATAACTTTTTTATAATTGTATAAAGTGACGAAACGAGCAAACCGTTCGACCTGATGGTAAGTGCAACGTCTGCCCACAACACATGCAGTGTCACCCAGAACAGTGTGACACCACAATGCGCCCGTCACCCTGAGACATTAGTTCTTAAGTCTCTTATGCCCAGTGATTACGCTAGCTCTCAGTGCCCTTCAAACCGAAACACAGTAACGTTTGCACACTACTGCTTCACGGCAGAATAACTGGCCCTGGGGTGGTACCTACCTAGACGGATAGTAGTATCCTACACCTTTTCCAACTTCCAATTCCCTACCCCAAGTCCATTTCCTACTTAATCATTTTCCCTTCCTTTCCGCCAAGCCGGTGGTTTCTGTGCCGATGGCTACCTACTCATGGGAACGCAATGAGGAGTATTAATTTCACTTCGTCCCAAAATGGTGGCGAATCCTGACGGAAATCCTGGCTCGCCACGTGCCACGTCCTGGGGACGCCTTTCCTGATAGAGCGAAAAGCAGGCTACGGATGTGGTCTCCGCCTATCCATCATATGGGAATAGGGCGTGTGATAGCGGCTTAAGAGAATCTACCACCCCATCCCATCCCGTGGGTGTCGAAAAAGTCGACAGAGGGAAAATGAAAACTTGGAGATGGGCAGCAGCATCTTCCTGGAACATCTGAATAAATAAACTGCGGTTGCCAACCCGCCTGCCAAGCGTGGCGACTGTAGCGAAATCCCTCCAATATGAGAGCTACAAACTTTCGTGGCTATCTATCGGGGAGGCATATGTTCAGTAGTGGACTAGTTATAGGCTGAAATGATGATGATGATGATGATGATGATGAGGGCGTAATTGCATGAGACTCAAGAACCGACGTTTTATGGTGGTCGCAGTGCTGTACCATCCGATGTAAAGTTCTGAGAAACACTGTAACTGTTATGGGTAGGCATGGCGTTACTTACTTACATTTAAGAAAAAAACATACACTTTTATATCACTTACTTTATATACACGCCTCGTTCCGTAAATAGGAGAGCGAATTTTAGGAAACCAAACATTACGCTGGGTAAAGCATAAAATATAATATTAGCCTCGAAGGCGGGAAACCATTTATATCTTTATACGTTATTGTTCAGTATTTTAATAATATGTTATTAAGTTTTGTTATAAACTGAACATGGTGTAATAGTGTACACACAGGCAGACAGTCAAGCCTTTTTCCCACACAAGGGAATGGCAGATGTCCAACACGTAGCCAACTACTCGCCCTCACGGGAAACGAGACGTGACGGGTTGCAAACCACGTTGCCGCCATTTTGGAACGGGTCAAGAAATCCCACTTTGCGTTCCCACGAGCAGTATAGTGACGGCATTGCATATTATTATATTATTCTGCACGAATAAAGGCGGTCCGTACAATACATTAGTCGCCTCTTACGACACCTCGGCAGAAAAGAGGTAGGTGCAATTCCATATTGCCGGACCCCAATCGGCTAATACACCTATATAACAATATATGTAAATTATTAAAAACAATTTGCGTATTTTTAAAAGTAGTGTACTTAGTTTAGTTACGTGTTTCCAATAAATAAAATTCTGCACGGTGATTCTACAATTAATCAATTCAAATAATGATTATGAAAATCACAAATAAACAATGCACAGTGTATACAAAATAAATATTTGAAGTGGTCAACATAACTTCACTTACTGCTATTACAGCATGTCGGTGACGCGAAATCACAACATTTTACCCATCCATAAAGTCATGTAATGTTTGCACACTACTGCTTCACGGCAGAATTACTGGCCCTGGGGTGATACCTACCTAGACAGACTACTGCAAAGGAATACTACCACCAGTACTTAACTATCTACAGACACTATTATCAGGCCTTTAGGTTGAACTTAATTATTATAAATTAGTATTAATTACTTTGTTGTAGTAAAGTAAAGTTTCAGCCTTTAAATGTCCCACTACTGAGCACAGGCCTCCTCTTATTTCTGAGAGGGTTTTGGAGCTAGGAAGAATCCGCCACGCTGCTCCAATGAGGGTTGGCGGACTTCACATGTCTTCGAAATATTTTTTATTCCTCAGACATGCAGGTTTCCTCACGATGTTTTCCTTCACCGCCGAGCACGTGGTAAATCAGCACTTAAAATTGAAATTCACAATCTTAGTGGTGCCGGCACCAGGAATCGAACCCAGGTCACTCACGTACTATGAAATTTAAAGCGAGCGCCTAGCCCCTGAGCTACCACGGCTACTGAGCTACCACAGCTACTACTTTACTTTGTTGTAGAATCTAATTTAATTTATTTACCTCTTTTAGACACATTCGTAACGTCTTTCTTATACATCCCGGCAGGCTGGGCTTAGGGACGATGTGTATATGTCCCAAAAAATGTAATGAGCCTCGTAGCGTGATACCTGTAGGAGATATGTCGACTTAAAGAATTTGCTTAAAACTCATAGAACTCATACAGCTGATCGAGGCAATGCGCTCATATATTTAATTGGGCGTTTTTCCATTGAGCTGCCCTCGAAAGTACTCGCAAGTACTAGGATAACATGAAGCTTAAGGAAATCTGTTGCGAAGTAAATCTGTTAGTATGACGCCGTAGTAGGGTAACATAAATTGAATGGAGAAGAAAACATATTTCGAAATTTTATGGTTCAGGGCAACGACTTTCTGAGTTAGGGTTGCGTAAAGTTTTACAAAACAAATAATTTTAAAGTTTAGCATGGACATTTTTGGTATTAAATTTTGTCATTAAAGTTTCACCGTTGTGTTTATCAGATCAAAGTAACATGGGTAGGTGTCGGGATGTTATACCAATTATGAATAACGTTGTATATTTAAAAGGAGAAACTGACTGACTAACTGATCAATTCACAGCCGAAACCGCTGTGTCTAGAAGCATTAAATGATGTACAGAAGCTTCCTGTGTAACGTAAGTGAGCATGTGTTAGCTTTTTTTTTTCGGTTCGATCTCGTCGCGATCATTTACTGCAATCGGGAGGGAGTTGTGTTAGCGTTTTTGTACATTCATCCCCTAATAGATAAAATAAGGTTGGAAATTTTGTATAACAACCACCTCATCTTTGAAGTTATAAATATTGAAATTGGTGTACGTTAATTAATATCCTCTACGTGGTAAAATAGGGGACGAAATTTGTATGGGAAGTACGTCATTATTGAAGTCAGAGACATGGAAGTTGATATATAGGCTTTTGAAGGAATAAACACGTTTGTATAATAAACACGTTTTGACTGATTTAAGGGTTGGGTAATCAAAAAAGCCTAATGCATCACCAGTGGCGTAACAAAAGGGTGGCAGGACGGGCAAAATGCCAGGGGACCGGGGGTAGCCCCTGGATAGTTGTTACCAACTTAGCTATCGAACATTCCATGGCCCGAAATTTGAACTTTGACGTTGTCATTAACACTTTTGCTGAACAGAAAGCCCGAAAAATTAACTTTATTAATATATATTTTTTGAATAAAAAAATTTTTTTTATTTCAATCCTATACGCTCTTTAAATTAAAAGTGTTTTACTGGTGGTAGGATTCCTATGCAGGGATCCGTCTAGTTAGGTATCACCCCACTTCAAACCGAAACACAGTAATGTTTGCACACTACTGCTTCACAGCAAAATAACTGGCCCCGGTAATTACATACATACATACAGTCACGCCTCTTTTCCATATGGATAGGCAGATACCACATCTTTCCACTTGCTACGACCCAGACACACATCTTTAGCTTCTTCTATTTTCATTAGCGTTTTCACACACGTTCGTCCGTTGCGGGTTCTTCAAACGTGACCTTTCCTCAAAAGTTCACCGATCTGATTGTGATACGTACGTCTAGGTTGACCCTTACCGGCTTTCCCATTCACATTTGCCTCATAAATCTGTTTCGTCAATCTCTTTTCATTCATCCTCTCTATGTGTCCAAACCATTTAAGCATGCCTTTGTCTATCTTTTTCACTACATCTTCAACCACGCTGCAACGTTCCCTCATTACGCTGTTTCTCACTTTGTCAATCAGACTTACTCCAGCTATATTTCTCAAAATTCTCATTTCCACAGCGTTAATCTTACTTTCATGCTTCTTCTGCGAGACCCAGCATTCACTACCATACATAAGTGTGGGGACCAGAACCCAGTATGTAATAAATAATAAATGTACAGCCAGTCGTACTGATAATATTCAATTGTAGAATAATTATTACTTTTTCTGGTGTTAAGTTATTAAAAATATTTTGTTGTTTTGTTCTAGATTCGGGGATCTCTCTCATAACCAGAATTTCTTAAAAAAAAGTTGTTCAAAAGTCATCTGTTGTCACTCTAATGACTGACTTGATATTGGCGGAATTCTATTCAGAGGGGCCAACATTATAAGAAGAAGTAGAAGACAGGTTTATTTTCATAAAATCATTGTTTATTCCATTTAAATAAAATGGTTTGGAAGTTTACGGAGATTTTATTTCGAGTCCTATATCTCAAGTAAATAACTACCATTGGAATCGAATTTAACCTCGAGCAAAGGTAAAAGTCTATTGCAGCGTAAAATTGGTTTCTCAGATTCACAGAGAATACGACGAATTCTTCCGTCGGTTCGACTTACCTCTACTTAATGTTAATTTTTTCTGTCGAATTTTGAATTCAATTATTACTGCATCATTGGCGGATGTCACACAGGAACATCGTATGTTAAAGGATTCATTCCTTGAAAATGTTAAGTAGTCAAAATCTGTATCCGAGTCAAACAGTGCAGGAGATATTGCAGTGCCGCAAGTGCACGCGCAGACATACATACATACATTCACGCCTCTTTGCCATTAGGATAGGCAGAGAATCCACTTTTCGTCCTCTCGGGAAACGAGACGAGAGAAACCATGTCGCCGATACAGACGCTTATTTGCTCATTGACATATAATGTATGTCTGAATAAAGCACTTACGGTACAGGAGAAACCAATTGGTTCGATAATTTTCTTAAAACAGCACACAATTCGCCCAAGACCTCATCAGAGTTCCAACTTAGTCCGCAGGGTTAGTGTCGCACCTACTTTGATTCTTAAATAAGGATGTATATGATGATGACCTGGACTGGACTGGAAGTAATTTTTATTGAGTATGTGATGAGACGAGCAAAACGTTCGCCTGATGGTAAGTGCAACGTCTGCACATAACAAATGTTGCGTTGCCCAGAACATTTCTGTGTGGTTACCTTAGTCATATGCTATGTAACTACACTAGCTCTCAGTGCCCTACAGACCGTAACACAGTAATGTTTGCACACTAATGCTTCACGGCAGAATAACTGACCCTGCGATGGTACCTATCTAGACGGATTCCTGCATGGGAGTATCACCAACAGTAAAGAGTTTCGATTACGGCGCCGACTTCCGAATGATATCGGGAGTTATCAACTGAGCAGTATATATTATAGTGCCACAAGAGCACGTGTAACATGAATGCTCTTATTCGGCCATACCTATTTGCGCCCGATGTAACGCTCATGCGACAAGATCGGCATGCAATGTCAGAGACATGGGAACAACATACATACAGTCACGTCTTATTCCTATATAAGTGTTAGGCAGAGACCACTCAAGTAGCCCACATTTCGTCCCCATGGGAAAAGAGGCGTGATGGGTGTTGAACCAGGTCGCTGACATTTTGATACGAGTCAAAAAAATTCGTTCTTTCCATTGTGAGGAGTATAATGATGACGACATCCCGTGGGTGTCGTAAAAGTCGACAGAGGGAAAATGAAAACCAGGAGATGGGCAGCAGCATCTTGCTCAAACATCTAAATAAATAAACTGCGGTTGCCAACCCGTCTGCCAAGCGTGGCGACTATGGAAAAATCCCCCCAAAACGAGAGCTACAAACTTTTGTGGCAATCTATGAGGGAGGCCTATGTTCAGCTGTGGACTATTGATAGGCTGAAACGACGACGACGACGACGAGTATAATGATAGCATAGCAGCAAAAACCGTAGCAGATAAAGAAAGTTAATTTGCTAAGATCCGCATGCCAAATATATATAACTTTTTCCCATATAAGGAGTAGGCAGAGACCACACCAATGACCTAATTTTCGGCCCCGCGGGACACGAGACGCGACGGATGTGAACCACGTCGCCGTCTTTTTGGTACTTGTCCAAAAATTCTTATTCCCCATTACATACACACGACACCTCGGTAGGAAAGAGGTAGGTGCTATTTTACTCTGCCGGGCACCCATTGGCTACACACAGAAATAATCACAAGACAATTAATCACTCGAAAACCAACAATTTGGGTATTACAAAAATGTTGTCTCCGGCTCGGATCAGAACCCGCAACGTAGAAGTCAGATACACTGAACACACGAAGTCGTTAGAGCTTTCCATGGCAAGCGTTAAATTAATTAATAGCCAATTCTAAATGTCATTAAAAAACATAAGATTTTACTTCAAATTAGTCGTTTAATTTATATCTGCGAAGGTACCGGTGGACGTTGCTTTGGAAAACGGCCAAACTGCGCCAAAAGCTCGTTGACCATTTCAGTTTAAATTTTCATTTTATGCAACTAAATTAAATTCGCGTCTTTCCGATGACGTGAAACATAGCTTATTAATTTTTATAAGTAATTAACGGTGAGGGTACACAAAACGAAGTACAGTAATAGACATTTTAATTTATTTATTTATTAGGTACACCAACAGATTACAATAAAAAATGAGCGAAGATTTACAATGAGTAAGCTTAGTTTTACACTGTATTGCAATCCACTTAGATATATACACAACTTATTTAATTATATCGCGTAAAGATATTTTAAAGATTTTCTTATATATTCATTAACTACACAAGTAACTTAACCTATATTATCTTAATGTTTTCTTTTATTTACGCGAATATTACACATTTAAATAAAACTACTTTTTTACGGATTTTATCGCGTTTAATTTTTGAACTATTTTACCCGACGTTTCGGACGCTTTACAGCACCCATGGTCACGGGGGGACTGAGGTGACAGTTGTCCCGATGTCATAGTTAACCCGGAGGAAAAAGCGTCCGAAACGTCGGGTAAAATAGTTCAAAAATTAAACGCGATAAAATCCGTAAAAAAGTAGTTTTATTTAAATCTATATTATCTTTTTTATACAATCTTTAAGAGTCCTATGATTATTAACAAAAATATCAATATGTCTGCTTTTCTCAACAATTTCATTATACAGTCTACATGTTCTTATTATGGGATTATTTATTAAGATATTATATATATATATAATAGATTATTATTTTAATCTGAAATAGTTATGATATTTCTGTAATAAGCTTTTATTCCGGCCGCTTTCCCTCGACTTCTAGCTTTATTCTCATCAGTTGTTGGTAGTAGAGTTCCGAATCGATGCTCCTGCCCGGCGGTTAAAGCTCATAATGAACAACGCCCTACCAATCCCACCATACACACAGCATCACAGTTTGTCACAGTCACACTGTTTTGTCACAGTCTTCCTGACCGACCTTTGACCACGACCTTTTTCACACGTTTTTGTCGTACGTGATCCACTTTTCTTCATCACCAGTTAACAATCTCTTCAAAAACTGTTCGGTTTCATTACATCTCAATAAAGAATCGCAAATGAGTACACTGGGTTCATTAGGTTTCTTTCAGTAAGCTAGTGTGTGTTTTTTCAAATGGGTCAATACTGTTTTGTGGTCAATTCCCAGTTCTTTAGCTATGTCGTAACTACTGATATGCCAATCTCACTCCACTTTTTCAAAATTGTCTTCCATTTTTATCCGTAACAGAGCGACCAGAGCGAGGTGCATCTTTGACATCGAAATTCCCGGATTGAAAACGCTCAAACCAACTTTGTGCTACCCTTACTGGCACCGCATTAGGTCCATAAACGATATAATAATGTCGCGACTTGTCTTGCATTTTTTTCCTTTTTTGTGTTAAATTTTAAAATGTATTAAATTTCTTCATTACATTCAATAATTTCGTCAGAAAGAACAAATGAAAAATAGCTGGAAACAACATTTTACTAATCTGTTCCTTTTTTTTTAATATAACCTTTTCAATGTCATCAAAACCAAATATACACATGGTACAAATAGTACAGCTAAAGAGATTTTATTACATGTTTATACGTACTATATGCAAAAAGACTTTTTCCCCGACCTAATAAACACATATTTATACAAATACACATACACACGAATAAGAGAGAAAAATAGAATACAAACTTGCAACGAATTTTTAAAGTATTTTTTTAAATATCTTATATTTTAGTGTTCCAATGTTGTACACGCTGCCCTGATGCTGGTATTATTCTGCCATGAAGCACTAGTGTGCAAACATTACTGTGTTTCGGTTTGAAGGGCACTGTGAGCCAGCGTGATCACTGGGCATATGAGACTTAAGAACCTATGTCTAAGATTTTGCACAGCATTTGTTATGGGCAGACGTTTCACTGACCATCAGGTGAACGTTTTGCTTGTTTCATCACTTTATGCAATAAAAAAAACGAAGCTGTCGGCTGTGAGTGTCGCACAGTAAATGAAATTTTCGTTTAAGATAATCAGGGTAGTTGTTATCAAATAAAACAGAGGTGGTTGTTTTCGGCTTGAATTTGATTCTTTCAAATGTCATACAAATTTCGGAACTAAATATAAACAATATTTTATTCGGTTGCAACGATTTGTCGAGTAAACTGAAATGTCCTTAGTCTTTATGTTGCGGTATTTAGAATATTATAAATACGGAAACTAATGGTGGCCGATAACCGAATGATAGCGAAGGTTATAGAGCTGAAAAGGTAAAATCTATGCAAAGTAGAGTAGAGGGTTCAGCAAAAGTATACATAATCCGAACAAATTCACACTTAACAAGTCTCTATAAAATCGAACTGTTTATTCGAGCGCTATGTAGGCGAGGCGATGAACTTTAAAAACATTGTAATAATGGAAAATGGTTTTTGCTTAAATATCGTTTATATAATCACCGTTGGTAGGATCCCTGTTCAGTAATCCGTCTAGGTATATATCTTTATGTATACTTTATGTATACTTTTTTTATAACTTTTTTTATAATTGTATAAAGTGACGAAACGAGCAAACCGTTCACCTGATGGTAAGTGCAACTTCCGCCCACAACAAATGCTGTGTCACCCAGAATATTTCCGTGTGATACACTGCGCCGGTCACCCTGAGACATCAGTTCTAAGTTTCAAATACCCAGTGATTACGCTAGCTCACAGTGGCCTTCAAACCGAAACTTGGTAATTCTTGCACACTACTGCCTCGCGGCAGAATAACTGGCCCTGGTGTGGTACCTGCTTAGACGGATTCCTGCATAGGAATCCTACAACCAGTGCGTGTGTATGTCACTGAACTCCTCCTAAACGACTGGACCGATGTTGATGATTTTTTTTGTGTGTTAGTGTGGTTCCCTGGATGGTCAACATTCAGAATTGGACCTGGTAGGTGGCTCAGCGATAGAGTTCTACGGAAATGACAAAAGTCACTCAGTGTAAACTATTATCGATAATTCGAATATCGAAAAATCGTTTGCTGAATCTGTTAACAGCAGGCATGCCAACGTTCGGGCAGGACTACTTCTGTCGGGTCCGCTAGTATATATTATATATATGTATATAGAGTGCCCAGTCTCTGACTACCGCTTATGGGATACAGTCGTGATCTTATGTATGTATGTATGTGTTAATTTTGTTTTTATTTAACTATATTTACGTGCATTGTGTAGTATGCTCCAATTAAAATCTGCTTTTTTCTTTCTTTATGTATTAGTAGTTTAGTGGGAACTTAACTGAAGTATGTTTTTTTTATTTATGAATTTGTTATTTTCTGTATTATAAATATTGTTTGTTTCCCAAATAAATAAAAAAAAAAATATTAAACACGGTATCGTGATTATAAACAGATGGTGACTTCTTGTACCTAGTTATGTAATCTGTATTGCCCGCTCGTATCCCAAGAAAGACCATCCGTGAGAGGTCCAATTTGTAAGCTCAGCATATTTATTTTTAATAACCTGTAAAACCTGTAAACGGTGTCAAAAAGTGGATTCAGAAAAAACACCCACATCGACTTCTCGCCGATGGTGGGGACATAACTATATAATAATGTATATTCATATAATAAGTAAGTCTCAGCAGCCACCGTCAATTAAAGACGCATAAAATATAAAATGTAGTTTTTTTTTTAAAACTGTCGTCCGGTCTGTCCGAATTTGACTACCTTCTTTAAACAATGTAAACAAATCCAAACGACAGCTTCCGTGTATGTTAGTTGAACAGATTGTCAATAGATGGCGCTTTCTACAATTAAATTAATCAATTCAATCTTTTCAACGATAACATTAATTTTAAGACATTTACTTATTATTCGTCACTAGAGTGAAAGATAATCCTCAAAATTGCGTATCAAACATTAATGTTCCTATGCAGGAATCCGTGTAGGTAGGTACCACCCCAAAGCCAGTTATTCTGCCGTGAAGCAGTAGTGTGCAACCATTACTGTGTTTCTGTCTGAAGGGCACTGTGAGCTAGCGTATTCACTGGGCATATGAGACTTAAGAACTCATGTAACAGGGTGACGGGCGAAATGTGGTGTCACACAGAAATGTTCTGCGTGACACAGAATTTTTTATGGACAGTCATTGCACTTACCATCAGGTGAACGTTATGCTCCTTTTGTCACTTTAACAAATAAAAAAAAAACTGTATTAATAGATATATTTCATAATGACAAAAACATATTTGAGTAATAATATAAATAGATTCAAATTTAAATAAAAACAATTTTTACGGATTTTATTGCGTTTAATTTTGAACTATTTGTAACGACGACGACCGCGTGGCCTAGTGGTCAGAGTACCTGACTTTTAAGCCGCAGGTCCTGGGTTCGAATCCCAGCCGGAGCCAACATTTTTGCTAAAACACAAATTGTTGGTTTTCGGGTCTGGTTGTGTTGTGATTTTCCCCGTACTCTGACACTACATCCTTGCCTACCTCCGATCTTATCGCATTATCGTTACATCGGGCGCGGGAAGGTTGGGACGAGTGAGTGCCTCTGTGTTTGTGCGTACACTTGTGGCACTATAATATCTCCTGCGCAATTGATAGCTATCGCCGTGGTCGAAATCGGCTAGGAGAATATCATCATTATCATTTCTAACCTGACGTTTCGAGTGCTTTACAGCTCCCATGGTCACGGGAGGACTATGGTGACAGATATCCTGATGTCATAGTTAACTAGGGTTAGAAATAGTTCAAAATCAAACGCGATTAAATCCGTTAAAATTTGTTTTATTTTAATTTGTAGTATACGCAAAAAAAGAAATCATTACATATAGATTCCATTTTTACACAAAACACTAATTTAATTCAAGTCTTATTCCTATATTTCTTACTCAAATTCTATAATTTGCTCTCAAATTGTGTTAGACGGGGATAATCAACCATATGTACTTTATATTCATAACAATGACCACAGTCTGGGAATTACTGCTCAACATTTAACATAACCGAGACTACGAATGTACCTATTTTGGCACACAAATGGAGCATTCCGACTTAGTAATCTGAATGCGGTTATGCGGTTAATACAGACGTTACAACGTACCACGGGTCCTTAGTTCTAGAATTTAATCTAACGTGTATATTGAATAACATCATTGCATAAATGTTGTATGTTCTGCACAGATTTTGTTTTCATACAAGTGCATACAGTCACGCCTTTTTTTCCATATAAGAGGTAGGCAGACGCCACTCCTTTTACGAAACCTCGTAACTACGGAGGTGTCGTTTTTATTCTACTCTGCTGGAAACCTATCCGCTATTTTTTTTATGATCGCTTATGACGAATATTACAGTGTTTGTAAAGTGGATCGATTTGGCCTGGCATTATATTGTACGACAAACAGATTGGAAACTAAATGTGACCAACCTCTTTAATATAGTTAATAGAATCAGGCGTTACTTTGCGGAAATCCATTATAATGAAGGAAGGTAAGTTACTTTGCTAAGATCCGCATGCAAAATATAAAAATGGTGTATATTACCTAGTTTTTTGAAGAGCACCGCCCGCCCTCCCTCAGTAGCGTGCACAAGCAAACTAACACCGCCACCAGGAACCGCCACCAGGTACCCTCCACCAACCACTACAATACCACCACTAGACAATATACACCACTGAAGTCGAGAACACGACACGTGTTTCGCCCCAAAACGAGGCATTATCAAGCGTCATAGACTCTACGACAGACGGCCGTCTGTCGTAGAGACGGCCGACTGAGGGAGGGCGGGCGGTGCTCTTCAAAAAACTAGGTAATATACACCATTTTTATATTTTGCATGCGGATCTTAGCAAAGTAACTTCCCTTCCTTCATTTCAACCTCATTAAAGCACCGAAGATCATACACGTATACATATGTACATTTTACTCATAGTATATATATTTTAGTTAATTACGACGCCAAGCTTGCAGTCCCTGGTCAAATTAAAACTAAGACCTATTGGCTGTGGGCACAAGGCTTAACACTAATAACATCAGCAAAACCCAAAAATTTAATCACATAGAATATAAAAAGGATTATTTAGGATTTGTACCGTGTAACAGCAACTGCAAAGCAAGTAGCGTGCTCTTTTAAGGGTTCATTTTATTCAGTTTCACTATTTGCAGTCTAGACATATAACTTATAATGTAACCACTTCACTTATCAAGCCTTAATCAAGAAAGGCACACGGTATATAGCAAAGACATTATAAGTTAAAATTCCTTTTTTTTATTGTATAAAGTGATGAAACGAGCAAAACGTTCACCTGATTGTAAGTGCAACGTCTGCCCATAACAAAGGCTGTGCCACCCAGAACATTTCTGTGTGACACCTCACTGTGCCCATCACCCTGAGACATCAGTTCTTAAGTCTCATATGCCCTGAGATTACGCTAGCTCACAGTACCCTTCAAACCGAAACACAGTAATGTTTGCGCACTACTGCTTCACGGCAGAATCACTGGCCCTGGGGTGGTACCTACCTAGACGGATTCCTGCATAGAAATCCTATCACCAGTAAAGTCATCATCATCAGTCATCGTTTTCTAGTTCATTATTTCATTCTATCTTAGTCCACTGTTGCTCATAGTTGAACATAGGCCTCACCATAGATTGCCACATAATACGGGTCTGATCCCTCAGTTCTCATTTTGGGGGGATTTTGCCACGGTTGCCACGCTCCGCAGGCGGTTTGGCAACCGCAGTTGCTTTATTGAGATGTTTCAGAAAAATGCTGCTACCCATCTCCTGGAACTATCGATCTCCTCGCACATTGTGTTGAATTTATTAAATATTAGTGGCTGTTCTTAAGAGGAGCGATTCACTTCAGACAGACAAATGCTGTTCATAGGCCTCCCCCATTGATTACCACCAAAGTTAGTGGCTCTAGGGGGGATTTTTGCTTATAAATCTGACTCTCTCTCTGATTAACATTAAGTCTCATATGCCCAGTAATTACACCAGCCCTCAGTGCCCTTCAAACCGAAACACAGTAATGTCACACTACTGCTTCACGACAGAATAATTGGCCCTGGGGTGATACCTAACTAGACGGATCCCTGCATAGGAATCCTACCACCAGTAAAACACTTTTAATTTAAAGAGCGTATAGGATTGAAATAACAGAAAATTAAAAAAAAAAAATATTAATTAAGTAAATTTTTCGGACTTTTTGTTCAGCAAAAGTGTTAATGACAACATCAAAGTTCAAATTTCGGGCCATGGAATGTTCGATAGCTAAGTTGGTAACAACTATCCAGGGGCTACCCCCGTTCCCCTGGCATTTTGCCCGTCCTGCCACCCTTTTGTTACGCCACTGGTGATGCATTAGGCTTTTTTGATTACCCAACCCTTAAATCAGTCAAAACGTGTTTATTATACAAACGTGTTTATTCCTTCAAAAGCCTATATATCAACTTCCATGTCTCTGACTTCAATAATGACGTACTTCCCATACAAATTTCGTCCCCTATTTTACCACGTAGAGGATATTAATTAACGTACACCAATTTCAATATTTATAACTTCAAAGATGAGGTGGTTGTTATACAAAATTTCCAACCTTATTTTATCTATTAGGGGATGAATGTACAAAAACGCTAACACAACTCCCCTCCCGATTGCAGTAAATGACCGCGACGAGGGCGGCCCAAAAAAAAAAAAAGCTAACACATGCTCACTTACGTTACACAGGAAGCTTCTGTACATCATTTAATGCTTCTAGACACAGCGGTTTCGGCTGTGAATTGATCAGTTAGTCAGTCAGTTTCTCCTTTTAAATATACAACGTTATTCATAATTGGTATAACATCCCGACACCTACCCATGTTACTTTGATCTGATAAACACAACGGTGAAACTTTAATGACAAAATGACTTTAAAATTATTTGTTTTGTAAAACTTTACGCAACCCTAACTCAGAAAGTCGTTGCCCTGAACCATAAAATTTCGAAATATGTTTTCTTCTCCATTCAATTTATGTTACCCTACTACGGCGTCATACTAACAGATTTACTTCGCAACAGATTTCCTTAAGCTTCATGTTATCCTAGTACTTGCGAGTATTTTCGAGGGCAGCTCAATGGAAAAACGCCCAATTAAATATATGAGCGCATTGCCTCGATCAGCTGTATGAGTTCTATGAGTTTTAAGCAAATTCTTTAAGTCGACATATCTCCTACAGGTATCACGCTACGAGGCTCATAACATTTTTTGGGACATATACACATCGTCCCTAAGCCCAGCCTGCCGGGATGTATAAGAAAGACGTTACGAATGTGTCTAAAAGAGGTAAATAAATTAAATTAGATTCTACAACAAAGTAAAGTAGTAGCTGTGGTAGCTCAGTAGCCGTGGTAGCTCAGGGGCTAGGCGCTCGCTTTAAATTTCATAGTACGTGAGTGACCTGGGTTCGATTCCTGGTGCCGGCACCACTAAGATTGTGAATTTCAATTTTAAGTGCTGATTTACCACGTGCTCGGCGGTGAAGGAAAACATCGTGAGGAAACCTGCATGTCTGAGGAATAAAAAATATTTCGAAGACATGTGAAGTCCGCCAACCCGCATTGGAGCAGCGTGACGGATTCTTCCTAGCTCCAAAACCCTCTCAGAAATGAGAGGAGGCCTGTGCTCAGTAGTGGGACATTTATAGGCTGAAACTTTACTTTACTACAACAAAGTAATTAATACTAATTTATAATAATTAAGTTCAACTTAAAGGCCTGATAATAGTGTCTGTAGATAGTTAAGTACTTTAGTATTCTTTTGCAGTAGTCTGTCTAGGTAGGTATCACCCCAGGGCTAGTAATTCTGCCGTGAACTTGTAGTGTGCAAACATTACATGACTTTATGGATGGGTAAAATGTTGTGATTTCGCGTCACCGACATGCTGTAATAGCAGTAAGTGAAGTTATGTTGACCACTTTAAATGTTTATTTTGTATACACTGTGCATTGTTTATTTGTGATTTTCATAATCATTATTTGAATTGACTAATTGTAGAATCACCGTGTAGTATTTTATTTATTGGAAACACGTAACTAAACTAAGTACACTACTTTTAAAGATACGCAAATTGTTTTTAATAATTTACATAATATGTTATATAGGTGTATTAGCCGATTGGTGTCCGGCAAAGTGGAATTGCACCTACCTCTTTCCTGCCGAGGTGTCGTAAGAGGCGACTAATGTATTGTACGGACCGCCTTTATTCGTGCAGAATAATATAATAATATGCAATGCCGTCACTATACTGCTCGTGGGAACGCAAAGTGGGATTTCTTGACCCGTTCCAAAATGGCAGGCAACGTGGTTTGCAACCCGTCACGTCTCGTTTCCCGTGAGGGCGAGTAGTTGGCTACGTGTTGGACATCTGCCATTCCCTTGTGTGGGAAAAAGGCTTGACTGTCTTGCCTGTGTGTACACTATTACACCATGTTCAGTTTATAACAAAACTTAATAACATATTATTAAAATACTGAACAATAACGTATAAAGATATAAATGGTTTCCCGCCTTCGAGGCTAATATTATATTTTATGCGTTACCCAGCGTAATATTTGGTTTCCTAAAATTCGCTCTCCTATTTTAGGAACGAGGCGTGTATATAAAGTAAGTGATATAAAAGTGTATGTTTTTTTCTTAAATGTAACTAAGTAACGCCATGCCTACCCATAACAGTTACAGTGTTTCTCAGAACTTTACATCGGATGGTACAGCACTGCGACCACCATAAAACGTCGGTTCTTGAGTCTCATGCAATTACGCCCTCATCATCATCATCATCATCATCATCATTTCAGCCTATAACTAGTCCACTACTGAACATACCTCCCCGATAGATAGCCACGAAAGTTTGTAGCTCACATATTGGAGGGATTTCGCCACAGTCGCCACGCTTGGCAGGCGGGTTGGCAACCGCAGTTTATTTATTCATATGTTCCAGGAAGATGCTGCTGCCCATCTCCAGGTTTTCATTTTCCCTCTGTCGACTTTTCCGACACCCACGGGATGGGATGGGGTGGTAAATTATCTTAAGCCGCTATCACACGCCCTATTCCCATATGATGGATAGGCGGAGACCACATCCGTAGCCTGCTTTTCGCTCTCTCAGGAAAGGCGTCCCCAGGACGTGGCGCGTGGCGAGCCAGGATTTCCGTCAGGATTCGCCGCCATTTTGGGATGAAGTGAAATTAATACTCCTCATTGCGTTCCCAAGAGTAGGTAGCCATCGGCACAGAAACCACTGGCATGGCGGAAAGGAAGGGTAAATGATTAAGTAGGAAATGGACTTGGGGTAGGGAATGGGAAGTTGGAAAAGGTGTAGGATACTACTATCCGTCTAGGTAGGTACCACCCCAGGGCCAGTTATTCTGCTGTGAAGCAGTAGTGTGCAAACGTTACTGTGTTTCGGTTTGAAGGGCACTGAGAGCTAGCGTAATCACTGGGCATTTGAGACTTAAGAACTAATGTCTCAGGGTGACGGGCGCATTGTGGTGTCACACTGTTCTGGGTGACACTGCATGTGTTATGGGCAGACGTTGCACTTACCATCAGGTGAACGTTTTGCTCGTTCCGTCACTTTTATAAAATTAAAAAAAAGCAAGCGACAGCAGTAGCTCGGAAGGCCGGGGTCGCTTATCCGGTATTCTACTGTATTTGTCAGACAAGGTAACTAGGTCAAGTATCCCTGGCCTGTAAATCGCCTCTAATAACAATACTTACTGCCGTTTGAATCGAAAAGTTCAACAGCATCACCTTAATGGTTGGCATTCCGCGCGTTTTGCACGTTATGCCACTAGCGATCACTAAATGAAATCTGCTGCCATTAGCGGGTTTTGCGGACCGGTGCGATATGGGCAAGACAAGAGCCTAGCCGTTTCGCAAAGACCGGCAACGCACCCGATATTAAAGGTAAGAAAGATAATTTGCTAAGATCCGCTTAGGTGACTGTCTGTCTAAGAGTGAATGACACTTAATGATGCCTCGTTTTAGGTGAAACACGTGCCGAGTTCTCGACTTCAGTGGCGTATTGCCTATTAGTAGTATTGGATTGGTGGAGGGTATCTGGTGGCGGTTTCCCGTGACGGTGTTAGTTTGCATGTGCACGTTATTGGCGATACGGCGGGCGCTGCTCTTCGAAAACTAGGTAATACACCGTTTATAATTTCGCATGCGGATATCAGCAAATTTCCTTCATTATAATGGATTTCTTCAATGTAACGCCTGATTCTATTAACTACTCTGGTATTACAGATGTTTATGGTTCAGGCGAACCACTTGTTCGTTTGCTTGATCTTGTATGAAAAAACCGTGTTGTTTGTAGATCACTGCTGACAATACAACAATTTATACTGCGGTGGTAGGTAATTAGGCGAATTCCTGCAAAGGACTCCTACTGCCAGTAATTTCATCCAAAATTATATTGTTTTAAATGGTAGTCATGCTGCAGGCAGTATAATGGGTCGACTTGATTGATAAATGACAAAATCCTATGGAATACTGGGGGTAAGTAGAACTGTGTATGGTGAGTAAAGAATTTAATTAAAAAACCGTGTTGTTTGTAGATCACTGCTGACAATACAACAATTTATACTGCGGTGGTAGCTAATTAGACGAATTCCTGCAAAGGACTCCTACTGCCATTAATTTCATCACAAAATTATATTGTTTTAAATGGTAGTCATGCTGCAGGCAGTATAATGGGTCGACTTGATTGATAAATGACAAAATCCTATGGAATACTGGGGGTAAGTAGAACTGTGTATGGTGAGTAAAGAATTTAATTAAAAAACCGTGTTGTTTGTAGATCACTGCTGACAATACAACAATTTATACTGCGGTGGTAGCTAATTAGACGAATTCCTGCAAAGGACTCCTACTGCCATTAATTTCATCACAAAATTATATTGTTTTAAATGGTAGTCATGCTGCAGGCAGTATAATGGGTCGACTTGATTGATAAATGACAAAATCCTATGGAATACTGGGGGGTAAGTAGAACTCTGAATGGTGAGTAAAGAATTTAATTAAAAAACCGTGTTGTTTGTAGATCACTGCTGACAATACAACAATTTATACTGCGGTGGTAGCTAATTAGGCGAATTCCTGCAAAGGACTCCTACTGCCATTAATTTCATCACAAAATTATATTGTGTTATGGTAGTCATGCTGCAGGCAGTATAATGGGTCGACTTGATTGATAAATGACAAAATCCTATGGAATACTGGGGGGTAAGTAGAACTGTGTATGGTGAGTAAAGAATTTAATGAGTAGTATCCCTGAAGACGATGCATTCCATCGCAGTCTTCAGCGATGACAACGCAAATCCATCTTTACTGTAGGTGCCTACAGGATGCAATGACTACATATCATCAGGTGGACTGTGTATTTGAGTCAACCCAAAAGTTACGTTACAGCCTATCGTCTATGCCGAGCTTAGTCTAAATCCTCAGGGGGTTTTGGAACCGGAAAGAGTCCGCGCCATTACTCCAGTGCAAGTCAACAGACTTTTTTCTATTATTGAGACGAGCAAACTGTTCACCTGATCGTAGGTGCAACGTCTGCCCATAACAAATGCTGTGTCACCAATAACATTTCTGCGTGACACCGCACTGAGACTGTCACCCTGAGACATCGGTTCCTAAGTCTCATATGCCCAGTAATTATACTAGCTATCAGTAAATTTCTAACCGAAATACAGTAATATTCGCACACTACTGCTTCATGGTAGAATAACTGGACCAGCGGTGGTACCTACTTAGACGAATTCCTGCATAATAATCCTACCACCAGAAAACAGCATAAGTCTATTAGTTGTCTAAGTTTCTCCTTTGTCGTATAAATCGCCACTTAAAATTGTAATTAACCATTTTAGGATACCAGTACCGGGGATCAAACCCAAGTTGCATGTGAACAATGAAGCTTACGGCGAGCGGTCAGCCTTTGTGTATGGATTAATATTCATAAATCTCAGGCGTGTCGTACTTTGTTATCTGCAGTCGGCCACTGAATACCCATTCAACCTACTCAAAATTTGCGTCACGGAATCGGATTAAAGATATCGATGTCATGGTTTCAAGGAAGCGCTAATAACATAATAACTGATACAACTAGCGACCCTCGCTAAGGTCAGGCGTAAAGATTTCGAAAGATTGCTTTTGATTTCCAATTATATTGTTAGAGATAACCTAGGTTGAGAATTCATTATTAATCATAAGCTATTTATATTTCTATAAATTTTAAATTATTGTATATTTTTTTTTGGTTATATGCTATGCAAAAGTGAACAGTCAGTTCACTATTGCATATTTACCATGTAATTGTAAGCTCATTACATTATTGTAATGAAAAATTACGTTCATTAAAATATAATTAAATAATCGCCGTGTGGTGGCTTAAGAGAATCTACCACCCCATCTCATCCCGTGGGTGTCGTAAAAGTCGACAGAGGGAAAATTAAAAGTAGAAGATGGGCAGCAGCATCTTCCTGGAACATCTGAATAATTAAACTGCGGTTGCCAACCCGCCTGCCAAGTGTGGCAACTATGGCAATATCCCCCAAAATTAGTGCTTTTGTAGCAAACTATGGGAGAGGCCTATAGTCAGCAGTGGACTGGTGTTGCTTGTATTTAATGTAGCACAAGAAATTTATTTATTTTAGGTTTTGTAGTATTTGATCAGACTAGATTTAGGTGCCCGAAAGTTTAAGTGAATGAATGAAGAAACAACAACTATAATAATTAAATTTGGTATGCACATATATAACAGTTACTTTACTTTTTTACTTATATTAAAATCTCTAGTCTCTAGTCTCTCGCCAATTCACATCTCTTTGTATTGTAGTGAAACTTTTTTTCTAACTTCCCCGATAGATTGCATCACGGCCTTGCGCCACCTGCATCCATCGACATGCCACAAAACCGTGCACTTCATAGCTCCATGTAGTGGAGGGTCGCCTAACACTGCGTTTGCTGGTAGGAGGCTGCTACTCGAGATCCTTTCTTACCTAATGGTTATCAGTTCTACCAGTTACGTGGCCTGCCCATATAGTTCATAACCCATACTAAACAAATGAACTCATGTCCTCTAAGCCGATTTCCACAACGGCGACAATTACCCAATTTTGTCGGGAGCTATCAACTGCGCAGGAGATATTATAGCGCCACATGTTTATGCGAGAGAGGCACTCACTCTTCCCAACCTACCCGCGCCCGATGAAACGCTGATGCGATGAGGTCGGAGGAAGGCTTGGGCGCAGTGTAAGATCATAATACAACCAGACCCAAAAACCAATAATCAATCGAACTCAGGACCCGCGGGTCTCTCTCTGACCACTAGGACAGTACGAGTATTAAAAATTACAATTGCATTTTCTCTTCCTTTATAGCGACAGCTGCGAAGCCGGCGTGTAAAATTAAAAAGTAAAGTTTCAGCCTATAAATGTCCCACTGCTGAGCACAGGCCTCCTATCATTTCTGAGAGGGTTTTGGAGCTAGGAAGAATCCGCCACGCCGCTCCAATGCGGGTTGGCGAACTTCACATGTCTTCGAAATATTTTTATTTCTTAGACATGCAGGTTTCCTCACGATGTTTTCCTTCACCGCCGAGCACGTGGTAAATCAGCACTTAAAATTGCAATTAACAATTTTAGTGGTGCCGGCACCGGGAATCGAACCCAGGTCACTACGCGTACTATAAAATTTAAAGCGAGCGCCTAGCCCTTGAGCTACCACGGCTCTTAGCCGGCTATTGCTCGCTCTAAATTTTAGGGCACGTGAGCAACTTGCGGTACACTGCTCCTGTACCACTGTAATAGTTATTGAATTTTAGTGATTATTTATTAATTTTTCGACAGCAAAAGAAACCATATGAAAATTTAAAAGAGAGTTCTTTATTTTTAGACGTAAGAAATATAAGTAACGGCGTGATAAGGGAACGTTGTGGTGTGGAAGAAGATGTAGTGGCAAAGATAGAAAAAGGGATGCTTAATGGTTTGGACACGTAGAGAAGATGGATAAAAGAAGATTGACGAAACAAATCTATAAGGCGAGTATGAATGGGCAAGTCGATCAATGTAGGCGTACTTATCACGATCAGGTAGAAATCCTTTTAAAGAAAGACCACGTGAAAAGTACCGACCGATAATAAGCAACCGATGAGCTTGTATGAAAATGCTAAAGAAAGTAGATGAAGCGAAAGATGTGTGTCAGGACCGTAGAAAGTGGTAAGATGTGGTCTCTGTCCTACCCCAATGGGTGATGGTGGTTCCTATGCAGGAATCCATCTAGGTAGGTCAGTTCAGCACCCCCTCACCTCGGGGCCAGTTATTCTGCCGTGAAGCAGAGGTGTGCAAACATTACTGTGTTTCGGTTTGAAGCGCACTGAGAGCTAGCGTTAATCAGTGGGAATAAGAGACTTGAGATCGTACAGTGTAGTGTCACACAGAAATGTTCTGAGTGACACAGCATTTGTTATGGGCAGACGTTGTACTTACTATCAGGTCAAATAAAAAAAAATTCGTCCTCCCCGGTTTTCGACCACGGCGATAACCACCGAATACAGCCGAAAGTATAAAAAGTGTAGCAGATTGTCAACAGATGGCGCTTCCTACAATTAATGTAATTAATAATTCTTTTTTATCTATTTATTTAACGAAAACCCTAATTTTAAGACATTTACTAATTTTTCATCATTATGTCGAATTGAACATTAATTTTGATACAGCATAAGGGAGATATTTAATGCAGACAAAAACACATTTGAGAAATAGTATATATGGATTTATTAACATCACCGTAAAGACGTTAGATTCTTAGTCGTAATCAGTGAAACTCCAATTCACATTCTTAAGAATTTAAATGCTTAGAATTTCTCTACGGGAGAAAGTACAATGTAAGGATATCTACAGCAGAATCAGGCGTACAATGCTATTACATCCATTAAGCTGCAGAAGCTGTGGGTCAGTAACATAGCACGTAAAATCCATGAATATTGGAGAAGGTGCTCGAGTGGCAACCTTGTACCATCCAACGCAGTGAAGGATGGTACAAGGTTGCCAAAAATAGTGACGATCAGTTGAAATGTGCGAAAAGTTATTAGATTTAGGTGGTGTGCTTTGTGATAATCAGCTTGGTGGAGATTAACGTCCAGTATTGGATTCGCGATGGGCACCGTGATGACGGTGACAAGTTTCCGATAAAATTATTTAAAATGTATCATGTGTTTCCTTATATTTCTTATACATTTTTTGTTTAGTGATGAGAACCAAAAATCCTACCCTTATTTATGGGGCTTGAAGAATATCATCGAACAGCGTGCCTGTAACGTAAGAGAAGATTACGACATCATTACGCACGTCTAAGGGGGAGACATCTCAAATTGCGAGATGGCGTTATATTGTTGGGTATGGAAAGCTAGCTGTAGCGATTGATTCCCTTATCATTTAATCTATACAAATGGAAAAAAAAATGCTTTTTACTCAATGCTTATGAAAGTATGTGTGGTACTTATAAGAAAAAAAGCATTCGCAAAAGAAACGGCTGGACCGATTTCGTCGGGACTTTCACTGTAACATAGCTGGTATTATAGCGGGTAACTTAGGCTACTTAATTTTAGAAAAATAATTAGGTTTCTGCGTGTCAGCAAAATCCGATTCAAATAGGGAAGTATATATGTGTATCATCGATCGGCGACGGGTTTTTACGCGGGTGAAACCGCAGTGCACGGCTAGTATTTAATATTAATGTAAACTAGCTTACCCGTGCGAATATTTCGCAGAGTATCGTGATCATGAACAGATGGCGATCTACCTTCTTTAAATAATGTAAACGACTCCAATCGACCGCTGTCGTACATGTTAGTGGAAATGATTGTAAACAGATGGCACTCTTTTCAATTAAATGATTCAATCTTTTGAATAAGTTTTTTAACGAAAACCAATCATACATGCAATCACGCCTTTTTTCCATATAAGGGGTAGGCAGAGGACACACGCGTAGTCCACTTTTCATTCTCGTGGGAAACGTGACTTTACGGGTGGTGCGTCGCCGCCATTTTGGTAAGCGTCAAAAAAAATTACGCCCCATTGCGTTCCCAGCAGTATAGTGAATAAAGGCTGTCCGTGCCTTAGTCGCTTCTTAGCTGTCCGTGCAATAATACCTTAGTCGCTTCTTACGACACATCGGTAGGAAAGATAGGTATCCTACTCTGTCGAGTACCTATCCACACTAAACGGAAAAATAATCTTCGAAATGGCGTAACAAAGATTAATTTTGATACGGTATAAAGGGAGATATTTTATAACGACAAATAATACAGAAACAATATATATAGATATTTATTTTCGTTGGTAGCCGGAGCTCGCTTTAAATTTCAAAGCATTATATTGTAAGGTACTTTAGGTTACAATGCTCGTAATATTATATAGAGAAAATAATAATTTTTTTGTATGTTTGATTGGTTATAATGAATAAACGCGAAACTACTAAACTGATTTTAAAATTCTTTCCTATGTAAAGTTACATTATCAGCGACTTACATGAGTTGTATTCAATTTAAAAAAAAACTACATCGTTACGAAAATTGCTATGTTGTAACTCGAGGTATCAAAAATTTATTAAAAGTTATTATTTATATATGCTAAAAGTAAGAAAAATGCCGCGGTGTGAGCGAACAGCCCTACGGTCGATTGCTCAATTCATTACCTACCTACTAACATTATTTTTCGTAAACTAGAAACAATTGAATAGTGGTTTACAATTTAATTATATATATTTTTTTATTTACAACTTTGAAACGCTATAAAAAACGCGATAAAAAATACAGTGGCCGCGGTGTCTCTCGAAAGCCGCGCCGCCGCACGGCTTCATGCGACTTGGGCAATCATCGAGGTGCGCGGCTCTCGTCGCGTAGAGGACGAGAGCGGTCGTTTTACTTTGCTACCACGACATAAAATATTGTTTACAAGTAAGCTCTGAGCTAATAAAGGTACATGGCTTAAGTTCCCATAAATAAAACTTTATTTTAGTAACGTAATCTTACCTGACCAGCTGCAGAGCCGCCGAAAAGAATAGTCGCTACAGAAGATGTTTGAGTAAGAAATAGTTTTTGTTCTATTTGTTCAAATAAAGTACTAATTTATCTTTCTAATATTAATCTACCCGTGGGTTTTACTGGTGGTAGGATTCCTATACAGGAACTCCATCTAGCTAGGTACCACCCCAGGGCCAGTTATTCTGCCGTGAAGCAGTAGTGTGCAAACATTACTGTCTCGGTTTGAAGGGCACTGTCAGCTAGCGTAATCACTGGGCATATGAGACTTAAGAAATGATGTCTCAGGGTGACGGGCGCAGTGTGGTGTCACACGGTAATTTTCTGGGTGACACAGCATTTGTTATGGGCAGACGTTGCGCTTACCATCAGGTGGACGTTTTGCTCGTTCCGTCACTTTTATGAAATAATAAAAAAAAAGAAGCCGGGCGGATTGCTAGAGTTTAAAATATAAAAAAAAAGTTGTTAATGAAATTAAAGCGGTGAGATATTGAGTATGTTTCTGACTTAGACTCAACACCGCGAAGACAATCACATGGAGTAAGTCACAAAGCAGAAAGCATTCTCTTTTAATGTGCTCACCGTTTGCTTTTCCTAATATTACACGCTCCGCGAATTATGGTACTTAGATTTAATATAAGATCATCCTGTATATTCATTACGGTATTGAAATAAAATGTGTTTTTTTTATTTTTCGACGTCATAAATATTAATTTCGTTTGTCAAACGTCATTTTTTACAATCTACCGGCGTTTCGTAATGAGGTTACTCTGACGGAGAAGAAACAGGCGAAAGAAACTCCGTAGGTATCCTGTTTTTTGTAAATCCTTTTTAATCTCAGTCAAAAATACATAATAATTAAATTTACAAAGAATAGTCTCAAGGAAAACCAAAGCACGCTCTATGTTCAAATCTTAGACAAGATTAATTCAATCAATATGTAAGTAAATTGTAAACTCTAGCAGACCATTATTCACCAACAGCATCTGTTCACTAGTATGACGCATGTGGCAGCCATCGCCCTCCTCAACCATTTCAAAGGGAAGTGGACGACCCGCCACGCGACGCCGCCGCAAGCAGAGACATTAAGCGAGCATGACATACTCAAGTCTACCAAACAAATTAACATTACTTAAATAATTGTCTTTTACTTTACAGACCGCACTTATAGTGTTCCACTAGACCAGAGTTCCCCAAACTTTTTTGTGTCGTAGACCCCTTGCCATGTTTTTCCGTGTTGGGTAGACCCCTACTTACCTGATATTGACTTCCTGTAAATTTCTAACTGTAGTGAAGTTTAGTGTTAAAAACTTAAAGTAAAAACACATGTTAATTTATACATTTATTAATTGAATTTAAATTAAAACTACTCAAAATAAAATGTTGTATCTGTTATGTAAAATATACGTAACATTAAATAAACATAAAATAAACTATAAATAAAATAACATAAGCAATAGAAATAAATTATCAACATTTGGCGTCAATTTTGTAAGGGTTAATCTTAAATCTCCTCGGCTAATGATGTACAGTCTGTTTCTTTTTTTCGTTATGAGATTGGTAACAGCGCTGAACCCCCTTTCCACTAGGTATGACGATGGAAAGGAAATTAAAAATTTCCTCGCTATATTCCATAATACGGGATAAGTAACGGGTATGTTGTTTTGCAGCCAGAATTGCTGATATCCGTTTTTAAACTGAACCTTAAGTTCTTCGTTTGTACTTAGTTCAGTCAGTTCCTCTTGTATTATGACATTCGTTCTTCTACTGTCACCAGATTGATTAATTATCCACGGTGGTATTACCATAGTCCAAATATCCTCAAACTAGATTCAAAAGCTGAATAGAGGGCAGTTAAAGTGTCTGAACGTAAAGTTGAAAACGGCGTCCTGTCTGGCAAGCTTGTCTGTGACACAAATATGGGGGAACTGAGGACCACATCCTGCAAAAGAACACCGATTCCTACATGATGATTCGCGAGGATATTGAAATTAAAAAAACATCCAATTTCCATAGGGAAGAGGGTTGGGTATTACCTCCGGCTTGGGATCCTATATTTATAAAATTAAATCAAAACCAAGCATACCACTGCAAGGCTTCAGGACAACAGTAACAGCTCTTTCTGCGTAGATCGACGAAAATATATTAAAGCTGAAGGTACTGGCGGGGTTAACTATGACATCGGTACAACTGTCACCCTCAGTCCCCCGTGCCATGGTGCTGTAAAGCGTCCCGAAACGTCCGGTAAAATAGTTCAAAATTAAACGCGATAAAATCCGTAAAAAAAAAGTAGTTTTATTTAAATGTGTAATATTCGCGTATAAAAAAAAACATTAAGATGGACTTTGTTTTAATCAATTTAAACTGTCGCCTTGTAATTGCAAATTAACCACATTAAATTTTGTAAACAAATCTGTTAAATAGGCGATGTCTGTTTTCCTTTTCATTAATTATCTTTTAAAATTTTATCTTTAGTATCCAGAAATTCTAAAATAGTCTCAAAAAGTGCAAAAAATCTTGTCAAACATAAGCCTTTCGACAGCCAGCGTACTTCAGTGTGAAGGAGTAATTGACAATTATTATACAAATTTCTTGCAACAATTAGCTCGAATTACGGAGATTGCACTGTAATTATAATACCGATTGCTAAAACTTACAAAAAGAAACTATTGAGGAGTACTCGTGTAATTTTGCATGATTGAATATTAAGCTACTAATAACTAAAGTCATGATTGGCATAATTTATCTATCTTTGCTAACTACGAGTACAAAACTAAAATTTATTAAAAAATAATGTACTTACTTTTCTCCAGCACTCTCAAACAAAATACTCGTAACACTGACTCCCTATAATTTGTGTGATATACTATCTGTTTATATTTTTTAAAATATTTTCTTAGCACTTTCCTTTTCAAGATTCAGGAAACGAATAAACGTATTTGTCCCACATTCGTATTTATAGAGTGACGAATTGAACAAGTCAGTGCAAGGTAGCGAAGCTCTGGGACTGCGACTCTCAGGTTTTGACAAGTTCAAAATGTATTGGGACCACAAAGCGAATACCAACATCCTACAACTTACACAATTTTATAAACATATAAAATATTTTTTTTACTTCATAGGTATTTTTATAAATAATGTATATGTTTTGATATTATAAGATAGTATGATGTAATGAGCCGTGATAGCTCAGGGGCTAGGCGCTCGCTTTAAATTTCATAGTACGCGAGTGACCTGGGTTCTATTCCCGGTGCCGGCACCACGCTGCCACCAGCAAGTGCTGATTTACCACGTGCTCGGCGGTGAAGGAAAACATCGTGAGGAAACCTGCATGTCTGAGGAATAAAAAATATTTCGAAGACATGTGAAGTCCGCCAACCCGCATTGGAGCAGCGTGGCGGATTCTTCCTAGCTCCAAAACCCTCTCAGAAATTAGAGGAGGCTCAGTAGTGGGACATTTATAGGCTGAAACTTTTATGATGTAAGTAAATAGGTACTATCAGTGTATGTGTTGAGATCCCCTATCGTGGACCCCCTATTTTCATTTCATGGTCCCCCGAATTTTTTTTCGCTGACGTAGACCCCTTGCAGGTTGTCATAGACCCCTAGTGGTCGATATAGATCAATTTGGGAATCACTGCTCTAGTGTGTTGCCTTGACCCATTCTATAGGGTACCGTAAATTTTTGGTTGAATAAATTAATGTTTTTCTCTACGTACATGATATTTTCAAAAATAAACAACGACAGAAGTGTCCAAATGTTAGTGTCCCTGAATAGTTCTTGTAGCGACTCGCGAGGTCCCAAGTTAAAGATTGCCCGAAATGCTTCTTCTTCTCTTATGGTAGGGCTTTTCTTCTGGCTTCTGGCTTCTCTTCTGGTATGGTAAATTTAAATATATAATATTTAATCCATCTCCACAAAAAAAACTTTGATTAATCTATATATTAATGCGTGAAGAGGAAGACTTTGTAGCCCGTTTTAAGTATATTGCAAGCACGAAGCCGTAAAAATCCTTCCTTAACTTACAACGTTAAATGACGACGTATGAACGGCGACCGAAAATAGTATATTGTATAAATTAATAAGAATTTATTCTTCCCTAACTTTAACGTAGAATGACGGTGTACGAAATGCGACCGAAACGAATATAAATTTTCAATTGTTTTTTTTTCTGGTGATAGAATGGCACTGAGAGCTAGTGTTATTACTAGGCGTATGATGAGACTTAAGTGCCATGTGGTAGCGGCCTAAGAGAATCTAGCACCCCATCTCCTCCCGTGGGTGTCGTAAAAGTCGACAGAGGGAAAATAAAAACCAGGTGATGGACAGCAGGATATTCCTGGAATATCTGAATTAACTACGGTTGCCAAGCCGCCTGCTAAGCGTGGTAACTATGGTAAAATCTCCCCAAATTGAGAGCTATAAACTATTGTGGCAATCTATAGGGGAGGCCTTTCTTCAGCAATGGACTAGTTGTAAGCTGAAACGATGATGATGACGCACGAAGGAGTGTGATTTTTGGCATAGTTAATGTTAGTATGGAGTAGAAGCAAAAAGGTAAATCTACAAAAAAAATGGAAGTGTCTGTTTGTAATAACAAAATAAGAGCCATTTACTCAATGTTACTAAAAAGCACTGCAAAGTATATACGGTACTCAAATTTTTACGGTAAATTTTTGTCAATCTGTCTATCTGTTTGTTTGTTCTGGCTAATTTCCGAAACGGCTGGATCGATTTTGATGAGTCTTTCACAGACAGATACCGGATATTACAGCGGGTTACTTAAACTTGATTACTTACTACTTTATTTTTTAAACATTAATAGGCTTACGCGCATAAAAATTAAAACCCCGTGAAAGAAATGAAAACCACTCACTAATTCACTTTCAACGTAAATGATTCAACAGCACATTTCCTTTTATTAAATTAAAGAAAAAGAGCATAACTGTGAGTTTATAGTAAATCAAGTGGCGGCAATAGGTAGGTAGGTATAACAATATAAATATATAACAAATATATAAAGGTAGGTTATTGATAATTGACAGACGGACAAGGAAATTGTAATAAGATAACAATTTTTAAAATATATAGTCAGCTCTTTTAAACAACGACAAGGAACTATGTGATCTCTGTCGTTTCTCTGAGTTTATTAAACTGCTTAAAGTTAAACAAAAATTGTAGGCAAAGCCCAAATGGAATAACTTTTAGTTTCTAAATACCATTTTTATCAAAACCCCCATAGTAAACAAAGCACCAAAATATCTATCGTTTATGTCGAAGAAATTAGTTTTTGGGCCTTAATTTACAAACCACTTAGGCGACAAGAAGTTTGCCGTGGAGACACTTCCGAGCAGACCAAAAGACGCAAAAAAAGCCGATTCTTATACAAATATGTCGATTCCCCAAAAAATGTCGCTTATTCCTTTTTGGCTGTTAGCCATCGTTATATTTTTTGTGGATGAGTCAAAAAGGTCAAATAAAATAAGAAAGTTTTACATTCGAAACATTGAACTATAGCTTTGATTCAGAACCAACAGACGATTTATAGACTTAGATAGTTCATGTTCTTTCCGCCTGTGATATGAATGAAATATTATCGTGAATTAACTAGATTATATTTTTGTTTAAGTACAATTTTTGTAGGCGATTTTTACTACAAATGGTACTAGATGTGGCGTATGGGTCGTAACACACCACCGCATAATTATACTAATCCGTACGCAACTTCAATGGAATGTCAAAGCGCCGGGTGAGGACGGAAATACAGCGCAGATTCTGAAAGTGATTGGAAAACCGGTACATGTTATCCTTCAGAAGCTGTTTAATTTCGTCACCTGTGCGCGCGGCGCTACGCCAGAAGCGTAGGGTAGAGGCGTGGTTGTCCTGTTCTTCAAGAAGGGCGATAACACTCCCTTGAAGAACTATAGACTGATATCGCCTGAGCCGCGTCTACGTGTAGTTTTCGAGAGTCATTACGACTCGTCTCGCAAGCAGACTTGACGACTTTAAGCTTCCCGAACAAGCCGGATTCCTAAATCGCTTGTTACCATAGACCACACCTAGATACCTTTCGACAGATTGTACAAAGATCGGAGCGTAAAATTTCCCGCAATGTCTAGCGTATGTGGATTATGAGAAAGCCTTTCACTCCGTCAAAATTTCGGCGGTGCTACAGTCACTTCAGAGGTGCCGGATTGAATTGTATTGGACGATGTTTTCAAACTCCTGGACTGGAAAGGATACGGCATCAATGTCAATGGCAAATACATCACTAACTAGTGGTTACAAATTAAAAGTGGTAGAGCCACGCAACAGCTTTTATCGTCGCATGAATGGGCCGGCTCGCCCCGGGAAGAAATGTCAAAGTTGCTCAGCGAGCTACGGAAAGGGCTATGCTCGCTGTTTCTCTGCGAGACAAAATCCGTAACGATGATATCCGCAGCAGAACTAGAGTAACTGACATAGCTCTAAAGATAAGCAAACAGAAGTGGCAATGGGCCGGCCATATAGCTGGTAGAACCGATAACCGTTGGGGAAGTAAGGTCCTGGAGTTACAACCCCGTACCGAAACGCAATGTAGGGCGACCCTCCACTAGACGGAGCGACGACCTGCACGGTTTTGCAGGAAGACGATGGATACACGTGCCTCAGGACTGTGTTTTGTGGCAATCAGTGGACTGAGATAGGCTGATGATGAGATATAATGATGATGATGATGATGTACCACCACAGCTACATGTTAAAATATCTCATCTTGTATCAGTTCACATTAACTTACTTAGGTAGGTATATGTCGGTCAAATGGTATGTCAAGCATATAATATCTTCAACATTGTGGTTGAATCCATTATGGCTAATGAATATTAATGTTCCGTATGTAAAGAGGAAAATACACGGGAAGAAATGAAATTAATTTTAATGATATTATTTTACATATTTTTTGTCTGTAACGAGAAAAGAGTCCATAATAACGAATTTTTAAATCGTTGTAGTTAATTTATACGTTATTAAATTTTGCGGCAACATTGCTGTAGTGGAAGTCGGTTGCCTTTTCCTAGTTTCTATCATGTTCTGCAAAACAATGTAATTAATAGTTATTCGTTAATATATATTTTCAACCAATATTTTGTATTGAGTTCCTCTTTTAATCTTTTAATTGCATTGTCTCATGTCAAAAGTACTCATTGCAGAGTCTGACTAGATACGTTCAGTTGAAAGAAGTTTAGCATAGTTGTTGAACTTTGATCTGAGTGCATTCTATGTAACAAGTCCTTCATTTAATCGATATACTTTTTCCCTAACACTTAGAATTCCTAATACATTAGATATATGCAAATTGTTTAAATAAAAGCCTAATGTAAATAAAAAACCTCTTTCCTACCGAGGTGTCGTAAGAGGCGACTAAGGTTATTGTAAGGACAGCCATTATTAGTGCAGAATAACACCATAATATTCAACGCTTTCACTATACTGATCATGAGAACGTTATGGGGAATTGGCGTCGACGTGGTTCGCCACCCGTCACCACTTGTTTTAAAAGTGGGTACCACGATTATGTTGTTGTCGCTGTTCATTAAGAATTTCGAAATGCATTGGCCTGTGTGTTCAGTGCACTGCGCTCGACATCCGGAGACATGAATTGTCGTATGGGATATTAAGTTCCTAATTAATCAATCCCTAAAACATAATGATTTCTTACATTTACGCGAACACTACACGTTTAAATGAAACCAATTTTACGGATTTTATCGCGTTTAATTTTTCCTATTTATAATGTGGTCTCTCGTGAAGCATCGTCGTTCTAGGAAGTCTGCAGTCTGTGACCATGTTCTGGATCATCCCAACCATTACTTTAGATTTGATAAACCACAAATCCTTGCAAAAGTACACCGATTCCTACCAAGGATGATTCGCGAGGCAATTCGCGAAATTAAAAGACATCCTTATTTCAATAGATAAGATGGTTGAGTATTACCACCGGCTTGGGATACAATAATAAATAAAATTAAATCAAAAACCAAGCATACCACTGCAATACTTCAAGACACAGTTAGCTCTTTCTGCGTAGATCGGACCAAAAATAATAATTAAAAGCTGAAGGTACCCCGGGTTAACTAAGCCAACAGAGAATGGCAGAGAGCATAGTATATGGTTTTGAGCAACTCTCGAGGAATATGTCTTGGACGTTTAAAAACTGGTAATAACTTTCTTAGTCTAGATTTTAATTTTTTAATATGCTCTTGCCAGTTTAGGAGGTAATCGATAATAATACCTAGATATCTAATGGATTCTACTCTGTCTAAAGACTTACAGTCACATGCAAGTGAAGAAGAGTTACCACACCTGTGTGCTCTGATGGAATAAGAATCAAGCATATGTTGATTATACGAAGATTTCTTAAAAGCGAGGTACTTTGTCTTATCGATGTTTAAAGTAAGTAAGTTCCTTCTCAGCCATGACATAACTTCTTCAAGTCCTATCTCTGCTAATCGAGTAACTTTCTGCCAGGAAGAAGCACTAAATAATAAAACGGTGTCATCAGCATACGCAACTATTTTACAATCACTCATTTTAAGACCACAAAGATCATTCACATAAATGAGAAACAAGGTAGGACATAGAATACTGCCTTGTGGCACACCGTAATTGATAAAGGTTTTGTCACTCATCAAGTTGTCAATTCTCACAAGTTCTATTTGACAGGTAACTGTTGAACAACTTTAAGCAGGTATCCCTGATGCCCAGTTTTTCCATCTTAGTTAGAAGTATCGGTATTGAGACAGTGTCGAATGCCTTTGAGAGGTCCAAAAATATTCCTATGCATTTATTATTGTTGTCAACATGACGTACAATAAACTCTGTAAGAGATAAAACTGCATCTTCAGTAGATTTTCCTGTTACAAAACCAAATTGATTTCCAGAAATTAACTTAAATTTAGAAAAATATTATTTAAGGCGATTATTTAGTAGACGCTCTAATACTTTAGATAACGCTGGCAATATGGATATAGGTCGATAGTTCGTAATACTGTCTTTATCTCCACCTTTATGTATAGGAGAAATTAATGCAATTTTAAATAAGTCAGGGAAGACACCAGATTCAAAACTTAGGTTACAGATGTGGGCAATAGAAGGAATAATAAAGAGTTTTGTACATTTTAGCACTTGATTTGAGATGCCATCGTAGCCAGATGCAGAGTTAGATTTAAGAGTATTTATTAAGAGTTCAATTTCATATGGATCAGTGGGCATCAAGACAAAGGATTGCGGCTGATTATTTAAATAAGAATCAGCAGTTAATTAATTACCAACATAATTTATTAAAATTTCATCTGCCAGATTTTTCCCAATATTAGCAAAATAAGTGTATACATAATTAATTGATTCCACAGGAGTAGTTTTTAAACATAGAATTTTTTTTAATAATTCACCACAAAAATTTCTATACCGTTTATATATAATCATAAGATTTTTATTATCTGGATGACTGTTGGCATCACGGTGTAGTTTGTCCCTATGTTTTATACACCTAAGTAGACCTTGAGTAAGCCAGGGGATCATTATTCTTTTGCGAGAGGGAACTGTCTTAACTGCAGTGTTTATTTCTATAGCTCTTTGTAGTTCCCTTACTAACATACCTTTAGCCATATTTACATCATTGCAGTTTAATATAGAATTTAGGACCTCCAAATTCAAAGCGGATGCAACTTTCTCATAATTAATTATTTTCTGTGTTTTATATTTTTTAATTATTTTTTGTGTATTTCTTTAGGGGACTTTTATGGTTTTCGAGACAAACAAGAACTGTATAGTGATCAGTAATAGTCGACAGAACCACTAAAGTTATTGCCTTAAAACTTGATTTTAAGAATACGTGATCCAGGCATGAATTTAATCTCGTAGGCAGTGAATGAGTAGACAGTAGACCATGATGAGCCATTAAATCTAAGTACTCATCACAATCGGAATTAGGTTTTGATGTGTCGATGTTATTATTCATGTCCCCCGTAACAATAATGTTAGCAAAAATATTCAGTGATTCTAATATGTTATTAATGGTCTCCAAAAAATTATCATATGAGCGATATGAGAGTGGGCGATAAATAGCAACAATTGAAGTTTCCTTTCCTATTTTATATATACACAATTATATATATACACAAATATATTAATTCCTATGGAGGAATCCGTCTAGGTAGGTACCACTCCAGGGCCAGTTATTCTGCCGTGAAGCAGTAGTCTGCAAACATTACTGTGTTTCGATTTGAAGGGCACTGTGAGCTAGCGTAATCACAGGGCATATGAGACTTAAGAACTGATGTCTCACGGTGATGGGCACAGTGAAGTGTCACACAGAAATGTTCTGGGTGACACAGCATTTACCATCAGGTGAAAGTTTTGCTCGTTTCATCACTTTATAAAATAAAATAAATAAAAAATTAAAAAAAGTGACTTTAACGCAGCAGCTCCAAACAGTGAACGGGATACTAAGTTTTCTCTTCCGGTAGTAATAAAGATTTAATTATCTATATAAATAAACAAAATTGAAGTATCTGTTTGTAATAAGAAAATAACAGCTTTTTACTCAATGCTTATGAAAGTATATATACGGTACTAATAATAAAAAAAACAATTTTTTAAGTTTTCGTCTGTAGTTCCGTTTGTTCCGGCCAATCTCCGATGACTGGACCGATTTTGACGGGACTTTCACTGACAGATAGCTAACATAATAGCGGGTAACTTAGAGCTACTTTAAATTTAGAAAAATAAATAGGGTACCGCGCAAAATAATTAAAACCACAAAATCCGATTCAGGAAGTACAGTACGTCATCGATCGGGGTCGTCTTCCTAAAGGCGGGTGAAACCACGGTAAACAGCTAGTATATAAATAAATAAGAAGCATTACAATTTATATCTCTTCCACCGAATAAATAATTAAAAAAACTGGAGGACCACGCGTAATAAGCTGCTTTGTTCATAAACGTTTACCACCGATTGTTCTTTGTGTCTTTGTGGTGTCATTTGGCGAACACTGTTTCTGACATTCGTATTCATGACATGAGATAAAAATGTACAATGATAACCAAATTTAAATATCATCTTTTTGTCTCTGCCCTTTTGTTATTAAAACAACTGTGGCACAAACCGTGCTTATTTCCAATCTCTATTGTTTACAAGTTTGCTTTCTTGGATCTTCAGATGAACTTAGCAATAAATTAGTATAATTCAGATTAATTCAGAGTTTATACATCCGCTTTGTATACTTTGCAAAGCGGATGTATAAATTATGAATTGGCTTGCGAAATTTTGATCGCGTCTCTGACTTTCGTAATAAATTAAATCGGCTTCCAATATGTCACCGATGCGATGTGCAAGTATCTATGCTATAGAATGACATTATGTTTTAAAAAGTTAATCAGAAAGGCCACCCCTAATCGTTCCCGGTTCAAACATGCCCATTAAACTGGCTGCGTTGCCACGTTGTATGGCCAGTGACAAGCGCTGAACCAGAAAAGATCCAGAGCGGGCGTCATAACCTCTCTCTCTTAAGCGCCTACCAAGCTTCCCGCCACAACTTGCGGCCTCTGCCCCCCAAGTGCCCGTATCTACTGCAAAAGGCAGGAAGTGAAGTCTTTTTGTTATTTAATTTTGCGATATTACGACGATCGCGTGTCCAAGTGATCCGGGTTCCAGAATTCTCAGCTGCGGGTCTTGGGTTCGAAACAAAGCGAACCGAAGTCTGTGCAAAACATAAATTCTTTTCGGGTCTGAAAGTGTTGCGATTGTCTCCGCTTATGACTGAAAGAAAGAAGAAAAGATTATTAGGCAAAAACCGCTGACGTACAAAACATGCATTTACAAACAAAAATTAACATAACAGTAACAAAAATTAAAAAAGTTGATCCTTACCACTAATCTTATATCTAAGGTGTACGTTTGGCTATTGTATGTACGTCGCGGGACATGCCAAAAGGGTCATCACTCAGCATATTGTTGCGCTAACCAGTGCAACGCTGATTTTCTGGAGAATACAGTCCCCAAGACCGGTCAAATGATTAATTAAATACCATTCATTTACCACTCGGAACTGTATTCACCAACGACAGCGCGGACGTAAAACACGCACAAGCTGTCCCTATACCTAATTCACAAAAATAATAATACAAAACTCGTACAATAAAAATTATAAAACAGGCACGTCAAAAAAGAGAAAAACAAAATACTTACTATAAATAATTAAAAGTACTTTCTTAAACAGAACATGAACAGATAGACCCGAACGCCCAGTAAAGCGACCCCGGGGAGGACGAAGGTCTCGGGTCATTGGGATAGCACCGTGAGAGTGGGGTAGTGAATTCTGCCCCCGGGTCGGGCTATATATATAGCGAAGCGTTGGAGGGGCCACGGTTGCGTTCCGAACGGAGATCCCATGACCCCTCTTAAGCGCTGATGGAGACCACCGTGGGGTTTTTGTCGGTAAGAGACCGACATAACCATGCAGGATTTCCCCACGTACAAAAAAAAAAGCTTAAGTCTCATATGCCCAGTGATTACACTAGCTCACAGTGCCCTTCAGACCGAAGCACAGTAATGTTTGCACTCTACTGCTTCACGGCAGAATAACTGGCCCTGGGGTGGTAAGTACCTAGACGGATTCCTGCACAGGAATCCGTCTAGAACCGAATCCTACCGTCAGTAAAACTAACTTTAGAAGTAAAACTAACTAACCTATGCTTCCTGCATAGCTAGGTACCACCCCAGGGCCAGTTATTCTGCCGTGAAGCAGTAGTGTGCAAGCATTACTGTGTTTCGGTTTCAAGGGTACTGTGAGCTGGCGTAGTCACTGGGCATTTGACACTTAAAACTGATGTCATAGGGTGACGGGCGCAGTGTGGTGTCACACAGAAATATTCTAGGTGACACAGCATTTGTTGTGGGCGGACGTTGCACTTAGCATCAGATGAACGTTTAGCTCGTTTCGTCACTTCATACAATAAAAAAAAATTTTTTTTAATGTCTCAGGGTGACCAGCGTAGTACAGTTCCACACAAAATGTTCTGAGTGACACAGCATTTGTTATGGGCACATGTTCTCTTACCAGCAGGTGAACGATTTTCTCGTCTCGTCATTATATTTAATAGAATAACATTGTCTACTCGGGTAACGAGAATACCACCGCGATTCGGAAACGAGGCGGACAGAAAAGGTGCTACGGTCGTGTCGAGCGGCCATTTATCAACAGGGCTCGTCGGAAAGGGGTGAATACAAATCGGCTTTGGTGTCTAACACAATTCATTTACATAAGTCGGCGCTATCTTTACGTGAACAATCTTATGTTTATTTGTTTATGCGACGCTTACTCGACGAAATTGAATACAGCTGTCGTTTGTTGATTTTAATTCCGCGACGAACGCGTGACCATGTGGTCAGAGTATTTGACTACAGCGCCGAAGGTTCTAGATGCAAAAATACAAATTATACTGGGGATCCATATAGGAGTCCGTGGAAGAAAGTATCACGGCAGTAAGTGTTATTTTAGCAAGCAGTAGTGTGCAAGCATTATTGTGATCTGGTGGAAGGCCACTCACTATAACGAAAGAAACTGAAGAGAAAGTTAATTTGCTAAGATCCGCATTCAAATTTTACCGTATTTTTCGGACTATAAGACGCATGTGACGATAAGACGTGCTTAAAATTTGCAAGATAATTTTTAGAAATACTTACGGATCAAATTTATTTATTGTTAACATAAATCATGGTTATAAAATCACCATCGGGGAATCACCGATTTATCTAAGCTCTTTGTCAGCTTGTCTTGAGATAACTTTTGTCATACTAACCTTCAGAGGCGTACCATATTTTCCGGACTATAAGGAGTTCCTTAAATTTAGAAATAGCTCATTAGAAAAAATATTTTAATGTTACCTTCAGACCGTAAGACGCAACCAAAATTGAAGTCCATTTTTCTTTGTAAAAAGGCGCGTCGTATAGTCTGAAAAATAAGGTAAATCGTTCTCTCTCAAAATATAACCGCCACCAGATACCCTCCATCACTACAAAACTACCACTAAGTACAGATACCACGCGGATGTCTGTCGTAGAGTCCATATCACTTGATAAAGCCTAATTTTGTGGTAAAACACGTGTCATGTTCTCGACTTGACAAGGGTGTGCTATGGTGTGGTTTGTAATTTTCCTTTCTTTATTAAATAACTGCCGTTTCATGCTGATGGGCGCAGTAGTTTTCTGGATAGTTTGGCACTTACCGTCACATCAATAACTGGTCAATCTCGTCACTAAATGCATTAAAAAAAAAGAATATCTGATGAATTATAAAACTAAACATACTCTGTATTTTCAACGTGGCTAATTTTGAAATGCTTTCTTCGTGTAGGAAAGTAAAATATACATTTGGCTGGAATTCAAGCACGTACCACGGATTCGTTTCGTGCTTGTTCAATGCGTATATCTACCGTATTTGACTTATCTTTAATATGAGACGACACTGTGATGTGATGTCTTTAGTTCCGTTTTTTAAACTATCCGCAAAAACTGTCGTGTAACGTTAACATTTCGAAACCCTCTATGAAATGAAAGAAAAGACCTCTGAGGAACTCCGGTATTAATCGCCATAGCCTCCGACGAGCAGCCGTCAATAACCACTTGCAAATACAGTTCCCTCAAGAAGTCTTCTTTCCAGGCTATCAGTCTAGAAGATATACCATTCACTGGTGGTAGGATTCCTATGCAGGAATCCGTCTAGGTAGCTACCACCCCAGGGCCAGTTATTCTGCCGTGAAGCAGTAGTGTGCAAACAATACTGTGTTTCGGTTTGAAGGGCACTGTGAGCTAGCGTAATCACTGGGCATATGAGACTTAAGACCTTATGTCTCAGGGTGATGGGAACAGTGTGGTGATACACAGAAATTTCCTGGGTAATATTGCATTTGTTATGGGCAGGCGTTGCACTTACCATCAGGTGAACGTTTTGCTCGTTTCATCACTTTATCCAATAAAAAAAAAAAAATATGAAGGAAATTTGTTGATAAGGTTAGCATGCCAGACCCTGTCAAAGGCATTCGATACGTCGTGCGAAACAGCGAGTGCTTCACCACTGTTCTCGAGGGCCTCAACCCATAGATCTGTGGCCTACACAAGAAGGTCCCCAGTCGACCGATTTAGAAAAACCAGTACTATGTAGGTCACTAAGAAGATCGTTATAGTCTAGGTACACCCTGAGGTGCGAGTTTAATATACGCTCCATAATATAGATTTAACTAATAAATTAAACTACATAGTTCCACACAGTGTAAATCGGCGTGAGGTGCACGCGCGCCTTCTGTTCTACACAGCACCGTGCCGGACCAACGCCGGGGTGCGAGCACCTCTGCGTCGATTAACTGAATTATTTAACAAGTTATCGGGGCTCGATATATTTGCCTCTTCTGCCACTGAATTTAGAAATCTTGTTATACATTTATTGATTCAAACAGATAGCTAACATTAAGTTAATATTTTTTTTTAATGTAAAATTTATATTTAAAAAAACCTTTAAATAAAGTAAGTCCCTTTTTAAATCTCAGTTAATCTAAGTTAATCTAAGTTATAGATAAGAATATGCTGGATTTGAGTAACACAACTCCATCAATTAACTTGTGGATAACGGTGTTGGTTACACAATTAGTATAATATATTTTTAAACTCTGTTTAACATTACAATAATGTGTAACTGTTTGTTATTCCAAATAAAAAAAAAATCTTACAGAGTATGGAGGTAATCGAAATAGGTCGATCATTGGCAGTGTCAGAGCACTATTCCAGTATTCAAGGAGAGGCAATACAATCGTGTCAGAGCAGGAGACAACTCGGGCGCACAGGTCCTTAGTGCTAAACACTATGGTTATACCATCAGGTCCACTGGCTTTGCACGTCAAGATGTCGCAACGCTTTGAGTACGTCTTTGTTAAAAATGGGGACTAACATTTAAGTACATCAGGGAGGTATGGAAGTTGGAATTGCTTTGCTCGAATCCAGATGTGAATTGCTGGCAAAGAGATTCGCGAACAGATCTGCCTTCTCTTTTGCCGCATGAGCCATCATGCGGCAAAAGAGAAAGCAGTAGTGGTACACACATTACAAGTTAAATAGTCCCATTTAAATAAAAAGTAACTTTAAAAATTAAAACCCGACTATCCTCTGAACATTCTGAATCACTATGAATATGCATTAACATTTAAGTTGTTTATATAATACTCGATAAATATTGAGTTTGTATGTCTTTACTGCTTTATACGAGGGTGGATTGAAAAGTACTCGGCCTAACACAGATCCATCCAATTCAAAAAATGAAATCTACCCACATTATTTAGTTCAGTTCAGACTAGTTCATTGTGTGAAGTTCGAAACGTGTGCGATAATTAGTTGTGATTTTATAAATTTATTAACAAAGTAATCGGTCATAATTTCCGCGAATGGAGCAAATCGAGCAGTGTGCCGTCATTAAGTACCTCCATAAGAAGGGGCTATCATCAAAAGCCATCCATGATGACATGGTCAGTACATTATGCGATTGTGCTCTGTCATATTCATCCGTCAAAAAACGTATTTATACTGTGCTTATAATTTGACAGTTTATTTTTTTTATTTTAAGGCACTTGCCCTAAAATAACTTTGATCGGCTCTTCTACACGGTTCATTTTTCCCGCCAGTTATTCAGAGATTAACGTCAAAGTAAAATTAATATTGTGTTCCCTCGAGCAATATTTCAATGAATGGAATCTCCAAGCATTAACAATTCAAGAACGTTCTACGCTACGGTAAAATAAATTGCATACGGTTCTTTTATTTAATGATTATTCATTATGTATATTCTGTACTGTTGCAGTCTAGACAGAATAAATCACTGGACATTTTCTTCGTGATTATTTGAAAAAATCTAACAAATTAACATCAACCATAAACATTGAATATCTTACTTGTAGATCTTTTTAATCATGTCTAGCTGGGCCCACGACTTCGTTCGCGTGGACGTGGTGTTCTAAAGTCAAGGGTTTGCTTGTATTGTAGGTGGCATTCTATGGAACACTATTGAAAAAAATGTTCATAACTTCGGAACCGGTAAAACTAACACGGTGAAACATAGTCAAAGTTGGACCCAGATATATTATCTATAACCTTTGTAAAAATATCATATATAGAAGCTTAAGTACTTCTCGGGTTAGTTACATTCCTACAGACAGACAGAAATGCGTATTCTATTTTATATATGTATATGTATGATTCAGCCTGTGCTTTTACTGGCGGTAGGATTCATATGCAGGAACCCGTCTAGGTAGGTACCTCCCCAAGGAAAGTTATTCAGCCGTGAATCAGTAGTGTGCGAATGGTGCTGTGTTTCCGCCAGAAGGGCACTGACAGCTGGTAGCACCCAGTAATCACCGGGCGTATGAGACTTAAGAGCTGATGTCTCTGGTGACGTGCGCAGTTTGGTGCCACACAGAAATGTTTCGGGGTGACACGACCTCTGTTATGGGCGGACGTTGCACTTGCCGTCCGGTGAACGTTATGCTCGTCTCCTCACTTTATCCAATAAAAGAAAAGTGCACTTCGAATTTTCCAAATCCACCTCTGTATCTAATAAAGGTAAATATGTTGTTTATTTTTTGTTATTTACTGTATTAAATTTTTAAAATTACATTTATTACCATTCTTTTATGATATAACATTCCCAAACTACGCCGTGCGCGTATCTTTGGATACAGAGCTGTTACATTACATTGACTATATATATCCGACAGATTACTGAACAACGAGTTTCTGCTGTATCTGTCGATCACTGACTCCGATGATTGTTCTATCGTGTAAAATTTCGTTCACTGTAAAATAGTTGTTCTGTGCAATTTTCAGGGGTATATAGAAATTATCAAACTTCTAACAGAGCAGTAACTTTATTTAATACTAGCTGATGCCCGGGACTTCGTCCGGCCGTGTGAACTTTTCGTATTTCTTGGATAAAAAGTGTCCTACGTCCGTCTCCAGGATGTACGCTATATCTGTGGCAAATTTCGTCAAACTTGATGTAGCGGTTGATTCGTCAAAAGGTAACAAACAGACAGAGGGACAGAGAGAGTTACTTTCACATTTATAATATTAGTGTGGATATTCTTATTTAACGTTAAAGTTTTTACTAAGATTCCTAAGCAGGAATCCTCCTATGTAATACATTCAAACTGTGATGTACATACATGTTAAATAAACTTGAGCGCTTGCAAAACTTATGCATCCGATACATCTTCGGTCTAAAAAAGTTTGACCATGTTTCGTTTTACCGAAAGCAGCTCAGGTGGCTCCCGATCCGTCTTCGTAGGAACAGTAGGAATCTTTGCCTTCTTTTCAATATTATACATAATCCCACACACCCGCCTTATCTGCGTGATCGATTCTCTTTTGTCCATTCCCCTAATGCGATCTGCAGATCACATCTGAAATCCCTGTTAAAGTTCCCAGTCTATAGAAGCGTCCTCTACTCCCATTCCTTCTCTGTACAAGCAGTAAGACTGTGGAATTCGCTCCCTTTTACAATTCGTGAGACTAAAACAGTGTCATTATTTAAAAAACGAGTTAAAGAGCACTACCTCTCCCTTTTGCCACTTTAGTGTATATGTGTATATGTATGAGTATTTATGTATGTAAGTATGTATGTATGTATGTATGTATGTATGTATGTAAGTATATATGTATATAAATGTGATTATGTCAGTGTGTGTGTATATGTATATATATTTTGTGATTTTATAATATTCTTTTTTTTATAATTTTTTTTTTTATCAAAAGTGCACATCGAGTCTGCTTCTCTATAAGGATATCCAGTAACAGGCCTGCTGGAAGAAATTTCATCATGAAATAAGCAGTGCCTTTGTACTAATTTACTATCTTTGTAATTTCTACTGTAATTTTCATGTGTACATAAACAGTAAATAAATAAACAAATAAATACACCTACTGACCCACCAATGCGGATGGCTGCATAGGAATCCTGCCACCAGTCAGAAGCGTTCCTTTTGGCTAACGGTACTACGAGTATATTACCAATAACCCGTAAAGACGGGTTGTAACAATGACGATGATTAGACTCGCCTGAACACTTGTTCATTTTCTTGTATTACGGAATCTTAATAAAAAGATACCCATCTTTCTTTCGGTAAAACTTATACACATTTGCAGTATTTCGTTTACAACAAATTTCCCTTTTTATATTACAGTAACAGCTGCCGTGGTTGTGGCGCGCTTGGAACGGCATATTACTTGAAATAGACTTATTTGTTCTGATTTCTAAAGGAAACGATGACGTGTTCCATTTGACGTAGACGACGTCAAAGGTGCGGTTGTAAGTTGTCACAGACAAACATAAAATATTGCCAGTATTGTTATTGTATGTGTATGTGTTCATTTAGAATTGTGTTTGCTCTAACGATAAGATTATAATAGTGTAAGAAATTCGTATAAAAATACTGCACTACTTTTTCGCTAATTTTTGTCTACACTGTTTTTTTTGTCTTATTGCGTTTTTTTCTAGTCAGATGCCTTTTTGGTTGATGCAGTCCTATATTATGTGATTGTTAAAAATATACTTTTACTGTCGAATGCTCATCCACTCTAAAATACAGCAGCATTTTTTTTCAGTTTAACTTCTCTAAAAATTTAGATTAGGTACAAATTTGAAGCCACAAACCTTAATCCTTCTCCGATCACATCGGTCAGACGCAGCAGGTTTCGGCTGGGATTTGAACTCAAAAACCACGATTTCATGTCAAAATTTATCGTCCATTATTTATCCAGAGCAAAGAAAACTTACGATTATTAACCAGCAGATACTTTACGGAATACTCCAAGTAAAAACATTTTATTAGGCTTATAAACGTGTCGGGTTTCCAGTACATTAGAAAAAATTGTCGCCGTGTGCTGGCGGTAAAAGAGAATCTACCACCCCATCCCTTCACGTGGGTGTCGTAATAGTCGACAGAGGGAAAAACCAAACCAGAAGATGTTCCTGGAACATCTAAATAAATAAACTGTGGTTGCCGCAAGCCAAGCGTGGCAACTATGGTAGAATCCCCTCAAAATGAGAGCTACAAAATTTTGTGGCAATCTATGAGGGATCTGTTAATCAGAGGACTCGTGATAGGCTGAAGTGATAATGATGAGACAAAATTGGAGATTGAGGCCGGCCTGCGACCGTATTAGGAAGCTGTGTCGTTTAGCGAGCAATGGAAAGGGTTATGCTCGGAGTTTCACTGCATGGTAAAATCCGTCACGATGATATCTGCAGCAGAACTAAAGTAACCGACATAGGCTTAGCAAGCTGAAGCGGCAATGGGCCGGCCAAATAGCTCGTAGAACCGATAAACGTTGGGGAAGAAAGTTTCTCGAATGGCAACCTCGTACCGGCAAACGCTGTGAGCGCCCTCCCACTAGATCGAGCAACGACGGGAAGTCGTTGGATGCAATTGGCTCAGGACCGTGTTTTGTGGCAATCTACGGGTGAGGCCTATGTTCAACAGTGGACTAGTATGGGCTGAAATGGTGATGACGAGACAAAATTATGTATTAACGATTAGCATTTTGTATTTTAACGTTAATTTGCTACAATCCATTAGAGTAACAAGAGAAGTTTTGCGAATGAATGTTAAGTGAACTTTGTATCCTTCCCATTAATCCAGCAATTTTCCTTTTTTACAAAGTGGGAACTCTATGTTGCTTTATTTCGTAGTTCGCTGAATAGCAGGATTTTTTATCCACTTGGATAGAAGCCAAGCGTTTATGTCGATTGAATATTTATTATGAGAGCTCAGAGAGCGTTTGTGTTGCAGAGTTATACTGCTTCTCAAGAACTCTCCTCAAGTGATAAAGAGTTAAGGCGACATACATATATAAATATATACCAACAGGCCTTTTCCCATATAAGGGGTAGGCTATGACCACACACGTAGCCCACTTTTCGCGCCTACGCCTAACGAGACGCGACGGGTGGCGAACCACGTCGGTCGCCGCCTTTTTGGTACGAGTAAAAAATCTTAATTCCCATTGCGTTCCCACGAGCAGTATTGCGACAGCATTGCATATTATGGTGTTATTCTGCACGAGTAAAGGCTGTCCGTACAATACCGTAGTCGTATCTCACGACACCTCGGTAGGAAAGAAGTAGATGCCATTCTGATCTGTCGGAACGTTTACGAATGACGTGACAACGAATTTAAAATGCGGTTCATTAATTTTGGCTTACCAGGACTTCCTCTTAGGACGCTTCTGGTGGGAGGTGCAGCCATTATTATTTATTTACAAATCTTACTGTGTTTCGGTCTGAAGGGCACTGAAAGCTAATGTAATTACTGACCAAATTCCCATATATCCATATGTCTCATATGCTTAAGAACTGATGTCTCTCTCAGGGAGACGGGCGCAATGTGGTACCAAATTTAAATTTTCTGGATGACATAGCATTTGTTGTGGGCAAACATTGCACTTCCGCCACCATCATCCCCATCAGGTCAACGATTTGCTCGTCTCATCAGTTTATTCCATTGATGTAGTCCAAGATGCAGTTTAAGAGACACGGGGACAGTTACAACATACCCGATGACAATTTATGTTTTTACAAAGATGTTGATTCGAATTCAAGATCCGCGGCGTAGAATTCTGATACTTGTACCACTAGGCCATGCGGTCGTTATGACATCATAAAATTAAATAACAAAGATGCGGCAGATGCGTAAATAATTAAGTAAATTTCATTCAATTAATTTTGAAAAAAAACTCTGAATTAGTTTCTATTTTAAGTAAAATAGAATCATCATAATCATCATTTCAACACTATCACTAGTCCACTGCTGAACGTAGGCCTCCCCACAGATTGCCACAAAAGTTTGTAACTCTCATTTTGGGGGTTATTTTGCTACAGTTGCCACGCTTGGCAGGCGGGTTGGCATGCGCAGTTTATTTATTCATATGTTCCAGGAAGTTACTGCTGCTCATCTCCTGGTTTTTGTATTCCCTCTGTCGACTTTTACGACACCCACGGGATGAGATGGTTGATAGATTCTCTTAAGCCGCCACCAAAATATAATTAGAATTGTTCATAAATAAGCATACAAATAATTAAGACATTAAGTTTTTTTTATTTATGGCGGCAGGATTCCTATAAATTAGCCCTTCTAAGTATGTACCGCCGAAGAGTCAGTTATTCTGCTTTGAAGGAGTAGTGTGCAAACGTTTACGTTTTTGTAGGCCACTGATAGCTAGTGTAGTATGAGACTTAAGACCAGAAATGTTTTAAGTTACACAGCATTTGTTATGGGCAGAATTTGAATTTATATATTTACTGGTGGTAGGATTCCTATGCAGGAATCCGTCTAGGTAGATACCACCCCAGGCCCAATTATTCTGCCGTGAAGCAGTAGTGTGCATTTACTGTGTTTCTGTTGAAGGGCACTGTGAGCTGGCATAATCGCTAGGCATATATGACTTAAGAACTAATGTGTTAGTGTGATGCGCACACTGCGGTGTCACGCAGAAATGTTCCGGGTGACAGAGCATTTGTTATGGGCAGACGTTGCACTTACCATCAGGTGAACGTTTTGCTCGTTTCATCACTTTATGCAATAAAAAAATCATTAGAACGATTTGCTTGTATGAGACAGGCAAATAGTTCGCCTGATGATACACACTTTTTACCATAACAAAATTGGTTGTCTGTAAAGTCGGTTTCCGGACGATAGTTTTACGTGATAACATCATAAAGAAACATTGATGAATAAAAAAATTTATATTTATTTTTCAAATATTATTTACAGTTTTTCCTTTGGAATGTAATTAAAATAATTTGCTTAAATTAAATCGTGATTACGACCAATTAGTTATAATCATATCATGACATATTATTCTTTATTTACTATTAGTTATAATTATTCTTAAAATGCAAGAATTAATTACCATTTTTGTCGCTGTTTTGAGAAAAACAGTTTATTGAAGTGAACATAACGAAGATAGACTTAAAATTACGAGTATGAAGGAAACCAATGACATCTTATTAAATTGTAGAAATAAACACAAAAACACAAAACACGATCTCGCGTATTCAACATTTGTTATAAATAATGGCTTCCGTCGAGGTGGAGGGGGGGGGGTGCGAGGGGGTTATTGTAAAAGTTCTCAAAGAAGCTCGCGTGGCGGCGTTTCAGTAGCAGAAATATTCTAACTGCTAGCTCCGACGTCACGCAAGAAGAGAGATATGTCGGAGTCAGCGATGGCTGAGCGATAGCGGCGCTTACCTCTTGATTAGGCGGTATATTCAAATGCTCCTCGTCCAATAATTTCACCTTACTACGCTTAACCACCAATTAACTAGGTAAACCGACAGATTTTTTTTAAGTAATGACAAGGTCGGTGTCTCGAATTCAACTGCCCCCGAACAATCCGACCTCTTAAATAATCTTATTTTTACCACGTTTACCACGTGCCACTATTACAATAAAAAGTGACGTCACGGTGTGTACCACTTGCTCAGTACTACAATAATCAACTGAGCAAATTATTAATTGACGATATCGTTTTCCCCGACACGGCCATCAAGACAACTCACACGACCTATTGTGCGCCATCTGAAACAAGAGTTCATCCAAACTAAACAACGTCTAGCAAGTATACCGTCTTCCGCTCGATCTTCCAGACCGGGGTGTGATGAACTAGGTAAATGATACCTCAAACTTAGCCAACACTTAATCTGATTACAATAATAACATTTAATCTGAATTCAATGAGTCCAATATGCAATACTCTACACCTCAACCTATTGCGTCCATCCGGTAAACAAGTGGGACCTCCATCCGGTACCCGACTTCAACACAAAACACACACATGCCTTCATCTGGCTCGCAAGTGGGATTTCCATCCAGTACCCACTTCAAATCACACAACAACCTCGCGATGCTTCCATCCGGCATCCTTACGATTACTTGCATCTCCGTACTAGACATAGGTCACACTAAGGACAACTACAGCTAGCAAAGAGATGCATGCGACCTGAGAGATTTGCATACTACACTCACTCTCCACATGAAGATCATTAACGCAATCGTGGAATTGCAACTACAGAACATAACGGTCTACGTCAGAGACGTTTTGATTAATGGCTCAATAAAATTTCATGAAGTTCAGTCAAACCATTTCCGATAGTCTATAACCACAATACATTATTTGCAGTAAACTACACCTGCACTGAGTCCTCACTCCTATTACTACTAAACATCTGTTAGAATGCTCCCGCAGAATACCCAGCACAGCAACATAGACAATCCTTCGTGTACCAAAGAAACACTGCAAACATAATGATGCAAAATTAAATACTGCATGAGCATAGGCTGCTGAAAGTCGTTGGCCGCCAACGAAAAGGAGAGCTTCAGTTAACTCCACCGCGCCATCAATTCGCAGAGTTCCGCGAAAGGTCCGCGGCGAGACCTTCACAAAATCGGTGACGATATCGGCGACACGCAATAATCCGAACTCTTAAATAAGACTCTTACCACGTGCCGCTATTACACTAACAAGTGACGTCACGGTGTTTACCACTTCCTCAGTACTACAATAATCAAATGAGCAACTTAATATTTGACGATATCGTTTTTCCCGACAGATATATGTGTCACAAGCCAACGCTTCGGCCGATCGTGCCTCTCTACCGCTTGTTGCGCGCAGATACTTAGGTGGAACGGGACATTTTTCGTGCGCGCTGCCGTTGTTCATCAATTTATAAGACATAATCACGTCAAAAAAAAAACATTAAATTAAATGACAACAACGCGGCTTAGGTGAACGAAAGAAAGTACATGTTGTGAAAAGTAACAAAGACCGGAGGAATACGGATAATTTGATTTTAACAACGACGCCATCTTGAATGTTATGAATTTTAGGCGATGATCTCAGTTAATCCCCGAAAGAAAGACAACGCCCGGTTCCATCTCTGGGATTGTGCGCGTCGAAAAATTTCGGAAAATGATTCGGGGGCTTTTAATTTTTATCTTGTGAAAAGTTTCGCCTTTAATTAAATTTGGCACGTACAGGCAATTTCACTGTCCCCAATAATTGGGATAAAAACCTAAAATATCAAGCTTTAGCTTGTTAAAAAACATGAAGCTTCATTTTTCAATGGCCGTAATTACATACATAACACGCCATTTTCCCATAGAAGGGGTAGGCAGCGGCCAAACACGTGGCCAACTGGCCGCCCCTGCGGCAAACGTCGCATATTTATGGAGTATAGTGGCAGCATTGCATATTCTGGTATTATTTCACACGAATAAAGGATTTTTTTTATTTATTTATTATTTATTGTATTCACCTTTAAAAAAAAAGGATTACAAAGGGCGGACTTAATGCCTTTTGGCAATCTCTCCCAGTCAAACCAAGGCATAGAGAGCTATTGTTATAGGTGCTTTACACACTAATGGCACTAAAATATATCTAATTAATAATAATTATATTTAAAATCATATTACGCTTACATATATACATAGATATATACTCTTAAATATACATACACGTAAAACTGATATATACATAAATACATATATATTACAGAAAGACCGATGACCGATGATAGCATAAAGTATGTCTGTACAATACCTTAATGTACTCTTACGACACCTCGTTAGGAAAGAGGTAGGTGCTATTCTACTTTGCCGGACACCTATCGGCTAGCCTTTTCCCATGTATATAATTGGGTTTCCGCGAAGTAACGTCTGATTTTATCAACTATTCCAAATTACATTTTTATTCTCCGGTTGACGTTCTGCTCGTGGTTATTAGCCGACCTCACATGTCGTCGAAATATTACTCGACGACGACGACTAACTACTCCTTAAATTACACTGGTTCACAAAACATGCCCGAAAACATCTGTCCTGGGAATAACCAGTAAGAAACAGCGGGGATTCTTCCTTTCCGACATTCTGGTGGGAAGATTCCTATACGGGAATCCGTCTAGGTAGGTATCACCCCGGGGCCAGTTATTCTGCCGTGAAGCAGTGGTGCTCGAAACATTGTTGTGTTTCGTTTTGGGCATATGAGACTTAATAACCGAAGTCTCAGGGTGACGGGCGCAGTGTTCACACATGTTCTGGGTGACACAGCTTTTTTTATGGGCAGACGTTGCGCTTCCCAACAGGAGAACGTTTTGCTAGTTACGTCACTTAATGCGTTACAAAAATAACAATGTCTCATCGCGATGTCCTCGACACTACAAGACCTATTAGCTTCAAATTTAGCATACGTATTCCTTTCCTGACAAAGACACTACGAACAGATTTTCTCCTAGATGTGCAAACGGCCGACCCGTTGTTTTTCTTTATACAGACTTTAACATAACAATAACTTACGTGTGAACCGGGGTTTGTGTTTGACGTACACTTGTGGCACTATAATATCTTCTGCTCAGTTGATAGCTTCCGACATATTAGGAAATTGTCACCGTGGTCGAAAATCGGATAGAAGAACTTCAAAAAATAACAGATAAAAATAAATAAATTGGACATTTAATGTCTCATGTATGTCGTAGAAATGTAGTAGAGCCCTGGTACCTCAGAGGTCGGGCGCGCGCCTTAACGCGAGTGACCTGACTTCGATCCCTGGTGCCAGCACTTCTAAAACTGCAATTTTAAGTGCTGTTCCACGTCGTGTTAAGCGGCGAAGAGAAAAACCGTGATGAAACCCGCATGTCTGAGGAATAAAAATATTTCGAGGACATGTGAAGTCCCAACTCGCATTGGAGCGGCGTGGTGAACTCTTCCATGCTCCATTGCCCTCTCAAAAGTGAGAGGAGGGTAATGCTCAGCAGTGGGGACATTCGTAGACTGTTAGTTTACTATTATTATTTTATGTAGTTTATTGTAGTTGATCAGTTAATCACTACTCCAATATATTATTACAATCGGCTCCAAATGGCCGCAAACTGCCCATTATACGGACAACTTAATCTAATTCGTAGTCATATAAATTCGCTAAATCAAAACAACAGACTGCACGAGAAATGTTTTTGAAATTAAATTATGTTGTAGTAAAAGTAAAGTAAAATAACAGCCTATAAATGTCTGAGAAGGTCTTGAGTTGGTCGACTTCACATGACGTTAAAATAATTTTGTAGTAAACACGACGTTTTACTTCACCGCCGAGTACATGGTAAATCAGAAAAGGTGAATGTGGTAACTCAGCAGTGGTAAATTAGAAAGAAAAGGAACAGGCGTTAAATATGCTGTATCACTCAAAAAGTTCTGTGTGATACCACACTGCGCCTGTCTCCCTGAGACATCAGTCCTGAAGTCTCATATGCCCAGTGATTACACTAGCTCTCAGTGCCCTTCAGATCGAAACACACTTTGTTCGATAACCATACTGCCCTTAAAAAATCAAATACCTCGCGCTGGAACTGTTTCGACACCATTTAAGATTCCGTGTCGGTGAGCTATGTCTACGGGTAAGTTGCTGCGCACACTATATGTAGTTACACTTCTGTACTCCCTGTTTTGTGTTCAAAGTCCCCAACACTGTTGACTTCTCTACTACCCTATGTTCTTAATTGCTTTACACTGTATGCCGTTGCTATGGTAACGAATCTCCCCTCTTGAATTCCTTGTTTTATTAATGTTAACTGCCGAACACACTCTTCCCAAAATAGGTGTGCATATTAAAATAATTGTTAAACTTGAACCATTAAATGTATGAGCTGAAAATTAGAGTGCATTATGAGTTTATGATGAAACTTTTCATATTGGTCATCTTTCATATTTTAATACTTTTTTATTGTTAATTGTTTGTTTTTTATGTGTTTTTATTGAGCGTAGCAACGAATAAACTTATTTTCCTTCTTTCTTTCTTTCTTTTAAGCTTCTCGTATACTAGGTAATGTATTATTAATGATTTTCGACTCGTTACTGTTGTAGTTTACTGGTGGTAGGATTGCTATGCAAATCCGTCTACGTAGGTAACACCCCAGTGCCGGTTGAGAGGTTGAAACGATGATTGTAATTTTTTTTATGCAGAGGTTCTGACCATAAAGCATCCTACGTATCTGTTCATAGAGAACTCCGCCTGGGCTTCAAAGCTGAAGCAAAGTATTCAGAACAACCACGACTAGACTAAGCGGCCTGCGCCCGATTTTGTTTCACTATCCCTCCTCGCTCTCATGTCACGCCATTTGTAAACAATGGGAATTTGTTAAAAATGTGTGCGAGAAGACACTTACACTTGGCAACTCTGCTATTTGGTGTAGTAAAATCTCAGTTTCCTGTCTATCTTTATAATAAAATTAATGGGAGTTATAGTTATAATAAACATAAGACACGTGCTTCATCTTACTTGATTCTGTTACCCAAACACAAAACTGCTGCCTTTCGGAGTAGTTTTAGATTTGTAGCGTCCAAGTGTTGGAATGACCTTCCACCGCCACTCAGGAATTTACATTCAGTAAAAACGTTAGTAGACATATGAAGTTGTACCTGCTAAGATCCCAAAAGTATTCCTTAGTTAAGTGATACTTATTACCAATTTTCGTACAATTTCTTGTGCACCATATCTTTTTTTTTAGGTCAAGTTTTCGTGTTTACTTTTTTCTATTTATCCTTTTGTTTGTGGTGTGGACGCAAATGTATATTTTATATACATATATGATATAGAAATATATGTTATATTTCTTTTTGCCTTAATTTAAATCGACAGATCACATTTCACTTTTATTTATGATCTATCTATCATTATTGTGTTGCTACCCTTTATATATAAATTATATGTTATTGTTGCCTACGAATTTTGAGATGATTGAACGTGTGTGTATTTTTACTTATTTTTTTTGTATTCTTTTTTTATTTTTTTCATTATGTTTATTTTTTAGTAACAGTTAAGTTTTGAATTTTTTTTTCTTTTATTTTTTTGCACTTTGTCTTTGCTCGGATCCCACTGAAAACCAGTGCTGTGGGGTACCACAGATTATCACTGAGGCGAGATCCTTTTTGACATTACATCAAAAATTTTGTTATTTTTTTACACTATTTTTTGTGATTCTTGTTGATGTTGTGTCAAATAAAGTGGTTTCTTTCTTTCTTTCTTTCTTTCTTTCTTTCTTTCTTTCTTATGGTACACCTTAAAGTCAAAATCAAAATTTAATAACAATATTCAGCTTAGGCTTGTATAAAGCTCTTGTATCAAGGCTTGTATGAATATCAAAATCTACGCTACTTCTTTTTTTCAATGAATATACAATTACACGCCATTAATAAGTTACATAAAAATTAGATCATGAGTTTAGTAGCCAATAAGTTTGCAAGTGCAGAGTAAGAGTTATTTCCACACATCTCTGTCCTCTATGTTGTGATCTATTGAACTATTTTAAAATACGGTTTTTTAATAATGACTTCTTGACAAGTTTGTAATTTTTTTGAGCCTCTCTTTTAGGAACATTGTTATAAAATTTTATAGATCTATTTAGACTTTGGTGTTCAGCTTATAAATATGCCTTAGTCACTAAGGCATGTATGGTTATTTTATTAGTAGTATGTATGTTTTTTTTTCTTCTTTTTTTAAGTTAATTACGAGTATGAAAACGATAATTTTTATACCTTTTTTTCAACAAGAAGTAGGTGTAATATAATTAATTCCTCAACTTTATCTCGGAGACGCTATTAACTTCGTTTTAAAAGAACTCGGAGCGCATTTAGTAATCCATTGAGCTAGAGAATTTAATTTCCCACTGAATGTTATAGTTGTACTGAAGTTGACCAACTCTGTCAAAGATTTAATTAGTTGTAAAGTTTTTCTTTTTAAATAAATTCTATATAAATGTCAAACATGTCAATTCAAACAAAGAGCTTACGAATAAGCAATTCACCCGATGATAAGTGAACATCCGCAGCATAAGAGGGAATGCGTTAATGTCCTATAGAGTAAGTAAGGAGTAGGCTCTTTTCTTGAAGATCCTAGTATCGGTATGGAAATCATGGCGGAGCAGTATCCAATCATCATCATCATCATCATTTCGGCCTATCACTAGTCCACCGCTGAACATAGGTTTCCATAGATCGCCACAAAAGTTTGATGGTCTAATTTTGAGGGGATTTTGCCATAGTTGCCACGCTAGGTTGGCAACCGCAGTTTATTATTCAGATGTTTCAAGAAGTTACTGCTGCTCATCTCCTGGTTTTCATTTTCCTTATTTCGACTTTTACGACACCCATGGGATGAGATGGGGTGGTAGATTCTCTTAAGCCGCCACACGGCTACTATCCAATAAATCTTCGTATCTTTAACACAACGTCCGACCCATGTTCCTACTTTTTCGCATAACCTATATCTTACTGGTAGTAATTGGTGCCATGGAACGTGGTGTTATGGAAGAGAGTGAGGATTGTTATGGATGTTCTGTGTGGCACCACACGGCGCCCGTCATCCCGAGACATCAGATCTAAGTCCCATATGCCCAGTAATTATACTCACGGCCTATCAGTGCCCTTCTGATCGAAACACCGTAATATATGCACACTACTGCTTCATGTCAGAAAATGTTGGTAATTGGGCTGTAGCCGAAATTGGTGTATTTTCGAAAGATGTTCCTAACTTTCAACTTTAATGAATCAATCAATCAATATTCTTTATTGTACACCAAATACAGGAATAAGTACAAAAATTAACAAAAAAAAGTGTAAAAATATGTACAATAGGCGGTCTCATCGCTCAGAAAGCGATTTCTTCCAGACAACCATTGTAAATGGAATTGTTGTGATTAAGAAGGGAGCAGAGGGGGGTATCCATAAATTAATGTAAAAGCACAGGATGAAGGCATTCGTAGATAAAAGCAATAGACTAAAGTTCAGGAAATAGGAAGCATAAAATCATAGATCCAAGAAATGAGCTTTTACGAGTTTTTTAAAGGAACAAAGGGACTTAGCGTGTCGAATGTGTAGGGGTAAAGAATTCCATAATCGCACAGCTGTGACCGTAAAAGATTTCTTGAAGAAAGAGGAGGTATGCATAGGAGTTTGGAGGGAGAGATTGACAAAAGAACGAAGGAACCGTTCATGGGAGAGGGAAATATACTGAAAGCGGTCTTTCAAGTATTTAGGAGTGGAGGGATTAAACAGCACGCAGTACAAAGCAGAAAGAATATGAGTATTCCTGCGAAGTCGGATTGGGAGCCACTTGAGCTGTTTACGAAAATCGGAAACGAATTTTGAATTCGGTCAAGTTTATTAAGCTGCACTTCGGTAATGTAAAGATAGCAAATATCAGTATAGTCAAGGATGGGCAGAAGTAATGAATCAGCGAGCGCAACTTTAGTAGCAGTGGGAAGGAAATTACGTAGTCGTCGTAGAGAGCCTAGAGCAGAGAACATTTTCCTACTAGTCTCATTTATCTGTGGAGTCCATGTCAGACAGGCATCAAAATATATTCCATAATTAATATCAATAATTTACCTTAATCAAGTTCTATAACCCCCCCCCCCCCCTCCCTCACCTCCATTTCCACAGAACTCTTGGTCCTGAAGCATCCATCAACCGTCCGCAAACTAAATTTTTTCGTAAGTCCTATGTTATCGTAATGATATCTTATATTTTTACGCGAATACTTAGGAATGTATATGGATAAGAATATATATAATAATAATACGTAAGAATAATAGAATATTTAGGTACATAAAACAAATTTTTGAACTAATAATTTATGTATCTATTAATTTTTGAGTGAGTGCCCCTGTGTTTGCGCTGACACTTGTGGCACTGTAAATCTCCTACGCAGTTGATATCTTAGGTAGTTTTCGCCGCGGTCGGCCAGGAGAACATCACGCAGGTCATCGTTTCATTTAGACATCGTACACTCCTGAATCTTCTTTCACCAGCGGTTATCGACTCCACCAGCTGTATCGCCGGCTCTATGTCACTTCCTCTTGCTGATCCAGTGGGTTAATAATTCAGTAGATAATAAAAAAAGCAAACACATTTTTCTATACATACTGTATGTTATTGTAATTGTTTGCTCGGAGTGCAATTCCATTTTTCATTCAACGATTCTATACAATATTCTTTATTTTATATTAGATTGCTTTCGTTACGATCAGAATATTAAATTATTGGAAGCAATGTTTTGAAATATTGATAGCCAATGAATACTATCCAGTGTATGTTGGAACAATCTAAAATATTTGTTCAATCAACATAAAGCTACGTGATTTAGCCGCCAGCCAAAACTAACAAAGTTTATAACCTTATCAAATAGTCGTTATTATAAGAAATTATTTACTGATGGTAAGATTCCTATGCCGGAATCCGTTTAGGTTGGTACCAGCGCCAGTCATTCTGCTGTGAAGCAGTAGTGTACAAACATTACTGTGTTTCGGTTTGAAGGGCGCTGAGTGCTATCGCTATCACTGAGATATGAGACTTAAGAACTGATGTTTCAGGGTGACTAACGCAGTGTGGTGCCACACAGAATTGTTCTGGATGACACAGAATTTGTTATGGACAAACGTTGTACTTACCATCAGGTGAACGTTTTGCTCGTCTTATCGTATATATAAGGTGTTTGGTAAATAGTATAACAAGCAGGAATGCACATGTGCAACATGTATACATGTAATTTAGTGGCGATGTAACCAACATTGAAATCGTAAAAAAATCATACGCTCCGTATATTTTGATCGTGGAATTACATATTCTATGAAACAGAACATTTTTGTGCCATTTCGTATTTGACTATGGTGGTAGGATTCCTATGCAGGAAGGGCCCAAGTAATTCGCTAACTTTTATTATAGAGCTTTTGATGTATTTTTAACACATCATCGTCATCGTTTCAGCCCATCACAAGTCCACTGGCTGAACATAGGCCTCCCCCATTGACAGCCACAAAAGTTTTAGTTTGTAGCTCTCATTTTAGGGGATTTTGCCACAGTTGCTGCGATTGGCAGGCGGGTTCGCAACCGAAGTTTATTTATTCAGATGTTCCAGGAAGGCGCTGCAGTCCATCTACTGGTTTTCAATTTCTATCTATCGACCTTTTACGACTTTTGGCAGGCGGATCGGTGATACAGTACCAGATTTTAGACGCAGATTTGACTTAAATATCAAAATAGTATAACATGTTTCTCCCGATTTTGTTATTTTATAATTTAGGACGTTCTAATGGACAAATTAATGTACTCAAAGTAAGGAAAATGAGAATAATCAGTTACTTATATTAAATAAACGACTCCGATTTGTATTTCTTTCCTTTTTGTAAATGTAATTTAAGTAATGATGTACATTACACGTATTTTAAGCTAGAGACATTATTTTGCGTAATGGTGCTAATTTAAGGAAAGAATGCCTCTCTATTCCTCTTCGAGAACATTCCGTATTTTCTATTAAAATAATGTGAGTGATTTGAAATACAGTTATGTTTTTTTTTCCAATGATCAATTGCGCTTTATTTGTTGCACATTATCTAAGGCATTGAAAATATTAAAACAGACTTGAATATATCGAAGCCCCCAAGCAATAAACTGGTAAGAAAAGAAAACACTTTATTTCGAAATCACAGACAGAGACTCCAATTTTGTTTAATTGTATAAATTTCATCATCATTATCATTTCTGCCTTATCAATAGTTCACCACTGAACATTGGCCTCCCTCATAAATTTTTTTTTCCCGCGTAATTTTTTTTTTAACCGCGTGACAAAAAAGAAAGTGACAGGCTGGAATAAGCATGTAGCTGAAGCACACGGGAAGGCAAGGCAAACATTTTTGTTATGGTTGTGGTACGGCAAACCAACTACAGGACGTGTTTATAAGGAAATGTGCGAGACTAGGAGAATTTTTAAATCTCGTTTAAAATGGTGTCAAAATCATCGAGATCAAATAAAAATGGACATTCTGGCCTCCTATCATTCTAGAAATAATTTCCGCGGTTTTTGGAAAAATACTAAAAAGATGAGCGGCAGGCCGTCCCTTCCCGTGAGTGTCAGTGGCGAATGTGAGCCTGAGAAGATATCTAATCTTTTTGTGGATCACTTTTTTGTTAAGTCGCCAAGGGGGCCTTCTCAATCAATGATTAATGCTGAGACCAACAGCGAGGTGGGGATTAAATTTAAGTATAAAGAAATTGTACATGCCATTAAACATACGACCAGAGGTAAATCCCCAGGTCATGATGGTCTTAGCATTGAACATCTACAATATGCTGGCCCACATCTTCCTAGAGTTTTATCTATCCTGTACAACACATGTATAAGCCATAGTTTCGTGCCGGGAGAAATGATACGCACGATAGTTGTCCCTATTGTGAAAAATAAAACCGGCGACCTAGCTGATAAAAACAACTATAGGCCTATCTCATTGGCCACGGTGGTCTCAAAAGTATTTGACGGCTTGCTTAATACGCAGTTAAATAAATTTATAAAGCCTCATGACAATCAGTTTGGGTTTCGACCAGGATTGTCTACGGAGAGTGCGGTACTGGGTCTTAAGCATGCCGTCACTTACTATGCGAGGCGTAAGACTCCAGTTTATGCCTGCTTCCTAGACCTTTCAAAGGCATTTGACCTGGTTTCATATGATATTTTGTGGAGAAAGATGAATGAAGTCAACATACCTCCGGAACTCATTAATATCTTTAAATATTGGTACAGAAACCAGGTCAACAATGTCCGATGGGCAGGAGTTTATTGAGGCAAGGGGGTTTAAGCTCACCAGCGCTCTTTAACCTTTATGTGAATGATTTGCTAGGCGAGCTCGGCAGCACCAAGTTCGGCTGCTACATAGACGGAGTTTGTATGAATAACATAAGCTACGCCGATGACATGGTGCTGCTGAGTGCGTCAATTTGTGGCCTCAGAAAGCTAATGGCAATATGTGAGGCTTATGTGGGAGGAAATGGTCTGATTTACAATGAAAGAAAAACTGTAGTGATGGTCTTTGAGGCTGAGGGTAAAGCACCAAATGAGGTACCACCCATATTGCTCAATGGCACGACATTGGAAAGGGTCTTTCATTTTAAATATCTCGGGCATATGTTGACTCCTGACCTCAAAGACGACAATGATATCGAGAGAGAACGGAGGGCGTTGTCAGTGAGAGCGAATATGCTGGCTCGCAGGTTTGAGCGTTGTTCAAAAAGCGTTAAGATCACGTTGTTCAGAGCCTACTGCACAACTTTCTACACGTGCAACCTGTGGGCCAACTACTCTCAAAAGTCATACAACTCTCTCCGTGTTCAATATAACAACTCGTTTAGGGTGCTGATGGGATTGCCTCGTTTTTGTAGTGCATCAGGGATGTTTGCGGCTGCGCGAGTTGACTGCTTTTATGCCACTATGCGAAAAAGATGCGGATCGCTGGTGCGCAGACTGCGGGGCAGTACCAATGGCATCCTAAGGATGATTAGTAGCAGGTTGGACTGCAAATATGTGAGTCATTGCTGCGCTATTTCGAGCGGAGTGGCGCAGCGATGATTCGCATCTCAAATAACGATAAGATAAAGTTAAGGACTAACATAGAAAATAAGATTGTAGTACTAACAAAATGAGTCTGTGTTACTTGAAATATATGTTTATTATTATTATTATTATTATAAATTGCCACAAAAGTTTGTAGTTCTCATTTTGGAAGATTTTGGCCATAGTTGACACGCTTGGCAAGCGCATTGGCAAGCGCAGTTCATTCATTTAGATGTTCCTTTGTTAGATGCTCTACCATCTCTGTCTGCTGTTATATGCTGCGGATATATTAGGATTAGGATGGGATTAGGATTGTATAGATTTACAACACAATTTAAAATAAGTATTTATTAGTAATGAAAAACATATAAACCTAAACTAATAATCTACATTAATAATTAATAACTCTAGCAATAAAATAAACAAACTAAAAAAAAATAACGATAATTTTTGAAAGTGATTTTGCTATGAGGTCAATACAACATTCAGCCAGACCATTCGATCATCAACATGCAGAGTTTTAAGATACTATCATGTAACATTCAGCACACAAAGACTTAACGACAAATATTTGATAAAATATTTGAAGAAATCGTATCTCTGAGTCATACAATGGCAGAGAATTGCGGTTTTAAGCGGAATCCAAAAGAGGACGTCATTTGCACAAAGCCCTCTTTTGATAATGCCAATAAATTTTTGCTGAACTTCGACTATTAGCCTATTCTATTATTAATTGAACCAACCAATACAATATTTGGCGTATTGTTATTGTTAATTGCATTAAGTTTACATTTCAATTAATCAATTCAGAATTCGACCGTTCGTCGACCACAGAAATCCAAGTATTCAAAGCGTGCCAATATTTTAAGCTAAACGTCTCAACGTCATTCAACGGCGGAGACTGCAATTCAGAAAATTAAATAATTTGCACAACGCCATCTTTTGGTGATATTGTTTCAATTTGTATAAATTCTATTCTTTGTAAGAAAATTTAAAAATATTTGTCTTATGCTGTGTTTCAGGTATTAGTTTAATGCTTTAGAACTTTATTAAATATTTTATTACCATTTCTTAAATTAGATTTAAATGTACACTTAACTGACTCATCGCCACCGTTGAACAAATTGGTAGACTTCAAAAACTCGTAACCTTTTATAGAATAAACCGACTTTAATAAAACAAAGACAGAATGTTACTGTTAGATACGCCTTATGATTTTCTTACTGAGTCTTTTGAATAAACTTAGTACTTTAGAAGTGGTGCGCTTACAAACAAACCGACAGACAGACAATTCAAAAAGGATAGAAATGAATTTAGTTACTTAATTTCATATCATTTATTTCGCAAAATTATAAAATGTACGCTACGATACGTGCAGTTTACAGTTTTATTATATGTATGAATGTATAGAAGACACGTTTTTGAGTGGTTGCTTTAAAACAGTTTCCATTATGAAGATTTGATGTTTAAAAACTGACAAGGCGTCGATGTTATCTATCCTCGTGGGCGTCGTAAAGATACTAATGCGACTACAGAAGCGTTAATGTAGCGTTAGCGACGTGCAACCAATTCGTCATTGCTTTTGCACATGTTTTCTCTTTTTCTGAACATGACAGGCGTAACAAAAAATGAATGGATGAATAAATGAATACGAAGTTAACACACATTTATTAGACACACAGTCACACAAAAATATATAATAGCTTTCAAGTCAATGAGACGAAGTAGAGCAATTCACTGATTTCTATTATATAAGTAGGTACCACCTAAGTCCAGTTATTCTGCTGTGAAGCAGTAGTGTTCAAACATTACGGTTTCGGACTGAAGGACACTGAGAGCTATGGTAATCACGGGGCATATGAGTCTTAAGAACTGATGTCTCTGGGTGACGGGCGCGGTGTGGTGCCACACACAAATGTTGTGGGTGACACAGCTTTCGTTATGGGTAGACGATGCAGTTACTATCAGTTGAACGGTTTGCTCGTTTCATCACTTTATAACATAAAAAATAAAAACTATGAGTAAACGGAAGGAGAAAGAGAAAGAGGAGTCGACAGTAGCGTCGACTCCTCTTGCTCTTGCTCTTGCTAACAGTATACGTACAGCTAGTTATTAATAAAAACGACATTAATAATACGTACCTGGTAATGAACCTCTCCAGTGCTTAAAACGTAGTGAAGAATTGAAGTAACCGCCTATAAATGTCCCACTGCTGAACATAGACCTCCCCCATAGATTGCCACAAAAACTAGTCGCTCATTTTGGAGGGATTTTGCCATAGTTGCCACGCTTGGGAGGCGGGTTGGCAACCGCAGTTGAATATAGTTAATAGTTTGCTTGCGCACGCTACTGAGGGAGGGCGGGCGGTGCTCTTCAAAAAACTAGGTAATATACACCATTTTTATATTTTGCATGCGGATCTTAGCAAAGTAACTTACCTTCCTTCATTAACCGCAGGTTATTTAATCAGTTGTTCTACGAAGATGCTGCTGCCCATTTCCTGTTTTTTATTTTCCCTCTGTCGACTTTCGCGAGACCCACTGAACGAGATGGGGTGGTAGATTCTCTTAAGCCGCCACAACACGGCGGGAATTTTATTTTCCCGTAAAGGAGGCGGTAAATTGTTTCCCGAAAAGGAGGCGGTAATAATCACAATTTCAACTGTACACTACAGTATATTACACTGTAAGCGCGATGTACCATTAGGAGATAACTTTGAAATACAGGAAATAGAGTTTGTGGTTCCTTAACGTCTGAAACTGGTAAACTTGTTAAATTAAGCCACAATTTCGAAACTTCTGCTAAGATATATCTGTGCAAAGCGGTTCATGTTTTAGTTTATTAATTTTGTCCATGCGACTTTTATTTCATTGGATAAAGTGACGAAACGAGCATAACGTTCACCTGATGATAAGTGCAACGTCTGCCCATAGCAAATGCTGTGTCACCCAGAACATTTCTGTATGACACCACACTGCGCCCGTGAGATCATAAGTCTCATATGCCCAGTGATTAAGCTAGCTCTCAGTGCCCTTCAAACCGAAACACAGTAATGTTTGCACACTTCTTCTTTCGTCACAGACAGACATCTAAATTCTGGGGGACATTGCAGCTGTCATAAGCCAACGTGGGTCTTACGAATATCATCAAGTTTAGGACTTGTTCATCTCATCAATAATTAACATAATTCTTCTATATAATATATCGCATAATAAATCCATCACCGCAGTACAACGTTTATGAAAATAAAGGCGAGGTTATGTTAGGTTAATACATCCTACCCCCCCAATGGGTTCTCGCCTTGTCGTGGCGGTGGGGCTTAGTAACCGTGGGTGTCCACCACGGTGAAGCTAAGAGAGGCACACATGGTCGGCCTGTGGCGTCGCGGCGTGTGCGTGAGGTCGCTCCATATATATTTTCGGTGATGTAATTGCTGTTAGCCTTCTCGGCTTTTACAGCTTCATCGGATACTTGAGGTCGCTCCAAGTGGGCTACGCAAGCCCACTCTGGATGCGAACAGGGGGACTGCTGGGGTGAGCAGTGCGATGCCCTCCGCAGCCGAGGTGCAGTCGCGGGCCGTAATGTGGTTGGCGGCGGAGCCACAGACCGGATCCGCCGCCGGGGCCGGGAAGACTAGTGCTTTCGAGTGCAAGTCTCCTGGTCCCGTGGTCTCCGCGTGGCGGACTCGGGGGGGTACGTTGCGTGCACAAAGGGGGGCCGCGCTGGAATGCGCGCCGTGTGTTCCGGTGACCCTTGCTTGGAAGGAGAGTGGGGAGGAGCTGACCTCTCCCGAGAAGGGGCCGCTGATTTTAGGTGGCCAGCGCCGGAAGGGTCGCGGATCAGTGCGTGGGAGTTCCCGTGGCCCTGCCAACATGCGACGATGGCGGAACACCATTGGGCTTTCAGTCGGTGCAAGTCCGACATAATACGTCCTGTTACCCCGTGAAGGTGGGTATGCGTTAGGGATTTCTCCATGTTAAAAAAGGTTATCACATCCCTGTGCTTTCTGAGTGGCATTTCTTGATAATGCTGCCACGTACAGGTGATACAGAGCGCACGAGACAGCACATTCGCTGTGACAGACGGACACAAAAGTGATATTATTAGGGTTTTTTCATAATGTTTTATTATATATTTTTTAGTTTTAGGTTACGGAACCCTATAAAATGAACAAATTTTATACCCTTACCAACACTATGGCATTGGACTTCAAAGTCCATAATGATAGTTGTTGAGTAAAAAATAAATAAATAATTATCTGTGATGTTTACAAATCTACCTATATTTTTGCTTGGCTGCATCGTAATAAACATCTCTGTCTTTCTATCTTTTTGAGTAAATACGCGGTATTCTGTACGTAATTGGATATGAATGATGTTTCATGTTTATGATAAATCATGTTTTTCAATAAACAAACCTGTCAAATTAATGTTCTAACCGCAGCTAGAGACAACCACAGGTTACATTTGAATAACTTAAACCAATGCCGTAATTAATCAACGTCAGCCACCAACTAAAACATTGTGCCTCTGCCAATCTCCAGACCTTATAATTTAGCGAAAGGATATAACTAGCAGCTGTTTATTTAATTAACAAGTATCGTATAAAAAACTTTCATACATACATACATATACATAAGATCACGACTGTATCCCATAAGGGGTAGTCAGAGACTAGGCACTCACTGCAAAAACAGATGGCTGCCACAATCCAAGTTTCACCAAAACAATATAATGCACTTGGTGTGATAGGTGGTGAGCCTATCGCCACCATGCGCTGTTGGGTGCACAGTGCAGTTTAATTCCTTACTCGCCTTTTACGAGATCCATTGGATGTGATGGAGTGGTAGTATTCTTTTAACGAGCCGCCACCACACGGCTGACTTTCATATACCACGTTTTTTAAACGGACTAAAAGAATAAAATTTGCTTATAATCAATTCTTTTTTATTGGATAAAGTGACGACACGAGCATAACGTTCACCTGATGGAAAGTGCAACGTCAGCTAATAACAAATGCTGTGTCACTCAGAACACTTCTGTGTGACACCGCATTGCGGTCGTCACCTTGAGACATCAGTTCTTAAGTCTCATATGCCCAGTGATACACTAGCTTTCAGTGCCCTTCAAACCGAAACACAGTAATGTTTGCACACTACTGCTTCACGGCAGAATAACTGGCCCTGGGGTGGTACCAACCTAGACGGATTCCCGCGTAGGAATCCTACCACCTCCGATTGTCAAATTCGTACTCAACAGATAAGCAAACAGACAGAAAGACAAGAAAGCGAGTTAATAATGAACTGTCATCCGGTTGTAAGCTGTAATTAAAGTTTGAATTCTCTAGATCCTAAGGAAGTTAGTTTACAATCAATTATTAAATTTGACCCGAACAGGCATACACGAATGCGTGTTAATAAAAACGTAGTACATACATACATACATACATAAGATCACGACTGTATCCCATAAGGGGTAGTCAGACACTGGGCACTCACTGCAAAAACAGTTGACTGCCACAATCCACGTTTCACCTAAACAAAATAATGCACTTGGTGTGATAGGTGGTGAGTCCATCGCCACCATGCGCTGTTCGAGACGAGATCCATTGGATGAGATGGAGTGGTAGTATTCTTTTAACGAGCCGCCACCATACGGCAATCGTGGTGAAATATAAATATTTAAGTTATACGACATTTTTGTTATTTATTCAAATAGTTCGTCATTTTCATCATCATTTCAGCCTATCACTAGTTCAAAGCTGAACATAGGCCTCCCCCATAAATTGCCACAAAAGTTTTTCGCTCTTATTTTGGGGGGAATTTATGGGGGGCCTATGTTCAGCTGTGAACTAGCGATGGGAATTTGCCATAGTTGCCACGCTTGGCAGGCGGATTGGCAACAGCAGTTTATTTATTCCGACTTTCCATGAACATGTTGCTGCCCATCCCCTGGTTTTTATTTTCCCTCTGTCGACTTTTACGACACTCACGGGACGAGAAGGGGTGGTAGATTCTCTTAAGCTGCTACCACAAATCATTCATCTGATGGTAAATGAAACGTCTGTCCAGAACACATCTGCGTGGGCGCTGCACTGCGCTCGTCGTTGAAATACGTTCACAAGTTTCATACCCAGTAATTACACTAGGTAACACTGCACTTTAGACCGCAACAGTTACATTTACACACTACTGCTTGATATCAGAATAACTGGCACTACCAGGGTACCCACCTAGACGGATTCCTGCTCAGGAGATGCATATACAATGTGAATAAAACAGTGTAAGCATAATAAAAATGAATGTCGTTTAGTCGTCGTTCGCGTTTAACTGCCTCAATACGACATTTAGTATCATTTCAAGTGTTTTCTTCATCTTGATGTCGTATGTTGGAATATTACAATGTCATCAATCTCTACAGTAGTGATATTAAAAAGCATAAAGCATTTTGTTTCCTTCGCAAAAACGATTCAAATGTATCTTTTATCTTCTTTGTGCTTTGGTTGGATAGAATGGTTTTTGAATTGATTTTATACTAGCTAAAGATCGCGACTTCTTTCGCCTGGATTTAGATTTTTTTTAAAGTACCGTGAGAGCTCCTTGATTTTACGGAAATAAAAGTATCCTGTGTCCGTACCCGCCGTCCGGGCCGTGTGGTAGCGGCTGAAGAGAATCTACCACCCCATCTCATCCCGTGGGTGTCGTAAAAGTCGTACAGAAGGAAAATTAAAACCAGAAGATGGACAGCAGCACCTTGCTGAAAAATCAGAATAAATAAACTGCGGTTGCCGACCCGCCTGCCTAGCGTGGCAACTATGGCAAAATTCCCCCCAAAATGAGAGCTGCAAACTTTTGTAGCAATCTATGGGGGAGGCCTATGTTCAGCTGTGAACTAGTGATAGGCTAAAATGATGATGAAAATGACAAACTATTTGAATAAATAACAAAAATGCCGTATCACTTAAATATTTATATTTCACCACGTTTTTATTATTTAACAGCAGTGGACCAGTGATAGGCTGGTATGGTGGTGGTGGTGGTGTCCGTCCCCATGATGCAGTCTATGTCTAAGTCGAATTTCGTCAAGATCAGTTCAACGGTTGAGCCGTGAAAAGGTAACAAACAGACAGAGGGACAGTGAGACTTACTTTCACTTTTTTTTTTTTTTTGGACTGATGGTCACTGTTAGCCCGAAGGCTTTTACAGCTTCGCCGGATTGAAAGGTGGCATAGCGCTGAGGGCGCTTAGCCGAAACCTTTATTTATGGATGACTGGCGCAAGGGCCCCCTAGAGGGGACCTCGGCTTGGACCGTCATCCTGTTCGCGTGAGTAACCGACTCGAGGGTGCCCAAGGGGGCCGGCCTCGGCTCGGTCAGTTACTGCAATCGGGAGGGACTTACTTTCACGTTTATGATAGTAGTATAGGCTAGCTGTGCCCCGCCACACACCCGATTCCGATCACATTATTGCGCCCTGTGGCATAGTATCAGTACGGTCTTTTTCGGTAATGTTCGGTTCTCACAGTGTGATAATGCCTTAATGCCATAGCATGACGTAGTTTTATTGCTTAAAACTTTTCTCAATAAACCAAATTATCTAACACAAAAACATTTTTTTTTAATCGAATTGATATTTCTTGAGATTAGCGCCTGCAAACATACAAATGCTTTGCAACAATTTTCTTTTATTGGGTAAGGTGACGAAACGAGCAAAACGTTCACCTGATGGTAAGTGCAACGTTTGCCCATAACAATGATGTGTCAACTAGAAAATTTCTGTGTGCCCGTCACCCTGAGACATCAGTACTTAAGTCGCATATGCCTAGTGAGTACGCTAGCTCTCAGTGACCTTCTATCTCAAACACAGTAATGTTTGCACACTACTGCTTCACGGCAGAATAACTGGCCCTGGGATGATACCTAGATGGATTCCCGCATAGGAATCCTACCACCTCCGATTGCAAAATACATCATACCATGAAATTTCCAGATCTAACCTAATCCCGAAGTTACCACGAGAAGTTTCTTTGAATAACTGCTTTAATTTAATTGTGCATTACGTACGTGAAATTAAGAAAACAATACCAAACAACTTCAGAAGTGCCTCTTCTTCATGAAAAGTTGCCACTTAGCGTAGCCCGAGTTGCCCAGCTTGGGAGTCGGAGCGGAGTATCTTGGTCAGCCGAATCGGACGGAACCTCTCCCTGCCAGCAGCAGTGTCGGCTATGCTGAGCGGGGACACGGCGTGGAGGGCTATAGCCACTTTCTGTGAGAGCGTGATGGTCCAGAAAGAGGCTGCCGAGGGGGATCGAGAGAGAACAGATCTCTCTCGGAGACGACGCCGCCGAGGCAACGGCGGGCCTTGTCACGGCCCTCCTATCACTAACGGTGTTCCCCTACCAGAAACGGGGCCTTCGGGATCGCGGGCAATCTCCCGATAGGGGACCCGAACGCCCAGTGAAGCGACCCCGGGGAGGACGATGACTCGAAGTGGTCTCGGGTCATCGGCATAGCACCGTGTAGTGAATTCTGCCCCCGGGTACTCATGCCGGTCTGTACCTATGCAGGATTTCCCCACGTACCAAAGGTACATGGAGCATTTTATTTAATGTTGCTTCACACTTTCTTCTGTATCGTGAGTGAGTATTATAGACATACATTTTAACATGCACAAAACAACCAACTCCGAAAACTAACAATATGTGATTTTGTACAACCCGACCCGCGGTCTTCAAATTACGCTTATATTTTATTATGATATGTGAAGTGACGAGCAGAACGTTCACCTGCTGGTAAGTGCAACGTCCACCCATAACAAATGCTGTGTCATCCAGAACACTTCTGTGTGACACCACACTGCGCCCGTCACCTCGAGACATCAGTTCTTAAGTCTCATATGCCCAGTGATTACGCTAGTAGCTACCTACTTACCTAGACATTTCCGAGTGACACCACACATATGCTCAATAAAATACGTCAGAGGTTACAAATTAAATTTCAAGCGGATCGTCAAAACTACCACAACAAGGAACGTCGGGAGCAATTATTATGCAAATTGTTTGATATTGCAATGACGTCAGTGCGCTTTAGCGTGTCTATTGAATAATGACCGACTACTGAATTCAGCTGCACATAAGCTTGAACTCCGGAGGGAACTGTAACAACACTGTAACACTTCGTTTAATATGATTATAGTTAACAGAATGAAACGTTTTTTTGCGGATCCATTATAATTAACTTCCTTTCCTTCATTAAAATTATTATTATACTACATTGTAGACACTAACATAAGGATTCCTATGCAGGGATCCGTCTAGGTAGGTACCACCCCAGGGCCAGTTATTCTGACGTGAAGCAGTAGTGTGAAAGCGTTACTGTGTTTCGGTTTGAAGGGCACTGTTAGCTAGCGTAATCACTGGGCATATGAGACTTAAGAACTTATGTCTCAGAGTGATGGGCACAGTGTGGTGTCACACAGAAATTTTCTTGGCGACACAGCATTTGTTATATATATAATAACATGATATGCCATTCGCTTGACTCACGGTTGTACATATATTCAGACATTTTTTCCATTGAGTTAGGCAGAGCCCACTTTTCACCCCTTCGGGGATAAGACGTGACGGGTCGCAACGCATTGCGCTCCCACGAATAGCTAGGGAGGGTATTGTCCACCCAAACAGAGCCACGCATGAGCGCTCGGGTAAGGCTACTCACTCACGGCCATTTGCCAACTTATAATATTTCCAAATTATTGGATTGACATTCTGTGAACCTTGGGTGTGTCGGATGCCAAAACTCAAGAGTTTATCAAGTCACATTAGCACAAGAGACCATTACCATGCAATTCTTATGGTAAAAATGATAAAAATAACTCGACATTGATAATTTTAACTGTAAAGTTATTTAAAAAGGTTAAATTACAGCCTCTGGTAATTTCTTTTGTGTGATCTTCGAAGTCCGCTACGCTGCTGGTATGCGGGTTGGCAGTTTCATTCCTCAGACATGCAGGTTTTCTTAGGTGATGTCTTAGGGTGACGGCTGCGGTGTGGTGCTACACAGAAATAGTCTGAGTAACACAGCATCTGTTATGGGCAGACGTTGTACTTTACCGCCAGGTGAACGTTTCGCTCGTCTCGTCACTTTATGGACTACAAAAAAAGATGTTGTACTTCACCGCTGAGCACGTGCTAAATTAGCATTCAAAATTGAAGATCCATTTTGGAGGTGCCGGCCCCCAGTGCCGGACTCATGATTCCGATGAACTCATGATTTATTATCCTTACGTGAATACTCGTATTACACATTTAATAAAACTGAAATGTACGGATTTCATCGCGTTTATTTCAACTACTTTGTTATGGCAATAAGGTTCACGGTAGTAGCGGGACAACAGAAATGAGGTGTCAATGGTATGATGGTTTATTTGCTACTGAATAAAAAATTAAATTTTTCGTTATTAATACGGTTACGCTCACATGCATACTGTTCATCTTATACTCAGTCACACAATATACTTTCTTACACGAACATACTCATTACCCGAATTTTCGAGCGCTTTACAGCACCAATGGTCACAGGAAGAACTGAGATGTTTGATGTCCTGATGTTGTAGTTAACCTGGGGTACCTTCATCGTCATCATTTAAGCCTTTCACTAGTCACTGGTAGGGTTAGTAAACGCAGTTTATTTATTCAGATGTTAAAGGAAGACGCTGCTGCCCATCTCCTCATCATTTTACATTCATTCATTTTACCTCTGTCGACTTTTACGACACCCAGGGGATGAGATGGGGTGGTAGTTTCTCTTAAGCCACACGGCTTAACTTAATATACATTACCGCTTAATCAGAGAATAACTTATTCAGTCTATTACCCGCAGCGGTAAAGTGTGAACTTTTAAATTAGCAAACACTGCGTGGTCTTGTTAATACAACGAGTTGCAACGTTAATTAAAAGTTTAATTATACGTTTCACGTCACACTCTGCTCTGCGCTTAAATGTGGCGATGATCTACATTTAGTTCTTGATTAAAAAATACTAAGTAATCTTTGCGAATATTTCACTCGGTACCGTGATCATGAACAGACGGCATCATCTACCTTCTTTAAAGAATGACAACTACAACCGACAGCTGACGTGCATGTTAGTTGAACAGATTGTCAAGAGATGGCGCTTTATACATTTGAATTAATTTAGTCTTTTTAATAAAAAAATATTAACGTAAACATTATTTTAAGTAATTTGCTTATATTTTATCATTAGAGGGGAAAATAATCTAAAATGGCGTATCGAACATTAATTTTGTCCCAGTATTAAGGGAGATATTACATCCAGACAAAAACACCTTAGAGAAATACTATATACAATACTATATATAATACACTGGTGGTAGGATTCCTATGCAGGAATCCGACTAGGTAGGTACCACCCCAGGGCCAGTTATTCTGCCCTGAAGGAGTAGTGTGCCAACATTACTGTGTTTCGGTTTGAAGGGCACTGAGAGCTAGCGTAATCGCTGGGCATATGAGACTTCAGAAATAACAAATATTTCGAAGACATGTGAAGTCCGCCAACCCGCATTGGAGCAGCGTGGCGGATTCTTCCTAGCTCCTAAAACCCTCTCAGAAATGAGAGGAGGCCTGTGCTCAGCAGTGGGACATTTATAGGCTGAAACTTTACTATATGAGACTTAAGAACTGATGTCTTCTCGGGTGTTACCTATCTAGACAGATTCCTGCATAAGAATCCTACCACCAGTAAAAGCAATAATTAATATATATTGTAATTTCTATTACAATATAAGAATTATTACGACTGTTAAACCGAAAATAATGTCACTGCATGATGTACTAAATTTGGGTATCGTAAATCGGGCACTGTGGAGACACTGTTATTACGCTGGGGTGATAAAGTTAAATTTATATAACTATTACTTGACTCTTTCGGGTTTCATTATTGTAATGGTACCTTCTTTTATTTTTTTAATATACAGTACGTTATACTTGCTTTGTATGAGGCATCTGTAATATCCTTTGTACTGGTCGTGGAATTCGTGAGCAAGAATAAACCTAGTATCTAGCAGTGTCACCGCAGTGTCAGTTATTCTGTTGTCAAGCAGTTTAGTGTGTAGGGTGGAGGGTGTTTGGTGGCGGTTCCCGGCGGTGGTATTAATTTGCTTGTGAACGCCATTGCGGCATCGCGGACGGTGCTCTTCAAAAACGGTAATACACAATTTTTAATTTATAGAGGTGTCAGGAATAGTAGGATAGCACCTGTCTCTTTCATACCGCGGTGTCGTAAGAGGCGACAGCGGTACCTAAGAGCCTTTATTCGTGCAGAATAATACCATAATATGCAATAACTACTATATTGCTCTTGGGAACGCAATAGGGAGTAAGATTATTTTTTTAACTCGTACCAATATGACGGCGACGTGGTTCGCTACCCGCCACGTCTCGTTTCCCTCGGGGGCGAGAAGTGGGCTACGTGTGTGGCCTTTGCCTACCCCTTATATGGAAAAAAGGCGGTGTGTATGTTTCGATTTCAAGAGCTCATGAAACATATACGAAAATTTTTGTTAAAATTCTTAATTTATTTCTTTCCGAGCCCATTATTTTGTAATCACAGACAGAGAATATAAAAATATTATCGTTATAGATAACAGCAAAAATATAAATAAGCATTAACTGGTAACGAATAGGGTTTTTTTATTTATTTATTTATTTATATTTGCCCAGTATAAGTATAGTATCATATCGTAATTTATAGTTCTATCATATACCGCCTTGAAAATAGGCATGCAAAATAATTATAACAAATTATAAAAAAGATAGGAATAAAAAATATAGAGCAATATAAAAAATAAAAAAATGAAAATATATAATAGAGCTAAATTTTACAATTAAATTTCAGTACATAATACAGTGCGTTTCTTAACTTATACGAGTGACAAGATTTTTTATAATGTCTTCAATATAGCTCTCTTTTTTAGGGCAACAATTTTTTTACGAGTTTCGAAAATCGATTTTGGCAGTGAATTATAAATATGGTTTAAAGTAGAGGTTTTGGATGCATTTACAAAGTTTGTGAGGCTATTGCCGACTAAGACTACAATTCAAGCAGAGTAACTGAACAAAATGGAAGTCCATCAACAGACCTTTGGAAACCCACGCAGAGTTATAACTGATAGAGGCACTGCATTTATCAGAAGAATATCCAACATTTGACAAATATACTTGTTTTCCACGGGGAAATGGTCAAGTTGAAAGAATACACACAACAATAGTTTCCTTAATAACAAAATTATGTCTAGAGAATTCTAGTCTTTGGTACAACATATCAATAAAGTAAAGAGAGCACATATTAGCAGTACATTTCAGAGAAGTATGAATACAACGCCATTTGAATTACTAATGGGCACAAAAATGCGAACAAAAGAGGACGTTAAAATACAGGAATTATTACGGGAAGAAGACATACACAATATAGTGAAGAGTGAAGAACTCAGTAAACAAGCCAAAGAACAAATACTTAAAATACGAGATGAAAAAGAAAAAGAAAGATTTTAACAGGAAGAGAAAAATAAGTTCTAAATATAATAATGAAGATATAGTGGACATGAAAAGGAATTCAGTTTGACTCTGGTCTTAATATTAATCTAAATATCTAAGACCTTACAAAGTAGTGATGGTGATAAGGAGTGATCGCTATGACCTAGATATTTCGAAGACATGTGTAGTCCGCCAACCCGCATTGGAGCAGCGTGGCGGATTCTTCCTAGCTCCAAGCCCTCTCAGAAATAAGAGGAGGCCTGTGATCAGCAAGTGGGACATTTATAGGCTGAAACTTTACTTTACTTTTTTTTGTGGTAAGAGATATGATAAATACATATTTTTTTTGTATTTTATTTACTATGCAGTTGATTAATTATCATGGTTAAACAAATTATTATGCAAAACTTATATGAACATGTGAGTTAGGTGAGCATATAAAAAAAGAGGATTAAAACATATTAGTTTATATAAACTATAAACGTGTGCTATGAATAAAAAAAACAATAATTATGTAAACTCATGTTTTATATTTATCAATACGTTTTATAAGCATGTTGTTAAACAAACTTTGTAAAAGAAAGAAAACTTATTTGTTGGTTAAGCAATCTACAAAAAGAAAACATTCAATACACTTTTTTAGCTATGTAAGAATCAGCTTTATCTAATTTAGTATCATGTTAGCAATAACATGGTTACTTTTCTTGAGCATCCTAGCCTACCTCCGATCTTATCGCATCAGCGTTACATCGGGCGCGGGTAGGTTGGGACGAGTGAGTGCCTCTGTGTTTGCGCGTACACTTGTGGCACTATAATACGAGTATCTCCCGCGCAGTTGATGGCTCTCGACAGTAGTCGGCAGTTGTCGCCGTGGTCGAAATCGGCTAGGAGAACATCATCACATCATCATCACGTTTGATCAGTTATAAAGAAAAACTGTTGTTTAAATAAAATAAGTTGTTTTGAAAAAGTATTACTTTCACTACTTTTGTAATATTATTTGTTTTTGATATATGAGCTTAGTGTTTAAACAGTTTGTTAAGAGTATGAAAAAGTTGTGTAAAAGTGTGACAATATGTGCTGAAGGAGGAAATGTAATGAATGTGGGATGATTGTCTGAGGACAGGCGGGATCAGGTTTCGGGATGGCCGAATGTAGGAATATATGAGGTAGGAAAAAGAGAGAAAATGCATGTAACCGAGTGGTAGGAACGAATGACAGAACACATTGCGACGGTTGAGACTGTGAGAGACGCTCATTAAAATTGGTATACGGAGAGAAAATAAAATAAGTCTATTTTAAAGAAATATAGTAAATTCATTACTTTTATTTATTTATTTAAACTTTATTGTTTACCCTAAAAGTATACAATGGAAGGACTTAATGCCAGTTGGCATTCTCTGCCAGTCAACCCAGGGCGTAGTGAACCATTGTGGCAGGTGTAAAATTCAAAGAAACTAATTAGTTGAACCTTAAAAGTTATTAATAAATATAAATGTAATAATTATCCGTTTTGATATAATAATTTTTTTTCTTCAAATTCTGATATTTATTTTTAATTTATTAACGTCTAACCATTTAATAATATTTTGTTATACTAGTTTTATATCAGACTTACAACTGTCATGATCATTGCATTGTATCGGTCATTAGACCATGGTATCATCTGCAAATAGAAAACATTAACTTTTAGGGTTTGCGGAAGATCATATTGTATAAATAAGAAATAGCAGGGGCCCTAAACAAACTTCCTTGAGGTGCAGCAACAGAATTAATACTAGCTTGTGAATCATATTTCTCTAATAAAAAAATATCTATGCCCTATCAAAAGAAACATTTGACACGATGGCTGCTAGAAAAAAATACAATGTTAGTGATTCTGTAATATACATATAAATTACATACATACATACATAAGATCACGACTGTATCCCATAAGGGTTAGTCAGAGACTGGTCACTCACTGCAAAAACAGATGACTGCCACAATCCACGTTTCACCAAAACAATATAATGCACTTGGTGTGATAGGTGGTGAGCCCATCGCCACCATGCGCTGTTGGGTGCACAGTGCAGTTTAATTCCTTACTCGCCTTTTACGAGATCCATTGGATAGATGGAGTGGTAGTATTCTTTTAACGAGCCGCCGCCAGCACGGCATATATAATAAAATATAAATGATAATGTAGTTAATTCGTTTATTGAAACCTCACTGACTTAATGGTATTTGTGTGTAACTAACAACATTTGCACGCTGATACTGTAGAATGTGTTATGTCTAAATTTTAATTTAAAAACGTAATTTTATACGATGTTCTCGCAAATAAATACCATTACTATTATAGTTCAGCAGTGGTCTGTAGCAGGACGATGATAAAGAGCTTAAAATAAAGTTTTTTAAGAATAAAATATGGTGTTATTGAACTGAAATGTTTTGAAAGACAACCTTGTAAATGAAGGAAGGTAAGTTACTTTGCTAAGATCCGCATGCAAAATATAAAAATGGTGTATATTACCTAGTTTTTTGAAGAGCACCACCCGCCCTCCCTCAGTAGCGTGCACAAGCAAACTAACACCGCCACCAGGAACCCTCCACCAACCACTACAATACCACCACTAGATAATATACACCACTGAAGTCGAGAACACGACACGTGTTCGCCCCAAAACGAGGCATTATCAAGCGTCATAGACTCTACGACAGACGGCCGCCGAGTGAGCGGCGCGTCACCTTCAGTATAAATAGGCAGCTCTTTGACCGCGCCGCTCTCTCGGCGGCCGTCTGTTAGTTTGCTTGTGCACGCTACTGAGGGAGGGCGGGCGGTGCTCTTCAAAAAACTAGGTAATATAGACCATTTTTATATTTTGCATGCGGATCTTAGCAAAGTAACTTACCTTCCTTCATTATAATGGATTTCCGCAAAGTAACGCCTGATTCTATTAACTAATCTTGTAAATGTCAAACGAAAAGAAGCAAATCAGCGTCTAAAATAATCATCTGAAACGTTCTTTTAATGGTCAATTTAGTTTGCTGTAATTTTGCGGACATTGTTGTAGTATAAATGACTTTATTGTAACAATTCGAAACAGGTGTGTTCTCATATATTTCAAATATGACCGGGGGGACAGACTCAACTCTCTTTCGAGTCATAATATTACTTACGACTTCACGTAATATATCGGTAGACAAGAAACGTCCATTGCTAATGAAAGCAAAACAATCGCTAAAAACCTATAAAAACGATTATGATGCAATGCTGCCAGTTGTAGTCATCATTATCATCATCATTTAAGCCCATAACCAGTTCACTGCTGAACAAAGGCCTCCCCAAATAGATTGCCACGAAAGTTTGAAGCTTTCTTTTTGGGGGTGTTCGCCATATTTGCCACGCTAGGCTGACGGGTTGACAACCGCAGGTTATTTATTCAAATATTCCAGAAAGATGCTGCGTCTAGTTTTTATTATCCTTCTGTCGACTTTTAAGAAGAATGTTAAGAAGACTGCGTTTCTTTGTTAGTACTGTTACACTGCCAATCTCTGTATCCCTTATGTCGCTCTCACATAAGTTTAGATTTCTATGTTTTAGAATTTCTAATTTACATTATCCCGTACCCGTACCCGAAGTATGACTGATACTTTACTGACTAACGCATTTTACCCTCATAGAAATACAAATAAACGCTACATTCACCTGAAACGCTAAAGCTAAAAAAAAAGATAGTCGCTGGAGTTTCTTGCGCCATTTCTTCCCCAGCGAAATAAGTAATAATTTAGATAATACTTTGTGCCGTGTGGTGGCGGCTCGTTAAAAGAATACTACCACTCCATCTCATCCAATGGATCTCGTAAAAGGCGAGTAAGGAATTAAACTGCACTGTGCACCCAATAGCGCATGATGGCGATGGACTCACCACCTATCACACCAAGTGCATTATATTGTTTTGGTGAAACGTGGATTGTGGCAGTCATCTGTTTTTGCAGTGAGTGCCCAGTCTCTGACTACCCCTATATGGGATACAGTCGTGATCTTATGTATGTATGTACCTTAGAAGCCGTTTCGAATGAAGTACCTGACCGAGCTGAGGCCGGCCTCTTGGCTCGAGTCAGTTAATCTTGCACACAGTGATGACGGTCCAAAGTATGGCCCCCTCTCGGGGGCCCTTTGCGCTAGTCATCCATAAACAATGGTTTCGGCTAACCGCCCTCAGAGCTCGGCCACGTTTCAATCCGGTGAAGCTGTCTTCGGGCCTTAAGCCTTCGGGCGACAGCGACCATCAGTCCTCAAACAGAAATGGCGGCTTCATTAGGTGCGATGTGTGTCGGAAAATGAATTGTGTGATGCCAAAATGGCATACGTAGCAAAAAAATTACTTTAAAATTAGTTAATACACAACTTAACCAATTTATAAAATTTAAGAATGCAATTAATGAATGTTCCCAATTATTTGACAGTATGTTTACAAGTACTCGTATTAGCAAGCTGAAGTGGCTATGTAGCTCGTAGAACCGATAACCGTTGGGGAAGAAAGGTTCTGGAGTGGCAACATCGTACCGGCAAACGTGACCGGAAAACTCGTACGATCTGCATGGCTTTGCAGGATGTCAGATGGATGCAGATGGGTCGGGAACGTGTTTTGTGACAATCTATGAGGCAGGCCTATGTTCAACAGTGGACTTAGATGGGCTGAAATAATGATGATGATGATGTTTACACTTCACAAACATTATTATAATTATACTGGTTTAAAGAAATATTTACTAACATAAACGAAATTCACCTACAGCTGTATTTTGGATTGAGTAGGTCCACTGTTTGTGTTAACAGTAAATATGATTTTATTTTATAAATAAAGAAAATAACTGATTGCAGGTCACGAGTCGGTGGACAAAGATTATTCCAGCATTTTGTAGCATTATAGCGCAAACTACAAACTGGTGGTAGGATTCCTATGCAAGAATCCGTCTACGTTGGTACCACCCCAGGCCTAGTTTTTTTTGAACATTATAAGCTAGCGTTTAACTACAATGCAACCTGATGGTAAGTGGCGATCTTGTTTTGTTGGTAGGTACACTAGCTTAGAAACAGCCTATTCACTCTTCTCTTGAAGACACCCACATTGTAATCGGACGGAAAGACTGCATGTAGGACAAATTATTCCAGTCCTTTGCTGTACGCATTATGAACGACGATGCAAAACGCTTCGTACCGAATGCAGGGTATATCCACAATAAAAGGATGGAAACCCGCCGTGGGTCTTGTTGTCCGATGATGGAAAGGGGAAGGGGGAATTAACTCATGCAATTCCTTCGCACACTCTCCAAAATGAAACCTGTAGAACACCGAGAGACTGGCCACCCGACGCCTGTGTTCGAGACTGGGCAAATTGGTAGTAACTAAGTCAGGATCACCCATAGCCGCTTGGCCCGTCTCTCCACCGAGTCCAAGGCTGCCAGTTGATATTTAGGAGCTCCAGCCCATATGTGGCAGCAGTACGCTACAGCCGACCGGACCTGAGCTTTATATAGGGTTCAGAAGCTGTCCCGGAGTAAAGTAACGCCGCTCTTTTGCAAGAACTCCCAATTTCCTTGCAGCTGCTTTAGCCTTAGACTCAATGTGTGTATTCTTCCGTGAAGCGAGAGTGTGCAACAATTACTGTGTTTCGGTCTGAAGGGCTCTGAGAGGTAATGTAATCACTGGGCATATGAGACTTAAACAGATGTCTCATGGTGGCTATGTGGTGCCACACATTACTGTTGTAGGTGATACAGCATTTGTTATGGGTAGACGTTGCACTTGCCATTAGGTGTCTGTATACGCTAGCTCACAGTACCCCTCAAACCGAAACACAGTAATGTTTGCACACTACTGCTTCACGGCACAATAACTGGTCCTGGGGTGGTACCTACCTAGACGGATTCCTGCATAGGACATGTATCTTATCCTACCTGAGATTTTATCACATGAGCGTTTTATCGACGAGTGAGTGTCCCTGTCTGAACGTACACTTGTGGCACTATAATGTCGCCTGTGAAGTTGATAACTTCTGACACCGTAGGTCGAAAATCTAAATGAGACTGTGTACCACGAGTCTACACCGAAATGCGAGGCGGTCGTAAAAGACTTAAGAACTGATGTTTCAGGGTGACGGGCGCAGTGTGGTTTCATCCAGAATTCATCGTTTCACTCAGAAATTTGCTGTGTGGCACAGCATTTGCTATGGACAGTTCTGTCACTATCTTCTATAAAAAAAAAACAAAAACATGCATAATGTTATATATACATGTATTCATTTATAAAATCATATGTTTGTTCGTTGTTTGGAATAGGATAAGCAATAACTTGATAACGTCCTTAGACGCGGCGTTTACATTGTGTTATATTATATTGATATTTAAATTAAGGTTTTTATCACAACGTAATCTGAAATTATGCTAAACAGTAAAGCGAACGTGGTGAAAGAAGCACTTCGCTTTACGATCAAGTGACACGGTAATAGTGAAGTGGAATTATTCAATCGGGAATGAGGTCGCGTTCGCGCTAAGGTCACGTCTTGAAAGACTGCAATACCTTACAATGTATGAGCCGTAGTAGGCTCAAAGGTCGGGAGCTTGCCTAAAATTTCTTAGTACTTGAGTCACTTGAGTTCGATCCCCGGTGCCGGCACCGTCAAAATCGTTCTGAAGTTTAAAGTTTTGACTTAAACCATGCTAAGAAGTCACCTAAAACGTTGTGCGGACATTTGTAGTCCGCCAACCATTGGAGCAGCATCGAGGATAATTCCTGGCTTCAAAACTCATTTAAACTCAAACATTTATAGGCTCTTACTTTTACCTTATATGGTAATTATTTAATGATTTCTTATATTTACGCGAACACTACACATTTAAATGAAACTAATTTTACGGATTTTATCGCGTTTAATTTTATTATTTATAACCCGACGTTTCGAGTGCTTTACAGCACCCATGGTTATGGGGGGACCCCCGTCCCCAGGGGACCACGTCGGGTTATAAATAATAAAATTAAACGCGATAAAATCCGTAAAATTAGTTTCATTTAAATGGTAATTATTATTAAAAAAACATCTCACTGAATCAGTTGCTAGAAATTAATATTAATATTTACTTTACTGTAAGTGTTCGTGTAATTTTTATGACTTACTAATATAGTATTACTGAAGAATGTTATGACGAATTCCTATGCAGGAATTCGTCTTGGTAGGTACTACCCAATGACAGTTATTCTGTCGTGAAGCAATAGTGTGCAAACATTACAGTGTTTCGGTTTGAAGGGCACTGAGATTTAGTGTAATTACTCGGCATATGAGACTTAAGAAATGATGTCCCAGGGACGGGCGTAGTGTGGTGCCACGCAGCTGTTCTGGATGAACGTTCTGCTCGTCTCGACACTTTCTCCAATAAAAAAATGTGGTTATTATGCATTGTCAATGCATTTTAGCGGATTTTTTACACAATACAAGGGTAAACATAAATGAATAACTTCGTTATAAAAATACTTGCGACATTATTTTTATCATGGTTGAATGTAAAATGTTTTAAAGCAAATTGCGTACCCCGTCCACATTTTAATTGCTTTCTTTGACCTCTCGTACAGCGACATCATACTCTTTATTTTAATAAAATCTCATTCATGAAATTGAAGCGTACAATGCATGGCTGGGTTATAAATTAAACAACTTCAACTTTACTCTACTACTAGTTAAAAGGCATTATATGAGTTTACTGTCTTGCCACACAGTCTGGCAAGACAGTATATGGCATTGAAAAAAGAAAGACCCACAGAGTTTCTTACCGGTTCTTCTCTGAGAAGGTCATTTTTCGAACCGGTGTAGATTTTGAAGTTCATAAGAGCTTTAACCAAGCCCAAATTGAATAAAGAAAATTTGATTTTGACTTTGAGGTCATTTCACCGGACCTACCATTCTGCGCACCGCTCAGCCTGGATACACACAGGTCTCCTTTTGAGACTTCCGTACTCTGTGTTATAGTTACCTTAGCTGAATATAAATTTTATTTCGGTTGCGAATTTCGGTTGCAAATTTCGGTTGCAAATTTCGGTTGCAAATTTCGGTTGCAAATTTCGGTTGAGTAAATTTTTTAATTTTTATTTAACTTTATTTCCTTCATCTCCGTCTTATTGTCCTTTACGGCCACCTCACTTCTACGTTTCGTTATTCCCATTCCGCAGTGTAATTAAAGGGTAGCTCTTTTTTATTTCCAAGCACACCCATCATGTCACAGGTGTTAAGAAAAACGAAAACTGTGTTCATAAAACAAATACTGAAGCTCTTAAAATATTTATGAAAAATCGCAAAGACAAACAGTCAGCTATGGAGAGAGATACGTTTGGACGTGTAACATTTGCAGGGATAGGGAAACTTTACCATTTCTGCTTACAAAGGTCCCCGAGAAGAGTGAATAGGCTCTTTTTACAGCAGCAAGTGACGAGACGAGCAAAACGTTCACCTGATGGTAAGTCCACATAACAAATGCTGTGTCACCCAGAAAACTTCTGTGTGACACCACACAGCGCCCATCACCGCGACATAAGTTCTTAAGTCTCATATGCCCAGTGATTACACTAGCTCACAGTGCCTTACAGACCGAACCACAGTCATGTTTGCACACTACTTCTTCACGGCGAACTGGCCCTGGGGTGATACCTACCTAGACTGATTCTTGCAAAGGAATCATACTATCAGTAAAAGCTAGTACGTTTTACCATCCAAACCTACATAGCCACTTACCGTCAGGTGGGATCGTAGTTATGCAACAGTTTATTGATTAAAAAAAAACTTATATGACCAAAGATTTAGTAAGCTTAAGTGGCAATGGCCGACCAATGTTGAACAAAAAAAGGCTATTTTAATCACGAAAATCAAACCGTGGGGTGGCGGCTTAAGAAAATCTACCACCCCACCTCATCCCGTGGGTGTCGTAAAAGTCGACAGAGGGAAAATAAAACCAGGAGATGGGCAGCAGCATCTTCCTGGAATATCTTAATAAATAAACTGCCACCGACTACCAAGCGTGGCAACTATGGCATATTTTCCCCAAAATTAGCTACAAATTTCTGTGGCAATCTGAGGGGAGGCTGTGTGGCTATGTTCAGCAGTGGACTAGTGATAAACTGAAATGATGATGATGATGAAATCAAACTGTTGTGTACCAAATTGTATAAGAGCAGATGAATTGCGCGTAATTTAAAACGTACGAATATAACAAACACTGTCTTTCTAATAACAATGAGAGCAACTCTGTACCAAGTAATTTTATCCAAGCGCGTTTTTTGTATGCAAATTCTTAAAAACGTACCGTTCGTTGTAGTAACGTAGGGTTGCTCGCCTTTAATTCCGAAGTACCTCGTTGTAGCTTAGGGTTGTTCGCCTTTAATTCCGAAGTACCTCGTTGTAGCTTAGGGTTGCTCGCCTTTAATTCCGAAGTACCTCGTTGTAGCTTAGGGTTGCTCGCCTTTAATTTCGATGTACTCACGTGACCAGGGTTCGATCCGCAGCGCCGACTAAAAAACCTATGATAAAGAAAACATCGTGGAGAAACCTATATGTCTTAAAACTTGACGAAAAGTACTTCGGCGATATTTGAAATCCGCCTACTGGAGAACTAAAACCTTTCAAATAAGATATTACCTGGCTCCAGGTGTGGGAAATTTGTTACATGTATAGTGATAAGTAAACAACGTTCATCGTCATTATCATTTCAGCCTGGGATCCTACCATATACCGTACCAATGTTTATATGTATGTAATGGTGTTAATTTTAGGTTTACTGGTGGTAGGATTCCTATGCAGGAATCCGTCTAGATAGGTTCCACCCCAGGGCCAGTCATTCTGCCGTGAAGCAGTAGTGTGCAAACATTACTGTGTTTCGTTTGAAGGGCACTGTGAGCTAGCGTTATCACTGGGCATATGAGACTTAAGAACTTATGTCTCAGGGTGATGGACACAGTGTCGTGTCAGACAGAAATGTTCTGTGTGACACAGCATTTGTTGTGGGCGGACGTTATACTTACCATCAGATGAACGTTTTGCTAGTTTCGTCACTTTACACAATAAAAAAAAAATACGTATGAAATATATTCTGTTTTATTTTTTTTAATATAATTAGTTAACTAGGTGTAGGTTAGGTAGGCTTCTGCCATTGGTCGAGGTTAAATTCCCGTACGGAAAAAATATTTGCATTGCTTATGTGAATAATACTTTTCGCTGCATGATTTATTAATGGAAACAATGCATATGCTTCGTTTTAATTCTCTACTATGACTCTGACAGATATATAATGAATTCAAATTGTTGTCTAGCAAACCAAAACTGTGGCTAGTAGAAACACCAAGTTTAGACGCTCCAATTTCATGCCTTGTAACTTTAGATTACATTTCGTGTTATTCGGTTCATTTATTACTAGCCGACGCCCGCGACTTCGTCCGCGTGGATATAAGTTTCTTAAATAATGGTAACTAATTTATTTTCCGGAATGAAAATATCCTATGTCCGTCTCCAGAGTGCAAGCTATCTCTGTGCCAAATGTCGTCAAGTTTGACTCAGCGGTTGCAATGTGAAAAAGTAACAAACTTACTTCGATAAGACATAATACATTCTTTTGCATTTTTTTTAAATTAAAACCTCAAGAAATATTTTATACATTCCATAATCGCGCTATTAAAGTTTTCTGAGATGCGAACTATATATACAACATCTAAATCTTACTAGTCGGAGGAGACGTCCTACCATCAGACCATTTAATCCGGCGGGTAGCTACCCTTTTCCTTGGCAATATCATCCGTCAAAATGGTGACCCCGGTATAAACATCCCGCAGCCAGCTTCTCCGAACCACAGCAATAACGTCATCGGCAGCCATCGCAGTGACAGCACCAGACTACAGTCGGTACAACGCGTGCTTCCTATTCTCTCAGCCACTGAGGATCAACGGCGGCCCCTTCTCCTCAGGCGGACTCCTGCGGCATCAACACGTGTCTCCATACGTCTCCGACGCATTGAAGACCTGGACACAACAGGTTCTGCGCAACGCCAGACTGACGTCACAAGTTCTCCACGCTAACCCACGACTTCCAGTCTCAGCGGGGGAGTGATGTAGCGACATCTATGTCGCCACATGAGAAGCTCAAGAAATATTTCATACATTCCATAATCGCGCTATGAAAGTTTCCTGAGATGCGAACTATATATTCAACATCTAAATATTATTAGTCGGAGGAGACGTCCTCCCCAGATCAGACCATTCAATCTGGCGGGTAGCTACCCTTTACCTTGGCAATATCATCCGCCAAACTGGTACTCATGGTGGGTGAATTATTATGTCCCAGTTTTTTGTTTATAATTAACGTTGTTGATACGTAATCACTATATTTGTCAGAAATTCTCGTTTTTAAGGGTTTAAGTCTGCCACGCTTCTTCAGTGCGGATAGCCCATGTCGCCGAAATACTTTTCTTTAAGTTCAAAGACATGTAGGTTTCTTCAATTTCATAGATTATTGTTTCGGCACTGCCGTGGTAAGGCTGTGTGGTAGCGGCTCAAGAGAATCTACCGGCCCATCTCATCCCGTGGGTGTCGTAAAAGGCGACAGAGGGAAAATTAAAACCAGAAGATGAGCAGCAGCATCTACCTGGAACATCTGAATAAATAAACTGCGGTTGCCAACCCGCCTGGCAGGCGTAGCAACTATGTCAAAATTCCCCCAAAGTGAGATCTATTAACTTTTGTGGCGATCTACGGGGGAGACCTAAGTTCAACAACAAGGGGGAGCAAGTGGCTCAGTTGCATAATTCATGAGTATTTAAATGAAACTAATTTTACGGATTTTATCGCGTCGAATTTTAGTTTTAATAACCCGACGTTTCGAGTGCTTTACAGCACCCATGGTCACGGGAGGACTGAAGTGACCACGGGTGCTGTAAAGTAAAATTAAACGCGATAAAATCCGTAAAATTAGTTTCATTTAAATGTGTAGTGTTCGCGTTAATATAAGAAATCAGTATTTAAAAAAAAAATCCCATACTAGGAATTATGTATCGTGAAAGGAATTCCATCGTGAGCCAATTTGGGCAAATCACAAATTGTTGGTTTTCGGGTGCAACACACAATTACTTATTTTATCGGTCAACTTTTTTAAAATTCGGAGTGCACAGAGTGATATTTATCGACTTTACGTTATTAACGCGATTTAAATTAATTATTTCATTTAATAACACTACATAAACGGGTTTTATCTCATTTTTATTTAACTAACATAACCCGACTTTTCTAAAGTATTATTTCAAAACTCCACATTCCACGCAATTGGGAATCTATATTCCGACCGCTAACACCCTAACCAAATACTGAATATTGTATATTTTACTTTAATATAATATGAAATTGCACAAGACTCAGAAAATACAACAGAAAACTTTATCGTTTTTGCAATGAAAGATAATACATAACTATATTTTATTTACGATTATGGGCATCGGTGGCTGCAGACAATTAAAGTCACTATAACGATTGTCACAAAGCAATGAAGTAGATAAAAATTAATAAAGAAAAGTAAATTCATAATTCTCGTCATCATTTCAGCCTATCACTAGTCCACTGCTGAACTTAGGCCTCCCCCATAGTTAGCCACAAAAGTTTGTAGCTCTTATTTGGGATTTTGCCATAGTTGCCACGCTGGGCAGGCAGGTTGGCAACCACATTTTATTTTTTCGGAGGTTCCAGGAAGATGCTGCTGCCCATCTTCTGGTTTTATTTTTAACTGTGTCGACATTTACGACACCCACGGGATGAGATGGCGTGGTAGATTCAGATAACACACATCCGAGATACGTGTTTCCCGAATTAATAATAATATATACTCTGAAAAAGTGAAAGGACTGAGTTCTCTAGAAACAAAGGAAATAGTAAAGTAAAGAAAGTAAATTGGTGAAACGTGGGCTACATGTGTGGCCTCTGCCTACCCTTTATATATAAATGGGAAAAAGGAGTACTATATGTATGTAAGTAAATGATGTTCTCCTAGCCGATTTCGACCACGGCGACAACTGCCGACTACTGTCGAGAGCCATCAACTACGCAAGAGATATTATAGTGCCACAAGTGTACGCGCAAACACAGAGGCACTCACTCGTCCCAACCTACCCGCGCCCGATGTAACGCTGATGCGATAAGATCGGAGGTAGGCTAGGATGCAGTGTCAGAAACACGGGGACAATCACAACACAACCAGACCCGAAAACCAACAATTTATGTTTTAGCACAAATGATGGCTCCGGCTGGGATTCGAACCCAGGACCCGCTGCTTAGAAGTCAGGTACTCTGACCACTAGGCCACGCGGTCGTCGTGTAAGTAAATATGTTTTAGATAATATCACTAAAATGTATTATCTATTTGATAAGGAAATAAAGATTATTATTATGATTTACGTGTAGTTAAGATCCCAAGAAACCATACTTAAATCCTTATACGTTAAAATAAATTAGACACAAGAACTTACGTTCCACTTTTGAAAATAAGTCACAAGTTCCAGCACAGACCAAGGAATTCTCCACTATCAAGATTATGTGACGACGAACCCCTAATCGACTTAATAATTATTATAGTTATCTGCACATGAGTTACTTTAATTATAGATTCTATTCTATTCTATTCTAATGTTGCACTGTTGTTAAAGAGCTTAATGAACTGGTTGAGCTTTCCGGCTTTGCGAATTACACACCATTATACTATGGATTAGTTGTTGCCCACGGTATCACTAGCGCATAGTTAGCTTAATACGGTTTGAGTCGGGTTTAACCTTATAAATTTAAATTAATCTTAGCGAGATTACGACCGAGGACTACCAGTACTCAGTCTCTTTAAATGTTGACCTGATGGTAAGAGTAACGTTTGCCCATAACAAATGCTGTGTCACTCGGAATATTTCTGTGTGGCACCATTCTGTGCCTGATCCCCTACGACATCAGTTCTTAAGTGTCCAGTTAATGTACCCAGTAATTACAATAGCTCTAACTTTTGCACACCGTTATTTCATAGCAGAATAACTAGCTCTGTGGTACCTACCTAGACCGATTCATGCATTGGAATTGTACCTGCAGTAAAACACTATTGCTACGTGAAACGTCCAGGGTTCATATTGTGGTAGATCAATGTTGCTCTGAAGCAAAATCTGTGACTTGGGGTTGATGATGTTCTCCGGAACGATTTCGACCACTGGGACAACTTGCGAATATTGTCGAAAGCAATCATCTGCGCTGGAGATATTATAGTGCCACAAGTGTCCGCGCAAACACAGAGGCACTCACTCGTCCCAACCTACCCGCCCGATGTCATGCTAATGCGATAAGATCGGAGGAAGGCGAGGATGCACTGTCTGAAACACGGGGACAATCACATCACAACCAGACCCGAAAACCTACAATTTGTGTTTTAGCACAAATGTTGGATCCGGCAGGGATTCGAACCCAGGACCTGCGGCGTAGAAGTCAGGTACTCTGACCACTAGGCAACGCGGTCACGGACTTGGGGTTAGTTACCGAGCATATATACTATAAAAAAGTACCTTCAGCCTTGACTTATTTTTTTTTTTGTATAAAGTGACGAAACGAGCAAAACGTTCACCTGATGGTAAGTGCAACGTCCGTCCATAACAAATGCTGTGTCATCCAGAACATTTCTGTGTGACACCTCACAGTGCCCATCACCCTGAGACATCAGATCTTAAGTCTCATATGCACTGTGATTACGCTAGCTCACAGTGCCCTTCTAACCGAAACACAGGTAATATTTGCACACGCTACACGGCGGAATAACTGGCCCTGGGGTGGTACCTACCTAGACGGATTCCTGCATACCGATTTAAAGGGAGCAGCTGAATAATGATATAGGGGGATCATATTATAGATGCAGAAGATAGGGGCCGAACAATTTGTCGCATCTTCAACGTCTCTCCTAATCCTATTAAAGAGCGAGCGCAATTGAAATGGTATGTTTTCAGAGCAATATGGAAGAGACAGCGCATTTTCATTTCTACCTTGGTAGCATTTCCTTGCCTCGTTCTTTGTTTATCGGATAATTTAATCCTTTTGAGTTAGTAAAGACCCTTAACTTTTCCACTTTCAAGTTTGTTAGTTCAAAAACTTGCAATATGAAAATGAACTGAATTAGTTATTTTTATTGAAATGAAACTTCTTGAAGTTTTCGTGCAACGTTTCTGTTATCTATTTAAATAAATAAAATGTTTCTTTTTTTATTGAAAATTCCGCGAAAAACGCTCTATGGTAACTAACCATCAAGGGGGTGACGATGGAATTGTGCGTTGCGCCGTAAGGTGCGAGCGTGAAAATCAACAGCTGGATTTAATACAAACAATTCCTCGTTACACTGTACGTGTAAGATCCTTTAAAAATGCTTGAACGCGGTCAAATGGAAGGAGCCGGCACTGGGGCGCCCCCGTCCACAGATGAGAACAGTACTCCATGTGCGGCAGAACCCTTAATAAAGCTTTAAGAAGTCAATTTGGCCTTCCCTTCCGAGTGACCGCGAAATCGAACGTCACTCGATACGTCACCGTCGAGGAATTCAATGCTGACTGAGACAACGAGGACAGTGCTCTCAAAAAGAAGTCGTGTGCTGCGAATATCATCTAGTACTTAATAAAATAGACCAGAATATTTTTATTCAACGTAGATTATTTACATAGTAATTATTGAACGTCGTTTTTTAAGCTACACTGGCTAGCAAAAACTGCCTCCGTCCTGGGAAGAACCAGCAGGAAATTCATACACACATAAGATCACGACTGTATCCCATAACTAGTAGTCAGAGACTGGGCACTCACTGCAAAAAGCGATGACTGCCACAATCCACATTTCACCAAAACAATATAATGCACTTGGTGTGATAGGTGGTGAGACCATCGCCACCATGCGCTGTTGGGTGCACAGTGCAGTTTAATTCCAGGAAATTCAGCGGTCATTTTATTTTCTTTACAGTAATTTTGAAAATAATGTACAATTACAGAAGTATCATAAATAGGTAGACATAGCACAGCAGATCACCTTATTTCCAGGCGTTATCATCATAAAAATAATATAAACATACACACATAAAAATCTTACCCTTTAATAAACCCCTTTTATTAACTATTTGTTTAATAAAAACAAATACGGAACGTGGCGCGAAGCGGCGTGAGATAGTGCTTTATACCCGACATGTCGAAGTCAAGCGATTCGGCGGTCTTCAAATGTCTCTATCACAATTATATTGCACTTATATGCTAATTTGAATAGACTCATATCTAGAAAACAATTTAATTAATTACTTAAGGTTATTTTGAAATATCATCTATTATTGCTACTTTGAAAAATAAACTGTTTTAAAAAATTTGACGTGGACGTCCGTATTTTTTAGGGATGTGGTCACGATAACTCCCGAAAAAATTGACGTATCGAGACCGGGTTTTTTTATCGTGTTCATAATTTTATCTACTGGTTTCTTATTTCATATCAAAAGTTATTTGTAGTTATTAAGAAAAATATTATTTTCTTATTGTTTCATCTGAAATGGTAATGACTCGAAATATTTGAACCTCAATACCATAAAAGAGTTACTGATTCTGTGAAGTCGAATAACTTGCATTATTAATTACTAATTAACGATTATTAATTACTATTAATAATTAATGATTAATTCCTTATTGTTTATATCCTGAGCAGTTATTTTCCATTGAGTAATATTATGTTAATACAAGTTTATTTATTTTAAATTTATTTTATTCGGATTTCTAAAATATACAAGCTTAACTTATATGTACTCACGCGTACTATCTGTTTAACGCACTCTTTTTGTCTTATAATTATAAAAAATATAAATACGTTATAATTGTAGCAGTGTAAATTACAACGGCTATAATTATTTATGAATTTAACTACAATTCGGTGATTGAAACAATTGATTTTCTTAGACGGCCGACTTCATACTCGCAATTCCGTTTCCTGTCAAAATTTTACTCTCAACGCGCCAAAAGGAGTATGACTTCAATAATACTCAGGGCACACAAAATTAGGGCCGAAAGCACTTTGGATTGGAATGAAAAAGTCTAACCAGGTAAATAACAATAAATTGTGTAAAAATTAAGAATTTTAAAGAAAAAAAAATGTACACATAACACGCCTTTTTCCCATATAAGGGATAGGCAGAGGTCACACACGTAGCCCACTTTTCGCCCCAGTGGGAAAATGACGTGGGTGGCGAACCACGTCGCCGTCATTTTAGTACAAGTCACAAAAAAATCTTACTCCCCTTTGCGTTCCCACGAGCAGAATATTTTTTTCATTTCATATAATGGTGTTATTCCCCACGAATAAAGGCTGTCCGTACAATACCTTAGTCGCCTCTTACGACACATAATTAACTAAAAACGTTTACTCCTCCTCACAAAATTACAAAAACTTAAGGTATTTCCAGTAAGTAGCTGGTCTGTGATAGGCCGAATACCTACACAGTAGTAGTACAAGTTACCAGGTCCCCACTCCTTACGACTGATGCAGCTATTTACATTTTTAACATAGTACATTAATTATATAGCGTGGGTATGTGCGAGTTTGTGCGTATGCGCGTGTGAGAGCCTATCTTAATGTCTATGTGAAAGGATATTTTTTGAATTACTCTTAAAATATAGTCCTTGAATAGCTTATAAATGTCTATGAGATTCTGCATTGCCGATTTCGTTGGCATTATATAGTTGACTTGTATCAGTAACAGCCCTTAGTGCCGATACTTTACTGTAATCAATAAATTTAGTAAAATCTGCTTTGCTTACTGAATGTTATTAAATAGATTCATATTTTTTATCACCTATCACACGCACTACCACTCCATCTCATCCAATGGATCTCGTAAAAGGCGAGTAAGGAATTAAACTGCACTGTGCACCCAACAGCGCATGGCGGCGATGGGCTCACCACCTATCACACCAAGTGCATTATATTGTTTTGGTGAAACGTGGATTGTGGCAGTCATCTGTTTTTCGCAGTGAGTGCCCAGTCTCTGACTACCCCTTATAGGATACAGTCGTGATCTTATGTATGTATGCATCACACGCGCGAGAAATAAATGTTTGATACAAGGAAAAAAATATAGAGCTTCCATGAGCATTATATAACAAGCAGTGTTGAGAATAAAGCAAACTACTGCAGATACATGAATCAAAGAAGCACCTGTTTTGCGACGGGTGCGTTGTTTTCGATTCCGGCTTAGAACTATATTTTGTATTATATTTAGAAACAAAACGCAAGAGAATGCTAACAGAAATTATGTATTATGTTAGACTTTTGTGAACCAAACTTCTCTTTTAATATATTTTTATATGCTTACATAGTTTATAAATATATACCGTATTATATTTAGGTTTCTCTGAAATATATACTAAATAACAACTAGTATCTAGATATAGTATCAAGAAGGATATATAGAAGAATTGTTTCAGCCTTTCACTAATCCACTGCTGAACATAGGCCTCCCCCAAAAATTGCCACAAAAGTATGTAGCTCTCATTTTGTGTGGGTTTTAACCACAGTTGCCACGCTTAAGAGGCGGGTTGGCAACCGCAGTTTATTTCTTCAGATATTCCAGGAATATGCTGCTGACCATCTCCTGGTTTTAATTTACCCTCTGTCGTTTTACGACACCCACGGGATGAAATGGGGTGGTAGATTTTCTTGAACCAAACGTATGTAGTTCGAACTACCGCTGTTCAATAGTAAAGTTCCTTAAGTATTTATTTATGTACATAAAGCAAACCATTGTTGAAGATTAAACGGAAACAGGCGTACAGTATTGAGTAAACCAGTATCACAAATTGCAAAGCAAAAAAAAAAAGCACGCAGTGCACAAGGGATTTTGCTAAATGAAAGTTTTTAATAAGTGAACTGACGTACGTAAGCTGTTATTGCTGTTGACGCTAAGAGGATTTTCTAAACTGCAACAGAAAATTGCTTAGCATTATCCCCTACATTATCCTGTTGCACTACATATGGTATAGTTAATTCGAGTTCAGCGTTGATATTTTTCACTACAAAATTAGGTTTCTAGTCACATGCAAATATATGTACACTTCATAGTTACGTGACCAAATCATAGACAAGAAAATCAATATGAATCTATAAATCCGATCTATAATACCGATAACTTTACTGTAAAGTTCTTTCAAACAACATGTCTTAATGTAAAAGTAAAAGTAAAGTTTCAGCCTATAAAGTTTCACTGCTGAGCACAGGCCTCCTCTCCTTTCTGAGAGGGTTTTGGAGCTGGGAAGAATCCGCTACGCAGCTACAATGCGGGTTGTCGCACTGCACATGTCTTCAAAATATTTTTTATTTCTCAGATATGCAGGTTTCCTCACGATGTTTTCCTTCACCGCCGCGCACGTGGTATATCAGCACTTAAAATTGCAATTAACAATTATAGTGGTGCCGGCACCGGGAATCGAAACCAGATCACTCGCGTACTATTAAATTTAAAGCGAGCGCCAAGCCCTGAGCGACCACGGCTGTCTAAAATTAATTATAAAAAACAAAACAATGATGTCCGCAGCAGAACTGGAGTGGCCGACGTAGCTGTAAAGATCAGCTTGTTGAAATTGCATTGCCGTAGCTCGTAGAATCAATAACTGGTACCGGAAAACGCAAAAACCTGTACGGACCTGGAAGTCGATTGAGGCAGGTGCCCCAGAACCGTATTTTGTTGCAGACTATGTAAGACGTTTATCGCCAGTTGTGGCCTTGTTTTGAACTTAAATGGTGATGACGATATTGTAGATTATCTACAAACATTTTTTAATAATAACGAAATACAAATAAAAGTGTAACATCGTATACTTGCGTAAAATTTTGATAGTAAGCGACATTGCGGCGCTTTTTATCATTTAATGAGCATGTACCTTATAAAGGCTATAAACAAGGTAATTAACAAAGTCCAGTAATCCTGTAAGGAATAAAGCGTCTCATTAACTGTTCCTCTATTTTCTGTTGCCGGGAATGTAATACCGTGGCTATCACGGCTCTCTTTTATTTATCAAAAACATTTTTTAAATTTTGGTATAACTAAATTAATCGTTAGCTAGAAAGAAAAAAATTGATACATTCTGTTTCCAAATAATATATTTCATATTATCAAATTGTCTCGATTCGTAAATGGGTCCAGTCTGCCTTGGGACAGAGTGAAGATCGAATAGTTTCTTTTAAAAAAATTACAGAATTGATATTCCCTAATAGCAAAATGATTGCGTTCGTTTGCCGGATATGAAAGCCAATAAAAATATATATAGAAGCAATCCATACTAATATATAAATGCGAAAGTAATTCTCTCTGTCCGTCTGTCTGTTTGTTACCTTTTCACAGCTTAACCATTAAAACGATCTTGACGAAATTTGGCACAGGCGTACCTTGCATCCTGGCGACGGACAAAGGATACTTTTTATCCCGTGAAATTAAATAGTTCGTTCAGTATATTTTAAAAAAAACCTATACCAACGCGGACGAAGTCGCAGGCATCAGCTAGTAATTAATAAAGTTCCGATGGTATGCCTGTAAGTACATCATTAACTGTAGACTTTAAAAAGTGTTTAGGTAAGTGTCTATTGGTTGGTTTACCAGACTTCTACGCCGCGGGTCCTGGGTTCGAACCCATGGTATGCCAGTAAGTACATCATTAATTCTAGACTTTAAAAAGTGTTTAGGTAAGTGTCTATTGGTTGGTTTACCAGACTTCTACGCCGCGGGTTCGAATCCCAGCTGGAGCCAACATTTGTGCAAAACACAAATAGTTCGTTTTCGGGTCTGGTTGTGTACATACATAGAGTCACGTCTCTTTCTTACTGGGGTAGGCAGAGACCACATCTTTCTACTTGCTTTGATCCTGACGCACCTCTTTCGCTTATTCTTCTTTTATTCGTGTTTCCATACAAGCTCCTCGATGGCGGGTACTTTTGACGTCGCCTTTCCTTAAAACGTCTTCGATCTGATCGTAATACGTTTGCATTCGTCAACCCTTACAGGCTTGCCCAATCACACTCGCCTCACATAAATCTCGTAAAAAGTTTGCTAATAAGAAGTTGAGAGTGAAGAATACAAAGGTTTTTGAAAGACAAGCGATGAAAAATTTTCACAAGACTCTATCAAACCTGCGCGCAAACTTGGAGTAGCTTGATGAGTAAATGCTTATGGAGCAATGTAATTAATGCTAAAGTTCACTGAAAGTGTACAATTTAATGTATTTAAGGAATTTTGAGAGATGAGCTTGATAGCGATTAGTGAATCTTTCATCTTTGCTGATTGCTGATGGGCTGATACAAGACGAAGTATTACAAAAATCTAATATTCAAAATTACATAATTAAAAAACGAGAGTATGTTTACAGACGTTCTAAGGCATTAAGAAGTGGAAACCAAATAAAAAACAATAATAAAACGGATAGAAAATGCTGCGTTGCCTACGTTAAAAGCGTTAGTACAAAATTTTTTAAGAGCCTTGCCAACAGTTCAAATGTGCACTCTATCGTATCTATGTTAAAGAGGCATCAAAGATGTTTTGGAAGATGAAACAATAACTTTGTTTCAATCAAGAAAAGATGTATTTGATCTATGTTGTTCATTCAAACTAGGCAATATTACAGATGAAGAATATAAACAACATGTATAACGAAAAGATTTAGATGGGCAGGAAAATACTCTGGACAAAGAAGCTGCGAATAATGGAACACTTCACGTAATCACTGCCGTTTTACAAGCTGTGAAATTGTGTTCATTTTTAACAGCCAGTGCATTGTATTTTTAAACAAAATTGACGTGCATAATTTTACAGTGTACAATCCAGGCACGAATAACATAAAGTGTTATTGATTTGATGCGACTACAACAGATTTAAAAGCATCAACGTGTACCTAATTTTACGTCCAATAAGTGCAAAAAAAATGATAGAAGAAAACCCTAAGAACGCCTTAATTTTCACAGATGGATGTACATCAAAAAATAGTAATCTTGTGGTATTAAATTTTTTAGAAAAGGGTCATACTCAAATGAAGGTGGATTCAGTTCACTCGAAAATTGAAAGAAAGTTAAACAACACCGTTCAAGAATTAATACTCTCTTTGTAAAAATGAGCCCAATGGACTTTGAAACAAGAAACTTATAACTTATAACCTTACCCTGTAAAACTAGTTCTAGTGTAGATACGTGTTCTTTACCTTATGTGAACTAATGACATGAGATAACTGTGAGTACGTTTGACACCATTATCGAAATAAAAAAAATCACAAAAACTCTGTCAGTTACGTTTCTGGGGACGTTTTGTTGGGATGTAAGGAGAAATATTTACAAGATTTATTTTTCTTTTTTATGTGGAAGTGACGAGGTGACAAAAACGTTTACGTAAATGCAACGTCTGCCAATAACAAATGCTGTGTCACATTTCTGTGTGGCACCACACTGCGCCCATCTCCCTGAGACTTTGGACCCAGTAATTAGACTCTGTGTCCTTCAGCCCGAAACACTGTAACGTTTGCGCATTACTACTTCACGACAGAATAATTGACCCTGCGTTGGTACCCATCTACCGATTCCTGCATAAGAATCCTACCATCAGTAGTGCCACAAAATAATATTTTTTATTGGAAATAATCTACTAATTCTCGGATATTATTTTGTTTGTGTTTATCATTTTTATTCATCGTAATATTTTACCTCCATAGTGTAAATACACTATGGAGGTATTTTATACGATTTTTGAATGAAAGCTATTGCTTTAGTTCATGTTTCACGATTCACAAAATTAGAAAAAAGATTCTATCAAAAACATTTCAACATTGCTCTATTAGTATTGTAAAACGTGCGAATAGTATATAATAATTTACAGATGGTATAGAAAATGAATAGACAAATTCCATATTACGTATAACGTCTCTGGCAATGTAAGCTTTGCGGATTTGTGAGCATGGAGATCACGTTACATATACATTACATGTTCCGAAAACAAAATATATGTGTGGATTTTGTGACAGCCGAATTTGTCGGAAATAATGTTGGAATATTGCTTAGGACCGCTTTCATGTTGTGCATTATTTATTTCATGTGTATGTCTAAACAATCTTTTATATATTTTCGGTGATGTGATCGCTGTTAGCCTTTTGGCTTTTACAGCTTCATCGGATGCTGTGCTCGCGGGCCCGGGGCCCGCGTGCCAGGTTTGGTTTGAATAAAACTACTTTTTTACGGATTTTATCGCGTTTAATTTTTGAACTATTTTTTACCCGACGTTTCGGACGCTTTACAGCACCCATGGTCACGGGGGGACTGAGGTGACAGTTGTCCCGATGTCATAGTTAACCCGGAGTACCTTCAGCTTTTAATTATTATTTGTAGTCCGATCTACGCAGAAAGAGCTTACTGTGTCTTGAAGCCTTGCAGTGGTATGCTTGGTTTTTGATTTAATTTTATTAATAATAGGATCCCAAGCCGGTGGTAATACCCAACCATCTTCCCTATTGAAATTAGGATGTTTTTTAATTTCAATAGCCTCGCGAATCATCCTTGGTAGGAATCGGTGTTCTTTTGCAAGGATTTGTGGTCTATCAAATCTAATGTAATGGTTGGGATGATCCAGAACATGGTCACAGACTGCAGACTTCCTAGAGCGTCGATGCTTCACATCAGCTATGTGTTCTTTAACGCGGGTTTTAATGGATCTTTTAGTTTGCCCTATGTTTACCATCGCATAAAGTAACTGCATTTCTAGACCACCTTAACTCCCTAAACTCTAAAATTCAATTTACAATGGAGTTAGAGGCAAATAATTCTTTAGCTTTTCTGGATGTGTTAGTAATTCGGAATCCTAATAACACCTTGTGTCACACTGTGTATAGAAAAAAGACCCATACAAATAGGTATTTAAATGGTGAATCTCACCATCATCCTTCACAGTTAGCTACCGTGGGTAAATCTTTGTTTCAGAGAGCACAAGGGATCTGTGACAGTAAACACCTGGCCGCCACCTGTATCTATGTTTTGGGTCAAACCAAAGACCCAAAACATAGATACATAAATATAAACTCCTACTAAACATCTAAGTTCGGACCGTTGCGTTCGCTAGCGTGCTTGCGCTACAGTGAATATCTCCATAAATTTATTATATGAAGTCATCTAATGACCGTCCGAGGGAGACTGCGGGCCTCCGTTCGGACTGTCGACTTCTGTGTCGGAAACTCTGGGCGGTGAGAACCGCCCTGGAACACGGGTGTATCTGGTGTACGCGGTGTTATTAACGATAGCTGCGCGCCGCTCTCTACGGCGGTCGCGCGACGTTGTGCGTGTGATGTTAAAACTATTAACTGTGTGTACAGTGTTGTTCGGATCGTGGCTGACCGTATCGTGGTCAGGGAGTGCTGAGACGTCCGAGTCGTCTAGCACATTTCGCGGTCGACGTTTGCGTTCGGTCGCGTTTTTGTCGGATCGATAATTCGCTGCTTTAACCACCAGCGGGTTTGGATGAACCGCGGCTTTTTCGAAAAACCGCCGTGATACTTCTCTGAAGTGTTCAGAGAGTACGGGCATTTCACAGTCGCTGTGAAGGTCGACGGCGCCGAGCCGGCTGGTACCAACGCAATGTCGACCACATTGCGTTGGTACCAGCCGGCTCCGGTGGCACTTCGCAAGAATCTATTTTGCACCGTCTGCAATTTCTTTATATGATTGCCCGTCGCGTGTGCGAACGCGACGCATGCATAGGCCATTACGGGTCTAATGCATGTCTTGTAGAGGCGAAGTTTGTGTCTTAAGCACATTTTGCTTGAAGAGCAAGTTAACGGATATAGACGGCTTGCGATAAAAGCCGCCCTGTTACGCACGTTCTTAATGTGATCAGCGAACGACATCGCTGCGTCTAACGTGACCCCGAGGTATTTGACGCTCTTTTCCCAGGGAATAGGGCGTCCGAACAGGATGATCGAGCCTAGCTGATTGTTGCTGATTGTGTGGTAACGTCTAGCTGGCTTAGGCGTGCCCCTCGAGAAGTATATTGCTACACTTTTCTCGGGGTTAACCTCTATTCTCCATTTCCGGAACCATTCGCCTAGGCGATCGGCTGCGGCTTGGAGCTGAATCGTTATGCGGCCCTTGTGCTTATCGGAATAATACAGGGCCGTGTCATCTGCGAAAAGCGCAAGATTGACTTTAGGGTCTTTTGGTATATCGCTAGTGTATAGCGAGAACTGGAGTGGGGAGAAGCAAGAGCCCTGAGGGACACCCGCACGGAGAGGGCGGCTTGAGGAGCGCGTTCCCTCTACCCGGAATCGAAATAGGCGATTGGACAAGAAGGCTTGTATGATGTTCACGAGTCTGTCCGGCACTTTTGTGTGATACAGCTTGTAATACAAGCCGTCGTGCCAGACTTTGTCGAATGCCTTTGCGACATCGAAAAATAAGGCCCCTGTGCCTACTGGCTTAGGGCGGTCGTGAAAGTTTTCTAATATGTGCTCCGTTAGGCGGTGCACTTGATGGGTACACGAGTGTTCGGGGCGAAAGCCGAACTGCTCGTCTGGAAGGATGTTATTATTAAGGACGTAGTCTTTTAATCGACTAAGGATTATTCGCTCATAAATCTTGGCCATCGAGTTGAGGAGACTTATTGGGCGATAATTGGACGGGATGTTCTTCGGCTTGTGAGGCTTCGGAATACCTATAACGTCCGCTTCCTTCCAGTCGTCCGGGAAGGAGCAGCTGGAGAGGAGCGCGTTGAAAATACTGACTAACAGACACAATAGCGGCGTAGTTAGACATTTGATCACCCTGTTGTTTATGCCATCGAGGCCGGGCGCGGATCGGTTTTTAAGATTTTTAACAATCTTCGTGACTTCGTCGAGAGTCACTGGAGTCAGTAGTTCGCCCACTGGTGGTATGGCAGCCCTGCGTTCGAGTTCCGCGGCCACCTGCTGCAGGTGGTCGGGATCCGCAAGCGCGAGAAACGGAGTGCATTGGCTCTCTAGACTGTCTGCAAGGCATTCGGCTTTTTCGCTGTCGTCGAAGGCGAGCGAGTTGTCGTTCGATCTAATAAGTGGCGGCATGGGTGAGACCGGCTCTGCTTTGAGAGATCGTGCCAACTGCCAGTAGGCAGTGTGCGACGGCTCGATTTCTCCAAGCATAGTGTCCCAGCTATCTTTAGTGTACTCAGATAAGCGCTCTTTAACATCCCTTTGTAGGAGGCGCAGTCTGAGTCTATTCGCGTCTGTTCTATATCTGTCGTGCGCTTTGGCCGCACGGTTCTTTTCTCTAATCAGGCGTCGGAGGTCCGCCGGTAGATTACAGCGTCGATCGCTCGACACCGTAACCGTCCGGGAGGATTCTCCGACGACTGTTTTGAGATGACTTGAGAATGATTTTATCGCTCGACAGGCTACCTCTGGCGAGTCGATAATATCTGGTATTTCATCCAAGTGCTGGGAGCTCGTAGCTTCGAGTTTGACCCCGAGGGTACGCCAGTCCACAATGGTTTTGGTCTGTGTGACCTCACCATTTGGCCGGCCCAGCTTAAAAATGACCGGACGGTGGTCCGACTCAAGTTCGTGAAGCGTAACTATAGAGTCTATTTCTAAGTTCACGTCCTTAATAATGGCTACATCGAGAGTGTCCGGCTGCTGATTTAACTGCGTCGGAACTCTGGTTGGTGTTTCGGGAGCTATAACGTTTACGTTATGGCTCTCCCCTAATCTGTACAGTATATTACCGTTCGTGTTATTTACATTGGAATTCCAACTGCCGTGCTTGCTGTTCAAGTCTCCGGCGAGAATAACAGAACGGCCTAAATCTAGTAGGGATTTTAGGTCTGATTCTAATAATTGTTTGGATGGCGAGAGGTAGACTGATGCTAGTACAAGCGGCCTATGGCCGGTCATTGCTAACCTACACGCGGAAGTTTCTATATTAACTAAGTCGGGTGTATCGAGCGCGATACAGTGCAAGGACTTTTTATAGTAGATCAGAGTGCCGCCTTTCGCGGTCGCTCTGTCATTTCGGATGCATTTGTAATTGGCAATCTTTGGATCGCGCATACTAGGTTTTAAAAAAGTCTCTTGCACTAGCATAACGTCGATGTCGTGGTCACGAAGGAAATTCGCGACTTCAACTAACTGCGTCTTAAGACCGTTTGCGTTAAAATACGAGACAGTCAGAGAGCGTGGTTTAATCCTACCTATATGGGACGCCATTGGTAACAATTAAAATTTTATATACGACGCGGCGCGTGATGTTTAGGCGCATTGAAACATCCAAATCGCGTCGATGACGTTCATGTGCTCTACGGTAGCCATGAGTCGGTCTTGAGGAGACTTTGCTTCGCGGATTTTGCGTGCTAAAGTTGAAAGTTCGGCAACATTTATGCCGCGCATGAAGCCGCAAATTAGTGAGAAATCTGCGGCGAAATTTGACGAGCCCTGTATTTTAGGCGTTGCGATTTGAGGCGCGGGCCGTGAGGCGGCTGCGCTCTTTTGCGTCATGGGCAACGGTTTTGTCCGTGAGTTCGTCGCCGGCGCGGCGCTCTGGCTTTTGCCCGGTAGTCCCGTCAGCGGGACCGGGTTTCGCTGCGGCCGGAGCGGGCGCGGGCGTTTGTTTAGGCGCGGGTTTAGTCGCGGGCTTAGGTGTTTGTTTAGGAGCGGGTGTTTGAGGCTGTGTGGCCCCGGGGCCCTTCCTACGGCCGTTCTTCTTGCCTCCCCTGCGCTTTGTACTCTTCGGCGCTCTGTTACACCCGCGGTAATTCGCAGGGTGTCTCAGCTCGCCGCAGAGTATGCAGCTTGGGGGCTCTTGCGCTTCTGGCGTGCGAGCGCAATCCTGAGTGCCGTGATCCCCGAGGCATTTTACGCAACGAGGGCGGGCGAAACAATTTCGGGCAGAGTGTCCGTACAGTTGGCATCTGTGGCACTGGCCAATGATGCCCCTGTTGCGGGGTGCCTCAAAAGAAAGGCCTGAAAGGCCGCAAATTGATTTTACATTGAAGACCTGCTTGCCTTCTGGAGTTAATTCCAGTATGGCAAGGATCAGGTCGTACGACTTCTTATTGTGTGGGTGATGCATCCGATGCACCTCCAACACAGGTATGTTCTGTGACTTAAGGTCACTAAGTATGTGGCTAGTCTCCAATTCCTTGGGCAGGCCCCTGATGACTACGCGGAGCCTACGTTCTTCCGCGAGCGAGTAAGTGTGGAAACTTATATTGTTTCCACGCAAATGGCTGGTGACGGCCCTGAAGTCGCTGACTGTGCTTAGGTATACGCGGATACCTTGCACTGCCGTCTGCGCCTTCGGGCACACAATTTTCTTGTTTGTCATCCAAAGTGACAGATTGTTCAATTGCGTTTTATCCTGTAGGATAATTGGCGTAGGAGCTTTATTTAATTGGGCCGCGGGATGCGCGGGCAGAGACTTTTCAATAGTCTTGCGTGTGTTTGACACGCCCTTCTTGGCCGGGTTCCGTGAAGCGGACGGCGATGCGGTATCCGAGTTAGGCTCGGAGTCCCCTTTCGCGGCGCGTTTTTTCGCTTTGCGCACGACGACGGTGAACAATCTTTTACATACACGAACGTACATACAGTCACGGCTCTTTTCCATTGTGTTAGACAGAGACCACATCCGTGGCCCACTTTTAGACCCGTCGGGAAACAGCTTTTTACACACGTGAAATAAATAGTTCGTAAAACTATCTCGTAAAAAATATGTTATTATACCGTTAGTATACGCTATGTTTTATTTTCAATTACGCAGGTCCTGAGCATAGTACGCGAGTGACCTGAGTTCGATCCCCAGTACCGGCACTTCTCAAATGGTTCTGCAATTTTCAATGCTGATTTACCACGTGCTCAGCGGGGAAACAGAACATCGTGAGGAAACTTGCATGTCTGAGGAAAAAAATATCTAGACATAAGATCACGCCTGTATCCTATAAGGGGTACTCAGAGACTGGGCATCAGAGACTGGGCACTCGCTGCAAAAACAGATGACTGCCACAATCCACGTTTCACCAAAACAATATAATGCACTTGGTGTGATAGGTGGTGAGCCCATCGCCACCATGCGCTGTTGGGTGCACAGTGCAGTTTAATTCCTTACTCGCCTTTTACGAGATCCATTGGATGAGATGGAATGGTAGTATTCTTTTAACGAGCCGCCACCACACGGCTTATAAATATTTAGAGGACATGTTAAGTCCGCGAACCTGCAATGAAGCAGGGTGGTGGACTCTTTCCGGCTCCAAAACTCTGTCATAAACGCGAGGGGGATTGTGCTCAGCAGTGGGAAATTAATAGGCTGTCCCGTTTACTTCTGACTTTTATACCACGTATCAACTCAAACTAAACTTATTATTTACCATACGTAATATTACGGTTTGCTCCTTTTTATTGGAAGTGACGAGACGAGCAAGTCATTCCTGCTAAGTGCTACGCCTGCCTACTATAGTTGTTGAGTCATCTATTACTTTACAAATAAAGCTCTGTCATCATCATCATCATTTCAGCCTATAACTAGTCCACTGCTGAGCAAAGGCCTCCCCGTAGACAGCCACAAAAGTTTGTAACTCTCATTTAGGGGGATTATACCATAGTTGCCATGCTTGGGAGGCGGGTTGGCAACCGCAGTTTATTTATTCAGATGCTCCGGGAAAATACTGCTGCCCGTCTCCTGATTTTAATTGCTCCAAAAATGATAGCTACAAACTATAGGGGATATATATAGGGGGTATGAGAGGGCCTATGTTCAGCAGTGCAGTCAACTATAGGAGCTTATCATCATCAAATGATGATAATGAATCGTTTTACAGACAAATTTCAAATGCACAATACAACCAGATCTGAAAACTAATAATTTATTCTTTTGCACAAATGTACACTCAGGCTGAGATTCGAACCTAGGATCCGCAGCGTAGAAGTCTGGTACTCCTAGCTCTAGATGACGAGGAAAAGAAAAAATTTAGTATACTAAATTTGGTGTATTATAAAATCAAAAATATGACTCTTGAAATTTTCTTGCATGCTATCGGTACTAAGCGAATGAATTTGTCTAACACAGTGTAAAATTGAAAGGTAAGCAGTTCAGGAGAAAAGCATGAAAGCAAAACAGGAATCGAGTGGAATATTTGTTTTGAAATTTTATAAAGCAGATTTGATATTCACTGAATTTAATATTAAAGGAATTTACTTAGTTCTGAAGTCGATATTTAATCGTCAATTTGATAAAGGAAAGGAATTTAATTTGCTATGATCCGCATGCAATATATGCCTATAAATGTCCCACTACTGGTCACAGGCCTCCTCTCATTTCTAAAAGGGTTTTTGGAGCTAGGAAGAATCCGCCACGCTGCTCCTCTTCGAAATATTTTTTATTTCTCAGACATGCAGGTTTCCTCATGATGTTTTCCTTCACCGCCGAGCACGTGGTAAGTCAGCACTTAAAATTGCAATTAACAATTATAGTGGTGCCGGCACCGGGAATCAAACCCAAGTCACTCGCGTACTATGAAATTTAAAGCGAGCGCCTAGCCCCTGAGCTACCACGGCCCTTGAGCTTTCCTTTATTATAATGGAATTCTGCAAAGTAACGGCTGATTCTATTAACTCGTCAATTTTAAGCTCAGCACGCATGGGCGGAAGTACTAAGATGTTTAACGTCCTGGTGTCATAGTTAATACTCATTTTGCTTAGATCGGACCAAAAATAATAATATCTAAAGGTAGCCCGGAGGAATGCCCGCTGAAGGTAAAGCGCTCGCAACTTCGGAAAATAAATAATTAAAGTAAACACAAAAAGACTTATTAACCCAGTAAGGGAACACAATAACTTTTAGATTTAGAAATCAGTTAATCAATAGTTTACGGCTGTTAATTAATACTCGTATTACTACCGATTGCTAAGCGAGGTGAAGTGAGTCTGCCACGATGCCAAGGCCCGGCTGACCGAAGGAAAAAATGCAACCGGTTCTAACACTATTCGTTCTCCGCGTGTCATTCACTAATAATAAAATGAGTATGTTTGTCCTACATTTACATACAAATATTTTTTATTTAAATTTTATTTAGTTAAGTTTAATAAGGGTTCATTCTAATTACGTTAATTATAATATAAGAAATACGCTATTTTACAGTGTGTAAAATTCGCATAATTTTAATAAGTCTTCAAAATGTTCTGTTACATCATTTACTCCATAATTTAAATCGGATGTACACAAGTTTCTGGATCATTAATTAACGTATAATTTCAATTACACTGTTAGGAATCCTATTCAGGAATCCGTCTAGGTAAGATCCATGGCAGTGTGAGTTATTCTGCCGTCAATCAGTAGTCTGCAAACATCGTTGTATTTTGGTCTGAAGAGCACTCAACGGGCGGAATAATTGGCACTGCGGTGGTTCCCATCTAGACTGGGACCTACCAGCAGTTGTTTATAATTAATTAGCAATATGTTCTTTTACACAAACCTTGTTAATATCAAAATATACTGATATTGTATAGATTTGTTATTTGTCTGTCTGTAGATGCCGTTTTTATTATTACTGAAATAATATGTGTAAAGCCGTGTGGTGGCGGCTCGTTAAAAGAAGACAACATGATAGTCGTTGTTTGAAATGCTTAATCCGCTTTTATCAAATTACTACCGATTGCCACGAAAAATTAATTAATATTATAATCTAAATAGCAAAAACAAATACGAGAGGCAGTTTTCGCTGCCAAAACAAATAAATTATCCCAAATGAAGATTGAACGTTGTTTGTTCTTTTTGTGCTAAATAAAAAAAGACTGAAAGTTTGCTAAAGTAGTGAAAGTCGCTTTTCCACCTGACCACTAACAAATGTATGTTCGAATTAACGGAAATCAGCTTAAGCTTAAGCGGCAATAGCCTAATGGTTTAGGGTACGGACTGCGTAACACGACGTCGCAATATCGACCCCGCCATTCGACTATTGTCGTGAACCAACTCCTAGCACAAGCTTTTATGCTTAGTTGGAGTGGTTAGCAGAAATATTAGTAATGTTAATATAGCATTGCTAGTATTTAAAAAAAAAAATTGCGCAAGAAATATCATAGTGTCACAAGTATACACACAAAGACAACGGCACACACCCGGCCTAGCCTACCCGCTCCTCAAGTATTAAGATAGAAGGTAGGCCAGGATGCAGTAAGACCTGAACAGTTACAACACAACAAGACTCGAAAACTAAAAATCTGTATTTTTGGCCAAATGTTCACTTCAACTTTGATTCAAACTCAGGACCCGCAGCGCAGTAGACAGACATTCTGCCGTCGATTCACATAGTGAAGGAGCATTAATAATGTACATGCCTATTTATAAGTTGACCTGTATGTATGTACGCAAACATGAATAGAGTCACGCCATTTTCCCATATTAGGGGTAGGTAGAGACCACATCGGTAGCCCACTTGTCGCAACCGCAGGAAACGAGACGTCACGGATGGCAAAGACTTCGCCAACATTTTGGCACAAGTTGAAATTATTACTCCCCATTGCGTTCCCACGAGTAGCTAGCGCACGGCAACCACGACGGACGGACGGATTGACGGAGTGAAAGGCAAAAGGTTTAGGAAGGAAATTAAAAACATGGGGTAGGGAATGGGAATTTGGAAAAGGAACAACGAGCTGTAGGATACTATCTCTGAAGGAGCAGGACACAGTAGCTCGGGAGGCCGGGGTCGATTACCCGGTAATCAACCGTATTTGCCGGACAAAGGTGGGTCATTTACTCCCTGGTTTTATGCATATATTTAGTTGTATGCATACAGTGGAATCTTCCGTTCCAAGGCCATCCAATACAGAATCTCCAGAAGTCCGAATAATTTGAAACTTTTAACACGTATTAGATATTATAATTTGATGACTTCGATCTGCTATTCTCATCAGGATCATCAAGTCATTGCTCTCCAAGCGTGGTTCATGAACACGCTTTTATTAGATTGATCAGTATGTACGTAGCTATCATCATCATTACTTCAGTCTACTATTTGAACCACTGCTGAACATAGGCCTTCTCAAAAGTTTGTAGCTCTCATTTTTGGGGGATTTTGCCACAGTTTCCACGCTTGGGAGGCGGGTAGGCAGCCACAGTTTATTTATTCAGATGTCCCAAGAAGGTGCCAATCACCTGGATTTTATTTTCCCTCTGTCGACGTCTGTATGTAACCATGTAGGAATGTAATGGAATGTTTCAATTAAATTTTCAAACGTTTCCAGAATTCCTACTATACAATAATTTAGTGAGTTTTCCGCCATTGTGGTGTGCAACATACATACAGACGAGTATATATATATATCCTCGCCTTTTTCTCATATAAGGGGTAGGCAGAGTCTACATCCGTAGCCCACTTTTCGTCCCTCCTGGAAACGGAACGTGACGGGTGGTGAACCACGTTAACCATCTTGGTACCAGTTGAATTTCTACCATTACCTTGTCGGAGAGGAAGAGAAAAGATTAGGTAGGAAATGGAAATGTGGTAGGGTCCGGGAAGTTGGGAATGGAACTATAAATTTACTATTATCTCCGAAGGAAGGAGCAGGAGGAGAGAGCAGTAGCTCGGGAATAAAGAAAGAAAGATAGAAAGAGAAAGCAAATAAAAAAGAAAGAAAGATAGAAAGAGAAAGCAAGTAAGAAAGAAAGATAAATATTAAAAAAAAATAGGTCAATTAGACCAACACTCAACATTACAAAATAAACATAACAAAATGTAGTAGAAAAAAATGACAAAATTTTTAGTGCGATGTTAGAGGAGGATAATCTGTGGTTACCCACAGCACTGGTTTTCAGTCGGGTCCATTATTGACCTCACGAACTCCCTGGCTTTTAGTATATTTTTTATACTAAGCAATAGCCAAAAGAAGCTTGACCTCTGTTAATGGTGGTAAAATTCATAACCAAGAATACGTCTCAGGAATCAGTTACTCTTTCTGAAGGGCATTGAGAGCTAGTGTAATTACTGTGTGAAGTGAGAGTGACTTAAGAACTGATGTCGCAGGTTGAAAAGCGTAGCGTGGTGCCACACAGAAATGTTCTGGTTGACACAACATTTGTTATGGACAGACGTTAGTTATATTTACTAGCAGGTGAACATTTTTTACTGTAACGTTGCATCTTAATGCACCTGACATCATTATTTTTTATAAAAACCAAAATTACCAAATTACACTAATTCGCGTAGTCCGCACGCCGTTACTCACGGACATTCCCCTACTTCGGACCCCTAATTCGGAAGCGCTCGGCATAACTCGGAGGCGCGAACGCTTCCCCGATCGTGCCGATTTTACACGGTCAACGTTTCTCCGGGCTCTGTGCTGTGAGCTACTACAAAGCAACGACCGCACCACCTTTTATTAAAAACTAGTCACATTTCGAGTAAGTGCCATTTGATCCCGCTGGGATGAGTTCTCATTTGATTGTGACCTAGTTCATTATAAAAAAGTAGAAACTGTTCTGCTTTTAACCTTTTATGCTGGGGCTGCTTAGCGTTAGAAGTGTGTAATGTAAAGGGGGGTACTGAGCTCGTGTAGGGCCTATAAAAACTATCGCAAGCCAACCAAACGCTAGCCTCCATCTGGCTTTCAGGATCCACTTACCCTAAACGATTACCGTACACTATCGGCCACGATTACCTGCACGCCGAGTCTACGGTTGTGCCGAGAGGCTAGCTGCAAGGCTACGGGAGACAGCTGCTGGACCATCTCACCCTACGTCAGGCCAGTGACCCCAATTGCAACTCTACTCAACTATTGTGAGCGGAAGTAGGACAATAAATAATTATTAAAAGTAATTATTTTCTTGAACCCCCTACCTACCTTCTGAATCAGCCTACCGGTTACAGTACGTCTTGTCACTTTCTCCTATAAGAAAACTCTTAATATGGTACAGCACAGTACCGTTAGCTGTAAAGTATGGTATACTCATGCATACAGTCACGCCTTTTTTCCATAAGGGGTAGGCAGAGACCACCCATGTAGCCTAACTTTCGCACTCGCGGGGTACGTGAAGGGTGACGAACTAAGTCACCATTTTGGTACGAGTCAAAAAAATATTACTCCAAACTGTGTTCCCAGGAGCAGTATAGTAACAGCATTGCATATTATGGTATTATTCTGCAAGAATAAATCCTGTGCGTACAATGTCTTAGTCGCCTCTTACGAGACCTTGGCAGGAAAGATGCAGGTGCTATTCTACTCTGCTGGACACCTGAACCGATTGAAATAAAAGTCGGCTATATTTTATAGTGAGACTATAACGTATATAATTAAGATAACAATAGTGAACCTGTAGTTATGTATGCGCATATAAAGACAGACAGACAAACTGTCCGAAATTAATATTTTTTTTATTAGGTTTCATAGGGAGTAACCTTGTATTAATTATCAGAGATCAGTAAAACTATGCACTAGCTATAATATAGTTCGTAGAAATTTTCAGCGTGGTCGCAAAATACTCTTACCGTAAATTAAGAATTTCACCAGACATTAAAACTATCAAAGTCCAGCAGTGGTCTTTAAATATTACTAGGGCAATAGTACTTGTCAAAACAAATCAAACGAGTCCAAAAATTATGAAGCTATCTTGGTAAGTTGAGCAGTTCCAGTGGCCAACTTCAGGCTCGATCTTTGGACCTGCTCTGTGATGCTATATTATTGCTTAGTCACCGGACATATATAAGTATGCCAAATTTTAGCTACATCGGAACATCGAAAAGTAAGTCACAGTGGACTTAACATTTGAACCGGAAAGACAGGAAGAGAAGAAGTTAAACGAAAGCATGTAATAATAGTTTAGTAAACACATAACACCTCTTTTTTTATTCTGTTTCTGGTAAACAGTGGGGCAGTCATTTGTTTGACAGCTGACGCAGGTTAGACAACTTTCGTTCGCTCACTTGAACAACATTCGCAGTATGATGTCAGGCGTTTTTATAATGTCCAGAATATAAATGTTATTTTATCACATGTTACGTATAAAGAACAAACAAATACAATTATTTCATTCAAACCAAGCACCGGCAGGCATGTCACCCTGACTTGTTCCGTGGGTATCGCAAAGGCTGTCTAAATGAATTAATAATTTCTCTAATTTACGAAACGATATGTGATATTTTTATATACATATATTGTGAAGGGCTGATAATGATGATGATGCAGGATTTCTCACGATGTTTTTCTCTACCATTGACTGATTATTTCCATTATTCATTTTAAATTGCTGGCACAGACTTTTAAATTGCCTTCCGTTCTTCTTTTGAAATTTTAGGCGGCCATAATGTAAAAGGAAATTATAAACGCTAAACCAAGGTATTATTTTTGAAATTAGATTTTTAACTCCCTTGTAGCTAGTGATGAGGAAGGAAAACGAAGAAAACGACTACAGTAGGCGAAGAATTGAGTGTTATAGTTGTCGAAGTTAAAAAAATATTACAAAAAACTACAGCTTCAATACTTACTGCATCATAAGGATAATATATATATAATAATATATAGGACGCAAAAGATGTTGCTAGTCTGTTGTACAGACCTGCAGGTTTACTCATGAAGTTGTCCTTCGCCGATGAGCTCGTGGTAAATCAGCGCTTACAAGATTAATTGTAAGTTAGAGTTGCCGGCAGTGCCAAGTGTGATGCCAGCCTAAGAGAATCTACCACCTCATCACGTGGGTGTCGTAAAAGACGACAGAGGAGAAAATGAAAACCAGAAGATTATTTTTTATTTTTTTATTGGATAATGTGATGAAACGAGCAAAACGTTCACCTGGTAGTAAGTGCAACGTCTGCCCATAACAACTGCTGTGTCACCCAGATAATTTCTGTGTGACACCACACTGTGTCCATCACCCTGAGACATCAGTTCTTAAGTCTCATATGCCCAGTGATAACGCTAGCTTACAGTGCCCTTCAAACCGAAACACAGTAATGTTTGCACACTACTGCTTCACGGCAGAATAACTGGCCCTGGGGTGGTACCTACCTAGATGGATAAGTGGTACATACCTAGGAATCCTACCGGTGGTAAGATTCCTAAGATTCCTATGCAGGACGGTAGGAAATTAGTTTACATTTTATTCTACACATATTACATTACACGTTTTGTTCGTCTCGTATTAGGTCACAATTATGTAAAAGGCGGCAAGCAGTGCTCCCAGTACACATTTTTAGTAGTGCTCGGATGAGATTTAATATATCTTTATGGTAATGTTTCCGCCGAACTGGAAGTTTTTGCTACGTTATACAGGGTCATTCGTAATGTCATATACATCCCGGCAGGCTGGGCTTAGGGACGATGTGTATATGCCCCAAAAAATATATAGAGCCTCGTAGCGTGATACCTGTAGGAGATATGTCGACTTAAAGAATTTGCTTAAAACTCATAAGTGACTACCCTGTTATACATCTGATCGAGGCAATGAACTCATAAATTTAATTGGGCGTTTTGCCATTGAGTTCCATCGAAAGAACTCGCAAGTACTAGGATAACATGAAGCTTAAGGAAATCTGTTGCGAAGTAAATCTGTTAGTATGACGCCGTAGTAGGGTAACATAAAATAAATGAAGAAGAAAACGTATTTTGAATTTGTCTGGTTCGTAGCAATGTAACAACTTTCTGAGTTAGGGTCGCGTAAAGTTTTACAAAACAATTAATTTTAAAGTGTTGTATGGACATTTTTAGTATTAAATTTTGTCATTAAAGCTTCACCGTTGTGTTTATAAGATCAAAGTAGCATCGGTAGGTGTCGGGATGTTATACCAATTATGAATAACGTTGTTTACACAAATATTTATGGAAAAAACGTGAAGTGAAATTTGGTAAAAGTCTAAAAATTCTTACTCCCCATTGCGTTCCCGAGAGTAGTGTTGTGACAGCATTCTATGTTATGGTAATTATTCTGCATGATTTATTTTAAATTTTTATAGTCCATCTTTTTGAAGAAAGTCTAATCATTCTTTCTCACTCTCTCTCTATAAATTTTTCTGCAAGCCAAACCTACTTTTGATATAGAACAATATTTAATTTTCATTACAAAACCCATTACACAGCCTGATTTACTTCCGGTCGTCAAATACAAAATAATTTCATCGCATAAAATATTAAATTTTCCTATCGTAAATCTGTTTAGTGGGGACACTGTTACAACGCTGCGGTGATAAAGTTCAATTTAAGTAACAATTACCTTGGCCTTTCGAGATAGTAAAACTACAGTCATGTTTTCTTCGGGTTTCTCTTACGCTTATTTATTTATTTTCAGTTTAATTTAAATAATAAATAAAACTAATTTTACGTATTTCGTCGCGTTTGATTTAAACTATTTATAACTCGACGTTTCGAGTGCTTTACAGCACCCACGGTCACGGGGGTCTTAGTTACATCAGATTTGATAGACCACAAATCCTTGTAAAAGAACACCGATTCCTACCAAGGATGATTTGCGAGGATATTTAAATTAAAAAAAAAACATCATAATTTCAATGGGGAAGACAGTTAGGTACAACTACCGGCTTGGGATCCTATTATTAATAAAATTAATCAAAAACCAAGCATACCACTGCAAGACTTCAATACACAGTAAGCTCTTTCTGTGTAGATCGGACTAAAAATAATAATTGAAAGCTTAAGGTACTCAAAACGTCGGGTTATAAATAGTTTAAAATAAACGCGATTAAATCTCTAAAATTAGTTTTATTTAAATGTTCTGTATTCGCGTAAGTATAAGAAATCATTACACAATATTAATTTTAAAATTATTTTAACAGCGAAATATTACACTAATTTTCCTTTTAGATGTAAATAAGCGACTGTAATTTATGTTTCAGCAATGTGTTCGGTAAGGGGCTCGTGTAAGTGCATGCATGCAATGTATTAGGCAAGAGCCCCTGTCGCACATTCGTTCATTGAGATGACTTAATTTATTTCGGCGTTCTGTCCTACATTATCTTCATATAATTGCTTTCACGTAGAATGCAAAATGAAACGAAATTTAGTAGTAATTCACACTTGAAATTTTCCCTTCAGAAACATCAAATATTTATGAGAGCATCTTAAAGTTTTTTTTATTATTATTTTTTATTTGATAAAGCGACGAAACTTACGACGAGGTTTTACTTACTGTGAGGTGAACGTTTTGCTCGCTTCATCACTTTATACTATAAAAAAAACACTGAATGATATATAATTTTCTAAGTATTTTCTATTTAGGCTTTAGGATTATAAGTGATTTGCGATTCAAAAACGCGCCTGTCGCGTTCCAGGTGTTGCGTTGATTAATGGATTCGCAGAAGTTGGAATCTCGCCAAACGCTTTCTGCTGAGTGCTGCTGATCTAACAGTTATAAAATAATGTCCCGTTCTATTTCGGGATGAGCATCAAGTTGTTAATTTAGTGCATATATCATGTAGATTTTGTAAATAAGAAGACGATGTTACTTTGGTAAATTTGAAACGATTAAAACAAAACAAAACAAGTTCTCTTATGTATGAATTAATTTATCTATTGTCACATATATACTGGTAGTAGGGTTCCTACCATCTATCCATCCAACAACCAATCACATCACTGCTGAACATAGGCATCCTCCATAGATTGCTTCGAAAGTTTGTAGCTCTCATTTTGGCGGGGATTTAAGCATAGTTGCCACGCTTGGCCGGCGGCTTGGCAACCGCAGTTTATTTATTCAGATGTTTCAGGATGATGCCTGCTGTCCGTCTCCTGATTTTTATATTCCCTATTATATAAAACGTTGTAACCTAACATCTGTTGGCTGCTTCTATAATAAATAAATGAAGTCGCTCCTCTCTAAAATCACTCTGACAGCATAATAAATTTTACAGTGCCCTCTAAACATCTTACGATACATTAAGCTTTATGTGGGTCGAATACGGGTTGAACCGGTGAGAGGCTTGCTGTGAAATAAATATTACTAGTGGTCGCCCAATGGTCGATATTCGACCGTAATTCATTAACTTTTTATATATCATACCAGCTGATTCCGACGACTACATCCGCGTGGATATAGGTTTTTTAAATATTCCATGGCAAATATTAGATATGCTTATGATGTTTCTAAAGCACCTATCACATGTTTTGTCCATGCACGTGGTTGATTGGAAGAGAATGCCAAAAGGCATTAGGTCCGCCATTTGTAATCCCTTTTTATAAAGGTAAATATATTAAAGAGTAAATCGATAAATAAATAAATTTTCCGGGATAAAAATATCCTATATCCGTCTTCGGGATGCAAGATATATCTGTGCCAAATTTCGTCGAGATCGGTTCAGCGGTTGAGCCGTGAAATGGTAAAAAACAGAGAGAGGGACAGAGAGAGTTACTTTCGCATTAATAATATTAGTAAAAATAGTAATGCCTTCCGATTGAAGTAACTGACCGAGCCGAGGCCGGCCTCCCTTGGGCACCCTCGAGTCAGTTACTCTCGCGCACAGGATCAAGGTCCAAGACGAGGACCTTGAGCCTGTCATCCATAATTAAATGTTTCGGCTAAGCGCCTTCAGTTCTCGGCTACTTTTCAATCCAGCGAAGCTGTGAAGGCCTTGGGGCTAACAGTGACCATCAATCATAACTGTGTTTCGGTTTGAAGGGCACTGTGAGCTACCGTAATCACTGGGCATATGAGACTTAAGAGCTTATGTCTCAGGGTGATGGGCGCAGTGTGGTGTCACACAGAAATTTTCTGGGTGACACAGCATTTGTTATGGGCACTTACCATCAGGTGAACGTTTTGCTTGTTTCATCACTTTATTCAATAAAAAAAATTATAGGAGAGGAGGTTCTCAATTCGTATGTATATTTCTTTTTTTGTATTCGGTCAAAACTTCTTTGTTTGTGTCTATGTATATCTTCTTTTTTTTATTAGAAAGATATCGCAACTGGTCCCGAATAATTGGTCAAGATCTGGTGATAGGATCCATGAGAAAACTCAGTTTAGAGCTGCTGCGTCGTCCATTTTTTTGATTAAATAATTATTCTACTACTTTCAATTGTATCGGAAACGTTACATATTGAATCATCATACGAGAGTTTCACTCAAATTTGCCCATGAAATTTTACTCTCGTTGCGCCCAAAGAAGTTTCACTTCAAAAACTATTACTTTATAATACTCAATTTTTATTTACTTTTTTTTTATCACCAATCGTTTTATTAATAAAAATGTTTAATTTTATTATCACTAAGAACATTATAAAGAAAAAAACAGTGTGAAAAAAGAAGGGGAACCTTAAGGAAATAAAATATCACGAGTAATAATTGTAGGGGTTTTTTTTTTGTATAAAATGATTAAGCGATCGAAACGTTCACCCGATGGTAATTGCAACGTCTGACCATAAAAAATGCTGTGTCACCCAGAATATTTCTGTGTGACACCACACTGTGCCCATCAGCCCTAAGTCTCATATGACCTGTGATTACGCGGGCCCTTCCAACCGAGCAACAGTAATGTTTGCACAACAATGCTTCACTGCAGAATAACTGGCCCTGGGGTGGTACCTACCTAGATGGATAAGTGGTACATACCTAGGAATCCTACCGGTGGTAAGATTCCTAGGATTCTTATGCAGGACGGTAGGAAATTAGTTTACATTTTATTCTACACATATTACATTACATATTATACAGATTAGAATTCGAAAATATAAATATAACAGGAAACTGTATACTGTATTCTATCTCATTCCTCGCATGCCTAATCCTGTGTATATGTTTGTTTCTTTTTGTTGTCGCTTTTTCGTTGTATAGAGTTTCAAATCACAACGATTCTAAAGAAGGCTTCACTTCAAAAACGTACTTAAAATACGCAAGTAGCAAACGCCCCTAGTAATTTATAAATATGGCTGATATCATGTTTGTTGACGACGCTTACGGTGTCTAAATTTATAACAGCTCAGTAAATTATACTGTCAGCTCCGGAATATTCAATCAAAGCAGCTCGCGTGCTCGAAAGGAAAGCTATTTCAGTTTTAATAATTAAGTGGCTCAGATCAAAGAATACAATAATTGTGTATTTGTTATACCAGTATGTATTCGTATGCATCCTTCCAGCCTATTACTAATCCACTGCTGAACATAGGCCTCCCCCATACATTTCCATATAAGTTTGTAGCTCTAATTTTTGGGGATTTTGCTATAGTTTCACGCCTGGCAGGCGGGTTGGCAACTGCAGTTTATTTATTGATATGTTCCAGGAACCTGCTGCAAACATAAGATTCTCTTAAGCCACCACACGGCGGCGTCAAGCGAAGTTTAATAATTTTTTGTGATATACTGAAACCGCAACTATTATATTTAAGAGAACGAGCTTAAATATTTGAAAAAATTAAACGTGACTACCAAAATAATACGTATAATTAATATTTCGAAACATCCAGACACGAAACCCAATAAACTGCGTGTTAATTTGATTTCGATAAAAATTGTCTGCGTTTTGAATTCAAACCCATGTACCTTGGCTCTCTCCTTTAAGACCTTTGAAGACAACTGTGTTCAGGGATTAGAAATAGTACCTGGTAATGCATTGATGGTTCAGGGTATAAACGGCTAGGTAGTCAGCGTTCGGAAATTGGAGGTATTGAATATGATTCTTTGCACAATGGAGGGGGGGGTGCCGAATTTGACATGCTTGACAGGCGGTTTGGTAACCGCAGTTTATTTATTCAGGTGTTCTAGGAAGATGCTGCTGCCCATTTTCTGGTTTTATTTTTCCCTCTGTCGACTTTTACGACACCCACGGGATGAGGTGGGGTGGTAGATTCTCTTAAGCCGCCACCACACGGCTACATTTTTTCGTCTTAAGAAAACATTATTCATAATTCTTAAAAGCGCTAAAACGCCCTAGAAGTTTCCAATAACAACTTCTTTAGTCATACAAGCATCAATCGTACTATAAACTACTATACGAGTATTAATGAAAACTTTACACAACACCTGATTTCTGATTGAAGGATAGTTGTCAATTATAAGTACATTTTTACAAAAGTATCGTCCGTGTACATATTACATTTCTTATTTAAATGAAACTAATTATACGGATTTTATCGCGTTTAATTTTTTTTTTTTTTACTATTTATAACCCGACGTTTCGAGTGCTTTACAGCACCCATGGTCACGGGAGGACTGAGGTGACAGATGCAGGACATCCCCAACCATCTTCTCTATTGAAATTAGGATGTTTTTTGATTTCAATAGCCTCGCGAATCATCCTTGGTAGGAATCGGTGTTCTTTTGCAAGGATCTGTGGTTTATCAAATCTGATGTAATGGTTGAGATGATCCAGAACATGGTCACAGACTGCAGACTTGCAGTATTACCACCAGCTTGGGATCCAATAATAAATAAAATTAAATCAAAAACCAAGCATACCACTGCAACACTTCAAGACACAGTTAGCTGTTTCTCCGTAGATCGGACTAAAAATAATAATTATAGCTGAAGGTACCCCAGGTTAACTATGACATCAGGACATCTGTCACCTTAGTCCTCCCGTGACCATGGGTGCTGTAAAGCACTCGAAACGTCGGGTTATAAATAGTAAAAAAAAAATCGATAAAATCCGTAAAATTAGTTTCATTTAAATGAGTGTTCGCGAAAATATAAGAAATCATTATATTACATTTCTTGTTTTCTCTGGGATTTCGTGCTGATAGTGCCGTCATACAAGCTTCGCAAGCTATAACGACTACCGAAAACTGACATAACTCCCTTTCTTAAAAATTCTGCCGCCTTTGTTATTGCTCTCGTCAGGGCATCCTTGCGGATCGACTTAAGGTTTGTGCTACGTCACCAGAGTATCAAGCCTTAACCGAAATAAGATGACGGAGTCGTCGTGAAGAAAGTACATTAGAACATCTAAACTCAAAAATACATGAAAGTAATTATGCCTTTCAAAAGTAAGATTATCTGACAAGGTGTTTATTTCTGCCTATGTATTTCTGATAATTTCAATTTGTAATAAATCAGAAAAGGTATTGGGTGGGGGCGAAGGGTGGCGGAATGAGACTGTTAAGGGTATACGAAGAAAGCGATTGAAAAATGAGAAGACGTGTCCAATTCAAAGATTTTTTTTTTAAATGAACCTCATAACATTTTTTAAACGACTTCGATAAGTTATGCCAATTTACTAAAACGAATTTAATTTATATGGGTTGCGTAAAAAAACAATTAATAAAAGAATATTTCATTCGAGATTTCAGTCTAGAAGTAAGTGAACCATTAGCATTATCGATATTAAATTATTGTTTCTTTTATCATTACTGTAAATCAATCATCATCATTTCAGCCTATCACTAGTCCACTGATGAGCATAGGCCTCGCCCATAGATTGACACAAAAGTTTGAAACTCTCATTTTAAGGGGCGCTTTGTTACTGTTGCCCCGCTTGGCAACCGGATTCGCAACCGCAGTTTATTTATTCACATATTCCAGGACGGTGCTGCTGCCCGCCAATTCAACAGGCAAAATGGCGGTGACGTGTTACACCACCCTACACGTCTCGTTTCCCGCGGGGGCGGAATGTGGGCTAAGGATGTGATTTCTGCCTATCCCTTATACTGGGAAAGCGCGTGATTGTAGTATGCATGTGATGAGACGAGCGGATGGTTTATAACAGTTCGCAGACCACCTAGATCTTTGATATACATTTCTGTAATTAATTAGGCAGCACTTAATAAAGATCGTGACGAAACGAGGGATAGATATAAACTAATAGCTGATGACCGCGACTTCGTCCGCGCGGGTATTGTTTTAAATATCCCGTGAGAACTTTTTTATTTTCCGTGAGAAGAAGTATCCTGTGTCCCTTACCAGGATGTAAGCTGTCTCTGCCATATTTCGTCAAGATCAGTTCGGCAGTTGAACCGTGAAAAGGTAACAAACAGACAGAGGGACAGAGAGAGTTACTTTCGCATTTATAATATTAGTAAAGTATAGATATACTTCACACACTCCACGTCTTAGCTGTATTTCCCATGTGTAGCGTTCCGCTACATAAATGCGACTGACATATTTTTTTAATAACTTGCACCGATAAAAGTACTTTAAATAAGAATTCATTGTATAGCTCCACATTTTACTCTTATATTTTCTACATTATATTTCATCATTATCATAATAGAAACATGTTTTTCTTTCATTATTGAAAATCCTGTTTTCCATAGTAAAGTAAAAAAAAATATTCATGAACACGTGCATCTGGTTGTCAAGTTGTCCTACTGTTTTTATTGAATAGGCATAAAACGCGCAGAATATATCTGTGTGGTACCACAATGCGCCCGCCCTCCTGACACATCAGTTCTTAAGTCTCATATGACCAAAAAATACACTAGCTCTCAGTAAGGTTCAAACCAAAACACAGTAATGCTTGCACGCTACTGTTTCGCAGAATAACTGGCCTTGGGGCGGTACCTACTGAAATGGATTCCGGCATAGGAAACCTACCACCAGTAACTACGGGGAGATTTATGTTCAGCGGTAAACTTGTGATGTAAAACGTAAGGTAATAGCCTATAAATGTCCCACTGCTGAGCACCTGCCTTCTTCTATTTCTGAGAGGGTTTTGGAGCCGGAAAAAGACCGCCGTGCTGCTCCAATACGGGTTGGAGGACTTCACATGTCCTCGAAATATTTCTATTTCTCGGACATATAGGTTTCCTCACTTTTTTTTCCTTCACCGCTGAACACGTGGTAAATCAGCACTTAAAATTGAAGAACAATTTTAGTGGTGCTGGCACCGGGGATCGAACTCGGGCTACTCGCGTACTATGAAATTAAAGGCGAGCACCTCGGCCTCGTGATGGAATATAATAAATACGTTGCACTAACTATCAGGTGAACGTTTGACTCGTCTCGTCCCTTTCTCCAATAAAAAAAATCAAGAATCTTTCTTCCTTAACGGTTATTAATTTCTCGGGTTACGCGATCGGTTCATGCCACCCCAGTTTGCTGGTCATTTGGGCTACGTTGCTTACTTTAGCTCTCTCAATCTTCGGATTCCACGTCGCAGATGAACACATGTTACGAACATGTTACGAAAATGTTTCAATACATGTCTTTGGCGGATGTTATGCCAAAAGGGAAGGCTCTACTCGCCAAATCGCTTGGTTTGTTCTGAGGAGGACGTCTCTTTCTCATGTGGTGACATAGATGTCCCAACATTTCAGTTTACCATGGTTTTAAGTAGCCGAGAGTCCAACAGAGTAGAATATCACCTACCTGTTTCCTACCAAGGTGTCGTAAGAGGTAAGTAAGGTATGGTACGGACAGCCCTTATCCGTGCCGAATAATATCATAATATGCAATGCTGTCACTACACTACTCGTTGGAACGCAATGGAGGGTAAGAATTTTTTGGTACCAAAATGGCGGTGACGTGGTTCGTCACCCTCAGGTCTTCCTTGAGGGTAAAAAGTGGGCTATAGGTGTTGTCTCTGTCTACCCCTTATATAAGAAAAAGGCTATGTGTATGTGGCGTTACATCATTTCGCCCTGCTTATTTCCGATCACCTAACTGAGCATATTCAAGAACCGTTCATATTAGCGCAAAACTAATTTACTCAAATCACTATCTTATCCGATGTAATATGAGATACGATTGGAGGAAGGTTGAGTTTTGGTATCAGAGATAAGCAGCACTTCATCTAAGTTTAAAAACAGTTTAAAGTAATAAACATTGATGGGCATTTCCAATTCCCGTGTCCAGACGAAAAGAGAAATGTTATCTGAATTACCAAACTTTTAAAATCTGTAAATGCAAATGAGCTACGTTGAAGCATTATATGAATATGCAAATATATTTGCCAGAGTTTTTAAAACCACAGCCATTATTATGATTTCAGTATATCACTCATCCAGTGCTGAACATGTGTATTTAAAAGCGGCGTAAGAGGATCTACCACCCCATGTCATCACGTTGGTGTCGTAAAAGTCGACAGAGGGAAGATGAAAACCAGGAGATGGGCATCTTTCTGGAACACCATAACATAAAAACTGCGGTTGCCAACCTGCCTGCCAAGTGTGACAACTATGGCAACATCCCCCTCAGATGAGATAATCTATGAGAGTCGCCTATGATGAGGCCGAAATGATGATGATGATACCTCATAGATTGCCACATAATACCGTCTTGAGTCATCTGTATCCATCGAGCTCCCCAATAATCGTGCGTATCGTCACCACGTCAAGTAGGACGTTATGCGTTTGCCACACGAGAATCTTTATCCCTAACTGTTATTTTGCCACTTTAAGTTTTTTATTTACATTACATACATTAATCATTATTAAAAATTGGGTAGGTCCGAAGTTACTTCTTTGACTTATACCCGATGATACATTATAGATATCGGAACATATGCTCCCTTATTGCACATATTGTTTTCAATATTTAATTTGAAAAATATGACAGCAATTTAGGTGTAAATCCAAACAATGAAAATTCCTGCAAAAGTATAACTTTATCAACTTGGTCAAATGGGTTTTTTATATCAAAATAAATGATATCTACTTGATTGTCCCGATCCATTTCATCGATACAATACTCTGTAAAGTTAATAAGGTTTGCTTACGTTGATCGTCTTTTCCGAAATCCGTGTTGACAATCAGATAGACGCGGGTGAATTTGAGTTGTTATTTTTTGATTTATTATAGACTCAGATATCTTACTAAAACTGACAGTACTGCTATGGGTCTATAGTTTATTATGTGAGCGCAAACATTATCGCCTTTATATATATATACTACCGACTACCGTTTTTCAGCGAAGTTTGCACACTACTGCTTTAGGCGGAGTAACCGATGTTGCGGTGGTTAGATAATCTCATATACAAGCTTAACTAAATAAAATAGTAATTTTTGTGGCTATAATTTCTGTGGTAGCGGCTTAAGAGAATCTACCACCCCATTTCATCCCGTGGGTGTCGTAAAAGTCGACAGAGGGAAAATTAAAACCAGAAGATGGGCAGCAGCGTCTTCCTGGAACATCTGAATAAATAAACTGCGGTTGCCAACCCGCCGGCCAAGCGTGGCAACTATAGCAAAATTCCCCCAAAATGAGAGCTACAAACTTTTGTGGCAATTTATGGGGGAGGCCTATGTTCAGCAGTGGACTAGTGATGGGCTGAAATGATGATGATGATGAATTTCGGCGAAATTATCAATTAATTTATCAAAGTTCTAATTTCCGAACGGAAAATGTTTGACAGACGGAGATTGCTTAATTTAACGTAAAGATAACCGTTGGGGAAGGCTTCTCAAGGTTCCTCAAGGTTCTCGATCGCTTTTGTATTTTTTTATAGAATAAACTCACTAGACGAGCAAATCGTTCAACTTACGGCATGTGCCCTTAACAAATAGTGTGTCACCCGGAACATTTATCGCATACTTAATAGAATACTGACTTAACTCAATTTAATAGATTTCTAGGAAATCGCCATAAAATGTCTTGCAATCGAGGTTTGTTCGGCTTATTGGCAAACATCCACTCCTTCTCATCCCGTGGCTGTCGTAAAAGTCGACAGAGGGAAAATTCACACCAGGAGATGGGCAGCAGGATCTTCCTGGAGCATCTGAATAAATAACAACTGCGGTTGCCAACCCGCCTGCCAAGCGTGGCAGCTATTGCAAAATCCCTCCAAAATTAGAGTTTTGTGGCAATCTATGTGGGAGGCCTATGTTCAGCAGTGGATTAGTGATAGGCTGAATGATGATGATGATGATGATACATTACCGACTTTTTCAAAAGTAGACATTAATTCTGACGCCAGAAATAGCCTGTCCCTGTACGTAACCCAACTTGGTGACCAGCTCTAATTGGTCAGTGTTCTATTAAGTATGCGTCATGTGTGACACCAAACTGTACTCGACACCTCATTTTCAGAGCCCTAGTCATTTTCAGTCACTGAGTTAATAAATTAATCTGTAGATATGTAGTGTTAATAGACTTTATTTAACTATGCAGACCTGCCGACTAAGGGGTCACAAGAGGCTATTTGTTGCAGGCAGATTTCGCTAAAATATGGGACACGTCTGTTGAAGATGTGCGGACGGTCGATTAGTGTGCTTAAAAATACATGCTATTGCTGAGAATAATTTTAGAATATCTATAATTTCTTTCTTAATCATAAAAAACTACGCTGTAATTACATACATACAATCACGGCATTTTCCCATATGAGGGGTAAGCAGAGACCACTCCCGTAGCCCATTTTTCGCCCCCGAGGGAAACGAGACGAGACGAGTGGTGAAGCACGTTGCCGTCATATTGGTATGAGACAAAAAATCTTACTCCCCATCGCCTCAGTTTTCTGTGGATTTTATTTCGCATAAATTTTAATATCCTACTGTAATCCAAGGTTTAAGCGGCTGCCTTATCTTCGATAATTTACTTATACAACTGTGCTTGGTTATTACCTCATGTATATTTTAACTAAATACTTAGCTGCATGATTACAGTCATTTAAAGTGTAATAAAATTCCCAGGAGATATCCGAAATATCTTTTTGGATTCTCTCCAGGTTTAGGTCGACTCTTTCGCAAGTCAAATTTTTCCTTTGCACTGAAAGAGATACATAAAGTAATATAGGTGAGTAATCTGTAAACTCATTAAAAACAATAGTTTGAGATTGTCCATTCGTTTTAATCATAAAATCCAATCAAGCTTTTGTCGTGTAGGTCTATTAAAACCAGAAACTAATCGTTGGGTCGCCATTAAATTGATGTAATTTGTTGTGTATGCATTCTCGCTTTCATGAAGAATGTCCAAGTAAATATCTCCTGTTAATACGACAATACTACTTTTATAATTAATTAATGTATTATCCAATGATTCTAAGAATTTAGTAGTTAGTTTGACAAACTCGGTGGCCGGTAGATACATAACACAGTTATATTACTCTGGATTTTAATAACAAGACAGTTACCCGACATCTAGAAGTTTGTGAAAATTGAAAGATTTTATTATTACATTGTTAATTCCTGTGCAAGAATCGATCTAGGTAGGTACCACCCCAGGAGCAGTTATTCTGCCGTGAAGCGGTAGTGTGCAAGCATTACTGTGTTTCGGTTTGAAGGGCACTGTGAGCTAGCGTAATCACTGGGCATTTGAGACTTAAGAGCTGATGTCTCAGGGCGACGGGCGCAGTGTGGTGTCACACAGAAATATTCTGGGTGACACAGCATTTGTTGTGGGCGGACGTTTTGCTCGTTTCGTCACTTTATACAATAAAAAAAGGTAGGTACCACCGCAGAGCCAGTTATTCTGCCGAGAAGCAGTAGTGCGCAAACAGTACTGCATTTTTGTCTGAAGGGCACTAAGAGCAAGTGTAGTTGATGACACAGGGTGATGGGCGCAGTGTGGTGACACACAGAAATATTCTGGTTGACATAGCATATTTTATGGGCTGATACACTTACCATCAGATGAACGTTTTGCTGCTCTCGTCACTTTATGAAATAAAAAAAAACGTCTGAACCGATCTTGACGAAATTTGGCACAGAGGTAACTTGCATGTTGAAGACAGACCGAGGATACTTTTTATGCCGCAAAATCAAATACTTCCTAAAACCTTTATCCACGCGGACATCATCTAGTACTTAAACAGAAGTCGCGAGCATTATCTAGTACTTAATAAAAGAGCTATATTTGTTTATATAATTAAGTTTGCGCATTAATTTACGTTCTTTGTCTGTGACATCTGTATGCTTTTAGAGGTTGGTATCAATGTTAAGATCTCTGTTGGCTTTACCTATTCGTATATATGACAACTTTCGTTCTTGTTTTGGTAAAGTTTTTAATAGCACGTCATAAAGTCAAGTCACATGGCAGAGTTATTAGGTCCTTAAGCATAATTATTAACAAAGAAACTTGGAAATTATCACTTGAAAGCGTATTCAAAGTCAGTCTTTAACTCGTTTATGAGTTGATCTGATTGTTGCATTGTGAGTAGTAAAATTTCTAATGTTTGTGGCAAAAAATACAAAATGGTTTTACATGAATCGTATGATTCTTCTTGTCTAGTTTTGATTAAAGTGTGGTTAACAGTAGCATATTAATGGCAGTAAAGTAAAGTAAAGTTTCGGCCAATAAATGTCCCACTACTGAGCACAGGCCTCCTCTCATTTCTGAGAGGGTTTTGGAGCTGGGAAGAATCCGCCACGCTACTCCAATGCGGGTTGGCGGCCTTCACATGTCTTCGAAATATTTTTAATTTCTCAGACATGCACGTTTCCTCACGATGTTTTCCTTCACCGCCGAGCACGTGGTAAGTCAGCACTTAAAATTGCAATTAACAATTTCAGTGGTGCCGGCACCGGGAATCGAACGCAGGTCACTCGCGTACTATGAAATTTAAAGCGAGCGCCTAGCCCCTGGCTTTCTTAATGGCAGTACTGTAAACTATTAGAAAATGTTCACTATTTTATTATTATTACAAAATGTTCACCGGATCCTAAGTGCAACGTCTGCCCATAACAGATGCTGTGTTACTCACAATATTTCTGTGTAGCACCACACTGCGCCCGTCACCCTGAGGCATAAGTTCTTAAGTCTCATATGCCCAGTGATTACACTAGCTCTCTGTGCCTTTCGGACCGTAACACAGTAATGCTTGCACTACTGCTTCACGGCGGAATAACTGGCCCTGGGGTGGTACGTACCTAGACGGATTTCTGCATAGGAATTATACCACCAATTGAACAATGAAGAGGTAACAAACAGACAGAGGGACAGAGAGAGTTACTTTCGCTTTTATAATATTACCTTTTTTTTTGGTAGCAGGATTTCAATTTATCGTTTTGTTAATTTAGAGTTTTTGAATTTCAAAGACTGCACAAAACCGATTTATTACTTCATACTATAGCTACAGCTACAGCTATAAGCCGTAGCAGCCCAGGGGCCTGGTGCTCGCCTTTTATTTCATAGTACGGAAGTAACCTGGGTTCGATCCCCGGTGCCAGCACCTTCATAATTATTCTTCAATTTTAAGTGCTTATTTACCACGTACTATGAGGTGAAGGAAAACATCGTGAGAAAACCTGGATGTCCGAGGAATAGAAATATTTCGAGGACATGTGAAGTCCGCCAACCCGCACTGGAGCAGCTTGGCGGACTATCCCTCACAGAAATGAGAGGAGGCCTGTGCTCAGCAGTAGGACATTTATAGGCCGTTACTTTCCTTTTTTTTATCTGTAAATGTAACTGGTGGTAGGATTCTTATGCAGAAATCTGTCTAGGTAGGTACAGCTGCAGTACCAGTTATCCAGCCGTCAAGCAGTAGTGTGCAAGCATTACTGTGTTTCGGTCTGAAAGGCACTGATTGCTGGTATAATTATACTGCGTATGAGACTCAAGACTAATATGTAAGGGTGAGCGTGGTTTGATGTCACAAAGAAATGTTCTGCACAGCATTTGTTGTGGACAGACATTGCTGTTACTTTGACCTACGTGGAGTTCCTTCTCTTTTACTCGGTGTCCAGGTCGGAAGCGCCCTCTACTGCCTGGTCATACTATTGTTCGCTGACCTAGGACAGATGTGTGATAGAGGACATACCCCTAATATAATTATGATTATAGGTACTTCTATTATATATGTAACATGATTCATCTTACCTTTGAGAGTTTAAATATTAATATGTTTCGGGCAAGTAACAGCTATAAAGTAGCTAAGATAGAGCTTATAACATTTTATGTGTATTAATTAACCCAGCATTTATGGTAAGGTAATAAAAAGCTCCCAATTCAAACGATATATTTTATATCACAATGGATAAGATTTGATTGAAGTTATAGTTACGAGTATTATAGGCAAGTAGGCGTATAACATAAATCAGTATTAGCTAACTTCTTTTTTGCGGGTCCTGGAATCGAATCCCAGCCGAAACCAACATTTGTGCGAAAACATGTATTGTTGGTTTAAACCGCGTGGCGTAGTGGTTAGCGTACCTGACTTCTGCGCCACCGGTCCTGGGTTCGATTCCCAGCCGGAGGTAACATTTGTGCAAAAACACAAATTGTTGCTTTTCGGGTCTGGTTGTGTTGTGCATGTGAAATTTATGTTTGTAAAACGCACCCACGATACAGGAGAAAATCCTAGTGTGGGGCTTCGTATAAAAAAAAAATGAAACTAACTTTACGGATTTTATCGCATTTAATTTTTTACTATTTATAACCCGACGTTTCGAGTGCTTTATAGCACCCATGGTCACGGGAGGACTGAGGTGACAGATGCAAGACTTCAAGACACAGTTAGCTTTTTCTGCGTAGATCGGACCAAAAATAATAATTAAAAGCTGAAGGTACCCCAGGTTAACTATGACATCAGGACATCTGTCAACTCAGTCCTCCCGTGACCATGGGTGCTGTAAAGCACTCGAAACGTCGGGTTATAAATAGTTAAAAAATTAAACGCGATAAAATCCGTAAACTTAGTTTCATTTAAATGTGTAGTGTCCGCGTATATATAAGAAATCATTATGTATTGTTGGTTTTCGGGTCTGGTTGTGTTCCGCATGTGCTATTTATGTTTGTAACAAAATCGACTGTCGCTTTCGTTGTTCGTGACGGGGGGCAGGGGGAGAGTCTACACAATCTAAACTCAGTCTATATCTTATTATATCAAGAAATATCTGCTCTGACTATCGACCAAGCGGCTCTTCTGATAGTAAGTGATCACTGCCGCCCATAAATATCAGCAATACCAGAGAATTTGCGGGTGAGTTGCCGGCCTCTTTTTTTGAAGGTTCCTGAGTGGTATTGGTCCGGAAAAACCGCTGCCGGCAGCAAATTCTACAAAGCGGTTGAGCGTGGCTGAAAATTCCTGGAAAACGCACTGCAAACCATTTTTTTTATAGAATATAATGACAAAACGAGCAAAACGTTCACCTTATGTTAAGTGCAACGTCTGCCCGTCACAAATGCTGTGTCCGACCGAGACATCAGTTCTTAAGTATCATACGTCCAGTGATTACACTAGCTCTCAGTGCTCTTCAGACCGAAACACATTAATGTTTGCACACTACTGCTTCACGGCAGAATAACTGGTCCTGGGGTGGTACCTACCTAGACGGATTCCTGCATAGGAATCCTACCACCAGTAAAAATTATGCCGCAAGGTGCAGGTGCTATAGTCGAATTTAGCGGTTGAAATTAAAACGAGCGATTCTTCCTAACACGGGGAGTGTAGTGGTACATGCGATAAAAATGCAAAGAGATACAGCGTCTCTTCGCAGGCCAGTGGATCAAGCCGATCGGAAAGTACCTCTTCGTTGAATGCGGTCAGGTGGAAGGAGCCAGCAAAGGGGTAACCAAGCCCAGAGATGACGACAGTATTCCATGTGTTGCCACAAAATTATTGGACCTCGTAATTCGGTGACCGGGTATTACGCCTTAGACATCTTTGTACGCGCGCGTACTATATTCGATCCCCGGTGTCTCGGCGGCCTCTAAAAAGCTTCTTTCAGTTTAAATTACTGATTTATTCTGTGCGCGGTGGGAAAGTAAAATATAGTGAGGTAACCTGAATGTCTTAGAAATGTAAAATCTTGTGGCACTTCCCGGCTCTAAAAATTCCCTTTCAAAAAATTATTATTCTACTATAATTTTTCGAAATTTTGTTTACCATATAGTAGATATCTAAATTTGATACGTTCTAATGTAAGGCGAATGAAAAACGTTCGCATAACGGATTACGTTCATAATTCATAGTGGGTCTTCCCTTTTGTAGGAAAGTCTTGATTTGGCCGGCGTCGCATTAATCTTGACCAAAATAAATATTTCGTGACGTGAACGTGAGGGAAATGAATTAATATAACATTTTTGTATTTCGTGGATCAGGTGATCAGATGTTTTATTGTATGTAGGGTCTTTTATTTTTGGCCGTGATTGTTGTTTTTTTCTTTATAGACCGGCTACAGAATTGATTCAATTTAAAAACTTATTATTTATACTAAGTGATTGTTGTAGTTTTTATTGAGTTCTGTTATTCTGGTTACGTTTGGAGCTTTGATGCTGAGCAGTTGACACCACATGACAATCAGTTTGGATTTCGATCGGTATTGTCTACGGACAGTGCTATACTGGGTCTTCAGCATGCTGTCACTTACTAGCGAGGCGTAAGACTCCGTTTATGCACGCTTTCTAGACCTGTCGAAGGCGTTTGACCTGGTTTCATATGATATTCTATGGAGAAAGATGGATGTAGAAATTCGTCTAGAAATGTACTACGGATGTGATAGTTATTATGCCGTAAAGCTGTAGTGCAAACATTACTGTGTTTCGTTATGAAGGGCACTGATTACATGCGATTACAGCAGTTTTGCAGATGATATTGCCAAGGAAAAGGGCTACCCGCCAGATCGGAGGTCTGGTCTGGGGAGGACGTCTATTTCAACCAGTAATCTTTTCGAGGTTGTTTATACAGTTCGCATCTCAGAAACTTTCATGGCTCGATTATGGACGTATCAGACATTTCTTGAGCTTCTCATGTGGTGACGTAGATGTCGCTACATCACTCGCGTCAGGCGATGTGCGAGTCTAGCGATGCTGTAATCTTTTAGAAATTGTATATATAGTTCCCCATCTCAGAAACTTTCATAGCGCGATTATAGACGTATGAGATATTTCGTGAGCTTCTCATGTGGCGACATAGATGTCCTAGACAAATTCCTGCATAAGAATCCTACCAATCAGTAAATATGTCAATGGGATACTAAAAGGCTGGGCGTTACCATTTTCAAATGTTGAAATAAAATAATGTTTCTGAACGAAATCACTTTAATGTTTTTTTAAAGATTTACACTTCAGAAGACGTAATCGCTGAATAAGCTTATTAAGTAATGTTTCGTCAAATCTAATTTTATATCAAAATTCTGAAACTTTCAAAGAGGATTAAGGTAATAGAATTTTAATAGCTTCATAAATAACTTTTCTTCAAGTTCCTTTCCATTTGCTATCTTTATGGTTGGATTAGCGTTATTGAAATTTCACCAAAAATAATACATTTCTAGTTAACAGAATTATTTCTTAATCCACTTCAAAAAAAAAGAGGAAATTCTCAATTCGTCTGTATATAGTTTTATGTGTGTTCAAGCATAACTAATTTGTTTATGAACCGAATATTAGAAAGGAGACATTGTAACGGTGGTCCCATATTATTTTGGTCAAGTTCTGATAATGGGATCCATGAAAAAATCATGAAACAACTGTTTGGAGCTGCTGCGTTGAAGTCGGTTTTTTAATTCAATAATCATTTAAATACACGTCTTGCACCAGCTTTTCATAAATGTCTAGTGCGTCAATAAAACATTCTGTAATCTTATTTATTTATTTATTTATTTACTCTTTATTACACACCAATGTACAAGAAAAATAATATTTAAAAAACAAAAACATTCAACCAAATGGTATAGCAATCGGCGGTCTTATCGCTAAGAGCGATTTCTTCCAGACAACCGGTAAATGGACATAACTAAAGGAACTATTAAAGAGGGTCTGCCGGCGATTAATATATAGCAATATAAATACAAATATATACCAAATATATACTTACGTACACACATCCATTAAAATAATTTACATATATATACATAAATATACACATACATAAATATCTTAGTATTTTTAGTGCCTTTTTTATTCCACCGGGGTGTACCTTCAGCTTTTAATTATTATTTTTGGCCCGATCTACGCAAAATGAGCTTACTATGATTTGAAGTCATTTCTTTTATCAATAATAGGTTCCCAAGCCGGTGGTAGTGCCCAACCCTCTTCTCTATTGTAATTAAGATGTATTTTTTCTAATTTCAATAGCCTCGCGAATCAGCTTAGGTAGGAATCGATGGTTTTTTTTTTGCAACAAATGAAATTAGTTTTAATTAATATCATCTTCATCGTTATATCAGCCCACAACAGACCACGGCTAAACATAAACCTCCCCCAGAGATTGCCCCAAAACACGGTCCTGAGCCACCTACATCCATCGACTACCCAAAACCGTGCTGCGCTTGGATGAAAATTTAAATCGAGGTACAAGTAAGTATTTTCCTACATTTGTTCTGATTTATATAATAGTTAAAGTTAACAAACAAAACAATATCTTAAAGTGTAACTCGCCGCAATTGGCTGAGGTCTTTACATAATTCTGGTCGTTTATCGTCGTACAAAATTATAGACAGGTACATGTCAGCGTATTGGATTAGCGACACGGAAACATGTCCGTCGCGTACACGGATTTTGGCGTCGGAAAATGATATGTGGATTCCACTCTCGAGCAATTTGCAATGCCTCGAATTTAATATTAAATCAAAAATGTTTTCTTTGTACGAGTATTGACATTTTAATTTATTTGGAACTGTGGATGATAAAGGGTGGTAACGATGGTATTACCATTACTAATATTCCTGTGACCCACTACCACTTGTGTTCGGAGGCCATTGACGAAAGTTGTCGAATGCCGGGATCGGTCTTGTGATGTTTCAAAATCTGTATTAGGCTACTGACGCATCAAAATTGTGATTTAAGTGATTTGTACGACAGCGATTAAATGGGATATTTTCCGAGTTTAGTTACCTAATAACGAAATACATAAATAAGTAATAATATATTCAAACGATGACGCTTACGACGACGCTTTATGCCAATCTTTTCTACGAGCAATTCGTCATGTAAATCCAATAAGTTGCGCTGACAAACGGAGATGTTGACGAAATATTTTGTTCAGTAATAACTTATAAATGTCGAGCGAACTCAGCAGACGGATTGTCGTTCCATATTTCAATAGGTATGAATAATTCAAAAATATGAATAAATAGATTCAATATCAGAGAAATCGTAGATTTAAGTTATATTTAGAACTAGCGGGCATCAGGCGCGACTTCGTCCGGGCGGATAAAGGTTTATTGAATATCCCGTGGAAAATTTTTGATTTTCCGGGATAAAAAGTATCCTATGTCCGTCTCCAGGATAAAAGCTATCACTATGCCAGATTTCGTAAAGATCCGTTAAGAGGTTTAGCCGTGAAAAGGTAACAAACAGACAGAGGGACAGAGAGAGTTACTTTCGCATTTATAATATAAGTATGGATAAAGAAGAGGAAGTTAATTTACTAAGATCCGCATGTAAAATTTAAAATAGTGTGTATCCATACTAAAGTCATAAATGTGAAAGTATCTCTCTCTTTCCCTCTGTCTGTTTGTTACCTTTTCACGGTTCAATTGCTGAACCGATCTCGATGAAATTTAGCACAGAGGACGATTGCATCCTAGAGACAGACGTAGGACTTTTTATCCCGTAAAATAAAATAGTTTCCAAGAGATATTTAAAAACACCCGGGCGAAGTCGCGGGCATCAGCGATATTTTGATGGGCACCGCCCGCCTTCCCACAAGCAAACTCATACCGCCACCAGATACCCTCCACCACTACAACACTACCAATAGGCAATACACATCACTGAAGTCGAGAACACGACACGTGACTTACCTCAAAACGAAGCTTATCAAGGTATATTGACTTTTCGACAGAAAGCCGCCGAGTCGAATAGGTAATACAAACCATTTTAAATTTTTGCATGCGGATCTTAGCAAATAACCTTTCTTTCCGTCGTCGTAATGGATTTCCGTAAAATAACGCCCGATTCTATTTATGATATTTAGAACTTTAGGCTATGTGGATGTGAAATTATTAAATATTGTAGGTACCGGGTGCTCGACCTCAGTTTCACAGCTTGCGAGTGACCTGAGTTCGATCCCGGTACCGGCATGGGAATGAAAATATCGTGAGGAAAGCTGCATATCTGAGGATAATAATGAGTCTAAGTCCGATAACCCGCATTGGAGCAGCGTGGCGGAATCTTCTCGGTCCTGAAACTCTCAAAAATAACAGGAGGCCTGTACTCAGCAGTGGGACATTTATAGGGTGCAACTTCATTTATTCACTTTACTTTTTGTTTTTTATTTAGCTTCTACGCCACGAGTCGCGGATTCGATTACCGCCGGAAGTGAATATTTCTAGGGACTACAGATATATGTCTGTAAAATGCAATGAACGATACAGGCAGGAGAAATCTTAATGATAGGCAGTGTTTTTTTACAGCTCTTTCAGTTCAGCACTGTTACTCACAAGCTCGGAGTTTCTCTGCGTTATAAAATCCGTAACGATGATATCCGCAGCAGAACTAAAGTAACCGACATAGCCCTAAGGATTAGCAAGCTGAAGTGGCAATGGGCCGGCCATATAGCCCGTAGAACCGATAACCGATGGGGAAGAAAGGTTCTAGAGTGGCAACCTCGTACCGGCAAACGCAGTGTAGGGCGCCCCCCCACTAGATGGAGCGACGACCTGCGCGATTTTGCGGGAAGTCGATGGATGCAGGTGGCTCAGGACCGTGCTTTGTGGCAATCTATGGGGGAGGCCTATGTTCAACAGTGGACTAAGATAGGCTGAAATGATGATGACTCACAAGCTATTGCTGTCTTTAATTGCTTAGCAGTTTAGAATTGATAAAAATCTAAAACCTTTCAAGATATTACAAAGAAACTTATACTAAATGAATACTAAGGTTAGTTTGGGCTTATTTTTTTATGTATGGCTCGGAAAGGGAATGTCATCATCCTCCTAAATTTCTTCCAACAATCAAAAACAAAATAAAAAATCCCTTAAAGACGTTTCGATGCAACTGTATTGGTCGTCTCAGCTCAGCTCACAAGTCCACTGCTGAACATAGGCCTCCCCCATAGATAGCCACAAGAGTTTGCAGCTCTCATATTGGAGGGATTTTGCCGTAGTTGCCACGCTTGGCGGGCGGGTTGGCAACCGCAGTTTATTTATTCAGATGTTCCAGGAAGATGCTGCTGCCCATCTCCTGGTTTTAATTTCCCCCTGTCGACTTTTACGACACCCACGGGATGGGATAGGGGTGGTAGTTCTCTTAGGCCGTTATCACACGGCGAAGAAGAGAAGCAACTGTATTGCTTAGATATTAAAAGTCAGTATTCGTCAAATCAGCCAATTGTAAAAGGGATTCAATGACGTTAAATTTTATAGATAGGTTTTTACAATGTTCTAGTCTTTTCATCTACAGGGTTATACGCGGGGTTCTGTGAAAATAAAAACGTAATCTTTTTAAATCCGTTCGATAGAAAAAAAAATCCAAAAGTACTTCTATTTTTTGGAAATTTTGCAGTATCTTTGAAACAAGCTATTGATGAATTTTTAATTTTTTACCTTAATGCAATTTCGAAATGTTTACGGATCTGAAGGAAACAATTTTTGTAGCTTGAAAATTTTAATATAATACAAAATAAATACTAATAGCGCAAAATTTACGATTTTATTGTTTTGTCGTAAGCGCCTAGAGAATCTTCTATCTCGTTTTAACCAATACAAAATGTACTCGCGCTCTGTCTTGCGTTTAACCTCGTATTCTCCTCGTATTACCTCGTACGAATCGTAAATATAAAATAAAACAATTGTATTAACAAACATTCCCGTTTTAACCCTCTTTCAAACACAAACTTCCCGAAATGGGTGTTTTTTAGGGCCATCAAATTAAACCAATTTGTTGTAACAAATGAAAATTAATTCGTTTTAATAAAACTGACTTAGCATACGCTAACTTTTTTTTATTAGTTTCGTTTTTAACGTATCAGCAGTAGGTTGAATTCAACGACAATATTTTTTTTTCATGTTTTAGCAATGCAGGCATTGACTTAAATGCCATCGTTAATAGAATCAGGCGTTACTTTGCGGAAATCCATTACAACGAAGGAAAGTAAGTTACTTTGCTAAGATCCGCATGCAAATCCGATTGCATGCGGATCTTTAGCAAAGTAACTTACTTTCCTTCATTAAATGCCATCACCGATCTTAGTATTGTGGTAGTGGCACATTGGAGATGACGACCTCGTGGTTTCGTAGTCCAAATACCTGACTGCTACGCCACGGATCCTTGATTCGAATCATACAGTCAGCATTTCTACTAATACACATATTATTGATTTTCATGTCTTGTTGTATTGTGATAAGCCGTGTGGTGGCGGCTCGTTAAAAGAATACTACCACTCCATCTCATCCAATGGATCTCGTAAAAGGCGAGTAAGGAATTAAACTGCACTGTGCACCCAACAGCGCATGATGGCGATGGGCTCACCACCTATAACACCAAGTGCATTATATTGTTTTGGTGAAACGGGGATTGTAGCAGTCATCTGTTTTTGCAGTGAGTGCCCAGTCTCTGACTACCCCTTATGAGATACAGTCGTTATCTTATATATGTATGTGTGTATGTTGTATTGTGATTTCTTGTGTGCATTCTAGCCTGCCTCCGATACTGCAGCTGATAAGGAGTAGTGAGTGCGTCTGACTTTGTACGTATACTTGTGGCACTATAATATCTCCTGCGCAGTTAATAACTTCCGACAGTATTCGGAAGTTGTCGCCGTGGTCGAAAATCGGCCAGGATGACATCATCGTACATTTTTTTTATTACAAGTGACGGAACTAGCAAAACGTTCACCTGATGATAAGTGTTACGTCTGCCCATAAGAAATGCTGTGTCACCCAGAAAATTTATTTGTGATACCACATTGCGCCCTTCACCCTGAGACATCAGTTCTTAAGTCTCATATGCCCGGTGATTACAGTTTAGCTCTCAGTGCCCTTCAGACCGAATTACTGTAATGTTTGCACACTACTGCTTCGCAGGGTACCGACCTTGACGGATGCATAGAAATCCGACCACCAGTAAAGAATAACAATAGTTTATCAGATTGAAGATTGAAATATTTAGATTATAACAGGTAGTAGGACCATTCCGACGGCTCATCGTATTTACGATGACAGTGCCAATTATTCTTTTAACATACATACAGTCACGCCCTTTTCCCATATAAGGGGTAGGCAGAGGCCACTCACGTAGCCCACTTTTCGCCCACGCGGGCAACGAACGGACGGGCGCAACCGTTGTGTGCAGTCATTATTGTATTTCGATTAAAAGGTCACCGTAAGTAGAGAAATAACTGGTCATATCAGTCTCTGGAATTTTGAGTTCTGCGCTTGTTAATGGCAGGCGTGGCACTAATGCCATAAATAAAAAAATGTGGAATTAACCGATTAAAGTGTTTCCATGCACGAGTTCAATGTAAACTCATTCCCCGATTGCCTGTTAAAATGCCGTTTCAAAGTCATCGTGACATCCGAACATAAAAGAAAGCGTTTCGTTCTCGCCTTGTTCGTTTTACTGTTTACTATTTAACATAATGTCATTTTGCTGCGATAAAAATCTTTATATTCTTTTGCCACTTCTGTTCGATTTTTAGAGGTAATACGCTCACGCTTTTTTGCAATATACGGGGTAGGCAGAGGCGACACGTAGCCCGCTTTTCACCGCCGCAGGAAACGAAGCGGGTGGTGAATAACGTTGTCGCGATTTTGGTACGAGTAAAATATTCCCCATCGTGTTCCCTTTTATCGTTTCCCTTTATCCCTTCTCACTTTTTTTGAATTTCATCGTACTTCGGACAACTCGTTTCAATTTAAAGCAATCTCAGAATCTGATGTAGCAAAAATTTTAAATTCCTTACAGTCCAATGCAGTCGGATTTGGTGGAATATCTCTTGATATGTTAAGGCTTTTACTCCCCTGATTGTCTGGCGGTAATAACATTTATTGTTAATAAGTCATTTGAGACAAATATTTACCCCGATATCTGGCAACTTACTTCTTTCCAAATTATCATTTTACGGAATAAGTGCAAACGCAGTTAAATGGTTCGACAGCTATTTTAAGAACCGTTCTCAGCTAGTCGAACTGCAGCAAAATGAAAACGATAAAAGTTTTTCCGCGATTCGACCTGTCGAACGGGGAGTTCCGCAGGGGTCTATTTTGGGTCCACTGCTTTTTATGATATACAGCGCCGATATCATCAGCAATATAAAACATTGTAAGTATCATTTGTACGCAGATGACTTACAGATGTATATTTCTTTTAAGCCTTGCGACACAGAAACAGCGTTGGTAAAGTTGAACTATGATCTGGAGCGCATATCTTTATGGTCTGAGCGTATATATATTATAGATATTGCACGTAATTGGTTCTACAGACTAAAAGTACTGTATCGCATTCGGGATTATTTAAGCGTTACTTTACGTATTAACCCTCCCTCCCTCATTCTCTCCAAATTTAATTACGCAGATTCCCTTATAGGGTCACGTCTGTTAGTACGGACTAAACAAAATATACAAAGGGTACAGAATGCCTGCATGCGGTTCTGTTTTAATGTACCACCGCGTACACACGTGACCCCTTTCTTTAATAACGCAAATATCTTAAAGATGGACTTCCGCAGGCGTCTACACTTCGCCACCCTGTTATTTGGAATAGTAAAATCGAAAGAGCCTATATACCTCTACAATAAGCTGAGTTGGGCCCAGGACGAAAGTAATATGTATCTTACCAGATCGCCTGGTAACAAGCTAACATACCCCTTCAACCGCTCAGCCGCTTTTAGAGGTAGTTTCAAATACAGTGCCACAAAGTGTTGGAATAACCTCCCGCCTCCTTTGCGTGACTTAAAATCAGTAAATGGGTTTAGAATTAGATACAAATTGTTATTGTTAGATGAACAAAAAAAAATAGTGGCTAACTATCAATAAAGGTAGGTTTATGGGATTGACAATTTATTATCATAAATTAATATATGACTTGGAAGAAGTGGGATTATACTTTCGTGCTCATAATTTCAAAGTAGCTTTATTATTTAACTATCGAAATAGGAAAAATAAAAACTATTTGGCCAGATTCATCACATCTAGTCAAGTTTCGCGGGCCAACGGCTGCTGAGTGGCAACTAGTTCGTCCCCAAATGGAGCACCAATTTATGGTAATATTTTGTTAGTGAACTTGTAATAGAATAAACGAATTAATAACAATTTGCGAGTCTAAGACATTTTTTTTTACTGAAATTTCGTTTTGTATTGTGCTAGTTTTTTATCATAATGCTACTTTATTACAACTTGTATTTGGCTTTTGGCGACCGCGTGGCCTACTGGTTAGCGTACCGGACTACCATGCCGAGAGTTCTGGGTTCGAACAGAACCGGAGTCAACATCTGTGCAAAAACATAAATTGTTTGATTTCTGCTTGTATTTTAATTGTCCTTGTGTTTCTGACACTGCATCCTAACCTACCGCCGAGCTTATATCTCTTTTCCGCTTGTGGGTTCGGTAATGAAGTGTAAGAATTTTTTATCTCGTACCAAAATGGCGCTGATGTAATTCGCCACCCGGCACGTCTCGTTTCGTGCATATAAAAGCGGGCTTCGGGTGCGGTCCCTGCCTACACCATGTATGGCTGTATGCATGTATCAAAAGTCCACTGCTGAACATAGTCGTCGCCCATAGATTTGCCCAAAACTCGGTCCTTCCATCTTCCCCTGCGACTGCAAAACCGTGCAGGTAGTCGCTTTAGCTACTAAGAGGTCTCTCTTCGATCCAGGCGACATATCATTCTCTTCGTTCAGATTTTAAAAAAAATTGGATAAAGGGACGAGTCGAGCAATACGTTAACCTGGTGGTAAGTGCAACGACCGCCCATAGCAATGCTGTGTCACCCAGATTATTTCTTTGTGGCAATACTATGAGCCCCCTGAGACATCTGTTCTTAAGTCTCATATGCCCCGTGATTACACTGGCTCTAAGTGCCCTACAGACCAAAACACACTACTACTTCATGGCAGAATAACTGGTCCTGCGGTGATACCTACCTAGACGGATTCCTGAATAGGAATACTTTCATACATCATTTCATTTCTACTTTCATCACTATTCAACACTACGTCAATGCCACAATCTCACGACCAACTTATGTGGGCGATTCTTCACATTACAAATGACATCCATAATTCAAGGCGTGTCTTATATCTCGTCGTTACATCTTCGTCCGTCCGACGCAGCATTAATCATGCTCTAATGAAATATACTTTCGTACAACCTGTATTTGTCTTTTGGCGACCGCGTGGCTTAGTGGTTAGAGTACCCTGAGTTCGAATTAAAGCCGAAGCCAAGTTTTGTGCAAAAACACAAATTGTTGGTTTTCGGTATCGGACATTGCATCCTAGCCTACCTACGATCATATTACTTGAACGTTACATCGAGCACGGGTAGATTGGGACGAGTGAGTGTTTGCGCGTACACTTGTGGCACTATAATACCTCCATCGCAGTTGATAACTTCCGACAGTAATCGGCAGTTGTCGCCGTGATTGAAAATCGGCCAGGAGAACACACATTTGTATTATGTATATTTTGTAAACGTGAAGCCGTGTGGTGGCGGCTCGTTAAAAGAATACTACCACTCCATCTCATCCAATGGATCTCGTAAAAGGCGAGTAAGGAATTAAACTGCACTGTGCACCCAACAGCGCATGGTGGCGATGGGCTCACCACCTATCACACCAAGTGCATTATATTGTTTTGGTGAAACGTGGATTGTGGCAATCATCTGTTTTTGCAGTGAGTGCCCAGTCTCTGACTACCCCTTATGGGATACAGTCGTGACCTTATGTATGTATGTATGTATGTAAACGTGAATCAAAAGGGTTTTGTGTTTTTCTTAACTGAACAGTATCGTAAAAAGATTTCTCTAATACAAATAAATACAGTTATGAATAGAGTTAAAAATCAGTATTTTAAAGTAGTTAAAATTCAGTATTTTCGATTTAGTTTATTTTCAGAAACCAAGCAGTTTCTTTTTTTTATTTTGATTTAAATGATTTCTTATATTTTTACGCGAACACAACACATTTAAATGAAACTATTTTCACGGATTTTATTGCCTTTAATTTTAATATTTATATCCCGACGTTCCGAGTGCTTTACAGCACCCATGGTCACGGGAGGACTGAGGTGACAGACTTCCCGATATTACAGTTAATCCGGGGTTAATTATTATTTTAGCATATTTATCAGTTTAATTATTATTTTTGTCCGATCTACGCAAAATGAGCTGTTCTGCTATTATAAGTGTTAATTTACCACGTACTCAGCGGTGAAGGAAAACATCGAAACCTGCATTTCTTAGGAATAAAAATACTTCGAGGACATGTGAAGTTCGCCAACCCGCACTGGAGCAGCTCTTCCTAGCTCCAAAGCTCTGTTAAAAAATGAGTGAAGGCCTGAGTCAGAAAGCAAGTTAGCAAGGACAGTTATAGGCTGTTCCTTTTTTTTCGGTGGTAGGATTACTATGGACAAATCCATCTAGGCTTCTACCACCGCAAGCAGCAGTTAGTGCTGATTTACTAGACGCTCATCGGTGAAGAAAAGCAAAGTGAGGAAACCTGCGTGTTTAAGAAATAAATATATTTCACCGCACCGACCCGCATTGGAGGAGCGCGGCGGACTCTTTCCGGCTACAAAACCCTCTCAGGAATGTGTGGAGTTCTGTGCTCAGCAGTGGAACTGTGGGCTGTCATTATACTATATACTTCTACTAGTGGTAAGATTCTTATTCAGGAATCCGTAGTGCCAGTTATTCTGCCTTCAAGCCGTTGTGAGCAAACGTTACTGTGACTTTTCGGTCTGAATGGCGCTGATAGGTAGTTCAAATACCGGGCGTATGAAATTTAAGAACTATTATGTCAGGGTGGCGAGGGCAGTGCGGTGCCAGAATATACTGGGCAACGCAGCATTTTTTATGGGAAGAGGTTGCACTTACCATTAGGTCATCGATTTGTTCGTCGCGTCACTTCCTTACATTTTTTTTTCTTAATTAGTTAATTCAAAATAATTTTACATCACCTTTTTAATAGTCTTGCTGGACAAAGGCGTCCCCCAAGCAGGAGGCTACCTACTTGAGCAGATTAGCGATCATAGTAATAGACGCCCGGCGCCTAGTACGGTGGCTTTGACAGCTTCGCCGGGAGAGACTCACGAGCAGAGGGCCCGCGAGTCAGGAATACAACGTCGCTGCTGACGAAAGTCGGTGCTACTGACCACTGCTCCGCTGTACTCCGACCCCTTAAAACGAATATAATAGTATTCGACTAAAAGGGGGACTGTGCTCCTTGTAAACGATCTTCGTATTTTCAGTCGGAATTCATCGAGGTGGTCATTCCGCCACTTTTCGGGAGATGTCGTGTGTTTCATCTGCCCTATCACTTAACTAAAAGTAAAAAAAAAAATTCAGCCTATAAATGTCCCACTGCTGAGCACAGACCTCCTCTCTTTTCTGAGATGGTTTTGGATCTAGGAAGAATCCGCCACGCTGCTCCAAAGCGGGTTGGCGGACTGCACATGTCTTCGAAATATTTTTATTTCTCAGACGTGCAGGTTTCCTCACGATGTTTTCCTTCACCGCCGAGCACGTGGTAAATCAGCACTTAAAATTGCAATTAACAATTTTATTGGTGCCAGCACCGGGAATCGAACCCAGGTCACTCGCGTGCTATGAAATTTAAAGCGAGCGCCTAGCCCCTGAGCTACCACGGCTCACTTTACTAATTATGGTCAAAATGTTGTTCTTACACGATTACCTAACACCTATAACAAACTTTTTGATGTCGTGGATATTTTATTTGTCTCCAAGATCACCTTTAATAAGGAAGTTATTTCCTTTTTAATTAGCGGAGGATAAGATAAGATTACTGGAGCAAAAATATTTATTTTATTGCTATTATTTAAAATGTTACAGTATCTCTTCATTTATTTGATTTATCGGCGTTCTCTTGTAGCTATATAGTTAATATTGATGGAGAAATCTGTTAATGGCAATGTTGTATTACTAAGTATCTTGGACTAAGACAAAATAGTAAGCTGATGTGTTATACTCACGGTAGTATTTTCTTAATCAATCAATCTATCATTTATTTGCAAGAATGAAGGTTTTCATAACAAGGTTTTAATTTTAAAATAATATCACCCTGTACTTTCCGCCTTGTCCCGGCAACATTTCAACATATAGAAATTAACAAAATAAATTAAAAAAGTGTCTCAAATATAAATTAAATTACAGAGGATTATATGATATTAGGGTAGTAAAAACAAATTTAATTCTATAATGTAAAATAAAACAAAATAAGTGATAATATAAATAAATTATAATTTATAAGTATCAAATACATTTCTGGTTATTTTGATGTTACATCTTTTAGCCAATGAGTTTCTCAGTCTACTTTGTTCGGCTAGACAGTTCTCTCCGTGTTTGTGGACACAGTTAAAAGCTTTAACATAACACGCACAGCGACGCGCGCCGTGGAGAGCGGCTCGCGTTCCAGGGTGGTTCTCACCGCCCAGAGTTACCAACACACAAGTCGACACCCCGAATGGAGACTCGCAGCCTCCCTCGGATAGTCATCAGATGACGTAATTTTTTTAAGATATTCGACCTCGCGTAAGCACAGCGAACGCGACAGTCACCGAATTTGGAAATTTGACCGAATTTTGACGTTAGTTAGTAGTTTATATATTTATTTATCAAACCAAACCCTGCACGCTGGCTCCTGGCTCGCGAGAACAGTATCCGATGAAACTGTTAAAGCCAACATCCAACAACAATCACTTCAACGAAAATACACATGGCAGTTTATTAAGAATAGAAAGAGCCGTACAATTTTGCGCTTTATTGTCATCAGTGGATAAAGACTTTGTGACCTTATACCGCTGCGCCTATTGAATCTAAATAATGTGCTTTTAAAGAGGAAACTTTAAAATAATAAAAACAACTATACAATGCCGCTCCCAACTAAACGGCGAACTAGGTTGGAATGAGAGTAAAACTTTAATTCTCAGTTCCTTAGCGGTAATGTTTCCTTAGGAAAACTTGTTCTATATTTTCATCGAACAAGGCTACAGGCTTTGTTTTTTTAAGCCGTATAGCAATTTTGCATCACTGTTTACATTATGAGCTTGGCTTTGTGTGGAAAATAATTAATCGCTGTTATTTTTCTTGTATTATTAAAGATACTTATTTATAACCCCATACAATTCAGAGTTACTCGTACTATACATAAATTATATGGATTACTGGTAATAGGATTAATATGCAGGAATCCGTCTAGGTAGGCACCAGGCCAGTCATTCTGTCGTGACGCAGTAGTGCGCAAACATTACTGTGTTTCGGTTCCAAGGGCACTGTAAGCTAGCGTAATCACTGGGCATATGAGACTTAAGAACTTATGTCTCAGGGTGACGAGCGCGGTGTGGTGCTGCAAAGAAATATTCTGAGTAACACAGCATCTGTTATGGGCAAACTTTGCACTTACCATTAGGTGAACGTTTTGCTCGTCTCGACACTTTATCAAATAAAAAAATTATAATAAAAAAAGGGTCCAAACATTACTGTTTCGGTCTGAAAGGGCACTGAGAGCCAGTGTAATCACTGGGCATATGAGACTTAAGAACTGATGTCTCTAGGTGTCTCTAGGTGACAGGCGCAGTTGTGGTGAAATATTCTGGGTAACACGGCATTTGTAATGGGCAGACGTTGCCCTTACCATAACGTGAACGGTTTGCTCGACGTTTTTGGATAAGACGGAATGAAATGCTTTGTTAATACCTCATGATTCATAAAAATAGTAGCCGGGGATGAACAGCGGAAGTAACTATTACCACGGGGATACCTTTATGTCATTTTTTACCAAATATTTTACTGGTGGATTGGACACGGGACTCCAAGGAATTCGTCTAGTCTAGTATTTTAACTGGTGGTAGGATTCCTATGCAGGAATCCGTCTAGGTAGGTACCACCACAGGGCCAGTTATTCTGCTGTGAAGCAGTAGTGTGCAAACATTACTGTGTTTCGGTTTGAAGGGCACTTTGAGCTAGCGTAATCACTGGGCATTTGGGACTTAAGAACTGATGTCACAGGGTGACGGGCGCAGTGTAGTGTCACACAGAAATGTTCTGGATGACACAGCATTTGTTGTGGGCGGACGTTGCACTTACCATCCGGTGAACGTTTTCCTCGTTTCGTCACTTTATACAAAAAAAATTGTCTGCTGTCCAGTGACTAGTGTACAAATATTACTGTGTTTCGTTCTGAAGAGCTCTGTGAGCTACTGTTATTGCTGGGCATATGAGACCCAAGAACTGATGGGCGCAGTGTGGTGCCACACAGATGTTGAGATGTTCTGGGTGACACGGCATTTGATATGGGCAGACACTACAAGGTCAACAATTTGCTCATTTCGTTACTTTCATAAATATAAATAAATATGTATCAATAAAAAATTACGTCATAGTTCTGTAATATGTTCCTAGAATTTTGATAGCGCCTGGGCTTCGGAACCATGAGTCATTCGTTGTTCTGTACATTTGTTGTACTTGAGTAAAACATAACCAAAATTAAATTGTAATTTTATCATCATCATTATTTCAACTTATCACCAGTTATCACTGCTGAACACAAGCCTCCCCTCTAGACTGCCACAAAAGTTTGTAGCTCTCACCATTCGCATGTGTAAAAAATATGCAGTTAAGGTTAATAAGTTCGGATAAATATTCGATAAGAAAGGTATGCTTGTTTTACGTTGATGACAAATGAACGAAATCTTAATTACAAATTTCAATAGATTATTAAAACATAAAATCGTTTAGAAACGTACTCAGTACAGACTTTTTTAAAGAGTAATGCTTTAATATGAAATTATCAGTCTTGAGTGCTTAATATAGTACAATATGAATAAAATTATATCGCCGTGTGGTGGCGGCTTAAGAGAATCTACCACCCCATCTCATCCCGTGAGTGACGTAAAGGTCGAAAGTGAGAAATTAAAAACCAGGAGATAGGCAGCAGCATCTTCCTGGAGCGTTTGAATAAATAACCCGCAGTACAATGAAAAAACCTCCATAAAAATGAGAGCTACAAACTTTTTTAAAAATCTATGGGAAAGCGTATGTTCAGCAGTGGGATACTCAAAGGCTGTAAATATGGTGATGGAGATGATGATGGTGATGGTGGTGAATTATATACCTAATGGTAAGAGTATGCCTATCCTGGAATCCAACCAGGTAGGTATCACCGCAGTGCCTGTTCTTCTACAATCAAGCAGTAGTATGCAATAGTTTCTGCGTATCTGTCTGAAAGGCACTGAAACTTTAAAGCTGGCTAACTAGTGTTGTGACTGGTATATGAGACTTAAGTAATGTCTCAGGTGCTCGTTACGAGCACAGTGTGGTGCCACACAAATGTTCTGGGTGGTACAGACATTGTACTCATCAGGTGAACGATAAGTCCATCTCATCACTTTCATAAATAAAAACACTAATGTGCAGCATAAGTGTGCAGTAAAAAGGGAGTCAAATCATCTCATTGGTATAAATATCCGATGATAAACGAGCTACAAACAACGTTATTAGGCTTTCATATTTCATCACGTTGAAAACATATTTCAGAAGAGCAAGATTAATACCGTTCAGGTGAAACGAAGACGCAGCGACAAGATATAAGACACGGTTTGAGTTATAAGCGTCATTTGTAATAAGCACGGATGTATTTTTTTTTTGCTCGCTGAAGTTGCAAGCATAGAAGATGTACTTTATTTCATTGTACTGATTGCCTTTGTTTTTGCTTTGACGAGTTTCTCGGTTTATTACTTTAATTTGAATGTTGTGTCTGTCAATACTAACCTTCGTCTGGATACTTGAGCATCATCATCATTTCAGCCTATAACTGATGATGTTCTCCTAGTCGATTTCGACCACGGCGACAACTTCCGAATACTGTCGAGAGCCATCAACTGCGCAGGAGATATTACCACAAGTGTACGCGCAAACACAGAGGCACTCTCTCGTCCCAACCTACCCGCGCCCGATGTAACGCTGATGCGATAAGATCGGAGGTAGGCAAGGATGCAGTGTCAGAAACACGGTGACAATCACAACACAACCAGACCCGAAAACCAACAATTTGTGTTTTAGCACAAATGTTTGCTCCGGCTGGGATTCGAGCCCAGGACCTGCGGCTTAGAAGTCAGGTATTCTGACCACTAGAACACATGGTCGTCCATCACTAGTCCACTGCTCAACATATGCCTCCCTTATAGATCGCCACAAAAATTAGTAGGTCACATTTTGAAGGCATTTTGCCGTAGTTGCCACGCTTGGCAGGCGGGTTGGCAACAGCAAAGTTCATTCAAATCAGCAACTACTTAGCTAGCCTATATTTGTGAGGCACACAGATAGATGTGCACCCACGATACAGAAGCGATCCTAGTATTGGAAGAGAGTTATTGGCCTATGCAGGAATCCGTCTAGGTAGGTACCACCCCAGGTGCCAGTTATTCTGCCGTGAAGCAGTAGTGTGCAAACATTGCTGTTTCGGTCTGAAGGGCACTGTGATCTAACGTAATCACTGGGCATATGAGACTTAAGAACTCATGTCTCAGGGCCGTGTGGCGGCGGCTCATTAAAAGAATACTACCACTCCATCTCATCCAATGGATCTCGTAAAAGGCGAGTAAGGAATTAAACTGCACTGTGCACCCAACAGCGCATGGTGGCGATGGGCTCACCACCTATCACACCAAGTGCATTATATTGTTTTGGTGAAACGTGGATTGTGGCAGTCATCACTTTTGCAGTGAGTGCCCAGTCTCTGACTACCCCTTATGGGATGCAGTCGTGATCTTATGTATTTATTTATGTATGCATGTCTCAGGGTGACGGGCGCAGTGTGCTGTCAGACAGAAATGTTCTGGGTGAAATAACATTTGTTATGGGTAGACGTTGCACTTTGCATCAAGTGGACGTTTTGCTCGTTTCGCTCACTCTATCCAATAAAGAAAAAAAAAACACAAAAACAGAACATTTATCATCACTTTAAAATGAAATACGGAAATTAAACTTTATGCCTGACAACGATCAACGAACCGTGCAATTTACAGAACAGACATCAGAGGAAATTAACTTACTGCTTGTATAACATGTGTTCGATAGGTTTCCAATAGAGTAGGATAAAATCTACATATTTTCTGTCGTCGTCGTAAGAGGCGACTAAGTTATTGAACGGACAGTTTCCGTGCAGAATAACACCGTAATATGCAATGCTGTCTCTATACTCCTCGTGGGAACGCAGTGGGGAGTAAGGATTTTTGGACTGGTACCAAAATGGCGTGAGCCGTGGTGGCTCAGGGGCAAGAAGTCACGATCCAGGCTACACTGTACACACAGTCAATAGCTTTAATATAACACGCACTACGACGCGCCACCGCCGTAGAGAGCGGCGCGCAATAGTCAATAATCACACCGCGTACACACGATTCACCCGTGTTCCAGGGCGGTTCTCACCGCCCAGAGTTACCGACACACAAGTCGACAGTCCGAATGGACGCGCGCAGCCTCCCTCGGACGGTCATTAGACGACTTAAAATATTTAAGATTTTCGAAATCGCGAAAGCACGCAGCGAACGCGACACAGTCGGAACTTCGAGGTTTTTGTAGGAGTTTTTATTTATTTATTTATGTTTGGGTCAAACAAAACTTGGCACGCGGGCCCCTGGCCCGCGAGCACAGTATCCGATGAAGCTGTAAAAGCCGAGAAGGCTAACAGCATTTACATCACCGAAAATATATATCAGGGGCAAGGCGCTCGCTTTAAATTTCATAGTACGCGAGTGGCCTGGGTTCGATTCCCGGTGCCGGCACCACTAAAATTGTTAATTGCAATTTTAAGTGCTGAATTACCACGTGCTCGGCGGTGAAGGAAAACATCGTGCGGAAACCTGCATGTCTGAGAAATAAAAAAATATATTTCGAAGACTTGTGCAGTCCGCCAACCCGCATTGGAGCAGCATGGCGGATTCTTCCTAGCTCCAAAACCCTCTCAGAAATGAGAGGAGGCCTGTGCTCAGCAGTGGGACATTTATAGGCTGAAACTTTACTTTTTACTTTTTACCAAAATGGCGGCGACGTGGTTTGGCACCCGTCACGCCACGTTTCCCGCGAGGACGAAAAGAGGGTTACGTTAGTAACCCACTTACATGGAACCCTTATACCTTATACCCCTTATATGGAAAATGGCGTGACTGTAGTTATGTATGTGTGGTAAATCACACACTACTCGTACACAGCGGTGGTAGAGAATGTAATTTTAAAGTAATATTATAAAAAAAGGCTTTCGTCATCATCATTTCAGCCCACCACTAGTTCACTAATTAATATAGGCCTCCCACTTAGATTGCCACAAACGGGGGATTTGACTATAGTTGCAGAATATGGGCAGCAGCTCTTCCTGGAGCATCTGAATTAATAACTGGGGTTAAATAACTAACCCGCTTGCTAGCTACAACCTTTTGTGGTAATCTATGGGGCAGGCCTATGTTCAGCAAATGACTAGTGATAGGCTGAAATGATAATTACATTTAAAATGTTGTAGGAATTCTTAGAATTGGTGACGACCCTGTAGTAACAAGACATTTTCTAAGTGAAAGAACTGTCTGTGGCTTCCGTAACAAAAAGACAATAGAGATTTGAACGGGGGTAAACATTTCTATTGTCTATTTTCTAACTGATGCTTTCACCGAGGTCGATCTTTATATTTTATTTGAACGAACAAACCGTTGTAAAATGGATGTTAGCTTTCCTAGTTCGCTTTAACTTGTTATTGTTATTTCTGTCTTGAAATAGAATTCTAAAGACTCGCACAATTGTACAGCCAAGTTTTTCTTTTCAGAAACGTTTACCGATAATGTCGAATTTCTTTCTAATTTACCTTCGAAATCTGCTGAATAACAATCAGAAGTTGTCGTGTGGTGGCGGCTCGTTAAAAGAATACTACCACTCCATCTCATCCAATGGATCTCGTAAAAGGCGAGTAAGGAATTAAACTGCACTGTGCACCCAGCAGCGCGTCGTGGCGATGGGCTCACCACCTATCACACCAAGTGCATTATATTGTTTTGGTGAAACGTGGATTGTGGCAGTCATCTGTTTTTGCAGTGAGTGCCCAGTCTCTGACTACCCCTTATGGGATACAGTCGTGATCTTATGTCATCTGCCTAGTACATAATATTAAGTTGTCATCTGCATTGTACAATATCACAATCAGAAGTTGTCATCTGCATAGTACATAATTTACTAGTGGTAGGATTCCTATGCAGGAATCCGTCTGGGTAGGTACCACCCCAGGGCCAGTTATTCTGCCGTGAAATAGTGGTGTGAAAAAAACGTTACTGTGTTTCGGTTTGAAGGGCGGTAAGAGGTAGTGTAAGTGTAAGCACTGGGCATATGAGACTTAAGAACTGATGTTTCAGGGTGACGGGCGCTGTGTGGTATCACACAGAAATATTCTGGGAGATACAGCATTTGTTATGGGCAGACATTGCACTTACCACTAGGTGAGCATTTAGCTCGTATGGTCACTTAGTGAAATGAGAAAAAAAATACGATGGTCAGCACGTGACTACGCCGCAAATCTTACGATTGAATAGTGGTAGAATTCCTATAAAAGTAAAGTAAAGTTTCAGCCTATAAATGTCCCACTACTGAGCACAGGCCTCCTCTCATTTCTGAAAGGGTTTTGGAGCTAGGAAGAATCCGCCACGCTGCTCCGATGCGGGTTGGCGGACTTCACATGTCTTCGAAATATTTTTTATTCCTCAGACATGCAGGTTTCCTCACGATGTTTTCCTTCACCGCGAACACGTGGTAAATCAGCACTTAAAATTGCAATTAACAATCTTAGTGGTGCCGGCACCGGGAATCGAACCCAGGTCACTCGCGTACTATGAAATTTAAAGCGAGCGCCTAGCCCCTGAGCTACCACGGAATTCCTATGCAGTAATGTATCTAGGTAGGTACCACCCCAGGGCCAATTTTCTAGAAGCCAATATACCGATTGAATGCTATGTAAAATAATAAATGGTAGTGCATTGTAACAACGAATTGAAAAATTATGTTTTGCTCTTTGTACTTATACCGCGAAAGCGATAATGAGGAAGAACTCTGGCCGTAAAGTAGGATTAAAAAAAAATTAAGCATTGTAGGTAATTTAAAAATGTTTCGTCTACATCTATAAGAATGTTTAGTTGATTAAAAGGGATGAGTAGTTTTGCGGGGAGTCGATGGATGCAGGTGGCTCAGGTGCGAGTTTAGTAGCAAGCTCTGTGAAATGCCTTACTGTGAAATGCCCTTAATCTCTGAACACTTCAGAGAATTATCACGGCGGTTTTTCGAAAAAGTCGCGGTTCATTCAAACCCGCTGGTGGTTAAAGCAGCAAATTACCGACCAAACAGAAACGCGACCGAACGCAAACGTCGCCCGCGAAACGTGCTAGATGACACGGACGTCTCAGCTCTTCCTGACCACGATACGGTCAGTCACGATCCAGGCCACACTGTACACACAGTCAATAGCTTTAATATAACACGCACCACGACGCGCGACCGCCGTAGAGGGCGACGCGCAATAGTCAATAACTACACCGCGTACACACGATTCACCCGTGTTCCAGGGCGGTTCTCACCGCTCAGAGTTACCGACACACAGGTCGACAGTCCGAATGGATGCCCGCAGCCTCCCTCGGACGGTCATTAGACGACTTAAAATATTTAAGATATACGAAATCGCGAAAGCACGCAGCGAACGCGACACAGTCCGAATTTCGTTTTTGTAGGAGTTTATTTATTTATTTATGTTTAGGTCAAACAAAACCTGGCACGCGGGCCCCTGGCCCGCGAGCACAGCATCCGATCAAGCTGTAAAAGCCGAGAAGGCATCACCGAAAATGAGTGGAAGCTATGGGGGAGTCCTATATTCAGCAATAGATATGTAATCTTGAGACATAACTTCTTAAGTCTCATATGTCCAATAATTAACTAGCTCTCAGTGCCATTCGGACTAAAACAGAAGTGTTTAGACACTACTGCTTCACGGCAGAATAACTGGCCCTGCGGTAGTGCCTAGACGGATTCCTGCATAGGATTCCTACCACCAGTGGTTATTAAATAATAAATTATTAATAACTCTAAAACTAATTTTGTTTTACTGAATTGAAATGTTATAAACACAAATATGTTGTATTCAGTAGACCATCAGTAGTCGGTAAAAAAAATCTTAATAAGTACATACTTTGTGGTGTGGTGGCGGCTGAAGTGAATCTATAGCCCCATCTCATCCCATAGGTCAAAAGTTGACAGAGGGGAAATTAAAACCACAAGATGGACAGCAGCATCTTTCTGAAACATCTGTATAAATAAACTGCGGTTGCCCCGCCTGCCAAGCGTGGCCAAATCTACCCAAAATTAGTGCTCAAACTTACATTTTTTTGTAGCAATCTATGGGGGAAGCCTATGTTCAGCAGTGGACTAGTGATTGTCTGAATCGATGAAAGTGTAACAGCATGCCAATCTTTAAATAAATATTGTTTATTGTTAAGTATCATTTATACTATTCTGTTCTAGAACTTCTCAATTCACTTACGAAGGTTTGCCTGGAACGTATTTAGTTTTACATATTTAGTTTCCATAATATTGTATTTTTTTTCTTTAATGTGTGCAATAAAGAGTATAAAAAAAAAGTATCTTATCAGCATATGAGTGCAATTCCTCGCATATAGTAGGTTTCACATATTTTGTGTTTCTTGATCATACTTGTGTGGGTTGTTCTTTAAAAAATTTACGTTTGTTCTTTATTACATTTACGTTGTTGTTATTTGTATTTATACGTGTATGCCGGGGCGCGTGGGAAATTCGAGTAATGCAGTTTCCGTACCATACGATGCTCAGTTTATTAGAAATAAAAATCTTAGAGCAATACATTTTGTGAAGCAATTAGATAATGCTAACTGATGCTGATCGAACTGTTATTATCTATACAAATAAATAAAATTGAAGTGTCTGTTTGTAAACAAAATAACAGCTTTTTATTTAATTCTTAGAAAGATTTTTTTTTAATTTTTGTCTCTGTTTGTTCCGGCTAATTTTCGAAACGGCGGGACCGACTTTGACAAGACTTTCACTAACAGATAGCTGATATTATCGCGGATAAGTTAGGCTACTTTAAATTTAGAGAAATAATAAGGGTAGCGTATAAAAATGAAAACCACAAAATCAGATTCAAATAGGGTCGTCGTCGTTTCAGCCTATCACAAGCTAATCCTACCACTGCTGAATATAGGCCACCCTCACAAAAGTTTGTAGCTTTCATATTGGAGGGATTTTGCCATAGTTGCCATACTTGGCAGGCGGGTTGTCAGCCGCAGTTTATTTATTCAGATGTTCCAGGAAGATTCTGCTGCCCATCTTTTGGTTATAATTTCCCTCTGTCGACTTTTACGACACCCACTGGATGGAATGGGGTGGTAGATTCTCTTAGGCCGCTCCACACGGCAACAAATATACATACAAATAGGGAAGTATATATGTATATCTTCGATCCCCGATTGGTTTTTATTCGCGTGTGAAACCGCATAGAAATCCTACCAACGGATTTTGAGATGACAAAACATCTATCCGCCGTGTGGTGGTGGCTCGTTAAAAGAATACTACGACTCCATCTCATCCAATGGATCTCGTAAAAGGCGAGTAAGGAATTAAACTGCACTGTGCACCCAACAGCGCATGGTGACGATGGGCTCACCACCTATCACACCAAGTGCATTATATTGTTTTGGTGAAACGTGGATTGTGGCAGTCATCTGTTTTTGCAGTGAGTGCCCAGTCTCTGACTACCCCTTATGGGATACAGTCGTGATCTTATGTATGTATGTATGTATGTGAAACCGCGGGGCACAGCTAGTCTGTATATAATATAGAAAATTAATTATTCAACCATTCATCCAACTGCGATGAATCTTTGGTGGTTTCTATGCGCACGTCAGCTAATATCTGGGAATTAGGTAGGAAACCGTCGACGAGAATACCACCGCAGTGCCAGTTATTCTGTGCATAAGTGTGCTGTGCTTCGGCCGCGTGGACTAGTGGTTAGGTTAGTTAGGTTACCCGACTTGTACGTCGCGTTTCCTGGGTTCGAATCGCAGCCGAAGCCGACATTGGTGCGAAACACAAATTGTTGGTTTCCGTTCCTGGTTGTGTTGTGAATGTTAAATACATGTCTGTAAGACGCACCCACGATACAGGATAAATGCTTCTGTGGGTGATGGTTTTTTTTTTTTAAAAATAACACTTTTACCTTGTGTAATCATGTAAGCTGTTAGCGTGAGACTTAATTGCTTAGTGTTGAAAGGGACGAGACGAGGAAACCGTTCACCTTATGGGAAGTGCAATGTCCGCCCATAGCAATACTGTGTCACATAGAATATTTCTGTGTTCCACCACACTGCGCCCGTCACCCTGAGACAGCAGTTCTTAAGTCTCATATGCCCAGTGATTACGCTAGCTCTCATTGCCCTTCAAACCGAAACACAGTAATGTCTGCACAGTACTGCTTAGCGACAGAATAACTGAACAAATACTGGGCAGGCTGAAACAAATAATAAAAAACCAATAAATACTATTCAGATAGTTTATTTCTTTTTGGACCAGGTTAAAGATTAGGTCCGGGAAAAAGTCTTTTCGCATATAGTATGTATAAACTTGTAATAAAATCTCTTTGGCTGTACTATTTATATCTGGCTGGTATTGATGACATTAAAAAGGTTCTATACTGGCAGCCTCGTCGCCTCTTACGACACCTCGGTGGGAAAGAGATATGCGCTATTCTACTCTGCCTGACACCTATCGGATAAGAAAAGTGTGTCAGTTACTAGAATTTTTAATATCGTTAAATATAGCATCTATAATAGTAGTAGGATTCCTTTGCAGAAATCCGTCTAGGCAGGTACCACCCCAGGGCCAGTTATTCTGCCGTGAAGTAGTAATGTGCAAACATTACTGTTACGGTTTGATGGGCACTGAGAGCTAGCGTAATCACTGGGCATTTGAGACTAAAGAACTGATGTCTCAGGGTGACGGGCGCTGTGTAGTGCCACACAGAAATGTTCTGGGTAACATAGCATTTGTTATGGTTAGACGTTGCACTTTACATCAGGTTAACGTTTTGCTCGTTTCGTCACTCTATCCAATAAAAAATGTATTGATATAATAATAGCCGTGTGGTGGCGGCTCGTTAAAAGAATACTACCACACCATCTCGTCCAATGGATCTCGTAAAAGGCGAGTAAGGAATTAAACTGCACTGTGCACCCAACAGCGCAAGGTGGCGATGGGCTCACCACCTATCACACCAAGTGCATTACATTGTTTTGGTGAAACGTGGATTGTGGCAGTCATCTGTTTTTGCAGTGAGTGCCCAGTCTCTGACTACCCCTTATGGGATACAGTCGTGATCTTATGTATGTATGTTTCTAAAGTTCTGGTTTATTTTAATCGTTGATTAAAAAAAAAATATTGTAAACTAGACAAATGTCTATTCCGTAGTACTTTATCAAGAAGGAAAAACTCACAAATCACAACCCCTCTTAAGTTTCCTCAGAGCGAAACAACGTACTTTAGTGTTGCATAAACATGTTTTTTTTTCACAATAAATCTCAAACGCACTTGTTGATTTCAATGATAAAACTCTTTGTAAAAAATCTTGAATTTTTATAAGAACATCTTGTGTATATAATTATATATTTTTATTGGATAAAGTGACAATACTAGCAAAACGTTCACCTGCTGCAACGTCTGCCCATAACAAATGCTGTGTCACCCAGAACATGTCTGTGTTTTTTTTTTATTGGATAAAGTGATGAAACTAGCAAAACGTTCACCTGATGGTAAGTGCAACGTCTGCCCATAACAAATGCAATATTACCCAGGAAATTTCTGTGTAACACCACACTGTGCCCATCACCCTGAGACATAAGGTCTTAAGTCTCATATGCCCAGTGATTACGCTAGCTCACAGTGCCCTTCAAACCGAAACACAGTAATGTACCTACCTAGACGGATTCCTGCATAGGAATCCTACCACCAGTAGTGTGACACCACACGGCGGCGTCACCCAGAGATATCAGTTCTTAAGTTTCTTATGCCCAGTGATTAAGCTAGCTCGCAGTGCCCTTCAAACTGAAAAACAGTAATGTTTGCACACTACTGTTTCACAGCAGAATGACTGGCCCTGAGGTGGTACCTACCTAGAGATGCTGCGTATACCTAACTGCCTACCACCAGTAAAATAAATTTCGTTTGACAAATTGACGGAGAAGAAACAGGCGAAATAATCTCCTTTAAGCCAAACATTACAAAAAATCGTGGTTCAGTAAATAACAATTTCAATTATATTATAATTTCACTCATAATAGTCACAAAGCAACAGTGTCTGTTGAAGAATGTCATTACAGTGAGAATTTAGCCGATGTACGATTAAGAAATTAACCGATGGGCACAGTAGAATAGAACCTATCTCTTTCCTACCGAGGGTTAGTAAGAGGCGACTAAGGTATTGTACAGACAGCTTTTATACGTGCAGATTAATACCATAATATGCAATGCTGACATGCTATACTGCTCGTGGAAATCGGAGACTCAGAATTTTTGTTTAGTCGTGCCAAAATGGCGGCGATGTGGTTCACATCAAAAAATATAAGGTATTTCAATTATATAAGATTAATAAAAATATATCAATTATATTCACATAATGATTACTTATATTTACGCGAACACTACACATTTATATTCACTCGCAGATTATATTCTCGCAAAGCATTATTATATTAAACGTAGGAAGACAAACAAAGACAGTATGCTTGTGTATAATTAAAAAGTAACAGCTTATAAATATCCCACTGCTTAGCACAAGTGGTGGAATGCCAACCATCAAGGTGATTTGGACGAAATTTAGTGTTTTGCCGCGATGTACGATGGTGAAACTCAGCGGCTGGTATGGTTCCGAACAATTTAATTTAATTATATAATATAATAATATTAATTTATATAGTGCTACAGATTCTAAGTAATAGAATTGAATGCTCTTACATAATCTGCTTAATAACTAATGTTCTCGTGTACCTACGTTGCTTTGGAAATTGGCCAAACTGCACCCAAAGCTTTTATGAAACTAAATTAAATTGTTTGTGTTTCCAATATCATAAAATTAGACATGCATAGAGTCACGCCTCTTTCACATTGGGGTAGGCAGAGAACACATCTTTATACTACGATCCTGACGCAGATTTTTCGCTTATTCTACTCTCATTAGCGTTTTCAAACAAGCTCGTCGGTTGCGGGTAATTTTGACGTGGAATTTCCTTAAATCGACTTCGATTTGAACGTGATACGTTCGCCTACATCGATCCTTTATCGGCTTGCTGATTAAAATTAAACGTCGTTCAAACCCGTATATTCAATAAACTCGGACTGTCCTAATTGCCTCCGAAATGTATTTAATCATCGTCATCGTCATCGTTTAAGCCTCTCACAAGTCCAATGCTGAACGTAGGCCTTCCCCATAGTTAGCCAAAAAAGTTTGTAGCTCTCAGTTTGCAGGGATTTTGCCATAGTTGCCACGCTTGACAGGCTGGTTGGCAACCGAAGTTTAATTATTCAGATGTTCCAGGAAGATGCTGCTGCCTATCTCTTGATTTTTATTTTCCCTCTGTCGACTTTCACGACACCCACGGGATAAGATGGGGTGGTGGCGGTAATTTATGAACCTATTTATATTATTTTATTTTTTGGATTAATTGTGTAAGCATTTATAAAATTTATTAGACTAGTGCATATTACATAGGTGCTTAAGATAATCTACCACCCCATCTCATCCCGTGGGTGTCGTAAAAGTCGACAGAGGGAAAATGAAAACCAGAAGATGGGCAGCAGCGTCTTCCTGGAACATCATAATAAATAAACTGCGGTTGCCAACCCGCCTGCCAAGCGTGGCAACTATGGCTAAATTCCCCCCAAAATGAGAGCTACAAACTTTTGTAGCATTCTTTGAGGAGGCCTATGTTCAGCAGTGGACTAGTAATAGGCTGGAATGATGATGATGATGATGACTTATCCATTTTGTTATACCAGAGCCATTTTGTTGTTTAGCCGATAGGTGTTCGGCAGAGTAGAATAGCACCTACTTCTTTCCTACCGAGGTGCTGTCACTATACTGCACGTGGGAACGCATTGGCGAGTAAGAATTTTTTGATTCCTACCAAAATGGCTACGACCTGGTTCGCCCCTGTTACGTCTCGTTTACCACGGGGGTGAAAAGTGGGATACGTGTGTGGTCATTGCTTTCCCTTTATATGGAAAAAGACGTGACTGTATGTACTTCAAATCAACAACGTAATGCCTTAAATTAAGAAAATTGAGGATTTTTCTTTTTGGTGGAAGTATTTCTATGCAGGAATCCGTCTATACCACTACAGTGCCAGTTAATCTGCTGTCAAGTACTATTATGTAAATATTACTGTGATTTGGTCTGAAGGGCACTGAGACCTAGCGTAACCAATGGGCATATGAGACTTAAGAACTGATGTCTCAGGATGAAGGGCGCAGTGTGGTGTCTCTCAGAATACTTAAAATTAGGTTGTTGTTTGTCTTGTTACTTTTTTTATTAAAGAAAAGCAAACATTTATTGACGAAATATTAAATTTAACTAAATAATTAAACTCTCAAAATAACTTAAGCCTTTTTCGCAAGTATTGCACATATAATTTACATCCATTGAACCGCTCCTGCCGTGTGGTGGCGGCTCGTTAAAAGAATACTGCCATTCCATCTCATCCAATGGATCTCGTAAAAGGCGAGTAAGGAATTAAACTGCACTGTGCACCCAACAGCGCATGGTGGCGATGGGCTCACCACCTATCATACCAAGTGCATTATATTGTTATGGTGAAACGTGGATTGTGGCAGTCATCTGTTTTTGCAATGAGTGCCCAGTCTCTGACTACCCCTAACGGGATACAGTCGTGATCTTATGTATGCATATGTATGAACCGCTCCTAATGAATTGAATGAGTAGGTATATGAAAATGAGTTTGCAGCTCTCATATTGGAGGGATTTTGCCGTAGTTGCCACGCTTGGCGGGCGGGTTGGCAACCGCAGTTTATTTATTCAGATGTTCCAGGAAGATGCTGCTGCCCATCTCCTGGTTTTAATTTCCCCCTGTCGACTTTTACGACACCCACGGGATGGGATGGGGTGGTAGATTCTCTTAGGCCGTTATCACACGGCGAAGAAGAGAAGCAACTGTATTGCTTAGATATTAAAAGTCAGTATTCGTCAAATCAGCCAATTGTAAAAGGGATTCAATGACGTTAAATTTTATAGATAGGTTTTTACAATGTTCTAGTCTTTTCATCTACAGGGTTATACGCGGGGTTCTGTGAAAATAAAAACGTAATCTTTTTAAATCCGTTCGATAGAAAAAAAAATCCAAAAGTACTTCTATTTTTTGGAAATTTTGCTGTATCTTTGAAACAAGCTATTGATGAATTTTTAATTTTTTACCTTAATGCAATTTCGAAATGTTTACGGATCTGAAGGAAACAATTTTTGTAGCTTGAAAATTTTAATATAATACAAAATAAATACTAATAGCGTAAAAATAAAATAAAACAATTGTATTAACAAACATTCCCGTTTTAACCCTCTTTCAAACACAAACTTCCCGAAATGGGTGTTTTTAGGGCCATCAAATTAAACCAATTTGTTGTAACAAATGAAAACTTAGCATACGCTTACTTTTTTAAATTAGTTTCGTTTTTAACGTATCAGCAGTAGGTTGAATTCAACGACAATATTCATTTTTTTAACGTATCAGCAGTAGGTTGAATTCAACGACAATATTCATTTTTTTAACGTATCAGCAGTAGGTTGAATTCAACGACAATATTCATTTTTTTAACGTATCAGCAGTAGGTTGAATTCAACGACAATATTCATTTTTTTAACGTATCAGCAGTAGGTTGAATTCAACGACAATATTCATTTTTTTAACGTATCAGCAGTAGGTTGAATTCAACGACAATATTCATTTTTTTAACGTATCAGCAGTAGGTTGAATTCAACGACAATATTCATTTTTTTCATAGTTTAGCAATGCAGGCATTGCCTTAAATGCCATCGTTAATAGAATCAGGCGTTACTTTGCGGAAATCCATTACAATGAAGGAAAGTAAGTTACTTTGCTAAGATCCGCATTCATTAAATGCCATCACCGATCTTAGTATTGTGGTTGTGGCACATTGGAGATGACGACCTCGTGGTTTCGTAGTCCAAATACCTGACTGCTACGCCACGGATCCTTGATTCGAATCATACAGTCAGCATTTCTACTAATACACATATTATTGATTTTCAGGTCTTGTTGTATTGTGATAAGCCGTGTGGTGGCTGCTCGTTAAAAGAATACTACCACTCCATCTCATCCAATGGATCTCGTAAAAGGCGAGTAAGGAATTAAACTGCACCCAACAGCGCATGATGGCGATGGGCTCACCACCTATCACACCAAGTGCATTATATTGTTTTGATGAAACGTGGGTTGTAGCAGTCATCTGTTTTTGCAGTGAGTGCCCAGTCTCTGACTTCCCCTTATGGGATACAGTCGTGATCTTATGTATGTATGTATGTAAACGTGAATCAAAAGGGTTTTGTGTTTTTCTTAACTGAACAGTATCGTAAAAAGATTTCTCTAATACAAATACAGTTATGAATAGAGTTTAAAAATCAGTATTTTAAAGTAGTTAAAATTCCGTATTTTCGATTAAGTTTATTTTCAGAAACCAAGCAATTTCTTTTTTTTATTTTTATTTAAATGATTTCTTATATTTTTACGCGAACACAACACATTTAAATGAAACTTATTTCACGGATTTTATTGCCTTTCATTTTACTATTTATATCCCGACGTTCCGAGTGCTTTACAGCACCCATGGTCACGGGAGGGCTGAGGTGACAGATTTCCCGATATTATTGTTAAAAAGTAAAAGTAAAGTTTCAGCCTATAAATGTCCCACTACTGAGCACAGGCCTCCTCTCATTTCTGAGAGGGTTTTGGAGCTAGGAAGAATTCGTCACGCTGCTCCAATGCGGGTTGGCGGACTTCACATGTCTTTGAAATATTTTTTTAATTTCTCAGACATGCAGGTTTCCTCACGATGTTTTCCTTCACCGTCGAGCACGTGGTAAGTCAGCACTTAAAATTGAAATTAACAATTTTAGTGGTGCCGGCACCGGGAATCGAACCCAGGTCACTCGCGTACTATGAAATGAAAAGCGAGCGCCTCGCCCCTGAGCTACCACGGCTCTTATTATTGTTGTTAATCCGGGGTTAATTATTATTTTAGCATATTTATCAGTTTAATTATTATTTTTGGTCCGATCTACGCAAAATGAGCTGTTCTGCTATTATAAGGGTTAATTTACCACGTACTTAGCGGTGAAGGAAAACATCGAAACCTGCATTTCTTAGAAATAAAAATACTTCGAGGACATGTGAAGTCCGCCAACCCCCACTGGAGCAGCTCTTCCTAGCTCCAAAGCTCTGTTAAAAAATGAGTGAAGGCCTGAGTCAGCAAGCAAGTCAGCAAGGACAGTTATAGGCTGTTACTTTTTTTTGGTGGTAGGATTACTATGGACAAATCCATCAAGGCTTCTACCACCGCGAGCAGCAGTTAGTGCTGATTTACTACACGCTCATCGGTGAAGAAAAGCAAAGTGAGGAAACCTGCGTGTTTAAGAAATAAAAATATTTCACCGCACCGACCCGCATTGGAGGAGCGTGACGGACTCTTTCCGGCTACAAAACCCTCTCAGGAATGTGTGGAGTTTTTTGCTCAGCAATGGAACTGTGGGCTGTTATTATGCTATATATATATACTTCTGCCGTGTGGTAGCGGCTTAAGAGAATCTACCACCCCATCTCATCCCGTGGGTGTCGTAAAAGTCGACAGAGGGAAAATGAAAACCAGGAGATGGGCAGCAGCATCTTGCTGGAACATCTGAATAAATAAACTGCGGTTGCCAACCCGTCTGCCAAGCGTGGCGACTATGGCAAATCCCCCCAAAACGAGAGCTACAAACTTTTGTGGCAATCTATGGGGGAGGCCAATGTTCAGCAGTGGACTATTGATAGGCTGAAACGACGACGACGACGATATACTTCTACTAGTAGTAAGACTCTTATTCAGGAATCCGTAGTGCCAGTTATTCTGCCTTCAAGCCGTTGTGAGCAAACGTTACTGTGACTTTTCGGTCTGAAGGGCGCTGATAGGTAGTTCAAATACCGGGCGTATGAAATTTAAGAACTATTATGTCAGGGTGGCGAGGGCAGTGCGGTGCCAGAATATACTGGGCAACGCAGCATTTGTTATGGGAAGAGGTTGCACTTACCATTAGGTAATCGATTTGCACGTCGCGTCACTTCCTTACATTTTTTTTTCTTAATTGTATAATTCAAAATATAATATTTTACATAACCTTTTTAATAGTCTTGCTGGAGAAAGGCGTCTCCCAAGCAGGAGGCTACCTACTTGAGCAGATTAGCGATCGTAGTAATAGACGACCGGCGCCTAGTACGGTGGCTTTGACAGCTTCGCCGGGAGAGACTCACGAGCAGAGGGACCGCGAGTCAGTAATACAACGTCGCTGCTGACGAAAGTCGGTGCTACTGACCACTGCTCCGCTGTACTCCGACCCCTTAAAACGAATATAATAGTATTCGACTAAAAGGGGGACCGTGCTCCTTGTAAACGATCTGCGTATTTTCAGTCGGAATTCATCGAGGTGGTCATTCTGCCAATTTTCGGGAGATGTAGTTTGTTTCATGTGCCCTATCATTTTACTAATTATGGTCAAAATTCTGTTCTTACTCGATTACCTAACACCTATAACAAACTTTTTAATGCCGTGGATATATTCTTTGTCCGAAAGATCACCTTTAAACCTTTAATAAGGAAGTAATTTTCTTTTTAATTAGCGGAGGATAAGATAAGATTACTGGAAAGCTAAGTCGCTTGAGCAAAAATATATTTTTTTTATTGCTATTATTTAAAATGTTACAGTTTCTCTTCATTTATTTGATTTATCGGCGTTCTCTTGTAGCTATATAGTTAATGTTGATGGAGAAATCTGTTAATGGCAATGTTGTATTACTAAGCATCTTGGACTAAGACAAAATAGTAAGCTGATGTGTTATACTCACGGTAGTATTTTCTTAATCAATCAATCTATCATTTATTTGCAAGAATGAAGGTTTTAATAACAAGGTTTTAATTTTAAAATAATATCATCCTGTACTTTCCGCCTTGTCCTGGCAACATTTCAACATAAAGAAATTAACAAAATAAATTAAAAAAGTGTCTCAAATATAAATTAAGTTACAGAGGATTATATGATATTAGGGTAGTAAAAACAAATTCAATTGTATAATGTCAAATAAAACAAAATAAATGATAACATAAATAAATTATAAGTATTCAATAAATTTCTGGCTATTTTGTTGTTAAAGCCAAAATCCAACAACAATCACTTCAACGAAAATACACATGGCAGTTCATTAAGAATAGAAAGTGCCGTACAATTTTGCGCTTTATTGTCATCAGTGGATAAAGACTTTGTGACCTTATACCGCTGCGCCTATTGAATCTAAATAATGTGCTTTTTAAGAGGAAACTTTAAAATAATAAGAACAACTATACGAGTACAATGCCGCTCCCAACTAAACGGCGAACTAGGTTGGAATGAGAGTAAAACTTTAATTCTCAGTTCCTTAGCGGTAATGTTTCCTTAGGAAAACTTGTTCTATATTTTCATCGAACATGGCTACAGGCTTTGTTTTTTTAAGCCGTATAGCAATTTTGCATCACTGTTTACATTATGAGCTTAGCTTTGTGTGGAAAATAATTAATCGCTGATATTTTTCTTGTATTATTAAAGACACTTATTTATAACCCCATACAATTCAGAGTTACTCGTACTATACATGAATTATATGGAGTCATTACTGGTGGTAGGATTAATATGCAGGAATCCGTCTAGGTAGGCACCAGGCCAGTCATTCTGTCGTGAAACAGCAGTGTGCAAACATTACTGTGTTTCGGTTTGAAGGGCACTGTGAGCTAGCGTATCAGTGGCCATATGCGACTTAAGAACTGATGTCTGTAGGTGGCTCTAGGTGACAGGCGCAGTTGTGGTGAAATATTCTGGGTGACACGGCATTTGTAATGGGCAGACGTTGCCCTTACCATAACGTGAACGGCTTGCTCGACGTTTTTGGATAAGACTAAATGAAATGCTTTGTTAATACCTCATGATTTATAACGTAACACCGATTCATAAAACTAGTAGCCGGTGATGAAATAGCGGAAGTAACTATTACCACGGGGATACCTTTATGTCAAATATTTTAGTGGTGGATTGGACACGGGATTCCAAGGAATTCGTCTAGTCTAGTATTTTAACTGGTGGTAGGATTCCTATGCATATCCGTCTAGGTAGAACTATGCAGGAATCCGTCTAGGTAGGTAGGCCAGTTATTCTGCCGTGAAACAGCAGTGTGCAAACATTACTGTATTTTGGTTTGAATGGCACTGTGAGCTAGCGTAATCACTGGGCATTTGAGACTGAAGAACTGATGTCTCAGGGTGACGGGCGCAGTGTGTTGTCACACAGAAATATTCTGGGTGACACAGCATTTGTGGTGGGCGGACGTTGCACTTTACAGCAGGTGAACGTTTTACTCGTTTCGTCACTTTATACAATAAAAAAAAATTGTGTGCTCTCCAGTGACTAGTGTACAAATATTACTGTGTTTCGTTCTGAAGAGCTCTGTGAGCTACTGTTATTGCTGGGCATATGAGACCCAAGAACTGAAGGGCGCAGTGTGGTGCCACACAGATGTTGAGATGTTCTGGGTGACACGGCATTTGATATGGGCAAACACTACAAGGTCAACAATTTGCTCATTTCGTTACTTTCATAAATATAAATAAATATGTATCAATAAAAAATTACGTCATAGTTCTGTAATATGTTCCTAGAATTTTGATAGCGTCTGGGATTCGGAACCATGAGTCATTCGTAGTTCTATACATTTGTTGTACTTGAGTAAAACATAACCAAAATTAAATTGTAATTTTATCATCATCATTATTTCAACATATCACCAGTTATCACTGCTGAACGCAGGCCTCCCCTCTAGACTGCCACAAAAGTTTGTAGCTCTCACCATTCGCATGTGTAAAAAATATGCAGTTAAGGTTAATAAGTTCGGATAAATATTCGATAAGAAAGGTATGCTTGTTTTACGTTGATGACAAATGGACGGAATCTTAATTACAAATTTCAATAGATTATTAAAGCATAAAAACGTTTAGAAACGGACTCAGTACAGACTTTTTAAAGAGTAATGTTTTAATATGAAATTATCAGTCTTGAGTGCTAATATAGTAGAATCTGAATAAAATTATACCGTGTGGTGGCGGCTTAAGAGAATCTACCACCCCATCTCATCCCGTGTGTGACGTAAAAGTCGAAAGTGAGAAAATAAAAACCTGGAGATGGGCAGCATCTTCCTGGAGCGTCTGAATAAATAACCTGCAGTTGCCAACCCGTGTGCTAAGCGTGTCCTGAAAAACCTCCATTAAAATGAGAGCTACAAACGTTTTTAGAAATCTATGGGGAAGCCTACGTTCAGCAGTGGACTAGTCAAAGGCATGAAATGATGGTGATGAAATATATACCTAATGTTAAGAGTATGCCTATCGAGGAATCCAACCAGGTAGGTATCACCGCAGTGCCTGTTCTTCTACAATCAAGCAGTAGTATGCAATCGTTTCTGCGTATCTGTCTGAAGGGCACTGAAACTTTAAAGCTGGCTAACTACTGTTGTGACTGGCATATGAGACTTAAGTAATGTCTCAGGTGCTCGTTACGAGCACAGTGTGGTGCCACACAAATGTTCTGGGTGGTACAGACATTGTACTCATCAGGTGAACGATAAGTCCATCTCATCACTTTCATAAATAAAAACACTAATGTGCAGCATAAGTGTGCAGTAAAAAGGGAGTCAAATCATCTCATTGGTATAAATATCCGATGATAAACGAGCTACAAACAACGTTATTAGGCTTTCATCTTTCATCACGTTGAAAACATATTTCAGAAGAGCAAGATTAATACCGTTCAGGTGAAACGAAGACGCAGCGACAAGATATAAGACATGGTTTGAGTTATAAGCGTCATTTGTAATAAGCGCGGATGTATTTTTTTTGCTCGCTGAAGTTGCAAGCATAGAAGATGTACTTTATTTCATTGTACTGATTGCCTTTGTTTTTGCTTTGACGAGTTTCTCGGTGTATTACTTTAATTTTAATGTTGTGTCTGTTAATACTAACCTTCGTCTGGATACTTGAGCATCATCATCATTTCAGCCTATCACTGATGATGTTCTCCTAGCCGATTTCGACCACGGCGACAACTTCCGAATACTGTCGAGAGCCATCAACTGCGCAGGAGATATTATAGTGTCACAAGTGTACGCGCAAACACAGAGGCACTCACTTCCCAACCTACCCGCGCCCGATGTAACGCTGATGCGATGAGATCGGAGGTAGGCAAGGATGCAGTGTCAGAAACACGGGGACAATCACAACACAACCAGACCCGAAAACCAACAATTTGTGTTTTAGCACAAATGTTTGCCGTGGTAGCTCAGGGGCTAGGCGCTCGCTTTAAATTTCATAGTACGCGAGTGACCTGGGTTCGATTCCCGGTGCCGGCACCACTAAAATTGTTAATTGCAATTTTAAGTGCTGATTTACCACGTGCTCGGCGGTGAAGGAAAACATCGTGAGGAAACCTGCATGTCTGATGAATAAAAAATATTTCGAAGATATGTGAAGTCTGCCAACCCGCATTGGAGCAGCGTGGCGGATTCTTCCTAGCTCCAAAACCCTCTCAGAAATGAGAGGAGGCCTGTGCTCAGTAGTGGGACATTTATAGGCTGAAACTTTACTTTTTTTTTACAAATGTTTGCTCCGGCTGGGATTCGAGCCCAGGACCTGCGGCTTAGAAGTCAGGTATTTCGACCACTAGACCACGCGGTCGTCAATCACTAGTCCACTGCTGAACATATGCCTCCCTTATAGATCGCCACAAAAGTTAGTAGGTCACATTTTGAAGGCATTTTGCCGTAGTTGCCACGCTTGGCAGGCGGGTTGGCATCAGCAAAGTTCATTCAAATCAGCAACTACTTAGCTACCTGTATTTGTGAGGCACACAGATAGATGTGCACCCACGATACAGAAGCGATCCTAGAATTGGAAGAGGGTTATTGGCCTATGCAGGAATCCGTCTAGGTAGGTACCACCCCAGTGCCAGTTATTCTGCCGTGAAGCAGTAGTGTGCAAACATTGCTGTTTCGGTCTGAAGGGCACTGTGAGCTAACGTAATCACTGGGCATATGAGACTTAATAACTCATGTCTCAGGGCCGTGTGGCGGCGGCCCATTAAAAGAACACTACCACTCCATCTCATCCAATGGATCTCGTAAAAGGCGAGTAAGGAATTAAACTGCACTGTGCACCCAACAGCGCATGGTGGCGATGTGCTCACCACCTATCACACCAAGTGCATTATATTGTTTTGGTGAAACGTGGATTGTGGCAGTCATCACTTTTGCAGTGAGTGCCCAGTCTCTGACTACCCCTTATGGGATACAGTCGTGATCTTATGTATGTACGAGTATATATGTATGTATGTCTCAGGGTGACGGGCGCGGTGTGGTGGCAGACAGTAATGTTCTGGGTGAAATAACATTTGTTATGGGTAGACGTTGCACTTTACATCAGGTGAACGTTTTGCTCGTTTCGCTCACTCTATCCAATAAAGAAAAAAAAAACACAAAAACATAACATTTATCATCACTTTAAAATGAAATACGGAAATTTAACTTTATGCCTGACAAAGATCAACGAACCGTGCAATTTACAGAACAGACATCAGAGGAAATTAACTTACTGCTTGTATAACATGTGTTCGATAGGTTTCCAAGAGAGTAGGATAAAATCTACATATTTTCTGTCGTCGTCGTAAGAGGCGACTAAGTTATTGAACGGACAGTTTCCGTGCAGAATAACACCGTAATATGCAATGCTGTCTCTATACTCCTCGTGGGAACGCAGTGGGGAGTAAGGATTTTTGGACTCGTACCAAAATGGCGTGAGCCTTGGTGGCTCAGGGGCAAGAAGTCACGATCCACACTACACTGTACACACAGTCAATAGCTTTAATATAACACGCACTACGACGCGCGACCGCCGTAGAGAACGGCGCGCAATAGTCAATAATCACACCGCGTACACACGATTCACCCGTGTTCCAGGGCGGTTCTCACCGCCCAGAGTTACCGACACACAAGTCGACAGTCCGAATGGACGCGCGCAGCCTCCCTCGGACGGTCATTAGACGACTTAAAATATTTAAGATTTTCGAAATCGCGAAAGCACGCAGCGAACGCGACACAGTCGGAACTTTGAGGTTTTTGTAGGAGTTTTTATTTATTTATTTATGTTTGGTTCAAACCAAACCTGGCACGCGGGCCTCTGGCCCGCGAGCACAGTATCCGATAAAGCTGTAAAAGCCGAGAAGGCTAACAGCATTTACATCACCGAAAATATATATCAGGGGCAAGGCGCTCGCTTTAAATTTCATAGTACGCGAGTGGCCTGGGTTCGATTCCCGGTGCCGGCACCACTAAAATTGTTAATTGCAATTTTAAGTGCTGAATTACCACGTGCTCGGCGGTGAAGGAAAACATCGTGAGGAAACCTGCATGTCTGAGAAATAAAAAAATATATATTTCGAAGACATGTGCAGTCCGCCAACCCGCATTGGAGCAGCGTGGCGGATTCTTTCTAGCTCCAAAACCCTCTCAGAAATGAGAGGAGGCCTGTGCTCAGCAGTGGGACATTTATAGGCTGAAACTTTACTTTTTACTTTTTACCAAAATGGCGGCGACGTGGTTTGGCACCCGTCACGTCACGTTTCCCGCGAGGACGAAAAGTGGGTTACGTTAGTAACCCACTTACATGGAACCCTTATACCTTATACCCCTTATATGGAAAATGGCGTGACTGTAGTTATGTATGTGTGGTAAATCACACACTACTCGTACACAGCGGTGGTAGAGAATGTAATTTTAAAGTAATATTATAAAAAAAGGCTTTCGTCATCATCATTTCAGCCCACCACTAGTTCACTAATTAATATAGGCCTCCCACTTAGATTGCCACAAACGAGGGATTTTACTATAGTTGCAGAATATGGGCAGCAGCTCTTCCTGGAGCATCTGAATTAATAACTGGGGTTAAATAACCAACCCGCTTGTTAGCTACAACCTTTTGTGGTAATCTATGGGGCAGGCCTATGTTCAGCAAATGACTAGTGATAGGCTGAAATGATAATTACATTTAAAATGTTGTAGGAATTCTTAGAATTGGTGACGACCCTGTAGTAACAAGACATTTTCTAAGTGAAAGAACTGTCTGTGGCTTCCGTAACAAAAAGACAATAGAGATTTGAACGGGGGTAAACATTTCTATTGTCTATTTTCTAACTGATGCTTTCACCGAGGTCGATCTTTATATTTTATTTGAACGAACAAACCGTTGTAAAATGGATGTTAGCTTTCCTAGTTCGCTTTAACTTGTTATTGTTATTTCTGTCTATTGTTAATTCTATAAGAATTCGAAAGACTCGCACAATTGTACAGCCAAGTTTTTTCTTTTCAGAAACGTTTACCGATAATGTCGAATTTGTTTCTAATTTACCTTCGAAAACTGCTGAATAACAATCAGAATTTGTTGTGTGGTGGCGGCTCGTTAAAAGAATACTACCACTCCATCTTATCCAATGGATCTCGTAAAAGGCGAGTAAGGAATTAAACTGCACTGTGCACCCAACAGCGCATGGTGGCGATGGGCTCACCACCTATCAAACCAAGTGCATTATATTGTTTTGGTGAAACGTGGATTGTGGCAGTCATCTGTTTTTGCAGTGAGTGCCCAGTCTCTGACTACCCCTTATGGGATACAGTCGTGATCTTATGTCATCTGCCTAGTACATAATATTAAGTTGTCATCTGCATTGTATAATATCACAATCAGAAGTTGTCATCTGCATAGTACATAATTTACTAGTGGTAGGATTCCTATGCAGGAATCCGTCTGGGTAGGTACCACCCCAGGGCCAGTTATTCTGCCGTGAAATAGTGGTGTGAAAAAAACGTTACTGTGTTTCGGTTTGAAGGGCGGTAAGAGGTAGTGTAAGTGTAAGCACTGGGCATATGAGACTTAAGAACTAATGTTTCAGGGTGACGGGCGCTGTGTGGTATCACACAGAATTATTCTGGGAGATACAGCATTTGTTATAGGCAGACATTGCACTTACCACTAGGTGAGCATTTAGCTCGTATGGTCATTTTGTGAAATGAGAAAAAAAATACGATGGTCAGCACGTGACTACGCCGCAAATCTTACGATTGAATAGTGGTAGAATTCCTATAAAAGTAAAGTAAAGTTTCAGCCTATAAATGTCTCACTACTGAGCACAGGCCTCCTCTCATTTCTGAGAGGGTTTTGGAGCTAGGAAGAATCCGCCACGCTGCTCCGATGCGGGTTGGCGGACTTCACATGTCTTCGAAATATTTTTTATTCCTCAGACATGCAGGTTTCCTCACGATGTTTTCCTTCACCGCGAACACGTGGTAATTCAGCACTTAAAATTGCAATTAACAATCTTAGTGGTGCCGGCACCGGGAATCGAACCCAGGTCAATAGCGTACTATGAAATTTAAAGCGAGCGCCTAGCCCCTGAGCTACCACGGAATTCCTATGCAGTAATGTATCTAGGTAGGTACCACCCCAGGGCCAATTTTCTAGAAGCCAATATACCGATTCAATGCTATGTAAAATAATAAATGGTAGTGCATTGTAACAACGAATTGAAAAATTATGATTTGCTCTTTGTACTTATACCGCGAAAGCGATGATGAGGAAGAACTCTGGCCGTAAAGTAGGATTAACAAAAAAATTAAGCATTGTTGGTAATTTAAAAATGTTTCGTCTACATCTATAAGAATGTTTAGTTGATTAAAAGGGATGAGTAGTTTTGCGGGAAGTCGATGGATGCAGGTGGCTCAGGTGCGAGTTTAGTAGCAAGCTCTGTGAAATGCCTTACTGTGAAATGCCCTTAATCTCTGAAAACTTCAGAGAATTATCACGGCGGTTTTTCGAAAAAGTCGCGGTTCATTCAAACCCGCTGGTGGTTAAAGCAGCAAATTACCGACCAAACAGAAACGCGACCGAACGCAAACGTCGCCCGCGAAACGTGCTAGATGACACGGACGTCTCAGCTCTTCCTGACCACGATACGGTCAGTCACGATCCAGGCCACACTGTACACACAGTCAATAGCTTTAATATAACACGCACCACGACGCGCGACCGCCGTAGAGGGCGACGCGCAATAGTCAATTACTACACCGCGTACACACGATTCACCCGTGTTCCAGGGCGGTTCTCACCGCTCAGAGTTACCGACACACAAGTCGACAGTCCGAATGGATGCCCGCAGCCTCCCTCGGACGGTCATTAGACGACTTAAAATATTTAAGATATACGAAATCGCGAAAGCACGCAGCGAACGCGACACAGTCCGAATTTCGTTTTTGTAGGAGTTTATTTATTTATTTATGTTTAGGTCAAACAAAACCTGGCACGCGGGCCCCTGGCCCGCGAGCACAGCATCCGATGAAGCTGTAAAAGCCGAGAAGGCATCACCGAAAATGAGTGGAAGCTATGGGGGAGTCCTATATTCAGCAATAGATATGTAATCTTGAGACATAACTTCTTAAGTCTCATATGTCCAATAATTAACTAGCTCTCAGTGCCATTCGGACTAAAACAGAAGTGTTTAGACACTACTGCTTCACGGCAGAATAACTGGCCCTGCGGTAGTGCCTAGACGGATTCCTGCATAGGATTCCTACCACCAGTGGTTATTAAATAATAAATGATTAATAACTCTAAAACTAATTTTGTTTTACTGAATTGAAATGTTATAAACACAAATATGTTGTATTCAGTAGACCATCAGTAGTCGGTAAAAAAATCTTAATAAGTACATACTTTGTGGTGTGGTGGCGGCTGAAATGAATCTATAGCTCCATCTCATCCCGTGGGTCAAAAGTTGACAGAGGGGAAATTAAAACCACAAGATGGACAGCAGCATCTTTCTGAAACATCTGTATAAATAAACTGCGGTTGCCCCGCCTGCCAAGCGTGGCCAAATCTACCCAAAATTAGTGCTCAAACTTACATTTTTTTGTAGCAATCTATGGGGGAAGCCTATGTTCAGCAGTGGACTAGTGATTGTCTGAATCGATGAAAGTGTAACAGCATGCCAATCTTTAAATAAATATTGTTTATTGTTAAGTATCATTTATACTATTCTGTTCTAGAACTTCTCAATTCACTTACGAAGGTTTGCCTGGAACGTATTTAGTTTTACATATTTAGTTTCCATAATATTGTATTTTTTTTTCTTTAATGTGTGCAATAAAGAGTATAAAAAAAAGTATCTTATCAGCATATGAGTGCAATTCCTCGCTTATAGTAGGTTTCACATATTTTGTGTTTCTTGATCATACTTGTGTGGGTTGTTCTTTATAAAATTTACGTTGCTGTTATTTATATTTATTCGTTTATGCTGAGGGCGCGTGGGAAATTCGAGTAATGCAGTTTCCGTACCATACGATGCTCAGTTTATTAGAAACAAAAATCTTAAAGCAATACATTTTGTGAAGCAATTATATAATGCTAACTGATGCTGATCGAACTGTTATTATCTATACAAATAAATAAAATTAAAGTGTCTGTTTTTAAACAAATAACAGCTTTTTATTTAATTCTTAGAAAGTATACAGTATTTATAAGATTCTTTATTTTTTTTGTCTGTCTGTATGTTTGTTCCGGCTAATCTCCGAAACGGCGGGACCGACTTTGACAAGACTTTCACTAACAGATAGCTGATATTATCGCGGATAAGTTAGGCTACTTTAAATTTAGAGAAATAATAAGGGTAGCGTATAAAAATGAAAACCACAAAATCAGATTCAAATAGGGTCGTCGTCGTTTCAGCCTATCACAAGCTAATCCTACCACTGCTGAATATAGGCCACCCTCACAAAAGTTTGTAGCTTTCATATTGGAGGGATTTTGCCATAGTTGCCATGCTTGGCAGGCGGGTTGTCAACCGCAGTTTATTTATTCAGATGTTCCAGGAAGATTCTGCTGCCCATCTTTTGGTTATAATTTCCCTCTGTCGACTTTTACGACACCCACTGGATGGGATGGGGTGGTAGATTCTCTTAGGCCGCTCCACACGGCAACAAATATACATACAAATAGGGTAGTATATATGTATATCTTCGATCCCCGATTGGTTTTTATTCGCGTGTGAAACCGCATAGAAATCCTACCACCGGATTTTGAGATGACAAAACATCTATCCGCCGTGTGGTGGCGGCTCGTTAAAAGAATACTACGACTCCATCTCATCCAATGGATCTCGTAAAAGGCGAGTAAGGAATTAAACTGCACTGTGCACCCAACAGCGCATGGTGGCGATGGGCTCACCACCTATCACACCAAGTGCATTATATTGTTTTGGTGAAACGTGGATTGTGGCAGTCATCTGTTTTTGCAGTGAGTGCCCAGTCTCTGACTACCCCTTATAGGATACAGTCGTGATCTTATGTATGTATGTATGTATGTGAAAACGCGGGGCACAGCTAGTCTGTATATAATATAGAAAATTAATTATTCAACCATTCATCCAACTGTGATGAATCTTTGGTGGTTTCTATGCGCACGTCAGCTAATATCTGGGAATTAGGTAGGAAACCGTCGACGAGAATACCACCGCAGTGCCAGTTATTCTGTGCATCAGTGTGCTGTGCTTCGGCCGCGTGGACTAGTGGTCAGGTTAGTTAGGTTACCCGACTTGTACGTCGCGTTTCCTGGGTTCGAATCGCAGCCGAAGCCGACATTGGTGCGAAACACAAATTGTTGGTTTCCGTTCCTGGTTGTGTTGTGAATGTTAAATACATGTCTGTTAGACGCATCCACGATACAGAATAAATGCTTCTGTGGGTGATGGTTTTTTTTTTTAAAAAATAACACTTTTACCTTGTGTAATCATGTAAGCTGTTAGCGTGAGACTTAATTGCTTAGTGTTGAAAGGGACGAGACGAGGAAACCGTTCACCTGATGGGAAGTGCAATGTCCGCCCATAGCAATACTGTGTCACATAGAATATTTCTGTGTTCCACCACACTGCGCCCGTCACCCTGAGACAGCAGTTCTTAAGTCTCATATGCCCAGTGATTACGCTAGCTCTCATTGCCCTTCAAACCGAAACACAGTAATGTCTGCACAGTACTGCTTAGCGACAGAATTACTGAACAAATACTGGGCAATAAAAAACCAATAAATACTATTCAGATAGTTTATTTCTTTTTGGACCAGGTTAAAGATTAGGTCCGGGAAAAAGTCTTTTCGCATATAGTATGTATAAACTTGTAATAAAATCTCTTTGACTGTACTATTTATATCTGGCTGGTATTGATGACATTAAAAAGGTTCTATACTGGCAGCCTCGTCGCCTCTTACGACACCTCGGTGGGAAAGAGATATGCGCTATTCTACTCTGCCTGACACCTATCGGATAAGAAAAGCGTGTCAATTACTAGAATTTTTAATATCGTTAAATATAGCATCTGTAATGGTGGTAGGATTCCTTTGCAGGAATCCGTCTAGGCAGGTACCACCCCAGGGCCAGTTATTCTGCCGTGAAGTAGTAATGTGCAAACATTACTGTTACGGTTTGATGGGCACTGAGAGCTAGAGTAATCACTGGGCATTTGAGACTAAAGAACTGATGTCTCAGGGTGACGGGCGCAGTGTAGTGCCACACAGAAATGTTCTGGGTAACATAGCATTTGTTATGGTTAGACGTTGCACTTTACATCAGGTTAACGTTTTGCTCATTTCGTCACTCTATCCAATAAAAATGTATTGATATAATAATAGCCGTGTGGTGGCGGCTCGTTAAAAGAATACTACCACTCCATCTCGTCTAATGGATCTCGTAAAAGGCGAGTAAGGAATTAAACTGCACTGTGCACCCAACAGCGCATGGTGGCGATGGGCTCACCACCTATCACACCAAGTGCATTACATTGTTTTGGTGAAACGTGGATTGTGGCAGTCATCTGTTTTCGCAGTGAGTGCCCAGTATCTGACTACCCCTAATGGGATACAGTCGTGATCTTATGTATGCATATGTATGAACCGCTCCTAATGAATTTAATGAGTAGGTATATGAAAATGTTCGTGGTTTCAACTCGATTAGTAAGCCTTTGACTTTAACATAAACTGCTGAAATAACTAATGTTCTCGTGTACCTACGTTGCTTTGGAAATTGGCCAAACTGCACCCAAAGCTTTTATGAAACTAAATTAAATTGTTTGTGTTTCCAATATCATAAAATTAGACATGCATAGAGTCACGCCTCTTTCACATTGGGGTAGGCAGAGAACACATCTTTATACTACGATCCTGACGCAGATTTTTCGCTTATTCTACTCTCATTAGCGTTTTCAAACAAGCTCGTCGGTTGCGGGTAATTTTGACGTGGCATTTCCTTAAATCGACTTCGATTTGAACGTGATACGTTCGCCTACATCGATCCTTTATCGGCTTGCTGATTAAAATTAAACGTCGTTCAAACCCGTATATTCAATAAACTCGGACTGTCCTAATTGCCTCCGAAATGTATTTAATCATCGTCATCGTCATCGTTTAAGCCTCTCACAAGTCCAATGCTGAACGTAGGCCTTCCCCATAGTTAGCCACAAAAGTTTGTAGCTCTCAGTTTGCAGGGATTTTGCCATAGTTGCCACGCTTGACAGGCTGGTTGGCAACCGAACTTTAATTATTCAGATGTTCCAGGAAGATGCTGCTGCCTATCTCTTGATTTTTATTTTCCCTCTGTCGACTTTCACGACACCCACGGGATAAGATGGGGTGGTAGCGGTAATTTATGAACCTATTTATATTATTTTATTTTTTGGATTAATTGTGTAAGCATTTATAAAATTTATTAGACTAGTGCATATTACATAGCGGCTTAAGATAATCTACCACCCCATCTCATCCCGTGGGTGTCGTAAAAGTCGGCAGAGGGAAAATGAAAACCAGAAGATGGGCAGCAGCGTCTTCCTGGAACATCATAATAAATAAACTGCGATTGCCAACCCGCCTGCCAAGCGTGGCAACTATGGCTAAATTCCCCCCAAAATGAGAGCTACAAACTTTTGTAGCATTCTTTGAGGAGGCCTATGTTCAGCAGTGGACTAGTAATAGGCTGGAATGATGATGATGATGATGACTTATCCATTTTGTTATACCAGAGCCATTTTGTTGTTTAGCCGATAGGTGTTCGGCAGAGTAGAATAGCACCTACCTCTTTCCTACCGAGGTGCTGTCACTATACTGCACGTGGGAACGCATTGGCGAGTAAGAATTTTTTGATTCCTACCAAAATGGCTACGACCTGGTTCGCCCCTGTTACGTCTCGTTTACCACGGGGGTGAAAAGTGGGATACGTGTGTGGTCATTGCTTTCCCTTTATATGGAAAAAGACGTGACTGTGTGTATGTATGTACTTCAAATCAACAACGTAATGCCTTAAATTAAGAAAATTGAGGATTTTTCTTTTTGGTGGAAGTATTTCTATGCAGGAATCCGTCTATACTCGTACCACTACAGTGCCAGTTAATCTGCTGTCAAGTACTTTTATGTAAATATTACTGTGATTTGGTCTGAAGGGCACTGAGACCTAGCGTAACCAATGGGCATATGAGACTTAAGAACTGATGTCTCAGGATGAAGGGCGCAGTGTGGTGTCTCTCAGAATACTTAAAATTAGGTTGTTGTTTGTCTTGTTACTTTTTTCATTAAAGAAATGCAAACATTTATTGACGAAATATTAAATTTAACTAAATAATTAAACTCTCAAAATAACTTAAGCCTTTTTTGCAAGTATTGCACATATAATTTACATCCATTAAACCGCTCCTGCCGTGTGGTGGCGGCTCGTTAAAAGAATACTGCCACTCCATCTCCTCCAATGGATCTCGTAAAAGGCGAGTAAGGAATTAAACTGCACTGTGCACCCAACAGCGCATGGTGGCGATGGGCTCACCACCTATCACACCAAGTGCATTATATTGTTTTGGTGAAACGTGGATTGTGGCAGTCATCTGTTTTTGCAATGAGTGCCCAGTATCTGACTACCCCTAATGGGATACAGTCGTGATCTTATGTATGCATATGTATGAACCGCTCCTAATGAATTTAATGAGTAGGTATATGAAAATGTTCGTGGTTTCAACTCGATTAGTAAGCCTTTGTAGGTAAAAGCTCACTTAATCAGTAAGTTTTTTTATAAATGCAAAGTTCACTTAATTAGCAAGCTTTTAAAGAGTTTTCTTAGTCGTTAACATTAAATTTTAGGAGCTGACATGGTTCTGCAATTTTGTAAAGTTTAATAAAAAAATATCGTAGGATTTTTATTATTGTTTTAAATACTGTACTGTAATATTACTGGTGGTAATATTACAGCCAGTTATTCTGCCGTGAAGCCGTAGTGTGCAAACGTTGCTGTGTTTCGGTTTGAATGGCACCGTGAGCTAGTGTAATAATATATGCCCAGGCATATGATACTTAAGAACTGATGTCTCAGGGTGATAAGCGCAGTGTGGTGTCACACAGAAATGCCTCGCATGCTTGAGTTAGACTACCCTTATTCTGGGGTCCAGAAGTTATGAAGTGCAGTGCAGTGGGTTTTTTACGCTGCACTGTGTCCATCACGCTGAGACATCAGTTCTTAATTCTCATATTCCCAGTGATTACGCTAGCTCTCAGTGCCCCTTCAAACCGACACACTGTAATGTTTTCACACTGCTGCTTCACGGCACAATAACTGGCCCTGGGGTGATACCTACCTAGACGGATTCCTGCATAGAAATCCTACCACCAGTAAAAAAGTACTAAATTTATTGACATAAAGTTTGCATAAATATATAGTACATTACACAACTCACTCTTTTACCTTAACGGCTATAAGACTATGGAGCGATATATTCCTCTTGACGTTGAAAAAGCTCCTAACTACAAAAATATAGTCCGGGATTACTTCAAAAATTCTATTTTTCACTCCTAGTCGTGTGCATGTGTTTGTTTATATATGTACGTATGTGTATATATACTTATATCTACGTATCTGTGTATATGAATTTATTGGTATAACTATTTATTTATATTTTTGGTCATTTTTTTTTATTCTATTAATGTTCGTAGCACCGGTCATCATATTGTTTATCTCTGCTTTGCCTTATGTTGACCGGGAGAGAATGCCTTTAGGCATTAAGTCCACCGTATATACCTCCAGTGCGTAAAAGCTTAAATGAATAAATAAAATAGGAATGAAAGTAACTTGGATGTTCTTTTTCTAGATTAACATGAATTATAAAGCCCACGTGAGTAAAGTGGCGAGAGAAAGAAAGAGCAGATTATATACTTCATCTGGTTTGCCGAAACTTCTGAGTATTAGTGTAACTGTATATAAAAGAATCGTAGACTATTTGGTCGTAGATATTCGTAGATATGCCAAGGAAAAGGGTCCGATCCGGGGTGGACGTCTCCTCTTACTAGTAATTTTAAGATGTTGTACATATATATTTCGCATCTCAGAAACTTTTCAGACATTTCTTGAGCTTCTAATGTGGGGTCATATATATTGCTACACACAATATAAACGTCTTCTAATTTAGTGCACATCTATATTTATTAAGTATCAGAAAGTTATGTTATTTGTTTCTTAGTGATATATGACCTAGTTTCCTTGTCTGGCAAATACGGTGAAGTACCGGGTAAGCGACCCCGGCCTCTTGAGCCGCTGCTGTCTCCTTCTGCCCCTTTCGAGACAGTAGTATCCTACACCTGATAGTTCCTTTCAACTTCCCATTTCCCATACATAATTATTTTCCCTTCCTCTGCGCCAAGTCAGTGGTTGCCGTGGCGATGGCCACCCGACACGTCTCGTTTCCTGCGGGGACGAAGAGTAGGCCTTGGATATGGTCTCTGTCTACCCTTTATATGGTAAAATGGCGTGACTGTATGTATGTATGCGTGTGAGTGATACAAATTAGTCGCCGCGGGTCTCCATATCAGGTTCACTATACAAAAAGTAGAAGCGTTGTTCTAGTTCCTTCCTCCGGTATACTGGGAGAACGAGGTATTTCGCTGGACGGGTAGTCCGGGAAAGTACATCGTACTTTATAACAGCTGGTACATAGCTGAGGCATTGTTTAATTTATTTCATTAGTCTTCTTACAAGACAGAATTCACGGAGTTGTGTAGGCGTGAGGCGTTCACTGTTCGAAAATTTCCTTACAATAACAATGTACAGAAATTTTCAACAAAGAACTTCATTGTAGCCGGTTATAAAACAAGATACACGTTACTTTGTAATGAAATACCAAAAACAAATAATATATTTTCATATAACAAATTTCAAATACATTATGAAAGTAAAGTGAAGCGAATCATGTTTCTTATAAGCATCTTCTAAGCTGACGGGACCTACCGTCTTAGTCACCGTTTAACGCCAAGTACGATTAAGAAAAATGTTATGGAATATTTTTCTCTGGTCGTAGGATACAGAGATCCATCTAGGTACCACCCAGGAGCCGGGTTTCCCTTTAATTTCATAATACGCGAGTGACTTGGGTTTGATCCCCAGTGCAAGCACCTCCAAAATTGTTCTAAAATTTTAAGTGCTGATTTACCACATGCTCAGCGGTGAAGGAAAACATCATGAGGAAACCTGCATGTCCGAGGAATAGAAATATTTCGAGGACATGTGAAGTCCGCCAACCCGCATTGGAGCAGCGTGGCGGACTATTCCCCGCTCCAAAAACCCTCTCAGAAATGAGAGGAGGCCTGTGCTCAGCAGTGGGAACATTTATAGGCTGTTACTTTACTTTACTTTTTTTACCACCCAGGGCCAGTTATTCTGCCGTGAAGCAGTAGTGTGCACACATTACTGTGTTTTGGTCCGAAAGGCACTGTCAGCTGATAATCATTGGCATATTAGACTTTAAAATGTATGTCTTAGGGAGGACAGACAGACGTTGCACTTACTATCAGAACATTCTGCTCGTCTCGTCGCCTACAAAAAAACTGTATGCAGTCTATCAAGTACGAGTATGTCATAAACATATGGTTTATTATAAAGTAATTTTTTACAAAAATTTTGTATAATTTTCCGGTTATCAAGTAGGTAATTTTCGTGTCAATTTAATTAAAAGGCTTAATCAGTCTCTCCCGTACCAGGGTAAAGTGTAAGCTTTTTAAATCAGCAAACACGTGGCACTGTTTGCACGATAAATTGCAGCTTCGTTAATTCAAACTTTAATTACTCACTCCACGACGCGCCTTGCTTTATGCTCACTTGGAAGTGATTTACAATCAAATTAAAATTGTACACTTTAGCGTCACTTTTAAGCCCACAAGGCCGGCTGTTTGGCGGAGTGGTTTAGCATATGAGAATCAAGAGGTCGATGATTCGATTCCAGCATGAAATAAATACTTCTACCGCCTACCGATAGTCGGTGGTAGGGTTCCTATTCAGGAAACCGTCTAGGAAGGTACCACCTCAGGGCCGGTTATTATATTTTTTTATTGGATAAAGTGACTAAACGAGCGAAACGGTCACCTGGTAAGTGCAACCTTTGCCCATAACACCCAGAACATTTCTGTGTGACGCCACACTGCGCTCGTCTCCCCGAGACATCACTTCTTAAGTCTCATATTCCCAGTGATTAAGCTAGCTCTCAGTGCCCTTCAAACCGAAACACCAAAATAAAAAAATACAAAAGGGCAAAAATTAAATAAATAAAAGGTACAATGGGCGGCCTAATCGCTAAAAGCGATGTCTTCCAGGCAACTTGGATGGACAAGAACTAAAATTGAAGAAGATTGCTGCATAGAAATCGTACCACATGTTCTGCCGTGAAGCAGTATTGTGCAAACATTACTGTTTCATTCTGAAGGGCACTGTGAGCTAGTGTAATCACTGGGCGAATGAGTTTTAAGAAGTAATATCACATGGTAACTAGGGCAATGTGGTGCCACGCAGAAATGTTGTGGGTGACGTAACATTTTTATTATGGGCAGACGTTGCACTTATCATCAGGTGAACGCTTCACTCGTCTCGTCACTGTACTGTTTCATAAAAAAATGTTTCGAACGCATATGCGATTTGTTTGCAAAACGTATTCAAGTTACAGGGAAAATCCGAATGTGGTTGTCTCTTTTGTCAAATGTTCATTGTATCCAACAACGCTCTTGACAGATGATTTTATAGATTGTGATAAAAATCTGCGGATTATATAGTAAATACTCGCAAATAGTTACTAATAACAACTAGTCAATTATAATATTGAGAATAAAGAATTATCTCTATTCTCAATATTTGTTCAAAGTACATGATAAGAAATTAGGTAAAAATAATTGTGTAAAGAAGGAAACGAGAATATAAAGACGTTGGACTGTGTAATAACACAATCCAACAGTTGTTGAAGGGGCTTAAAGAATCTTATCGAACATTGTGTCTGCGAAATAGTGACATCATTACGCACGAGCAAAAAAGAGGCGCTTCAAATTCTAAGATGGTAATTGCAGGGGACAAATAGACATTTCTAGCATTTTCGTTTTGTTGGTTATAATTAAACGTGACTTTTTTTTTATTCAATAATAACCACGATTCACTTCATAGTACATTGTTATATACAGTTTTCTGGTGATCAATATAAAATCAATAAAGCAGAGGTGAATGAATTAGTTTTTTTCTTCTTAAAGGATAGAACTTCGCTTTACTAAGATCCGCGTGAAAAATTAAAAATGATGTGTATTTATGTAAACTTTGATGACTGAGAGAGAATGCCAACCATAAGTTAACGCAGTAAATATAATATGGTTGGCGGTGCAGCTAACAATAAGAAGAGAATATAAAACTGATCAGCAAATATGTATATATATAAATAGTTTGGAAGGGCACCGCCTGCCGTTGACTTACGACGCACGATGTCATAAATCCGGACTTTGCACACTATGTTTGACACTTTCGCTAGCTACACGTTGTGACGCACTCTGTTGCAGGTCTTCCAGAATTGCTCTTGTAGAAAAGTAACAGCCTATAAATGTCCCACCGCTAAGCACAGGCCCCCTCACATTTCCGAGTGGGTTTTTGGAGCTAGGAAGAATCCGCCACGCTGCTCCAATGCGGATTGGCGGACTTCACATGTCTTCGAAATATTTTTTATTCTTCAGACATGCAGGTTTCCACACGATGTTTTCCTTCACCGCTGAGCACGAGGTGAATCAGCACTTTAAATTGCAATTAACAATTTTAGCGGTGCCGGCACCGGGAATCGAACCCAGGTCACTCGTGTACTCTGAAATTTAAAGCGAGCGCCTAGCCCAGCCCTATAAGCTAACGGATCTTTAACAATTTTTATGGTGCCGGCACCTGTTGCTCTCGTAGAAAACTTAAATCACAGAATCTTTTTTCTCTTTTTACTGGTGGTAGGATTCCTCTGCTCTATCTAAATAGGTAACACCGCAGTTCTAGTTAGTCTGCCGTCAAGTAGTATTGTGCAAACATTATTTGAAGACATTATCTAACATTGATCTGAAGGTCTCTAAGAGCTAGTGTAATAAATGGGCATATGAGACTTAAGAATAGATGTCACTATGGGACGGGCTCAGTGTGCCACTGTATAATTTTGAACACGTTTTGTTAACATCTTACTAAAGCAGAGAGCGTAGGTGGAGTTGTTGGCAGCGTGTCCTGATTGGAATCATAACAATATTTCATTTTCATTTGATTGATGTATGTGTCTTGAAGTCTTGCAGTTAGCTCTTTCTACGTAGTTCCGCCCAAAAATAATAGTTAAAAGCTGAAGGTACCCCGGGTTAGCTATGACATCGGAGCATCTGACATCTCAGTCCTCCCGTGCCCATGGGTGCTGTAAAGCACTCGAAACGTCGGGTTAGAAATGGTTCAAAATTAAACGCGATAAAATCCGTAAAAATTAGATTTATTGAAATGTGTAGTATTCGCGTAAGATAAAAATATATTTCATATAGATTAAAGTATACACGATGAACCTGTGATACTAGCAAAACCTAGATTTTATGGCATTAATTATAAAATTCCGGCAATTTATCATTTTATCTTTCTAGAGCATAAATCAAAAAAGGTCGAAGCGCGTAAGAAGTTTTATGTCACATTCAAGAGTTATGGATAACTCTCGCATTCGGAATATTGATCCTTTGATTTGATTTAGAACCAACATAAGGTACAATGGCTCACGATTTTGCTTTGTCTATGATATGAATATTGTCATGAATTATATAACTGATATTTTGTGACTACACAGTAATATTCGTGTAGTATTGATGATATTGCAGTTTAGGTAGGTCAACAACCCCAGGGTCAGTTATTCTGCCGTGAAGCAGTAGTGTGCAAACATTACTGTGTTTCGGTCTGAAGGGCACTGTGAGCTAACGTAATCACTGGGCATATGAGACTTGAGAACTGATGTCTCAGGGTGATGGGTGCAGTGTAGGGTCACACAGAAATGTTCTGAATGACACAGCATTTGCTATGGGCAGAAGTTGCACTTACCATCAGGTGAACGTTTTGCTCATTTCATCACTTGTTCAGGAATTGATAAAAAATATAGTTCAGACCCACTTACTCGGACGCACGAGTCCGGGAGGTTCCTTGCTACGCGGCAATTGGTGGAACCATAGCGCCTCGGTCTTGTGAGTGTGTTGGGACTGGAGATAGCTCCTCACAAGACCGATACTAATTATGGCGACGACGACTTCCGACCCAAGCTCGGCAAGTTCCTTGGTCCTCTAGAAGGTGTTCCTGCTGGCGACCACCAGTGTGTCATCAGCATAGGATGGTTATCCCGACTTTGGAAGCCATGATATTTTCCAGCCATTTCTCTTAGTCGACTCTTGCGACACAGACGTGATGTGACGTGGTGTCGGATTTTCTTTTCGCCGCCACACAGCTTATGTCCTTACAAACCTCAAATACACTTCTTCTGGGCGTGGCTGGGTCATAAATTTCTTTAGTGCCGCCAAGTAATAAAGATGCCTCGCTAGTATAGCATCTACCTTGACGTTTAATATTTCCATGTTTTAATATTATCGAGAGCACAACATAAAATCGGGAATAATGGATATTGCGACCTTTCGCAGATTCCTATTATGTTTTACTCTGCGGTAGTATTATACTTTATGTAGTTCAGTGAAAATCTATCAAACCGTTATCGTTTTTAATTCCATTCGTAGCATTTGCAACTATATTTTGTTTCACATTCAAACTACGGTGAAACAAAAAGGTGTGATGATGATGATAATGATGAAGATGGTGATGGTGATGGCGAGAGAGAAGATGGCGATAATGACGCCTTAGTAATGGATTTGAACTACGTTGATAATTACCGTTAACCAACAGTAGCTGCCAACCCTGCTGGATATATTTCTTTGCATCAGTATTCGCAGAGACATAAACAAAGTCGACTCGTTCTCACTTATCGCATACAAACCAGAAATCATCTATTTTGTTCCTCTGGCTTCTAATTCCAATCAATGCAATTCTAGTGCAACAAACAATTTGTTGGTTTCTACGACTGTGCTTTTTTCACGGAATTTTCTGCACGCACGACTACTTTATAGAATATGCTACCGCCAGCGATTTATTGTAACCGATACAACTCAAGAAAATATCATACTCTTTTTTCAAAGGCCATCAACATACTTGTAGATTTGGTATTGTAGATGTTCATACTCGTAGATGGCTGTGATCACTAACCGTCAGTAGTGGACCCACTTCTTTAAAAAAAGTAAGTGACATTCTGTATCGGTATCCTTCTTTGATCGCCATTTTAATACATCAAATCTTTATACCGAAATCTGCAGTGAAAGATATCTTAAATATCGAATAAAAATTTGTAGTGGCAGTAATAGTTAGCTGTGCTTTGAATCTGGACGTAAATTCGGTAATACCATCATGTGCCAAACCACCGAAGTTGTATGGGTTACCTAAAATACACAAACCAAATGCTCCACTACGTCCAATAATGAGCCAGATCGATTCACCAACTTATAGATTGGCTCAGCATGTAGCGAAAATACTCTCACCGCTCAGAGGACACACAAGAGCACACACAAAGGATTCATACCATTTTGTCAGTGAGATTAAAGACCTACATCTTACTGACAATGAAACTATGGTCAGTTTTGATGTCCAGTCGCTATTCACATGCCTACCTGTAGAAGACTGCATCTCAATTGTATCCAGGAAGCTAGCGGAGAACAACATGCCAGCAGAATATGCAGAACTACTTAGACATTGCCTTACATCTGGCTATCTATTGTGGAAGGAACAGTACTACAAGCAAGTAGATGGTGTGGCGATGGGCTCTCCAGTATCTCCCATTGTCGCCGACATTTTCATGGAAGACTTTGAGGAGAAAGCCCTCCGTACTTCTCCTGTAAATCCAAGTTTCTACAAGCGGTATGTAGATGATACTTTCACAATTTTACCATCGCATAAAGTAACTGCATTTCTAGACCACCTTAACTCCCTAAACTCTAAAATTCAATTTACAATGGAGTTAGAGGCAAATAACTCTTTAGCTTTTCTGGATGTGTTAGTAATTCGGAATCCTAATAACACCTTGTGTCACACTGTGTATAGAAAAAAGACCCATACAAATAGGTATTTAAATCGTGAATCTCACCACCATCCTTCACAGTTAGCTACCGTGGGTAAATCTTTGTTTCAGAGAGCACAAGGGATCTGTGACAGTAAACACCTGGCCGCCGAGCTTCAGCATGTCAAGCAAGTTTTGCAAGACAACAAGCTTCGGGTTCCGCGCCTTCGTCGCAGTGACCGAGTGAAGCCGGCCACAGTCGAGCGTGTACCTGCTGTTCTTCCATATGTCAGAGGAGTCACGGACAAGATTGGCTATATCTTGAAGCGAGCTTCTATAAGAACATTTTTCAAGCCGCCGAAGAAGATAAGTCAGTTTTTACCATCTGTCAAGTGTAACATCCCTCTACAAGATGCAGGAGTATACAAGCTGGATTGTGAATGTGGTCTCTCTTACATAGGGCAAACTAAAAGATCCATTAAAACCCGCGTTAAAGAACACATAGCTGATGTGAAGCATCGACGCTCTAGGAAGTCTGCAGTCTGTGACCATGTTCTGGATCATCCCAACCATTACATCAGATTTGATAGACCACAAATCCTTGCAAAAGAACACCGATTCCTACCAAGGATGATTCGCGAGGCTATTGAAATTAAAAAACATCCTAATTTCAATAGGGAAGATGGTTGGGTATTACCACCGGCTTGGGATCCTATTATTAATAAAATTAAATCAAAAACCAAGCATACCACTGCAAGGCTTCAAGACACAGTAAGCTCTTTCTGCGTAGATCGGACTAAAAATAATAATTAAAAGCTGAAGGTACTCCGGGTTAACTATGACATCGGGACAACTGTCACCTCAGTCCCCCCGTGACCATGGGTGCTGTAAAGCGTCCGAAACGTCGGGTAAAAATAGTTCAAAATTAAACGCGATAAAATCCGTAAAAAAGTAGTTTTATTTAAATGTGTAATATTCGCGTAAATAAAAGAAAACACAATATATATCTTTCTGATCTACACGACCTTATTACCCCCGAAGGTTAATTTAGTTCCCATGCACGAATCCGTCTAAGTACCAACATAGTGCCAGATATTTCACCGTAAAGAGGTTTAGTGCGTTTCGGTTTGAAGCGCACTAAACCGCTTCATAAGCCATCATCAGTCATCATAAGCGTGGCGTGGTGCCATAGAAAAGTATTCTGGATTGCACTGGTTGATTGATGATTGATTGATTCTGGATTTACAGCATTGGTTGTGGGCAGAAGTTCCACTTTGCATCGAGTGAACGAGTTGCTCGTTTGGTCACTTTGTTCTACAATGAGATAGTGCCAAATGCCAAGATTGTAAAAAAAACATTGTGATACATTAATCACTTTATCACTTCAGCCCATCTGTTAGAATTGTATAAACCAAACAATTCTATTACTTAAACGATTGTCTATGCTCGCGTTTTGTTTTTCTCTATGGTCATACACTCTTTGACATCTTTACTCTGGTTGTAAATGCGGTTGTGTACAGCTACTATTGTTTTGCTCATTAAATCTTTAATTATAAACTAAATCCTTCGTTATTTTTCCGATAATCCATCAGGTTATGGGCCCAGTATACGTGATAAAGTAAAGTACGCAATTATTTCCTTTGTCAAGATCTTAATACGAGATGCCGAACAAAAATGTTCCATCGCCGCCATTGCCGGCACCTGCGGCAACGAATTCTGGAATAGCAGTTAATTTTGAGAAGCTTAGTGGTATATCAAATTATGGAAATTGGAAATTTTTGATGCGGATGTACTTGATTCACGAAGATCTGTGGGACTGCATCGAAGAGTCCGCGCTTGGTGTTCCCAAGGTCAATGATGGTCGCAAGCAACTACGAGCACTTGCGAAAATTTGTTTAATGGTGCAACCGTCGTCGTTTTCCCATGTACGAAATGCAACCACTGGGTTTGAAGCTTGGAACAACCTAAAAACGGCCTATGAAGATAGGGGTCTATGTAGACGTCTTGGACTTTTACGTACATTGTTTGGATTAAAATTAGAGCAATTTAGTGATATGGAAGCGTATCTCTTGAAGATCACGGATCTAGATCAGCAACTACGAGATATAAACGCTCCATTAGACGATGATTTTCTGTCTGTGTTAATGTTAAGCGGTTTACCGCCAGATTACGATCCGCTGATAATGGCATTGGAAAATTCGAACATCAAATTGTGTAGTGAAACCGTAAAAAGTAAATTACTACAAGAAAACTTACGTAGAGACTTTGACAAGTGTGGTGAAAGTGCAATGTTTACAAACCGGTTTACAAAAGGGGTCAATAAACATTCAACGAAGGTTAAATGCTTCATATGTAAAAAACCAAATCATTATGCTAAAAACTGTCCGACGAAAATAAACAAAAGTGATGAACAGAGTGAAAAATGTGAAAAAGCCTGGAACGGAACTTGGTATGTCGACTCCGGCGCGACTTGTCATCATCATGACTAACAACAAATATTTGTTACAAAACTATGTTGTGAATACTCCACGGTTAGTGACAGTGGCCAACAATCAAAAGATGTATAGTGAGGGACATGGTGAAGTGGAACTTTTGTTAGAAGGACACACTCAACCTACTAAAATAAATGAGGTTATTTATGTACCAGAGTTGTCAACAAATCTTATTTCTGTCCGAAAAATGGCTTCAAAGGGACTTGAAGTGCATTTTGATACACAGAAGTGTAACATTTATTGTGGTAAAATCACAGTTGCCAGTGCTACAAAAGTCAATGGTGTCTACCAATTGGATATAGCGAGTAAACAAGCAACAAATGAATGCGAGCTTGCTACAACATGTCAATCGGTCGCTTTTATTGAGCCAGAGGTTCAGTCTATGATCAATGAACAATCAGAAGCTGTGAGGTTGTGTGAGGCGAATCCATCGCAGGAGTTGTGGCATCGCAGACTCGGGCACCTAAATAGACGAAGTATGGACTTACTGAAACAAGGTATGGCTAGTGGAATTGATTACACTAATAGTAAACATACACCCTGTGTAGCTTGTATTGAGGGGAAACAATGTAGATTACCATTCCCAAAGCAGTCTTATAGCAGAGCCACTGTAAAACTAGGTCTTATACATTCCTATCTGTGTGGTCCTATGTCAGTTTCCTCGTTTAGTGGTGCTAAATATCTATTAACATTTATAGATGATTTTACAAGAATGACATTTGGTTATTTTATTAAAAGTAAAGATGAAGTATTGTCTGTATTTAAGATTTTTAAAAGTCTGGTCGAAAATCAAACTAATTTCAAAATAAAAATGCTTAGAACAGACAATGGTCGTGAATATGTTAATAAAAAGTTTCAGATATTTCTTCAAGAGCATGGCATCGAACATCAGATAACTGTACCATATTCACCACAACAGAATGGTGTGGCAGAGCGAGCGAATCGCACAATTATAGAGGCAGGACGATGCATGCTGCAAGACGCTGGACTGGACCAGAAGTTTTGGGCAGAGGCATTGAATACTGCAATATTTATTAAGAATAAGTCACCAAGTAAGGCAGTGAGAGGCGCTACACCAGAAGAAAAATGGTCTGGTAATAAAATCAATTTATCTTATTTAAGAATTTTTGGCTGTGTTGCCTATGCAATGATCCCCGATGAAAAACGTAAGAAATTAGATGCAAAAAGGAAACAGTATATCTTTGTGGGATATTGTAGTGAATCAAAAGGATATAGGTTAATTGATCCACAGAATCCTTCCAAATGTATTAAATCTAGAGAGGTGCAATTATTAGAAGGGAAAATGTACAAAGATTTGAAAATAAATCAGGAAATTTTCACTACTGATTGTCAGTTACATCTTACTAGTAATAAAAATAATAAAGTTAATCTATTGCCTTTTGTACAGTTAACTGATTCGAGCAAATCTGATACGAGTACCTCTGACTCCAGCTTTGTCGATGACTTGAATGATGTCACTTGGAATCCGGACATGACTGTGAATCAAACTTCAAGTGATTATGAAGACACTGAAGGAACTGTGAATACTGTGGTTGCCATGACAGCAGCAAGTCACAGTGTTGAACCTCAGACGATAGATGAAGCATTGTCGGGACCCGATAAAGACCACTGGAGAGAAGCCATTGAGGAAGAATATAAGTCATTTGAAAAGAATAAAGCTTGGAACTTAACATTACTGCCTGCAGGAAAGAAGGCTGTGAAATGTAAATGGGTTTTTAAGAAGAAACTTGGATCAGAAGGTCAGTTACTTCGTTATAAAGCGCGTCTTGTTGCAAAAGGGTTTACTCAGGAATATGGGATAGACTACAAGGAAACCTACTCACCTGTGGTACGATACTCGACCATACGTACATTAATAGCCCTTGCAGTCAATTTGGACTTGCACATTGATCATATGGATGTCAAAACAGCCTTCTTGAATGGAGAATTACAGGAGACTGTATATATGGAACAGCCCAATGGACATAAAATAAAAGGTAAGGAAAACTATGTATTCAAACTGAATAAAGCAATATATGGACTTAAACAGGCATCCAAGGCCTGGTATGATAAGATTGATAGTGCCTTGACAGACCTCCAGTTCAGAAAAACACTCAGTGAGCCTTGTGTTTACATAAAATCAGACATCAGTGGAAATCTCACCATACTAGCCTTGTATGTCGATGATATTCTTATTTTCAGCAAGGACACACCAGAAAAAAATGGGTGAAGGAGGAACTGATGAGAAAATTTGAAATGAAAGATCTTGGCCGAGCTACACATGTATTAGGAATGAGATTGAGTCAACAACAAAATAAAATTGCTCTTGATCAGAAAAATTACATACAGAAGGTATTAGAACAGTTTAATATGGTTGATTGTAAGCCTGTGAATACACCCTTGGAATGTGGCATGAAACTTCAAAGGGAAGACCAAACTGATGCGGATTCTAGGTATAGAAGCCTTGTTGGATGTATTATGTACATAGCCGTTTGTACTAGGCCTGACATTGCACATGCAGCAAGTCTATTAAGCCAGTTTAATAATTGTCACTCACACATACATTGTAATGCGGCTAAGCGAGTCTTACGATATTTAAAGGGGACTATAGATTATAATATAGTATATGAAAAGTCTAAATTAACTGGCACAGGATATGTAGATGCAGATTGGGCATCTAACCAGCTGGATCGACGTTCTTACACTGGTTATGTGTTTACAATAGGTAACTCTGCTGTGTCATGGGAGAGCCGTAAACAAAGAACAGTGGCTTTATCAAGCACAGAGGCAGAATACATGGCATTGTGCGAAGGAGCAAAGGAAGCTAAATTTATTAGAAGTTTTCTTTATGAATGTTTAGGTAGATATTTATCAGTGACTTTGTATAACGACAGTCAGTCAGCGCAAAAATTGTGTAATAGTGAAATTAATCATAGCCGCAGTAAGCACATAGACATTAGACATCATTACATAAGACAAATTGTGAACGATAGAATTATTAAGTTAGAATATTTGTCTACTGAACATATGCCTGCAGATGTCTTAACTAAATGTTTAGGTAAAGATAAATATTGTTATTGTGTTTCTCATCTTGGTTTAAGAATTGTTTAGTTTAAGGGGAGGTGTTAGAATTGTATAAACCAAACAATTCTATTACTTAAACGATTGTCTATGCTAGCGTTTTGTTTTTCTCTATGGTCATACACTCTTTGATATCTTTACTCTGGTTGTAAATGCGGTTGTGTACAGCTACTATTGTTTTGCTCATTAAATCTTTAATTATAAACTAAATCCTTCGTTATTTTTCCGATAATCCATCACCATCACTAGTCCACTGCTGAACATAGGCCTCTCCCATAGATTGCCACGAATATTAGTGGCTCTCATTCTGCGGGGATTTTGCTTCTTCTAACTTTGGCAAAATTGCAATTTCTTTATTCAGATGTTCCAGGAAGATGCCGCTGCCCTTATTTTTCCCCTGTCGACTTTTACGACACCCACGGCATGAGATGGGGTGGTGGATTCTCTTAAGCCGCCACAACACGGCAAACTTCGTAATAACGATGCTATAATATCACCCTAATTAGGACGAACTTTGCTCACGTAAAGTACTAATTCGATCGCGACGACTACTCCCCTGAGTACTTAAGAATCGATGTCATTAAGTGAAATTTATTCTGATGCCGGTTTAGAAACCGCGGTAGCTAAGAGTGTGCTCAGGGACCGCGCGCTCTTCTTAAATTATAAGTTCATAAGCGACCTCGGTTTCATCCTCGTCACTTTTAAAATTGTTCATTTCCATTATTTTTTTGCATCAAATCATGCTCCGCGTCGGAGGAAAATTATCTCAAGAAAGGTGATGTGAAATCTCATTTTAAACATTTATGTCATTTTACTGGTGGTAGGATTCCTGGTGCAGGAATCCGTCTAGGTAGGTACCACCCCAGGGCCAGTTATTCTGCCGTGAAGCAGTAGTGTGCAAGCATTACTGTGTTTCGGTTTCAAGGGCACTGTGAGCTAGCGTAATCACTGGGCATTTGAGACTTAAGAATTGATGTCTCAGGGTGACGGGCGCAGTGTGATGTCACACAGAAATATTCTGGCTGACACAGCATTTGTTGTGCGCGGACGTTGCACTTACCATCAGGTGAACGTTTTGCTCGTTTCGTCACTTTATACAAAAAAAAGCGAGTAAAATAACGCAAGAACATCGACAACAATTCGGTTTATATTTTTTCAATGGGAGACATTAACGAGAACAGAAAATGAGAAAAATCTGATGCTAAGTGAAACGTCTGCCCGTAACACAAGGCATTTTTGTGTGGTAGCACACTCCTATCGTCACCCTGAGGCATCTTTTAAGTCTCCTATTACAGGGCTCAGTTATAACATTAGCAGGGCCCTTCCAACCGGAATATTTTCACACTACTTCTGCACAATAACTGGCACTGCGGTGATACGTACCTAGATGGATTCCTTACTATACAGGAATTTCTCACTATTCCTTACTATATAATATCCTACCACCATAATATTTGAATAGTTATACCTTACTGGAAATATGTAAAATTGAAATTTCATAAAATTAAATTTTCAGGAGGAGGAATAAAACTGTTTTATCTTATACTTGTGATAAGAATAAGTTCTTAATGTTGATGTTCTCCTAGCCGATTTCGACCACGGCGACAACTTCCGAATATCGAGAGCTATCAACTGCGCAGGAGATAGTATAGTGCCACAAGTGTACGCGCAAACACAGAGGCACTCACTCGTCTTAACCTACCCGCGCCCGATGTAACGCTGATGCGATAAGATCAGAGGTAGGCTAGGATGCAGTGTCAGAAACACGGGGACAATCACAACACAACCGGACCCGAAAACCAACAATTTGTGTTTTAGCACAAATTTCGGCTCCGGCTGGGAATCGAACCCAGGACCCGCGGCGTAGAAGTCAGGTACTCTGACCACTAGGCCAAGCGGTCGTCGGCGCGGTGTTACTTACACTATAAATACATTTTGTCAGCATTTTGCACTTTTGTTTTTAATTTTAAACTTAATAGTTATCAGAGAAATCAGTAAAAAGTTCATATAATCCACATCCGGGTTTTGGATATTTAAAATATTAAAATTTTCATGTTTGTGTTAAACAGCGCATGATGGCGATGGGCTCATAATCTATCACACCAAGTGCATTATATTGTTTTGGTGAAACGTGGATTGTGGCAGTCGTCTGTTTTAGCAGTGAGTGCCCAGTCTCTGACTACCCCTTATGGGATACAGTCGTGATCTTATGTATGTATGTATGTGTTAAACATGGTAAGAAGGTTAACTAATTAATTTACTGATTAAGAATCGATTTAATTCAAAGCACGCCGGTACAAAATTTGATGGGTAGTAAAATCGAGCGTTAACAAAAAGCGTTACGTTTTTGTTTATATTATAATTTAAAAATGAATTTACAAATTTAAATAACTTTTTGTAACACGTAAATATCAAACAATAGATGGCCGCACAACTTATATGATTTAGGTGTAATATTTTACCGAATCAATATAAATAAAATAATACGCTGCTGCCGCCAACGGTTTTTCCGGACCGATACGACTTAGGGACCTTCAAGAAAAGAGCCTATTCCTTTCTCAAAGGCCGGCAACGCATCTGCTACTCCTCTGGTATTGTAGATGTTCATGGGCGGCGGTGATCACTTACCATCAGGTGAGCCGCTTGCTCGTTTGCCCCCTCTTACATAAAAAAAAATATGCTTCCAGTATTATACGAGAGACAATCGCATTTAAAGTGTAAACTCCAGACGGCCGTCAAAGCTGACACGAACAATTTTGTCTAGATTTTCTGACATGAAAAATATAATTATACTTCTGCTGCCTAAACATTTCCTGGAACGTCTAAAAAAATAACTGCGGTTGCCAACCCGCCTACCAAGCGTGGCAACTATGGCAAAGTCCTCCCAAAATAAAGCTACTAACTTTTGTGGCAATCTATGAGGGAGGCCTATGTTCAGCAGTGGAAGAGTGATAGGCTGAAATGACATTCTCTTCTTTGATTTATTTTATGACATATACTTTCAACATCCAGCTCGTGTATTATCGCAATCCGGCTGTGGATTCAGTTTACAAATTAATAAGATTTTGGGAGTCAGAAATAATATTCTTTAAAATGTATTAGAGATTCCGCCACCACATTTCAACCCGTGAACCCGTTCACCACCTATCGAAACCGCCTTCGAAGCGTGTCGTCGTTTCAGCCTATCACAGTCCCCTGCTGAACATAGACCTCCCGCATAGATAGCCACAAAAGTTTGTAGCTCTCATTTTGGAGGATTTTGCCATAGTTGCCATTCTTGGCAGACGGGTTGGCAACCACGGTTTATTTATTCAAATATTCCAGAAAGATGCTGCTGCCCATCTTCTAGTATTCATTTTCCTCGGTCGTCTTTTACGACACCAACCACAACAAAACCACGCCACTAAGAATCGTGACCAAAACTAATTCTTCTAACTTAACGAGAGGCATATATCTAGTGGTAAATTTCAAGAAGAAGAAAAGAAATGTAGTATAGTTAACGAAGAAAAATCACTCGCATAATTACCACATAACCCTGGGTATTACTATTAATAAATAATTCTCCATTATCAGAAGGCATGTGTCCAACAGTGGATTATTGACTGACTGTTGATGACCGTTAATTATTTAAAATGTATAAATTATTAGTTATTATTTACAAGTTGTTCTAAAAGTTATAATAGTTATTTGCTATGATAAAGTTATTGTTTTATTATAAAGACACCGAATGAAATGTTTGCCGCAGGCTTTGTATTCTCTTTTGAAAGTAACAAGTCGTACGAAATTTCACAAAAGGATTGTTCGTAATTGTAATTAAGTTAACAATAAAGTTAATTTCATCGTTATATACAAACACCACTTGCTATATATCTACATATAGTTCTCATTTTACCAGGTCATGATTCGCTACAGAAATTTTAAATATCCTGTCACGTTTTTAAGCCGTGTGGTGACGGCTTGTTAAAAGAATACTACCACTCCATCTCATCCATTGGATCTCGTAAAAGGCGAGTAAGGAGTTAACGTGCACTGTGCACCCAACAGCGCATGGTGGCGATGGGCTCACCACCTATCACACCAAGTGCATTATATTGTTTTGGTGAAACGTGGATTGTGGCAGTCATCTGCTTTTGCAGTGAGTGCCCAGTCTCGTCGTGATCTTATGTATGTATGTATGTTTTTAAGGTAATTATAAGAACAATAACGCGACCATAACATAACATCGACTTAGCAGTGATATCTAAGAATGGAATAAAATTTTTTTTTTTTCGGAAAGTCAGCAGTAGTTCTGTAGTTTTTGTGTTCGTTTTCTTTTGAATTGTAATATAAGTCTTAGTTTATTTCTTGTAGTAAGTAGAGGAGAGTCTATTAATGTAAGTAGACGTTAGAAACAAATGTTTTAGTGAATGTTGTGTTTTCCTATAAGTGATGAGGCAATTATTGTGACTTAGTTTTAATTTCTTTTGTGTAAGTACTTATTGTACTCATTGTTGGAAAACCAAATATAAATAAAAAAAAAACATTACTTAGGATTTAATTTGATAATCAGGGTCGTAGATTCAGAAGTTCGATCCAGTCAAACGTTCCCACAAATACCGCACTCGCCTCGCTTTGTGGGTCAACGTGAAGCACGTTCCAGATCTGGTTAATTTGTAGCAGGATGTGGAGGAACGGCAGCCCAGCTCCTCAACAGCTAACTCTCGCTGTTGCTCGGATATAGCTGCCGCAATAAGGTGGTAAGTAATTTCAGGCCGTACCAAGTTCCTGTAATGTCGGTCAAACGACTAAAATTACATTCTTGTAAAAAAAAAAGTAAAGTTTCAGCCTATAAATGTCCCACTGCTGAGCACAGGCCTCCTCTTATTTCTCTCTCTCTCATTTCTGAGTGGGTTTTGGAGCTAGGAAGAACCCGCCACGCTGCTCCAATGCGGGTTGGCGGACTTCACATGTCTTCGAAATATTTTTTATTTCTGAGACATGCAGGTTTCCTCACGATGTTTTCCTTCACCGTCGAGCACGTTTACCACGTGCTCGATCGGCTTCGAATCAGCACTTAAAATTGCACAAACAACAATTTTAGTGGTGCCGGCACTGGGAATCGAACCCAGGTCACTCGCCTACCATGAAATTTAAAGCGAGCGCCTAGCCCCTGAGCTACCACGGCTCTTCTAGTAATTAATGGTTATGATCCTTACACGCTAATCTTCGCGAAAAGAGGCATTTGTGTGCAGTATTTTAAATACAACCTGGAAAGTTATTTAATAACGACATATAGTTAATATAATCAGGCGTTACTTTGCGGAAATCCATTATAGTAAAGGAGAGAATGTTAATTTGCTAAGATCCGCATGCAAAACGCTGTGTATTACCGAGTTTTGAAGAGCACCGCCCGCTCTCTCTCTCGCCTCTCTCGGCGGTTGACATGTCGTAGAGTCGTTTGAGTCGTGTTCTCGACTTCAGTGGTGTGTATTACTAGTGGTAGTGTTGTAGTGGTGGAGGGTATCTGGTGGCGGTTCCCGATGGCGGTATTGGTTTTCTTCTGCACGCATGGTCGTTACAATCATGTAAATCAGTGTTAGCAGAATAAAATAAAAAAATCTGCAGAAATATGTAAAAAGCGAGGAAAATTTATGATTCATTCTTTTAATATGACATTTGTTAAAATTTATGATGACAGGGTATTATTCAAACATACGAGTACGACATCAGAATCAACGAAGGCCTCTAATAATATTAAATGTCGAAATGAAGCAGAAATACACGCTTACATATTGATATTCACCACAAGCACAGGATTCAAATTTCAAAATACAACAATTAACGAAAAAATTTTCAAATACGTACAACTTATATGAAAGCTGGAAGCCAGGCGCCTGACTCAAATTTCATGATACGCAAGTGATCTGGTTTCGATCTCCGGTGCCGGCACCTCTAATATCGTTGAACGTTTCATTATGTGCTAAATTATCAAGGGCTCAGCGGTGAAGGAAATCATCATGAGGAACACCAAATAGAAAAACTATTTCGAATACTCGAGAACTTTGTGGACTTACCAACTCGACAACCCTCTTAAAAATGAAGTATGTTCAGCAGTAGGACATTTTAAGGCTAATATTTGTATGCAGCTTCTGAATTTTCCATAATCCGACATGTCCTGTCATCTGCTGTGCAGAAAAATTAGTCATAACGCGATGACTTTATAGAGCGTTAACGACTGCAGCATCAGAAGCCCGTACCTCATTTAGTTAGACTAGAATGAAGTCAGTTAGACTTAGTCAATTCAACATCTAGGAGATTCGATGGTTTTGTGGGAATCCACAATACTAAAAAAATCTCTAAAGCGAATGCTTAAGAGAATCTGCCATACCATCTTATTCCGTGGGTGTCGTAAAAGTCGTCAGAAGGAAAATAAAAAACCAAGAGATGGGTAACAGCATCTTCCTGGAATATCTGAATAAATAATGCGGTCGTCAACCCGCCTGTAAGCGTGGCAACTATGGCAAAATCACCTCAAAATGTGAGCTACAAACTATTGTGGTAATCTGTTGGGGAGGCTATATATGTTCAGCAGTGGACTAGTGATAGCCTGAAATTATGATGATGATGATCACCAAATGGTAACGCGTGTTTTTTTTAAGATATTGTATTACATTCGGGAATTTACCGTTACGTTCGAAGTCAATCAGGAGAATGTAATTATTGATTTTTATAAATGTAAACTTAATTGCTTTTACGATAAGATTCTTTCTTCTTACTTCATCATGAGTTAGAAATATTTATATTCGTCAATTTTTTTCCGCTATATATCCTACATTTATATCGCTTTTATGTTCATTTCCATTGTATTGAAAGAGTATTAATTTCCATCGGTTACAATGCCTGCTATCGGTTAAAATATTATATTTTCCGCATGCAATATTTCAAACGAAAATACATTACAAAACGACTGGCAAGGATATTGAATATTACAGGTTAGCATACATTGAGAATAAACTCTTATTCTATAAAGAATTCATCAAAACTTCCTTTTCTGTGCCTAATTTTAAAAGCTATTTCTTACTTAACATAATTCCAGTATAATATTCTATGAGTCTAGTAAAATTAAAGTAAATTACGTGACGACTAAGTCTTTCACCTAATGCTGAGCTTTGGCAATCGCAGTTTATTTATTCGGATGTTTCAAGAACTGGTGGTAGGAATCCTATGCAGGAATACGTCTAGGTGGGTACCACCCCAGGGCCAGTTATTCTGCCGTGAAGCAGTAGTGTGCAAACATGACGTCACTGGGTATATGAGACTTAAGGACTGATGTTTCAGGGTGATGGGCGCAGTGAAGTGTCACACAGAAATGTTCTGGATGACACAGCATTTGCTATGCGCATACGTTGCACTTACCACCAGGTGAACGTTTTGCTCGTTTCATCACTTCATCCAATAAAAAAAAATATTTTCTATAGTAGCTATTTATTTTTTGACCCTATCATCGTGCACATGGTTTTCTTTTTTTTATTGCATCTTGGTTTCCTTTTTTACATTGGATGGACAGCAAATTACTTTAACAACGGCCTTTCAGTAGCTTACTACTATTTACTACAACTTTTACGACACCCACGTGATGTGATGTCATTCTCTTAGGCCGCCATCACACGGCATGACGTTAAATATACATACATACATAAGATCACGACTGTATCCCATATGGGGTAGTCAGAGACTGGGCACTCACTGCAAAAGCAGATGACTGCCACAATCCACGTTTTACCAAAACAATATAATGTACTTGGTGTGATAGGTGGTGAGCCTATCGCCACCATGCGCTATTGGGTGCAAAGTGCAGTTTTAAATATACCATGTCGGATGTTTTTTTTAAAAGCTTATATTTACGCGAACACTACACATTGAAATGAAACAAATTTTACGGATTTTATCGCGTTTAATTGTTTACTATTTATAACCCTTCGTTTGGAGTGCTTAACAGCACCCATGGTCACGGGAGGACTGAGGTGACAGATGTCCTGATGTCATAGTTAACCCGGAGTACCTTCAGCTTTTAATTATTACCATCTACGCAGGTCCGATCTACGCAGAAAGAGCTAACTGTGTCTTGAAGTCTTGACGTGGTATGCTTGGTTTTTGATTTAATTTTATTTATTATTGGATCCCAAGCTGGTGGTAATACCCTGCCATTTTCTCTATTGAAATTAGGATGTCTTTTGATTTCAATAGCCTCGCGAATCATCCTTGGTAGGGATCGGTGTTCTTTTGCAAGGATCTGTGGTTTATCAAATCTGATGTTATGGTTGGTCTGATGTATTGGTTAATCTTCTTTTTCCATAAAGTATCTGTGAACTGTGAATTACGATTTTCTAATCAGCTTGGAAATTCAAAAATTATTCCTAAAAATTATTGCCAAAACGTGAGTCCTTCTGGGTTGGGACGAAAAACTTACTGTGCAGAGACCAGACCCGTAGCCCACTCTTCGCCCCTGCGGGAAACGATATATATATATATATATATATATATATATATAACTGTTTTTCTATAGTAGCTATTTGTTTTTAGACCCTATTATCATGCACATGGTTTCCTTTTTTTATTGCATCTTGGTTTCCTCTTTTACATTGGATTGACAGCAAATTACTTTAACAACGGCCTTTCAGTAGCTACGATACATTAAGCTTTATGTGGGTCGAATCTGGGTTGAGTTTGTTAGGGAAAGTCTCAGTGAAATAAATATTATCTTATAGTCAAGCAGTAGTGATTGGAACGTTTTCATGCAACGTTTCCGATATTCTTAATTCATGTTTATTGATTAATATTTTTTTTTTTTGTTGAGAACAAACAAATACTTTCGCATTTATAATATTAGCATAGATTTTTGTAACCTGACGAAATGATTTAGTAACCCTGAGAATCCATCAGCTAGTTCTTTATAAAAGTCAAAGTTAATACAAATAAAATATTCAATTTACTTTTACGGCTTATTTATGCATAACAGACTTACTCAGACCATTGAACCTTCTATTTCATTTATAATCGAGAGCTGGCACAGAGCTTTTGATTCACGCCTTTTTTGTATCTGCCATTTGAATTTATTCGCTTACGAAATGAGTGATTGTGAAAAAATGTAGTCAAAGTGTTTTTTTTTATTTAAAATATACACAGACGTTAGATTTAAACAATATAACAATATCAGAATACCGAAAAAATGCCGAAAGGGTCATGAGAGCCTTCAATTTCATAATATCCAAGTGGCCAGTTTTTTCGATATATTTACTTTTTATTATCCGCTATTATATTTTATGTTCCGTGTGGTGGCGGCTCGTTAAAAGAATACTACCACTCCATCTCATCCAATGGATCTCGTAAAAGGCGAGTAATGGAATTAAACTACACAGTGCACCCAACAGCGCATGGTGGCGATGGGCTCACCACCTATCACACCGAGTGCATTATAATGTTTTGGTGAAACGTGGATTGTGGAAATCATCTGTCTTTGCAGTGAGTGCCTAGTCTCTGACTACCCCTTATGGGATAAAGTCGTGATCTTATGTATGTTTTCCGCTAGTACCAACCACTTGCCCGCGACTACGTTCGCGTAGATTCTGGCTTTTTAAAAATCCCTAATCTTTTATTTTCAGGAATAAAAAGTATCCCATGTCCGTCTCCACGGCAAAAGATATCTCTGTGTCTAATTTTGACACGATCAGTTCAACGGCACTTTTAATATATTAAGTGTAGATTTCAAACGACAAATTAGATAAGATATATTATAACCTGCCGTGTGGTAGGGGCCTAAGAGAATCTACCACCCCATCCCATCCCATGGGTGTCGTAAAAGTCAACAGAGGGAAATTAAAACCAGGAGATGGGCAGCAGCATCTTCCTGGAACATCTGAATAAATAAACTGCGGTTTCCAACCCGCTTGCAAAGCGTGGCAACTATGGCATAATCCCTCCAATATGAGAGAAAAAACTGTTGTGGCTATCTATGGGGAAGGCCTATGTTCAGCAGTGGATTTGTGATAGGCTGAAACGACGACGACGATATTATAACCCGTATGTTACAAGTCATATTTATGTCATAATAACGTTTGAGGACTAAGGTAGAATTTTTGATTGCAATTCAGCCTTCGGTTTTCTTTTTGCTGCTATTCTTGTATTCTGTTTGAGCGTCGCCCTATCCCGGTTGATCAAACACAACGGTTTCGAAGACAACAGACACACAACCAGACGTTGTGTCGTGATTGTCCCTGTGTTTTTGGCACTGCATCATAGCTTTGCTCCGATCTTGAGCATCGGGCGCGGGAAGGTCGGGACAAGTGAGGGCCCTTGTGTTTGCGTACACTAGTGACATTATAATTTCTCCTGCGCATTTGATAGCTTCCGTATTCGGAATCGGGTACAGTATTCGGAAGTTGACGCCGTGAGCGATAATCGGCCAGAAGGATGTCCTTCCATTCCAAATGTGTATGATGTCATACGTGCAACGACCAGTTTTAAGAGGTGCTTTTTTTGTTGCTTTTTATTGGATCTTTACGTTTTGCTCGTCTCGTCAAAAGTGATCGTAATTGCATCTGCCCATAACAAATTCTGAATCATTCAGAACATTTCTGTGTGGCACCAGACTGCGCCTGTCACCCTGAGATATCAGTTCTTAGGTCTCATATGCCCAGTGACTACGCTAGCTCTTAGTGCCGTTCAGACCAAAATAAAGTAATGTTTGCACACTACTGCGTCACGGCAGAATAATTGGCCCTGCGGTATATCTCTTGATACTACATATGAACGTAGTTTCAATCGGTTTGTTTACACTTTTCCATATCAGTAAAGTAAATTAGAAGCGAACGCTTTTTTAAAGAATATTCAAACTTTTTTATTGAAAAATGACTTGAGGTTAATGTTACTAAATAAACTCGCTTCTCATGAGGATAATATACTTAATATAAAAAGTTAAATAACAGCCTGTAAATGTCCCATTGCTGAGCACAGGCCTCCTCTCATTTCTGAGAGGGTTTTGGAGTCGGGAAGAGTCCGTCGCGCTGCTCCAGTGCGGGTTGGGAGACTTCACATGTCCTCTAACTCTTCACATGTGACTTACGGACAGGACGATGTTATATTTAAAAACTGGCAGTTTTATGAAACGTACGAAAATAGAGCGACAATGTTTTCATCGGAAATGCAACAATGTTTATGCGTTACAAATAATATATGACGCGTTACGTTTTATTGCACACAAGACGCTCAACGTGCCATAAAATAATTGAGTTACGTTGGCGGAGAAAATCTAAAGATAAAAGTCGGCGGACGTGAAACATTGTACTAGATATGTCACGAGCAGTTACTGTAATATTATTACAAACAATAAGGTGCCGATAAGTGTGAGTATGGCTTAAGAGAACCTACCACCCCATCTCATCCCGTGGGTGTCGTTAAAGTCGACAGAGGGAAAACGAAAACCAGGAGATGGGCAGCAGCATCTTCCTGGAACTTCTGAATAAATAAACTGCGGTTGCCAACCTATACGGTACTATGACAAAATCCCCCCAAAATTAGAGCTACAAACCTTTGTGGCATTTTAGGGGAGGCCTATGTTCAGTAGTGGACTAGTGAAAGTGATGATGATGTGTCGGGCAGAGTAGATTAGCTCCTATCTCTTTCCTACCGGGGTGACGTAAGAGGCGCCTAAGGTATTGTACGGACAGCCTTTATTTGTGCAGAACACCACCATAATATACAATGCTGTTACTGTACTGCTCGTGAGAACGCAATGGGGAGTAAGAATTTTTTCGACTCTTACCAAAATGGAGGCTACGTGTGTGGCGTCCTTTCCCCTTTGGATGGGAAAAAGACGTGACTGTAATTCATATATATACACATATACACACAGATACATTTTTTTAACATACACATTTATTTAAGATAAACGTTATATATAAAATAAGAAAAGCATGTCATGTAATGTAGGGTGTATTAAAGAAATTTGCTCACTGAATAAAGAAAAATAGTGTTCAAAAATAACTCTTTTAAAGAATATCTCTTTTAAAAGAATGTCAGTTTCCTAATATTCACAGGTAACTCATTCCAAAGCCGTACAGCTTCGGCAGCGAAGGAGCGAGACATGTAGCTAGTACGACGTGGAATGACGCATAAAGTGGTGTTTCCAGAAGAACGTAAATTACGTTCATGATAAGAACCCAAATACTGAAATTTACATTTCTTATATTCGGGTGTGCATGAATCGTATTCAATTGAAAACAGGATTTTAAGAATCCTGGTACATCTACGATGACGGATAGGAAAGCTTATAACCATAGAAGGATACTTGATCGTATTTACGAAGACTGAAAATAAAACGAATGCAATTATTGAGCAGACGATCCAATTTGCACCAAAGCTCTTGGCTTAGGTCGGAGTAACACACGTCAGCATAATCAAGAACCGGTAAAATGAGAGTTTGCACCAACATAGCCTTGGTACCAGCCGCAGGAAATTAAGCGATAAAAGCCGCGCAGGGAGGTTGTAACTCTCCGGCTTAACTCGGTAACCTGAGATTGCCAACGCAGATTACTATCAATCATCCAAAGTTGTTGCACCAGTCAGAAATACACAAAAGATCGTGGTTTATCAAACTAATCGCAGAATTAACCTCTTTTGGATCGATTTGAGCATAAAGCTGCAAATTCTCAGCATACAGATGGTACAAGCTTTTGAAACGAACAGTGATGAGATTAATGAAAATAGAAAATAATAATAGAGATTAGATTCCGCCTTGTGGGACGCTAGTTGTCAGATAACACCAATCAGAGAAAGACTGGTGATTGATTTTAATCTTTTGTTGGCGATCCCGAAGGTAAGATGAGAACCAGTCCAAAACTGATAGAGAGAAGCCCATGTACTTACAGATGGCAAGAAGGATGTCATGATCAACTGTATTAAAAGCAGTAGAAAAATCTACGAGTATTAAGACGAGAACAGTCAATTCAAACTCCTCCATGCCCTCTCGTATGTCGTCAAGAACTTTCAGGAGTGCTGTGGTCGTACTATAGCCTGGTCGAAAACCAGACTGAAAAGGACTGAGTAGTTTATGAGAGTATATGTAGCCGTGGTAGCTCAGGGGCTAGGCGCTCGCTTTAAATTTCATAGTACGCGAGTGACCTAGGTTCGATTCCCGGTGCCGGCACCACTAAAATTGTTAATTGCAATTTTAAGTGCTGATTTACCACGTGCTTGGCGGTGAAGGAAAACATCGTGAGGAAACCTGCATGTCTGAGGAATAAAAAATATTTCGAAGACATGTGAAGTCCGCCAACCCGCATTGGAGCAGCGTGGCGGATTCTTCCTAGCTCCAAAACCCTCTCAGAAATGAGAGAAGGCCTGTGCTCAGTAGTGGGACATTTATAGGCTGAAACTTTTTTAGCTAGAGAGTTGTTTATGTGCAACTGATTCTAAAATCTTTTAAAGAAAGGGAAGAATAAAAATTGGTCGGTAGTGATTAACAGAGCTAGGGTTAGTATTTTTTGGATGTGGAAGGACAAAAGCTTTACGCCATGGGGAAGGGAAAATCCCAGATTATATATTAGATTTAATAGTGAATACAATTTATGGATATCCTCATCAGTTACTGGAGAAAAAACAAAGCAGTTAGATTCATCTTTGGGAAATGAAGTAAGATAAGTGAAATAGTTTTATGTTTAGTGGAGTTATCCAGAAGAGGCACCGATGAAAAGTGCTTGTTGAGATCATTAAGAGATATTGAGCCCATATCAGGGCAATGTTTTTATTTACCAAAACCGAGAGAACTGAGAAACCTCCAAGTACCAGCTGGCGAAGAATTGAGAATTTTTTATGGATATGCCGGCGTTTTGCAGCTCGTACCATCTGGTTACCACGATTTCTGGCAACTTTAAATAAGTTCCAATTGACCTCACTGCGGTTGTTCTTAAATCTTACAAAAACCCGATCGCGTTTCGCCATAACTTTCCGGATGTCGCAGGTCATCCACGGTGCGGGTGGTCGCTTAATTTTTACAGCGCGTATTGGTGCCAGTGTGTCGTATAACTGAAGAATATTGGTAGTTACTGAAGCCACCATATCGTTAACATCAGTGGAGTTAAAAGTGTCTGACCAATTGATTAAAGAGGCTTTATGTTTTAACAACTCCAGATACAGAGTAGCAAAGCTACGCAGGTGCAAAATAGGAGATTTAATTTTATTAATTATAGGATCCCAAGCTGGTGGTAATACCCTCATTAATAATCTCTATTAAAATTAGGATGTTTTTTAATTTCAATACCCTCGCGAATCATCCTTGGTAGGAATCGGTGTTCTTTTGCGAGGATTTGTGGTTTATCAAATCTGATGTAATGTAATGGTTGGGATAAGATTTGATAAAGCACTCGAAACGTCGGGTTATAAATAATAAAATTAAGATAAAATCCGTAAAATTCGTTTCATTCAAATGTGTAGTGTTCGCGTAAATATAAGAAATCATTATGAGAGTTCGCAATTATAAATATTCATAGATATTTGCCGACAGGTGTCCGGCAGAGTAGAATAGCACCTGCCTCTTTCCTACCGAGGTGCCGCAAGAGGCGACTTAAGTAATGTATGGGCCTTTATTTACATCTGCATTTGTTTTTCACATACATAATATTTTAAATAAGTGAAGTAAATAAACCGGAATGTAATCTCAGCTGTCCCGAATTGAGTATGTATTTCCGGTTCCTTATCTATATCGATATTTGATGAGATTTAAATGACACAAATACTGAACCTTAGTGTAGACTGAGACGTGATATTTTTGCTTAGCAACGGGCACATGCTGTGAATAAATCAACACCGATCGTTCAGTTGATATTAACTTGGTTGGAATATTGTCACGCTTCGCATACTAGAAGTGTAGTGTATTGGGTGTAGCCACTAGCCACACAGATATTAAACTTATGTAAAATATTCAATTACAAGTGGATGTACCCATGAGTAATCGCACAGTGAGTGTTTTTTTTTATTTTCATTTAAGCACATTAAAATATTCTTTCAATTAGTCTTTATTAGCTAGGTCAGGTACTTTCATAGATATTGAAGATTTTCTAACCGAACCTTCTTTTTTTGAGTTCCAGCGTATTATGGTGTGATAATTAAAGAAAACAAAAAAGTGAATGTTAAGTTTCAGCCTATAAATGTTCCACTGCTGAGCACAGGCCTCCTCTCATTTCCGGTTTTGGATCATTTTTTTTCATCATCATCATTACAGCCTATGACTAGTCCACTGCTGAACATAGGCCTCCCCCATAGATTGCCACAAAGTTTGTAACTCTCATTTTGGGGGATTTTGCCATAGTTGCCGCGCCTGGCAGGAGGGTTGGCAATCCCAGTTTTTTTATACAGATGTTCCAGGAAAATTCTGCTGCCCATCTCCTGTTATTTTATTTTTACGCAGTTGACTTTTACGACACCCACGGGATGAGATGGGTTGGTAGATTCTCTTAAACTCGTTGAAACAAAAAAGCGACACAACAAAGAGAACAACATACACATCTATAGGATTTAGCCTGCGAGAGAATGAGGTATAATACAATTTACAGTGCTTATTTATATTTGAAATTCGTCCAAATCTTCGATTTCATCGCAGATTTTGCTCTCATTATCTAGACAGCAAGATCAGAAACAGTAATTGCCGCTGTATTTGAAAAATACTGTACGCTGTATTTAAAATTTACTGGTGGTAGGACTCCTATGCACATTGATGAAAACCAAACCAAATCATTTATTTCATAGTTCAGTTACCATAATCCACGCGTGACATTTGTTGAAATTAAAAACATAGTAATAATATTAAGACTAAAAAACAGTAAAGTTTCAGCCTATAAATGTCCCACTACTGAGCACAGGCCTCCTCTCATTTCTGAGAGGGTTTTGGAGCTAGAAAAAATCCGGCACCCTGCTCCAATGCGGGTTGGCGGACTGCACATGTCCTCGAAATATTTTTTTATTTCTCAGACATGTAGATTTTCTCACGATGTTTTCCCTCACCGTCGAGCACGTCGCAAATAAGCACTTAAAATTGCAATTAACAATTTTAGTGGTGCCGGCACCGGGAATCGAACCCAGGCCACTCGGCAGGCACTCAGCAGCACTCAGGCAGACAACTTAGTTTTCCGAAGGTTTCCCTTCTACCGCGTGTGAACTGCACACATGCTTTTTGTTTCCTTTAATTATCACACCATAATACGTTGGAACGCAAAAAAAAGGTTCGGTTAGAAAATCTTTAATATCTGATGATGTGATGTTCTCCTAGCCGATTTCGACCACGGCGACAACTTCCGAATACTGTCGAGAGTCATCAACTGCGCAGGAGATATTATAGTGCCACAAGTGTACGCGCAAACACAGAGGCACTCACTCCTCCCAACCTACCCGCGCCCGATGTAACGCTGATGCGATAAGATCGGAGGTAGGCTAGGATGCAGTGCCAGAAGCACGGGGACAATCACAACACAACCAGACCCGAAAACCAACAATTTGTTTTAGCACAAATGTTGGCTCCGGCTGGGATTCGAACCCAGGACCCGCGGATTAGAAGTCAGGTACTCTGACCACTAGGCCACGCGGTCGTCGATATCTATAAAAGTACCTGACCCAGCTTTATGAAATAAAGACTAATTTAAAGAATATTTTAATGTGCTTTTTATTTTTAATAAATGTAAAATAAATAAAAATGCGTAGTTAGTCCAGTATGTTCGTAAATGTAGATTGTTTACAGATGTGCCGTTTTCACGCATTTTAGAACTTTGCGTTTACTCTGCGAGCTCGCAATACTGATGTTATGTGATTTGGCATACTTTCTACTAGGTTTTTGAAACGACGCGGCTGCGGCATATTCTGCCATTCCACTAATAGATAATAAAAATGTTATCATCAATCGTGAAATAGATATCGATTGTGATAGAATAAATACAATAATATTATCGACGGGGTCCACAGTAAAACCGATAGATAGCAGTTTTTAATTTTTTTTTTATTGTAAATAGTGACGAAACGAGCAAAACGTTCACCTGATGGTAAGTGCAACGTCCGCCCACGACAAATGCTGTGTCACCCTGAATACTATTCTGTGTGACACCACAATGCGCCCGTCACCCTGAGACATCAGTACATAAGTCTCAAATGCCCAGTGATTACGCTAGTTCACAGTGCCCTTCTAACCGAAACACAGCAATGCTTGCACACTACTGCTTCGCGGCAGAATAACTGGCCCTGGGGTGGTACCTACCTAGACGGATTCCTGGATAGGAATCCTACCACCAGTAAAACCAGTGAAATTCAATAATTGGATAGAAATTAAAAAAGAACAATTACAAGCTATTAAAATTCAAACAGACTTAAATGTACCTTATCATCTAGCAATGTTCTTATATCAATAAGAGTATCTATGTATAATACATGGTAATACCAGTAGATTACCGGTACTAATGAAGAAATTCATTAATAATATAGATATTCAATTACAAGAAGATTATCATTATATAAATTATACCAAAGTTATATGGATTAACTGCGTGGTTATGCTGCAAAAGAGTTAAATACATTTGAGTTGTTATTGATAATATTGACACGATGATGATGATAACCATTAATTACAGAAACGTAAAGGTGATTTATGCCGTGTGGTGGCGGCCAAAGAGAATCCACCACTCCATCTCATCCCGCGGGTGTCCTAAACTTCGACAGAGAGAAAATGAAAACCAGTAGATGGGCAGCAGCGCCTTACTAGAATATCTGAACAAATAAACTGCGGTTTCCAACCCGCCTGCCAAGCGTGGCAACTAAGGCAAAATCCCCCCAAAATTTGATCTACAAACTTTTGTGGCAATTCAAGGGGGAGGCCTATATTTATCCCCCCAAAATGAGAGCTACAAGCGTTCGTGGCAATCTAAGGGGGAGGCCTATGTTCAGCAGTAGACTCGTGATAGGCTGAAATTATGATGATGAAAGTTAATTTTTTTTCCAGATACTATTTAAGCAAAATTGGTTAAAGTTTTCTCACGATGTTTTTCTTTCACCGCTGTGCAGTTAATCAAAATTTAAAATTGTAGAACAATTTTAGAGGTGTAGCCGCCGGGATCAGATTTCGGTTTTTTTAAGAGTTTTTTTTTTATTGGATGAAGCGACAAAATGAGCAAAACGTTCACCTAAAGGTAAGCGCAACGTCTGCCCATAACGAATGCTGTGACGTCCAGAACATCTCTGTGTGATACCACGCTGCGCCCGTCACCCTGACGGTAGGATCCTGATCACACTGGTGGTAGGATTCCTATGCAGGAATCCGTCTAGGAAGGTACTACCCCAGGGCCAGTTATTCTGCCATGAAGCAGTAGTGTGCAAATATTACTGTTTTTCGGTTTGAAGGGCACTGAGAGCTAGCGTAATCACTGGGCATATGAGACTTAAGAACTGATGTCTCAGGGTGACGGGCGCAGTGTGGTGTCACACAGTAATTTTCTGGGTGACACAGCATTTGTTATGGGCAGACGTTACACTTACGAGCACCATCAGGTGAAGGTTTTGCTCGTTCCGTCACTTTTATGAAATAAAAAAAATGAAACTGAAGATTCGTAAGAAAATGGTTTTGCTTTGGTGGAATCCCAGGGCTTCAAAATAATTTTGTTTTATTAAGCGCTCGCGTACGAAATGCGAATGAATAAACAAACATCATATTAGGAAGATTGCCGCGAAGTGTTCGAAATATGAGAATGTTAACTGTACATTATGGTATTTATTTAACAGACGTACGTTGTGTGTGTATCTTTATAGTCAGCGTCAAAGTACAAAAGTCAAAATCTACACCAGTTCAAAAATAATATTTCTTTTATTTTCAATGCCATCATTTTTTAGTTCCTAAAAAACGAAACCCCACAGTAGGATTTCTCCTGGTGCATTGTACAGACTAAGTAATTACAGCCATGGTAGCTCAGGGGCCTGGTGCTCGCCTTTAATTTCATAGTAAGCGAGTAACCTGGGTTCGATACCCGGTGCCAGCACCTCTAATATTGTTCTACAATTTTAAGTGCTGATTTACCACGTGCTTAGCGGTGAAGGAAAACATCGTGAGGAAACCTGCATGTCCGAGGAATAGAAATATTTCGAAGACATGTGAAGTCCGCCAACCCGCATTGGAGCAGCGTGGCGGATTCTTCCTAGCTCCAAAACCCTCTCAGAAATGAGAGGAGGCCTGTGCTCAGCAGTGGGACTTTTATAGGCTGAAACTTTACTTTACTTTTTACTATTGTACAGACATGCATTTCATATGAATCACACAACCAGATCCAAAAACCTCTCCTATCTCAATCAATTTGTTTATTGCACAAATGTTAGTTCCGTCTGTGATTCGAACCCTGGATCGGCGGCGTAGCAGTGAGGTACTCTGGCCACTAGCCCAAGCGGTCGTGAATCATAATGTCTTTGATAAATTACATTAATTATGACAACATCATATAATTGGTAGCCAGAGGTTAATCGGCATTTGCGATTGAGTTTAAGAGATTCCCACACATCATTGTCCACTATATAATGATCTACGGGATGAATTTTACTGGTGGTAGGATTCCTATGCAGGAATCCATCTAGGTAGGTACCACCCCAGGGCCAGTTATTCTGCCGTGAAGCAGCGACAAACATTACTGTGTTTCTGTTTGAAGGGCACAGCATAATCACTGGGCATATGAGACTTAAGAACTGATGTCTCAGGGTGACGGGCGCAGTGTGGTGTCACACAGTAATTTTCTGGGTGACACAGCATTTGTTTTGGGCAGACGTTGCACTTACCATTAGGTGAACGTTTTGCTCGTTCCGTCACTTTTATGAAATAAAAAAAAAATAATAACTAGCTTTTACCCGCGGCTTCGCTCGTGGTTCATAAAAAAGTTATGGAGTTTTTGTCAATGGAGCACAAACCCTCTGTAAACTACAGGGCATTATATTGTATGTCAAGTCTTAGGATGCTATGATGATAATGATAATAACAATGTAACAACAGAACATGCTTCGTCATCATCATTTCAGCCTATTACTAGTACACTGCTGAGCAAAGACCTCTCCCATAGATTGCCACAAAAAAATGTAGCTCTCATTTTGGGGGGATTTTGAATTAGTTGCCACGCTTGGCAGGCGGGTTGGCAACCGCAGTTTATTTATTCAGATGTTCCAGGAAGATGCTGCTGCCCATCTCCTGGTTTTTATTTTCCCTTTGTCGACTTTCACGACACCCACGGGATGAAATGGGGTACAGGGTTCTCTTAAGCCACAACCACACGGCATTTTATTAATATCCTTACCTATTATTATTAAAAAGTACCTGAACAATACATAGAAAACAACCAAAACCGAGAAAGCTCCGTAAATTTAATATTAATATTTAGCATGTATGATGATATTATTTTATGCATACCTACCTATTGATGTAGCAAACAGAAACACCCAAACACGGGATTTGATTGAAACTGGGCTGAATTAAAGTCCCTTTTAATATTCCGGGACAGAAAGTGTTTTATATGTTATTTCAGGACATCGGTAATCTCTATACCAAATTTCTTTAATATTTGTTTAGCCGTTTAGTGTGAAGTGGAAATTGCAGCTATTTTACAGGAACCGTGCGTATTTCCTGGAAAACCTTCTTACTAAATATCAAAATCCGTTAAAACATTATATCATAAAGATGTATCAATCATTCATTTATTTTTTGCCTCTTTTCTTAATTTTAAAATAATATAACCCTGTACATGTACAATTTTCAACACTTTTTCACACGAATTTTTTTCTTTTATTTTTTCAGAATGTAGTCAAAAAGTATCTCAGTCTATTTTGAAACGGCCGAATAGACAGATCTTTCCATATTTGTAGCTATTTATTAATAATGTAATGAGCCTCGCAACATACACTTGTGTGCAAAAATGTTGTCTTGGATTTGTGAATAAATTCTTTATGATTATCCCGTCTATTAGGAATAATTATGTTTTTCTAAAAATTGCAAACAGGATTCTTGTAGTATTAGGTAGCTCTTATACATCTTATTTGAGATTTAAATAATCTAATAGGAGCCTCTAGCGTGTTACCTCGATCTATTATACGGGATAAAGACACTTTTTTGAACATTTTGTTTTACCGCATTTAAAAGTAAATTATTTGCCGCAAACCATTTGGAAATAATAACCATAGTTTGATTGCGCTGTTCCAGCATTAAGTAATTTTTGTTAACTTTAAAAAAGAATGAGGTATCATCGGTAAACAGAACTATCTCAGACATTGTTTCTATTAAATATGGAAGATCATTAGTGTAAACCAAGAACAGAAATGGACCAAGAATCGGTCCCTGGGGAATTTTTACTAGAGAAAACAAAGGAGTTACATCTTTGATGGCTAGTTATTGCTCTCTATTTGTAAGGTAGGAAGATAAAAGAACCAATGCGGCTTCACGAATGCCGTAGTATTTAAGTTAAGAAATGATATTATTATAGTCTACATAGTCAAATGACTTTGAGAGATCACAAAACACACCGCCCGTGTCATGAAAATCTTTCCTGGCATTCTGGAACATGTGATTCTAATTTTACATAGTAGCATTAGTCGTTGACCTATCCTTTGTAAAACCTAATTGCTTGTCATTACAAATTCTACGTTTACTAAAATGAACGAGCATTTTTAGCTCTAGCATATTTTTTCAAATATTTTACTTAAAGCTGGCAACACATAAATGGGACAGTTATTAGAAGAAATTTCTCTATTATCCGATTTTTTAAACTGGTACTTTACTATGTTTCATCAGAACATCAGAACTTACCAGAGTCAACACAGCGATTAAAGAATAATATTGGGGCTATATGAAAAATAATGACATATAATTTGTCTCAAAATCCCTCTGATCTGTTTTCTTTTTATTTAATTTCCTTAATACTTTTACAATATCTCTAGGGCTAATGTGATTAAAATAAAAGTGGGGAATCTCAACATTTACATTTTCTCTTAGATATGCGTGCATGAAAGAGTGTGGGATTTGGCATTGTTAAAGTTTATATGGAGAAGTGCAGAAAGTAAAATTTACATATATGTACGAGTATGTAAGAATCACTTGCGTTAATAAGATCACGACTGTATCCCATAATGGGTAGTCAGAGACTGGGCACTCACTGCAAAAGCAGATGAATGTCACAATCCACGTTTCACCAAAACAATATAATGCACTTGGTGTGATAGGTGGTGAGCCCATCGCCACCATGCGCTGTTGGGTGCACAGTGCAGTTTAACTCCTTACTCGCCTTTTACGAGATCCATTGGATGATATGGAGTGATAGTATTCTTTTAACGAGCCGCCACCACACGACAAATTTATGTATAATATGTTACAAATACATCGAATTCAATTAAAAAGTTGATAAATTAAGGTCGAATCTCAAGTATTGAGCGTTTTATTTATTTATCCTATTACTAAGATAAGAACGAGAAAACCTTCTTTATTTCTCCAGTAAATCTAAGATTCTACCAGCGGTACGTAGATGATACTTTCACAAATTTAACCTTTAAATTCATAAAATCAAAAATTCAATTAACGAGATGGAGTTAAAGGCAAATAACTTTAGCTTTTGTAGGTAATTTAGTAACTCAGAATAACTATAGTAGAGACCCATACAACAGACACTCAAACGGTGAATCTCACTACCATCCATACAGTTAGGTACCGTGGGAAAATCTTTGTTTCAGAGAGCACGAGTGATCTGTGATCGAGTTTCAGCATGTCTAACAAACTTTGCACAATAACAAGCTTCGAGTCCCGTGCCCACGTCACATGTAATTTTTTTATATTGGATGAAGGGACGAAGCGAGTTAAATGGTCACCTAATCGTAAGTGCAAAATCCGCCCATAGCAATGCTGTGTCACCCAGAATATTTCTGTCTGGCACCACACTGCGCCCGTCCACTTGAGATGTCAGTTCTCAAGTCTCATATGCCCAGTGATTACACTAGCTCTCAGTGTCCTTCAGACTGAAACACAGCAATGTTTGCATACTACTGCTACACGGCAGAATAACCGCCCCTGCTGATTCCTCACATGGATCAAACACAAATATCTATTTCTGATTCGCGAGGCTATTAAAATAAAAAAACACTCTATTTTTTATAGAGAAGATGACTGTGTAAAACAGCTGGCTTGGGATCCTATACCTAATAAAATTAAATCAAAAACCAAGCATACCTTGAAAACAGCTGTTAACTCATTTTGTATAGATAGGACCAAAAATAATAATTCATAAGCTAAATGTATCCTGGATTAACTATGACATCAGGACGTCTGACACCTCAGTCCCCTGGTGACTATGAGTTATAATATAACAAAATTAGTAAAATTAGTTTTATTAAATAAATGAACAGCTGATTCATCCATATGAAATAATCTAGCTTATTTTAGTGGAATTAGGTGATGAGACGCGGAAGTCGTTCACCGTACTGCGCTCTTCACCAAGGGTCATCTATTCTTAAGTCTCATATATCCAGTAATAACGTCGGCTTCAGTGACCTCCAGTTCCAGTTTTTTGTTTTAATTACGCGGTTCAAAATTCTTTTTACGTTTATTGCTTTTGTATGATTCACGTGTGACTCGATGAACAATATTCCTTGGTTTTCATAGCCGACGTAAATCGTGACCTTATGGTTTTTCGCATGCGTTTTACGCCCCTTGTCCTTTTATGTTCTTGTACTTTGTTATAATAAAATCAATAAGGCAGGAAACTAAAAAAAATAATGCTCTCTTTGATTAAAATTCCTTAATTCCATTAAAAAAACCTGACTCGTTCTGCAAAAATTATCCCGTCCTATTATGCTATGTGTGAAGACCTCGTGGCCTGAGTACCTGACAGCTTTGCCGCGGGTCCTGGGTTCGAATGCTAGCCAATATTTGTGCAAAGGCACAAATTGTTGACTTTTGAGTCTGGTTGTATTGTGGCTATCATCGTATTCGGAAATTGTCGTTATGTTCGATAATCTGCCCAGTGAACATAATTATTTTAGTGGCGACATAGATTCGCAACATCACACCCCCGTTGAGAGTGAAAGTTGTAATGAGCGTGGAGATATCAAGTTGTGTGTGTGTTGTCCAGTCTGGTGATGCGGTGAAGCTGTGTCCAGGTGTTCAGTGCAGTCGAGACGTTAGGAAGACTAGTGTTGATGCCGCACGTGTGAGCCTGATGAGAAGGGGTTGCCGTTGATGATCCTCAGTGGCTAAGAGTCCAGGAAGCACTGCGTTGTGCCGACAGTAGTCTGGTGAAAAGAAGCTAAAAAGCTGACTGTTGTTAATATGACGTTGTTAATATGACACCAATTTGGCTGATAATGTGCCAAGAAAAAGGGAAGCTACTTGACAGATCGGGTGATCTGTTCTGGGGAGGACGTCTTCTCCGATCAGTAATCATTAGATTTTGTGTATATAGTTCGCTTCTCAGAAACCTTTAATAGCGCTATGTTGGACGCACAGTATCCATAAAAAGTATTTTGTCAACATGAAATTCGTTATTATAGGTATTATATTTACTGGTGGTAGGATTCCTATGCAGGAGTCCGTCTAGGTAGGGACCACCCCAGGGTCAGTTATTCTACCGTGAAGCAGTAGTGTGTTTCGGTTTGAAGGGCACTGCGAGCTAGCGTAATCACTGGGCATATGAGACTTAAGAACCTATGTCTCAGGGTGATGGGCACAGAGTAGTGTCACACAGAAATGTTCTGGGTGACACAGCATTTGTTATGGACAGACGTTGCACTTACCATCAGGTGAACGTTTTGCCCGTTTCATCACTGTATGCAATTAAAAAATAAAATAAAAATTATTATTTTCCTTAATTAAAAATGTATCATAAAATGTCGCGACAGTTTATCGAGAGCGAGCTTATTGCGTACTAGGTAACATGCTTTAACTTGTTTGTTAACGTTCGGCGCCACCAAAGAAGTATTGTCTATTTATTTAGTTCAAAAGTATTTTAAAGGAGAGAAAGTTAATTTGCTAAGATCCGCATGCAAACTGTAAAATAGTGTGTATTACCTAACCTAACAGCGTGCACAAGAAAACCAATACCGCCAGTGGGTATTTTACGTTTTGCATGCGGATCTTAGAAAAATAACTTATTTAGTTACGAATTGTCAGTAGTGTGAGTTGCTCTTTAGCATTGTTTGGTCTAGTGTAATTACTTTGTATTAAGTGTAAGTTACAGAATTCCCAGAAGTGACGACCGCGTGGCCAGGTGGTCAGAGTACCTGACTTCTAAGCCGCGGGTCCTGGGTTCGAATCCCAGCCGGAGCCAACATTTGTGCTAAAACATAAATTGTTGGTTTTCGGGTCATGTTGTGTTGTGATTGTCCCCGTGTTTCTGACACTGCATCCTAGCCTACCTCCGATCTTATCGCATCAGCGTTACATCGGGCGCGGGTAGGTTGGGACGAGTGAGTGCCTCTGTGTTAGCGGGTACACTTGTGGCACTATAATATCTCCTGCGCAGTTGATGGCTCTCGACTGTAGTCGGAAGTTGTTGCCGTGGTCGAAATCGGCTAGGAGAATATCATCAAGTTACAGAATTAAATGATTATTAATTTATTCTATAACGTAAGAAATATAAATTTCGTTTGTCAAACGTAATTTTTTTTCAATCTGCCTACTTTTCGTAATGAGGTTCCGAGAAGAAACAGTCGAAAGTTCGATAAAAAAACACATTCTGTTTTTTTATCTTAGTCAAAGGAATTATTAATAAATTTACAAATAATAGTCTCATAGCAAACCGAAGCTAGCCTCCATGACAAAATGTTAGACAAGATTCAATGTAAAGTAAAAAATTAAAGTTTCAGCCTATAAATGTCCCACTACTGAGCACAGGCCTCCTCTCATTTCTGAGAGGGTTTTGGAGCTAGGAAGAATCCGCCACGCTGCTCCAATGCGGGTTGGCGGACTTCACATGTCTTCGAAATATTTATAATTTCTCAGACATGCAGGTTTCCCCACGATGTTTTCCTTCACCGCCGAGCACGTGGTAAGTCAGCACTTAAAATTGCAATTAACAATTTCAGTGGTGCCGGCACCGGGAATCGAACCCAGGTCACTCGCGTACTATGAAATTAAAAGCGAGCGCCTCGCCCCTGAGACACCACGGCTCTCCTGAGCTACCACGGCTCTCCTGAGCTACCACGGCTCTCCTGAGCTACCACGGCTCTCCTGAGCTACCACGGCTCTTCTTCAATGATAAATGTATAATTGTATTACAAACACGAGTAGACCAGCCTTCACCAACAGCATCCGTTCACAACTGTGACGCATGACATACTTAACTCTACTGTTTGGCAGTAATTAGAATATTCAAATGACTTTAAGAAAGCGGTTTTAAATGCAGTAATGATGTTAGCGAATGAAATAAACTGTTTCATCAACGGAAATGTTTCATTACTATGTTTCGGTTTGAAGGGCACTGGGAGGTAGCGTAATCAGTGGGCATATGAGACTTAAGAACTGATGTCTCAGAATGACGGGCGCAGTGTGGTGTCACACACTTATTTTCTGGGTGACACAGCATTTGTTATGGGCAGACGTTGCACTTGCAATCAGGTGAACGTTTTGCTCGTTCCGTCACTTTTATGAAATAATTTTAAAAAAAACCTCGAAGTGGTCATTCGAAGAAATCGACTTGCAGTGAGGACCGTATTATAGAAATATTATCTACGAATGATGTCCGTTAGTCCGCCGTAGCAATACGAAACGAATTATAACTACGTCATCAATATGTACGTTTCAAGTTTGAAATGCTTTAAGGTCTTTGAATTACATGGCCGACAACCAGCAAAAAACCTTTAATATCTGAGAAAATTTGAAAGTCTCGACATACGTTTGCGAAAATGGACCATCGTTTTGTGGAGTGACGAAACGCAAATTTAATCTAGTGCTATTTGATGGACTCAGGTACGTTCGACGTCCTAAAAACAAAAAAATATAATGTAAAAGATACTAAATCCCCACGGTCAAACATGGAAGCAGCAGTTTGATGGTTTGGAGATACAGACGTGGAGTAGGACCATTAGTTCGATTCCTGTGTGCTAATATATTAAAGACTCAAATGCTACGACAGAACATGCCAGCTGGATGATAGTTTCAACAAGACAACGATCTCAAACATAAGTCCAAGGATACGCCTCTAAATATTGACCGATTTTGTCTAAAATAATTAGTAATAAAAAATTCATGACCGTGTCAAAATACTTTTGATGTGTAATTTCAATTATTTTTCTACAATTCAATAATAAAATATTCATAACATAACATAACATGAATTATAACATAACTTGAAGAATAAAAATAGAATCCGAAAATTTTTGTTTTATTCTTCATGTAACTTATCATAATGATTGCGGAAAAATATAAATTATGTAACCTTTTTATCTTGACAGGATAATACTGTCTACACAGGAAACGAGAGTTCCATAGCAATTCGGAAACGAGGCGGGCAGAAAGGGTGCTGCGGCCGAGTCTAGCAGCTATTTATCAAGACAAGTTGGAAAGGGGAGTATACAAACAGCCTGTTTATAGCCATATAGCGCAACATAATTTACATAAGCTGACATAACAATAGTGTAAGTATCGTTTTACTGTACACAATTCATAATAAGATGAAGCCTGTATTCGGCCAATTATGACATACGCAAGCCCCGTATTTGCGCATGCCTCCCCGCGTCAAATTCACCGACTTCAATTACTACAAAATTGATTCATGCGTAAAGCCACGGGAGCACCGTGGTTCGTTCGTAATGTCAATCTTCACATCGATTTAGGGCTTCCTACCATAGCCCAATAACTGAAGTTTGCCTTCCGCCGATTCTTCGACTCTGCCGCCACGCACCTCAAACCACTGGTTGTAAGTGCCGCCACATACAACCCCCTCGCGTTACACCAAAACTCGACTCGCGGAAGAAGGAGACGGAGGCACGTCCTTGAGGACCCTGACGACGCGACCACTATGGCCCAAGCGCTCTACTCAGCACGACACACACACACAAGACAACCATTACCGCCGACGCCGTCGGCGAGGATGTATCAGACAAACTTATTCGCGATACCGCCGCATCTCAGGCCAGTTTTCACCTACTAACAGTAATGTTATGATTAGAAGCATCGCTGAAGTTACTTGCGCCATTTCTTCTCCAGCGGAAACGCATTCCGAATTAGTGGTAAACTTAGTTAATAATAATCTAGATAAAATTCATAGAAGTAGTAATATTGCCCTCCCGATTGAAGTAACTGACCGAGCCGAGGCCGGCCCTCTTGGGAACCCTCGAGTCAGTGACTCTCGCGAACAGGATGACGGGGGCCCTTGCGCTAGTCATTCATAAATAAAGGTTTTCTACCTTTCAATCCGGCGAAGCTGTAAAAGCCTTCGGGCTAACAGTGACAAAAAGAATCGAAGCGTCTGTCCTTGCGACTTGTTTGTGGTCATGGCGAATCATACGCTTACAGCAAACTGCACGCGTTTTAATTGGACAGGGAAACTATTGGGAATGTGAGATATGATGATTGCGACCTTTCTTTCTAGAACAGTAGTACATACTGAAAAAAAATTAAGATATACATTATAAGTAAATACGGCTATTGCATTGCATTTGTAGGGACATCTATGTCGCTACAAATGCAATGCAATAGCCATATTCATAATCATTTCATAATCAATAATTCATAATCATAATCATTTCATAATCATAAATTCATAATCACCACATGAGAACATGAGAAGCTCAAGAAATATTCGCATACGTCCATAATTGCGCTATGAAAGTTTTCTGAGATGCGCACTATATATACAACATCTAAATATTACAATTGGAGGAGACGTCCTCCCCAGATCAGACCACTCGATCTGCCGGGTAGCTACCCTTTTCCTTGGCAATATCATTCGCCAAACATTCATGTTATGCTTTTACCGCTAATATTTATTACAGTTTTAAATACACTAGTCGGCGCCCTATGGTCGAATTTAACGTATTTGTAATACACACGTATTGAATAGTAATACAATCTAAAGAAACTTATTTTATATTCCACTTTTTAATTTGGCAAAAAAAGCGGAATTTTCATAATTTTATATTGCATCTGAAATAACTCTCAAGTACTCGTAATATTATAAAATCGAAAGGACCACTCTCTCTTCCCCTGACTGTTTGTTAACTTTTCACGCTTCAACCGTTGTTCAATCTTAATCTTGATCGGCACAGGTTACTGGTGGTAGGATTCCTATGCAGGAATCCGTCGAGATAGGTACCACCACAGACCAGTTATTCTGCCATGAAGCTGTAGTGTGAAAAAATTACTGTGTTCCGGTTTAAAGGGCACTGAGAGCTAGTGTAATCAATGGCTACATGAGACTAAAGAACTAATGTCTCAATGTGACGGGCGCAGTGTGGTGCCACACAGAAATATTCTAGGTGACACAGCACTTTTTATGGGCATGTTACCATAGGTGACATAGGATACATTAAATTTCGGAAAATAATGTAGTATTTTTGAAAACATATCTTTATTTACTGGTGGGAGGATTCCTATGCAGGAATTCGTCTAGGTAGGTACCACCACAGGCCAATTATTCTGCGATGAAGCAGTAGTGTGAAAACATCATTGTGTTCCGGTCCAAAGGGCACTGAGAGCACGTTGATGGGCACGTTGCACTTACTATCAGGTGAACGTTTTGCTCGCATCGTCATTTTATCCAATAAAACAAACAGAGACAGCTTGCATCCTGGTCATAGGATACTTTTAATTTCGGAAAATAATAACGTATTTTTGAAAAACTCTAATCTACGTGGACGTAGTCGCGGGCTTCAGCTAGTTAAAAATATAAGCGATCGAGGCGAGAGCCTTCTTCCAAGCCCAACTAGATCATCGCTTTCAATTTATTACACTTAAGCCGTCGTCGTTAACAAAAGCAAATTGTCGTATTTCTCCGGTTTCTTCATTTTACTCTATCGACTTTTTATTTCTCTCGCCTAATGCCGTTTGCGTTTCCGCTGTTGATTTTAATGTAATTATTTTCTTAAATGAATCAGTATTACTCCGTACCATCACGACAGACGATTTTAGAAATAAATAATTTTGACAAAGATTTCGTGCTACTAATTTCTAAAGTATATCAGTAAATTATAATAAAAGACCCTTCCCAAAAGTACACATAAATACCACATAAGGTAGTAATTACCTGCCGACGGTTAGCTACTCGTAGGAACGCTGTGGGGAGCAAGAATTTCACCCGTCCGATCCCACCGCATATCGGCCTATAAGCCTCCTCAAGGCTTTAGGCAAGATATACGAACGCCTACTTCTCGCTCGCTTAAGAGACTTCATGCAGTCTCGAGGGCTCTCCATCCACGAGCAGTTTGGATTCCGTGCCAAACACTCATGTACCCAGCAGGTGCACCGCATAACGGACCAAATTCTTCATACGCGGGCTTCATACCGGAGCGCTTATCTTCGACGTGGCGAAAGCGTTCGACAAGGTCTGGCACAACGGGCTCCTATACAAGTTATACGGACTCGGTGTGCCAGATCGCCTCGTACTCATCATACGAGATTTCTTACGCAGTCGAACCTTCCGCTACCGCGTCGAGGGGGTGCGATCCGAACCACATCCCATCCTAGCCGGCGTACCACAAGGCTCAGTCCTAGGTCCCGTGCTGTACACCCTTTTCACGAACGACATACCGCACACCAGCGGCGTCGAACTCGCCCTCTTCGCAGACGATACCTGCCTCTATGTGTCTGGACGTAATCCAGACACTATCTCTAAACGCCTCCAATCCGCAGCCCGAACCCTCGGGAACTGGTTTCGGAAATGGAGGATCGAGGTCAACCCCATCAAAAGTGCAGCCATGTACTTCTCGCGGCGCATTACGCCCATCTCTCCACCATAGAGTTATTCGATCGTCCAATCCCCTGGGAAAAGACAGTCAAATACTTAGGCGTCCTATTAGACTCGAGACGCAGCTTCGGTCCCCATATTAACCGAGTAAGGAACCGAGCGGCGTTCGTCCTCGGCCGATTACATCCGTTACTAAATAAAAATAGCAAAATGTCCCTACGTAATAAAATTACACTTTACAAAGCCTGTATTCGGCCAATTATGACATACGCAAGCCCCGTATTTGCGCATGCCTCCCCGCGTCAAATTCACCGACTTCAGGTAATACAAAATCGATTCATGCGTAAAGCCACGGGAGCACCGTGGTTCGTGCGTAATGCTAACCTTCATATCGATTTAGGGCTTCCTACCATAGCCCAATATCTAAAGTTGGCCTCTCGCCGATACTTCGACTCTGCCGCCACGCACCCCAACCCACTGGTTGTCAGTGCCGCCACATACAATCCCCTCGCGATACACCAAAACTCGACCCGCGGAAAAAGGAGACCGAGGCACGTCCTCGAGGACCCTGACGACGCGACCACTAGGGCCCAAGCGCTCTACTCAACTCTACACAAACACACATTATCACCATCATACCGCCCCCGCTGTCGGCGTGGACGTATCAGACAAAGTTATTCGCGATACCGCCGCATCTCAGGCCGGTTCTCCCCTAGCAGTAGTAGAAGCGTCGCTGGAGTTTCTTGTGCCATTTCTTCTCCAGCGGAAACGCATTCCGAATTGGTGGTAAACTTATCTAATAACAATCATGGTTTTAGTAATGATAGTAGTAGTAATATTGCCCTCCCGATTGCAGTAACTGACCGAGCCGTGGCCGGCCTCCTTGGGCACCCTCGAGTCTGTTACTCTCGCGAACAGGATGATGGTCCAAGCCTAGGACCCCCCTCGGGGGCCCTTGCGCCAGTCATCCATAAATAAAGGTTTCGACTAAGCGCCCTCAACGCTATGCCACCTTTCAATCCGGCGAAGCTGTAAAAGCCTTCGGGCTAACAGTGACCATCAGTCCAAAAAAAAAAAACAAGAATTTCAACTAGTACCCAAATTGCAGTAACGTGGTTCGCCACCCGTCATGTCTCGTTTCGCGGGGGGGGGGGAGGTGGTGATGGTGGTGGAGGTGTGATGGTGAGGTGAAATGGGCGAACAAATAACAGTAACAAAGTAATGTGAATTTAGTCAGTAGAATGAAGCCTATAAATAATATAAGTCAAATGCATTAAAACTCATTACGTATCATTATGACCATTGACGACAATGATAATAAATAGAAAATAGCTTTTCTGGATATGAAAAAAATAATGTGTAGTCAATTCAAAGAAACTCGGGAAAAACCTTACTATAACGTAAATTTGGATATTATGAAACAAGCAATTTCTAAGGAAACAAAAACATTTAACTTCCATTATATATTATAAGATTGAAGAAGTTTTAAACAATGTCTTTCAGTAAGATAGAAATTTTTGCTCAGATAGACAACTTTTTCAAAGTTGACCTTACCTTACCTTACCTTCGCTACTGCTTGTTATAAGATAAAAAGGTTAATAGAATAAGGCGTTGCTTTGCGGAAATCCATTATAGTAAAGGAGAGAAAGTTAATTTGCTAAGATCCGCGTGCAAAATGTAAAATGCTGTGTATTACCTACTTTTGAAGAGCACCGCCCGCCCTCCCTCAACAGCGTGCACAAGAAAACCAATACCGCCACCGGGAGCCGCCACCAGATACCCTCCACCACTACAACACTACCACTAGGCAATACACACCACTGAAGTCGATATCACGACACTGACGTGTTTCACCTCAAAACGAGACATTATCAAGTGACATTGACTGTACACTCAAGTTAACTTTCTCTCCTTTACTGTATGATAAAAACGGTAAACTAATTATATTCAAAAATAAAAGATGAAATTGTCTTAAAGACAAACGTAATGTGCAATTTATTGCTGTACTTTTTACAAGATCGAACGAACAGTAAAATAACAAAATAACTAACCCATACCAAAGTGCGTGAAACTTATGCAAATATCAACAAAACGTGAAAGATAAATCCGACACCACCTTGGGCCATAATTCCGGATTTGACAATTATTAAATGAAATGAAAATTCTTTAAATGTCGACGTAAACGTCATTTTTTTACAACCTACCATCGTTTCACGCCATAAAACATACTAAGAATAGCCTCACAGACAATCAAAGCACGCTGTCTGTGACACCACTACAAAATGCGACAGCAGCGGCGCCTGCGGCAGTGACTGCGGACCGTCAGCTCGCCATTACGCCTACAGAACTCGTTTACGTTACTAGCGCAGTGTCCACTTAATTATTTGTAAAGCTTAAATTTACTTTATTATACAAGGTTGAAGAAATCTTCTTAATTTATTTACAACCCCAGTTCCCCGTAAGGAACACACGCTTATCCTACCGTGTGCTCCCCCTCCCTTCGGACTTCGAACAACTTTCGTAATAATTTTAACAGTAATCTGTTTTATGTTAATACAGGGGAAGGAAGGACTTCAGAAAGATTTCCGAAATACCGTAGTCGTGTTTAATATATCTAAGTAGACCGTACAAAACTTAGTTAAATAGGTTAAGTTACATTTACTGTCGTCACTTGCTTCCCATTAATTTTTTATTGGTGGTAGGATCCCTGTGCAGGTATCATCTAGATAGGTAGATAGGTACGAATACAGTGTCAGTTATTCTGCCGTAAAGCACCCGTGTGGTGGCGGCTTAAGATAATTCTACCACCCCATCTCATCCCGTGGGACCCCCAAGTAAAAGTCGACAGAGGGAAAACGAAACCAGGAGATGGGCAGCAGCATCTTCCTGGAACATCTGAATAAATAAACTGCGGTTTCCAATCCGCCTGCCAAGCGTGGCAACTATGTCAAAATCCCACCAAAACGAGAGCTACTAACTATTGTGGCAATATCTGGGGAGGCCTATGTTCAGCAGTGGACTAGTGATTGGCTGAAACTAGGTAAGCAATAGTGTGCAAATATTACTGCACCTCCAGGTGAACGTTTTACACGTCCCATTACTTTCTCTTACAAAAATATAGGTACAAATAAAATATGTAGTTTAAATTATAGTGAAAGGCGACACGCTAGAGGTCCTATGTTTAGGTTGGCCAAAACTAGAAAGACTTGTCTTTACAACATAATTCCTAAAAGTGTGACATAAAAATCAGACTTAGTTTACAAAAATTGTGTCAGGAAGACATTAAAATACGTTATATATATAGCGTATTTTAAAATATATCATTAATACGACAAATTTGTGTGACAATAACACTTACTCTGCACTTGCAAACCTCCTGGCTACTAAATTTTTGATATACGAGTAGTAATATTTTTTATGTAATTTATAAATGACATTATGTAATGAGGAATTGAAAAAAGGAAGATCCCAGAGCTTCATGTCGGTTACTCTCTGAGGTCTTCATTTTGGCAACCGGTGTAGATTTTAACGTTCACAAGACCTTAAACAAGCCTGAATTGAATAAAGACATTTTGACTTTGAAAGATAGATTTAAAGCTCGGGGCGTGTTAAAAGCGTGTCACTTAATGCTCCATTAGTTACATGTACTTTACCGTAGGTAGATGATTTGGCGGATTTTCCTCTCGTGAACAATTTCCTAGTGATATTTCACGGTTACTGTAACTCCGCGACACGCATAAATAAATGCGTAACCAACTGTTACCTGCCGAGTCGTTGAAATGTGTTTGATTTGGCTTATTTTTTCATAGGTCTGAAATATATTCTTATAGTTAACCGTGACGGGGCGTTTCACTTCTGAACGTATGATAAAAAAGTCACACGGCGAATTAATGAAAGGGATAGCCTCGCAGTGTTTCTGCGTTGTAGAGTATGAAACGAAGGAAGAGAAAGAAGCCAGAGAAGAGAAGGGTTCAGCCGTTTCGGAGATAAGCCGATGGGTTGAAACGAACGAACGAAGAAACAGATAGATTTTCTTTTATTGGAGAAAGGGACGAGACGAGCAAAACGTTCACCTGATGTTAAGTGCAACGTCTGCCCATAACATATGCTGTATCATCCAGAATATTTATGTGTGGCACCACACAGCGCCCGCCCCCCGATACGTCAGTTCTTTAGTCTCATATGCCCAGTGATAACGCTAGCTCTCAGTGCCCTTCAAACCGAAACACAGTAATGTTTGCACACTACTGCTTCACGGCAGAATAACTGGCCCTGCGGTGATACCTACCTAGGCAGATTCCTGCATAGGATTTTTTAACATTGTTATTTTCTTTTAAGTATATAAGTATATATACTTTCATAAGCATTGATTTAAAAGCTGATATTTTGTTATTATAGACAGACACATCAATTTTATTTAATTGCATAGATTATGTAAGCATATGAAAAGGACGGTGACAAGAAAACCTAGATAAAATGTTGATTCGTCGTCGACGTCGTCGTCGTTTCAGCCTAACACTAGTCCACTGCTGAACATGGTTCTTCAAAAGTTAGTAGCTCTCGTTTTGGGGGGATTATGCCATAGTTGCTACGCATGGCAGGCAGGTTGGCAGCCGCAGTTTATTTATTCGGACGTTCCAGGAAGATGCTGCTGCCCATCTCCTGGTTGTCATTTTCCCTCTGTCGACTTTTACGACACCCACGGGTTGACATGGGGTGGCAGATTCTCTTGCCGCCACCACACGGCGAACGTGAAATGTAGATTCCATTAGAGAAATAAGAAATGTAATCAATTTAAGTGGGCAACTACTTACATTTCTTCCGGCTTTGAAATTGAAAAATTTCAAACTGAATCAGACTCCATACTCCATTTTCATAAATTGTACTAGTAGTTCTGAGAACTGCAGATCTCGGGTCCAAAAATAAACTGTAGTAAGATTCCTATGCCGGAATCTGACTAGATAAGTAACACCGCAGGGCCAGTTGTCCTGCCGTGAAGCAGTGGTATGGAAACATTATTGTGTTTCGGTGTAAAGGGCACTGAGAGCTAACTGAGTAGACACTGACACACACTGAGAGTGTAAACACTGGGCATATGAGACTTAAGAACTGATGTCTCAGGGTAAAAGGCGCAGTGTGGTGTCATAAGGAATTTTTCTGACATTGCACTTATTAATGTGTGAACTTTTTTTTTCGTTTCTTCGAGTTTATCCAAAAAAAAAACAACAATAAACTTCAACGAACATTCACGCCAAACGTAAAATATTTGTGTATAAGTAAGTCAAACAACTCGTTAGATCGTCACTGTTGCAAACAATATTACAGACAAAGAAACGCCAAATGGTTGAGTGGCGTAGGACGGCAAATTTAATAAGCTGATAAAAATATGGTAGAGATAAAAGAAAATTAGATAGATAGATAGCTCGTACATTTGGACACTACACCACTGATACAATTCACATGCAAGAGTTACATTACAAGGATGATAGCTAAAGCACGAATAAACACGGAGTTACACAGTAAACAATAACAATAAAAAATAAAAATAAAATTGCGTAAATTTAAAGAAACAAAGACCATTTATGTTTACAGAGTGTGTGCTGCAGTGACACAAAAAGGCTATAGCTCAGTGCATCTTTGCTGCTTTTTATTTATTTATTTATTTATGTTTGGGTCAAACCAAACCTGGCACACGGTCCCCTGGCCCGCGAGCACAGTATCCGATGAAGCTGTAAAAGCCGAGAAGGCTAACAGCAATTACATCACCGAAAATATATATATCTTTGCTGAAGGCGCAAACACTGATTTTCAGCTATTATTTCACACGTGTATATTATAAAAAAAACTCCAACAGAAAATTACTTCGCAATGGGCAGATCGTGTTACAACGTTACGCTGGCAAGTCGTAAACGCAAAGTGATCAGTGAAGCGAAGTAATAATTCAGTTCCAAATGATAGATTTAAAACATTATCACTTAACCAATCATTTGGAACAGTTCAGTGTTTCGATACAGTGCGTCCGTTTTATTTCTGAAGTCGGTACGTTTTTTTTTTTTTTATTGTACAAAGTGACGAAACGAGCAAAACGTTCACCTGATGGTAAGTGCAACGTCCGCCCACCACAAATGCTGTGTCTCCCAGAATATTTCTGTGTGACACCGCACTGCGCCCGTCACCCTGAGTCATCAGTTCTTAAGTCTCAAATGCCCAGTGATTACGCTAGCTCACAGTGCCCTTCAAACCGAAACACAGTAGTGTTTGCACACTACCGCTTCACGGCAGAATAACTGGCGCTGGAGTGGTACCTACCTAGACGGATTCCTGCATAGGAATCCTACTACCAGTTAAATTAAAATGAGATAACAAAACAGCAGCTAGTTCGACTGGTGACAAATGTCACGAAATTAAAAACAAAATAAGTTATCTTTTATTTGAATCTCTCGCTCTCCTTTCCCAGTTCCCTCCCAACGTCTTTCCCATGACCATATGGATATGATGGGGCCATTACCTATTTTTTTTGGCTTCAGATACTGTCTCACAGTCTTCGATCGATTTACCCGTTGGCCTGAGGCATATCCCTTTCTGACATCACTGCGGAGACGGGAGAGTGCCCGCGCCATTGGCCATATGGCCATTAAATTATGTCTGTGTTGTATTAAGAACCGACATACACAAAATTAAGAACCGACGCTTCTTAATGTTTGTATGCAACGTTTTAAATTATTCTGACCTATCAGATTTATGTAGGTATTGGTGTCTAAAAAAATAAGTTATAACTTAAGTACTTCATAACAGAGTCGGTTTAGTTATTTACAAACAACTATGATGCATTCCAGTTTTTCTTCTTTAAGCTATCCTGTGTTCGAATCCCAGCCGGAGCCTAAGTGTGTACAAGAACACAAATTGCTGGTGCTCGAGACTGCTTGTGTTTTATCTCTCTCATATAGAATTACATCGGGCGCGGAAAGATTAGGACGCGACTGTGAGGGATGTATCCATTACCTATTTGAAGTTCTATCTAAGTTAATCTTTGTTACACATATAAGCATATAAATGTCGTATTCAATTATATATGTCGCAGTATTATTCGAGCATTCACGACTTTCATTTAATATCAACACCGCACCTTACATCTTACACGACAGTGCCTCTGTGTTTTGCGCGTACACATATGGCACTATAATGTTTACTGCGTTACAGTTGATAACTTCCGACTGTATAGCGAAGTTATTGCCGTGGTCGAAAGCCAGGAGGTAAAATCACGATGTTGTTGTTCAAAAATAATAACTAAATAAGGCTAATTTCTTCTTTTTTATGGAGTCGGTGATAGCCAAATTGATCCTTATCTACGTTCCATACAATATGGTTTATTTTCTAACATATTGGCAGTAGCCAATTGTCTGTAAAATTGCAATCTACAAATTTACGGGACTATTAATTAGATTAAAATGTCCAAATAACGTGCAGTTTAGGGCCACTAGAGGTCGATTGTTATAATAGACCGAATAATTTATTAACCGAAGCTTCGTATGTACTAAAAGTGTATTATAATTGTTCTACTTCTTTAATTTATATTGTTTAAGTCAATACTTTGCTATAAAAATTAAAAAATATAAAAACAGTTATTATGTACATCCCCTGATCATTCCATTAATCAACAATACAACGTACGAGTATAAGTGTTTGTGGCTGTAATTTTTTTTTATAGGAGGAAGTGACCAGTCGAGCAAAACGATCGCCTGATGGTACGTGCAACGTATATAATAAATGCTGTGTCATTCAGAACATTTATGTGTGTCACAGCGTTTGTTACAGCCACAATGCATCCGTCCACCTGAATCAGTTCCTAAGTCTCATATGTCCGGTAATTACACTAACTCTCAGTGCCCTTCAGACCGAAACACGATACATTTTGCACGCTACTGCTTCACGGTAGAATTACTGGCACCAAAACGGATTTCTGCATAGGAATCTTACCGCCAGTAAAAACTTTGTTAAAAAAGCTTGAACTTGAATCAAACCTCTATGTTATCAGATTAAAATTTAATGATAACTGGAAATATATTCGTCAAAATAATATAATCTGAATGAAATTAAATATTTAATAATTTATAAAGGACATTGCCCAAATTCGCCTAAAAATCAACATACGTTTGATATATACCATAATTCATATTTTTTCCAAATTTTATTCTAAATACTAGAATACAACGGATACTTTATATTAATAAAAGAAAATTTAATATTCATTTCATTAATTACGACACTACCATTCCCTGAATAACATCCAAAATCATCGTTTCAGCGCTGAATCAGTCAAGTCAACAAGACAAGAACCAAAGCTGCTTAAATCACTAAGTGCCGCACAAAAAACCATAGTAAAAACGACAATATTAACAGTGCGAGCGAGAAACAAATATAGCTTACCTAAGCGTGCGAGTGAAAAAGTTTTTAAATGTCAGAGTGACAAACGTTAGAAAAAAGCCTATTTAGAATAACCACAAAATCGAAAATATTTAGGGTTTTAAATATATTCTGAAAAGTATCTGTCATTTTAATCTGCTTTCACGGATACATAGATGTTATTTTGAACCGAATATTCAATGTTTTATCTTCTTGGGTGAACTTGCGAGCTGAGCGATTTCCTTTATTTTCTAGTAATTTCAATTTTACTCCACAGTACAATTACTCCTGTATCGTGCGATTATACATTCAGACAGATATACACTTCCCGTTCCCGTTCCCGGTTTTAATAAAAATAAATTTATGTGGTCTTCAGTTTAATACTTTTTCAGCGCTACCGCAAGATTTCAAGATACTCTAAGCTCATTTTGCGGAGATTGAACCAAGAGTAATTAGTAATATAATAATTTCTTATATTTACGCGAATACTGCACATTTAAATAAAACAATTTTTTACGGATTCTAACCCGTTCCGAGTGCTTTACAGCACCCGTGGTCACGAGTGGACTGAAATGACAGATATTCTGGTGTCATAGTTAACCCGGGGTAACCCCGTAATGTCAGTTTAGAAATAATTCAAAACTAAACGCGATAAAATCCGTAAGAAATTGTTTTATTTAAATAATTAGTAATATCTGAAGGGAGCCTAAATTATCTATGACCCTAGTGGTCATGGGTGATGAAAGGGTTCTGTAACGTCGGTGATTACATTACTTAAAATCAAACGGTATAAAATCCATAAGTTTAGTTTCATTAAACTTATAATATTCGCATAAATGTAAGAAATCTTACTAATTTTTGTTATTTATTAATTTATTTAAACTTTATTTGCACACACAAAAAATATGTGTAAAAAGGCGAACTTAAGGCTACAAGGCATTCTCTACCAGTCTACCTTCGGGTCGAGCAGAGAAGAAGTAGTCGGTGCCAAGATCAAACAAAAAAAAAACAACCACAGTAATCTACAAAAAAGTACTAATATTGGATTACGCACACCGTCGTCATCATTAAGAAATCCAAATCTTTTGCATGTCCCTTTGGTTAAATGTAAATATCGGCAAAATTCTTACTTGATAAGGGCATGCAGAAGTTTTAATGCTGTTGTACAAAATGTTAACATAGATTTATTCTCCACTGGTATCAGTGATTTAAAAAAAATGCTGTGTAGCAACTATTTTCTCTGACAAGTTTTTGTGTCAATTGTGACAATCTTATTCAATTAATTTGTGAAAACTGTTAATTGGCCTTCTTTCTCTAATATTCGTGATGTATTAGCTGTAAGTTTTCCAAAACAACAAAAAAAAAAAATAAGCTGTTCTGTAATATGTAATAATAATAACAAACAAAAATAGATATAATATTTACATTATATATACATACACACATGCGCAATAAACACATATCAAATAACTGAAGAAAGGACAAATTTAATGACTGTTACTATATTTTCATTATTTAGTGGCATGTTTATTAGCCTGGTTGTAATTAGAATTATATTTTCCTGCGGCTGAAAAAGTGTTAAATAAATTATCAGATAAATTAATTAAAATTTATTTTATTTCTCTCTTAAAACAAACCTCGCTGCTCATCTACTTTTTAATTGCTTTCATGGACCTTGGGGACGGCTGCTTTGTGCCATGGTTTAATGTGAAATAAGCAATTTATTTAAATTGCTTTTCATAATTTAATGACTTCAAAATCATTTTACTGGTGGTAGGATTCCTATGCAGTAATCCGTCTAGGTAGGTACCACCCCAGGGCCAGTTATTCTGCCGTGAAGCAGTAGTGTGCAAGCATTACTGTGTTTCGGTTTGAAGGGCACTGTGAGCTGGCGTAATCACTAGGCATATGAGACTTAAGAACAGATGTCTCAGGGTGACGGGCGCAGTGTGGTGTCACACAGAAATATTCTGGGTGACACAGCATTTGTTGTGGGCGGACGTTGCACTTACCATCAGGTGAACGTTTTGCTCGTTTCGTCACTTTATTAAATCATTTCGAAGTTTTACGAATTTAATTTCCCGATGTTTCACTTCATCCCTACATCGTGGTCCAATGTTCGGTCCAAGGTTTCGGTCCACGGTTTGAATCCAAGTTACCGAGCGACCGCAGAACCACCTTCCGGTGCCATTCGAGCGCCTGCCAGCCGACCGTGACGCCACGTGGTCATTAATCACCGGCGTCTCTTCAGCGTCGCTGGCAACCTGAACTGGCCGACGTCCCTCGTGTCACGCGTAACTACAGGAGAGTACCGACTACGTCTGCAGAAATTAGGCGGGCCACTACACCCACGATCTTTTTTTTTTATAAATTTTTGATTGTATTGACAAGGTGTATTTCTTTTTATTACTTCCACGAATACCCATCTCGTTACATGGTACCTTCAGTGAACAAGCCACGGGAATAATTTAAGATCTCTATTTCTTCTTCTTCTTTTAGTTTTGGCCTCTCTTATAGAAATCATACATTTATTATGAGGTAAAAAATTCAAATGACAAACCTTCAGAAATTAAGCCACTTGTTACGAAATTGTCCAGATTCGTTTATGTGCGACTGTAAAATTAACGTCAAAGAGGAGGACGTAATTCCGTTTCTGTAATTACTACGCCCGACCCACCTGGAGCCTCCAGAATGTCGACTCGAATGACTGCAAATTATCTAGTAATAGTCCATCTGCGGTTTGTGTGATAAACGTTTTGCTTTTGTGTGGACAAAATAAATGTATAAAAAGTTATTTGTTGTGCAAATAATCATATTATTCTTTTTTCTCGCCTTCCGTGTTTTCCTTCGTTTTTCTAGTGTGTTATGTTTAATTATCTATGTTTATAGACACATTTTTATTAGTAACAACACACAAATGAATGATATTGCCAAGGAAAAGGGTAGTTACACGCCAGATCGAATGGTCTGATCTGGGGAGGACGTCTCCTTCTACTAGTACTATTTAGATGTTGTATATATAGTTCGCATCTCACAAAACTTTCATGGCGCGATTGTGGACGTATGGGAATATTTCTTGAGCTGCTCATGTGGCGACATAGATGTCACTACATCACTCCCCCGCTAGAACTAGAGACGTTTTTACCTTCAGCCAGGGATGACTGGCAGAGAATGCCAAACGGCATTAAGTCCGCCCATTATTTTTATTTGTTTAAAGTGATAAACAACAGAGAATATTATTTTTGTGTTGAATACTCCGTGACATCTTGGGTCCTGGATTGGAATCCCAGCTTCAAATAAATTTGAGGAAAAACACTATTTGTTTAAGAGTCTATTTTTATTACAATAGTCCTATGTCTTTGGCACTCCGATGGATCCTTCTTCCTGTCTTATTGCATTAGCGTTACAGCGAATTTTTTTTTTGCGTAATCGATCAGAAAAACAAACCTTATACCTTATTTATTTATTTTTTTTATTTACTTAATCACAAAACAGAATGACAATTTTACATATACGATATGTGGTTTATTATCATAATTACAATATATGGACTTATTGACATTCCAAAAGCTGTGACATTTACAAGTTTATTTGTCTTAATTAATATCAGTGCGTGTGTGTACAATAAAATTATGGCGAAATCAACTATCTAATTGGGGGAAGCTGTCTCAAATCTTTGTTCTTCTTATTCAAATATGTTAAAGGTATATTATGAATCCCACCATTACCTTCCACAAACTTACTTTAAACAAGCAATATAAGATTATTCACACTCAATGACAGATTAATGATTTACTAGCCGACGCCCGCGACTTCGTCCGCGTGAATAATGGATTTTTTAAATATCCCGTGGTAACTACGAGTATTTGTTTTTCCGGGACAAAAAGTATCCTATGTCCGTCTCCAGGATGCAAACTATCTCTGTGGCAAATTCCGTCAAGATCGGTCCAGCAGTTGAACCGTGAAAAGGTAACAAACAAGAGGAACAGAGAGAGTAATTTCGCATTTATAATATTAGTATGGATTACAATAATATATAAGTAGTTTTTTCTTGAACGAGACGAATATATCACGAACTGTCTAATTCTGGATACTTTCTTGACATATTGTTATAAAGGTTACATTTTCTAACAATGGAACTGTTTTAAGTCCTAATCGTACGACGTAGTGGGGGAGCGAAAAATCTTTCGTGCCTCGCCTGACGCGTAGGTGCATTGAAGAATATCACAGAAAGCAAACTAGTCTCTAATCTAATCTAATTAGTCTATGTAAGTCAGTTCAATCTTTTATACATCTACGGTTTTCTTGAGTCATTCTGTTTCTTATATTTTTTTATATGTAGCGAGCGACCACAAGGGTAGGCTGAAAATCAGCACTGTTTGATGACAGTACATACTTACATACATACATAAGATCACGCGTGTATCCCATAAGCGGTAGTCAGAGACTGGGCACTCACTGCAAAGCAGATGACTGCCACAATCCACGTTTCACCAAAACAATATAATGCACTTGGTGTGATAGGTGGTCAGCCCATCGCCACCATGCGCTGTTGGGTGCACAGTGCAGTTTAATTCCTTACTCGCCTTTTACGAGATCCATTGGATGAGATGGAGTGGTAGTATTCTTTTAACGAGCCGCCACCACACGGCTAGTACACAGTACGCGCTATGTTTATCTCCTTTTGCTACCTAGTTTTTTATTTCTTGTGTTGTAAATAGGTATTAATCTTAAGCCTTCTATTATTTTATACTCTGTATACCTGTTTTGTTTGTTTAGAAGATAGCTATATTAATGAGTTATTGTTGTTATTTAAAGTAGAGATTTCAAATTTCTTTAGTCTATGCTCATATGATGACAGAGACTCTTTAAACCCATTCGATAGCAAAGGCTATTAATAAGTTGGGCTCGCACTAATTCAAGTATCCTCCTGTGTATTTTATAAAATGGGTTTCATATAACAGTGCATTAGGGAAGAAAATTACGAAATGGAGTAAATCGTTCGTCGTCGTCGTTCGTCGTCGTTTCAGCCTATCAATAGTCCATTGCAGAACATAGGCCTCTCCCATAGATTGCCACAAAAGTTTGTAGCTCACGTTTTGGGGGGATTTTGCCATAGTTGCCACGCTTGGCAGACGGGTTGGCAACCGCAGTTTATTTATTTAGATGTTCGAGCAAGATGCTGCTGCCCATCTCCTGGTTTTTTATTTTCCATCTATCGACTTTTACAACACCCACGGGATGAGATGGGGTGGTAGATTCTCTTAGGCCGCTACAACACGGCGTAAATCGTTCACTGGATAATAAATGCAACGTCTGCTCAAAACAAATACCGTACCACTCTTACTTCTTAATCTCTCATATCTCATAAGCCCTGTAACTACACTAGCCACCAATTCTCATCAGACCGAAACACAGCTTAATGGCAGAATAATTGGCACCAGTAGTGGTACCTACCTAGACTGATTCCTGCATAGGAGTCCTGTCGCATCATATCAGCCTATGACTAGTCCTCTGCTTAACATAGCCCTCACCATAGATTCTCACAAAAGTTGTAATCTCCTGGTTTTCATTGTCCCTCTGCCGACTTTTACGACACCCACGGGATGACATGGGCTGGTTGATTCTCTTAAGCCGCCACCACACGGTAAAACTAGGATTCAGTGTCAGAAACCCGGGGAAGATTCACAACACAACCAGACTCGAAAACGATCAATTTGTGTTTTTGCTTCAGCTGGGATTCGGACCCATAACTTGTGGCGTACAAGTCAGGTACTCTAACCACAAAGCCTTGTTCCAGTACTTGTTCCAGTACTTGTACCAGTACTTGTACCAGTACTTGTACCAGTACTTGTACCAGTACTTGTACCAGTACTTGTACTTGTTCCGGTACCTGCTCCCGAGTGACTGAAGTGTTAAATGTTCTTGTGAGTGAAGTGATTCCAACGGTATTTTGCAACAGTTAAGTAAGTCTGAAAATAAACATGAACAAGATTAAGATCATCTCTAACTTAAACATCTCAATCAATAAAAGTCAAAAATCATTTAAAAAAAGAAGCTATGCCCGACCATAGATAAAAAAAATTGTGCTAGTCAGCTCCGACACGCGACTGAAGTTTACTCTTTAAATCCATTTTCATTGACCCGTACATTAGGCAAAAAGGGTAAATAACGCTAAAATAAACATTATTTTTTATAACAAATAATAAAGGGGGTAAATAAACGCATCTCTTATAATACAAAAAGTATGTATATACATTTATTCATATTATTTATATGGATTCGATAGAACATACATGAATCGTGTATGCTGTGCTGCCATCTATTGTCAGATACGTATATTACTATGTTACGAAAAGTTAATTAAAATTTATGAAGACTTTCGGCGCCAACTCGAAAAGTGGCAGTGGTATTTTTATTTAATTTTGAAATTTCTGCGTATATTTTGAGTGTCGATGTTTGATATTGATAGTTTATTATGCAGAAAGTGCTTCTGAAAGTTCACAGTCATTGGAAAAGTCAATTCAAGACCAAAATTGTGCTTTTCTTTTGTCTCCATCAGTCCAGCAAATCTTCAGTAAAAGTCAACTATAATTTTACTGTCGATCAAAATTTTGAAGTCTTGCTGCTTGAAGATTGTATACTTGGATATGTTACTTGACACTGGAAAATAGTTTATGACAGTTTGCATTAATAAATAAATAAATAAAATTTATGAATTAATTTTTCATACATAACATAAACAAAAACATTACGCTCTTTGTTAACGCTCGACTTTACTGACCATATAATTTTCGCGTACCGGGATCTTTAAATTAAATCGATTCTTAAAGAGTAAACTCCAAAAATATATACAGACAAATTTAGAACCTCGTCCTTTTTTGTATTCTGTTAAAAATACGAAATATGCTCTCGGGGAGCAGCACAATGGCATTGTCTTAAATTAACACCATTACGTAAAATAAAAATGTTGTATTTAACATAAAATACGTGAAATGTACACCATTACCAAAATTATATTCGAAGAGTCTAGTATAAAATAACACAGTTGTTTATTTTACTCAGTCGAATTTACCTCGCTTCATAGAAAATATGTTAAGTATAATATATAAACATTGAAATTACTCGCACGAATTGTTCGTAACTAAATTCATAAAAGGGAATATTTTCTTAATTAATCTGAAATTGTAACATCATCATCATCATTTCAACTTATCACTAGTCAACTACTGAATTTTCCCTCTGTCGACTTTTACGACACTCACGGGATGAGATGGGGTGGTAGTTCTCTTAAGCCGCTACCACGCGGCGTATATGTATGTAATTTAATGTATCAGTGAAAGATAAATCATCATTTCATCATTGACAAAATAGTTTAACGAACTTACAATGAAATTAAAAAATGTAGCTCTGGGTGTAAATCTGCCATTCCATTTTCTCTCGAGATGGGCAAAATGTAATGGCTTTGGACTGACGGTAGAATAACCAATTTTAAAATGTATATGCTGAAAATAACCCGCTGTCTATTTGCTTCGTGGATTTTCGAAACGCTGTTAACACCGTTAAGTGGTGGAAGCTGTGGGAAGTACTATTGAAAATGTGTGTTATGTCGTGTAGTGTAAATATGTCGTGGACATCTAGTTTGTCTCATTAAGAAACTTTACGAAGCGGGTACAGCTGCTGTTTGCGTGGACGGCATCGATTCTAGAAATTAAAAATAAAACTCAGACTGGTGTCCTCTCTTGCTTACTATTTACACCGAATACAAAATGAGGATAGTTTTAGAAACCTGGGAATAGGTGTATCGATCGGAGGTCGGTTAATATCAAACCTGAGATATGCAGACCATTCTTATTACAACGTCACAAGCAGACATAGTACGGTTTCTTTTGATTCTGGAAACAACCAGTTTACTTGGCTTTACGATAAACCGTATAAACCCAAAATGACGGTGGCGGATCGTAAGACTAACAATCGACCTAACTTCCGTGAAATACCTAATTGCGAAGTTGACCACAGTTACATCAACCTGGGATCCACAATCTCAAATACTGGAAGTTGCGAAGAAGATATCAAAATACGATGTGCCACGACACGATCACCCGTGGAAAAGCTTACGAAGATATGGGAAGTTTGCCGCATGACTAAAAGGACCAAGGTGCGCTTAATAAGATGCTTAAGATTTCCTTTTTTTCTTGTATAGAGCTTCGAGAGAAACATTTTTTCTTGTATACAGCTGTGGGAGAAACATGGACAATTCCAGCAAAAACATAGGAAAAAGATTGACGCCCTTGAGATGTGGTGCTGGAGGAGCTCGCTGAGAATAAGGTTAAAATTTCCTTTTTTCTTGTATAGCTTTGAGAGAAACATGGACGGTCCAGCAAAAACATAGTAAAAACATTGACACATTTGAGAGGTGGTGCTGGAGGAGCTCGCTGAGAATAAAATAGATGTGCTCATAGTGCTCACCGTACTGACGTTTCCATCTTGAAAGAGCTTCGCATCAAACAAAGACTTTCGTTGATTGCGCAAATGCGAATCCTTAAGATATTATGACATCCGACACGAAAGCTCACTGGAACGATTAATGGTACAAGATAGAGTAGAAGGCCAACCATCTCGCGACCGATCAACCACTAAAATGGATAGACCTCACGAAGTGTTCCCTTACTGAATGTAAAACTAATAAGAAGAATACTGAAAATTTGCTAAATATATAATATATTAAGAAGCTGCGGTTGATGATTATTCAAATATGAATGAAAAAAAAGTTGTTAATCGTAATTGTAAAAGGATTTTCTCAAACTTTGTAGTTCCTGTAAATTGTACAACCAAAATTTTTAATTACCACATAGAAAAATCCTTTTTTTATTTGAGAAAGGGACGAGACAAGCAAAACGTTCACATGATGGTAAGTGCAACGTCCGCCTATAGCAATGTAGTCTCATAGGCCCAGATATTACAATAGCTCTCAGTGACCCCCGGGCCGAAACACAGTAACTAGACGAACCCCTATTTCGGCGAGAAGAAATTTAAAGCATGCCTATTGCGGCGGGATGAATGGTGATAATTACGAGTATGAAAAGTCCCACTGCTCGGCACAATCATTTACGCATTGGCACGCTACTCCAGTGCAGATTGGCTGACTTCGCACATAGTTGATTTCTTTTAAGACTTGTTTTAGTTAGCCCATTATATTATCCTTAATCCGTACTTTCAACTACGATTAATAGTTGAGAAACAAAAAAAAACAGTAGCCGTAACTGAAATGTATGAAATTGGTATCATACTTTAAGTAAGAACTAATTGAGGCCTCGAATGAGTTTGTCAATTCTGGAATTCCCTGCGGGGAATTAAATTCTCTTGCTCAATTTACTACAATATGCGCTCGGAGTTCTCTTAAAACGAAGTTAATACCGTCTCCGAGATAAAGTTGGAGAATTAATTGCATTGCACTTAGTGCTGAAAAATAGATTTGAGAAATATCATTTCTCGTTGGTTATTAGACAAAATGTTCGTAAAAGGTGATGGATTTTCGTAAAATGTACGTAAAAATAAAGCTAAAAACTCAATCAAATCTAAGTTCGATAAAAGAAGTGAATTTTAACTACACGAATGAAAGTCCAGCTGGATTTCTTACTCGTTCTTGTCAGAGCTGAAGCACTCTGCGAACTACCGAACCAGAAAATAAAAAAGACATTCAATATGAATTCAGTATAAATAATATATATATATATATCTACTTAATTATGAAAATTAAAATTATTAATTACATAATAATGTTTGTTACTATTTTTTGACAATAATTAGCAAACGACACGAACAAATGTGAAGGTAAAGAAAATCTTTTATACTAAATTTTATAACTTATTATGTTATTGAGAGAAAATTTTAAGCAGCTAAAATAAAAACTATAATTGTTTCAAGCTAAAGATACTCTCAAGATCGAATAGTTTCGAATCAAGAATAGAATAGAAGATACGAATAGAAAGAGATTTTTTGACTTTAACCTTTTCTCCTTGTGTAGGAAAAACTTATGTCTCTATTGCTATGACTAATAAAATAAAACACGATTGTAGACAGAATCCTTTTGTGCAAACTATAACGCTTCAGATGCGAACCTCCAATGAGTTCAATAGTTCAGGAGCGAACTTTAAAACAAAGCAAGATAAAACATTACCATTTTGCTTTTAAAAAAATTATTGTTCCCGGCTACTTGGTATATCACAAACCCCCATCCTCATCCCGTGCGTGTCGTAAAAGTCGACATAGGGAAAATGAAAACCAGGAGATGGGCAGCAGCATCTTGTTGGAAAATCTGATTAAATAAACTGCGGTTGCCAACCCGTCTGCCAAGCGTGGCAACTATGGCAAAATCCCCCCAAAACGAGAGCTCCACCTGGTATAACTAAAATACTTAATAAATAATATTCGAAAATGAAACGGGCACGAAACGTTAAGCAAGAAGATGACAATTTTACTCCTAAGGTAGAAAAGAAACGAAATTGTCCTTCCGTTTCCAAATTGCTCTGAAAACAAACCATTTCAATCGTGCTCGCTCTTTAATACGATTAGGAGAGACGTTGACGACTTGACGACGCGATAAATTGTTCAGCCCCTACCTTGCGCTTCTATAACAATGTTCCCCCTAGATCATTATTCAGCTGCTCTATTGGAATCTTTCATTTGATGAGATCCATTCAATGGTGTAGGTACTTATTTCATCTATATCCATACTGATCAACATTATTCTGATATATAAAATCTATATGTTTGTGTAAAATCTATTTGACGGATTTTAATGAAACTTTTTTAAAATATCTTTATGATTACACTATCTTGCATTGTCTTGCATTATCTTGTTTGTGTTGCACTATGTGGTGAGTATCATCATGGCAGAAAACCTGGCCGCTATTCTGCCGTGAAGCAGTAGTGTGCAAACAATGCTGTCTCTCGGTTTGAAGGGCACTGAGAGCTTGTGTAATCACTGATGTCTCAAGGTGACAAGCGCAGTGTGGTGTCACATAGCAATGTTCTGAGTGACACAGCATTTGTGATGGGCAGACGTTGCACTTACAATCAGGTGGACGTTTTGCACGTTTCGTAACTTCATCCAAAAAAAAATGAAAAGTTGTCTCAGTGACTATATGTCTGCATATCTGTAGGTACTATTATTTGTGAAACAAAATACGTTGAGGTGACTTATTTGATAAACATACAATATATATTACTATAACCTTTATCAATGAGCGATCAATCAAAAACAGAAAAGATTTATTTCAAATCGGATTAGTATTTCTTGAGATTAGCGCGTTCAAGCTGACAAAATCTCCGGCTTTATTGTATTAGTAACAGTAATCCTAAATTCTTAATAATTCTAAATAATTTTAAATAAAACATATTTATAAAATTATTTTTATTAAAAAAAACTAATGTATTAAATTGGTTTTATTTAAATGTGTAGTATTCGCGTAAATATAAGAAATCATTATATACTTCTTGTCATCAATGTCAATGCTTTCTATAGAAGTCTAACATCGCACTATTTTATATTCATTATTCATAATTGGTGTAACATCCCGGCACATGAACATGATACTTTGATCTGATAAACACAACGGTGAAGCTTTAATGACAAAATTGAATACCAAAATTGTCCATACAAAAATATAAAATTATTTGTTACGTAAAACTTTACGCGACCCTAACTCAGAAAGTCGTTGCCCCGAACCAGACAAATTCTAAATACGTTTTCTTCACTATTTAATTTATGTTACCCTACTACGGCGTCATACTAACAGAATTACTTCGCAACAGCTTAATGTTAAAGTTTGGTAAGCTTCATGTTATCCTAGTACTTCCGAGTTCTTTCGATTGCAGCTCAATGGAAGAACGCCAAATTAAATTTATGAGTTCATTGCCTCGATCAGCTGTATAACAGGGTAGTCAACTATGAGTTTTAAGCAAATTCTTTAAGTTGACATATCTCCTACAGGTACGCTACGAGGCTCATTATATTTTTGGGGCATATACACATCGTCCCTAAGGCCAGTCTGCCTAGGGTGCATAGGACATTACGATTGACCCTGTATACACAACAATAAAAGATTATGAAAAGTTAGGAAAATCTAAAAGTGCACGCTTTTTTAACTTGGAAGAAAAAAAAATCGTATTGATGTTCAAATATTTCGAGTCATTTCCATTTGAAATGAAAACAATAAGAAAAACATATTTTTCTTAGTAACTACAAGTTGAGGTAAAATTTTTTTAAACAATTTTTTTTCAAAGTAGCAATATTAGATGATTTTTGATGAGAGATTTTTCAAAATAAAGTAAAGTAAAGTTTCAGCCTATAAATGTCAAAATAATTTTTATAAATTAATTAAAGTGTTTTTTTTATATGAGTCTATTCAAATTAGCATATAAGTGCAATATAATTGAAACTACACTTTCTATAATTTTTAAGACTTTAAAAAAATGTAAAAGCCTATGTCAATGTCAAATGTCCCACTACTAAGCATAGGCCTCCACTCATCTCTGAAAGAGTTTTGGAGTCGAGAATAATCCGCCACACTGCTCCGATTCGGGTTGGCGGACTTTACATATCCTCGAAATATTTTTATTACTCAGACATGCAGGTTTCCTCAGGATGTTTTCCTTCACCGCTAAGCACGTGGTAAGTCAGCACTTAATGTTGCAGATCAATTTTATAGGCGCCGGCACCGGGGATCGGACTCGGGTCTTATTAGGTCAGGTCTCAGGTTTAAGGCTTTAGACTCTTAGTTACTAGTAATATGACTTATACTTCAATTTGACGACCGCGTGGCCTAGTGGTCAGAGTACCTGACTTCTACGCCGCGGGTCCTGGGTTCGATTCCCAGCCGGAGCCAACATTTGTGCTAAAACACAAGTTGTTGGTTTTCGGGCCTGGTTGTGTTGTGATTGTTCCCGTGTTTCTGACACTGCATCCTAGCCTACCTCCGATCTTATCGCATCAGCGTTACTTCGGGCGCGGGTAGGTTGGGACGAGTGAGTGCCCCTGTGTTTGCGCGTACACTTGTGGCACTATAATATCTCCTGCGCAGTTGATGGCTCTCGACAATATTCGGAAGTTGTCGCCGTGGTCGAAATCGGCTAGGAGAACATCATCACTTCAATTCTATTCGGTAAAATTCAGCGTCAACAAATGGTACCACAGTAACTCATATGGGATACCGTAAATCAAAATTTTCAAATATTCGCTGGCCGTTGAAAGTGGTTTTTGATAAACGGTCTACCGCATTTGTCAATGTGTTATGTGTAACCTATAAAATGTCATAATGTTGTTTAATTGTGAAAGATAATTGAACTGAAATGTTTAAGTGTGGCGAACCACTTCGCCGCCATTTTGGTAAGGGTCGAAAAATTCTTACTTTTTCCCACTACGTTCCCACGAGCAAGTGACAGCATTGTATATTATGGTGTTATTCTGCACGAATCAAAGCTGTCTCTACGATACCTTAGTCGCCTCTTACGACACGTCGGTAGGAAAGAGGTTGGTGCTATTCTATTCTGCGGGACACCTATCGATTAATAATTATACAGTAAAATCATCTTGGTTAAAAAAAGTAAAGTTTCAGCCTATAAATGTCCCACTGCTGAGCACAGGCCTCCTCTCATTTCTCAGAGGGTTTTAGGAGCTAGGAAGAATCCGCCACGCTGCTCCAATGCGGGTTGACGGACTTCACATGTCTTCGAAATATTTCTATTCCTCGGACATGCAGGTTTCCTCACGATGTTTTCCTTCACCGCTAAGCACGTGGTAAATCAGCACTTAAAATTGTAGAACAATTTATAGGTGCTGGCACCGGGGATCGAACTTACTTCGGTTACTTCTCGTAATTTTAATATATATGGGTATTAGCACATACTGTATTATAGACATCATACATACATACATGGAGATACACGCTCTCTTCCATTGAGGTGGGCGGAGACTACATCTTACCACTTGCTACGATCTTGAGACAAATCTTTAGTTTCTTCTGCTTTTATTAGTGTGTTCATACAAGCTTGTCGGTTGCGGGTATTTTTGCCGTGGCCTTTCCTTCAAACGACTTCGATATGATCGTGATACGTTCGCCTACAACCCTTACCGGCTTGCCCATTTACCTGAATTATACAAACCAACCACGATTACTAGCATCTAAATTGTGAGATATCACATACTACAATCGCCAATCCGCCTGCCCAACAACTCGGTTATGGCAAATCCTCTCGATTCGGGAGAATCATTTATACTACTGTGAACTGGATAAAGAATTATGATGAACATATTTGCACATGAAAAATATTTCTATTCAAAAACTGCGCTCACTTATTTAAATGCATGGTGTTGTATAAGAATGGCGATTTGTATTCAACCCTTATCAGTCGGGTTACGTTGATAAATAGCCAATACGACCGCACCACCAATTCTATCCGCTTAGTTTCCGAATCGCGATGGGATTCTCGTTTCTCAGAATCATCCTGACTAATATTATAAATGGGAAAGTAACTCTCTCTGTCCCTCTGTCTGTTTATTACCTTTACACCGCTCAACCGTTGAACCGATCTTCACGAAAAACAATATCTCAGATGTGAACATAATTGTTAGGTTTGCGTACCTCCGAATGAAAAATATGGAACCGTTATAGGATCACTCTCTGTCCATCACAGCCAATTTAATCGGAATTTACTGGACTGATTAAGTTGAAGTCGACTGCGACTGTGACCCTAACATGTAACATCCATAAATGAATTTTAAAAAACACTTTTAAACAAAAAATCTAAGCTATGCCGTGTAATATATCAAATGAAAGAGCTTGTGGTGTTTTTTACGATTTTGAAGTAAATCGTTTTGAAGAGGGATAATTTGAAGCATGTTACTGGTGGTAGGATTTCTATGCAGGAATCCGTCTAGGTAAGTACCACCCCAGGGCCAGTTATTCTGCCTTGAAGCAGTAGTGTGCAAACATTACTGTGAAACTAATTTTACGTATTTTATCGCGTTTAATTTTTTAATATTTATAACCCGACGTTTCGAGTGCTTTACAGCACCCATGGTCACGGGGGACTGAGGTGACAGATGTCCTGATGTCATAGTTAACCTAGGGTACCTTCAGCTTTTAATTATTATTTTTGGTCAGATCTACGCAGAAAGAGCTAACTGTATCTTGAAGTCTTGCAGTGGTATGCTTGATTTTTGATTTAATTTTTTTATTATTGGATCCCAAGCTGGTGATAATACCCAACCATCTTCTCTATTGAAATTAGGATGTTTTTTGATTTTAATAGCCTCGCGAATCATCCTTGGTAGGAATCGGTGTTCTTTTGCAAGGATCTGTGGTTTATCAAATCTGATGTAATGGATGGGATGATCCAGAACATGGTCACAGACTGCAGACTTCCTAGAACGACGATGCTTCACGTCAGCTATGTGTTCTTTACGCGGGTTTTTATCGATCTTTTTGTTTGGCCTATGTAAGAGAGATCTCTCTTACATAGGCCAAGATCGATAAAAATTAAATCAAAAACCAAGCATACCACTGCAAGACTTCAAGACACAGTTAGCTCTTTCTGCTTATATCGGACCAAAAATAATAATTAAAAGCTGAAGGTACCCCAGGTTAACTATGACATCAGGACATCTGTCACCTCAGTCGTCTCGTGCCCATGGGTGCTGTAAAACACTCGAAACGTCGGGTTATAAATAGTAAAAAATTAAACGCGATAGAATCCGTAAAATTAGGTTCATTTAAATGAGTAGTGTTCGCGTAAATATAAGAAATCATAACATTACTGTGTTTCGGTTTGAAGGACAATCAGAGCTAGCGTACTCACTGGGCATATGAGACTTAGGAACTGATGTTTTAGGGTGACGGGCGCATTGTGATGTCACAAAGAAATTTTCTGGGTGTAACAGCATTGTTATGGGCATACGTTGCACTTACCATCAGGTGAACGTTTTGCTCGTTAACGAGTTAAACTCGCACTTGTCCGTTTTTTTTGTGTCTAATCAAAGTTCGTGTTATATGTGTGTATATTTAAGGGTTACTTAAGTGGTCTTTTTGACATGTTTTATATTTGTATGTAAAAATTTATATTTGTATAATGAATATTAATATCACTGGCTAAATTAACGAAATAATCATTTATTCATTCAAGTTAGAGATAGCTTACAGCCTGGAGATGGAAAAAGATTACCTTCTATTGCGTAAAATAAAAGAGTTCCCACGGTGTTCTTAAATTCACGCGGACATAGTAGCGGTAGTTTGCGAGTGTGTAGAATAAATTAATAAACAGCACCTTAAATACCTCGATAATTTAAGAAAGTTAATACAATTAAGAGTTAATTGGCGGAAATGCATTATAATAAAGGTAAGAAAGTTAATTTACTAGTTTCGAAGAGCACCGCCCGCCCTCCTGCAATAGCATATACTAGCAAACTAATGCCACAATCGGGAACCGCCACCAGATACACTTCATCTACAACACTAGGCAATACGCATCACTGAAGTCGAGAACACGAAACGTGTTTTACCTCACATCGAGGTATTATCGAGTGATATTGACGCAGCCGTGGGGTAGCGGCTTATGATACCACCCCAACTCATCCCGTGGGTGCCGTAAAAGTCAACAGAAGGAAAATGAAAAGACTGTAATTTGCAGCAACATCTTCCTGAAACATCTGAATAAATAAACTGCGGTTGCCAACCCGCCTGTCAAGCGTAGAAACTATGGCAAAATCCCCCCAAAATGAGAACAACATTTTTGCGGCAATCTATGAGGGAGGCCTATGTTCAGCAGTGGACTAGTGATAGGCTGAAATGATGATGATTATTTACGCATACTCAGCGGCTAGTCAAAAACGTTTTCAGTTTTGCATGCGGAAGCTACACAAATTAACTTTCCTTCCATTACTCGATAATTTAATAAACATTATTTGGTATTGGAAAATAAATTTAGTCACGGATTTGTGTCGGAAGCCGAAGGGGGCACACGCGACGGACTATCGATGGTAAATCCTTGTACGATGCATTCCTGTACATTTCTACAATGATGATGTTGAAGACGATCCTCATTCGTGGACTCCGCCATACGTTACTTCGTAGCAAACGATCAAACGCCACACACACAAATGTTGATTTGAAATTCAAAACCAACATTTGTGATTTTGCAGAAATGTCCGCTCCGGCAGTCAGGTACTCTATTCAATGGGCCACTCAGTCCTGATGATGAACCATTTGCCCCATCTCTTTTAAACAAAATGGCGTGATGAAATCCGTTTCGTAGTGATAACGTAGCAAACTAGCTCTTAATCTAATACCAGCAAAAGAAATTTTTCTATCTTTCTTTTTTTTATTGCTACTACATATTACGTAGTTTGGCATTACTTCAAGCGTTTCCACATTTCGATGTCGTAAGTTGAAATATTACAATGTCATCATAAATCTCTTTACAACAGTGATATTAAAAAGTATGAGGAACATTCTTTCCCTCGTAAAAAAAGGATTCTAATGTAATATTTTTATGTTTTACGTGCTTCTGGCGGAGTATTTTTTTATTTCTTTTCTTTTTACAAATTATTTGCACCCAAGGGTGAGAAGGGGTGGTAGGTTCTCTTAAGCCGCTACCACACGGCACATAAAATTACAGGAGAATTCTAGGGATGAAGGATGGGAATTCTGGGGATGGAAGTAAAGTCACTTGCGTACTATGAAAATTATAGCTAGCATCCTGGCACCCGAGCTACTACGACATACATACATAAGATCACGACTGTATCCCATAAGGGGTAGTCAGAGACTGGGAACTCACTGCAAAAACAGATGACTGCCACAATCCACGTTTCACCAATATAATGCATTTTGTGTGATAGGTGGTGAGCCCATCGCCACCATGCGCTGTTGGGTGCACAGTGCAGTTTAATTCCTTACTCGCCTTTTACGACATCCATTGGATGAGATGGAGTGGTAGTATTCTTTTAACGAGCCGCCACCACACGGCTAGGCTATGTATGCATAAACGCTACGCTATTGCTTAATTTGCAGTCAATTTACATGATGCCTCTCTACGATCGGAGCGAGATACGAGATTAATAAAACCCAGAGCCATTGTGGCGCGGCAATGGAGTGTAATAGCATAAGGAATTCAACGTTGCAGTAGATCCGACATGAGTACACAAAGAGAATGCGATATGATTTGCTTTAGATTCAATAAAGACCCACCCTTTGTCTAGTGCTGCTATGAAATCGATATTATTATTGTAAATTTTAATGGTAAAGTTTTTATTGTTAACTAGCTAGTGTACAATAAAAACGAGTAATGTGCTTATTTGGGTACCTACGTGGGGAAAGAAATGTGTATACCAATTTTCAAGTCACTAGATCTTGTAGATTCGGAAACATCGTAATGAGTCAGCGGTAAATCGCTATTATGTAAATGGATGTAATGTGAAATTACTTTGATGCCCTTTCTTCTTCTTCTTCAGAAATCTTTTTTTCTGTTTCTGAATACGCTGTTTAAGCAAAAAAATTATGGCTGAAGGCTACTTTAATAGATTCGAGATTTGTATTCCCGCAAGCCATGTAAGTTTCAATCCACCGTTCTCAAACGTGACCGTCCACCGACTCGTTAACAAGTGCGATGTCGTCGGCGTAAATGAGTAGATTTGGGTGATTCCCCGATATCCGCTGTGACTGCATCAATCACTACGTTGAACATAATATATTAAATAACGTTATTGATTTAAGTGTGTTTATTAGTAGCTAGTCTAATTACTGGGCATATGAGAATGAACTGATGTCTCAGGGTGATGAGCGCAGTGTGATGTCACGAAGAAATGTTCTGGGTAGTGTTACCCAGAACATTTCTTCGCATTTATTGTGGGAATACGTTGCGCTTACCACCAGTTAAACGATTTCCTCGTCTCGTCACTATCTTCAATAATCTTTTTCTTTTCGTTTTTTTAAACGATGTGCCTACACTAGGATTTGTTTTGTACCGCGAGTGCGTTCTACATTCCTGAATTCCACATGCAAAACCAACAGTGTTTTTGCAAAAATGTCCGCTCCGGCAGTCAGGTACTCTATTCAATGGGCCACTCAGTCCTGATGATGACCCATTTGCCCCATCTCTTTTAAACAAATTGGCGTGATGAGTTCTGTTTCGTAGTGATAACGTAGCAAACTAGCTCTTAATCTAATACCAGCTAAAGTAATTTTTCCATGTTTCTTTTTTTATTGCTACTTCATATTACGTAGTTTGGCATTACTTCAAGCGTTTCCACATTTCGATGTCGTAAGTTGAAATATTACAATGTCATCATAAATCTTTACAACAGTGATATTAAAAAGTATGAGGAACATTCTTTCCCTCGTAAAAAAAGGATTCTAATTTAATATTTTTATGTTTTATGTTTTGGAGTGGAGTATTTTTTTATTTCTTTTCTTTTTACAAATCATTTGTAAATAGGACAAAAGTTTGATTTAAAAAAAAAATCTAAATGAAAGTCAAGGAATTGAATTGAATTGAAAGTCAAAGACAAAATGTCTTTTAATTGAAACAAATTTTAACGGATTTTATCGCGTTTAATTTTGACTATTTATAACCCGACGTTTCGAGCGCTTTACAGCATCCATGGTCACAGGAGGACTGAGGTGACATGTCCTGATGTCATAGTTAACGCAGGGTATCGTCAGCTTTTAATTATTATTTTTGGTCCGATCTACGCAGAAAGAGCTGTGGCTTGAAGTCTTGTAGTGGTATGCTTGGTTTTTGATTTAATTTTATTAATTATAGGATCCCAAGCCGGTGGTAATACCGGAAATACCGGTAATACCCAACCATCTTATTTAATGACAAATGATATATTTTAATGTTAGATGATATATTTTAATGTCAGACGATATATTTTAATGACTGACGATATACTTTAATGATAGACGATATATTTTAATTACAGACGATATATTTTAATGTTAGACTATATACTTAATTACTGATGATATATTTTAATGATAGACGATATATTTTAATGGCAGACGATATATTTTAATGATAGCCGATATATTTTAATGACTTAACAAGTTCAACAAAATAGTAAAAAATTGTCACCGCGTCAAGAAATATTATTAAGGAACGATAGGTTGATAAGGGTCCGGAAGAGTAGAGCAGTACCTACATCTTTCCTACCGAGGTGTTGTAAGAGCTATTTGTTAGAGTTATTCGTGCAAAATAATTCCATTATATGCAATGGTATCACTATACTGCTCGTGTGAATGCAATTTGAATTTAGAATTTTTCGAGTTGTACCAAAATGGCGGCGACGTGGTTTGCCACCCGTTACGTCTCGTTTCCCGCGGGGGCGAAAAAAGGCTACGGGTGTGGTCTCTGCCAACTTATATGGAAAAAGGCGCGATTGTATGTATGAATATAGCGACTCTGCTATTTCGGACGAACAACATACCCTCATAAATTCTGTGCTTCGCAAATTCCTAATAAATGCGAATGACATTGGAAACAAATCCACGAGGATGACATTGCCGAATTTACTGACGTGTAAAAAGCTATCGTAAGAACTATGTTCAGTCCAATTTCAATATATAGACTGAATAAAATGAGTTTAAATTGTACTTACGCTAAATTATAAATTGAAATATATCATTTCAGCGCTTTTTAATGTAAAAACTGCATTTAAAAGTCGGTCATCATTCAACAGTCGAAATCACAACAAACCATTTGTAAACTAATCGCATGCAACATTGCTAGTTATGGATGATTTGAAGATGCAACGGCATCTGGAACTACACAGTTTGTAGAGTTACACTTATACAATGAGTCCGGGATCGTATTCGCGATAATTTAGGCACTGATTCTACATCTTATCCCCACTCAAAAACGACCGTCTAATGCGTACCTACCCTACTCCCTTCCCCTTCCAGTTATTGACATTTCAACTTTTTGTGCGTTTTGTTGTGTGTACTCGAAAACATACCAATAACTTGAACTTGGTTTCACAGATCCGCAAATGGTCGATCTGATATGGTCGGTTCGATTCGATACAATGCCTTAGTCGCCTCTTATGACGTCTCGGTAGGAAAGAGGTAGGTGCTATTCTATACTGCCGGCCACCTATCGGCTATAATATACATTTATAACATGATTCAAGTAATGATTTCTTATATTTACGCGAACACTACACATTTAAATGAAACTATTTTTACGGATTTCATCGCGTTTAATTTTATTATTTATAACCCGACGTTTCGAGTGCTTTACAGTTATGATCACGGGAGGACTAAGGTCACAGCTTTTAATTATTATTTTTGGTTCGATCTACGCAGAAAGAGCTAACTATATCTTGAAGTCTTGATTTTAGATTTAATTTTATTAATTATAGGATCCCAAGCTGGTAGTAGTACCCAACCATCTTCTCTAATAAAATTAGGATGTTTTTTAATTTCAATAGCCTCGCGAATCATCCTTGGTAGGAATCGGTATTCTTTTGCGAGGATTTGTGGTTTATGAAATCTGATGTAATGGTTGGGATGATCCAGAACATGGTCACAAACTACAGACTTCCTGGAGTGACGATGATTCACATCAGCTATATGTTTTTTTACGCGGGTTTTTATTGATTTTTGATGATTCAAGGGTATGTTGTGAGTAGTTTATTTTTGAATTAATTTTAACCGTCGAACATACTTTAGTTGCCTATGAAACCTTTGATTAATACTAAAATAGTTAAACTTAATTTTTAATGCTGATATACTACGTACTCTGATATAGTTAATAGAATAAGGCGAATAAAGTTAATGGAATAATTTGCGGAAATAGGAGTTAGGTGTTTTTTTTCTTTACTTAGGTGTTCATGGGCGGCGGTAATCACTTACCATGGCGTGAGCCACCTGCTCGTTTGCCCCTATTCTGTAAAAAAAACCATTATAATAAAGGAAAGAAGTTACTTTGCTAAGATGCGCATGCAAAATATGAAAAGGTGTATATTACCCAGTTTTTGAACACACACGTTTGCTATATATATACGTGGGCATACGTTGCACTTAGCATCAGGCGAACGTTTTGCAGGTTTCATCACTATATCCAATAAAAAAAGAAAATAAATACGTAACTTTTTTACTATTTGTAAATTTTAGCTAGATGAAGGGAAAATCAGTATTATTTAAATGTTCTTAACGCATTTACTGCGGGAAAGTACCGCTCATTTCGTATAATTTCCCTTGTTCGTTGTCCCGTTTAGTCCGTTGTGAAATGTTAGTGACGACCTCATGGCTTAATTGTCAGTGTACCTGACCATTATATCGCAGGTTCTTGATTCCAATCAAAAACACAAATTGTTAATTTTCGTGTCTGTTTATGCAGTTGGCCCGGCTCTATAACACTGAATATCCTTCTTCCGATCTTATCCCGTGAGCGTTACGTCGGGCGCGGATAGCACAATAATATCTCCTGCGTAGTTAATAGCTTTTTACAATATTCGGAAGTTCGTGGAAAATCGGCCTGCAGGAGAACATTATCTATACCTGTCTGTTAAAATTATAGTTTGTGGTAAAAGTTGACCCTAAATTCTTCTCTTAAAAATATGTCAACGTTTTGTAAATAAATGTTCCTAAAAGGATGACCACAATGCGGGCAACCCATTCCAAGCCATTGCTTATCTGTAATTCAAAACACGACACCCGGAGAAAAACACACTTAAAATTTATTTAGGTAAATGGTCGGCGAAATCCCATTCACCGAATTACATTACCCTTTTTGGTTAAATATAAAGATAAAAATTGTCCGTTTCATATTTCATCATAATCAACATAATAGCGGTAATAGTCCTCTACTGCTTCCTTGGCGATTGCAATGGTGGAGTTAGTTTACTTGTGAACGTTATAGTGGGAGGGCAGGCGATGCTCTTCAAAAACTAGGTAATATGCCATTTTATATTTTGCATACGGATCTCAGTTAATTTTTTTTTATTGGTTTGAGCGACGAAACGAGCAAAACTTTCACCTGATCTAAAGTGCAACGTTTACCCATAACAAATGCTATGTAACCCATAACATTTCTGTGTGACTGCGCCCGTCTCCCTGAGACATCGGTTGTTAAGTCTCACATGCCCAGTGATTACGCTAGCTCACAGTGCCCTTCAAACCGAAACACAGTAACGTTTGCACACTACTGCTTCACGGCAGAATAACAGGCCCTGGGGTGGTACATACCTAGAAGGATTCCTGGATATAGATAGGAATCCTTCTGCCAGTTCAGTATGCTAAAACAGCAAAGAGCTGATGATCCTGGTGATAAAACCTTTTTTCTTTTTTTTTTTTGGATAAGGTGACGAAACGAGCAAAACGTTCACCAGATGGTAAGTGCAACATCTGTCCATAACAAATGCTGTGTCACCCAGAACATTTATGTGTGACACCACACTGCGCCCGTCACCCAGAGACATCAGTTGTTAAGTCTCAAATGCCCAGTGATTACGCTAGCTCTCAGTGCCATTCAAACCGAAACACAGTAATGTTTCACATTACTGCTTCACGGCAGATTAACTGGCCCTGGGGTGGTACCTACCTAGACGGATTCCTGCATAGGAATCCTACCACGAGAATAATTTATGGAATTATTCTTATGGTATTATTTGTTGTGGTGTCCTCCATTATATTATATTATTCTCCACGAATAAGGACTGTCCGTACAATACCTTAGTCGCCTCTTACGACATCTCGGTAGGAAAGCATTTCGTGCTATTCTACTCTGCCGGACACCTATCGGCTATAAATAACTGGAAAATGCTGGTTATAATAATATAAAATATGTAGATAATTAAAAATGTATTTCAATTCTCAACGGACTTTCACGTTCAAGTTGATGAAAAAAAGTTTGGTAAATCCCAAAGTGCACGTCTCATGACGCTCATTTAACTCTTAAGAAAAACCAACTTATTGAGGTTCAAATATTTCGAGTTATTTCACTTTCAGATGAAAACAATACGAAAAAATTTTTTGATATGAAATAGGAAACCAGTTATAAAAATCTGGACACGATAAAAAAACCCGATACGTCATTTTTTTCTGAAGTTATCGTGACCACATCCCTAAAAAAATCCGGACGGCCACGTCAAATATTCTTAAACAATTTTTTTTTTCAAAGTAATTTCTACTTTGAAAAAAAAACGTTTGATGATTTCTAAATATAAATGTTTAAATTCGGTCTCGTCTACTGAATTTAACGCGCTCTTTTTTTTTAAATATCATTTCGTGTTTTTGATTTTCTTTGCACGTCTGTTTTCTTTTTCACTTTAAGCTAACGTACTCGTAGGTACCTATATACACAGAATAAATACTACAGAATATTTTAATCACCTTGATGGAGAGTAATCTAGGTAATTGAAGATGTCGGTACTCATTGAATAACTACACGTGGAAATAAATAGAGGGGTGCTTTCTTTGTTATAGACGAGATTCACTGGCAGCTCAATCGTCTGTGGCGAAACAAATTCAAGTTGTTGTTAGAAAACATTAACTAATAAGGAGAGGTCGACGAAACAAATAAAAAATTTTGTTGGGTAAAATTTTCTGAAATAGAGACCTTTTTTTTAATATTATTTTTATTTAGTGATGTGAAATAAAAAACGTTTCTTTCTTCCTTCATCAGAACGTTATCTTACTACGACAACAAAGCTAGAAAGTTTGTATGTTTGAACGTGCTTATCTCAGGAAATACTTATTCGATTCTAATAAATATTATTGCATTAGATAGCCCATTGATTTAGAAAAGTTTTAGGCTAACAGCCTTAAGGAAGCGCATGCTGAGAACCGAACATTCCCAAACTGTGAATGCTGAGGTCAGCGAGGTACGTACGGTGCTGTCATGTGGTCGGCTTATTTTACGCGGGAAGAAAGTGCGACAAAATTTACGGATTATCGCGTTTTATTTTTTTTAATATAATACTAGTTATTACCCGACGCATAATGTTTGCGTAAATATAAGTAATAATTAACGTAAAGAAAAAGGAAACATTTGAAGTATATGAGCCGTGGTAGATCGAGGGAGCTTGGTTTAAAAATAATATTTATTTATTCATATATCTAAGTACTCGTATATGTCTATATATGTATCTTTTTTTCATTTGTTTATGTTTTCAGCCCCTGCTCACTGCCGTACACGCTTTTCCCACTAACTCTCTGGTTGACTGGTAGAAAATTCCTTATAGCATTAAGTCCGGCGTTTGTACAGTTAGTACAATAGTGTAAATAAATAAAAAAAAAAATTCGCGAGTGGTCTGAGTTTGATCCTCCTTGCCGACACCTCCAAAATACTTCAGATTTTTTAAAGGTTTTTACTTCCGATTCCTATATGCGTGGATCCTATATGCGTGGTGTACATATGGATCCACAATACGGATATCACAATCGACATCTATACAAATAAATACAATTGAAGTGTCTGTTTGTGAAAACAAAATAACAGCTTTTTACTCAATGCTTATGAAAATATATACGGTACTTATAAGAAAAAAACCATTTTTAAAATTTTTGTCTGTCTGTCTGTTTGTTACGGCTAATCACCGAAACAGCCGGACCGATTTTGACGGCACTTTGACACATAGCTAATATTATAGCTGGTAACTTCGGATATTTCAATGAAAAAAAAATAATTAGGGTTACGCGCAAAAAAATTAAAACCCATAGATCCGATTCAAATAGTACTTATGTATATCATCGATCGAAATCTGCTTTTTTACGCGGGTGAAACCGCGGCGCACAGCTAGTTTGAAATAAAGAAAAAATCCTTATCACCGAAATAAAGGCAAAAAAGCGCTTCTTAAACTATTTTAACGCCAGCAATAGAACAAAATTTTGTCACAGGACTTTATTGGTACCTACATATTCCAACTGCCAAAGATATTGCTTGTATATCTGCGTTCCATGCTAGAGCTTACAATAGCCGGCACAATTACAAGGCGCAGAGAAACCTAGCGTACCATCCTCTATATGCTGTGGTGCCTGTATTCTCCTCTGTACTATATTAGTTTCTGTAGGTATTTTAACTTTCTTCAGATAAACCGCCATCTTTTTGAGAACGTAAATTATAAAAGAAAAACTTATTATAGCGACATCTATGTCGCCACATGAGAATCTCAAGGATTATCTCACATGTCCGATATCGCGCTATTGAAGTTTCTAATATGCCAAAACTATTATGCAATATCAAAAGATTACTGATAGGAGGATACGTCTTCCCGAGATCAGGCCATCGACCCGGCGGGTAGCTACGCTTTTCCTTGGCAATATCATCTGCCAAACTTTCTAAACGTAAGTTTACTTTGTATCTAATGTTTTCTTTTATTTACGCGAATATTACACATTTAAATAAAACTACTTTTTACGGATTTTATCGCGTTTAATTTAGAACTATTTTTAACCCGACGTTTCGGGCGCTTTACAGCACCCATGGTCACGGGGGGACTGAGGTGACAGTTGTCCCGATATCATAGTTAACCCGGAGTACCTTCAGCTTTTAATTATTATTTTTAGTCCGATAATAATTATCTTTATTTATTATCCGTAAAAAGTAGTTTTATTTAAATTACTTTGTATCATTGGTGGTAGGATTCTTATGTATGCATCCGGATACTGATAGTACCATTAGTTATTCTGCTGTCATGCAGAAGTGTGCAATCGCGATACTATTTAGGTTTGGATGCACTAAATAACAAACTTATTAAGGCCTTTGTAATTGCAGGGCTTATGAGACTTAACCAATGTCTCGAGGTGACGAACGCAATGGAACTTTTACTGGTGGCAGGATCGCTATGCAGGCGTCCGTCTAGGTACGCACAACCGCAGGGCCAAATCATAATCTCTAAATAACGTCTCTTAATATTCTTCCACAAAAATAAAATACCGTGTGATAAATTCCGTGGGAAAAAATACATCAAAAAATATATTAGTTAAAATAGCATCAATAAAGATTGGAGCTGGTCTTACAACTATGCAGTGAAGTTCAATTTAAAGAGTTAACTGGGTTAATATGATAGTACCATTTATGTGAAATTTCCGTAAGCGGCCATAAATTAAGTTTGTCGAAGTAAGTTAAAAGGATATTAATACCGTGGTAATGCTAATATTGAACACCATTGCGGAGGCAGAATTTCAAAGTTTGTGGTTTAATAGCTGCATTTACTTCATTAACTAAGTGAAATCCGATCGACCACATTTAAATATAGAATTTCTTGATTAGCACACAACAAGAACAATACACACGCACTCGCCTAAAATATACAAACATTATAATAAAAATTACACAGTAATAGGGAAGTTAGTTAATATGCAAAGATACGCTTGCAAAACATATAATGATGTATATTACCTAGTTTATAAACAATGCATTGAAGAATTCTGAAAAAAAAATGAAGGCGGTAGAACGTAGGTATAGGAAGGATTCCTATGCAGGAATCCGTCTAAGCAGGTACAACCGAAAGATTCTGCCGTGAAGGAGCAGTGTGCAAACATTGAAGTGTTTCGGTTTGAAGGACACTGAGAGCTAGTTAATCAGTGGTCATTTGAGACTTAAGAACTGATGTCTCAGGGTGATGGGCGCGGTGTGTTCTTTTTATATTTGATAAAGTGACAAGACAGTCAAAACTTTCACCTGATGAGAAGTGCAACTCTCTCTCTCTGCCCATAACAGATGCCGTGTTACTGAGAATATTTCTGTGCAGCATCACACTGCGCCTGTCACCCTGAAATATAAGTTCTTAAGTCTCATATGCACTGTGATTACACTAGCTCTCTGTGCCCTTCAGACCGAAACACAATAATGTTTACTGCTAATCGGCATAATAACTGGCCCTGGGGTGGGTCTCTAGACGTGCGAACTATATATACATCATCTAAAAGCTAAAAGCTCTCAGAAATGAGAGGAGGCATGTGCTCAGTAGTGGGACATTTATAGGCTGAAACTTTACTTTACTTTTAAACCATTCGATCTGGCGGGTAGCTACCCTTTTCCTTGGCAACATCCTACGCTAAAGACGGATTCCTGCATATATGTTCTGGGTGTGTTCTGGTATGGGCGCGGTGTAGTGTCACACAGAGGTGTTCTGGGTGACACAGAATTTGCTATAGGCAGACGTTGCACTTACCATCTCATCGTTTCTTTCGCCTGTTTCTTCTCCGTCAGAGGAATCTTTTTACGAAACGGTGGTAGATTGTAACGAAATTTATATTTCTTACGTTGAAGAATAAATCATTTTCTTTTCATTTCATTTCGATGCTGATTGATTCAACGGCGTGATGCAGGGCGTATGATGTATTTCTGGAGCTTCTAATGTGGTGACATACATGCTGCTACAGATACTTCTCCGTTCACCATAATCGTCTCTTCGGCCTATCACTGGTCCACAGCAGTGGCCCAGTGATAGGCTGAAGACAATACAGGCCTCCCCTATAGGTTGCCACAAAAGTTTGAGCTCTCATTTTGAGGGGATTTTGCCACAGTTTTTCAGGTAATTTTGCCAAGCGCCCGCGGGTTGCAATAGCAGTTTTTTTTTCAGATATTCCAGGAAGATTCCGCTGCCCATCTTCTGGTTTTTACTGTTCTGTTCTCTGTTGACTTTTACGACACCTACGGGATGAGGTGGGTTGGCAGATTCTCTTAAGCTGCCACCACATGGCAAGCTATTGTACATGGAGCCTCAATTCGTGCAGAATAACATTATATGCAATGCTCTCACTTTACTGCTCCTGGAAATTATTTCAGATTTTTTTTGACTCATACCAAAATGGCGGCGACATGGTTTGGCACCCGTCAATCCTAATACACACACATGTAGCCTCTACCTACTCCTTATATAGGAAAAAGGCGTGATTCTACGTATGTTTGTAAGTAAAAGTTCCTTGTATTGGTACTTTCACCTCCTTTCTACTTGTTACACTATTTACCTAATACTTTTATAATAAGGGTTGAATCTCCAGCCCTTAATGTAATATTATATTTCTATAAATTGATGTTTAGAAAGTGTACTAACTTTAATATATCATTAACTATTTTAACAAAATGAAAGGTCTTTGCAGCAATGAATAACTTAAATGCAAATTCACTAATACAAAACTACCAATATAAAACGTCACGAGCCATGCTGTGAAATAAGAATGAAAAATGGTATTCCTAGGAAATATTTTCGATCAATGACTTCCAACTGTAATGTTTTTTTTTATTGGATAAAGTGATAAAACGAGCAAAACGTTCACCTGTTGGTAAGTGCAACGTCTGCCTATAAAAATGCAAAGTAGCAAAATGTAGCCAAGAAAATTTCTGTGTCCATCACACTGTGCCCATCACCCTGAGACATAAATTCTTAAGTCTCATATGCCAAGTGATTACGCTAGCTCACAGTGCCCTTCAAACCGAAACACAGTAATGTTTGCACACTACTGCTTCACGGCAGAATAACTGGCCCTGGGGCGGTACCTACCCAGACGGATTCCTGCATAGGATTCCTACCACCAGTAAGAATGTGCACAAGCTGTGCCCCGCGGTCGGACCTGCATCAAAGAGCCGACCCCAATCGATGATATACTCGTAAATGTATACTTCCCTATTTGAATCGGATTTTGGGGTTATCATTTTTTTGCGCGGAACACTGAACATCAGTGCTCCTAGCCGATTTCGACCACGGCGACAACTGCCGACTACTGTCGAGAGCCATCAACTGCGCAGGAGATATTATAGTGCCACAAGTGTACGCGCAAACACAGAGGCACTCACTCGTCCCAACCTACCCGCGTCCGATGTAACGCTGATGCGATAAGATCGGAGGTAGGCTAGGATGCAGTGTCAGAAACACAGGGACAATCACAACACAACCAGATCCGAAAACCAACAATTTATGTTTTAGCACAATTGTTGGCTTCGGCTGGGTTTCGAACCCAGGACCCGCGGCTTAGAAGTCAGGTACTCTGACCACTAGGCCACGCGCTCGTCGAACACTAATTATTATTTATTACGTCAGCGCGGAACACTAATTATTATTTATAATATCAGCTATCTGTCAATGGAAGTCTCGTCAAAATCAGAACAGCAAATTCGATTATTAGCCGGAACAAACAGACTGAGTAAATTTTAGAAATTGTTTTTATCTTATAAGTACCGTATTACTTTCATAAGCGTTGATTAAAAAGGTGTTATTTTGTTATTACAAACATACTCTTCAATTTTATTTATTTGTAAAGATTGGTCGCAGTTCTCGCTTTGCTCTTGATGTCGTTGGAGACGGTTTGACTCCCAGTCGCAAGCGCAAATATTTCACCATACAATGGGAATAATTTTAAACTATATTGATTAAAAAAGAAAAAGTTATAGCCTACAAGTTTCCCACTGCTGAGAAATGACCGCACATTTTTATCTCTCAGGCATTCAGGTTTCCTTACGATGGTTTTCCTTCGCCCTCGAGCACGTGGTAAATCTGCACTTAAAATCGCTATTAATTTAATGGCGATTATACAGGATTGAACTCAGGTGGCTCGCGTACTGTAAAAGTTAAAATGGACGCGCAAGTTCTGAGCTACCACGGATCTAGATTACTGTAGCGACATCAATGTCGCCACATGAGAAGCTGTTTTTTATAGCATAAAGTGATGAAACGAGCAAAACGTTCACCTGATGGTAAGTGCAACGTCTGCCCATAACAAATGCTGTGTCACCCAGAAAATTTCTGTGTGACACCTCACTATGCCCATCACCCTGAGACATGGGTTCTTAAGTCTCATATGCCCAGTGATTACGCTAGCTCACAGTGCCCTTCAAACCGAAACACAGTAATGTTTGCACACTACTGCTTCACGGCAGAATAACTGGCCCTGGGGTGGTACCTACCTAGACGGATTCCTCCATAAGAATCCTACCACTCAAGAAATATTTCCCATACGTCCATAATCGCGTTATGAAAGTTTTCTGAGATGCGAACTATATATACAACGTCTAAATATTACTAGTCGGAGGAGATGTCCTCCCTAGATCAGACCATCCAATCTGGCGGGTAGCTACCCTTTTCCTTGGCAATACCATCCGCCACAGTACCATAAGCTGCTGGTATTGCTCATGGTCATGGGCAGCAGTGATCACTTATCATTAGGTGAGGCGTTAGCTCGTTTGGCCCTTCTTCAGTCTCCTCGCATCTGGCGAAGTCGACCGCGTGGCCTAGTGGCACCTAACTACCACGCCGCGGGTCCTGGGTTAGGATCCCAGCCGGAGTCAACATTAGTGCTAAAACACAAATTGTTGGTTTCTGGTTTTGTTGTAACTGTCCTTGTCTCTCTGACACTGCATCCTAGCCTACCTCCGATCTTATCGCACGAGCGTTACGTCGAGCACGGGTAGGTTGGGACGAGCGAGTGCCCAATGTGTTTGCGCGTACACTTGTGGCACTATAATATCTCTTACGCATTTGATAACTTCCGACAGAATTCTGTAGGTGTCGCCGTGGTCGAAATTCAGCCAGGAGAACATCATCATCATAATTTTTTTGAAATACCAATGATTTGGACTAAATTTAGTTGGCAAGAAGCACTCATACAATCCGGTTTATTTAGTACTTTTTCATGACCCAATATCAAATAGTAAATTAATACACATTAAATATAATGGGCCTCATAAAATCTGTCTGAAACATCTTGGTTCTTGACCTCAAGAGGCAAGAAATCTCGTAAAATGTTGGCAGGCATTAAAGATATTAGATTAAGTCGTACCTTAAAACATAAAACTCTCATATGCGATTTACCATTACCCCAAATAGAACTGAGTAAATTTAGGTCATAATTGAAAAAGGTGACACATAGTTCGGAGAACAGAACACTTTTGAGATGTACTTTTTGTAAAAGATCAGATTATTTATAATTCGTCCCGGCGACCCGGCTTTGCACGGGTGCAATTAACTAATTAAAAAATGAGTAATGCGATTAGAGAAAAAATATTAAGTATGTTTATTTTAGATCATCCGTCTGGGACATACGTTCTTAAGTCTCATATGCCCGGTGATTACACATGCCCTGATTCTCAGTTCCCTTCAGACCGAAACACAGTAATGTTTGCACACTGCTGCTTCACGGCAGAATAACTAGCCCCGGGGTGGTACCTGCCTAGACGAGTTCCTGCATAGGAATCCTACCACCAGTAACTACTACACCAGCGTTTGTGTGTATTTTACTTCATCATCGGCATTGAAACAGTTTACTACCTTAAAAAATTAGAAATGCGATTAGAGAAAATATATTAAGTATGTTCGGCTAGATTTCTCTCGGGCATTTGATTGTATTAATTCTAACTTATTACTATCAAAAATGGCTTTCTACGGGTTTGGTAGGGAGACTATACAATGGTTTAATAGTTATTTATCTGATAGGAGACAAGTCGTTGAGCTTTTTGATAGTAATGGTTCTACCCGTCGCTCTAGAATTCGTATTGTGTCCAGAGGCGTGCCTCAGGGTTCTGTCTTGGGGCCAATTCTATTCATTCTTTTTAGTGCTGATATAGTGAGCAGGATCAAGAATTGTAAATTCCATCTATATGCGGATGATGTACAGATTTACTTTTCCGCAAAACCGTATGAAGTTCATAGGGCTGTATAATTTATGAATGAAGACCTGAAACATATTGCTACGTGGGCTGATGAAAATGCTTTGGTTTTGAATCCGACCAAGTCAAAGTTTCTGGTTTTTGGCACAGCAAACCAAATTCAAACCGCGAACTCCCACAATCCCTGCGTGACAATAAGAGACAATATTATTGAACAGGTTACTGAAGCCCGTAATTTAGGCCTTATACTTGATAGCCGGTTACGTTTTGAAAGCCATGTGCTTGAAATTGTAAAAAACTGTTTTTATCGCCTAAAGTTGCTGTATAGAAATCGCAATTACATCAGCAAAGAGCTCCGTCTTATTTTTTATTTTTTTTCACATTTATTCACGGTATAATTACAATAGATACAAAAACAAGAAAAAAAATGGAATTACACAGAACATAAAATAATATTACAAAAGTGAAAAAATTATATAAAATGAGTCTGTGTAGCAGCATAATACCGTGAAATGGACAGAACTCAGTAAAAATCGAGATACAGAGACTTAAATTGCTCTGATCCCGACACTGGTTTTCAGTCCTGCCCGAACTCCGAGGCAACTCGGACAGCTGCATCAGTGCACTTACAATAATACGATGCAATAATGGAACTTAAATAATTTATGTTTTAACTTTTATTTATATAAACAGTGGATATCATTAGTCTAATGAAGGTAAGTAAAAATTAAAATTAATGTATTCCATCTAAATATTGATGTCAGTTTTTACATTTCCGTTTCTGTTTTAGGTTACCAATAGTTATAGCTACTCTGTAGTAGTGTGATGTGTGGAAATCTTTAAATTTATGAGCCGTTTACCCGTGTTGGAAGAATTTAGAATATAATGCCTTTGAATGCAGATTAAAAGGCGAACCTCTTCACACGTTGGCTAAACAATAAAGGTAAGAAAATATGGTCAGAATAAATAAATTTTTGTATGTACTGTATTTTATAAAGTAAAAATTAAAATATCTACATAAATTATGGGATTAATAAGATTACTAACATATTGATATAATTTATTTACCAGTATTTTTTTGTTCCAAAAGCAAATACAATCTGTATTTGGTTTTAAACCCGCCAACTGTTTTCAGGTCACGAAGTGGAGGCGGGAGGTTGTTCCAACATTTGGTGGCATTATATTTGAAACTACCTCTGAAAGCGGCCGACCGGTAGAAAGGATATACTCGTACTAACTTGTAATTGGAAGATCTGGTATTATACTTCGTATTTTGATCTTTGGACCAGATCAACTTACTATATAAATATAAAGGCTCTTTATTTTTAATAGTCCTAAACAAAAGTGAGGCAAAGTGTTGCCTGCGGTAGTCCATTTTTAAAATATCAGCGTTATTAATGAAAGGGGTTACATGCGCACGCGCCGGTATGTTAAAACAGAAGCGTGCACAGGCATTCTGTACCCGCTGTATTATTTGCCTAATTCGAGATAATAGACTTGGGCCTATGAGAGAATCCGCGTAATTGAATTTTGAGAGCACGAGAGACTCGCAAAGATTTATACGTAAGGTAATATTCAGGTAATCACGAATACGATAAAGTACTTTAAACCTATAAAAGTAGTTAGGTGCAATAATCATTACATGCTTCTCAAAACGAAGTTTGTCGTCCATTATTACCCCCAAATTTCTGACTTCCGAAACTCTTACAATCAGTTCGCTATTTAGAATAATGGCAGGGTGACTTGGATGGATCCTTGCGGTACTCCTCGGTCCACAAGTCGCTCATCAGAGATAGTTTTATCTTTTCCATTTAATTGTATTTCAACTCGCTGTGACCTGTTTTTAAAGTAACTGGCAAACCAATGGGTTGCGTTTCTACTTAATTCATAAAAATATAATTTTGATAGAAGTAATGGAATATTGAGAGTTTCGAACGCGCGCGAGAAATCATGTAATGTCAAAATAGAACCCTCACCGTTTGCCTGTGCAGTCAGTATATCATCTACGACCTCTATAAGTGCAGTGGTAGTGCTGTGCTTCTTTCTGAAACCAGACTGAAACTTAGGAAGGATGTTATTTGATTCAAGGTACTTTGTCAGCTGATTACATGCAAGCTTTTCAATTACTTTAGAAAGGCACGGAAGAATGCTAATAGGCCTAAGATCCGACATACAAACAGGGTTACTAATTTTAGGTATAGGTTTCACGGTGGATTTTTTCCAGACATCCGGATAGGTATTTGTCGCAAAAGATTTATTAATTATGTATGTTATTTCTGTAATAACGTCATTAGGTAATAACTTTAACATATCGAGAGAAATGCCATCGCACCCCACTGCATTAGACTGCAAAGAGTTAATAACTTTAACCACCTCAATTTCCGACACTTCTTTGAAATTAAAAGAGTTATCATTTGTGCCATTAAATTCAAAAAAAGTGAGAAGGGACAAAGAAACGTCATTTTTTCCAGGAATATTAAGAAAGTCTTAGGCTAAGCGAATCGCTCGTGCTTTCAAAACTTAATTATGCTGATACTGTTTTCGGATTTTGCCTACTTTCTAAGTCTTTGAAATTATTGCAACGTGTCCAAAATGCTTGTCTTGCATGCATGCACTTCATTCATTAATAAATGCAAATGTTTGAAAATTGAGGCTAGACAAAAGCTGCACCTAGCGAGTTTACTTTTTGGTGTGATTTTGACGAAAGCCCCAGAATATTTGTATACAAAATTAAACTGGTCCGGAAGTGAAAGTGCATACAATACGAGAGCTAGTACCGCTATGTTGTACCAAAAAATTGACTGTATCCCGTAGAATGGGTCGAGGTGACACGCTAGAGGTTCCTTTGTTTAGATTGGCTATAACTAGAAAGTCTTTTGTTAGTAGATGTATAAAGTTTTATAATAAAATTCCTAAAAGTGTAAAACAAACATCGGACATGGATTTTAAAAAACTTATCAAGAAGACATTATTAGATAAAGCGTATTATAAAATAGATCATTATATAGAGGACAAAGATGTGAGGAAATAACTCATACTCTGCACTTGCAAATCCCCTGGCTACTAAATTTATGATGTAATTTTTTTGTAATCTGTAATCGGTAAATGACATTATGTAATATAGCATTGAAAAAAGAAAGACCCCAGAGTTTCTTACCGGTTCTTCTCTGAGAAGGTCATTTTTTGAACCGGTGTATTTTGACGTTCATAAGAGCTTTAAACAAGCCTAAATTGAATAAAGAAATTTTGACTTTGACTTTGACTTGTACATATATGTGCCTATTTTCGTTTATATTTCCTGTCCTAGTTATCTAAACAAAGTATTTAATGGAAAGAGAGTTAATTCGCTAAGATCCTCATGCAAAATTTAAATTGGTGTGTATTACCTAGTTTTTGAAGAGCACCGCCCGCCCTCCCTCAACAGCGTGCACAAGCAAACCAATACCGCCACCGGGAGCCGCCACCAGATACCCTCCACCACTACAACACTACCACTAGGCAATACACACCACTGAAGTCGAGAGTACAACACGTGTTTCATCTCAAAACGATATTGACTCTACGACAGTCAGCCGCCGAGAGTCGACGACTGACTGTCTTAGAGGCTTGATAATGCCTCGTTTGGAGGTAAAAAGTTTCGTGTTGTCGCTGTTGAAGCAGGGCGGGCGGTGCTCTTCAAAAACTACATAATACACACCAATTTAAATTTTGCATGCGGATCTAAGCAAATTAACTTTCTTTCCTTTAATATAATTGTTTCCGGAAAGTAATGCCTGATTCAATTAACTACAAATAGTAAAGCAAGTTCTCGGTTATAATACCGTATTTTACTGTGAGGAGAGACATAAATTTTCAGGGAGCGCAGCTTATGTCATGGGCAGACGTTGCACTTACCATCAGGTGAACGTTCGTGAGCATCCGCAACCAGATGCGGTGCTGGCTTATGGTACTCTAGAGCCGTGGTAGCTCAGAAACTGTGCGTTCACTTTAAATTTCATAGTACGCGAGTGAGCTGAGTTCAATTCCGTATTGGCGCCACTTAAATTTTAAGTCCAGATTTACCACGTGCTCTGGGGCGAAAGAAAGCATCGTTGGAAAACCTTAATGCCTGAGAGATGGAAATTATTTTCAGAGCTCTTTTATCTATGCACATTGTTTTACACCCAGAAAGAGCAAAGCAATTTCACATTTATAATACTGTATTTTACTGTGTGGAGCGATAATACAAATGTTCTGGTTACGCAGCATTCGTTACCTCGCCTCGGCATTATCAAGCCTCTATTTTGAGGTGCAACACGTGTCGTGTTCGCGACTTCAGTAGTGTGTATTTATTTTGCATGCGGATCTTAGCAAATTAACTTTCTCCCCATTTACTATAATAGATTTCCGCAAAGTAACGCCTGATTCTATAAAATACACCAATTTAAATTTTGCGTGAGGTTCTTAGCAAATTAACTCTCTTTCCTATATTACTCTTTGTACTTTGTAAAAGAATGTGCTAAAATAAAATATCTCTGATATAACACTTCGTATATTATCAGAACACAACCTGTCGCTGGTGTCCCTCCAACGATTGTTGTTCTCTACATTTCATAATCTTAACAAGACTCGTAGTTTGTTCGTGATGGCGCCTCTTTAAAATCTAACAGCGGAAGTAATTTAAGCATTTTATTTAGGCCGAATTGAATTGTAACTTCAATTTAAAGTTTGATTTTAAGTTTTTGTACCGGTTTTAAGTACGAATAATCTGAAGAGACGGCGGGTCTTTTCAGATTATTCGAAATTTAAACCGGTAGAACAGCAATAAAATATACGAAACATTTGAATACAAACGAGTCCGGCGCTTTGGGTCAATTATTTATGTGGCCACAGATAACGATTCCGGTTGCGTAGCGATTGTAGCATTGTGGCGAGTGAATAATTTAGATACTTATAGAAATTAAGCGACTCTCCGTAGGGTTTATTATTTAATGGATGACCGATTTAAAAGCTTTAAGCGACCGTAGGAAAAATATTAAATAATGTAAGTATTAAGTTAGCATTTACAGGCGTAGTTTAAAAAAACATTAGGATTTCTGTGTCGTGGGTGCGTTTAACTGTCATAATTTTCACATGTACAACACAAAGACCCAAAATCAACAATTTGAGTTATTACACAAATGATGGTCCCGGATGAGATTCAAATCAGGACCCGCGGAGTAGCAGTCGGGTACTCTGGCCTCTACTCCACGCGGTTGTTTCTCTCGACTTATTCGGCTGTTCGACCTCCGTCTCATTTTTATTATAGTGCGTACGCATTCGCTCAAACTCAGAAGAACTGACTCGAAGACCAAAATCGAAGGAAAGATCAGATACAGTATCAGACACACGGGACAAACACTGTAAAAAAGTTTCCAGAGATCAGTAATTTGTTTTTCAAGAATAATATCCTTAGTTGGGTTTCGAATGCAGTACCCAAAACTTAGCAGGCAGGTTTGGCAACTGAAACTCAGTAGTTCAGTTCACCAACACTTTCAAAGTACACTCAGTATCTCTCGGTACTCTCTAAGTCGTATCGGTCTATAAAAGCAACTTGCGGCAGAAAATTCCAAGAAGTGGTAGGCAGAATCTTCCTGGAAAAGTGACAGGTGGCGTAAAATCAACCATCAACGTGAAGTGGAAAAAAGCTTGCTTCTTTTTAAGATTCCACAGACCAAATACCAACCCACAAAGTCAGTCAACATTTAAGATACATTACAGATACAGATACAGAGATTACAGATAACATTTAAGTCTAGTTAATAGAATTACATAAACATAGACATAGACTTTATTCGACGTACACAATACAGAAACCACACAGAGAATGCAAATAAAAAAATATATAAGCTGTACAATAAAAAGGAAGAAAGAAACAAGATCTGTAAAACACTGGAAACAATAGTGACGCTGTACTATGAAGTCGAAATGGACTCCGGCTAACTGTCGTAGAGTTTCTCGAGTATATCACTTGATAATGCCTCGTATTGAGGATAAACACGTGTCGTGGTCTCGACAGTGGTGTATATTGCCTAGTGATAGTGTTTTAGTGGTGAAGGGTATGTGCATGTGCACGTTACTGTGGGAGGGCGGGCGGCGCACTTCAAAAACTTGGAACATACATACATACAGTCACACCTCTTTCCCATTGGGGTAGGTAGAGACCACATCTTTCCACTTGCTACGATCCTGACACATATCTTTCGCTGGTTCTGATTTCATTATCGTTTTCATACACGCTCGCTGGTTGCGGGTACTTTTAACGAGACCTTTCCTGATTGTGACGTAGGTAGATGTATGTGCGTACGTAACGCCTAGGTCGACCCTTACCGGCTTTCCCATTCACACTTGCCTCATAAATCTGTTTCGTCAATCTTCTTTCATTCATCCTCTCTACGCGTCCAAACCATCTAAGCATCCCTTTCTCTATATTTGTCACTACATCTTCAACCACACCGAAACGTTCCCCTTTCACGCTGTTAATAAAACTAGGTAATATACACCATTTTATATTTTGCATGCGGATCTTGGCAAATTACACTAATGCATTGAAAGAAGGCCTTGAATACATTATTGTATTCAGTAACTAAGCTTAAAACAGAAAGGCATGAAAATAAATTACGAAACCATCCGAACGCAAATGAGTCGAGAGCTTCGGGTCAATTGTTTATGTGGCCACAGATAGCGCTTTCGATTTCGTAGCGATCGTGGCATTGTGGCGAGTTGATAATTTAAATACTCATTATCGATATTAAGTTACGCTCTGCGGGGTTTATTATTGGATGGAAGACCATCAAAAGCATTTTAAACCGCTGCATGTGCAACAGCGGCATAAGAGTATCTACCACCCCATCTCATCCCGTGGGTGTCGTAAAAGTCGACAGACGGAAAATGAAAACCAGGAGATGGGCAGCAGCATCTTCCCGGCAACATCTAAATAAGTAAACTGCGGTTGCCAAGCCGCCTGCCAAGCGTGACAACTATGGCAAAATCCCCCCCAAAATGAGCGCTACGAAATTTTTGTAGCAATCGATGGGGCTTGGCCTATGTTCAGCAGTGGACTTGTGATAAGTTGAAACGACGACGACGATACAAATAAATAAAATCGAAGTGTCTGTTTGTAATAACAACATAACAGCTTTTTACTCAATGCTTATGAAAGTGAATGGTGCTTATAACAAAAAACAATTTTTAAAATTAAAATTAAGGGCCAGAACTATGCTTCTGGCCCTTATTCCATGTCTATAAAAATATATGATAATTTATCGATTAACATAAAAACCAAAGAAACTACAAAATATTTCAGAAAAAATTAAGAGCGTTTCTAATAGAAAAAAGTTATTATAATATTGAAGAATATTTTCAAAATGATTCAGATAGATGTCTGCCTCTCATATACATACATTGCCACGCCCGACAGGTTACAATAATTTTAAATTTAATTTCATGTCAAGCGATCTAAATAAATAAATAAGCTGCGAGTCCTTGGTCCGTATGCAAGCCGGGACCAACCGTTTGTCTATAAACAAGTTAATGAATAAAAGTAAGTTACTTTGCTAAGATCCGCATGCAAAATATAAAATTGGTGTATATTACCTAGTTTTTTGAAGTGCACCACCCGCCCTCCCTCAGTAGCGTGCACAAGCAAACTAACACCGCCACCAGGAACCGCCACCAGGTACCCTCCACCAACCACTACAATACCACCACTAGATAATATACACCACTGAAGTCGAGAACACGACACGTGTTTCGCCCCAAAACGAGGCATTATCAAGCGTAATAGACTCTACGACAGACGGCCGCCGAGTGAGCGGCGCGGTCAAAGAGCTGCCTATTTATACTACAGGTGACGCAAACGGTCCCCACCTACGACATTGCGATTACAATATCGTGATAGCGACCGCTTGCTCACACAATCCACCACCCGAATTACATAAGCAGCCGTTTGCGACCGAATTGATAGCAAACGACTACTTAGAGTATATTTAAACTTTAAGTACTGGATTTAAAGATATTTAAAAGTGGTGAATTCGAGACGTTTGTTTGTTCATTCAGCAGTGCAATGTTATTATTTTTATTTTTAATTATTTCTAATTGTTCCAGCACACACAGCCGAAGCCCCTTGTCGCAAATATGTAGGACTTTAAATGTGTGGTCGCTAGTCAGGTTATGCCCAGTTTCCAAAAGATGTTTTGCGAAGTGTGATCTGTCGGGATTGCAATTTCTGTACGCGGCCAAATGCTCCTTGTATCGGGTATCGAACATGGTGGCGGTTCCTGGTGGCGGTGTTAGTTTGCTTGTGCACGCTACTGAGGGAGGGCGGGTGGTGCACTTCAAAAAACTAGGTAATATACACCATTTTTATATTTTGCATGCGGATCTTAGCAAAGTAACTTACTTTTCTTCATTATAATGGATTTCCGCAAAGTAACGCCTGATTCTATTAACTATATAAACAAGTTGTTGGTTTTCGGGTTTGTTTATATTATAATTAACCCTCTATCTCTGACACTGCATTCCACCTCTGGTTATTTTATTTTTTTATTTATTTAAACTTTATTGCTAGTTGGCATTCTCTGCCAGTCAACCCAGGGCGTAGTGAAACATAGTGGCAGGTGTAAAATTCAAACATTCTAAATAGTTGAAAGCTATTAATAAATATAGAATACAATATAAAAAATACTCAAAATTATATTAAATGTTTATATATATAGCCTGATATTATAGCGGGTAACTAAGGCTACTTTGATTTTAGAAAAACAATTAGGGCTCCGCGCAAAACAATTAGAACACCAAAATCGCAAAAAATCATCAAATCAAATCAAATCAAATCATCAAATCAAATCATCGAATCAAATCAATCAAATCAAATTAAATCAAAGCAAATCGTCAAATCAATCTCAAAAAATCATCAAAAAAAAATTAGAACACCGAAATTCGATGAAATATGTATATATTTTAATCGGATAAAATATGTATGCATGTAAAATATGGGTGCAACCGCGGAGCACAACCAGTAATTAATAAATAAGGTTGCGATACTTAAATTAATAATACATACATACATAAGATCATGACTGTATCCCATAAGGGGTAGTCAGAGACTGGGCACTCACTGCAAAAACAGATAACTGCCACAATCCACGTTTCACCAAAACAATATAATGCACTTGGTGTGATAGGTGGTGAGGCCATCGCCACCATGCGCTGTTGGGTGCACAGTGCAGTTTAATTCCTTACTCGCCTTTTACGAGATCCATTGGATGAGATGGAGTGGTAGTATTCTCTTAACGAGCCGCCACCACACGGCTTAATAATACTTAATTAATAGTTACTAAATTCGTTGTGTTCGTAAATGCCAGGAAAAGGTTTGTAAGGAAGAAAATTATTGGAAAATCTCCGGAAAAGTAGGAAATTTGGATTGTATTTTTGTATTAAAATCTCAATAAAAAAATGATGCTGTCACATGTTTTCAGTTCCTTATATTTTTTACCAAGCGCGCTTCTCAATTTCTCCATCAGTAAATTGCACCCGTGCGATGCCGGGGTGGCTACCTAGTGTCTAATATAATTTTGTTGCAGCATAACGATATCGTGTTCAATAAACAACTATGTTTCCTTCACAAAAACGTCAACTAGCATCATAATCATTTCAGCCCATCATCGGTCGATTGCTGGACATAGGCCTCCCTCGAAGATTTTTTTTTATTGCATTTAATTATGAAACGAGCAAAACGTTAACCTGATGGTAAGTGCAACGTCTGCCCATAACAAATGCTGTGCCACCCAGAAAATTTCTGTGTGAACCTACATTGTGCCCATCACCCTGAGACATAGGTTCTTAAGTCTCATATGGTTCATTTCACCCAGTGATTACGCTAGCTCAAACCGAAACACAGTAATGTTTGCACACTACTGCTTAACGGAAGAATAACTGGCCCTGGCGTGGTACCTACGTAGACGGACTCCTGCATAAGAATCCTACCAGCAGGGAAAACACGGTCCTGAGCCAACTACATCCATCGACTTCTCACAAAACCGTGCAGGTCGTCGCTTTATCTAGTGGCATATACCCCTCGTTTGTCGGTACTAGATTGCCCCTCGGGAATCTTTCTTCCCCAAGGGTCTACGAGCCGTATGGCCAGCCCATTGCCACTTCAGCTCACTAATCCTATACTAATCTTAGTAAATAAACATGAATTAAAAAAATATTGCATGCCGTAAAATAACTGCACAGTATATAAACAATAAACTAAATATCCCGTGGGAACTGTTTGATTTTTCGGGATAAAAAGTATCCTATGACAGTCTCCAGGATGCGAGGTATCTCCGAGCCAAATTTCGTCAAGATCGGTTCAGCGGTTCAACCGTGAAAACTTAACAAACAGACAGAGGGACAGAGAGAGAGTTACTTTCGCATTTATAATATTAGTATGGATAGTATGCATTTAAATAAAACTAATTTTACGGATTTTATCGCGTTTAATTTTTTTACTATTTATAACCCGACGTTTCGAGTGCTTTACAGCACCCATGGTCACGGGAGGACTGAGGTGACAGATGTCCTGATGTCATAGTTATGGATAGTATGGATTCAAAAGGAATTACAGAAACGATGCATGAAAGTGCTGTTCTCTCTCACTCAAATTCGACCTCGAATTTTACTCTTCACGCCCAAAGAAATTCCACTTCAATAAAATTGTGGTGTGAATCCCATTGGTTCTTTCATTTATCTACATTCATACAGTCACGCCTTTTTCCCATATGTGGGATATGTGGGATAGACAGAGGTCACACGCGTTACGAGACGTGACGGATTGTAAACCAAGTTGCTGCCATTTTGGTACGAGTCCAAAAAATATTACTGCACATTGCGTTCCCACGTGCAGTATAGTGACAGCGTTTCATATTATGATGTTATTCTGCACGAATAAAGGCTGTCCGTACAATACCTTAGTCGCCTCTTACGACACCTCGGTAGGAAAGAGGTAGGTGCTTTTCTACTCTGCCGGACACATATCGGCGAACCACTAAATAATACACCATCTTCTAAATAATAACTAATAAATAATAATCTGATAAATTTACTAATAAATAATAGGCCGATGTGGTTTGCCACCCGTCAAGTATCGTTTCCCGCGTGGGCGAAAAGTGGGCTACGTGTGTGGCCTCTGTCTACCCCTTATATGGGAAAAAAGCGTGACTGCATGTGTGTACTTCTATATGTGATGATGTTCTCCTAGCCGATTTCGACCACGGCGACAACTTCCGACTACTGTCGAGAGCCATCAACTGCCCAGGAGATATTATAGTGCTACAAGTGTACGCGCAAACACAGAGGCACTCACTCGTCCCAACCTACCCGCGCCCGATGTAACGCTGATGCGATAAGATCGGAGGTAGGCTAGGATGCAGTGTCAGAAACACGGGGACAATCACAACACAACCAGACCCGAAAACCAATAATTAATGTTTTAGCACAAATGTTGGCTCCGGATTCGAACCCAGGACCCGCGGCTCAGAAGTCAGGTACTCTGACCACTGAGCCACGTCTGACGTCTTCTATATGTACCTACAGGCTAGTGCTTTTCTCTATTCAGACTGCAAAATAACAATAACTTCCGTGGGAAACCGGAGCGGGTCAGCCAGTTAAAAATATAAGTAGAAATTATTAAACGCAATTGCCACTTCCTGTCTCTTTGAATTTTGAAAGAAGCATCTTAGTTTCTAGATTCTTACAGCACTTAGTGTAATGCATAAGTTGTTTGACGGCAACTTTTATTTAAAGAAAACTCTTAACTCGGTTACAAAAGATCTCAGAGGACGCCTGCTAAGAAATTGAGCAAGAAATTCAATTACACGCAGGACAATGCGGGGTCGATAAATTTACTTTAATTAATTCATTAGAACGTTTACTTACGTTAATGGCGGCCTTTTTATTGTGAAGAGTGACGAGACTAGCTTTAACCTGATAGTAAATGCAACGTCTGCCTATAACAAATGCTGTGTCACCCAGAACATTTCTATGTGACAACACACTGCGTCAGACACCTGGAGACATCAGTTCTTTCAGCTTATAAGTCTCATATGCCTAGTTTACACTAGCTCTCAGTGCCCTTCAGAATAGCTGGCCCGGTGTGGTACCTACCTTGACGGATACCTGCATAGAAATCCTACCACCAGTAATACGAAAACGCTGCACACAAATTCGAAGTCGAAATTCTAGCGTCATCGCGACCAAAGAATCATCACTTTAAAAAAGAAATTGTTACAGAAACAAGTCTATCGATAGGCAATCGTTGCACAATTCGCTTATAAAAAAAGCCTAGCTATCTGTCATAGGCCATGACCAGGTTTGGAATTACCTTCAGTCGACTTTTACGGCTCACACGAGATTAGATGGAATGGAAGATTCCGTCACCAATTAGTAAAAATTACAGATTAAAAATGTCCCACTGCTGAACACAGGCATGCACTCATCACTGAAAGGGTTTTAGAGCTAGGAAAACTCCGCCACGCTGCTCCAGAGCGGGTTGGCGTACTTCACATGTCTTCAAAATATTTTTATATTGTATTGCACAGTGCGCTTATAAAAAAAAGCTGACTACGGCGTGTCGAACGCAGCTTAAGATACTCGTATTTCCATGTTGGTGTGTATGAATATTTATCTGTTGCCCAATAACCTTTAACTACTGGAACGAATTTGACGAATGAATTATCCTTGTTACACCGTTTGATCTCAGGAAATTAATTATTGAAACTTAAACAGATTTCCTTTTGAGTACGCCCGTTGCTTTGATTGAATATTCCGGTGTTGACAGTACAATTAACTATGCTATGATAAATTTAGCCGGCGTGACGCGTCGACTACAAATATGATATTTATCAAGTTTATTCAATTTGCATGTCGGTATCTGATAGCAAACATTTGTCAAATCATTATAATTATCGCATTATCGTCCGGTGCCCAAAATACAGGGAATCCTAGTTTTGTACTAATATCCGAAACATTATTATTTTTAGGTACTTCCTTTGCAATCTATAAAAATTCTACTGCAAAACCACCAGAAAGTGGACCCGCCGTAAGAAATATAAATTTCGTTATTAATGCGAAATCTTTTCTACAGTCTACCACCGCTTCGTAATGAGGTTGCTCTTACGGAGAAGAAACATTCGAAAGAAACTCCGAAGGTATCCTCTTTTTTGTAAATTTAGTCTCGATCAAAAATACATTCATACTAATATCATAAATGCGAAAGTAACTCTCTGTGTCCCTCTGTCTGTTTGTTACCTTTCACGGTTCAACTTTGAAACCGATCTTGACGAAATTTGGCACAGAGAAAGCTTGCATCCTAGAAAAAGACATAGAATATTTTTTATCCCGGAAATCAAATAGTTCCCACGGGATATACAAAAAACCTTAACCCACGCGGACGACGTCGCGGACATCAGCTAGCGGGTGCTGTACGTCAATTTCTACTAAAGACTCATCAGACAGAGATACCACCAAGTTACATGCGGGCAAGGTTGTCAATACCAAATCTAAGATCCTATTATTAATATTAGGTACTTCATTTACCTGTCAAAATCCACAATATGCAAGAACATAATCATAATAATTTTAAATTTCCACTGTCGCAGAAGGCATATTAAAATCTCCGATCACTAATACTTCATCATTGGTACACTCATTTTACAATAAATAAAATAAATTCATGTATTCTTTAACATCGCATTGTGGCGGTGTAAACATAACACAACAAGAAATAAACATTTCTTGCCAAGGTATGTAATATAAAACTAATATAATATAATGTTAAACTACAAACCAATTACTTCATGAACGCCAAATTTCAGCAATTAGCTCCTTCAATAAGAATTAAGCGTGGCATTTTGAAACCGCTTGGTTCAATTATTAAAATAATAACAGTAAATTTAGATTATGTAGATGCTATTAGATATGAAAAAATGATTGGCGATATAATAACACGTCAGGATACAATTATTAAAAAGTTACATTTATTTCAGAAATGTCAGAATCTCTGGTTAAAGTAAGCAACTCAACTCGGAACAATTTCATCAAAATAGATGACGAATTATGGGAAATGAAAAAAATAATAAACGTTTACAATTTGTATTTACATAACTTCCTGTTACTTTAAACTCGATGGGATGAGATATAAACTTCCCTTACATTTAGTAAACTAGGAATACTACATCAGGCCCTTGTAAAAGTATCAAATAAACTGGTGTATCCTGTGAATTATGATAATTTCGTAAAATAAGAACAATGTATAAAGTTGAAAGCATATTCGAAGGAAGTCAAATAACTTTTGTGTTGGACATACACCTTACCTCTTAGTAAAAGGTTCAGAAATGGTCTCACTCGCCTTGCAAAGAACTAAATGAGGCGACGTTCCTGTGCTATGAAGACGCATCAGAACTTCCAAGGGAAGATACTTGCATATCCACCCTGATGAATTTCTCACACAACACCAGCTCATGTCGTCCAGTATCAGATGAAGTTTGCGGAGTGAAAATACAATCAATAGGAAAAGATCGATGGATTATTTACCGTAAGACTGAAATCATAATGTCAAAAATCTGTAATGACGATATGTCCAATGAAAAAGTAAAAGGTTACTTCATTTGGATGATCACTGAAAAATAAAAATCGACAGAATCATCCTAAAATCGCATCATACCACTACCAGTACCTTAAAATTTACAAAGTTGCCAATTATAAATCTTCCAGCTATAGTAATTTCTGGGCCACAGCTACAAAGGAAACCCATCAACTTGGACACCAGCGATCTAGCAAATCTCGAACAATCTGCTGAAGTTAAATGAAAGTGAAATATTAGCGTCGGAACTATATTATTATATATAATCTTATTACTAAGCATTTCCATATTTTTAATTATTAAATACAAAATTTTAGTAAAATGTTTTAATCAAAATAATCAGAGAAATAAAAATTACCCTCTGATAATTTTGAACTTATGGGGGGAAGAGATATACAGTCAGCACATCTTGCACCTGGGCCTAACATAACAACGTCTTGATCAGTAACTTAAGGCATGTATGAATAACATCATGTTATGGCTAAGAACCTTACACCAAATTCTTAGTCAGCAAAGATAAGACACTTTGTTTTGGAGCATCGCAATGCACTGCGTGCGGGCGACGCTGATTCCATCCTCTCATATTATGATTAGTCAGAGTCTGGCTTCGGATTACCGTTAAGCCTGAATGTAACAGAGCCTCATGCACAAACAAGTTATAGTTAGTAAGCATTTTTGTAATTATAAATAGTCATATTGAACATTGAAGTATTAAGTCTTAATTAAACTGTTGTAGAGACAAGCAGTCTTTTTAAAAACCTTCAGCGGCGCTCCCGAAACTTAACTAGGTGCACAGTCGCACAAACAATCTCGAATAATGCCGTGTCCACATTACCGATGGAAACGCGTTTCAAGTCCAATCGGGAAGATGCAGCTAAGAGAACACCTCCTTTGTTGCGTCCATCCGCTCGATCGCATCGCAGTATTGTGTAGAGTGGCGGAAATTGTTCTCCATTTTGTATTGAATTATTTAGACCTGTCTCCGTAATAGCAAATAGGTCACACGATCAACCCAAAAGACTTGTATAAAAAGTTGATGTTTTTGTTCGTAATCCTCGAGCATTCTGGTAAAATAATAGAATGGATTTATTAGTGTTTTTCTCGACTAGCCGTTTATTTTTGGTAGTTTTGAAACCACACCCATTCATTGTACTGAGTATTTACTGACGAGCAATCAGAGTTATTGATTTTTTTCGAAGTACTACTCAGGAACTCTTATCATAAATGATGAGAAATCTCTTTTAGTTTTGGGGATCATTTTTCCAAGAAATACTCTTAACATGTCCAGCTATAGCCTGTTCCTAAGAGTCAGGATGAAGTGACCAAATGTGCAAAAATTTATTTTTCTTAACCGCTTGAATCGACGAAATCAATGTGTTCCCTCCTTTTGGAGTCTTTTTCATTTTTTTCTGGTTACTGACGATTGTCCACTCATCCAACTCTATATTAGAAGATTAACTTTCCATAATCATCTTGGAACTATCAGTAATCGTATCTAAACGCTCCCGCCTACGTAATTTACGACACGACAATTTAACGTACGACATTAGTTTCAATCAGCTGTTGTCGATCGTCTATTTTCTTATTTTGCGTCTCAATCAGTGTGCTTTGCGAATTAATTTTTGTTGTCAGCGCTGCTATTTTCTTAGATGAATCATTTAAAGTTATCGTTTCTATGTTAAATTTCGACATATTTCCCAGTGTAAGGAATAAAGAAATACGGACCAAAGTTACGTACGTAAGTTAGCTATTTCACCTGTTAGTACATTTGACCCGGATGTAAAACTGGAGAGGTCTCGTTTGGTGAAGTCCTCGATCCTGCCATCACGTTCTCTAATGTAATTTTTTACTTTTCTCCTAACAATTTTATGACCCTTGACCCGGGCGTTATTTTGAAAACGTTAGATTAACAGTAGTTAGCGGGGACGATTTGGCGCGGCGCCAACTCCCGTGGACGCATTAATCAAGGTAACACCTGCGACGCGACATTCGCGTTGTTTTTGAACTCGCAACTTACTTAGATCTTCAGCTAGGAATGAAAATTATGCACCTTGCTTTAACATTCATGTTCGTAATACTTGTAAAGCCTCAACCTTGAACCACCATATAGTTATTAATGTATTTTTGCATTTTTTATTTTTTTTTATTGGAAAGAGTGACGAAACGAGCAAAACGTTCACCTGATAAGAAGTGCAACGTTTGCCCATAACAAATGCTGTGTCACCTGGAACATTTCTGTGTAACACCATACTGCACCCGTCACCCAGAGACCTCATTTCTTAAGTGTCGTATGCCCAGTGATTACGCTAGCTCTCAGTGCCCTTCAAACCGAAAGACAGTGTTGTTTGCACACTACTGCTTCACGACAGAATAACTGGCCCAGAGGTGGTACCTACCTAGATGGATTCCTGAATAGGAATTCTGCCACCAGCAAAAAAAAAATCAAAATAACAATTGTCATGCACGAAGGTCACAGTACGCGAGTGAACTGAGTTTGATCGCCGTTTTTGGCACCTCTAAGATTGTTCTGGCTATGAAGGAAAACGTCGTGAGGTAACCTGCATGTCTGAGGAATAAAAATATGTCGCGGACATGTGAAGTCCGCCAACACGCTTTGGAGCAGCGTGGCGGAATCTTTGCAGCTCCAAAGGACTCTCGAATACATGAGAGGAGGCCTGTGCTCAGCAGTGGGACATTTATAGGCTGTCACTTTACATCACTTTACAGCTAATCCAAGGATCTCTAGGAAGATCAAAGAGCAAAACATCTGAATAAATAAACTGCGGTTGCCAATCCGCCTGCCAAGCGTGGCAACTGTGGCTAAATCCCCTCAAAATGAGAGCTATAAACTTTTGTGGCCATCTATGGGGGGAGGCTTATTTTCAGCAGTGGACTTGTGATAGGCTGAAAAGACGACAGCTAATCCATACTAACATTATAAATGCGAAAGTGACTCTCTCTGTCGCTCTGCCTGGTTGTCAACTTTTCACGGCGCAACCGTTGAACCGATCTTAACGAAATTTGGGCACTGAGATAGCTTGCGTCCTGAAGATGGACATAAGATTCTTTTTATTCCGGAAAATCAAAGAACTTCCACGGTATCCTTAACACCTAAAGCTAAGCGGACGTAGTCGCAAGTTTCAGTTAGTACAGTACAATATTTTTTTTAGATAAATTACATAAAGGAGAATAGAATAGCGGAACCGCATTACGAGCGTTGCTATTATATTTTACCAAGGCCACAAGTTAACATTTTGTACAAAAACAGAAATTCTTGGTCTGGTTGTGTTGTGATTGTTCCCGTTCTGAGATACATTACATAGGTGTGTTAGGACGAGTGACTGTATTTGCGCGTACATTTGTGGCACTATAATATCTCCTGCGCAGTTGATAGCTTCAGACAGAATTCCGAAGTTGTCGTCGTGGTCGAAAATAGGCCGGGAGGACATCACACTATTTAACTAAATCACTGTTCCTTCTCCGTACAGAGGAACCTCATTAGGAAACGGTGGTAGATCGAAATCTGGATTTTTTACGTCATTGAATAAAAATATTTCATTTCATTTCGTTTCATTTCATACTCGTGGGAACGCAATAGGGAGTGAAGTGAACAGCCGTTCGGTATACTAGCATACGTTAACACAGAGTACCCTCTTATATGGTACAGGGAGTAAGAACTCTTTGCTCGTACCAAAATGGCGGCGACGTGGTTTGCCACCCGTCACGTCTCGTTTCCCGCGAGAGTAAAAATTCGGCTACGGGAGTCGCCTCTGTGTGTATTCACACTTACAATTTTTTAATTATAATTTGGACTAGAGAAAATGTTGCTCTTTTCCCTTAAATTTATTTTGAAGAGCGAAGTAACATGAACGCCTACACACTTTTTTTTACAGGTCATCGAATTTTATGATATTCAATATCTTTTTTTCGTCTTGGATACGCTTCGGTACTTCATTTAATGGGTTAGGTCATGACGGCCATAAAGTTTTACCGTTTTTTGTTTTAATAAATTCTGTTACATAATTTCATTTAAGGTCAGTGTTGCTTCAGTTTTTCAAATTTTAATACCTATATTTTATACCTATATAGGCTGTATAATCCTTATTAATATTACAAATGTGACAGTTTCTATGTTTTTTTGACATTCAATCGCGCTCAAACGACAGAAGAATCTATAATGTTCAACTGTATTTCTTTGTATCGATATTCATTCCAAGCTACAGTGGGGAGCACATATTGAAAAAATGTGTAAAAAATGTACTTCGAAATTAAGTTCTCCCATTTTTACTATTAGAAGGATCAGACAGTTGACTGATGAGGTCTATTTTGCATACTTCCAGAGTATTATGTCCTATGGCGTATTACTGTGGGGATCTGCGGCCGGTCTGGAAACGATATTAATTTTGCAAAAACAAGCATTTCGGGCAATATATAACTTGGGTCCTAGCGAGTCGCTGTGCGAACTATTCAAGGATACTAATATTTTGACACTTCCATCCTTGTATATTTATGAAAATATAATGTAAGTACGGAAACACGTGTATTTATTTAATAAAAAAGTGACTGTATCCTGTGGAATAAGCCCAGGCGACACACTAGCTAGAGGTTCCTGTGTTTAGGTTGGCCAAAACTAGAACGTCTTTTCTTTGTAGATCTCTCTTCTAGAAAAACTGACGAAGAATTCATCAAACTTGTCAAGAAGACATTATTAAAAAAGCGAAATATAAAATAGAAAATTATACAGAGGCGTGTGGAAATAACTCTTACTTTGTCTGCACTTGCAAACTCCCTGCCTACTAAATTTATGATGTCATTTTTATGTAATTTATCAACGACATTATGTTGGCGGTTGACATTGAAAAAAAAAAGAAAGATCCCATAGTTTCTTGTTGGTTCTTGTCTAAGAAGGTCTTATTTTTGGAACCGGTGTAGATTTTGGCATTTGTAAGAGCTATATAGAATTCTACAGAATAAAGAAATGTTGACTTGACTTTGAATGAAATTTAACATTTTGTCATGGAAAATTAAATGTCAACGAAGAGAGCTACTAACTTTCGTGGCAATTTATGAGGTAGGACTATGTTCAGCAGTGGACTTGTGATAGGCTGAAACGACGACGACGACGACTCGTATATATTGGCCGTCACCCATGTGGTGGCGGCTTAAAAGAATTTACCACCCCATTTCATCCCTTGGGAGTCGTAAAAGTCGACGGAGGGAAAATAAAACCAGGAGATTGGCAGCAGCATCTCCCTGAAACATCTGAATAAATAAACTGCGGTTGCAAACGGACCTGCCAAGCATAGCAACTATGGCAACATCCCTCCAAAATGACAGTTACTAACTTTCGTGGCAATTTCTAGGGGAGGCGTATCTTCAGCAGTGGACTAGTGATCGGCTGAAATGATGATGATGATGATGATATATATTGGATAAAGTGATGAAACGAGCAAAACGTTTACTTGATGGTAAGTGCAACGTCTGCGCATAATGCAAATAATATATCATCCTGAACATTTCTATGTGACACCACACTGCGCTCTTCACTCAAAGTCATCAGTTCTTAAGTCTCATATACCCAATTTATGAAAGAAAGTGAAAGTTTACTGGTGTAGGATTTCTGGTCAGGATCCGTCTAGGTAGGTACCACTACAGGGCCAGTTATTCTGAAGCAGTGAAGCAGAGTATGCAAACATTGCTGTGTTTCGGTTTGAAGGGCACTGTGAGCTAGCGTAATCACGGGGTATATGAGACTTAAGAACTCAGTCTCAGGGTGACAAGCGCAGTGTGGCGTCAAACAGAAATGTTCTGGGTGACACAGCATTTATTATGGGCAGACGTTGCACTTACCATCTGGTGAACGTTTTGCTCGTTTCGTCACTTTATCCAATAAAAAACAATTCTCTTACACCACCAGCATGCGACGAATAAGGGAACTTACGAGTATAAGTAATATCAAATTAATTTAAATATTCTAAAGGATACAAAATTCATTCATTCATTATTACACACAACTAACAATATTTTGAAAGTTAGATTCGAATCTACAGAAATAAATAAAATTGAAGTGTCTGTTTGTAATAACAAAACAACAGCTTTTTACTCAATGCTTATAAAAGACCGTATAAAAAAAGGAAAGTTTCAGCCTATAAATGTCCCACTACTGAGCACAAGCCTCCTCTCATTTTTGAGAGGGTTTTTGGAGCTAGGAAGAATCCGCCACGCTGCTCCAATGCGGGTTGGCGGACTTCACATGTCTTCGAAATATTTTTTATTTCAGAGACATGCAGGTTTCCTCACGATGTTTTCCTTTGCCGCCGAGCACGTAGTAAGTCAGCACTTAAAATTGCAATTAACAATTTTAGTGGTGCCGGCACCGGGAATGGAAACGAGCGAGGAAAAGACCGTATATAACGGTACTTATAAGAAAAAAACTATTTTTTAAATTTTAATCTGTGTGTCTGTTTGTTCCGGCTAATCTCGGAAACGGCTGGACCGATTTTGACGGGACTTTCACTGAAAGATAGCTGATATTATAGCGGGTAACTTTCATTTTAAAATAATTAGAGATCCGCGCAAAAAAAAACACATTATCCGATTCAAACAGAGAAGTATATAAGTATATCATCGATCGGGGTCAGTTTTTTTACGTGGGTGAAATCGCAGGGCACAGCTAGTACAACATAAAATATCATTTATTGTATTGATGGATCTCGTTCTGTTACCTAGAACATTTCTGTGTAACACCATACTGCACCCGTCACCCTGAGACCTCAGTTCTTAAGTCTCATATGTCGACATACGCCCAGTGATTACGCTAGCTCTTAGTGCCCTTCAAACCGAAACAGTAATGTTTGCACACTATTTTTTGGTTGCAGATTTCTTTAAACTAAAAGGATTTACTTTAGTACAATTTAATGAAACCTTACGATCTTTTTATACTATTGGTAATTAGTATAACAAGCGGTAACGCGCACGTGCAACCTATACATACATATATATAGACACGTCTTTTTTTCCCTACAAAAAGGGTAGGCAGATCCCACACATGTAGCCCACTATTCGCCCCCGTGTGAAACGGGACGTGACGGGAGGCGAACCAATTCGCCGCCATTTTGTTAAGAGTGAAAAAAATGTTACTCCCGTTACGTTCCCACGAGCAGTAGTGACAGCATTGCATATAATAGTGTTGTTCTCCACAAATAAAGGATGTCCGTACTTTGGCGGATTCCTATTGCCAAGGAAAAGGGTAGCCTACCCGCCAGATCGAGTGGTCTGATCTGGGGAGGACATCTCATCCAGGTAGTAATATTTAGATGTTGTATATAGTAGCCGTGTGGTTGCGGCTCGTTAAAAGAATACTGCCACTCCATCTCATCCAATGGATCTCGTAAAAGGCGAGTAAGGAATCAAACTGCACTGTGCTCCCAACAGCGCATGGTGGCGATTGGCTCACCACCTATCACACCAAGTGCATTATATTGTTTTGGTGAAACGTGGATTGTGGCAGTCATCTGTTTTTGCAGATAGTGCCCAGTCTCGGACTACCCCTTATGGGATACAGTCGTGATCTTATGTATGTATGTATGTATATAAAGTACGCGCATCTCAGAAAACTTTCATAGCGCGATTATGGACGTATGCGAATATTTCTTGAGCTTCTCATGTGGCGACATAGATGTCGCTAAATCACTCCCCCGCTGAGACTAGAAGTCGTAGTTTAGCGTCGAGAACTTGAGACGTCAGGCAATGAGGTGCAGTCTGGCGTTACGGTGAACCTGTGTCCAGGGTCTTCAGTGCGTCGAGACGTATGGAGACAAGTGTTGATGCCGCAGGAGTCAGCCTGAGAAGGAGCCGCCGTTGATCCTCAGTGGCTGAGAGACTGGGAAGCACGCGTTGTGCCGACAGTAGTCTTGGTTGCTGTGACTGCTATGGCTGCCGATGACGATATTGCTGTTGTTAGGAGAAGCTGGCTACGGGATGTTCATACCGAGGTCACCATTTTGGCGGATGATATTGCCATGGAAAAGGGTAGCCTACCCGCCAGATCGAGTGGTCTGATCTGGGGAGGACGTGTCATTCAGGTATATTATTTATTAATAGGTATAATATTTAGATGTTGTATATATAGTACGCGCATCTCAGAAAACTTTCATAGCGCGATTATGGACGTATGCGAATATTTCTTGAGCTTCTCATGTGGCGACATAGATGTCGCTACAGCTCCATAATTAAAGTTTCTTTTAGTGACGGGTACTTTAAGCCTGTTTCGGCTTTTACCCTATTTACCTAACATCTTGTATATATTCCATTATAAATCACCTCGCATTATAAAAGTTTTTCACTTCAGTACCGTCATGAATCAGGATAAATAACGTCGTTACAGTGATAGCATAGTTTACAAGGACATGCTAATGAACATGTTAATGGCATGTAACAAAATTTCATGGTATACAAGTTTGTTTAAATTTATTTTTTTTCCTCTTTTGAAAAGAAAATTGTTAAACAATAAAAAAGCTGTCACACCATCATCTCAGCCTATCACTAGTCCACTGCTGAACATAGGCCTACCCCATAGAGTGCCACAAAAGTTAGTTTTAGATTTCATTTTAGGGGATTTTGTCAAAGTTACCACGCTTGGTAGGCGGGTTGGCAACCGCAGTTTATTTATTCAGATGTTCCAGGAAGATGCTGCTGCCCATCTCCTGGTTTTTATTTTCCCTACATCGACTTTTACGACACCCATGGGTTGAGATGGGGTGTCAGATTCTCTTAAGCCGCAACCACACTGCCAATAATTTGATTTGATTTTGATTGACGCAAATACTGCAGGTCATATTGAAATATGTAACGCTTTAAAGGCTGTATCATTGTGTTGATAATTGCCGTGACCTACAATGGTTGATTTATTTGATTGTCGTTAAGAGCTGCTACACTACTTCCAGATATGCTGCCGTGATGCTAGCTTAATCACTGGGCATATGATACTTAAGAACTGATCTCTCAAGGTGACGGGCGCAGTGTGGTGCCACACACAAAAATTCTGGCTGACACAGCATTTGTTATGACCAACCGTTGCACACCATCAGGTGAACGTCTTGCTCATCTCGCCAGTTTATGCTTTAAAAAATAACAAAATAATTCTACCTAATTAACGACCGCCTGGCCTAACGGTCATACATACGTAAAATCAAGCCCTTTTCCTATATAAGGGGTAGGCAGAGGCCACTCACGTAGCCCACTTTTCGCTCTCGCGGGAAACTAGAAGAGACAGGCCACTTTGATTCGTGTCAAAAAAACTCTTACTCCCCATTGCGTTCCCTCGAGCAATATAGTGACAGCATTGCATATTATGATGACAATCTGAACGACTAAAGACTGTCCGTATAATACCTTAGACCCGATTTCACCGATTGATTCGGAAACCAAGTTTAATAAAACCACGTTTTACTTAATTGAGTTCATATATATCGTTTGATCTCGGTTTTCGTCTAACCGATTTCACCGACTCTATTTTGATAGCGTTTAGAAAAACGAAGTTTACATGAAATATCGTCACAATCTAAAGCAAAAAAAAGATTTATTTCGTATTTTGCGACATCAAACAGCCTGTTTTTATGCATAGGTTACATAGGTATGCAAACAATAAATAATAGGAATTAAAAAGAAGATTTGGGTTTACATAGCTGTGCAATTGACAATGCAGCTCTCTAAACGCGTTTAAAGAGCTGAGCGTCGAAAATTGGGCTGAATTTGAACCGCATTTATCATAGACTGCGTTCATTTAATGTTGATGAAATGCAAACTGTAGCATTGAACTCAGTTAAACGTTAAACGTTTTTACTGGTGGTAGGATTCCTATGCAGAAATCCGTCTAGGTAGGTACCACCCCAGGGCCCGTTATTCTGCCGTGAAGCAGTAGTGCGCAAACATTACTGTGTTTCGGTTTGAAGGGCACTGTGAGCTAGCGTAATCACTGGGCATATGAGACTTAAGAACTTATGTCTCAGGGTGATGGGCACAGTGTGGTGTCGCACAGAATTTTTCTGGGTGACACAGCATTTGTTATGGGCAGACGTTGCACTTAACATCAGACGCAGACGAACGTTTTGCTCGCTTCATCACTTAAAGTTCGATTTTCGTAAACTGATCGCGTTTAGTTTCAACGGTGAAATCCGTCCTTAGTCGCCTAATATGATACCTCGGTAGGTAAGAGGTAGGTGTCACTCTACTCTGCCGGACACCTATCGGCAACCGATTCGAATCGTTATCGTTATCTCATGAATTTCGTGATCCATATTTGCATGTAGGTCAAAAGGCATACTCTCTGCTGTACATAAATATTGTATAATGAACTGTCATCATATTATTGTATAATGAACTGTCATCGAGAGTCAAAGAGTTGGATATCACTAACGACAGTTTACAGGTTTTTAAAAACAAGCTTTTTCAGTACATGCTGGATTCTCTTTGACTGGCTCACTTTAAAAATCAAACCATTTAATTTGTTTTATATTGTATTATTTATTTTGTATTATTGTATGATATTGATAATTCATCTCTTTCACAATATTATTATGACCTGTAATTAGTATTAACGTAGTTATGCATCCCCCTTGCCCTTCACCCCTCGACTAGAGAGAGCTTACGCAGCAGGATCATGTGAACATGGATGTTATGCCTTGTAAGAGTTTTAGACGTAAGTTAGCTGTAAGATTATATTGAATGCACTTTTATATTTCATTAGGATTAAAGCCTCCAAATCGGCAACACGTATTTTAATTTAGATTTAATTAGTTTTTAAAAAGCCTCTTGAAAGCTCCCTAAATTTGACTGGCGCAGCCGGTAGGATTTGCTCGTCAAGGTTGTGCTACTTTTCGTATAGATCGAGAATCAAAATTTACCCGATCACGAAAATTCGGCGCGCAAGAGTAAATCCTAGAACCAAAATAAATTCGTCAAGTACAGGACAAAGGACACACAGTATGGGAGTGGCCGGTTGGTGAGTCAAACTTTTCGCCATCCTTTCCAAATTCCTCCCCTACTTTAAATATTACATAACTTATATTGTTATTATTGAGATTAATCTTCGCTCATTATAACGCACCTGGTAACGTAACATAAAACTTTGTTTAGTCTGCCACTAGTGATAAGCTTTCCTTGAATTCAATCGTAGAGTTCAGAATTGATACAATCGTCAATGAAAATAACATTTGTTCTTATTTTTTAATTGATTAAATTGATTTTGTGTGCTTATTTTAATTACTTTTACTGTGTAATTTAATTGTTAAATATTTTTGTGTGATTTTAATTTGTCTCACTTCTAAACCTGTTCATTACTCTATATAAGAATGAATCTTCAAGCTGAAGAAATATCAACAATCCTACGCGAGATTTTAAACCTTATTCCTATATACGGAGGAGACGTTTCATTATTATCTGAACGCGAAGATGTCGATACTTGGAGTGAACTAAAAGAATTATTAAAACACATTTTGAAGACCCGCGTAACGAACAATGCAATAAACATAGAACCTGAATATATGAAAATTAAATCAGGCGAAAGTTATTCGGACTTTTGCAATCGAATTCAAAGCGTACGTTCATTATTAATTTATAACGTTAAAATGTTGGATAATAACGACTAAAAACGTGCTAAAACCATTGTTTTATAATTATATATATTATTAACATAATTATATACAGTAGTAATATAATTACATATAATAGTAAATCGAAAAAAAAAAAAAAAAAAAAAAAAACGAGCACTCAAAATTACATCGAATCTCAAATGTTCTTTTATTTAGCATTTCGTAAACGCAAAGTAATTTAACTTAATGTCAATGTAATTCTCTTATCTCTTTTATTCTCTACAGTCTGGTTCTGTGAAAATTGTATTTCTATTTGGTCTTGATTTATATTTATATCGAAATTTAACTGTATTATATAATTGTAGCTAAATAGAATCAAAGAGAAATCTGCTTATATATTTATCATGATAAAAATATAGCATATATTATATCCTGCAATATTTTTAATTATAAATGTAACAATATCGAACACAAGATTCTAGCATATTAAAAAATATGTGGACAGTCAAGCGGTTATTGTAATTGCCGTACATTCGAGTTTAACTGAGAAGCTTTTATTACAGCAAAATAAAAGTAGATTTCATAGTAAATTTCAAAATTCGGCATATAACAATTAATATTGGTATAAGTCATTGATATACAAATATAAGTATATGGATTTTTTATCTAAAGTTCTTAGATATATTATTTTAAATTAAGCTTGAATGCTTACTCATTACTCGTAACTCGTACATGATCATTTTTATATTACAATTTTATAAAGCTTATGTTTGAGTTATTTTTATTTACTCAAACGTTTTAATTTATAGGAGAATGCCACTGTTGTTAGAAAACAGTTACCAACGCTATGTAACTAACGGTATGTAGGTTTACATTCATTTCAGTAGTAGTATTATTAACTGCCCTCATTTAAGATCAATATTATATTTTAATTAAATTTTACATAAGATGATTATACATAAGATGAAATATAAGCTTAATATTTATTAACTATCAAAACAAATTGATTTTATAAATAGTTCTGATCAATTGTATACATTCATGAGATCAGTATTTCTATCTTTCTCTCTCTCTATTTAAAGATTGGGTAAATATGAAAATATTATATTTTGACTTCGGACCAAAATTTTTAATATATCGTTCAAACATATCTGAACTAATTTCGTTTCTCTCTTTTTATTAGCAATAAATATTATTTACCTTTTTGTTATAATACTTTTTATTTAAGACGTCATTTTCTATACTCTCTGCCATTTCGCTGTCTTGCCCTTAAGAAAATAGGCTTAGGATACATTTGCCTTAGCGATTTTAATGATTTGGATAAAGTAATTAATTATTAAGACTCCTACATTGTACATATCATTCAGTTTAGTTGCACGTCATGCGCGGTGCGTTCTGATGCTTGCGACGTTGGCAGTCGCTCTTGAATTGCAATCACTTGAAGGGAACCCGGGAGTCCTGCCGGTAAAAGAAAGTCAAGCACACGTGCAAATAGATAATAGGAAAATTATAAAAACCCTAAATTTAGATAACATTTAAGCCGATTTAAATTTCGTTATTTCAAAATTCGCAGAATTTGAGAAACTGATAGCTCTGAACAAAACGTTTCCTCATGAATTTATCGGTATATTAATGCATGCAGAGCATCTCCGCGATATAACTATAGATAAATATCGTCAACTAATTCCACAGCGTTTCAAGAGAGGCATTCTTAATCCATTAGGTTCCATTAGTGTATATATATTAAATATGATAAATTAACTTCTGAAATAGGTCACGAGCAGGTTATTCTTTCAAGAAAAAAATACCATAGTCACCAAATGTTGGATAGTTTCATGAATATTACTGAATTGATCCATCAAATTCACTTACTATTCATACACGCCTTATGCATGTAGAGTAATCTCTCAAAGATTCAATAGTTAAAGATAACAATTTGACAATATCCTCTTACATTTTAGGGTTATATAGCTTATGTATAAGTAACTTTCGTACTGTATTTATTAACTTAAGCGAAATTGAAATCGCATTAACGTTAAGTAGAAACTCTATCTTACATCAGTCAATTGTAAACTCTACCGAACTATTAAATTATTTAAAATTAATATCCAACGCTGGAAACTTAGTATATGAACCAAATGAATTTAATTTAGTTAAAATTGAAGAACTATTTCTGTAAAATCGTATGTAAAGAAAAACCAGGTAACATTTATAGTAGGAATACCAGTTACTGATAATTATACATACAACTATTTTAAAATGTATTCCTTACCTGTTTTCCATGAACCTATAAATCAAACCTAAGCTATATTTCCTAAATATCCCTACATACTGGCGAAAGGGATGAAACCCGATCGCGAGCCCGTGCCGCCTTCTCGCCGCTGGAGAACAATTCCTGTACAACGACGATAACTGAACCTTAGACAGCGGTCCATTCTGTGAGAAACAACTGATGAAGTACGATAGCAATTTAACATGCTGTATACAACATCCCGTTGTCTTAGAAGACGTGAAACTTCAGAAACTTAATGCAGAAAGTTGCATACTTTACACCAAATCTAAAACAACGCCTGTAAAACGATGTGTCAACGAGTCATACAAATATTCAATATACGGAACATACATCATGACATTAGATGAACCATGTGATGTATATGTCAATGGAATCAAGATTAGTCATCATCAGATCTACAGCGAGATGGACGTAGCGACGCTGCTACCCATTATTAACTTAGCGCCGCTTCATACAAACTTGAGTCTATCAAGTGCACGCGCACTCAACATGAAGGAGATCGGATTAGATGAGGTGAAATACTTACATTTTGCCCTAAAGAATAGTAAAGTGCTTACGAATAAAATCGGTAGTGAAACGGATTCTATAAGTGATTTAGTGTATGCCTTATTAGGCCTAGTAATATTAAGCTTATTCTTAATTTTTACATATTTCATATATTTAAAATATCGCCATTTGTAAGAAATTATCGGAGAAGTCCTCAAATCGAACGTTCCGATAATTTCCCTCTTAGGGATGGAGGAGTTATGCATCCCCCTTGCCCTTCACCCCTCGACTAGAGAGAGCTTACGCAGCAGGATCATGTGAACATGGATGTTATGCCTTGTAAGAGTTTTAGACGTAAGTTAGCTGTAAGATTATATTGAATGCACTTTTATATTTCATTAGGATTAAAGCCTCCAAATCGGCAACACGTATTTTAATTTAGATTTAATTAGTTTTTAAAAAGCCTCTTGAAAGCTCCCTAAATTTGACTACGTTGTTTTTTTTTCTTTTATGATTAAATTTGTCACATTTTGTATAATAATAATTGTAAGCAGTTGATGTAAGCAAACAGTAATTGTGCACGTCGTGATAACCTGTAATTAGATGTTCAATTAACCTAGTATTTATAAATCAATTTTTTTTCGCATGCTTTATTGTAACTCCTGTTGGTTATCCTTAATAAATAAATAAATAAATAAATAAAGTAAAGCGAGTTTATTACTCATGAATATTAATATCCATTCAAACCGTGGCCTCTCAACATTGGACGAGTTCACTTTGTACACGAGTTTCGGTGCCTTAACGAGTGATTACAGCTAGCGAAAGAAAACATCGTTAGGGATTCATCTAGTGGTATGATTTCTATTCAGGAGCCTGCCAAGCGTGGCAACTATGGTGAAATCTCGCCAATTTATGTAGGAAGCTTATGTTCAGCCGTGGGATTGTGACAGGCTGCAGTGAGAAATACAAAAAAAAACAAGAGAAAAATTCACAAGACAGTATTGTATTATGTCCAACAGGCGGTCATATTGCTCAAAAACCAAATTTCTTCTACGCGACCGTTGTTAAATTAAATTAAAAAATAAAAAACAATTTTATTGCTCTATCAAAGTCGGCTCGGTTGGCGCAGTGGTTAAGCGGTTGACTTCTGCTTTGCGGGTCGCGGGTTCGATTCCCGCACGGGACAAATATTTGTATGACCTACAGATAGTTGTTCCGGGTCTGGGTGTTTGTGAATGTGGAATTTATGTATGTAAAACGCACCCACGACACAGGAGAAATCCGTCTGTGGGGCATCGTTTTTAAAAAAAAAAATCAGTATATATATATATATATATATATATATATATATATATATATATATATATAAATATATATATATATATATATGTTGAGACAGCCCCAGAAGGTAATACAATACTTGTGTTGGTTATGACTCGCTACTTCCCAAGACATAACAAATATTAAGACCAGCATTCACTGTCTCTGGTGGTAGGATATCTATGCAGGAATCCATCTAGGTAGGTACCACGCCAGGCCAGTTATTTTACCGTCAAGCAGCAGTGTACAAACATTCTGTGTCCGTCCGAAGGGCACTGAAAGCTAGTGTAATCACTGGGCATGCGAGAGAAGTCCAGTCTCAGGGTGACGGGCGGGACGGAGGGTTTTTAATTTTTATACCTTGAGTTACATCATAGCGATTTTCGTAGGAATCTCAGTTTTTTTTTAAATCAAATACACCTCATGTTAGTCGGTGATAATGTAGTTGTATATAGGCGAAAGAATTTTTAGAATCGGTTCAGTAGTTTTTGATTTAAATCATTACAACCAAACACAAAAAATCAAATTTTTCGTCTTTATAATATTAGTTTAGATAGTATCTACGAGTATGTAGGTATACAGCATATATTATTCAACTCTTTTGTGTTTGTCCCAATAGTGTTGGGAACGGGGGTAATAAAAATTCAAGAAGGGCTACTTCCTTCTTTATATTTTATGATACAAAAATTGGTGGAGGTGGAGATGTACATTAAAAAAAATAAAACATAGGATGAAGGTATTCATAGATAAAAGCAATATACATAAGGATAAAACAGAAATGTAAAAGGAGAAGTGGACTTTTGTCGTCAACTCGAAAAGTGATGGTAGTGTTTTATTTTGACTTTGTAATTTCTGTACATATTTTGAGTTTTGATGTTTAACATTGATAGTTTATTATGCAGCAAGTGCTTGTGAAAGTGTACAGTGATTGGAAAATTTAGACCAGAATTGTACTTTTCGTTTTGTCTACATCGGTCCAGTAGATCTGTTGATCGAAGTTTTTATGGAGCTATTGTCACTCCCGTGACTGATTTGACATTTGCAAAATTCTATTGAGAGAGAGCAGAATTAAAAGAAGAAGACAGGAGAAGTAAGAAATGAGAGTTCCAAGTAATGATATTTTACTAGGTTTTTAGTGTAGTTAGGGAAAAGAAGAGGCTTTAAAAGACAACCCGCTTTCGTAATTCCTCTGTTCAGTATCAATACCAGAGCAATCATTATTTTATGATTTTTCTCTGGGGGCAAACGAGAAGGTTGCTCACGTGATGGTAAGTGATCACCGCCGCCGATGAACACCTACAATACCAGAGGAATAGGAGATGCGTTGCCGGCCTTTGAGAAAGGAATAGGTTATTTTCTTGAAGACCCCGCAGTCGTATCGGTCCGGAAATACCGCTGACGGCAGCACATTCCATAAAGTGCAAGTGCGTGGCAGAAAATTCCGCGAAAAACGCGCTGTGGTGGAATGCCAACCATCAAGGTGGTAACGATGAAATTTGAGGTTATGCCGTAAGGTGCGATGGTGAAATTCATCGGCTGGAATTAATCCGAACAATTCCTCAAAATATTTATCCTATTTGAAAAACAAAAACTCGCAGTTTATTTAGACCAGATCTTTCCAACACAGCATTCTTTGTTTACTTAGATACGACGCAACACGTTGTTTACAAATGTTTCCCTAGACGCTCACTAGCTCAAAGATAGCACCAACTGAAATATTTGCTAAATAATAATTATATTAAACTGCAAACTCAAAACAGCATTACATTTTTTTATTTGATAAAGTGACGAGACGAGCAAAGCGTTCACCTGATGGTAAGTGCAACGTCTGCCCATAACAGATGCTGTGATACTCAGAATTTTCTGTGCAGCACCACACTGCGCCCGACACCTCGAGACATCAGTTCTTAAGTCTCATATGCCCAGTGATTACACTAGCTCTCAGTGCCCTTCAGACCGAAACACAGTAATGTTTGAACCCTACTGCTTCACAGCAGAATAACTGGCTCGGGCCTACCTAGACGGATTCCTGCATAGGAATCCTACAAACAGAATTAAAATGACTAGGCTTATTTGTAATTTCAAATTTAACCTTCAGAAAGTCAACCTATTTGACTATTTAAATGGTGAGAACAGTATTTATAATAATTTTAGCTTGGTTATGGGTTCCCTTAATCTAACATTCATTCATGAGGCTGAAATAATCTTTCCGAACAGTGTGCTTGTGACATTAGAGAAAATTACGGCTTCATTACGGATGTGTAAGAGGAAGACGTCTTAAATTGGGGGAAGGTGTTGTTGTGGGGTCCAAAAAAAGATCTACTGCACATCAACATTAAATTATTTTTATGTTTTTCTGTTTCCTAGTAGTTTTAAAGAAAACGATAAATAAAGAACCGTGGTAGCTCAGGGGCTAGGCGCTCGCTTTAAACGTGACCTGGGTCCGATTCCCGGTGCCGGCACCACTGAAATTGTTAATTGCAATTTTAAGAGCTGAATTACCGCGTGCCCGGCGGTGAAGAAAAACATCGCAAGGAAACCTGCATGTCTAATAAATAAAAAATATTTGGAAGACATGTGCAGTCCGCCAACCCGCATTGGAGCAGCGTGGCGGATTCTTCGTAGCTCCAAAAACCCTCTCATGAATTAGAGGAGGCCTGTCTTCAGCAGTGGGACATTTATAGGCTGAAACTTTATGCTTATTTTCTATGTCCAACAGTGGACGTTTACAGGCACAAGAAGCAAAACACAACGGAGAATAATATTGTCGGTGAACAATTTGTGACTTAGACCACCCATCGCAAAGACAATCGTATGGAGTGAATAACATAGCAGAAGACATTTTCTTTTAATGTGTTCAGCGTTTTATTCCTTCTAATGTTACGCGCTTCGCGAGTTTAGATACTTAGACAGGGATCGTAACCAACCATGGACTAAACGAGCACGTTACTGAGCTTAGCGAACGTTAGTTATATTTCCATTTTACATACATACATAAGATCACTACTGTATTCCATAAGGGGTAGTCAGAGACTGGGCACTCACTGCAAAAGCAGATGACTGCCACAATCCACGTTTCACCAAAACAATATAATGCACTTGGTGTGATAGGTGGTGAGCCCATCGCCACCATGCGCTATTGCACAGTGCAGTTTTATTCCTTACTCGCCTTTTACGAGATCCGTTGGATGACATGGAGTGGTAGTATTCTTTTAACGAGCCGCCACCGTTTTAATACGTTTTAATGCGATCGTAATTAGATTTTATGAATACTTCTAAAATAAGAAGAAGAAAGAAGGGACCAGCGTATTCCTTTTTCAAAGGCTGGCATCGCTACCCGCGATTCCTCTGGTATTGCGCATGTTCATGGGCTGCGGTGATCACTGAGCATCAGGTGATCCGTTTGTTTGTTTGACCCAAAACTTTGGCCCCAAATATTCAATAAAAAATACTTTGGTCGTCGTCGTTTCAGCCTATTAGAAGTCCACTGCTGAACATAGGCCTCCCCCATGGATAGTGACAAAAGTTTGTAGCTCTCACTTGTAGAGATTTTGCCATAGTTGCCACGCTTGACAGGAGGGTTGGCAACCGCAGTTTATTCAGATATTCCAGAAAAATGCTGCATGTCTTCAGGTTTTCTTTTGCCTCTGTCAACTTTTACGACATCCGCGAGATGAGATAGGGTGGCAGATTCTCTTAATCCGCCACCACACTTTGTTACTGTATCCTATATACAACCAACCTTCACTGGTGGCAGAATTCCTATGCAGGAATCCGTCTAGGCCAGGGATCGGCAACCTGCGGCCCGCGAGTCACATGCGGCTCTTTGGATGTGAAGCTGCGGCTGTTTAGTTTATTTAATAATACGCAAATATTATTTATATATAAAAAAAACATTTAAAAATCGTAGGTTTTAATTCGCTTTCAACGCAAGACAATTGGCGTCTCCACCAGTGCTTTGGCTGTGACGTTTAGTTTGTTGTTTCAATCAACTTAAAACAACAATTCAGGAGCTAAATTTATCCAAACTTTCTAAAACTATGCAAAACCAACGCTCCTATTGAATTTGTTTGCTCAAATGTATGTTGTTGTTTTTTTTATTTTTAAGTACAAGTTACGTTGTTAAGTAAAGTTTAAATTTTCTACTTGAATAACCATGCAGAGCCAACGCTACTATCGAATTTTTTTGCTCGTTTGTTTGTTATTGAAGTACAAGTTAGTGTTGCAAGTAAATGTTTAATTGTTTTAATTTTTTACTTAAATAATAAGTGATTATCTAATAATACCATATGTATATTCTCTAATTTGTTGTGAAAAAACACTTCTTATATACGAAAAAATAGATATTTTTCTTAGGAATGAATTGATTCTATTTTTTATCACAAAACTTTGTTTATGCAAGTACTATTTCTTCGTCGTCGTCGTTTCAGCCTTTCATAAGTCCACTGCTGAACATAGGCCTCCCCCATAGATAGCCACAAAAGTTTGTAGTGTCTCATTTTGGAGGGGCCTTGCCGTAGTTGCCACGCTTGGCAGGCGGATTGGCAACCGCAGTTTATTTATTCAGATGTTCCAGGAAGATGCTGCTGCCAATCTCCTGGTTTTCGTTTTCCCTCTGTCGACTTTTACGACACCCACGGGATGTGATGGGGTGGTAGTATTCTCTTAGGCCGCCACCACACGGCTACTATTTATACTATTTATATATAAAGAGAAATTAATAAGTATTTATATTAATAAAGAAAATCAAGAAAAATGTTTGTAGCTCTTTAAAACTTTGAAATTTTTAAAAAGGTTATTTTCGACTTTTCTGACTCAAAAGGTTGCCGGCCCCTGGTCTAGGCCAACCAATGCAATGCCAGTTATGTTGTTGCCACGCAATAGAGCAGGAACATTACTGTGTTGCGGTTCGAAGGATACCAATTGCTAGTGTAATTACCGGGCATATGTGACTTAAGAACCCTGCCTGTGGTGAGCGCAGTTAGGTGTCACACGTAAATCTTCTGATGAAACAAGCAAAATATTCACCTGATGGTAAGTGCAACGTCTGCCCGTAACAAATGCTGTGTCAATCAGAAAATTTCTGTGTGACACCGTGCCCACTGAGACGTAGGTTCTTAAGTCTCATATGCCCAGTGATTACGCTAGCTCTCAGTGCCCTTCAAACCGAAACACAGTAATGTTTGCACACTACCGCTTCATGGCAGAATAACTGGCCGTGGGGTGGTACCTACCTAGACGGATTCCTGCATAGGACCTGCATACCACCAGTAAATGATGTTGGTAAAATCTATGTAGTCTGAGTTAGTAACATCCTGCCTAGAAGATGTCTATTCGTGTATTACTTGTGTTAGGTTAAATGTATCGTTGGATACGGATCAATGTAATACATACATAAGATCACGACTGTATCCCATAAGGGGTAGTCAGAGACTGGGCACTCACTGCAAAAACAGATGACTGCCACAATCCACGTTTCACCAAAACAATATAATGCACTTGGTTTGATAGGTGGTGAGCCCATCGCCACCATGCGCTGTTGGGTGCACAGTGCAGTTTAATTCCTTACTCGCCTTTTACGAGATCCATTGGATGAGATGGAGTGGTAGTATTCTTTTAACGAACCGCCAACACACGGCAAATATAATATGTATGCATTTTTTTTTAAATCTCTGCAAGAGCCGTGGTAGCTCAGGGGCTAGGCGCTCGCTTTAAATTTCATAGTACACGAGTGACCTGGGTTCGATTCCCGGTGCCGGCACCACTAAAATTGTTAATTGCAATTTTAAGTGCTGATTTACCACGTGCTCGGCGGTGAAGGAAAACATCGTGAGGAAACCTGCATGTCTGAGAAAAAAAAATATTTCGAAGTCATGTGCAGTCCGCCAACCCGCATTGGAGCAGCGTGGCGGATTCTTCCTAGCACCAAAACCCTCTCTGAGAGGAGGCCTGTGCTCAGCAGTGAGACATTTATGGGCTGAAACTTTTTTTTTTAAATCTCTGCAATCCAATTTAAAGTGTAGAGGACATCGGAAACCTTTTTCTTGCTGCAATTAAAACGCAAAAAATGTAACACGCGTGAAAAAATACACTTTGAAGTAAGTCGTGAAATGTACGAGCAATTTAATTATATAAAAGCTTTAAAACACCTCGCCCGTCAGTAAATCACGCATTTTCACTTTACGGAAGTTTCTAGGTCACCGTTGCCTAAGCCGCAAAAAATGCAGGTGTGAAAAATTAATTTCGCAAATAAAATATACTGGTTCAAATGCTTAATCGCGTAAATTTGTTCTCCCGGTTTAATGAAACAACATTTTTCACGGCGACATTTTACAGTTGACAGTCGGAAATCGTGTGTAAAAAAGTCGCGGGTTTGATTACCACATGGAGCAATTTATGTAGTATGGTGGCGGCTTAAGAATATACCACCTCATCTCATCCCGTAGGTATCGTAAAAGTCGACAGAGGGAAAATGAAAACCAGGAGATGGGCAGCAAATTCTTCCTGGAACATCTGAAGTAATAAACTGCGGTTGCCAACCGGCCTGCCAAACGTGGCAACTATGGCAAAATCCCTCCAATATGAGAGCTACAAACTTTTGTGGCATCCTACGGGGGAGGCCTATGTTCAGTAGTGGACTAGTGATAGGCTGCATTGATGACCTAAGTTCTGAGTATGGGTCTATGCATGCGCGATTCATGTTAGAAAAAGGTTCTACTCCGTCTGATTAAGCCCTGACTCAGAACGGTTAGTAGCGCCGTAACAGAACATGGATCTTTTAACAAACCTCTGTTTGCTTAAGGTGTTACGGACAGCCTTCTGTGCAGAGCCTACATGGAGACAACGAAACGGCGGACCATGGCCGGCTGGACTGTCCTATACTCGCGAAATACCAGGCTAAGAAACTCGGCGCGCTGAGAACGCTGCACGAAGTCACCGGCAACATACAGTTTTTTCTCAAATGTTTTGTAGCTTTTTTTCGTTTTTCATGTTAATCGGTAATTTATCATATATTTTTATAGACATGGAATAAGCACCAGAACTATGCAATTTTAATTAAGATGGTGACTGAACTAAGTCATGTTTTTGGCGCGAAACATAACGAGCTAAATCTTCAACAGAAGAATAAAAATTTGGGTATCGTCTAACATACCTACTTACAAATTTAATGTATGTACATGGACGGTATAGAGAGGAAAGTTTTTAAAATGTGGCTTACAGCTTTCCGTTTGCTTAACGATGGTACTTTTTCTGTAAGACAAACAGTTCTTGGATGTAAAATAACACCATAGTTAAGCCATGCATAAGCATAAGCGTAGTACGCGGTGACAGACGTTTTTAGATTAGTAGATTTTTTAATTTCCCGTAAAGCGTATCCACATTGCGACAGTTTAGATTTGACCTTCTGTATATGAGCTTTCCAATTTATATTTGAATCAATGACTATTCCGAATAATGTAAACGTCGAAACTATTTCGAGAGGGAGTTCGTCGTAACAAACGTCTATCTTTAATTCAGTTTCCAGTGGCCTAAATTGCATTATTTTCTAGATTGTGATCATTCATCCAGCTTTTAATTATATTGATACTGGCTGATGCCCACAACTTCGTCAGCGTGGATATAGGTTTTTTTTTTAAATATACCGTGGGAACTATTTGATTTTCCAGGATAAAAGTATCCTATGTCCATCCCCAGGATGCAAGCTATCTCTGTGCCGAATTTCGTAAAGATCGGTTCAGCGGTTGAACCGTGAATAGATAACAAACAGACAGAGGGGCAGAGAGAATTACTTTCGCATTTATAATATTAGTATGGACTATTATGTAGTTTATCGTTTTTTGTTATTGGATAAAGTGATGAAACGAGCAAAACGTTCACCTGATGGTAAGTGCAACGTCTGCCCATAACAAATGCTGTGTCAACCAGAAATTTTCTGTGTGACACCACACTGTGCCCAACACTCTGAGACATAAGTTCTTAAGTCTCATACGCCCAGTGATTACGCTAGCTCACGGTGCCCTACAAACCGAAACAGTAATGTTTGCAAACTACTGCCTCACGGCAGAATAACTGGCACTGGGGTGGTACCTACCTAGACGGATTCCGGAGACGGTTAAATAATAGAATAGAATAGAATAAATTTTTATTCAATATAGATTATTTACATAATACTTATTGAAAGTAATTTTTTTTCTTTTTTAAAACTACACTGGTTCGCAAAAATGCCTGTGTCCTGGGAAGAACCAGTAAGAAACCCAGCGGGCTTTTTTTTAGTCATTTTTAAAATAATGTACAATAACAGCAGTATTATAAAGATGTAGAAATGGCTTGGCGGCGATCACCTCATTCCCAGGGGTTATCATCATCTATGTATTCTTTAATACGAGGGTGGATTGAAAAGTACTCGGCCTAACCAAGAAAATAAACACATACTAAATCAGTTATATTTTTTTTTTCTACATAATCACCATCAAGTTCAATACACTTTTGCCACCTCCACTTCCAAGCATTTAGACCGTTAAAAAAAATGATTCTTCCTTAGAGTCAAAATATGCGTCTACAGCTGCTTTGACCTCGTCGTTTGTCGAAAATCTTTGACCTCCCAAGTGCTTTTTAGGTTAGGGAACAGAAAGAAGTCTGATGGTGCCAGATCAGGTGAATACGGCGGATGCGGTAACAGTTCAAAGCCACAGTTGTGAATTCCAGCCATTGACTGTACTGACGTGTGAACACGGGCGTTATCTTGATGAAACAGGACTTTTCTTCTGAGCATTCCTCGACGTTTTTCTTTCATTTACTCTCGTAAACGACGTAGTAAGGTGCAGTAGTAATCAGAGTTTATAGTCTGACCCCTTTCAAGATAATCAATCATAATCACACCTTTCGAGTCCCAGAATACTGAAGCCATCACCTTATTTGCCGACAAAATCGACTTAGCCTTTTTAGGGGGTGGTGAACCAGGTCTTCTCCACTGTTTTGATTGTTGTTTTGTTTCCGGTGTACAGTAATGAACCCATGTTTCGTCCATAGTAACAAAACGATTCAAAAAATCATCTGCATCGGCTTCAAATAACTCCAAACAGTCGCGTGAAATAGTCAATCGCGTCCTTTTTTGTTCAACTGAAAGCAGTCGCGGAACCCACCTCGCAGACACCTTGTGGAAACCCAACTCGTTGACAATGATGTTTTGAGTTCGTTCATAAGAGATGCCTATAATCTCGGCTATCTCTCTAATTTTAATCTGCGGTCTCCCATTATTAAATCAAGTACTTTTTTAATATTTTCGTCAGTAGTTGACGTCGAAGGCCTTCCAGAGCGGGGTTCATCTTTCACACTCTCTCTACCACGCTTAAATTCTGCTATCCATTTTTTGACGGATGAATATGACAGAGCACAATCGCCTAATGTACTGACCATGTCATCATGGATGGCTTTTGATGATAGCCCCTTCTTATGGAGGTACTTAATGACGGCACGCTGCTCGATTTGCTCCATTCGCGGAAATTATGACCGATTACTTTGTTAATAAATTTATAAAATCACAACTAATTATCGCACACGTTTCGAACTTCACACAATGAACTAGTCTGAATTGAACTAAATAATGTGGGTAGATTTGATTTTTAGAATTGAATGGATCTGTGTTAGGCCGAGTACTTTTCAATCCACCTAGTATTATAATAACCCTTTTTATGAAGTCTTTGTTTAATATAAAATTTAAACTTTTTGATTGAAAGACTTTTAGTAAAGTAAGGTTTATGCTGTTAGTAACTGGTAATAGAAGTGAGATTAATTGTCAAGTACTCCACTAGGCACTCACAATAATGCTATTTTAATTTTGCATACTGCGACATTCAATCACACCTTAGAGTTTAATAATTTACTCTGCCCATTGTCAGGGAACGATTAGCACTCAATCCGTGAGCTTATTGAATTCAAATCGCGGACTCGACAAGGGCGTGAATCATCCGAGACGACTGTTGATTATAAATGGAATCTTGAATCGAAGTATGAATGGTCTGAGTGAGCCTACTATCCATAAACAAGTAGACCGTGAAAATAACTCGAGAATATTACGAGTACATTGAATGTCGACCTTTTTGATGAACTCTTGACGCAAACGTCGAATCGATTTACGCTTGAAGCAACCCTGAAGGACGAATTTTCTATTTACGAGAAAAGTTACTTTAATACTTTACTTTCTTAGTCGTAGTACTAAGTACCATCGCAGAGCAAGTAATTCTGCCGTGAAACAGTATTGTGCAAGTATTACTGTGTTACGGTAAGAGCCGTGGTAGCTCAGGGGCGAGGCGCTCGCTTTTAATTTCATAGTACGCGAGTGACCTGGGTTCGATTCCCGGTGCCGGCACCACTAAAATTGTTAATTGCAATTTTAAGTGCTGACTTACCACGTGCTCGGCGGTGAAGGAAAACATCGCGAGGAAACCTGCATGTCTGAGAAATTAAAAATATTTCGAAGACATGTGAAGTCCGCCAACCCGCATTGGAGCAGCGTGGCGGATTCTTCCTAGCTCCAAAAACCCTCTCAGAAATAAGAGGAGGCCTGTGGGACATTTATAGGCTGAAACTTTATTACTGTGTTTCGATTTGTTGGGTACTGTATTTGTTGGGTGCTAGTGTAATTAGCATGTGAGACTTAAGAATAGATCTATCATGGTAGCGTAAAAAGTAACGAGCGCAGCGTGGTACCACACAGAATTTTACAGTTTAATATTCTGGGTGACACTAACTATAATGAGCAAACGATGTACCAATCTTATATAAATAAAATATGTAATCAATTAATTTTAAATGAAACGGTTTTGTTTTTTTTTATTTTTATTTGCTATGGTGACGAAACGAGCAAGACATTCACCTGATGGTAAGTGCACCGTCGGCCTATAACAAATGTGTCATCTAGAAAATGTCTGTGTGACACCACACTGCTCCCGTCACCCTGAGACGTCAGTTCTTAAGTCTTATATGCCCAGTAATTACACTAGCTCACAGTGATCGAAACACAGTAATGCTTGCACACTACTGCTTCACGGCAGAATAACTGGCCCTGGGGTGGTACCTACCTAGCTAGACAGCTTCCTGCATAGGAATCCTATACCAGTAAAAAACATTGTTGCAAAGAAAAATAATAATGAAGCAGATAATGTACTAAAGGTTAAAAAAAAAGTTAGGTACCTGCTAATGGTCATCACACCAATCTCCTCGTCAATCTCGAGCATTGTCCAGACTGAAAAAATCGTAGGGCGAGTAGAATTTCTATTATCTACAGTCAACAGCTCTTAACATCAACTTATGCAAAATGTGTAAAATCCAATCCAAATTGCATATCTATCATCGTGCGACATCACAGAACGATATTTTACTATATTATATTTATTTATTATTATTATATTATATTTATTTATTTTATTATATTTAATCAGGTTAAGATACGCCCCACGGTTTTAGTCTGATCAATGCTATAGATTGCTGAGGAGAATGGTGCGATGACTGGTACCTAGTACCTACCTAATTATTTTTTAGCTTTTAGTGCATTATCAGCATCATTATTATGTTTCTTAACAATAAAACCGTTTAGAATAGAATAGAATAGAATGGATTTATTTGGCAACACATATACAACAATAACAATGAGAAAAAAAATGACCTCACAAGAAAAAACATGAGCAAATTTAAAAAAGCGAAATTCCAAATAAATTAAAAACTACGGTGAAGCAAAACAAAAGTCAAATAAAAAAAAATAACTAATTATCATTTTGGTATCACTTTACACATCAACTTCCTTCGAATAGCGGGATCGCAATGTGCATCGAAGAATGAACTGCGTGATGCCAAAACGGTCCCACTCAGCAAAAAAACTGAAGCATTCGCTCCAGCACTGAACTTTCAGTGAAACCAGATTTCGAAGCAAAAAATTTAACCCGAAAGCAGAGGAGCAGCAGTGCTTCACTCGCCTCTAGTGTAACATTATTTCAGGACAATTACATGACATAGCAAAAGATTGACATAAAATAAGTTAATATACAAACAAATACAATTTACGAATGCTTAGGACACGTTTCCAATTCATTGACAGTAATTTTACTCGTATATACATATAAACTAATTTTTACTTATTTTGTTTTCTACTTTTTAGTTTTATTTTTAAGAGTACAGTAATGGAGTGGACTTTTACGACATTCTCGGGATGAGATTGAGGCACTTATTGAAAAAGAACTTGTTAAAGAGTAATAACTATACCATTTTCTGTCCTTGTCTTCTCCACACACATATAAAGTATTCCCCTGTTTAATATCGCAATGCCAGGGAAAGCTTGACCTAGTTGCCTTGTACGGCGAATATGGTAGAGTACCGGGTAAGCGACCCGGCCTCCCTAGTGCTAGCTCGTGCCGTCTCCACCTGCTTCTTCCGGGATTGTAGTATAATACACCTTATAGTTCATTTCCCAACTTCCCATTTTCCTAACCCATGTCCATTTCCTACCTAAACCTTTTCCCATCCCCACCGCCAATCCTAGCCGTGGAAGCTCAGGGGCTAAGCGCTCGCTTTAAATTTCATAGTACGTAAGTGGCTTGGGTTCGATTCTCGGTGCCGGTACCACTAAAATTGTCATTTGCAATTTAAAGTGCTGAATTACCACGTGCTCAGCGATGAAGGAAAACATCGTGAGGTAACCTGCATGTCTGAGAAATAAAAATAAAAAATATATATATCGAAGACATGTGCAGTCCGCCAACCCGCTTTGGAGCAGCGGCGGATTCTTCCTAGCTCCAAAACCCTAGCTCACAGTGCCCTTCAAACCGAAACACAGTAATGTTTGCACACTACTGCTTCACGGTAGAATACCTGGCCCTGGGGTGGTACCTACCTAGACGGACTCCTGCATAGGTATGTCGTATATAATACGTAAAATTTTTATCCACAGCCCACTTTACGCCCCCGCAGGAAATAAGACGTGTCGGGTGGCGAACAACGTCGCCGCCATTTTGATACGACTTGAAATTCTGGCTCCCCTTTGCCTTTCCACGAGTAGCTAGCCAACGGAACGGCAACCACTGGATTGGCGGTAAAAAAGTAAAAATTGAAGTTTCAGCCCATAAATGTCCCACTGCTGAGCACAGGCCTCCTCTCATTTCTGAAAGGGTTTTGGAGCCGGGAATAGTCCGCCGCGCTGCTCCAATGCGGGTTGACGGACTTCACATGTCCTCGAAATATTTCTGTTCCTTGGGTTTCCTCACGGTGTTTTCTTTCACCGCTAAGCACGTGGTAAATCAGCACTTAAAATTGTAGAACAATTTTAGAGGTGCTGGCATCGGGGATCCAACCCAGGTTACTCGCTTACTATGAAATGAAGTATTTTGAATTAAACACAAGATCTGAAAGACATCTGGATATAGCTTTTATGTACCGAAAACCGGCCATAGCCGTTTGGACGATTGTCTCGATCAAGTCTCGATAATTTAGGACTTATTTATAATACTTTTTTTATAACAACAATACGTACATATGGCCAGCACCTTAACGGACAGTATTTTTTACAAACGATAATAGTGAATATTATCTACCGTTGTCAGTAGACTGTCTGATGACTTAAAGAAATGACCTATTCCCCATATTTAAAAAAACATTTGACATGTAACATACATATATAGAGGACTTTTGGACTTTTGACGCCAACTCGAAAAGTGGCAGTAGTGTATTTATTTAATTTTGTAATTTCTGTGTATATTTGGAGATTTGATGTTTAATATTGATAGTTTATTATGCAGCAAGTGCTCCTGAAAGTGTACACGTTGGAAACGTTGGAAAGGAAAAACGGGAGTTCGACCGGGAGGACCATGGAGGTTTTGGCTATGGTAAACCCAATGCAGAGGGTGAATACATTCTCAAGACCTGTACAGCAGCTGACTTAGCCCTGGTCAAAACCTTCTTCCAAAAGAAACCTGATCATCTTATTACGTACAAGAGCGGACCCCACCAATCACAAATCGATTATTTATTGGTAAGGAGGTGTTGCATTGGCAAAGTAACCAACTGCAAAGTTGTTCCAGGTGAATGTGTGGTCCCGTGAGGAGTTGCCAGTCCTCCCATCGGGCGCGTCCCCAGGTGGCGGATAGGGGAACGCCACCCAGATATGGGTGGTAGCAGGAAACTGTCGCGGACCAAAACTGGCTGGGTGTGGGCGTACCCTCGGAAACGAGAAACGGCCAAGGGCGTGTAGCTCGAAGAGGCGGGCCTCTAAGGCTCTTGTTGCTCCCAGTATCACTCTCCGCTGAGAGCGAACAGGGGATGCGACATGTGAGGTGATGTGCCAAGTGCATTCGGCCGGACAACCCGTAATTCCAGCAGGAACCGGGGGCCTCTCGGGGCCGCGAGGAAGAAAACCTCTATAAAAAAATACCCCAATCCTAAGGTCCTGCGTGCCGATGGGATGAATGGCTGGGGGGAGCCCGGTCGCTAGCGTATGGGGAGGGGGAAGAAAACAAAACAACAATGAAAGCAGGAACTAAGGAAAAATTACCCCAGGGTGGTACCGGCAAAGCCGGAGAGTCCACCCCCGGGCACAGCCTGGGCTGCCCCATCGTATCTGGGGGAGGGGGGGGGCGAGTCACTGCTTCGCGGTAATGCTACGGCATCTACGTCAACCGCGTGTCCATTAACAACTACGGACCAAACACAAGAGGGAGGAGCCGTGTCGGGGGTACCAGTGGTACCGGCACGAGACAGGCGTGGGCGTTTTACACGTCCGAACACGCCTGTCAGTCTAGCCGGTGAGAGCGACGGAGTTGTGTCTGTTGGCTCGCTCGTGTCTCTCACATCTGCTACATCAGAATGAGGAAGACGAAGGAAGAGGAAGGCTAAGACACTGAGTGACGTGGCTGTGGCCGCCAAGCTTGTTGCGGTCTCAGCTACAGCGACTGAAGAGGAGATTGATATGGAGGAAGATTTTCTGGACCCTACCATGAGACCCTCGAATACCAGGGCAAAAAAAAGCCTTCCTAGTCATCATTGCCACGCGGCCAACCACCAATGCCGCCAATGCCACCAATGCCACTGCCAACATTGCCACGAGGCAGGCTGCAGCGACGGTCCAAAACACCGAAAATGTCACAGGCTGGCTTGCGCGGAGGACCTTGAAAGAAGACTTAAAAGAAAACGCAGAATTGCGTGCGCAACTCGCTAGCCTTAACACAAGGCTGGGAACGCTTACGGAGGAGATTGGTCTCCTCCGTAAGCAGACACAAGGCCGGCGAAGCGAAGCAGTTGCTACACCCGCGCAGACAGTTTCAGAACCAAGGAATGTAGAGGAGGGCCTCATGCATCGCATAGGGGCTCTTATTGAGGCGATATTGGCCGCCTTTGAGGCTAAAATATTCCCCGATAGGGCAAATCGGCCTCCGCTGGGCAGCAAAACCTGCTACCGGTGAACAAGCCGGTGCCATCGGCGCCACAGCCACAGAAGCCTAAAGGGAAAAGAGCAAGGAGAAAACAGAAGCCTTCTCACCCACCAGTGGCAGATTTGCCTCTTGTGGCAGTGCCGGAGCTGCAGCCGGCGGTACATAAAGCAGCGAGCTCGTAGGCGGACTTGGCCAAAAGGTTTAAAAAACCTAAAGATACCCAGCGGCGGACAAAAGTTAGCGAGAAAGGGGGAAAAAGAAATAGAAATGCCCTGCGTGAACTAGCGTCTGCCGCTGTCACGGTAACGTTGCCTGAGGGCTCCTCCATTACTTATGCTAAAGTAATGGAGGACGCCAAATCTAAAATCCGCCTGTCAGAAATAGGCATCGATTCCGTCAGCCAACAACGGGCTATAACCGGGGGCATCCTACTGGAGATCGGTGGCCCTGACTGTGGAACGAAGGCGGACCAGCTGGCAGCCAAAATGAGCGTGGTTCTCTCAGGCTTGAATGTGCGGATCAGTCGTCCGATTAAAACGGGCGACGTTCGTCTGAGGGACCTTGACGACGCTGTCAGTCCTGCGGAGGTAGCGACAGCAGTTGCTGAGGCAGGTGGTTGTTTTTCCTCTACCGAACAACCACCTTGCTCGTGCAGACCGTTGCGGAGTGGCGGGTTGCCCTTGCAGTATTGGCAGAGCCCCATGTCCCGACCATCCTTGGTGGTTCGGTGACGATGCGGGCTCCGTAGCCATATACTGGGGGGGCAGAGAGGGTGCTCCACCCTGTATCCTATTGGGGAGGGGGCAGGGCTTCGTTGCAGTGCAATGGGGCTCCCTGGCCATAGTGGGCTGCTACGTCTCTCCCAACAAGTCCCTCGCCGACTACGAGGAGTACTTGGACAAGGTGGCGGATAGCATCCGGGGATGTCTACCTTGTCCGTTGATCGTCTTGGGAGACTTCAATGCCCATTCCTGGGTGTGGGGGAACTCCCGAGACGATCCGAAGGGAGAGACCGTACAAGAGTGGGCGGCTGGACTGGACCTCCGACTAGTGAATCGGGGGTCGGTAAGTACATGCGTACGGTGGCAGGGGGAGTCGGTCGTGGATCTCACTTGGGCGACTCCCTCTGCAATGCGTATGCTTTCGGGCTGGCGGGTCGCGGAGGAGGTGGTCACGCTCTCTGACCACCGCCACATCGTATTCGATGTCGCACTTCGCCGACCCGATGCAAGCTCCAGCCGCCGAAAAGGCAGCCACCCGCGTCGTTGGTGTCTCAAGCGGCTAGATTGAGACAAGCTCGAAGCCGCCGCCACCGTCGCGGCATGGCCAGAAACAGACGAAGAGGTTCCGTCCGATCCTGAAAGGGAGGCAAACTGGTTCCGGGGCATAATGACGCAAATTTGCGATGCATCGATGCCCCGGACCGGATGCCCCAAGCACAGGGCAGTGTACTGGTGGTCGGCAGAAATCGCGCGACTTTGCGCGACTTCGCGCGTACTGTTTGCGGTGCCGGCGCCAGTACACTAGATCCCGAAGGAGAAGGCGAGCTCCGACTGAAGATACAGCCAGTCTCTATGGGGCTTACCGAGCGGCTACAAAGGCGTTGCAACTTGCAATCGCAGACGCCAGATCTCGGTTCTGGGAAGAGCTCTTGGAGGGACTCAACGAGAATCCGTGGGGGCGTCCTTACCGGATGGTCTTGGGTAAACTTCGGCCATGGACGCCTCCGGTGACGGAGACTCTAGATCCGGACCTGCTAGGAGGAGTGATCACGTCGCTTTTCCCGGAGGACCGGTCAAGTCCCTCTGTCTACCCCCCGCCGTTGTAGGAGTGGCAGGACGAATTGGGGGTGACCGTTTAGGAGCTGGACCGAGCTGTTAGCCGCTTGAGAGCCCGAAACACCGCGCCCGGACCCGACGGAATACCCGGTCGGGAGTGGGTGTTGAGTCTGGCTGCTCTGGGGGGACAGGCTCTGTTCACCAGCTGCCTCCGTAGTGCCACGTTCCCCACGGCCTGGAAGGAGGCAAGATTGGTCCCCTTGAAGAAGGAAGGTAGGGCTGCAGATTCTCCCTCTGCGTACCGTCACATATGCCTGTTGGACGAGGTTGGCAAACTGTTCGAGAGAATCGTTGCCACTCGTCTCAGCCGACATCTGTCGCGTGTCGGTCCCGATCTCGCCGACTGCCAGTTTGGCTTCAGACGGGAGCGTTCGACCGTAGACTTGATTATACGCGTCCGCTCACTGTCGGAGCAGGCGGTGTCCCGGGGAGGCGTGTCGTTGGCGATAAGTCTCGATATCGTCAACGCCTTCAATTCCCTTCCCTGGGACGCGATTCAGTCACGAGCAATCGGGGTAGGGGACCTGAACGCCCAGTAAAGCGAACCCGGGGAGGACGATGACTCGATGTGGTCTCGAGTCATCGTGATAGCACCGAGAGAGTGCTGAGGGCAGCGAGTACTGTCCCCGGGTCGGTAGCGACGATGGAGGCCACCGTTGGGTTTTAGTCGGTAAGAGTCCGACATAACCCCCTGGCCAGTCGGGTATCCATGCAGGATTTCCCCACGTAAAAAAGGTGAATGTGTGGTGCCACAACACCGCGTTCTTGTCATGGACTATAAAAGTCCCTGAGTGTAAAATACCCCGAACCAAGTGGTGGCTTCTGAATGGCCCCGAGGCACAGGAATTCAATAACGCTTTAGATATTCCTGATTTACTCGCTTCTACACAACGTGAATCACCGGAGGGTATGTGGACCAAGGTTCAAAAAGTTGTTACCACTCTGGGTAAACATTTATTGGGGACCTCTAAAGCTGGTAAATCCATTGACAGGGAAACGTGGAGGTGGAACAATGAAATTAGGAAAGCAACTCGTGAGAAGAAAATACTGTTCAAGCAGTCGCAGCAAACCCTCTCTTTCGAAGATCGTTAAGCGTACAAAGTCGCAAAGCAAACAGCTAAACGCACCGTAGCGAAAGCTATGGTATATTCAACTTACTCCTCTGTATGACCAGCTTTACACAGAAGGATGTAAAAAGCTCGTGTTCAAGCTTGCGCGTGCTAGAGAGAAAGCCGCCCTGGATATCACCAAATGTATTTGCGTCAAGGACACCCAGGGCGTTTTGCTTTGCGATCCCGCAGCGGTGAAAAAGAGGTGGCGTTGCTAGAATAGAATAGAATAGAATAGAATAAATTTTTATTCAATATAGACTATTTACATAGTACTTATTGAAAGTCATTTTTTTTAAGCTACACTGGTTCGCAAAAATGCCTCTGTCCTGGGAAGAACCAGTAAGAAACCCAGCGGGCTTTTTTTTTTTAGTCATTTTTAAAATAATGTACAATAACTGTATTACAATAGCTGTATTATAAAGATGTAGAAATGGCTTGGCGGCGATCACCTCATTCCCAGGGGTTATCATCATCTATGTATGTATTATAATAACCCTTTTTATGAAGTCTTTGTTTAATATAAAATTTAAACTTTTTGATTGAAAGACTTTTAGCACTTTCTGGGATTTTGTTGTAAAAACGTATACATTGCCCCATAAAAGAGTTACTGACTCTGTGAAGTCGGGTAACTGGCATAATTAATTTGTGCTTGTTCCTGGTATTCACATTATGAACATCACTTTTTTTAGTGAACTGGTTTATGTTCTTGTGTACATACAAAACGTTTTCAAATATATATTGAGAGGCCAAGGTTAAGATATTAATTTCTTTAAATTTATCCCTAAGAGACACTTTAGAGCCAAGATTATAAATAGCTCTTACGGCCCTCTTTTGCAAAACAAAAATCACTTCAACATCAGTTGCATTTCCCCATAGCAAAATACCATAAGACATTATGCTATGAAAATAACTAAAATAAACCAATCTAGCAGTTTCAACGTTAGTCAAATTCCTAATTTTTTTTACAGCATAAGCTGCAGAGCTAAGTCTACTTGCTAGTTTAGATATATGGGGGCTCCATTGAAGTTTTGCGTCAAGAGTTATTCCAAGAAAGACAGCAGTATCCACAAGGCTCAACTCTTCCCCACTCACAAGCACATTTACATCTAATTGTTTAACATTTGGTGTTGTGAATTTAATACATTTTGTTTTATTGCCGTTTAAAACCAAATTATTAACATTAAACCAATGTACTAATTTTGAAATAGCATTATTCACCTCGTCATATAATAAAAGTTGACGTTTTATCTTAAAAATCAAAGATGTATCATCAGCAAATAACACTATATCATGGTTGTCCCCTACTAGGTAAGGTAAGTCATTAATGTAAATAAGAAATAGAAATGGGCCGAGAATCGAACCCTGCGGGACACCCATAGACACTGCTGATCCGGAAGAACTCCTGCTATTGATAACTACTGTCTGCGTTCTATTACTCAAATATGAAATTAGAAGTTGAAGTGCAGAATTTCTTACACCGTAGTGATGTAGTTTCCTGATAAGTGTTTCATGATCAACGCAATCGAAGGCCTTAGAAAGATCACAGAAAACACCCAAGGCATCCCGTGAACTCTCCCAGGCTTCGAATATATTCTTAATAAGTTCAACACCTGCATCGGTTGTAGAACGACCCCTCGTAAAGCCAAATTGGTTTTTGTGAAACAATTTATTTAAATTGAAATGTTTTAACATTTGATTAAGTATAATTTTTTCAAAAATTTTACTTAATGTTGGTAGTACAGAAATAGGTCTAAAGTTAGCAGGGTCCGATGTACTACCAGATTTAAATAAAGGTATGATTTTACTATGTTTCATCAAATCAGGAAACACACCAAATGCAATACCGGAATTAAAAATTATGGCTAATTGAGGTGCAATTATATCTATAATAGACGCACTAACTTCCACGGACATACCCCATAGATCCGCGGTTCTCTTACAATCAATACTTTTAAAAGTATTAAGAATGTCATTTCCATCTACCATATCGAATTTAAAATCTTTTGTACAAGAAGTTACATTTTGTTTGAGTAATGTCTCAGCGGCAGTAGGAGAAGAATTTAATGGCTTGGTTATGGAAATTGGAATATCACTAAAAAACTTTTCAAAGGCTGTAGCAACATCTTGATCAGATGTCACTAGCTTATTGTTAAAATTAATTTTGTAATCATGGTTTCGGTCCTTGACTTTCCCGGTTTCACTATTAATAATACTCCAAGTCATTTTGATTTTATCTGATGCTTTCTTTATTTTATTGCTCAAGTGTAATGACTTGGCTTCAGAGCATACTTTTTTAAATAATTTTGAATAATTTTTAACATATTCCTTAAATGTGTTACTATGATTGTATGATCTTTCATTGTAAAGTTCATACAATCTTTGCCTACTTCTGTGGATTCCTACTGTCGCCCATTCATTAAACGTCTTGCGACTATTCAAGGAGATAGTTTTAGAAGTAAAAATAGAATTAAATTCCTTGCTCAGCAGGTTAAACAATACTTCATATAAATAGTCAGTATTATTATTAAAAGGAAGTAATAGTAGTTTTTTATTAACGTTACTTCTAAACTTCTCCAAACGATACTTATTTACAGGAACAAACACAATTTTTTTATTATTTGTTTTTTTACATAATATGTAAGGTATGGATATTAACTGTCCGGAATGATCAGAACTTATTTTGTGAATTATGGATCGGTGCAAAGGCTTAACATCTGTAAAAATATTGTCTATACAAGTTGCACTAGATCCAGTAATACGCGTTGGTTCTAAAAACATGTTAACTAAATTGAATGATTGCAACAAAGAAATAAATTTAACAGTGATGGAAGAAGCTTCTAGGAGGTTGATGTTAAAGTCTCCGCATATGACAACAGGTTTGTTCTGTTTATTAAGTTTAATTAAAACTTCTTCCATATTTTTTTCAAAATCATCATATAAAGCACATGGGGGTCTGTAAACGCTGACAACTATGAGGTGCTCAAGCTCAACACAGGCCATTTCTATAGTTCTCTCAACAGAGAGGCTCACGATATCTTTACGTTCTTTGAATCGCAATGATTTATTTACTAGTATTAAAGAGCCACCACGTAAAACTTTTTCTCTATTGAAAGAACTAACCACCTGGTGGTTACTAAAATTAAACATTACATTATAATCTTTTAGCCAATGTTCAGTTATACACATAATATGAATATGATTGCTATTTAAAAATAATTCAATTTCTAATTCTTTGCCTAAAATTCCCTGTATATTTTGATGCACCAGGTGGATACAATCTTTATTATTAAGACTTTCTAAAGTGGTAAAACTACTTCTATGAATTGATGAACAGGCAATACTTAAACGTTCTTCCTCCAGAGTTGCCTCTGAACCAAGAACTTGTTGCCCCGATAACAACGAACGAAGTACACAGTTCTCTCCGTCGCATGAAAAACCGGAAGGCGGTAGGCCCTGACGATATACCAATTGAAGTGTGGAAAGCAACAGGATATCATGGTGTGCACCTGCTTACTGATCTGTACAACCGCATCATTACCAGTCAGAAAATGCCTAGTTCGTGGAGACGGAGTTTTATAACTCCAATACATAAGGGCAAAGGTAGTGTGCAGGATTGCGAAAACTACCGCGGTATAAAGATCATGTATCACACCATGAAGTTGTTTGAACGCGTTATAGAGTCAAGACTCCGCCACGAGTGCTCAATCTCTGATCGTCAATTTGGTTTTAAGCACGGTTGTGGTACAATTTATCCCATATTTGCCCTCAGAATATTGATCGAGTCACATCGGGAGAAAGGAAAGCCTCTTTACACTGCTTTTCTGGATCTAGAGAAAGCCTTTGACTGTGTGCCGAGACAAGTTATCTGGTGGGCGTTGAGGATGCAGAATGTGCCCGAAGTATATTGACGTAATCAGAGATATGTTCATCGATTCCGTGTCTTTAGTTCGGACCACTGTTGGCGATACAGGCACTTTTCCAATAACAGTAGGAGTTCACCAGGGCTCTGCTCTGAGTCCTTTGTTGTTCAATCTTGTGCTAGATGCTATCTCGGCAAACATGCAGGGCTCACCACCTTACCTGATGATGTACGCTGATGACATAGCGCTTTTTGATACGGAAAAGCAAAGCTTAGAGATAAGAGTGAATAACTGGAAAAGTGCGCTAGAAAACAGCGGTCTTAAACTCGAATGTGGCGAAAACCGAGTACATGTCTTGCGGGTGTACCGATTCCGTACTGCTGAGTATAGGGAACGAGCATGCCGTTATGGCGGAAAGCGTCAAGTACCTGGGATCCGTACTACATCAGTCCGGGGAAGTCGATTACGACATTCGTGCCCGAATTAGCGCAGCGTGGTCCAAATGGCGGCAGGTAACAGGTATTACCTGCGACCAGCGTGTACCTTTGAGACTGAAAGGCCAGATATATAAGACCGTCATTCGACCCGTACTTCTATATGGAAGTTAGACGTGGCCTGTCCTGAAGCGGCATGCTACACGTCACCGAAATGAAGATGCTCCGTTAGATGTGTGGTGCAACTCGTTGCGATAGAATACGTACCACCTACATCCGCGCGCGCAGCCTTGGTGTACGTGACATTTCTGATAATCTGCAGGAAAGCCGTTTAAGGTGGTACGGGCACGTACTCCGCAGATCACAGGAGTACGTAGGGAATATGTGTTTGGCCTTTAAAGTTCCGAGTTCGCGGCCGCGTGGTAGGCCTAAACTGCGTTGGTTAGATGTCGTAAAAAACGAGATGACTTCCAACAAAATGACTGAGGAGGATGCTCAAGACCGGGCAAAATGGAGCAGATTATGCAGGAAAGCTGACCCTGGCTATAGCCGGGAAAATAGCTAAGAAGAAGAAGAAGCTCCAAGTGTACAGTGATTGGAAAATTCAGTTCAAGACCAAAATTGTGCTTTTCGTTTTGTCTCCATCAGTCCAGCACATCTTCAGTAAAAATCAACTATCAATTTACTGTCGATCGAAATTTTAAAGTCTTGCTGCTTGAAGATTGTATACTTGGATATGTTACTTGACAATGGAAAATAGTGTATGACTGTTTCCATTAATAAATAAATAATAATAATAATAGAGGTCTTTTGGCGCCAACTCGAAAAGTGGCGGTAGTGTTTTTATTGAATTTCGTAATTTCTGTGTTAATTTCGAGTTTTGTCGATGTTTAATATTGGTAGTTTATTATGCGGCTTGTGCTCGTGAAAGTGGACAGTATTTGGAAAATTTAATTCAAGACCAAAATTGTGCTTTTCTGTTTTGTCCACACATAATTTTATTTGTGTGTAACTATTGACTTTCGCATGGTGATGGAGTAGAATGTGTTGTGTCTATGTTTTAATTTAAGATCATCATTCTGTATCATGTTCTCGCAAATAAATACTATTCTATTCTATTCTACGGATGTGGTCTCTGCCTACCCTTACCGGAATACCTTATATGAAAAAAAAAAACGTGACTGTATGCATGTAATATCGCATTAATAATATCTTTCCCATAACAATGTTCTCATTGCCCTTTCAACATCTTACGATGCATTAAGCTTTATGTAGGTCGGATCCGGGACGACCGGGCGAGAGGGTGGCAGTATAATGAATATTATGATATTGCATAGACTATAAGGTTTTTTTTTATTATTATTCGAGAATGGAACTTTGTTAAGACATTAAAAATAATTTTTCATGTAATTTTAAATCCTAATTTAACTTGTTACACTCATCTGTTTGTAGGGAGCTGGGTAACCATCTCGTCGATTAAAATATCGATCTTTGCATATACATAGTTATAGTATATTTATTTCAGCTTAAAACAAACTATAAACAAAGAAAACAATGTCAGTCAAACTAAAACATCATAATAACAAAAACGTAACACAACAAAAAAAAACTTAATATAAACAACAATGGAATGACAAGAATTAAACAAAAAACGGCACCGAGGATCGAACTCAGGTCACTGTGAAACACGCGTACTGTGAAATTTATGGTGAGAGCCCGGTCTCTGAGATACCACGGCTTATAAATTTCTCAGCTGCTATAGCCGTGTGGTGGCGGCTCGTTAAAAGAATACTACCACTCCATCTCATCCAATGGATCTCGTAAAAGGCGAGTAAGAAATTAAACTGCACTGTGCACCCAACATCGCATGGTGGCCATGGGCTCACCACCTATCACACCAAGTGCATTATATTGTTTTGGTGAAACGTGGATTGTGGCAGTCATCTGTTTTTGCAGTGAGTGCCCAGTCTCTGACCACCCCTTATGGGATACAGTCGTGATCTTATGTATGTATGTATAAATTTCTCACAAAAGTCGCACCACCAGTAAAATGAGAAAAAATTGTTATAAGCAATTTCAGTGGTATTGGCATCGATGATGGCAAGTGCCTTTCCAAATGTGAGGATTTTTATCAAAGTAAAGATGATAAACGAGCACACAGTTCACATGATGGTAGGTGATCCTTAAGTCTCAAAGATACCCAAATTGATTCTCTAGAGAAAATCTATATGTTTGTAAGACAACGACATACAGACAGAGGCACTGACAACGTTATTGGTTCTCTGATATTCTTCACGAAACGATAACGAAATGTTGTATATTCAACTCCACTGAGTAAGTATTAGTCTTATGAAAAAGCACCGTTACATTAAGAGCGTGGCGTAAGACTCCAGTTTATGCATGCTTCCTAGACCTGTCGAAGGCATTTGACCTGGTTTCATATGATACTCGTATTCTGTGGAGAAAGATGAATGAAGTCAACATACCTCCGGAACTCATTAATATCTTTAAATATTGGTACAGAAACCAGGTCAACAATGTCCGATGGGCAGGAGTGTTTTCACGACCGTATGGGTTGGAGTGCGGAGTGAGGCAAGGGGGATTAAGCTCACCAGCGCTCTTTAACCTTTATGAGAACCTTTTGGCTACGCGAGCTCGGCAGCACCAAGATCGGCTGCTACATGGACGGAGTTTGTATGAATAACATAAGCTACGCCGATGATATGGTGCTGCTGAGTGCGTCAATTTGTGGCCTCAGAGAGCAAATGGCAATATGTGAGGCTTATGTGGGAGGAAATGGTCTTATCTACAATAAAAAAAAAATACCACCCATATTGCTCAATGGCACGACATTGGAGAGGGTCTTTCATTTTAAATATCTCGGGCATATGTTGACTCCTGACCTCAAAGACGACACTGATATCGAGAGAGAACGGAGGGCGTTGTCAGTGAGGGCGAATATGCTGGCTCGCAGGTTTGTGCGTTGTTCAAACAGCGTTAAGATCACTTTGTTCAAAGCGTACTGCACAACTTTCTACACGTGCAACCTGTGGGCCAACTACTCTCAAAAATCATACAATGCTCTCCGTGTTCAATATAACAATTCGTTTAGGGTTGATGGGATTGCCTCGTTTTTGTAGTGCATCAGGGATGTTTGCGGCTGCGCGACTTTACTGCTTTTATGCCACTATGCGAAAAAGATGCGGATCGCTGGTGCGCAGACTGCGGGGCAGTACCAATGGCATCCTAAGGATGATTAGTAGCAGGTTGGACTGCAAATATGTGAGTCATTGACACTGCGCTATTTCCAGCGGAGTGGCGCAGCGATGACTCGCATCTCAAATAATGATTTTCTTTTTTTATTGGGTAAAGTGATGAAACTAGCAAAACGTTCACCTGGTGGTAAGTGTAACGTCTGCCCATAACAGTTGCTGTGTCAGCCAGAAAATTTCTGTGTGACACCACACTGTGTCCATCACCCTGAGACATAAGTTCTTAAAGAAGTAAAATAAGTTAAAGTTAAGGACTAACATAGAAAATAAGATTGTAGTACTAACAAAATGAGTCTGTGTTACTTGAATTAAATGTTTATTATTATTATATTATTATTAAGGCTACAGTTGAATGTAACGTGGCCTAACCACATTGATTTATACATTGTAGCTGATGGTAGTGTCCCTAAGTATCAGCAAGCTGAAGTAACAATATGTCGGCCATTTTGCTTGTTGAACCGATTACCGTTGCGAAGAAAGTTTCTCGAGTGGCAACCTTGTACCGGCAAACGCATTAAAGAAATCCCCACGAAATAGAGCGCCACCCGCGCCGCTAAGGACCGCGTTTTGCGGTTGTGTTTTGGGGAGGCCTTTTATTTGTGGACATGTGATGGGCTGTAATGATGACGATGAACTGGTGGTTAGACTATGCAAGCCTAGGTACCGCCAAACCCTTAGTTACTCCGGGGACATTTCCAGTAGAGCTTATCGTGGTCTACGTGTAGGCTCGCCTTACTGCTTTTGTAATTTGCGTTTCTTACTTAGATGGGCATAAAATTGATATACCTATTTTAATACTTTAATACATATTAATTATTCGTATTATCGAAGTTTAATTAGTTATCTCTAACCAAATTTCTAATGCATTATGTTATGATGGATTGGTTACAATTCATAAACATGGCGGCTATAATATGGCCGACGTGTCATGGCGGCCAAATTTATCACAGTTCAGTTGATTCTACTGTCAACACGGGAATATTCAATCAAAGCAACGGACGTATTCAAAAGCGAAGCTATTTGAGTTTAAATAATTAATCGACTGGGATCCATAGAAACAGAACAATGACGTTTTAGCTGTATTTATGTTCAGTTTAGTATTATAAGTATGTAATTAAAACTTAAAAAGGTTTGAAGTTTTTTTTAAACGTAGCCCCACAGTAAGATTTCTCCTGTATCGTGAGTGCCTGTTAAAGACATACATTTCACATGCACAACACAACCAGACCCGAAAACCAACAATTTGTGTTTTTGCAGTTGGTTCCGTCTGGGATTCGAACCCTTCGGACCCAAGGCGTAATAGCCAGGTACTATAACCACGTGGGGTTCTTTAAGCTTCACCATTGACGGCCAAGTCAAGGTTTCTAGCGCCCCTCCGCTCCCCCTTGGAGTTGAAATTCCTTGGAGATGACATCTTATGAAAACTTTATACTGTAGGGGCCAGCTTTTCAGTAGGGACATAGTTAGAATCACGCCTGTTTCCCATATAAGGGGTAGGCAGAGACCACACACGTAGCCCATGATTCTCCCCCGATGGGAAACGAGACACGATGGGTGGCGTTGTAGTAGTAATCACAGCGCCGATAGAGTAGAATCTCCTGGTTTTAATTTTCCCTCTGTCGACTTTTGCAACTACGGGGTGAGATGGGGTGGTAGATTCTCTCAAGCCGCCTCCGCACGGCTCAGCATCTCCCAGCATTAACTTTTAATTTGAATCGTTAACAGAAGTGTTAGTAATGCTTATAGTATTTTAAAAGAATACTACCACTCCATCTCATCCGATGGATCTCGTAAAAGGCGAGTAAGGAATTAAACTGCACTGTGCACCCAACAGCGCATGGTGGCGATGGGCTCACCACCTATCACACCAAGTGCATTATATTGTTTTGGTGAAACGTGGATTGTGGCAGTCATCTGTTTTTGCAGTGAGTGCCCAGTCTCTGACTACCCCTTATGGGGTACAGTCGTGATCTTATATATGTATGTATGTTTTAGGAAGGTTTACAGCAAAACTTAAAATTATAAAGTTGTTGATAAATGAATAACACTATACCGATTACAAATCTCAACATATAGTTTGTTCAATGTATTATTATATGCCAAACAATAAACATAATTGACAATATAGGTAACATAATCAAGTGTTATTTTGCGGAAATCCATTATAGTAAAGGAGAGAAAGATAATTTGCTAAGATCCGCATGCAAAATGTGTATTACCTAGTTTTGAAGATCACCGCCCGCCCTCCTTCAACAGCGTGCACGAGAAAACCGATACCGGCAACGGGAGCCGCCATCAGATACCCTCCACCACTACAACACTACCACTAGGCAATACACAAATGATGGCTCCGGCTGCGATTCGAACCCAGGACCCGCGGCGTAGAAGTCAGGTACTCTGACCACTAGGCCACGCGGTCGTCATACATGAATACTAAACGACGCGACGGCTTTCAAAGACTTACTACCACGTATCACGAAGGTGTTGCCTCCGCATTTAGTGTTGGTGTGCGGTGCATGAAGAGGCGGATCGGCGGCTGACAGTCGTAGAGTCAATGTCACTTGATAATGCCTCGTTTTGAGGTGAAACACGTGTCGTGTTCTCGACTCCAGTGGTGTGCATTGCCTAGTAGTAGTGTTGTAGTGGTGGAGGGTATCTCGTCGCGGCTCCCGGTGGCGGTATTGGTTTTCTTGTGCACGCTTTTGAGGGAGGGCGGGCGTCTCTTCAAAACCAGGTAACACACACCATTTTACATTTTGCATGCGGATCTTAGCAAATTAACTTTCTCTCCTTTACTGAATAATTAAATATGTTGTAGTAAGTAACAGCTTATGAATGTCCCACTGCTGAGCACAGGCCTCCTCCCAGTTTTTGGGAAGGCTTTTTGGTAAATCGGCATTAAAATTTGCAGAACAATTAAGGATTTGCCGGCACCGGGGATCGAATTCGGGTCACTCACTCAACTCGATATGAATCTTAAACAGAGCGTCATAGTCATCAGTTCATCCTATCAAAACTCCACTTATGAACAAGACCTATGTTCCCCAATAGATGCCGTGTAGAGCGTCGCTTCACCTAGTGGGTGTTCATGACATTAATTTCACTTGAGACTTCATTTCGGACATATCCATACCACGTAACTGATTACTAAAGGTATCGGGTGATGGGTTTAAAACTTAATCATTAATTTCAAACGGTCACCATTACTGCAATACAAAAAAGTATTTCAAATTCTAAAATCGCAAATGACGCATTATATATTCATTTTACTCATTTTGAAATTTTTAAACTCAATTTAGCAAGTATTTCGATAGGTCCAACGTAACTTTGGAAAAGCGTATAGTATTTAAAAAAATAGTTAAAAAAAACCTATTATATTATTTTTTAAGCCATCGAAAAATGTGTAATAAACTGACTGTTCTTTTATAATAAAAACAAAGCTTCTGAATTTTTAAACTACGATTTAGATATTGGTTTGTATTTTCAAAATCACATTGTCATCTGAACTTTATTTTGTCTGTTTGCTGTTTGCGCTTTCAAGATATGTAAGCGCGCCTACTCCGTGGGTGGTCGAGGTGCATCCTCCATGAACACAATACTAAAAATATGGACTGGTGGTAGGACTCCTATGCAAGAATCCGTCTAGGTAGTGGCACCTACCAGAATTCCTATGCAGGTCTATGTAGGTACCACCCTAGGGTCAGTTATTCCGCCGTGAAGCAGAAGTGTGCAAGTTAAGTAATAAAGTGCATAAGTTCTTAAGTCTCATATGCCCAGTGATTAAGCTAGCTCTCAGTGACCCTCAAACCGAAACAAAGTAACGTTCTGCCGTACGTAACTGCTTCACGGCAGAATAACAATCTATATCTATCTACTAATACTAATATTTATCGATATCTAATCATCAATATTCTAGTACAATTAGCGTATCGTTTTTATTAGCATGAAGTTAAAATGATGAATTCGTAAAGCACCTATAACAATGTCTCTCTATGCCTTGGGTTGACTGGGAGAGAATGCCAAAAGGCATTAAGTCCGCCCTTTGTAATCCTTTTGTTTTTAATTAAAATTAGGTGAATGCAATAAAGAATAAATAAATAAATAAATAACTAGCCCTAGGGTGGTACCTACCTAGACGAATTCCTGCATAGGAATCCTACCACCAGTAGTCTGCAGATGATGTTGTTTCTGTAGTTAGATCAAGACTATCTATAGGCCATAGGCCATGCAGTAATCGAACCATCGACCCTACCGAAGCAACCACTGAGCATAACCGCATACCATTATCAAAAAGCAAGTTATTTTATCTTGTTCAAGTCAAGGCGTGTGGGAAATATAGGTAATGCATTTTCTGTTACGAGTCAAGATGTACAATTTATAGCATTGTAAAACTAAGGCGCAATGCACTTAAATTTTGTGCAAATACATACATACATATAGTGACGCCTTTTCCCATATAATGGAGACGGCACCCACTTTTAGCCCCCGTAGGAAACGAGGCGTGACGGGTGGCGAACCACTTCGCTGCCATTTCGGTAAGAGTCGAAAAATTCTTACTCATAATTGCCTTCTGACGAGCCAGAGCGCCGAGTCAACGGGCCTTCTACTCGCGAGTCTCTTCCGACGAAGTTGTAAAACCCGCAGGGCTAACAACGTTACGAACATACAAAAAAAAAGTATAGTAACAGCTTTGCATATTATGGTCGCAGTAACCGAGTGAAACCGGCCACAGTCGAGCGTGTACCTGCTGTCCTACCATATGTCAGAGAAGTCACAGACAAGATTGGCTATATCTTGAAGCGACCAACATTTTTCAAGCCGCTGAAGATTGATTAACTATGACATCGGGACATCTGTCAGCGCAGTCCCCTCCGTGACCGTGGGTGCTGTCAAGTACTCGAAACGTCGGGTTATAAATAGTTTAAAAGTAAACGCGATGAAATCAGTAAAATTTGTTTTATTAAATGTGTAATATTCGCGTAAATATAAGAAATATTCATATATGTTTTAATTAATAATAATATAGACGACCGCGTGGCCTAGTGGTCAGAGTACCTGACTTCTAAGCCGCCGGTCCTGGGTTCGAATCTCAGCCGGAGCCAAAATTTGTGCTAAAACATAAATTGTCGGTTTTGATGGTCCCCGTGTTTCTGACACTGCATCCTAGCCTACCTCCGATCTTATCGCATCAGCGTTACATCGGGCGCGGATAGGTTGGGACGAGTGAGTGCCTCTGTGTTTGCGCGTACACTTGTGGCACTATAATATCTCCTGCGCAGTTGATGGCTCTCGTCAGTAGTCGGCAGTTGTCGCCGTGGTCGAAATCGGCTAGAAGACGTCAATTAAAAATAACTTTTCATTTTTACTAATAAAAAAAAAGTGACAACCTTGGTGATCCAATGGAGAGTAGGAATTTATCTCAACAAATGGGCCTAGTTTCTATACAGCTTTATGTATTTACTGTGTTATGGTATTGGTCTGCACGAATCAAGGCTGCCCGTATGTGCAAAATGTAATAAAATTTGGACAATCCAAAAGTAGCGTCACGTCAAATTTAATTAAACTGTTTTTTTTTTTACAAAGTATTATTATAAGACGTATTTTTGAAATAATTTTAATGAATTAATTAAAGTTAACTCGATATAAGTCTATTCAAATAAGCTGTTTACGACTCACAGTAATTTACTATGTGTATGTATATGAATTTCGCTTTTTTAAATTTGCTTATGTTTTTTAAATTTGCTTATGTTTTTTAAATTTGCTTATGTTTTTTAAATTTGCTTATGTTTTTTAAATTTGCTTATGTTTTTTAAATTTGCTTATGTTTTTTAAATTTGCTTATGTTTTTTAAATTTGCTTATGTTTTTTAAATTTGCTTATGTTTTTTAAATTTGCTTATGTTTTTTAAATTTGCTTATGTTTTTTAAATTTGCTTATGTTTTTTAAATTTGCTTATGTTTTTTAAATTTGCTTATGTTTTTTAAATTTGCTTATGTTTTTTAAATTTGCTTATGTTTTTTAAATTTGCTTATGTTTTTTAAATTTGCTTATGTTTTTTAAATTTGCTTATGTTTTTTAAATTTGCTTATGTTTTTTAAATTTGCTTATGTTTTTTAAATTTGCTTATGTTTTTTAAATTTGCTTATGTTTTTTAAATTTGCTTATGTTTTTTAAATTTGCTTATGTTTTTTAAATTTGCTTATGTTTTTTAAATTTGCTTATGTCTTTTAAATTTGCTTATGTTTTTTAAATTTGCTTATGTTTTTTAAATTTGCTTATGTTTTTTAAATTTGCTTATGTTTTTTAAATTTGCTTATGTTTTTTAAATTTGCTTATGTTTTTTAAATTTGCTTATGTTTTTTAAATTTGCTTATGTTTTTCTTGTGTGCTCATTTTTTTTTCTCATTGTTATTGTTGTATATGTGTTGCCAAATAAATCCATTCTATTCTATTCTATTCTATTAAAATAATGTACTACATTTTCATAGTACTCATCATTACTCACAAAAAAGTCCGCGAGGCTATATGTCTAACTATTATAGTTAAGTCACAATAACCGCCTTTTTTTGTTCAAATTGGTCTGAGCGCGGTGTGCGCGAACAGCCCTACGCTCGCCCGCGCTCCTCGCGAATAGACTAAGATCTATTAATTACTTACCTACTCATATTATTTTTTGTAAACTAGAAACAATTGAATAATGGTTAGTAATTTTAATTATATATTTTATTTTTATTTAAAACTTTGACACGCTCTATAAAAAATACAGCAGCCGCGGTGTCTCTAGATGGCCGCGCTGCAGCCCGGCTTCATGCACTTGGGCATCATCGAGATGCGCTGCTCCCTTTGCGCAGCGCTTGAGAGCGGTCCTTCTATTTTGCTACGACGACATAAAATATTGGCTATATTTCATGGCTTATGTTCCCATAAATAAAACATTATTTTGGTAAAATAACGTAATCTTATCTGACCAGCTGCAGAGCCGGCGATGAGAATAGTCGCTACAAAAAATGTTAGTGTAAGGAATTGTGGTTGTTCTATTTGTCCAAATAAAGTACTAATTTATATTTCTAATATCTATCTACCCGTGCGAAGCCGGGTCGGATCGCTAGTGATTAAAATATCAAGTTTAGTTTTTAAATATAAATAGAGCTGTTTGCATTAACAGTTGATGTTACGCTTTTGTTATGTCAAAGCGGGACTATCCCACTCAAAGCGGGACGTTTGGTCAGGTAAGGTTACAATACAATACATATACAAGGGAAAACTTACTTTTTTTGTGTAGAAGCGTTTAAAGATATACACCTTTTTGGTGTCACTAAAATTTATTAAATCCGGCGAAGCCGTGAAAGCCTTCGGCCTAACAGTGACTATCAGTCCTTAAAAAAAAACTAAAAGATGAATTAATATAAATGCTAACAGTATTAATAAATACTTTTCTTGAAATAATATAAAAACAAAACGAAAACCTTACGTACAAAAGATGAAACTTGAAACAACACTAAACAGGAAACATTCCCAAACAGTGTAATAAATAGTGAAACTGTAATATCAGGCAGATCGCTTCACCTGAATCGCACGCAAAGTAGGCGTGCAACTCACGGGACGACCTGTACCCTGCAAAAAAACGTTCGCCCTTATAGGACATAGCCAAGCGTTACCAAGGCCCAATAATTTCCTTACTCATTAGATTGAGGCACGAACTCACATGACTAACGCATGAAAGGTCGTCTGGCGCCAAAGGCGAAACCATACCGCGATTTAACTTTGTAAAGCGCCATCTAGTGATGGATAGAGGAACTATTATAGCTTCATCAAAACGAAAAAGTAATGTTTCTTATTTATTTGTATAAAAAGGCAACCTAACCTATGTATTTTTATTAACTAAATTATTTTCTTATATATTGTGCTGTTTCTATGGCTTTTTGAAAGTAATAATTGAAGGATTTTCAATTTTAATTTAAACTTAGGTAGATTGTATACTTTTATATAAAATTAATCGAAAAGTATATAATTAAATCGTATCTCATTAAATTAACACAAACTCAGCAAGGTATTAATTGGAAAGGTTTTTTTAAACTTCCATAAATGTTTCGTAGGTAAAACAAGATTTACAGAAAATTTGCTAATTAATTTTATTAGGCGTTGATATGTTTTTGAATCTATGAAAATATTTATTTTAGACACTAACTTTCGATCAATTTCGACTAGAGCGAAACTTCTTATTGCTAACAGAAGCAGTCAACTGCGCAGGGTATATAACAGTGCTGCAATACGTATTTCTTTTGTTTCCGTTTTTATGTTTCAATTATTTTGTTTCATTTTTTTGTGATGTTAAATGAAAAGCCTTTCTTTCTTCCGCTCTTAGTGGCAAAAGCACTCGTCTACACGTTCCCGAATCCAAAGCATAGCTTATGCGATAAGATCAAATGTGTTGATGCAATTTCAAAGACACGGGACCACTGCGACGCATCAAATCCAAAACATAGATAACCAATATGTCGGTAGCCCAAATATTGACTACCGGGTTTTTACGGAAAATAGTTTGTAAAAATATGAGTTTATTTAATATAAAACCTGACATGCTAGACGCTCATATGTGTAGACTGACCGTAACTAGCAAGTCTTTTTTGAGCAGATGTGTATAATTTTACAATAAAATTTATTTATTTAAAATATAAAAAGTGGCTTAGCTAGGGGCAAACGGGCGACGGGCGCAGTGTGACGTCACACAGAAATGTTCTGGGTGACACAGAATTTGTTATGAAGAAAACGTTGCACTTACCATCAGGTAAAAATAGGGCGCACCAGGTGGTAAGTAGTCCCACCACCGCCCATGAATTGCGGGTGCGTTTCCGATAGGTTCTTTTCTTGTATTACCCTAAGTCATATCGGTCAGGAAAAACCACTGACGGCAGCAGATTGGCACGAAATTCTTGTCATCACAGGCAAACAGACCCCACCAGACCATGGCGGAAGACGGTTGCATTAAGCAATACATATTATGCGCTAACACTAATTAATGTAACGTCTTACCGGTGAGAATTACATCTTCGGAACATTATTCTTCATTTATTATGTATTAATAATCAGCCTACTGGTTCATTGCTGGCCAGGCACAGCCTTTATTCCCATATGTCACTTCCGACACTTCATCTGCTTCGATTATAAAGTCATGAATTGTTGTTATGCCCTTGTATATTTCTTGTTTATTTATTTTATTTTATTTTATTTTATTTTATTTCATTTTTGTTTTATTTTATTCTTATTCGTATTAATTTTATTTATTCACCTGTACTGTAATTTGTGACTGAAATCTGAAGCGTCGGAATAAATGTCTTTATGTCTTTATTCGCGCAGAAGAACCCCATAATATGCAATGCTGCCACTAACCTTCACGTGCGATCGTAACAGGGAGTAAGATTTTTTTATGTTACTCGCACCAAAATAGCGGCAACGTGATTCGCCATACCCTCACGTCTCGTTTCCCACGGCGGCGAAAATTAGGCTGCATGTGTGACCTCTGCCGACCCCGGTTACTTTCATATGCCGTATGGTGGTGGCCTTGGACTTCCACCACTGCTTCACGTCCCATAGGTGTCGCTACAACCACCCGATCTTTAGTATCCGTTTGATGTTGGATGGATTACTGGTGATAGATGATCCCTTCACAGGAATCCGTCTAGGTAAATACCACCGTAAGCATTGCCCAAACATTACTGTGTTTCGTTCTGAATGGCACGGAGAGCTAGTTAAAATACAGGGCATTTGAAACTTAACTGATGTCGCGTGAGAGCGAGCGCAGTGTGTTGCCATACAGAAATGTTCGCGGTGTCCCAGCATCTGTTAATGCAACGTGCCCAACGTTGGATTTACCATCAAATTAAAGTTTTGCTCGTCTAATCACTTTATCCAATAAACAAAATATGAGATTTCAACATGTTTGCTCAGTGATTAATTCCACAAACGTATATGCTCATATAATTTCCATTACTTAAGTGTTTGAAGGTTAGTGAACTCTGTAGTTTTTTTTAGTTTGAACTGAGACTAACTGAACTAATAGCATACATAGCGATCGACACAGTGATTATGCTCAGTGTATCTCTGCGATATAGAATCCGCCTAGGTAGGTACCACCCCAGGGCCAGTTACTCTGACGTGAAGCAGTAGTGCGCAAACATTACTGTGTTTCGGTCTGAGGGGCACTGTGAGATAGCGTAATCACTGGGCATATGAGACTTCAGAACTAATGTCTCAAGGTGACGGGCGCAGTGTGGTGCTACACAGAAATATTCGGAGTAACACAGCATCTGTTATCCAATTAAACAAAACCGAAGTAAAAGACATAGGGATTAGCAAGCTGAAGTGGCAATGAGCCATCCATATAGCTCGTACAACCAATAACCGGAAGAAAGGTTCTTGACGGCTAACCCACCACTAGGTGGAGCAACGACCTGTGCCGTTTAGTGGGAATCGATGGATATATAGACTCTGTTCTGTTGCAACCTATGTGGAGGATCTATGTTCAGAAGTGGACTTATGATGGGCTGAAATTATGATGATGAATAATATCGCCTACTTACACAGCAACGCTTACGTATGCTACTCCCTGGGTTGACTGGCAGAGAATGCCAACAGGCATTAAGTGAGCCCATTGTGTCGTTTTTTGGTTTCTAGCCTTCATAGGGCAAACTTAAAGATCCATAAAAACCCGCGTTAAAGAACCTATAGCTGATGTGAAGCATCGACGCTCTACGAAGTCTGCAGTCTGTGACCATGTTCTGGATCATCCCAACCATTACATCACATTTGATAGACCACAAATCCTTGCAAAAGTACACCGATTCCTACCAAGGATGATTCGCGAGGCTATTGATATTAAAAAACATCCTAATTTCAATAGAGAAGATTGTTGTGTACTACCACCGGCTTGGAAATCTATTATTAATAAAATTAAATCAAAAACCAAGCATACCACTGCAAGGTTTCAAGACACAGTAAGCTCTTTCTGCGTAGATCGGACTAAAAATAATAATTAAAAGCTGAAGGTACTCCGGGTTATTCATCATCAGGACATCTGTCACCTCAGTCCTCCCGTGACCACGGGTGCTGCAATGCGCCCGAAACGTCGGGTTATAAATAGTTTAAATGTGTAGTATTCGCGTTTATAAAAGAAAACATTATTTGTACAACACTTCCCATAATTGTAATATGTCCAAAATATGTAGACCTCTGTAAATAAAGTAAAAGCCTGCCTTTAATGTATTTCTTTGTTCAGACCGAAAGTTAATTTGATTGATGTTTTACTACGTTCTTACCTTCCTATAACTACAGGAAGCAGTCATCTTTGATATTGCCGCGAGTAATAAAATAAATAGAAAAAACTTTGGCTACCGACAGACGTACCAGCGACTTCATTTTTTGATACTTTTATTTCACAAATCAGTAGTAACTCGTTGTAAAACCGTGATCGAAGCAGATTTTTAAAACATAATTGTAAAGTGGAACGTGATTTTAGATTTATATGTCTTACCGATAACCTACCAGAGCGGTCAAATGACCGCTTTCGAGACGTTAATCAAAAATTTTAAAAGTAGGATTTCGTAATAATCCATAATAAATATAATTTGTTAAAATCGACATAAGTGTGTATCTTCAAACTTTGCATATTGACTTTTGATGGTCAATTGCCATACTATCTTCTTAAAGTCTATACAATAGAATAAGTACACTAAAGTAGAAATAGACATATAAAAAATGTTGATAGGTTAGTGTTAAAATAGATTCATTCAATTAACGCCAACTCAGAAGTTCCCGTCTATAGAAGTTATAAATGTAGCACACCAACAACTTTCAATGAGTTACGTAGTGACAATTATGAGTCAAGTAAATTCAATCAACGTAATATATGGATAATACCATACTTGCGAGCAATTTCAATTAGTTGGATTATATTTTAGCGATATAAACGCTAACATTCGATGTTTTGTGGTACAGGAACGCGTCCGGCTTGTTGTTTTCCAATTGTTTTTATTACTTTGAAATTTTTGTTGGTGTTGCTAATTATTGTTTTTTTTTATTGCATAAAGTGATGAAAAGAGCAAAACGTTCACCTGATGGTAAGTGCAACGTCTGCCCATAACAAATGCTCTGTCACCCAGAAAAACTCTATGTGACACCACACTGTGTCCATCACCCAGAGGTATCAGTTCTTAAGTCTCATATGCCCAGTGATTACGCTAGCTCACAGTGCCCTTCAAACCGAAACACAGTAATGTTTGCACACTGCTTCACGGCAGAATAACTGGCCCTGGGGTGGTACGTACGACGGATTCATGCATACGAATCCTACCACCAGTTTCTTATTGTTTTATACTTATTGTTACGTATAATTAATCCACGACCCAGTACGCTGAAAGAAATAATTTCGTTCCGAACAAACGCCAAACGTAAATCAATTAACTATTATATCGCTATATAAAAATAAAAATTATCACAGAAATAATATTTTTAACATGAAATTTGATGATGATGATGATGACATGATGACACTTGACTGATTTCGACCATGACGACTTCGAATTACTAACAGAAGTTAAACTGCGCAGGATATATAACAGTGCCGCAAATGTATGGGTAACGGCAAAGGCACTCGTTTACACGTTCCCGAATCCAAAATAGCATAAAATCAAGCCTATGCGGTAAAATCAAAAAGTACAGGCGGATGCAAGTTCAAAGACACGTGACCAATGTACCATTAAAAATAGCCTCATCTAGCGGCGAAAAGTGTTACTAATGTGACAAACAATTATATGTTACAGATTATATTTAAAGTTTTATAACAATTCTCGTTTCAAAACGAACCTTTCATTTCGAAACAGCATTTTACATTGCAAACTATTGATGGAGCGCAGTCATCAATCTTGATCGAGTTCACGTGGGACACGCTGTTCCACCATAAATAAAAGTAATCTATCGCGACCTGCAACGAGAAAGACTGGCAGGTGATTGCTGTATACATATTACAGTGTTTAAAAATGACTAATGCATTTTGACAACTGCATATAGAAGTGATTATTAGATTATTATTGATTGGCTGAGTAGAAACACCTTCTTTTAAACGACTTTATAAGAGGAGTTTCTTTAGCCAAGTTTATAAACTACATAAATGTAACATGTATTTAATTCGAGACTACTTTAAACAATTACCATAATTATCTTTATTTATTTAACTTATGTTGGTTATTGGTTGAAAATTGTTAAAATTAGGATGGTCACAGACTGCAGACTTCCTGGAAGTGACTCTGTGACCATGTTCTGGATCATCACAACCATTACATCAGATTTGATAAACCACAAATCCTCGCAAAAGAACACCGATTCTTACGAAGGATGACTCGTGAGACTATTGAAAAAAAAACATCGTAATTTTAATAGAGAAGATGGTAGGGATCCAACAATTAAAAAAATTAAATCAAAAACCAAGCATACCACTGCAAGACTTGAAGACACAGTTAGCTCTTTCTGCTTAGATCGGACCAACATAATTAAGGTTAACCAAAGACTATATAACCAACTCCTTGGGGTTGGTTATCTAGTCTACTATGACATCAGGACATCTGTTACCTCAGTTCTCTCGTGACCATGGGTGGGACCATGTAAAGCGCTCGAAACGTCAGGTTATAAATTGTAAAATAAAACTTGATAAAATCCGTAAAATTAGTTTCATTTAAATGTATAGTGTTCGCGTAAATATAAGAAATCATTATATTACATAATATTTAAAAAAAATGCTGCAACAAGGTTAACTTAAGCTAATAAAGCTGAAGTTTTCTGTTTTTTCAACTATAAAACTTGAACCATCACAGAGTTTGTTCGCCCGTGCTCATTTTCTACAATTTAGGTAAATAATAGCAAAGTTATGTAAAAATCTTAACAACGGTTTCATATTAGATATACAGCATATTATGGACCATATTTGGACCGAGCGATAACCGCGTAAGTCGGTGTAGAGCCTTGCATATAGGTAATACATACAGACGCATTTTTCCTTCAAAAGAGGTTAGCAGAGACCACACCCGTAGCCCACTTTTCGGAGGGAGGGGCTATTCTACTCTGCCGGAAACCTATATACCTAAATACTTACAAATTATTTTTAATTGGCACCAGGAACTAAAGAAAACAATTCATAAGCAGAATGTGGACTAAAAGCCTTAATATTACAAGAAATGATATTATTATGATATAAGAATTTTCAACAGTTTTCAAAAGCATGATAGCTCAGTAGCCGGGTGTTCGCCTTAAATTTCATGGTACGCAAGCGACTTGAGTTCGAACCCTGGGGTCGGTACCTGTGAAATTGTTCTAAAATATTGTGTGCTGATTTACCACGTGCTCAGCGGTGAAGGAAAACATCGTGAAGAAACCTTCATGTCTAAGGAAAAAAAAATTTGAGGACATGGGAAGATCGCCAACCCGCATTGGAACACCGTGTCTGACTCGTACCGGCTCCAAAACCCTCTCAGAAATGAAAGGAGGCCTGTGCTTAGCAACGGGATATTAAGGGCTGTTACTTTTTTTCAAAGAATTAGAGTGGGTTGTTAGAGGGGGTTGCGACGTCTTCCAGTATTCGCTCTATAGCGCCTATATACTCGTACATATTGCCCAAAGACTACAATATGTCTTCGGGCGAAATGGGGAATCGATAGTTGCGCGACTTAAAAGACGAATCGGTGGGAAGTCTTAAGACTCGCGTAACTCCGGATTCGCGTAAGTCGAGATGTTTCTAAATATTTTCTTACATACACAGCATGCACAATTTTGTTTTGTTTGTGACATTTCAGTCGCCTTCGTTGTTTACTTCATAAATGTAGGATTAAAAGACAAAGAAAAGACTTTATACAATATTTTAGTTATTCAATAATTGTGTTAAATTACTATAAAAATTACCTCATTTTTGATTTGCAGTAGCCTGCCATCTATTGACGACTTTATGTATCTTAATGAAAGTAGGTTCTTTTTCATCGGTTAACCATTCATGTCGCTAAGTAGGCATACATAAAAACACAGAAAATATACATCCAATTACATCTATTGTTGAGATTTTTTCGATTTCTAAGGTTATTCAGTATTGTAGTATTAGATGTGTATTAGATGTAGTAGTAGTAAGTTAGAGTATGTAGATTACTGCTAATCCAAAATTACAAAACTTCGAGTTGGTTTTATCTTTTGTAAATTGTAGATGTCGCCTTTGTACATTTTAATTTTGTTATTTGTTTTATAACTGTGCTAATCATAATATCGTGTATTATACTTTTTAATTTCACGTTTCTAATGAATGCTTAGTTTGCAGTATGCAAAGTTAATCTATCAAAAATATTAAATCTAAAATAGCAACACCTGTATAAAAAAGTTATATACAAACAACATGGTGGATCAGCTGTTTTCATTTTTCTTGATCACTAAATTGTTTCTATAAACGAAGCTTTGTATGGTTACATAGCCATGTGTGAATTAAAATGGGCTCCATCGCATCGGTGCTGCAATGGCATTGTCAGGCGTGTGGTCAGATCAACCCAACGGAGAGTGTGAAATGTTTAAAATGTGGTACAAAGAGAATTTCGAGTCATGACAGTGGATCACAAAAACGCTATTTTACGGGAGATTCATCATCGGAATACGCTTCTCGCACAGAAAAAAGTGGTGGTACGACCCCTGGTTCGGAAACAATCGTCATACCAACAACAAATAACTTCAATAGGTGCGTATTTTTTATATACATTGACGTACCGACCATTGTTGGTAATGTCAGAAAATATCGATTTTTCTCCACCTATATTTAGGTTATAATTTCTATTGTATTGTCGTGTTATGTGAACGTAGACCTAGTTCATTATCAAAATTACCGATTGGCAGGTTTATTGTAATGGGCGTATGTCATTATTCGGCTATAAATGTTGCTTTTAATGCATTAGTGACATGTTGATTATAGGTATGTATTGGTTTATTTCTCGTGTAGTTTGAGGCTTTGTATTCGTCTTACCATTATGTTCTAGTCTATTAAGTTGGAAACTTTAATTTGTGAATTAGACTTGGAACTGGTTAAAGTACTAAATATTAATGTTTGATTGAATTAATTACTTAAATTTTATGTGTTTAATTTACCCCGTAGTCAGTGTACCTGATCCTTGGTTTATTGGTCCCGGTTTCGAATTCCAGTTGAGTATAATATCTATGCAATATACAGATTATTGTTTTTTTAGGTCTGGTTGTATAAATAACTATAAAAAAGAAGCAAATTTTACTGGTTGTCTGCATTGAAAAGCAAGTAGGACACTGTATTATCAAAAGATCTTATCTTATACATAAGAAAATATTAATAAAAAAAATATTATTTCTAATATATAACTTTTGTTTAAAAAAAAAAAAAGTAAAGTTTCAGCCTATAAATGTCCCACTACTGAGCACAGGCCTCCTCTCATTTCTGAGAGGGTTTTTGGAGCTAGGAAGAATCCGCCACGCTGCTCCAATGCGGGTTGGCGGACTTCACATGTCTCCGAAATATTTTTTATTCCTCAGACATGCAGGTTTCCTCACGATGTTTTCCTTCACCGCCGAGCACGTGGTAAATCAGCACTTAAAATTGCAATTAACAATTTTAGTGGTGCCGGCACCGGGGATCGAACCCAGGTCACTCGCGTACTATGAAATTTAAAGCGAGCGCCTAGCCCCTGAGCTAACCTTTTTTAAAACCTTTTGTATGGTTATAAGTATTTTGTAAGTGTGTGTTTGGAATTTAAAATACTTTGCTAATATCTTTATTGCATTACATTCATATTGAGGAAGTGATACATTAAGGTTTTGGGCATAAATATATCCTGTGGACAATATCTTTTACAATTTATTTCATTGTGAAATTCAGTTAAGAAGCAATAATTGTAAAGTTCTTATGCTTAACAGTTGTTATTGAATTAATTATTGTTCCTTTGCTACAAAATAGTACTTTGTTTTTACATTCATCAGCCTGAATACAATCCACCGTTCTACATTTTATCTAATTTTCATTAGGAGCCATGGTAGCTCAGGGGCTAGGCGTTCGCTTCCCAGTGCTGGCACTACTGAAATTGTTAATTGCCATTTTAAGTGCTGCTTGGCGGCAAACGAAATCTTTGTGAGGAAACCTCGCATGTCTAAGAAATAAAAAATATTTCGAAGAAATGTGAAGTCCGCAAATGAAAGAAAGTTAATTTGCTAAGATCCTCATGCAAATTTGAAATGGTGTGTATTACCTAGATTTTGAAGAGCAATAGTTAATAAGGTAATACTGCCTAGTGTTGTAGTGGTGGAGGGTATCTCATGGCGGCTACCGGTGGCGGTATTGGTTTGCTTTTGCACACTGTTGAGGGAGGACGGGTGGTGCTCCTCAAAAACTAGATAATATACATCATTTTACATTTTGCATGCTCATCTTAGCTTAAATTAACTTTCTCTCCTTTACTATAATGATTACCACAAACTAACGCCTGATTCTATTAACTACGAGTATAAGTGTAATATAATTGACAGTTTTATCACTAAAAGCAATTTCCTCCATACAACTTTTGTATGGACATTTTTTATTTTTTTTTCATTGTATAAAGTGATGAAACAAGCAAAACATTCACCTGATGGTAAGTGCAAAGTCTGCCCATAACAAATGCTGTGCCCATCATCCTGAGACATTAGCTCACAGTGCCCTTCACACCGAAACACAGTAATGTTTGTACACTACTGCTTCACGGCAGGATAACCGGCCCTGGGGTGGTACCTACCTAGACAGATTCGTGCATAGAAATCCTACCACCAGTAAGAATCCTATCACCAGTGTTCTTCCATAAAAACAAACAATTTTAAGGGAGTTTTGCTTTCGGTTATTGGTATACATTCTATAGTCTGCATTCTATTATGACAGTTATTTGGTATGGTTTACGTCTAATTTAATGATCATCTTTATTATTAATATATTGTTACATACATACATACATAAGATCACGACTGTATCCCATAAGGGGTAGTCAGAGACTGGGCACTCACTGCAAAAACAGATGACTGCCACAATCCATGTTTCACCAAAACAATATAATGCACTTGGTGTGATAGGTGGTGACCCCATCGCGACCATGCGCTGTTGGGTGCACAGTGCAGTTTAATTCCTTACTCGCCTATTACGAGATCCATTGGATGAGATGGAGTGGTAGTATTCTTTTAACGAGCCGCCACCACACGGCCGAATATATTGGGCGAATATATTGTTAAAGTATTTATTAACACCATAGACCATTTTCACGTGTCATTATGTAGCTGTATGTGGTGCTTTCGGTGATTAAGCACCAATTGATGAACATTTAACTCGGAGAGCAACTTTTGGCGCCAACTCGAAAAGGGGCGGTAGTGTTTTTATTGAATTATCTAATTTCTGTATATAATTTGAGTTTTAATGTTTGATATTGATAGTTTATTATGCAGCAAGTGCTCGTGAAAGTGTACAGTGATTGGAAAATTCAAGACCGAAATTGTACTTTTAGTTATGTCGCCATCAGTCCAGCGGATCTTCAGTCAACTATCATTTTACAGTCGATCGAAATTCAGAAGTCTCGAAGATTGTATACTTGAATAGTATGTTACTTGACACTGGAAAATAGTTTACAGTCTGTTTCCATAAATAAATAAATAATAACTCGGACAGCGGATGGTCGTGCGTGGGCTCGGCGCCGCTGGCTCGGCGCGCGTGGCGCTGCGGCTGCGGGCTGCGCAACGTGTCGGCGGCCTGGCGCTGCACGGCCTGCGACGCGCTCGCACCGCACGCGCCCGTCTACAGGTGCGTAGCGACGTAGACCTTTACATCGACTGTGAAACGCCCTCAATCTCTGAGAATTATCAGGGCGGTTTTTCGAAAAAGCGGTGGTTCATCCAAACCCGCTGGTGGTTAAAGCAGCAAATTACCGACCAAATAGAAACGCGACCATAAGCGAATGTCGCCCGCGAAACGTGCTAGACGACACGGACGTCTCAGCTCTTCCTGACCACGATACGTTCGGTCACGACCCAGGCCACACTGTACACACAGTCAATAGCTTCAATATAATACGCACCACGACGCGCGACCGCCGTGGAGGGAGGCGTGCAATTGTCAATAATCACACCGCGTACACACGATTCACCCGTGTTCCAGTCCGAATGGAGGCCCGCAGCCTCCCTCGGACGGTCATTAGACGACTTAAAATCATTTCAGATATTAGAAATCGCAGCGAACGCGACACAGTCCGAATTTCGAGGTTTTGTAGGAGTTATTTATTTATATATGTTTGGGTCAAACCAAACCTGGCACGCGAGCACAGTACCCGATGAAGCTGCAAAAGCCAAAAAGGCTAACAGCAATGACGTCGCCGAAAATGTATATAACTGGTGCGTATATGCGTGCATGAATGCGTATGCGTGCGTGCAAATGCGTGCGTGCATATGCGTGCGTGCATGCGTTTTGTTAGTATTTCTTTAAAAATTCGTAAAATGAAATTTATTTATCTCTCCTTAGGATCATTCTTAAGGTCATCTATTAGGGTGTTTATAATAATTTAGTTACAATGATTGATGGTCTTAGACAGGACTGTTATTAGGCTGTATTTATCATATTTAGTCATCATCATCATCATCATCATTTCAGCCTATCACTGCTGAACATCGGGGGGACCATTGATTGCCACAAGTTGGTAGCTCTCACTTTGCCGTAGTTGCCACGCTTGGCTGGTGGGTTGGCAACCGCGGTTTATTTTTTCAGATGTTCCAGGAAGATGCTGCTGCCTATATCCTGGTTTTTATTTTCCTACTGTCGACTTTTACGACACCCACGGGATGAGAAGGGGTGGCAGATTCTCTTAAGCCGCCACCACACGGCCAAATCATTAAGTAATGGATGAAAAAGATTTAATTCATATTTAAATATTTACGATTACAGATTGTCTGATGACGAGGAGCAAACTGCAGGGATGACGGACAAGGATAAATTGGCTCAAGGTGATTTTAATATAAATGTAATAATGTAATAAATGTAAGTGAGCCGTGGTAGCTCAGAGGCTAGGCGCTCGCTTTAAATTTCATAGTAAGTGAGTGACCTGGGTTCGATTCCCGGTGCCGGCACCACTAAAATTGTTAATTGCAATTTTAAGTGCTGATTTACCACGTGCTCGGCGGTGAAGGAAAACATCGTGAGGAAACCTGCATGTCTGAGGAATAAAAAATATTTCGAAGACAAGTGAAGTCCGCCAACCCGCATTGGAGCAGCGTGGCGGATTCTTCCTAGCTCCAAAACCCTCTCAGAAATGAGAGGAGGCCTGTGCTCAGTAGTGGGACATTTATAGGCTGAAACTTTTTTAATAATTTTCACACAAAATAAAAAAATTGTTATAAGTTTTTATGTGTGAGTCACTTATAACTTTTTATGTGTGAGGTGACCTATGTGCAGCAATGAATGTTGTTAGGGCTGTAGTACTTGTCAAATCAAATCAAGTCAACACGACGGAGCTACCTTGCTTAATTGAGGAGTTCCAACGTCCAACCGGCTCCATCATCAGACCAGCTCCACGGTACCATACTATTGCATTTTCACGGAAGCTTTGAAGGTGTGCCAAATTTTTGCACAATCGGCCAGCGGAAAGCAGGTGAAAATTCACTTCATCACTTCAGCCTATCGCTAGTACACTGCTGATAGGTCTCCCCCATAGATTGCCACAAAAGCTCGTAGCTCTCGATTTGGGGGGATTTTGCCATAGTTGCCACGCTTGGCAGGCGGGGTGGCAACAGCGGTTTTTTTTTCAGATGTTCCAGGAAGATGCTGCTGCCCATCTCCTGGTTTTCATTTTCTCTCTGTCGACTTTTACGTCACCAACGGGATGAGATGGGGTGGTAGATTCTCTAAAGCCGCTAAAGATTTGAACTGGAAGGATTTGAAAAGAAAGGAAGCAAGTTAAATAGAAGCTTGTAATAAATAGATTTCAATATCTATTTTATTTGATTTGCTCACTTCAAGTTTTCTTTTCTCAGATAACACTATGATAAGGTCAAACACACTGGCAGTTCCCGCGTACAAGCCCTCATCGAACTACGCCGACGGTCGCCGTCTGAACCTTGATCTTCAATCGCTGCGCTTATCGCCGACTCAGTTGACGGATCACGCACATGGCGTCACGAGATCCCTCTCACACGGATCGGTGATCAATTCCCAGCAGAAATGGTGGAACGTAGAAGAGACCAGGGGTACCATCAACAGGCCGACAAGTCTAATGGTCTCCGAGAGATACGGCTTCAACACGGCTCAGAACCCTAGAGAGTCGTTCCTGCGGAGTCTTCACACTGTAACTAGGAAACCGAAGAAGTGTAATGAGAGCAAATCCAATTGGGAATTGAATTACGTCAAGGATTACCAGCGGGAGCAGAGTAAGGGGTTGTACCTTAAGAAATGGGCCTGCAGTAAATGCACCCTAGAAAATTCTGGGAATCAGAACCCATTGCGAGGCTTGTTTATCGCCGAGGGTGTCGCCTTTGTCCAGAATCACGAACACGAGAGGCTTGAGTGTAACCACTCTTGGTAGACACGAAACCGCGAGAGGAAGGGATGGCGCAGCGTCCCTTCCTACATCGGGCGGTGTCATGATAACGGTACCCGATTGGCCGCAGACCGGCAGCTCCAGTTTGGTGGAATCATTCCGCAGATCGATCTCCGCACAGAACTCGCCAGAAATCCGACCGACTTACAGACGCTCCTTTTCAGAGCACACGGAGAACCGTGCCGTTGGTAAAGTGATTTCCAGCAGAAGGAGTTTGAGTGATTATAACAAATCTCTGGAAAGCTATTGCGAAACGGGTTCTAAAGCTGAACAGAAACCATCTGAGACTGCTAGAGAGAAGAAGAACGAAGAAGGTAACATAGAGTTGATCGATAAAGAGTGCAGCTGGGACACTAATGCAGAAGGTGTTATTTATGCTCTACCTAATAAAGGAAAATATAAAGATTTGAACCTACAGCTCCAAGTAAACAACAATGGAACAAGATATTCATATGTTTCTGTCCAGGACACAAAGACTGTAATGAGCAATTCGCAGAACGAAGCACTGTACTCGAACGATATCGGTGATGGTGATGGTGATTATGCGAGGATCGATGAATTACTGGGAACGGAGAACTGCACATCGCCAATTAGTGAGACGCAGAATTTAAGGACTTCACATATTACTTCATCGAAAGAGACGAGTGCTAAGGTCTTTAACATGCTGCCATCTGTCGGTAAAGTGTCGCACAATCCCCGTGAGCCGTCTAAAGTGCCTCCTACGCAGCAGCAACCAAAGTAAGTTAAATTTTAATAACTAATTTAATAATTATTTTTATAACTAATTTAGAAACCGCATACAGACCCCCGCCCCCCCTCCCCCCGTTTTCTGCAAACAGATCAGTGAATTATCACTGATATGAAAAAAATCGTATTCATCGTTCTTTAGCCGCAACCAGACCTATGATGACACCTCCCGCAAAATTATTTAATAATTGTAAATTGTATCAAACTTTTTTTTTATTGGATAAAGTGACGTAACGAGCAAAACGTTCACCTGATGGTAAGTGCAACGCCTGCCCGTAAGAAATGCTGTGTCACCCAGAACATTTCTGTGTGACAACACTGCGCCCGTCACCCTGAGACATCAGCAGTGAACTAGTGATAGGCTGAAATGATGATGGTGATGATAATGATATCAAAAATATCTGTTTGTCTGTGTGACTGCCTTTTATGGTGTGGCTAAAGTCTAATCTCAGCCAAACACAATATTGTTGTGGCATATAAATTTTAAGTTAATTCTTGGTATGGTGAAATATGTTTGTCAGGATTGTAGCTGGTAGAAAAATGTGGTCTCTGCCTACCCCAATAGGAAAGTGACGTCTGCCACCAACACCTCTCATCTAGGCGGTCTATGTCTGGGATATCAAATGCCTTCGACAGGTGGCCGAGTAACTACTGTGATCTGGGGAGGACGTGATCGTGGGAACGCAATGGAGAGTAAGATTTTTGATTCGTACCGAAATAGCGGCGACGTGGTTCTCCACCCGTCACGTCGCGTTTCCCGCGGTGGGCGAAAAGCCAGCCACGGGCGTGGTCTCCGCCTACCACTTATATGGGAAAAGGCGTGACAGTATGTATGTATCTTTTCGTCTTCTTGCACCGTTCTGATATTATGTTGTGGCAGCGCGCGCATGTGGCAGTGTGGGGAGTGCTGGTTCGCGTACAACGCGTGGGGTGCGCGCTGTGACGTGTGCCGCAGCGCGCGCCCGCCGCACGCCGTCACGCTCGCAGCCGCGAACGACCGGGACCGGGACCGGGACCGGGACCGGGACCGGGACCGGGACCGGGACCGGGACCGGGACCGGGAACGGGAGCAACGCGCCAGGTCGGTGTAGTTTCTTATCAGGTACTATAGATAGTGTAAATACATGTAAAGTGACCTTCAACACCGGTGCTGTTAGCATAGCACCTGCCTCTTTCCTACCGAGGTGTCGTAAGAGGCGACTAAGTTTTGTACGGACAGATTTTATTCGTGCACAATAACATCATAATACGCAATGCTGTCACTATACTGCTCGTGGGGAACGCAGTGGGGATTATGAACTCGTACCACAATGACGGCGACGTGGTTCGCCACCCGTCACGGTTCGTTTACCGCGACTGCAACAAGTGGGCTTCGGCTGTGGGTCGTTTATTTGAGAAAAAGGCGCGACTGTATGTAGGTTTTACTGGTGGTAGGATTCCTATGCAGGATTCTGCCGTGAAGCAGTAGTGTGCAAACATTACTGTGTTTCGGTTTGAAGGGAACTGAGAGCTAGCGTAATCACTGGGCATATGAGACATGGGTACTTAACCCATGTCTCAGAGTGATGGGCACAGTAAGGTGAGGCCCTACTCCGCATTTGCCGGTACGAGGTTGCAACTCGAGAACCTTTCTTCCCCGACAGTTATCCGTTCTACGAGCTATATCGCCTATCACTAGTCCACTGCTGAACATAGGCCTCCCCCATAGATTGCCACAAAAGTTAGTAGCTCTCATTTTGGGGGGATTTTGTCGTAGTTGCCACGCTTGGCAGGCGGGTCGGCAATCACAGGTCTATTTATTCGGATGTTCCAGGAAGACGCTGCCGCCCATCTCCTGGTTTTTATTTTCCCTCTAGTCGACTATTACGACACCCACTGGGATGAGATGGGGTGGTAGATTCTATTCAGCCGCTGCCACACTGCTTTCAGAAATTGTTCTCTGTGCAGAATTTATTGTAGAGCCATAAGTATTAGCTCAAAAACAAGCACTCGTCTTCACTTTCCAACATGTAACACTTGTGAGATATGGTCCAGGAAGGCAGTACAGACAGAGCAATACAGACCAGCGCCATTTGTGTGTTTTTTTTTTTAATTTAATAATAGTGTTACGAATATTCTAGAACATTGTGTCTTCCCCTTAACCAAAGAGAAGTTTCTACAACGTTATGTCTTACACTTAACAATTAGTCAAGTTTCTAAAACGTTATGTCTTACCTTTAACAAATAGAGAATTTTCTAGAACGTTATATTTTCCCCTTAACGAATAACGAAGTTGCTATAACGCTATATTAGTTATAACGAATAACGAAGTTTCTAGATTTAACTGAAACATTGTATAGTGGAATTTTTAGAATTTTCTGGGCGCTCTTTATATTCGATGGCATATATAAGTGCGACCGTAAGGCAAATTAGGGGAGTCGGAATGTAAATGAGCTACAGAGCGAATCAAGAGAAATATACATCTATCTTCGGAGTATTTTTTTTTTATTTCATAAAAGTGACGGAACGAGCAAAACGTACACCTTATGGTAAGTGTAGCGACTGCCCTTAACAAATGCTGTGTCACCCAGAAAATTACTGTGTGACACCACTCTGCGCCCGTCACCCTGAGACGTCAGTTCTTAAGTCTCATATGCCCAGTGATTACGCTAGCTCTCAGTGCCCTTCAAACCGAAACACAGTAATGTTTGCATACTACTGCTTCACGGTAGAATAACTGACCCTGAGGTGGTACCTACCTAGACGGATTCCTGCATAGGAAGCCTACCACTTTTTACTATCGTTAACTTGATCCAAATCAGAACCAGCGAGTAACAATATGTCACGAACCTTTACAGTCCAAGACCAGCAGCGTCAGAACATAGCGGGACGAAGCTTGAAGTGAATCGTAACGACCCACCCAAGAAGCTGCAAGTACCAATAGCGTCGTTGGATCACGACCTTAACAGCGATGAGTTGTTATTCGCCGTGGGTGAGTGGTGTTTCTTTTTTAACAAACAAAACACAGGCTGGCTAATTGCCACAGTGGCCCATACGTCAACCATGTTGGCAACCGTGTGGCCTGGTATCGAATCTGGTCGCGGCTGGGGGTCAATTTTGTAACTCTGGTAGGTTTCGTGATCGGTTTGATTATGGGGGTTTATGAATGATTCATTGGTTACATAGACTCACGCCTCTTTCCCATAGGGGTAAGCAGAGACCACATCTTTTCACTTGCTACGATCCTGACACAAATCTTTAGCTTCCTCTCCTTTCATTAGTTTTTTCATACAAGCTCGTCGGTTGCGGGTACTTTTGACGTGGCCTTTCCTTAAAACGATTTCGATCTGATCGTAATATGTTCGCCTACGTCGACCCTTACCGGCTTGCCCATTCACACGCGCCTCATAAATCTGTTTCGTCAATCTTTCATCCATCCTCTCTACGTGTCCAAACCATCTAATCATCCTTTTCTCTATCTTTGTCACTACATCTTCTACCACACCGCAACGTTCCCTTATCACGCCGTTTCTCAGTTTGTCCATCAAAGTCACTCCAGCTATAGTTCTCAAACTATTCATTTCAACAGCATTAATGTTATTTTCATGCTTCTTCTGCCAGACCCAACATTCACTACCGTACATAAGTGTGGGGACCAGTACTCCTCTATGTACAGCCAGTCGTGCCTTTTGAGATACTTTCTGGCTACACATAAAGTTATGCAGGGCCCCATTTAACCAACCTGCCAACGCTCTTCGTTCAATATCACAGTGGTACTTTACTTATCATTGGTTAATGGGATCTAATGAAACCGATCCCGAAACCAATCAAAGTTACACAGTAGACCCCCTGGTTGCAACTGTCCAGTGTTTCTGACATTACATGAGACCTTTTCTTCAATCTTAATTGGAAGAAAGTTCGATGCTGCATGACATTCTCCTGGCCGATTTCTACCAAGGCGACAAATTTCGAATATTGTCGAGAGCTATCTAGTATCTACTAACTTCTACTAACTTTTAACTGACGACCGCGTGGCCTAGTGGTCAGAGTACCTGACTTCTAAGCCGCGGGTCCTGGGTTCGAATCCCAGCCGGAGCCAACATTTGTGCTAAAACATAAATCGTTGGTTTTCGGGTCTGGTTGTGTTGTGATTGTCCCCGTGTTTCTGACACTGCATCCTAGCCTACCTCCGATCTTATCGCATCAGCGTTACATCGGGCGCAGGTAGGTCGGGACGAGTGAGGGCCTCTGTGTTTGCGCGTACACTTGTGGCACTATAATATCTCCTGCGCATTTGACGGCTCTCGACTGTAGTCGAAAGTTGTCGCCGTGGTCGAAATCGGCTCGGAGAACATCACATCATCTACTAATATGAGAATAAATAAACTGCGGTTGCCAACCCGCCTGTCAAGCGTGGCAACTATGCCAAAATTCCATCCAAAATGAGAGCTGCAAACTTTTGTACCAATCTATGGTGGAGGCCTATATTCAGCAGTGGACTAGTAATAGTGATGAATGTATTGTGACACATTATAAATTTTAGATTTTTCGCTTCTTCATCATACAATCTTCAACTATGCCAAATCTCACATTCCTTCGTATGCGCAATATTCTTAAAAAGGGCTACAAAGTTTTGTCTTCACGTATTAATATATAGATATAATATCGATGGCCCTTGTCACGGGAAATCTGCTTACTACTTCATCATCATCATTTCAGCCTATCACTAATCCACTGCTGAACATAGGCCTCCCGCGCCACAAAAGTTTGTAGCTCTCATTTTGGGGAGATCCACAGTCACAGAGTGCCCATCTCATTTTCCCTCTGTTTTCTTTCTATCCCTCTGTCGACTTTTAAGATAAGATTAAGATACCCACGGGATGAGATGCTGCTGTAGATTCTCTTAATCCGCCACCACACTTACTACTTAAGAGGGAGAAATAAAAAAAAGTTAAAAAGTATATGATATGGTAACATTAAATATTATGGCAACACTTAATGTAGCCTACGCTTCAGTATCACGTAACAAAAGGGCTGCACACAGTACTTGCGTTCTGCACTCATCGATTGCATATATGCGTATTTGACGGATGATATTGCAAAGGAAAAGGGATCCGCACGAATCCGTCTAGGTAGGTACCGCCCCAGGGCCAGTTATTCTGCCGTGAAGCAGTAGTGTGCAAACATTACTGTGTTTCGGTTTGAAGGGCACTGAGAGCTAGCGTAATCACTGGGCATATGAGACTTATGAACTCATGTCTCGGGGTGACGGGCGCATTGTGGTGTCACAGAGAAATGTTCTGGGGACCACAGTATTCGTTATGGGCAGACGTTGTATGGTAAGTACAATCAGGTGAACGTTTTGCCCGTTTCATCACCTTTTCATACAAATGGAACCAGCCACCTTCCTGTTTTCTACGGCGGTGGCTTTAGAGGCGACTAAGGTATTGTACGGGACAGCCTTATTCGTTCAGAATAACACCATACTGTGCAATGCTGTCACTATACTGTTCGTGGGAACGCGATACGCAAGTACCGAAATGGCGGCGACGTTTCTTCAAACGTCACGTCTCGTTTCCCGTGGGGACGGAAAGCGGGCTGCGTGTGTGGCCTCTGCCTACCCACTATCTGGGAAAAAGGCGTGACTGTATGTGTGGTCTGTCCGGCAGTGTCGGGCGCGGAGGCGGGCGCGGCGCCGGGCACGTGGTCGTGCGCGCGCTGCACGCTCGTCAACGAGCCGGCCGCCGCCGCCTGCGCCGCCTGCGCCGGCTCGCGCCCCGCGCCCCACGCCTACTGGTCTCTACACTGCACCCTGCTCCTTGTCGCACACTCATATCGTAAACTGAGACTGACTGACACGGACAGGCTCACTGACACCCGGCGTACACACCGACCGAAAGGAAGATAGACATGAAATAAAGATAGATAGGCAGACAGACAGACAGACAGAAAGAAAGAATAAATGAAAGAACGACTGATAGGCGATCAGGTACACAAAGACAGACTGACAGAAAAGGACAAAAACAAATAAAGAATGAATGAAGGAAAGGACAATGGAAAGACAGATAGCGAGACTTACAGAAATAGACAAAAAGAAATAATAAACGAATGAACGACAGATAGGCGAACAGGTACACAAAGACAGAAAAAGACAAAAATTAAGAAAGAAAGAATGAATGTAGGAAAGAATGACAGGCAGACAGAAAAATACAAAAGAAAGAAAGAATGAATGATTAAAACGACCGACTGTCAATGGGACAGATAGAAAAAGAATGAATGATAGAAAGAACGACAGATATTAATTCAGACAACACATAGACAGACTGACAGACAGAGACAAAAAAAAATTAAGGAAAAGACTAACAGACAGAAAAACGGAGAAAGAGAAAAGAACACGTGTATTGCCACACCACAAAAAGACGACACGCACACACACATTTTACAAATAATAGTAAAAAATAATACAAACAGCTGCAAATAAGGAGACAGAAAACGCACGTACTTTATTTTTATTTATTTACCAATGGAAACCGTCGTAAACTATTTTCCAGTGTCAAGTAACATATCCAAGTATACAATCTTCAAGCTTGATGCTTGACATCAAAATTTTGATCGACAGTAAATTGATAGTTGACTTTTACTGAAGATCTGCTGGACTGATGGAGACAAAACGAAAAGCACAATTTTGGTGTTGAATTGAATTTTCCAATCCCTGTACACTTTTGTGAGCACTTGCTTTTTTTATTGCATAAAGTGATGAAACGAGCAAAACGTTCACCTGATGGTAAGTGCAACGTCTGCTTATAACAAATGCTGTGCCACCCAGAAAATTTCTGTGTGACACTACACTGTGCCCATCACCCTGAGACATAGGTTCTTAAGTCTCATATGCCCAGTGATTACGCTAGCTCACAGTGCCCTTCAAACCGAAACACAGTAATGTTTGCACACTACTGCTTCACGGCAGAATAACTGGCTCTGGGGTGGTACCTACCTAGACGGACTCCTGCATAGGAATCCTACCACCAGTTACCACCAACCTACCTCCACTTGCTGCATAATAAACTATCAATATTAAACATCAAAACTCCAAATATGCACAGAAATTACAAAATTAAATAAACACACTACTGCCACTGTTCGAGTTGGCGCCAAAAGTCCGCACGTACTTGTTAACAATTTATTCAAGAATGAATTGACGTTATATAATTCTTAACCTACCCGCCACCAGCATCACTACTAACTTATTTATATAATACCTTACACTGCACAAACCAAGCAAAATACATCTAAAATTAGAATGTACACTGACATATATAAACTGCATCGACATACTGAATCTCTTTTATATTCTGTGGATGGAATTTTCAATACTGCTTCGTGTTTAGCTTCTCCAGCCTTTTGAAGTCCACTGCTGGACATGGGCTTTTGGCATGGCACACAAGTTGGTGAGCGCAATGGGTACTAGTGAAACTGTTTCCCATTACTAGTCAGTGGGTTTTGGGTCTGGCAAACTCAGAAACATTTTACACCACCAGTCGTTCGCCATTCGCATTTAATGTCTTTAACATTTGAAGGAAAAGCTGGTGTATTCCCGTTCCGGTCTTTCAGCTACTAGGAAAAGAACTTTTATAAGAGCTCTAAAGAGAGAGATACCCGGATGGATTCCCAATAAAGGACTTTATTATGTAAGGAGTCCCTCCAGACAGCACTGGTGATAGGATTCCTATGCAGGAATCCGTCTAGGTAGGTACCGCCCCAGAGCCAGTTATTCTGCCGTGAAGCAGTAGTGTGTAGACATTACAGTGTTTCGGTCTGAAGGGCACTGAGAGCTAGTGTAATCACTGGGCATATGAGACTTAAGAATTGATGTCTCAAGGTGACGGGAGTAGTGTGGTGCCACTCGTTGTTCTGGGTGGCACAGCATTTGTTATGGGCAGACGTTGCAATTACCATCAGGTGAACGTTTTGCTCCTCTAGTCACTATCCGGCTCGAAACGGTTTCTTGCATAGTGCATTATCGACCTATCGATATATATCACTTTCTACCCTCGTCGTATTTGTGTTTGCTTAGATACGATATCTATATATGAGATGGTTCATTTAGAAATTCGCTAACCACGATATGAAGACGAGTGGGAAACGAAACTGAATAACCTTAGCGATAAGACTATTTGCTCTAATCACTAATCCAATTTCTCAGGTCATGTAGCTCCTGCACGCTGCGGAATCCGCTATCAGCGAATCTGTGTCTGGCCTGCAAGACACCTCCAGTCCCCAAGCACGGCGTGCCGGGATCTTCCGCCGATAGCAACCATGGCGTTACTGGTGTGTAACTAGAGTATAAGACACAAGTTATTTTCTATTAAATTAGGTTTTTAAAATTTTTTGTGTGTTTACAAACCAGTGATGTGTGTCCGTCTCCAGGACGCAAGCTACCTCTAAACCAGAATTTCACACTCGCATTAATAATATTAGTATATTTAAATGAAACTAATTTTACGGATTTTATCGCGTTTAATTTTGTTATTTATAACCCGACGTTTCGAGTGCTTTACAGCACCCATGGTCACGGGGGGACTGAGGTGACAGTTGTCCCGATGTCATAGTTAACCCGGAGTACCTTCAGCTTTTAATTATTATTTGTGGTCCGATCTACGCAGAAAGAGCTAACTGTGTCTTGAAGTCTTGCAGTGGTATGCTTGGTTATTGACTTAATTTTATTAATTATAGGATCCCAAGCTGGTGGTAATACCCAACCATCTTCTCTATTAATATTAGTATAGGCGAATATATGTTTGTTGGTCCCGTATACGTTCGTATGACATTCATCTGATTGTGATGAAACTTTGATACATTGTTGTGTGCACGCCAGCGAAGGTTTTGGAATTACTACAACCATTATAGTCTCCAATAAAGAGTAGACTGCGAAAGAGAATTAAGGGGAGTTCAGTGAAAACAGACATGAGAATAACCGGTCTGTTTAATACTTATGCTTGCCTTACAATACCGTAAAATGCTTGAATTCTAGTAATTAATTTATTTTATCGGATTATGTGATGAAACGAGCACAACGTTCACCTGATGGTATGTGCAATGTTTGCCTATAACAAATGCTGTGTCACCCAGAATATTTCTGTGTGAACAACACTGCGCCCGTCAGCCTGAGACATCATTTCTTAAGTGTCATATGCCCAGTGATTACGCTAGCTCACAGTGCCCTTCAAACCGAAACACAGTAATGCTTGCACACTACTGCTTCACGGCAGAATAACTGGCCTGGGGTGGTACATGCCTAGACGGATTCCTGCTTAGTAATCTTTGACGGATGATATTGCCAAGGAAAAGGGTAGCTACCCACCAGATCGGATGGTCTGATCTGGGGAGGAATTCTCCTACTTCTAGTTATATTTAGACGTTGTATACATAGTTCGCTTTTCAGAAACTTTCATAGCGCGATTATTAAATGTGTGAGATATTTCTTGAGCTTGTCATGTGGTGACATAGATGTCGCTGCAATCCTACCACCGGTAGCTAGATAAACTTGAGATCATGGTTACATTCCTTCAGGACGCAGTCCATCGCCCAGACGCAGCACGCGTCATACGCCGGCCCTGCCACGACGTGGTTCCAGACATAAAACTCCGCCACCGGAACCCAAGTAAGTAATTACTTAGTTAATATTAATGTTGCAACTTATAAATGTACGACTGCCAGGCCTCCTCTGTCATTTATGTATTATGAAACTAGAAGGGAGCGTCCGTCCTTGGATCTAGGAAGGCTGAGGATTTTCTAGAAATGAATGGAAAGTTTACTTCATACAATTTGATATTTTTTTGGTAAGATAAAGATGTGTGGGATCGTAGTAAGTGGAAAGATGTGGTCTCTGCCAACCCCTATGGGAAAGAGGCGTTACTCTATGTATTTTTAATTGTTGAGTTTTACATAAAAATATTTTTCAATAAGAGTGCTTAAGTTAAGTTAGGAAAGGAAAGGCCAGGACAAAAGTACCCGTAACCGACAAGTTTGTATGAAAACACTTATGAAAGTAGAGGGAGCCAACAATGTGTGTCAGGATCGTAGCAAGTGGAAAGACGTGGTCTCTGCCTACCCCTATGGGGAAGAGGCGTGACTCTATGCATGTAACTTTGTTGGCTTTCTTTGAAAATTTAATTGGTACAGCCTAGGTACATGTTTAAATATCTTAAGTACATGCTTAGCTATTTGAGTCCAAGTGTCTTAAGAGAGTTTTTAATAAGGTTTAAATTACACAAGACACATTTATTTTATAGAAGAAAGTGACGAAACGCAGAAATCGAAATCATCATCATCATTTCAGCCTATCGCTAGTCCACTTCTGAACATACGCTTCCGCTATTGATTGCCACAAAAATTTGTTTGACTAATTTTGGGGGGATTTTGCTATAGTTGCCACGTTTTGCAGGCGGTTTGGCAACCACAGTTTATTCAGATGTTCCAGGAAGATGCCTCTGCCCATCTCCTGGTTTTCATTTTCGTTCTGTCGACTTTTACAACACCCCGGGTTGACAAGGAGTGGTGGGTTCTCTTAGGTCACCACCTTTATTCGTGCAGAATAACACCATAATGTCCAAGGCGACGCAGGTTTGCCACCCGTCACGTCTCGTTTCCCGCGGGGGCGTGAGGTGGGCTACCGGTGTGGTCTCTCTGCCTACCCTATATGGGAAAGAGGCGGCTACTGTATGTGTGTAAAGAGTGCGGGTGACCCAGGGCGGAGTCCAGCGAGTGGGCGTGTTCGGAGTGTACGTACGTGAACGCGGGCGCGGCGCCCGCCTGCGACATGTGCCAGTCGCCGCGAGCGCGGCTCCTTCCCGCCGCGCCCGACCGGCCCACGCTCGACGACGACGAGTCGCGTGAGTTGCCCACGCCCCTCTACCGTGACTACCGTAACACACTAACTGACGAAACGAGCAAAACATTCACCTGATGGCAAGTGCAACGTTTGACCATAACAAATGCCTTGTCATTTCTGTGTGAGACATCAGTTCTTAACTCTCATATGCCCAGTGATTACGCTAGCTCACAGTTCCCTTCAAAGCGAAACACAGTAAAGTTTGCACGCTACTGCTTCACGGCAGAATAACTGGCCCTGGGATGGTACCTACCTAGACGGATCCCTGCATAGGAATTCTACCACCAGTACATCCTGTCAATTAGCTACCAATTTTTTTTTTTGTTTTTTTTTTATTTATTCCAATAAAAGATTACAAAGAATATTACACAGTTCTTCCTCGCCAAACTATAATCATAGTTTGTAGGCGTTACGCTCCTCTTCTTACTTTCCTAACGTAACATTTTTTAACATCGTTAATCTAATACTTAATAATATTTACTAAAAAAAATACTTAATAAAAAAGTCGCATTTCTAAGTTAAGCTACCATATTATTTCCCTAATATACAATCTTTTAATTTTCTTTTTAATGTTACTTTACATTTAATTTTATTTTTGCTTAATAATAAATCAGGATAATTATTACATAATTTCGGAATTATGTACTTTCGAGTCCGCTTACCGTAATAATTATTTGCCCTTAGCTCAACTAATCTCCCTCTCGCTTTAGACCTTGTATATTGTTTAATATTTCTTTTACATTTATATTTGTCACTACAGTATGTTTCAGTTGCAAGCAAATAATCTATTTTTTTATTTACTGCCAATATTTTACAGTGTGCAATCGAGCAATTGTTGCAAAAATTGTACAATAATATTAATTAAAATATTAATTATCTAATTTCGATCGTTAGTAAAGTGATAGTTGTAAAGTTTCAGCCTATTAATGTCCCACAACTGAGCACAGGCCTCCTCTCATTTCTGAGAGGGTTTTGGAGCTACGAAGAATCCGCCACGCTGCTCCAATGCGGGTTGGCGGACTTCATGTCTTCAAAATATTTTTAATTTCACAGACATGCAGGTTTCCTCACGATGTTTTCCTTCACCGCCGAGCACGTGGTAAGTCAGCACTTAAAATTGCAATTAACAATTTTAGTGGTGCCGGCACCGGGAATCGAACCCAGGTCACTCGCGTACTATGAAATTAAAAGCGAGCGCCTCGCCCCTGAGCTACCACGGCTCATCCTGATTGATGATCCATTTTAGTGATAGTTGACTCACTGAAAATTTGCTGGACAGAAGACTTTTTTGTCTTGAATTGATTTTTACGCAACAATTAATAAACAGGGATAGATTAAATACTACGTGTGTACGTGTATATGCGAGACAAATTGCCTTTACAGAAAACTTGAGAAAATTTGAAACCAGTTGTTCTTGGGGTCAATAATGGATCCGACTGAATACCAGTGCTGTGGGGTATTACAGATTATCACTTAGGCGAGATCCTATTTGGCAGCACACTAAAAATTTTGTCTTTTGTTATAGTACTTTTTGTTATGGTTGCTAATGTTGTGTGTTGGTCAAATAAGTAGGTTGCTTTCTTTTTGTTTTTATTTCATAAAGTGACGAAACGAGCAAAACGTTCAACTGATGGTAAGTGCAACGTCTGCCCATAAGAAATGCTGTGCCACCCACAACATTTGTGTACGACACCACACTGTGCCCGTCACCCTGGGACATGAGTTCTTAAGTCTCATATGCGCAGTGATTACGCTAGCTCTCAGTGCCCTACTGCTTCACGGCAGAATATCTAGCCCTGAGGTGGTACCTGCCTAGACGGATTCTTGCAAAGGAATCCTACAACCAGTTTTCTATGTTATGGTTTTAAATTGACAGCGGACGGTTCGGATGCGGAGCATCAAGAAAGCACCCCAATGGAAATTCTGCGGTTAAGAGAAGAGAGTCACGCTTGGACTCAATGGCAAGAAGTTCTCGCTCAGTGTTCAGCTGTGAGTTTTGTACATTTTAGTATTTTGCTTATGTTCTTTCGGTTTTACGCGAATTTCAAATTTCGCGCTGAAATGCAACTTCACGCGGATTAGTTACATTTATTATCATCATCATTATCATCATTTCAGCCTATCACTAGTCCATAGCTGAATCTCCCCCATTGATTGCTGTAAAACACTTCATTTTGGAGCACCTCATTTTGAAGGGATTTTGCCATAGTTGCTTGAAAAGCGAGTTGGCATACGCAGTTTAATTATTCAGAAGTTCCAGGAAGATGCCGCTGCCCATCTCCTGGTTTTCATTTTCCCTTTGTCGACTTTTACGACACCCTCGAGACGAGATGGGGTATGTAGTAATTTAATTGCCTAGCTTGTCTTTGGTCGCGAGATCAACAAGCAACTAAGATTTGATCGAGCTGTCGAATAATTCCTTCAACGATGACGAGGAACCAGTAGAAGAGAGAGGTTTTTCTTCAAGTGGAATACAAAATGCTCTTTCAAAGATTTATGTAGGTTTGAAGATTTCAGAGCACACAGAACACTGTCATCATCACTGTAGTATATACTACAGTGATGACGACAGTGTTTGCGTGGGTGTGTGTCTGCGTGTCATAAAAATATTTTGCAAGAACGTAAACGAAACGCAACCCAAAAGACAATAGATAAATTTTCCCGTAAAAAGCAAATTCTATAAACACATGGTGCAGACCATGTGTTGTACAGAATTTGCTTTTTGTACTGACTCTTGGTTATGTTTAAACGCAAACACCTATTTACGAGAATTTCACTTAACGCGAACGTTTTTGCGGAACGTATCCCTCTTAAAGCGGGGAGTTACTGTATAAGAAATGCGATATAGCATCATCCTATAAAGGTTCATTGTCAAGTGTATAAGAGGTCCGTTGGCTGGGACTCCGTTCATTTAAGACGGTTTGGGACCGGACAGATTCCACCACGCCGATCCAGTGTGGGTTTTCTTACTGTTTCTCCAGGAGAACGTAGTAAATCACGACTTGATCAACTCAAATTTATAATATAGTCGGTAGTTACTTTGCGGAAATCGATCATAATGAAGGAAAGGAAGTGAATTTGCTAAGATCTGCACGCATAATAAAATGGTGTATATTACCTAATTTTTGGAACCGCCACCAGACAACTTCCACCACTACAATACTACTACTAGGTAATATAAATCACCGAAGTCGAGAACACGACACGTGTTTCGCCCCAAAACGAGGCATTATCAAGTTTTATAGACTCTTCGAGACACACAGCCTGTCGCGGTGGGGGGTGGGTATCTGGTGGCGGTGTTAGTTTGCTCGTGCACGCTACTGAGGGAGGGTGGGGGCGCTCCTCAAAAACTAGGTAATATACACTATTTTATATTTTGCATGCGGATTTTAGCAAATTAACTTCCTTTCCTTCATCAAATAAATATTAGGCACTTACAAATTGGCGTTTTGTCGTACTGGCCACTTTCATCTGAAATACATCCTCTTTGAAGAATTGCTGGTATATTTGAGTTTGGAAAACAGCCGTTCATTTTTAAATAAAACTACTTTTTACGGATTTTATCGCGTTTAATTTAGAACTATTTTTTAACCCGACATTTCGGGCACTTTACAGCACCCATGGTCACGGGGGGACTGAGGTGAGAGATGATCCAGAACATGGTCATCCCAACCATTACATCAGATTTGATAGACCACAAATCCTTGCAAAAGAACACCGATTCCTACCAAGGATGATTCGCGAGGCTATTGAAAAAAAAAACATCCTAATTTCAATAGGGAAGATGATTGGGTATTACCACCGGCTTGGGATTCTATTATAAATAAAATTAAATCAAAAACCAAGCATACCACTGCAAGGTTTCAAGACACAGTAAGCTCTTTCTGCGTAGATCGGACTAAAAATAATAATTAAAAGCTGGAGGTACTCCGGGTTAACTATGACATCGGGACAACTGTCACCTCAGTCCCCCCGTGACCATGGGTGATGTAAAGCGCCCGAAAAGTCGGGTTAAAAAATAGTTCTAAATTAAACGCCATAAAATCCGTAAAAAGTAGTTTTATTTAAATGTGTAATATTCGCGTAAATAAAAGAAAACATTATGTGAGCCATTCATTTGTTTCTTTCGTCATTAGTTTTTTCTTTGGCGTCGCTCATCTCGCATAATGGTATAATAAGTAATAAGTGTGGCACCAGTGCTGCAGAAACAGCTCTATGGATTAACGATGTGTATGGCGCTGGTGTCGCAAAAGAAAACACGGTACGTTTTTGACTCCGACGTTCTCTTTACACTAGTGTTGCGACGGTGTCGAAATAATACCCACTCTACACTACTACAGTCACCGACGCTTTCGCTGAGCTGAAGTAGCTGTAACAGTGTCGCATTACCCACAGACGGGTGAGCCGTACGTGGACGAGACGTTTCCGGCGGCGGGCCGGTCGCTGTACTACGGCGGCGCGGGCGACGGCGGCGCGGCGGCGCGCTGGCTGCGCCCGCACCAGATACACGTCGACGCGGACCCGCGCCTGCCCTGGCTGGTGTTCCGCGACCCGCGCCCCTCCGACATCTCGCAGGGTGGGTACTGCAACCGTACTGCAGCCCGCGCACACGACTCCCGCTCGCTGCAGCACACCACGCGGACCGCATATAATGTCACCACTAAGGAAAGCGACGAGACCAGCAAAATGTTCACCTGATTGTAAGTGCAACGTCCGCCCATACCAATGCTATGTCACCGAAAAAAATTCTGCGTGGCAGCAACCTCCAGTCCCCCTTAGACACCAGCTCTCGAGTCTCATACATACGTACGCCTTCTTCTATATAAGGGGTAGGCAGACACCACACCTATAGCCCACTTTCGCTCCCGCGGGACAGGCGGCGAGACGGGTGGCGAACCACGTCACAACCATTTTGGTACGAGTCAAAAAAAAAAACTTACCATTGCGTTCCCTCGAGCAGTATAGTGACAGCATTGCCTGTAATGGTGTTATTCTGTGAATAAAGGCTGTCCGTACAGTAGCTTACAATACCTTTGTCGCCTCTTAAGACACTTCTAGTCTCAGATGCTCAACGATTACACTAGCTCTCAGTGCCCTTCAGACCGAAACGCAAATGTTTGCGTATTACTGCTTCACGGCATGATAACTGGCCCTGCGATGGTACCCACTTGACGGACTCCTGCATAGGTGGTCCTACCAGCAGTGCTTATTTTTAGTATTGTGATCATGGAGGATGCACCTCGAGCACCCACGGAATAGGCGCGCTTACATATCTTGAAAGCGCAAACAGCAAACAGACAAAATAAAGTTCAGGTGAAAATGTGATTTTGAAAATACAAACCAATATTGAACTCATAGTTTAAAAATTCAGAAGCTTTTGTTTTTATTATAAACGAATTTAATTTTATTAAATACTTTACGCTTTTCCAAAGTTACGTTGGACCTATCGAAATACTTGTTAAATTGAGTTGAGAAATTTCAAAATGAGCATCAATCAAAATACATTTTAACGCAATATACGAATATATGATATATATGCGTCATTTACGATTTTAGAATTTGAAATACTCTTTTGTAATGTAGTAATGGTGACCGTTTGAAATTACATAAGATCACGACTGTATCCCATAAGGGGTAGTCAGAGACTGGGCACTCACTGCAAAAACAGATGACTGTCACAATCCACGTTTCACCAAAACAATATAATGCATTCGGTGTGGTAGGTGGTGAGCCCATCGCCACCATGCGATTTTGGGTGCACAGTGCAGTTTGATTCCTTACTCGCCTTTTACGAGATCCGTTGGATAAAATTGCCGTGTGGTAGCGGCTTAATAGAATCTACCACTCCATCTCATCCCGTGGGTGTCGTAAAAGTCGACTTAGGGAAAATTAAAACCAGAAAATGGGCAGCAGCGTCTTCCTGGAACATCTGAATAAATAAACTGGTGTTGCCAACCTGCCTGCCAAGCATGGCAACTATGGCAAAATTCCCCTCAAAATGAGAGCTACACATAATGTTTTCTTTTATTTACGCGAATATTACACATTTAAATAAAACTACTTTTTTACGGATTTTATCGCGTTTAATTTTTGAACTATTTTTACCCGACGTTTCGGACGCTTTACAGCACCCATGGTCACGGGGGGACTGAGGTGACAGTTGTCCCGATGTCATAGTTAACCCGGAGTACCTTCAGCTTTTAATTATTATTTGTAGTCCGATCTACGCAGAAAGAGCTTACTGTGTCTTGAAGCCTTGCAGTGGTATGCTTGGTTTTTGATTTAATTTTATTAATAATAGGATCCCAAGCCGGTGGTAATACCCAACCATCTTCCCTATTGAAATTAGGATGTTTTTTAATTTCAATAGCCTCGCGAATCATCCTTGGTAGGAATCGGTGTTCTTTTGCAAGGATTTGTGGTCTATCAAATCTGATGTAATGGTTGGGATGATCCAGAACATGGTCACAGACTGCAGACTTCCTAGAGCGTCGATGCTTCACATCAGCTATGTGTTCTTTAACGCGGGTTTTAATGGATCTTTTGGTTTGCCCTATGTAAGAGAGACCACATTCACAATCCAGCTTGTATACTCCTGCATCTTGTAGAGGGATGTTACACTTGACAGATGGTAAAAACTGACTTATCTTCTTCGGCGGCTTGAAAAATGTTCTTATAGAAGCTCGCTTCAAGATATAGCCAATCTTGTCCGTGACTCCTCTGACATATGGAAGAACAGCAGGTACACGCTCGACTGTGGCCGGCTTCACTCGGTCACTGCGACGAAGGCGCGGAACCCGAAGCTTGTTGTCTTGCAAAACTTGCTTGACATGCTGAAGCTCGGCGGCCAGGTGTTTACTGTCACAGATCCCTTGTGCTCTCTGAAACAAAGATTTACCCACGGTAGCTAACTGTGAAGGATGGTGGTGAGATTCACCATTTAAATACCTATTTGTATGGGTCTTTTTTCTATACACAGTGTGACACAAGGTGTTATTAGGATTCCGAATTACTAACACATCCAGAAAAGCTAAAGAGTTATTTGCCTCTAACTCCATTGTAAATTGAATTTTAGAGTTTAGGGAGTTAAGGTGGTCTAGAAATGCAGTTACTTTATGCGATGGTAAAATTGTGAAAGTATCATCTACATACCGCTTGTAGAATCTTGGATTTACAGGAGAAGTACGGAGGGCTTTCTCCTCAAAGTCTTCCATGAAAATGTCGGCGACAATGGGAGATACTGGAGAGCCCATCGCCACACCATCTACTTGCTTGTAGTACTGTTCCTTCCACAATAGATAGCCAGATGTAAGGCAATGTCTAAGTAGTTCTGCATATTCTGCTGGCATGTTGTTCTCCGCTAGCTTCCTGGATACAATTGAGATGCAGTCTTCTACAGGTAGGCATGTGAATAGCGACTGGACATCAAAACTGACCATAGTTTCATTGTCAGTAAGATGTAGGTCTTTAATCTCACTGACAAAATGGTATGAATCCTTTGTGTGTGCTCTTGTGTGTCCTCTGAGCGGTGAGAGTATTTTCGCTACATGCTGAGCCAATCTATAAGTTGGTGAATCGATCTGGCTCACTATTGGACGTAATGGAGCATTTGGTTTGTGTATTTTAGGTAACCCATACAACTTCGGTGGTTTGGCACATGATGGTATTACCGAATTTACGTCCAGATTCAATTTTTCGGAGTATTTCTTTGCTAGCTCGCTAGTTGTTTTCAGCGTGTTCGCGGTTGGGTCTGATTTAACCTTTTTATAAATATTTTCTTCCGACAAAAGTTGTTCAATTTTAAAATTATAATCTGACGTATCCATTACTACCGTAGCGTTTCCTTTATCCGCGCGGAGGATCGTGAGTTCCGGTCTGTTCCGTAAGTTGTTCAACGCTTTAAATTCGTCTTTGGGAAGATTTAGTTTGGGCACTGAACTTCGACGTAACATAGACGAAATGTCTTGACGCATGGCCTCCAAATCTTCCTTACCGATATTATTTTTATACAGACAATCTTCGACACTACAGATAATTTCTTCGTACGGGATTTTTCGCGGTGTTATTGCGAAATTCATTCCTTTCGATAATACGTTTAATGTTGGTTCATCCAGTGTTTGTTTTGACAGATTATAGACCGCGCGTAGTCTATGATCTTTGTCTGTTGTCAACGGTAACTTTCCGTTCATACGTTGAGATTTGTATTTGACATTTAATTTGTTCGTTAATTTTTGGTATTTATCTATATGTTTATTTTTGCATTCATTATATTTAGCTATTTCGCGCTTATTTAAAGTTTCAATGCAATTGTTAAAATCAAATGTCGTTAAGATAGATTTTAATTCACTGGATGAATTGTCTATGGCCGTATTTATGGTGTGTAGATCGGTACGTTTTTGATGAATTACCGTCCTTAGCAACTTTTTACTTGCCTGGCTTAGGATCTTCGCGCTTCCTCGAATGTCCTTTTTAGCTGATATTTTGACACACGTAGGAATGAGATCATGGTCTCTGCATCTCTTCAAGAAATTCAAAGATGTTATGAATCTTGCGCGCTTGGTCTTGAGATCTTCTAACCGGCGTATTTTATTTGCGATTTCCAGTCCGTACTGGTTCACATAATGTTTTCTTTTATTTACGCGAATATTACACATTTAAATAAAACTACTTTTTTACGGATTTTATCGCGTTTAATTTTTGAACTATTTTTACCCGACGTTTCGGACGCTTTACAGCACCCATGGTCACGGGGGGACTGAGGTGACAGTTGTCCCGATGTCATAGTTAACCCGGAGTACCTTCAGCTTTTAATTATTATTTGTAGTCCGATCTACGCAGAAAGAGCTTACTGTGTCTTGAAGCCTTGCAGTGGTATGCTTGGTTTTTGATTTAATTTTATTAATAATAGGATCCCAAGCCGGTGGTAATACCCAACCATCTTCCCTATTGAAATTAGGATGTTTTTTAATTTCAATAGCCTCGCGAATCATCCTTGGTAGGAATCGGTGTTCTTTTGCAAGGATTTGTGGTCTATCAAATCTGATGTAATGGTTGGGATGATCCAGAACATGGTCACAGACTGCAGACTTCCTAGAGCGTCGATGCTTCACATCAGCTATGTGTTCTTTAACGCGGGTTTTAATGGATCTTTTGGTTTGCCCTATGTAAGAGAGACCACATTCACAATCCAGCTTGTATACTCCTGCATCTTGTAGAGGGATGTTACACTTGACAGATGGTAAAAACTGACTTATCTTCTTCGGCGGCTTGAAAAATGTTCTTATAGAAGCTCGCTTCAAGATATAGCCAATCTTGTCCGTGACTCCTCTGACATATGGAAGAACAGCAGGTACACGCTCGACTGTGGCCGGCTTCACTCGGTCACTGCGACGAAGGCGCGGAACCCGAAGCTTGTTGTCTTGCAAAACTTGCTTGACATGCTGAAGCTCGGCGGCCAGGTGTTTACTGTCACAGATCCCTTGTGCTCTCTGAAACAAAGATTTACCCACGGTAGCTAACTGTGAAGGATGGTGGTGAGATTCACCATTTAAATACCTATTTGTATGGGTCTTTTTTCTATACACAGTGTGACACAAGGTGTTATTAGGATTCCGAATTACTAACACATCCAGAAAAGCTAAAGAGTTATTTGCCTCTAACTCCATTGTAAATTGAATTTTAGAGTTTAGGGAGTTAAGGTGGTCTAGAAATGCAGTTACTTTATGCGATGGTAAAATTGTGAAAGTATCATCTACATACCGCTTGTAGAATCTTGGATTTACAGGAGAAGTACGGAGGGCTTTCTCCTCAAAGTCTTCCATGAAAATGTCGGCGACAATGGGAGATACTGGAGAGCCCATCGCCACACCATCTACTTGCTTGTAGTACTGTTCCTTCCACAATAGATAGCCAGATGTAAGGCAATGTCTAAGTAGTTCTGCATATTCTGCTGGCATGTTGTTCTGTGAGAATGACGATGATGTTAAAGACCTACATCTTACTGACAATGAAACTATGGTCAGTTTTGATGTCCAGTCGCTATTCACATGCCTACCTGTAGAAGACTGCATCTCAATTGTATCCAGGAAGCTAGCGGAGAACAACATGCCAGCAGAATATGCAGAACTACTTAGACATTGCCTTACATCTGGCTATCTATTGTGGAAGGAACAGTACTACAAGCAAGTAGATGGTGTGGCGATGGGCTCTCCAGTATCTCCCATTGTCGCCGACATTTTCATGGAAGACTTTGAGGAGAAAGCCCTCCGTACTTCTCCTGTAAATCCAAGATTCTACAAGCGGTATGTAGATGATACTTTCACAATTTTACCATCGCATAAAGTAACTGCATTTCTAGACCACCTTAACTCCCTAAACTCTAAAATTCAATTTACAATGGAGTTAGAGGCAAATAACTCTTTAGCTTTTCTGGATGTGTTAGTAATTCGGAATCCTAATAACACCTTGTGTCACACTGTGTATAGAAAAAAGACCCATACAAATAGGTATTTAAATGGTGAATCTCACCACCATCCTTCACAGTTAGCTACCGTGGGTAAATCTTTGTTTCAGAGAGCACAAGGGATCTGTGACAGTAAACACCTGGCCGCCGAGCTTCAGCATGTCAAGCAAGTTTTGCAAGACAACAAGCTTCGGGTTCCGCGCCTTCGTCGCAGTGACCGAGTGAAGCCGGCCACAGTCGAGCGTGTACCTGCTGTTCTTCCATATGTCAGAGGAGTCACGGACAAGATTGGCTATATCTTGAAGCGAGCTTCTATAAGAACATTTTTCAAGCCGCCGAAGAAGATAAGTCAGTTTTTACCATCTGTCAAGTGTAACATCCCTCTACAAGATGCAGGAGTATACAAGCTGGATTGTGAATGTGGTCTCTCTTACATAGGGCAAACCAAAAGATCCATTAAAACCCGCGTTAAAGAACACATAGCTGATGTGAAGCATCGACGCTCTAGGAAGTCTGCAGTCTGTGACCATGTTCTGGATCATCCCAACCATTACATCAGATTTGATAGACCACAAATCCTTGCAAAAGAACACCGATTCCTACCAAGGATGATTCGCGAGGCTATTGAAATTAAAAAACATCCTAATTTCAATAGGGAAGATGGTTGGGTATTACCACCGGCTTGGGATCCTATTATTAATAAAATTAAATCAAAAACCAAGCATACCACTGCAAGGCTTCAAGACACAGTAAGCTCTTTCTGCGTAGATCGGACTACAAATAATAATTAAAAGCTGAAGGTACTCCGGGTTAACTATGACATCGGGACAACTGTCACCTCAGTCCCCCCGTGACCATGGGTGCTGTAAAGCGTCCGAAACGTCGGGTAAAAATAGTTCAAAAATTAAACGCGATAAAATCCGTAAAAAAGTAGTTTTATTTAAATGAGAGCTACACACTTTTGTAGTAATCTATGGGGGAGGCCTATGTTCAGCAGTGGACTAGTGATAGGCTGAAATGATGACGATGATGATTTTGGATAAAATTTAACGTTTGAAATTAATGATTAAGTTTTAAAGCCATTACCCGATGCCTTTAGTAATCAGTTATGTCGTGGTATGGATATGTCTGAAATGAAGGCGTGCTGGGCAACTGCTGGCTGCTGTCGGCGCTGGCCGTGCTGGCGGAGCGCTCGGCGCTGGTGCGCGGCGTGCTGGTGCGCGGGGAGCCGGCGCGCGGCGCCTACCAGCTGCGCCTCTGCAAGGACGGCCGCTGGCTCACCGTCACCGTCGACGACCTGCTGCCCTGCAACAAGAAGGGACAGCTGGTCTACTCGCAGGTGAGCTCACCGGGCGACCGCTGGCTTCAATGATTGTTCAAGAAGTAGACATGTCAGCTTTTACCATCTGTCAAGTGTAATGTCCCTCTACAAGATGCAGGAGTATACAAGCTTTTTTGTATTTTTTTTTATTCTATAAAGTGACGAAACGAGCAAACGTTCACCTGATGGTAAGTGCATGATTTATATTAAACTAATTTTATGTTATGCTTTGTGTGCATACCACAAGTAAGACACAAGCAAGACTTCAAGACAGTTCTCTTTCTGCGTAAATAGGACCAAACAAAAAAGCTGAAGGTACTCCGGGTTTAATATGACATCAGGGCGTCTGTCACCTCTGTCTCCCGTGAACATGGGTGCTGTAAAGCGCACGAAACGCTGATCACCCTGCTGTGCAGTGATTACGCTAGCTCACAGTGCCCTTCAGACCGAAACACAGTAATGTTTGCACACTACTGCTTCACGGCAGAATAACTGGCCCTGCGGTGGTACCTACCGAGACGGATTCCTGCATAGGAATCCTACAACCAGTATGTTCTACACCGTTGCATGATCTACACCTAAAATTAACTTGTTTAATTTCTCAGGCGAAAAGGAAACAGCTTTGGGTACCGTTAATTGAAAAGGCCGTGGCGAAGCTGCATGGATGCTACGAAGCATTGGTTTCTGGAAGAGCTATTGAAGGTACAAAGAAATTAATTTTTGGATACATTTATAACATAGAAGTGCATAATATAACATCTTCTCTCTCTCTTTCTCATTATTTCTGATGGAACGACGACCTGCACGGTTTTGCGGGAAGTCTGAATCTCAACCTGAGCTTGTGCTTTTTAGTTAGTGTGCGGCATGTGATGTTTATGTGTGTAGAATTCATTCTCGATACATCACAAATCCTAGTTTAGGACATCGTTTCATAGTTTAACATACATACATACATAAGATCACGACTGTATCCCATAGGGGGTAGTCAGAGACTGGGCACTCACTGCGAAAACAGATGACTGCCCCAATCCACGTTTTACCAAAATAATATAAAGCACTTGGTGTGATAGGTGGTGAGCCCATCGCCACCATGCGTTGTTGGGTGCACAGTGCAGTTTAATTCCTTACTCGCCTTTTACGAGATCCATTGAATGAGATTAAGTGGTAGTATTCTTTTAACGAGCCGCCACCACACGGCTCATAGTTTAAAAACTAAAAAAAACACATTTGCACAGGAATGAAAGACATTAAAGACATTTATTCCGACACTTCCGTCTACACACATAATACATGGTACACATAACATAACGTATACATAATACAAAGAAAAAATTTAAAGAAAAATAACAATTTAACAATGAGCTGATGATCCTGGTGAGATCCATTGTATTATCAGGAAATTACATATATACATAAGATCACGACTGTATCCCATAAGGGGTAGTCAGAGACAGGGCACCCATTGCAAAAACAGATGACTGTCACAATCTACGTTTCACCAAAACAATATAATGCACTTGGTGTGATAGGTGGTGAGCCCATCGCCAGGAAATTATTGTATTGTAATTGGTCCGTAACAGGTGTTCAAAATTTCAAATTAATCCGACGTCTGGATGTGGGTGGGAAAATTTAATTAAAATTATTGAATAAAGTGATGAAACGAGCAAAACGTTCACCTGATGTTAAGGGCAACGTCACATAACAAATGCTGTGTCACCCAGAACAATTCTGTGTGGCATCACACGGAACCCGTCCCCCTGAGACGTTAGTCCTCGAGTCTCATATGCCTATTGAGATTACACTAGCTCCTCCTCCTCCAAGTGCCCTTCAGACCGAAACACGGTAACGTTGCACAGTGCTGTTTCACGGCAGAATAATTGGTCCTGGGGTGGTACCTACCCAGACGGATTTCTGCATAGGAATCCTACCATCAGTATACATACTGGTCAATCTATTAAAAACATGTTAAAGGGGCCTCTCACCGCAGTCCCTGGCTTGAGTAATTCGTCCTTTTGGCAAGACACAGCAGGGTATGAGCAGTAAGCACATTGAGCGGGCTATGTGCAGGTCTGTGCACACTGACGGGCGCGCCGTGCGAGTCGGTGTCGCTGCAGGCGGGCGGCGCGGGGGGCGCGGGGGGCGGCGCGCCGCTGGAGCAGCTGGACCGCGACCTGGTGTGGGCGCAGCTGCTGTCCTCGCGGCAGGCCTGCTTCCTCATGGGCGCCAGCTGTGGAGGGGGCAATATGAAGGTACGCCACGGCAGATTCTGCAAATCATGTTGAGGTCAGGTCTACGCACACAGGCGTGCGCGTCGTGCGATGCTGTTGCAGGCGGGCTGCGTATTAGGACAAGGGTGGTTCTGAACTATTCTACTGTTCTGGGAATGATATGTCTTCACGCATGGCGTGATCGCAGAACAAGGGGGTTGCACCTTTAAAAACTACTTTGCACCAATTCCGCTTCAAGCAAACGATGTATTCGTGGTATTTTCTTTAGTTTGGACTAACGCTGCCGTGATGTGTGGATTTCCTCACGGCGGCGGCGTTACACGGTGAACTCATAATTGCAGGTGGACGAGGAGGAGTACCAGCGCCTCGGTCTCCGGCCCCGGCACGCGTACTCCGTGCTGGACGTGGTGGAGCTGTGCAGCGGCGGCGAGCCGCTGCGCCTGCTGCGGCTGCGGAACCCCTGGGGGCACTACACGTGGCGCGGCGCCTGGGCGCACGCCTGCCCGCGCTGGAGCGACGCGCTGCGCCGCGCCGTGGCCCTGCGCGCGCCGCACGCCGCGCCCGACGACCGCGACCACGGCGTCTTCTGGATCGGCTTCGACGACGTGCTGAGGTGAGTGGCGCCCCCCGCCCGCACCGCGCCCCCCGGGGGCACTACACGTGGCGCGGCGCCTGGGCGCACGCCTGCCCGCGCTGGAGCGACGCGCTGCGCCGCGCCGTGGCCCTGCGCGCGCCGCACGCCGCGCCCGACGACCGCGACCACGGCGTCTTCTGGATCGGCTTCGACGACGTGCTGAGGTGAGTGGCGCCCCCCGCCCGCACCGCGCCCCCCGGGGGCACTACACGTGGCGCGGCGCCTGGGCGCACGCCTGCCCGCGCTGGAGCGACGCGCTGCGCCGCGCCGTGGCCCTGCGCGCGCCGCACGCCGCGCCCGACGACCGCGACCACGGCGTCTTCTGGATCGGCTTCGACGACGTGCTGAGGTGAGTGGCGCCCCCCGCCCGCACCGCGCCCCCCGGGGGCACTACACGTGGCGCGGCGCCTGGGCGCACGCCTGCCCGCGCTGGAGCGACGCGCTGCGCCGCGCCGTGGCCCTGCGCGCGCCGCACGCCGCGCCCGACGACCGCGACCACGGCGTCTTCTGGATCGGCTTCGACGACGTGCTGAGGTGAGTGGCGCCCCCCGCCCGCACCGCGCCCCCCGGGGGCACTACACGTGGCGCGGCGCCTGGGCGCACGCCTGCCCGCGCTGGAGCGACGCGCTGCGCCGCGCCGTGGCCCTGCGCGCGCCGCACGCCGCGCCCGACGACCGCGACCACGGCGTCTTCTGGATCGGCTTCGACGACGTGCTGAGGTGAGTGGCGCCCCCCGCCCGCACCGCGCCCCCCGGGGGAACAACACGTGGCGCGGCGCCTGGAAACTCCTAGCGCTGGCGCCTAGAAAAACAGTACTTACCCGAATGCCAAAACAAAAAAAGTTGGTGTTCGAGAAAGAAAGTATAATGTGTAAATGGTATAACATGAACAGTATTAATGTGTGCGTAACAGTTTTAATAAAGAGAAATGTTTTCCAGTAGCAAATAAACCATCGTACCATTGACACCTTTTGTCTGTTGCAAATTCCCGCTACTACCGTGAACCTTATTACCACAACAGTTGGATGTAAGAGAGTCCGAATGCACGCGTCGATACATTGCATTAGCCAGTTCCAAACGTGTGCAAACATTACTCTGTTTCGGTCTGAAGGGCACTGAGAGCTAGCGTAATCACTGGGCATATGAGATTTAAGCACTGATGTCTCGATGTGAAGGGCGCAATGTGGTGTTACTCAGAAATGTTCTGGGTGTCAAAACATTTGTTATGGGCAGACGTTGCACTTACAATCAGGTGAACGTTTCGCCGGTTTCGTTACTGTCTCCATAAAAAAAAATTGGTTCATTACAATTACTTTGCAGGTATTTCGACTGCATCGACATCTGCAAAGTCCGTGTTGGATGGCATGAAGTGCGCTTGGCGGGAATTCTGCCGCCGATGTCTTCCACTCGCCATCTCACGTGTTTGCTGCTCACCGCCACGCAACCGACCGAAGTCGACTTCACACTGTTCCAAGAGGGCCAGAGGTAACAAGTTTATTTATAAATGAGGCTAATCTTTTTTTTTTTTATTTAATAAAAGTGACGGAACGAGCAAAGCGTTCACCTGATGGTAAGTGCAACTTGTGCCCATAAAAATGCTGTGTCACCCAGAACAGTATGACACCACAATGCGCCCGTCACCCTGTGACATCAGTTCTTAAGTCTCATATGCCCAGCGATTGTGCCCTTCAAAGCGAAACACAGTAATGCTTGCACACTACTGCTTCACGGCAGAATAACTGGGCCCTAGGGTGGTGCCTACCTTGACGGATTCCTGCATAGGAATCCTACGAACAGTAACATGTAGTGTGATCGAAGCTTTACTTGCTAAGTTGTGACGAGTTCCAGGATCCTAGCCTTAACAAAGGCTGGGAACACACGGATGGTACCTAGAGGGGTCGGCGGAATACCGGCGTTGGCTGTCTTGCCAACATAATGCTGCGCTGAAACCGTATCGATTCAGCATCGCAATTTTTTTTTTCATAATTTTTTTTTTTATATTTTCTTCTGTTTTTAACGCTTTTCACTCAATGCTTATGATAGTATTTACGGCTTACAAATAAGATAAAACTATTTTAAAGTTTTAGTCTGTCTATCTGTCTGTGTGTTGCGGCTAATCTCCGAAACGGCTCGACCGTTTTTGACGAAATTCGGAACAGGGATATAATTTCGGTGATGTAATTGCTGTTAGCCTTTTTTGGCTTTTACAGCTTCATCGGATACTGTGCTCACGGGCCAGGGGGACGGAACAGGGATAGCTCGCATCCTGGAGACAGGCATACATATATAAAGTCACGCCGTTTCTCTATATAAGGGGTAGGCACAGGCCACACACGTAGCCCACTTTTCGCCCCCATGTACGCCCTACCACGGGTAGTAAAGTGACAGCATTGCATATTATGGTGTTATTCTGCTAGAATAAAGGCTGTCCGTACAATACCTAAGTCGCCTCTTACGTCACTCGGTAGGAAAAAAGGGTAAAGAGGGTAGGTGCTATTCTCCTTTGCCGGAAACCTTTCGGCTGATAGATATAGTATATTTTTTATTCCGCTATTTTTTTCTTCAAACGCTATTTGAATAAAAAAAAAACAACCTAAATCCACGCGGATAGTCGCGGGCTGGAGTTAGTAGAAATCAATTCATTTAAAAACAAAGAGTAACTTCTGATCTGTTCATCATCATCATCATTATCATCAATCATCCTCATTATCATCATCATTTCAGCCGAACACCCCCATAGATTGCCACAAAAATTTGTAGCTCTCAATTTGGGAGGATTTTGCCATATTTGCCACGCTTGGCAGGTGGGATGACAGCCGCACCTTATATAGTATGTTCTCAGATGATGCTGCTGTCCATTTTCTGATTTTAATTTTCCCTCCGTCGACTTTTACGACGCCCACGGGAGGAGATGGGGCGGTAGATTCTCTCAAGCCGCCGCCACCACACGGCGCTGAACTGTACCGCATTACGTTTCGCAGAAACTCAGCGAAGAGCCAAAGGTCGCAGCTGGACTTGTGCGTGGCCGTGTTCCGGACGAAGTCCGGGCCGAGCGCTCAAGTGGGCAAGTTGGTCGCCCACAGCAAGAGGCAGGTGAGTCCGTCGCTCGATCCTACGTTACGGCTCTGATTCCGAAGTAGTGAGAGAAATTATTTCTATCTACATTTTCTTCCTCTTTTTTCTTGTTGACTGTAAAAAGATTACTTTAGGTAATTTTTTAAAAAAAAGAAAATCATTTAGGACGATGGAATGCGATTGTTGGAATTTGCAATCTCCTTGCGATAAGCTTTTTGAGGTCTTCTGCAAACTTTGTAATCAATGACACAATCACTTTGTGTGTGCTATATGGTGCCGGAGCATGGGAATATATTACCCTATAAAATCGCCATGGTTAGTAGAGATCAAGATCGTGTAAATGCAACGTCTGCCCATAACAAATGTTGTGACACCCGGAACAATGCTGTGTGACGCCACACCGTGCCAGCCACACTGAGACATCAGTTCTTAAGCCTCATATTCCCAATGAGATCACGCTAGCTCTCAGTTCCCTTCAAACCGAATCAAAGTAATGCTTGCACACTACTGCTTCACGGCAGAATAACTGGCCTGGGTTGGTGCCTACCTAGACGGATTCCTGCATAGAAATCCTACCACCAGTAATTGTCCAGATCCGATGCCGGGAACATCTTCTAGATGCGATGCTAGAGCGACACACACCGGCACAATTAGCGAAACGTTAAAAAAATGGCAGAGTATAGAAACAATAAATAACGTCTATGTTAAAACAGACAATTATGAGTATCAGACGTGAAGTAACAAACTGATAAACATCTTTTAACATCGACTCTGAGAATTTTTTAATTATACTTTATTAAAAAATAATCAAAATAAAAATGAGTTAAACATTACTAAGATTTTAACATTAAATAAATGAAAGACTAATAAATTCCGCCTCGTGCTTTAACTTACGTTTCCATCCTTCGGGGCATGCTGCAAATTATGTTATATGTCGGGGAAAACGATATCGTTAAATAATAAGTTACTCATTTGATTATTGTAGTACTGAGGAAGTGGTAAAAATCGTGACGTCACTTGTCGACGTCTTGGATTGTGCAGGGGGCAGATGAATTCGAGACACCGACATTGTCACTCCTTCGAAAAGAAACTGTCGTCTACCCAGTTAATTGGTGGTTAAGCGTAGTAAGGTGAAATTATTACACAAGGTGCATTTGAAATTATTCTGCGCTATCTACACAAGGAACCCTGTACCGCCTAATGAAGAGGTACGCGGCGCTATCGCTCAGCCATCGCTGAATCCGACATATCTATTAAATCTTGGGACGAACTCTCTTCAGATCGAGCTCGGTACTACTAACAAATCAGTATTACCGAGAAACAGAAACAAATCGATGACAAAAATTACGGTCGCCTTGTTCCATTTTTAAATTAAAGTTCTAAATAAAAAGGTAACATAACTGGCCAGTCGTTCATGAAATATTATTGAAAATAATGTTTGAGAAAAAACCAGGAGACGGGCAACAGAATCATCGTGTTGCCATCGGTTGCCAACCCGCCTGCCAAGCAGGGCAACTATGGCAAAATCCCCTAAAATTAGAGCTATAAACTTGTTGCAATCTATGAGGGAGGCCTCTGTTCAGTAGTGGACTAGTGATAGGCTGAAATGATGATGATGGTGATGATTATAATGATGATGTTTTTTTTTGTGTTCCGCTAATGGTGCGGGTGTGTACTTCCAACTTCGGGGAGGCCAGTATCCTAATCAAACCTGCTGTGTGATGTGGCTTCGAGAATCTACTACCCCATCTCATCCCGTGGGTGTCGTAAAAATCGAGAGAGGGAAAATGAAATCCCGGAGACGGGCCGCAGAATCTTTCTACATTTGAATAAAAAAACTACGGTTGTCAATTCGCTGCCAATCGTGGCAACTTTGGCAAAATACACCAAAACGAGAGCTACAGTCTTTTGTGTCAATCTGTGGAGGAAGCCTATGTTCAGCAGTGGACTAGTGATAGGCTGAAATTATGATGATGATGTGTGTTTTTTTCTTATTTGATATAAGTGACGGAATGAGCAAAACGTTCACCTGATGGTAATTGCAACGTCTGCCTATAACAAATGCTGGGTCACCCAGAACATTTCTGTGTGACACCACATTGCGCCTTTCACCCTGAGACATCAGTTCTTAAGTCTCATATGCCCAGTGATTACGCTAGCTCACAGTGCCCTTCAAACCGAAACACAGTAACGTTTGCACACTACTGCTTCACAGCAGAACAACTGGCCCTGGGGTGGTGCCTACCTAGACGGATTCCTGCATAGGAATCCTACCACCAGTGACTGTGTCTCGATCCACTGATTCATTGAAGCTAGATAGAAGACCGCTAGTCCCAAAATGCATTGCACCATCGCAGGTGCGCGGCTTCGTGGGATGCCACAAGATGCTGGAGAAGGGCTTCTACCTGGTGGTGTGCCTGGCGTTCAACCACTGGCACACGGGGCTGGAGCTGGCGGGGCGCGGCGTCTGGCCGCGGCATGTGCTGGCCGCGCACTCCTCCAAGCCGCTGGCGGTGGAGCGGCCGGCGCTGCACCCGCACATCCTGGCCGACGCCATCATCGGCCTCACGCTGGCCAGGGGACAGCGCCACGAGGGCCGCCAGGGGATGACCGCCTACTACCTCACTAAGGTCAGCCGCTTCTCCCGCACATCCTGGCCGACGCCATCATCGGCCTCACGCTGGCCAGGGGACAGCGCCACGAGGGCCGCCAGGGGATGACCGCCTACTACCTCACTAAGGTCAGCCGCTTCTCCCGCACATCCTGGCCGACGCCATCATCGGCCTCACGCTGGCCAGGGGACAGCGCCACGAGGGCCGCCAGGGGATGACCGCCTACTACCTCACTAAGGTCAGCCGCTTCTCCCGCACATCCTGGCCGACGCCATCATCGGCCTCACGCTGGCCAGGGGACAGCGCCACGAGGGCCGCCAGGGGATGACCGCCTACTACCTCACTAAGGTCAGCCGCTTCTCCCGCACATCCTGGCCGACGCCATCATCGGCCTCACGCTGGCCAGGGGACAGCGCCACGAGGGCCGCCAGGGGATGACCGCCTACTACCTCACTAAGGTCAGCCGCTTCTCCCGCACATCCTGGCCGACGCCATCATCGGCCTCACGCTGGCCAGGGGACAGCGCCACGAGGGCCGCCAGGGGATGACCGCCTACTACCTCACTAAGGTCAGCCGCTTCTCCCGCACATCCTGGCCGACGCCATCATCGGCCTCACGCTGGCCAGGGGACAGCGCCACGAGGGCCGCCAGGGGATGACCGCCTACTACCTCACTAAGGTCAGCCGCTTCTCCCGCACATCCTGGCCGACGCCATCATCGGCCTCACGCTGGCCAGGGGACAGCGCCACGAGGGCCGCCAGGGGATGACCGCCTACTACCTCACTAAGGTCAGCCGCTTCTCCCGCACATCCTGGCCGACGCCATCATCGGCCTCACGCTGGCCAGGGGACAGCGCCACGAGGGCCGCCAGGGGATGACCGCCTACTACCTCACTAAGGTCAGCCGCTTCTCCCGCACATCCTGGCCGACGCCATCATCGGCCTCACGCTGGCCAGGGGACAGCGCCACGAGGGCCGCCAGGGGATGACCGCCTACTACCTCACTAAGGTCAGCCGCTTCTCCCGCACATCCTGGCCGACGCCATCATCGGCCTCACGCTGGCCAGGGGACAGCGCCACGAGGGCCGCCAGGGGATGACCGCCTACTACCTCACTAAGGTCAGCCGCTTCTCCCGCACATCCTGGCCGACGCCATCATCGGCCTCACGCTGGCCAGGGGACAGCGCCACGAGGGCCGCCAGGGGATGACCGCCTACTACCTCACTAAGGTCAGCCGCTTCTCCCGCACATCCTGGCCGACGCCATCATCGGCCTCACGCTGGCCAGGGGACAGCGCCACGAGGGCCGCCAGGGGATGACCGCCTACTACCTCACTAAGGTCGGCCGCTTCTCCCGCACATCCTGGCCGACGCCATCATCGGCCTCACGCTGGCCAGGGGACAGCGCCACGAGGGCCGCCAGGGGATGACCGCCTACTACCTCACTAAGGTCAGCCGCTTCTCCCGCACATCCTGGCCGACGCCATCATCGGCCTCACGCTGGCCAGGGGACAGCGCCACGAGGGCCGCCAGGGGATGACCGCCTACTACCTCACTAAGGTCAGCCGCTTCTCCCGCACATCCTGGCCGACGCCATCATCGGCCTCACGCTGGCCAGGGGACAGCGCCACGAGGGCCGCCAGGGGATGACCGCCTACTACCTCACTAAGGTCAGCCGCTTCTCCCGCACATCCTGGCCGACGCCATCATCGGCCTCACGCTGGCCAGGGGACAGCGCCACGAGGGCCGCCAGGGGATGACCGCCTACTACCTCACTAAGGTCAGCCGCTTCTCCCGCACATCCTGGCCGACGCCATCATCGGCCTCACGCTGGCCAGGGGACAGCGCCACGAGGGCCGCCAGGGGATGACCGCCTACTACCTCACTAAGGTCAGCCGCTTCTCCCGCACATCCTGGCCGACGCCATCATCGGCCTCACGCTGGCCAGGGGACAGCGCCACGAGGGCCGCCAGGGGATGACCGCCTACTACCTCACTAAGGTCAGCCGCTTCTCCCGCACATCCTGGCCGACGCCATCATCGGCCTCACGCTGGCCAGGGGACAGCGCCACGAGGGCCGCCAGGGGATGACCGCCTACTACCTCACTAAGGTCAGCTGGTTTTCCCGTCCAACTGCAAAACATCAATTCACTCATTAGTTACACACACCCGAGCAGACAAGCATTCGCCGCGCCGTCGATATGTCGGGGGCTGTGGGTTCGATGCGCGGGCGGTCGCATTAACCATTCACAATAACTAGTGACTGGACGCTGTTAAGCAATAATGCGTCAACCCACAGAAATGCCAAAAATGAGGTTTTGATGCCAAAAGCTCGTTTAGAAGGCTGACTACGTTTTTGTAAGCGTTACATCTGATTTAAAACATTATACTATCAAAAATATCGAAAAAACTCTTCAACACAAATCTATAAACTACTACAAAAAATTGAACTTAGAACACGTCGTCGTCGTTTCAGCCTATCAATAGTCCACTGCTGAACATAGGCCTCCCTCATAGATTGCCACAAAAGTTTGTAGCTCTCGTTTTGGGGGGATTTTGCCATAGTTGCCACGCTTGGCAGACGGGTTGGCAAGCGCAGTTTATTTATTCAGATGTTCCAGCAAGATGCTGCTGCCCATCTCCTGGTTTTCATTTTCCCTCTGTCGACTTTTACGACACCCACGGGATGAGATGGGGTGGTAGATTCTCTTAGGCCGCTACCACACTAATACTTACTAATAATAGTTGGACACTGTCGCTTTGAGGCTCTATGAGGGAGGCCTCTGTTCAGTAGTGGACTAGTGATAGGCTGAAATGATGATGATGGTGATGATTATAATGATGATGTTTTTTTTGTGTTCCGCTAATGGTGCCGATGTGTACTTCCAACTTCGGGGAGGCTAGTATCCTAATCAAACATGCTGTGTGATGTGGCTTAGAGAATCTACCACCCCATCTCATCCCGTGGGTGTCGTAAAAGTCGACAGAGGGAAAATGAAAACCAGGAGATGGGCGGCAGCATCTTGCTCGAACATCTAAATAAATAAACTGCGGTTGCCAACCCGTCTGCCAAGCGTGGCAACTATGGCAGAATCCCCCCAAAAACGAGAGCTACAAACTTTTGTGACAATCTATGGGGGAGGACTTATGTTCAGCAGTGGACTATCGATAGGCTGAAACGACGAGTTACTATTATTATAATATTAAAGTCGTAACGAGCCCATTTGTGGGCTTCTGCTGAACAGATGTTTCTCTCAAGACAGAATGACGTGGCGTATCACCTCGTTTGGCAGGCGGAGTTGGCTCGAGTGGCTCACAGCTTAGACGCCGTTGCCAGTCGCCGGTCAGGAATTTTCTGAACACTTTATTCGGACACCCATAGTTAATCTTGACACTTAAAATAATGGCGGCGGGTGGTTCCCCACCGGATACGGATGCGGTATCTGCCTACCCCAATGGGGCTGTATGTATGATCTTCTTAGTCGACTCCTACGGTTGAGACAACGTGGCAGATGGCCACGCCGTCGCCACGCGGCCAAGTGAAAAGTGCTCCTATAAAATGCCAATTTAAAATTTTTAGCAATATTATTTTTATTCCAGGGCTGGGCAGGTTTGGTGGTGATGGTGGAGAACCGTCACACGGACAAGTGGATACACGTGAAATGCGACTGCCAGGAAAGTTACAACGTCGTTTCAACCAGGGGAGAACTGAAGACTATCGACTCTGTTCCTCCCCTGCACAGGTGAGGGACGCTTCTACAGTCTGATTGTTACTAATTTATACATCTATACAAATGAATCAAAACGAAGTGTCCGTTTGTAATAACAAAATAACGGCTTTTTACTCAATGCTTATGAAAGTTATACGAAAAAACAACGGCTAGACCGATTTTGACAGGATTTTCACTGACAGATATCTGATGTTATAGCGGGTAACTTTGATTTGGCTGATTTTATTTTAAAAATAATTAGGGTACCGCGCAAAAAGTTTCAAACCCCAAATAGTAGTTTAAAGTGATGAAACGAATAAAACCTTTACCTGATGGTAAGTGCAACGTCTGACGGTAACAAATGCTGTGTCACCCAGAACATTTCTGTATGACCCCTACACTGCGCCCGTCACCCTGAGACATCAGTTCTTAAGTCTCATATGCCCAGTGATTACGCTAGCTCTCAGTGCCCTTCAAACCGAAACGCAGTAATGTTTGCACGGCCCTGCTGAAGAGTAACTGGTCCTGGGGTGATACCTATCTAGGCGGATTCCTGCATAAGAATTCTACAACCAGTAATTGTCCGAGGCTAAGACCAGTGAACGCCATCGCGACACCGCAAAAAGGGATGGAGATGCTTTGTTTGCAGTCTTTTATTGTTACACCTACATCAAAATCTCACCACTGCATGGGTTGACTGGAAGAAAATGCCCACCAAAATCATTAAGTCCACCCTTTGTATTCTTTCTTTTTTGAGGGAAACAATAAAGATTTATAAATAAATAAATAAACTTCAAGCCGTTCAATATTTTCACAGGCAAGTGATAATAGTCCTTACGCAACTGGAAGGTAGCGGCGGATTTTCCATAGCGCACCGCCTCACACACCGACTGGCCGCCGGGGCGAGGCTGCAGGACTGGGCCCCTCACGCCGACGACGAGCCGAGGCATCGGCCGCCGCTAGCGAGGCGCCTCTACGGACTGCACGCGCCGAGACTTATCACCTAGGTGATAAGGTTGGTTGTCGCGCCGCAACATCTAACCAACGCCATGAGGATAAAGATGACGTAACACGCCGTCCACCTATCCCCAGTTTGTATGCTAAATGGAAGCTTATCACTTAGATAATAAGTTACTATTTATAACTACCGATCGTCGATGACGATCAAGTTCTCCATTGGCGAAGTTAATTTATGGATACTTATTTCGAGGTACTAGAGTCCAGAAATGCACAACGTTTACGTTATTTATATAGGTTACACTTTCACTTCTTCGCTAACCCGCTATGCGCATATTCAATACCAAAATATAAATACCACCACCATCATCATCATTTCAGCCTACCACTAGTCCATTGCTGAACATAGGCCTCCCCCATAGATTGCGACAAAAGTTTGCAGCTCTCTAGGGGGATTTTGCCATATTTGCCGCGCTTGGCAGGCGGGTTCAGAGAAAGAGAGAGGAAGAGAAAGAGAGAGGGAAAGAGAAAGAGAGAGGGAGAGAAAGAGAGAGGGAAAGAGAAAGAGAGAGGGAGAGATAAAGAGAGGTATCTAAAGAGATGACCGAAAGGGATAAAAATATGAGAGTAAGGGAGACCGGCCATTTTCACTTAAATGTATTTCATTAAAACAATACATCTGCGATAATCCGTAGCCATAATGGAATAGTCTGTTCGTAAAAATTGACCTGAATGTATTTCACAAACTAAGCAACAGCATTTAATTGTCCCACTGCTGGACAGCTCACACACAATCACTTGTACATTTGCTTGAAATTCTGATACGAGGGGTGATCCAAAAGTAATGATAATCAGTTATTTCTAGTGCACACAAAAATACAAAAAAATTTCAGTCACTTACTCAGTTAACCACTAGTTCAGGGAAAAAAAATCATATAAATAGGCCACGATTCCCGGGAGCTACATTCATTTGAATACGGACTGTCAAGGAGTGAACATCAAAATGGAAAAACACGAAATCAGAGCTGTCATTAAATACCTCTGCTTGAAAAAAATGTCTACCAAAGACATACACAGCGACTTGGTGGAAACATTAGGGGACTCTTCTCCTCCATATTCCACAGTTGCACGCTGGGCTAAGGAGTTTAAGTTGGGAAGAACATCGACGGAAGACGAACACCGCGAAGGACGCCCATCGACGTCCCTCACTGAAGAAAATGTGAAAAAAGTTGAAGAAGTTGTATTGGAAGATCGAAGAGTGACTATCAGGCATGTAGCTGAGGTCACAGGGATCTCATATGGCAGCATTCAAAGAATCCTTGCGAACGAATTGCATATGAGAAAGGTCTCCGCGCGTTGGGTACCGAAAATGTTAAACGACGAGCAAAAGAAGAAACGAGTCGACATGTCAAGAGCAAATCTCGAAAAGTTCCAGGCAGACAAGGATAATTTTTTGTCACGTTTTGTGACCATGGACGAGACCTGGATCCACCATTTTGATCCTGAAACAAAACAACAATCGATGACATGGAAACGATCCGATGAACCGACGCCGAAGAAATTCAAAGTGTCAAGCTCAGCAGGGAAGGTTATGGCGTCTGTTTTTTGGGACGCTGAAGGAATAATCATGGTGGACTACTTGGAAAAGGGGGCCACTATTACAGGCTCCTACTATGCAGAACAAATAAGAAGATTGCGGGAGGCTATTAAGGAGAAAAGGCGAGGCAAACTGCGGGCTGGAGTGCTGTTCCATCAAGACAACGCACCGGTTCACAAAGCTGCAATTGCCATGGCTGCCATTCAGGAAGCGGGCTTTGAGCTGGTGGAACACCCCCCCTATTCACCAGATCTAGCCCCCAGCGACTTCTATCTCTTTCCACGACTCAAGGAACACCTCCGAGGCAAGAAATTTGACGATGATAGCGACGTGATGGCCGCGGTTGAGGACTTTTTTGAGAGTCAAGATAAAGATTTTTTTTCTAAGGGAATTTTAGGATTAGAAAAGAGATGGACTAAATGTATAGACTTGCTAGGAGACTATGTTGAGAAATAAATTTATTTATTTATTTTATTCATTGTGTTTATTATTGATTATCATTACTTTTGGATCACCCCTCGTATCAATCTTCTAACGATGAGAGGAAAGTAGGAAAGAAACAATATCAGCACTATTAAAGTACGTATTTATTTAAACACGCTGTATATGGGAATATTGTTTCGATTTTAGGTTTTGTTCTGAAAAGTATCTTCATAAGGCCCAATTAACATTAAAATTATAAGATCAAAGCTCTTAGAGGCAGATGTATCAAAGGTCTCAAATATTGACTACAGTCGAGGCTTCCAAATAGTATAATTTTTGTTACTTTCAATAATATGTGTTTACGTGAATTATTCCCATAACGAAAAGGTATATATTTATATGCCATCAACACAGCAGGTCCAGTTATTCTGCCGTGAAGCAGTAGTGTGCAAACATTACTGTGTTTCGGTTTGAAGGGCACTGAGAGCTAGCGTATTCACTGGGCATATGAGACTTAAAGACCGATGTTTCTGGGTGATGGTTACATTGTGGTGCCATTCAGGAATTGCTGCCGGCTGACGCAGCATTTGTGGCAGACGTTGCACTTACCACGAGGTGAAAGTTTTGCTCACTATCCCATAATAAGAAAAATAACTTAAATTTTGTGATGGAATGTGACACATCTGAGATAATTCGTAGAACTACGACGGACAGTCTGAAAGAGACTTCACGTACGAGTTCTTAATATTGTGGGAGTAATTAAACTAGTACGTTCCGCTTCCACTCTTGGCGGTTGTGTAATAAATGTGTTTTTATCTGAGTTGTTTTTGGAATTACGTCATTCAACAACAGTCGTATGTCTGTATCTATTGATAGAGGTGACAAAACGAGCAAAACGTTCATCTAATTCTAAGTGCACGTCTGCCCATAACAAATGCTGTGCCACCCATAAAATTTCTATGTGACATCAAAATGCGCCCGTCTCCCTGAGTACATCAGTTCTAAGTCTCATATGCCCAGTGATTATGCTAGCTCTCAGTGCCCTTCAAACCGAAACACAGTAATGTTTGCACACTACTGCTTCACGGCAGAATAACTGGCCTTGGGGTAATACCTAACTAGATGAATTCCTGCATAGGAATTCCACCACCAGAAATTGTATAACAATGTGTTTTGTCAACATAATCTGCGACACTGAATGCTGATCCAATCTAAACTACTGTTCAATATTATGCCTTTAGTACAGTTATGGTAAAGTTCAAAGTTGTTAAGACAGCAGTATTTCTCACCGCAAAATTATCACTGGTGGTTATAAAAATTGGCATAGCTATGTCCATATCCATGTGTCTTAAAAACAATAGCAAATAAATATAGACCTTATTGTTACGGGAATAAGCGTTAACGTAAATACATATTCGTGAAAGTAACAACAATTGTATATAGGTTTTATAAAGTCGTTTGAAATTAGTAATATGTTATTTTTATGGTTGTGAAGTTTTCATCATTGTTTGATATGGAATAAAGACTTTCAGTCTTAGTACTTTGACATAAAGATGAAATTGCTGCACACAGTATCTTTTGTAGCGTGAAATAATTGGATAATAAGTGAAAGTGCTTTTAAAGTAAATGTAATTTTGCGACACTTCAACGCGACGCTTGGCAGGCGGGTTGGCAACTGTCATTTATTTGTTTGTTTGGTCCAGGAAGACGCTGCTGGTGGTAGGATTCCTATGCAGGAATCCGTCTAGGTAGGTACCACCCCAGGGCCAGTTATTCTGCCGTGAAGCAGTAGTGTGCAAACATTTACTGTGTTTCTGTTTGAAGGGCACTGAAAGATAGCGTAATCACGGGCATATGAGACTTTAGAAATGATGTCTCAGTGTGATGGGCACAGTGAGGTGTCACACAGAAAATTCCACAGAAATGTTACGGGTGATACAGCATTTGTTATGGACAGACGTTGCACTTACCATCAGGTGAACGTTTTGTTCGTTTCATCAATTTATACAATAAAAAAAATGCAGTTTAAACTAGTGCAATAGTATTAGCTAACATGTGAAGTAGAAGACGATCTACCTCAAACATTCTCATCATCATCATCATCATTTCAGCCTATCTTAGTCCACTATTGAACATAGACCTCCCCCATAGATTGTCACAAAAGTTTTCAGCTCTCATTTTAGGGAGATTTTGCCGTAGTTGCCCCGCGTGGGGGAAGCTGCTGCCCATCTTCTGGTTTTTAATTTTCCCTTCGTCGATTTGTACGCCCACGAGAAATGGGGTGGTAGTTTCTCTTAAACCGCCACCCCACGGCTTACCCTACTACCAAATTATTGCGGATGCAACTTCTGCGGACCTTCTTGGATGTCTAGTGAAGGGTGATATCGTGGTAGGATAGGTGAGATCCGTCTGCATATATATATATATATAGTCTACGTATTTCGATTTTCGTAGACCAGCAGATATCGTGCTGTCGAATGATTCTTTTTTATAGAAGATGGGGCAAACGAGCAAGTGGCTTACCTGATGGTAAGTTATCACCGCCTCCCATGAACATCCGCAATGTCAGAGGAATTGCGGGTGCGTCGTCAGTCTTTAAGAATGGAGAATGCTCTTTTCTTGTAGGTTCCTAAGTTGTATCAGTCCGGAAAAACCGCTAGCACAAGGTCGGTGAAACTTAGCGGCTGGGAAAATTCCGAACAATTTTTTTTTTTTATTGTACAAAGTAACGAGACGAGCAAAACGTTCACCCGATGGTAAGTGCAACGTCCGCCCACAACAAATGCTGTGTCACCCAGAACATTTCTGTGTGACACCACACTGCGCCCGTCACCCTGAGACATCAGTTCTTAAGTCTCAAATGCCCAGTGATTACGCTAGCTCACAGTGCCCTTCAAACCGAAACACAGTAATGCTTGCATACTACTGCTTCACGGCAGAACAACTGGCCCTGGGGTGGTACTTACCTAGACTGATTCCTGAATAGGAATCCACCCACCAGTACAATTGCCACGAACACTAGAATCCAAAGAGATGAAACGTCTATTGGCTTGGCCTTGGCCAGTGGTGGTATAGATAGAATTCTGTATTATGCCGCAATGGACGCTTTTGCTTCATATTGCCAACACTAGCTCCAATCAAATGAATTGCAAAATATAATTGACATAAAGAACATTCCTTCTTTACCCATTGCTCGGTTGGCGCAGCGGCTAAGCCCTTGGCTTCTGCGCCGCGGGTCGCGGGTTCGATTCCCGCACGGGACAAACATTTGTATGACCTACAGATAGGTTGTTCCGGGTCTGGTTGGTTTGTGCATGTGGAATTTATGTCTGTAGAACGTACCCACGGCACAGGACAAATCCTACTGTGGGGCATCGTTTTTTTTTTAAAAGCATAAAAAAAAAGCACTTACGACAAGTTGCTGCGTTGATACCCTGTTATCAAATGTATACTAATATTATAAAGCTGAAGAGTTTGTTTGGTTGAACGCGCGAATCTCATGAACTACAGGTTCGAATTCGTCGTCGTCGTTTCAGCCTATCACAAGTCCACTGCTGAACATAGGCCTCCCACATAGATAGCCACAAAAGTTTGTAGCTCTCTTATTGGAGGGATTTTGCCATAGTTGCCACGCTTGGCAGGCGGGTTGGCAACCGCAGTTTATTTATTCAGATGTTCTAGGTAGATGCTGCTGCCCATCTACTGGTTTTAATTTCCCTCTGTCGACTTTTACGACACCCACGGGATGTGATGGGGTGGTAGATTCTCTTAGGCCGCTACCACACGGCAAAAACACGGCAGGTTCGAATTAAAAATCATATATCGATAGCTCATATATCGATGAAGGCTATAGACTATACAACATCACGCTACGGCCCTTTTCATTTGAAAATAGTTGAAACTAGATGACGGTTTCTCCATTCGCTTAATAAAGATGACCGCATTGAAGAAAAGTATTTATGATGATTTAAATAAAACTATTTTTTTACGGATTTTATCGCGTTTCATTTAGAACTATTTTAACCCGACGTTTCGGGCGCTTTACAGCACCCATGGTCACGGGGGGACTGAGGTGACAGTTGTCCCGATGTCATAGTCAACCCGGAGTACCTTCAGCTTTTAATTATTATTTTTAGTCCGATCTACGCAGAAAGAGCTCACTGTGTCTTGAAGCCTTGCAGTGGTATGCTTGGTTTTTGATTTAATTTTATTAATAATAGGATCCCAAGCCGGTGGTAATACAATAAATTAAACGCGATAAAATCCGTAAAAAATAGTTTTATTTAAATGTGTAATATTCGCGTAAATAAAAGAAAACATTATTTATGATGATTACATAATTTATATTATTTAGCTTAATAGAAGGAACGTAGACTTGTCGCTTTCTGTGTGCGGTCATCTTTATAGTTGGAACGAGATGTGTTCAGTTCGTTCGTGCGCTAGGAGCGTGCCCGTATATTTTTATCAATGATGTTCTCCTAGCCGATTTCGACCACGGCGACAACTGACTACTGTCGAGAGACATCAAACTGCGCAGGTGATATTATAGTGCCGCAAGTGTACGCGCAAACACAGAGGCACTCGCTCGTCCCAACCTACCCGCGCCCGATGTAACGCCGATGCGATAAGATCGGAGGCAGGCCAGGATGCAGTCAGAAACACGGGGACAGACAACACAACCAGACCCGAAAAACCAACAATTTATGTTTTAAGCACAAATGTTGGCTCCGGCTGGTATTCGAACCCGGGACCCGCGGCTTAGGAGTCGGGTACTCAGACCACTAGGCCACGCGGTCGTCGTTTTTTATCAATATCCGCAAAGCAACAAGGCACGTGCGCTATTTTGGATAACTAGATGTAAGATCACTATTGATATTTCGATACAGTATATGCGTAGTTAGACATTACTGTCATTGGGACGTGTCTGGGCGAACACAATTATTTTGTGCTAAGTTACACACTCAGGATAAAGAAGTTAGTCTAAGCGACTCAGTACGGCTCTCGTCAACCAAAACGTTGTTAATAGAATCAGGCGTTACTTTGCGGAGATCCATTATAATGAAGGAAGGTAAGTTACTTTGCTAAGATCCGCATGCAAAATATAAAAATGGTGTATATTACCTAGTTTTTTGAAGAGCACCGCTCGCCCTCCCTCAGTAGCTTGCACAAGCAAACTAACACCGCCACCAGGTACCCTCCACCAACCACTACAATACCACCACTAGATAATATACACAACTGAAGTCGAGAACACGACACGTGTTTCGCCCCAAAACGAGGCATTATCAAGCGTCATAGACTCTTCGACAGACGGCCGCCGAGTGCGCACTCTGTACCTGGTGGCGGTGTTAGTTTGCTTGTGCACGCTACTGTGGGAGGGCGGGCGGTGCTCTTCAAAAAACTAGGTAATATACACCATTTTTATATTTTGCATGCGGATCTTAGCAAAGTAACTTACCTTCCTTCAACCAAAACGTTCTTGCTGACTAAATAACCATATCTGTTTATGTTCTTCTTTTTTGATCCTGGCAATTTGCTACCAAATCGAGCCATTTACACCAAATGTCGGGTAATAAAATAAATAATTAATTATCACAAGGACTTCGTTACGATCGACGGTAAAATGACGGTAGACTTTTACTGAAGATTCGATGAACAGATGAATGATGATGGAGATGACGATTTGTTGGTCGTGACGGAGACAACACGAAAAGTACAATTTTGGTCTCGAATTTTCCAATCACTGTACACTTTCACGTGCACTTGCTGCATAATGAACTATCAATATCAAACATCAAAACTCAAAATATACACATAAATTATAAAATTATAAAAAAAAACACTACAGCTAGTCTTCGCGTTGGCGCCAAAAGTCCTTTATGTTTATGTCAGAAAGTTGACAGTTTTTTTTTTAACTACGATGATCAGATCTAAAATTGATAAAAAAAATCACATAAATAATTTTATTGTTATTATGATCTCCCATAGATTAATTATTTAAATTTTTCAGTAACAAATAACAAAATAATGTTTCTCACGTTGCCGGTTGTAATTGATTACGATAGCTAGTAGTAATTATACATACATACATACATACAGTCACGCCTCTTTCCCATAGGGGTAGGCAGAGACCACATCTTTCCACTTGCTACGATCCTGACACACATCTTTAGCTTCTTCTACTTTCATTAGCGTTTTCACGCACGCTCGTCGGTTAGTAGCAATTATACGCATCAGTATGGCGAAACACTCGGTAAGTTTCTAGACGTCACAGACGAATACTTACTTAGATATTCTTTCTAAATCAGAATTTTGTTTGCCCAGACAGGCCCATTATTGTATAGAATCACAGTTTTCTAACGCAGTTTTAGATCATACGTTATCAATCGGTTGAAGGTAGTAAGTTTTACGTAGCTGAAAAATTCAAAACCAGTCATACACTTGCAGTGCGTCTTTCTGTTGTTAGAGCAGGCGTCGAAGTTGCATATTCTCGGTTAGGAACGTTACGGGTAGGAACATTTTTGTTCGATAATAAAGCTTACGGCTTTAATGTTTCGATCGTAAATCCGACAGCAAACTCAAAAGATAATGTCACTTTGACAGCCCGTGAAGAGAATTCTGGAGGTTGAGATTTTGATCGAAGTATTTCATATCTTATGAGTTCCTCTGTGCATTCTATGGTATTAATCATCACACGTATTTTAGTGACAGTTTTGGTATATTAATATTAGCATTTTTGTATGAATTGGTCGATGAAGTAGGATCGCATTTAGGAATTGTAAATAAGTGATTTAATATTTTAGCCGTAGACGCGTGGTTCTCTATATTTGGTACTACTAAACTGTTAATTAGACACTTATGTGTGCGTGATTTTATGTGCAATGACGTGTATAAAAAGACATATTTTTGAATGACACATTTAGACTTTCGTTAAACTTAATACTCATTTTATGTGATCTTTATTAGTATCGTAATGACATCTTGCCCATTAAATTATTGTTTACTATACAATTTGTTTTGATGATGTAGAAAATCAAATATTTTTGTGGCCTATTGTGAATGTGCAATATTTTATGTAGACTCATTTTTCTAAGAGACTAATTTGTTAGTGTCTTTTGAACAGGCACAAAATGGCACATGATACGTTATTATCTAAGTATACATTTAAATGTAATCATTGTAGTATTGTCTATACATACTCGAGTATTGGGAACTCGGATGGTACGAAATAAGTTTTATATCAAATTGTAAAGGCCTCGCCTCACATCTATACCTTTTGTGTCGCTCTTTTTTACTGTGATATCGTACTAAATTTTCATCACAGCACTACATCACAGAGCCGTGGTAGCTCAGGGGCTAGGCGCTCGCTTTTAATTTCATAGTACACGAGTGACCTGGGTTCGATTCCCGGTGCCGGCACCACTAAAATTGTTAATTGCAATTTTAAGTGCTGACTTACCACGTGCTCGGCGGTGAAGGAAAACATCGTGAGGAAACCTGCGTGTCTGACGTTTTATTTCCTAATCTAATCCTTTTGCTTTGTTTATATCTGTAAAGTGCCATATTAATGAGCGCTATGTTATTTACGTTTGCATTTATTACCTGTTGCATCGCACAGTCAACTGAACAGATGGAGTGCGTGAAATTGAGAAGAAATCGCACGTGTCTTAGAAAATAGCTTGTATTTTATATGTGATGTACTCGTACAGTTGGCTGGATGGGTATGTATTATTTGGGCTAAAAGGCTTTAAAGCAACTGTGTTGATCACAATGAGATGCACATTCATAATTATTATAAAAAAATTAAGTATTGGCAAGGTGCAAAGAAGCATTTTTCTAATATACGAAATTTTGATATAACACTGGTTCATCGTGTCCTTATTGTGTCGACGTTAATTTTTTTGTAGCAAAGACGCTTATTTTCGTGTTAGTCAATATGAGGATGCATGTTATATTAAATAAGGATTAAAATTATTTAAATTGAAAGTTATTTTATTTGTAAATGACCTTGGAAGCAATGGTAATGGTAATTGGCCAGGGGGGCCAATTTTTACCCCGGGCAGGGTGAAAATGGCCCCCCCTGGCCAATTCTCCCTGCTCCCCCTTGGCGACGCCCTTGCTTGGAAACCCTTGTGGCTGGATTCGTATTCCATATCCAGGATTACTTTTTATTGTTGTTGGGTATCGATATATTCTAGGTGATTAAGATTGATTGAAAGCAAATATGTAATGTCAAACAAACAAAAACTGTCTCTGCTTGCGGCAAAGTCGTGTGGCGAGTCGTCAAATTCCCTTTAATATGGTTGAGAATGGCGGAGGCTGCCACATGCGTCATACTCGTGGAAAGGTGCTGCTTGTGGCGGCTGCTCTGGTGGAGTTTGCAATTCACTTCTATATGTAATATTGTCTTGTCAAACATTTTGTAACAGAGCGTGCTTTGGTTGCTTTTTTCCATTTAATAATAAAGTCTTTCGGCTTATATAGGCGTGTTGTGGCGGCTTAAGAGAATCTACCGCCTCTTCTCATACCGTGGATGTCGTTAAAGTCGACAGAGGGAAAATAAAAACCAGGAAATGGGCAGCAGCATCCTGGAACATCTGAATAAACTGCCGTTGGAAACCCGTACCTCAAGTGTGGCAAAATCCCCCAATATTAGAGCTACCTACTAACTACTTTTGTGGTAATCTATAGGAGAGGCCTCGTGTTCAGCAGTGGACAAGTAATAGGCTGAAATTGTGATGAAAATAAAATCAAAAAAGATGACAAATGTGGAGTATCTTTTGCCTGTTTTGTAGATTGTAAAAAATTACGTTTGATCAGCGATACATTTCGCGGATCAAAACGTCATATTTTTTACGTTGAAAATAAATATTTTTCATTTAATTTCAAGGAATAAATGCTAAATCACTATTATTTCAGTAAAATACAAAACAGTGTACCTGGTACACCCATCTCTTTTCGTATTTCGTTTTAAAGTATATGAAACGGTATTGTAGGTATATACATCTTGATCAACGTTTATAAAAATAATTGAAATAATAGCATAGCCCAAAGTGGGAACCTTGTGGAACACCAGCCTAGTTTGGACCACTAAATTATAATTGCAGAGCTTGCTCGCAACATAAATGGTCTTTGGTTAAATAAGATCTACTACGAGAAAGCACGGCACTATTTATGCTACATTTGACAGTTTTTCGAGAAATAAACTGTCGCTACTCTATAAAAAGCTTTTCTGAAATACTTAAATATAGACTTGTTTTTGAGATATCATTAAAAACAGAACTTAAATTAGACAGAAGCTACATTCATACGCCTTGATCCACAAAATTCCCCGTCTGCATAGTTTTAAAGTTTCTTTGAAGTGAAATGTGACTAACATTGTAAAGTCTATAATTATTCAAAAAGTTACGGAAGGAAACGAAAGAGAATTGTTTCTAGAAATAAAGAGAATTCTGTCTATTCTTAAAAAAAAAAACGGTTTTTTCTAATCAATTTTTTTTTCCATGTTGTGGGTACCTCTAAGCCTCTAACAGGAGAAGAACTAGGTACGAGTATAAGGAACTCTGCTGGTTTCTTATATACATATGTATTATTATCTTTTAAAATATAACGATATAAAATGTTGAAATAAGGCAATTGGTAACACTGTTTTATGTGTTGGCATTACGAGTTAATTTTTGCTTCTTGTTCTAAAATTACATTGAAAATTAAATAAAGCCGATAGATGTGCGGCATTGTAGAATAGTACCTACTTCTTTCCTAACGAGTTGTCGTAAGAGGCGACAATAATACATAAATATGCAACGCTGTCACTACACTGCTCGGGGGAACGCAAGGGTAAGTAATTTTTTTGACTTGTCCCAATGGCGTTCGCCACCCGTCACATCTAGCTACCCGCGAGGACTAAAAGGTGAGATATGTGGTCTCTGCCTACCCCTTATATTGGAATGAGGCGTGAATGTATGTATGTAAAACATGTAAAGAAGTACTCATAGGAGCTCAAAGACAAATAAAGTATGCTCTGCTATAAAAATTCACATTAAAATGAAACTCACCGAGACAAGTATATTTATTACTGGTGGTAGGATATCATGCAGAAATCCGTCTAGGAAGGTCACCCCAGGGCCAGTTATTCTGCTGTGATACAGTACTGTGCAAACATTACTGTGTTTCGGTTTGAAGGGCACTGTGAGCTAGCGTAATCACTGGGCATATGAGACTAGGACTTATGTCTCAGGGTGTCATGGTTTTACTGGTGGTAGGATTCCTATGCAGGAATCCGTCTAGGTAGGTACCATCCCTGTGCCAGTTATTCTGCCGTGAAACAGTAGTGTGAAAGCATTACTGTGTTTCGGTTTGAAGGGCATTGTGAGCTAGCGTAATCACTGGGCATTTGAGATTTAAGAACTGATGTCTCAGGGTGACGGGCTCAGTGTGGGGTCACACAGAAATAATCTGGGTGACACAGCATTTGTTGTGGGCGGACGTTGCTCTTACCATCAGGTGAACGTTTAGCTCGTTTCGTCACTTTATACAATAAAAAAAAAGTGATGGCCACAGTGTGGTGTCACACAAAAATTTTCTGGGTGACACAGCATTTGTTATGGGCAGACGTTGCACTTACCATCAGGTGAACGTTTTGCTCACTTTATCCAATAAAAAAAAAATTCTCAACTATACAGCATTTGTCAGCTATCAGTCATATCAAAGGGAAGTGGACGACTAGCCATATGACGCCGCCGCGAGACGGACATTTATGCAAGTGTGATCTACTCTGTGCCATCTTCAGATCGCATCAGAGCACATTAATCTATTATTATTACCCAACATTTATAATTTTGTTAAAAATAAACACAAAGAAAGTCTCGTAGCGTTCGATAGGTGTAACCATCTCACTTGTGGTTTGCATTTGCATTTGTGATTGCCAATCCGCTTACCACCCGTAATGATTGCTGGTGGTAGGATTCCTACGCAGGAATCCGTCTAGGCAGACACAACCCCAGGGCCAATTATTCTGCCGTTAAGCAGTAGTGTGCGAACATTACTGTGTTTCTGTCTGAAGGGCACAGAGAGCTAGTGTAATCACTGCGCATTTGAGACTTATGAACTCATCACTCAGGGTGACAGGCCCAGTTGTGTGCCACAGCATTTGTTATTGGCAGACGGTGCCTTTTACCCCTGCATTGGAAGATGTCTTCAAGCTACTGGACTGGAAAGGATACGATATTAACATCAATAGCGACGTAGTCGTAATGGCATAATCGCTGAAGGCACTTAGCACTATTCTCGATGACCTCAATAGTGTCTCCCAACGGGTAGGTCTTAAGATGAACATGGATAAGACGAAGATCATGTCTAACGTCGATGTTACTCACACCTGTACCGGTTGTTGTTGGGAGTATGTGTCTTTCGGCCAAGAGGTCAATCAACGGATCCAACTCGAGAAGAGAGCAACGTTCGGGAAACTGTGTCATATCTTCTTTTTGAGTATACCTCAATGTCTCAAAACCAGTGCGTGTTGCCAGTGATGACACACGGAACATACACGTGGTCCTTAACTGCAAGTCGTATGAGGAAGACGAACGAGTCTCTTTCAGCGAAATATCGAAAGGGCTATGCCCGTAGTCCCTCTGCGTGATAAAATCCGTAACGATGTTATCCGCAGCAGAACTAAAGTAACCGACATAGTCCTAAGAATTAACAAGCTGAAGTGAGAATGTGCCGGACATATAGCTCGTAGAACCGATAACCGTTGGGGAAGAAAGGTTCTCGAGTGGCAACCTCGTACCGGCAAACGCGCTGCACGTAACACGAAACGACCTGCACGGTTTTGCGGATGTCGATGGATGCAGGTAGCTCATAACCATGTTTTGCGGCAATCTATGGGGTAGGTTTATGTTCAACTACTAAGATAGGCTGAAATGACGATGATGTGATGTGGCCACTTCCATTAGGTGAACAAAAAACTTCAGATCTCATCTTACTAACATAATTAAGCTGGAGAGTTTATATGTTTGAACGCGCTAATCTTAGTATATACTTATCTGATTTAAAAATGTCTTTATGTATTATATAACCCGTTTCTTGAGGAAAGTTCTGGTTTATAAAACTTTATGCTAGTCTTAAAGAGCCACACGCTGTTAACCGAACATTGCCGAGAAAGGTCGAACTGAAAATGATCAGGCCCGCGGGGTACTATGCCGTACGCTGCAATCATGTGGTCGGCTTATTTTCCGCGATAGTATTGAACTAAATAATTGATGATGAAGATGCGATGATGAAGATAATAATGATGTCCTCCGGGCTATTTTCAGCAAGGCGTCAACTTCCGAATATTTCATTTTTTATTTGATAAACTGACGAAACGAGCAAAACTTTCACCTGATGGTAAGTGCAACGTCTGCCCATTACAAATGCTGCGTCACCCAGAACATCACTGTGTGACACCACACTGCGCCCGTCACCCTGGGGCATCAGCTCTTAATACTTATATGCCCAGTGATTACGCTATCTCTCAATGCCCTTCAAACCGAAACACAGTAATGTTTGCACACTAATGCTTTACGGCCGAATAACTGGCCCTGCGGTGGTAGCTACCTAGACGGATGACTGCATAGGAATCCTACCACCGGTATTGCACTGGAAACTTTGTAGTGCCTTAAGTGTAGTGCGCAAACACAGGTATTCACTCGTCCCGATGTAGTTTTTAATTTTTATCTATACTTAAAGTCAAAATTTCTTTATTCTGTTAAGGCTTGTATAAAGCTCTTGAATGTCAAAATCTACACCGGTTCAAAAAATATAACCTCAAAAAAGACCCGACTGGAAACCGGGGTAATTTTTTTCAATGTCATATTACATAATATCATGTATAAAATACATTATGTAATACTCCTCATTCGTCCTTTATGTAATGATCTATTTTATAATACGTTATTTCTTCTAATGCCTTTTTTTATTGCATAAAGTGATGAAACGAGCAAAACGTTCACCTGATGGTAAGGGCAACGTCTGCCCATAACAAATGCTGTGCCATCCAGAAAATTTCTGTGTGGCACTACAATGTGCCCATCACCCTGAGACATAGGTTCTTAAGTCTCATATGCCCAGTGATTACACTAGCTCACAGTGCCCATCAAACCGAAACACAGTAATGTTTGCACACTACTGCGTCACGGTAGAATAACTGGCCCTGGGGTGGTACCTACCTAGACGGACTCCTGCATAGGAATCCTACCACCAGTAATGTGAATGCCTTCTTGATAAGTTTGTAGAAATCTGCGTCATTGCATTATAAAATATTAGTCTTTACGGATATTACATTTTCACTGACTTGACCGAGGGAAAATAATTTGTATTTACTCGTAGCATATTTTTCTCTTGTATTAGGAGCTAAGTCTTTCAGAATCATAACACTTTCTGTCTAGTTGTAAACTTAGCATTGAAACGTCGCAGATATTTTCCACGTAGGCCGTAAGGAGGGCCCGGATGCTGCGAGTCGAGACGGCGCAGCCATCACCGGGTCATTTCCGGCGGCCTCTTGCACGCCCTTTTGCCTTAGAAGTCCTAACACAGATGTAGAGTAAAGATTTGGAAGAGACAGTAAATTAGGGCGCATTTTTAGATTTTTTTAGTTGACTAAATCAAATTAGTTTGTACGACTTTTACTGCTGGCTGGATTCCTATGCAGAAATCCGTCAAGGTGAGTACCACCGTAGGGCCAGTTATTCTGCCGTAAAGCAGTGGCGTGCAAACATTACTGTGTTTCTGTAAAGGACACTGAGAACTATACACTAGTTCTCAGTGCCCTTTAGACGACTGAGAATACGATACTTGAGAATTGGTGTCTCAGGGTGACGGGCGCAGTGCATTGCCACACATATATATTCTACGAGTAGGTGAAAGGGCATCTGTTATGGGCAAACGTTGAACTTACCATCAGATGAACGTTGTGTTTGTTTCGTCACTCTATCCAATGAAAAAAGGTTTATTCGATTGCTAGGCTCCATACAAGAACACAGATAAAACAAGTCACCAATAAAGATTTTTAAAATGTGTATTGGATTGCAGCAACGAAAAGGAGCCAACTTAGAATTATGTAACAGCAAAATTGCTGACAGAGCCGTGGTAGCTCAGGGGCTAGTGACCTGGGTTCGATTCCCGGTGCCGGCACCACTAAAATTGTTAATTGCAATTTTAAGTGCTGATTTACCACGTGCTCGGCGGTGAAGGAAAACATCGTGAGGAAACCTGCATGTCTGAGGAATAAAAAATATTTCGAAGACATGTGAAGTTTGCCAACCCGCATTGGAGCAGCGTGGCGGATTCTTCCTAGCTCCAAAACCCGCTCAGAAATGAGAGCAGGCCTGTGCTCAGTAGTGGGACATTTATAGGCTGAAACTTTACTTTTTTTTTTTAATTGCTGCATCGCTGTTATTCTGTCGGAATATGCGAGCAGCTCCCAAGAATTATCTGTGCATGTAAGAAAAAAAAACACAAATATTGTTTATATATGAGTCTTAAAATACAAAATCATTGTGGCGTGTCTGATATATAACGTTTAACCTCTGCGTTGTAAAATGACTTTGTATCTTCCCGAAAGCGAAGATATTTTTTTATTTCATTAAAGGTGATAAACGTGGACATATACACTTTTCGGCCACATACATGATTCTTGATTCCATGGTCTCGGGTTCTAGTCAGGCTTACGCCGGATCACAGCGTTATGGAGCTGCTTAACGCTGTTTTTATTTGAGTGGGATAGTCGTCACCATAATGTGACCTATGGTCCTGGACTATGAATTGTGCTAAAACACAAATTGTTGGTTTTCGGAATTTGGTTGTGTTCTCATTGTCAATGTGTCCGTGTCAGGACGTGTAAGTACCTGTGAGTATACGCGTACACTTGTGGCACTATAATATATCTTGGTGCAGTTATAGCTGACAGTATTCTGAAGTTGAGTTCGGAAGTCGTAGATTGCGACGCTCTTGGACAGAGACATTGTACATCTTTCTTATGGAACTACTTTATCAGTAATAATAAAGTAGTTCCAGAAAAGAGTACCTTTTAACATTATCAATCGCAGAAACTGTATTTGCTCATTTAGCAGTCATATATATTGTATTTATGTCTTTGTTATGACATTGACGGTCTAAGTTCTCAGGCGTTATTATGAGAAAATTTCATTTCGTCATGGAAATAGTATTGTAAAATGGAGACCATTAGCTTTGCTTATTTCATCGTATTTCAAATCTTGGAATCCGCTTACAGACATTTTGATTAATGTTAAAAAATAATTCACGTAATCCGGAGGGTATCTTTAAATTAAGATCTGAGTCGATTTACAATTTACAGGCTGCGTTTGTGACTTTGTTTGAGCGATACTTAGTAGGTATTTACGCGATTGTGGAATCTTTCTTGGTATTACTACAGTATGTTAGATCGGGGCGCGGACGTTTGCTCTAAATTTGATAGTAACAACACCAGTAACATAGGAAGAGGAAGACTAATTGCTTACCTATAAAATACTTTTTACTGGTGGTAGGATCCCTATGCAGAGATCCGTCTAGGTTGGTATCACCGCAGGGCCAGTTATTCTACCGTAAAAAGCAGTGTGCAAACATTACTGTATTACGGTCTGAAAGCAATGATAGCTATCGTAATTACTGGGCATATGAGATTTAAGAATGACTGAAGTCTCGAGTGACGAGCGTAGAGAAGTGCCATAGAAAAACGGTCTGGTTGACACAGCATTTGCAATGGGCAGACGTTGCACTTACCATGAGGTGAATGATTTGCTCATGTTGTCACTTTCTTCCACACAAAAATAAACCAAAAAAACCCTAAATCGCCCGTTTACAAACAGTCCTGCGGCTTAAGAGCTACCACGGCTCTTGCAGAGATTTAAAAAAAAAAATTCATACATATTATATTTGCCGTGTGTTGGCGGCTCGTTAAAAGAATACTACCACACATCTCATCCAATGGATCACGTAAAAGGCGAGTAAGGAATTAAACTGCACTGTGCACCCAACAGCGCATGGTGGCGATGGGCTCACCAGCCAATCACAAAAAGTGCATTATATTGTTTTGGTGAAACGTGGATTGTGGCAGTCATCTGCTTTTGCAGTGAGTGCCCAGTCTCTGACTACCCCTTATGGGATACAGTCGTGATCTTATGTATGTATGTATGTAAATAAACTTAAATATAGAACTGCGTTCTGCGAACTTTTATGTACCAACCGTGTGGTGGCGGCTTCAGGGAATCTACCACCCTCTTTTCATTCCGTCGGTGTCGACAAAGTTGACAGAGGGAAAGTATAAACCAGGAGATGGGCAGGAAGCATCTTCCCTGAAACATCTGAACTAATAAACTGCGGTTGCTAACCCGCCTGCCAAGCGTGGTAACTATGGTAAAATCCTCACATATGAGAGCTCCAATAGATAAACGGTCCCTAGTCTCCGGCGGCTCCGCTGGTCCTGGCTATGGTAGCAGGGTGCGAAGAATCTCCCGACGAGGAGATCTTGGTACCAGCCAACGACGATTGGATCTTGGCGACTTTAAACGCACGCACGCTGAAGACCGACGAGAGGATCTTGGAGCTGGAAGAGGAGGTGAGGAAGTTACGCTGGGATATTATAGGATTATCTTAAGTCACGGTGATCCTCGAATCCGGTAACTTGTTCTACAACGGGGAGGGTGACCATCGATCGCAAGGAGGTGTCGGGTTTATCGTCCATATATCATTAACAATAACGTATCGCGGATGGCAGCCGCTAGGTGTCCGGCAGAGTACAATAAACACCTACCTCGGAATAGAATAGTACCTAGTCGGACAATCTTTCCAAGGTATACATATTCGTCAACCCTCTCGAGCGTAGTGTTCCCAACAACAACCGGTATAGGTGTGACATGGATGTTAGACATAATCTTCGTCTTGTCGATGTTGATTTTAAGACCTACCCGTTGGGAGACACTATTAAGGTCACTTTTACCCGCACACATCAGCTATCCTCTTCACTCCAAGGTTTGCTGGAAGAAAACTCTTTTAGAGTTAAGCTCGCCTTTGTACATTAATTATTTATAATTAGATTTAATGTTAATAACATAGTGTACATAAAGAATAAATAAAAATAAATAAGGTCATTGTACATAGTGCCCAGTTCCTAGAGCGATTCTGCCATAATGACTATATCGTCGGCAGATCGAAGGAGAATGGTGTATTCACCATAGATGTTAATACCGTATCATTTCTAGTCCAGTAGCTTGAAGACATCTTCCCATGCAGCGGCGAATTCTTGGATATTAAATCGCCCTGTGTTACACTTTTCTGCAATTGGGTCGGTTTCGTACTCTAGTTCTGTACTCGGATAGCCAGCGAAGACTTATTGTACAAACACTGCAGCACCTCGATATACCGACAGTCAATTCGGGCAACGCAGAGGTGACTGTAGCATCGCCTAAATATCGACGAAATTAAAGGCTTCTTCATAGTCCACCTACGCCAGACATAGCGGAAGATTGTACTCTTCGGTCTTTTGTACAATCTGGCGAAGGGTATGTATGTGGTCTAATGTTCTAATCCCGCTTGGTCAGCAGGCTAAAAGTCGTTAAGACTGCTGTAATGACTCGAAAACAGCCCATAGTAGAAAACACACACCTATAGTTCTTTGAGAGGTCATTATCGCCCTTCTTGAAGAACAGGCCACGCTAATGATCCACGCTTCCGGCGTAGCGCTAGATGACGGAATGAAATAGCTTCTAAAGGACTAAAAGTACCAGTTTTTCACGCGCTTTCAGAAGCTCCACAGTAATTTCGACCTCAGACCAGATACTTTGCAATTCTTGAGCTATTTGAGAGCCTTACTAATTTTGATTAGACTGACGTCCGGAATATCATCGGAATAATATCGGAATAGTTTTGCTCTTGAGTCGTAACTCATGGGGTCGTAACTCACACATGAGTTACGACCCCATGAGTTACGACGCTTAGCGTCCATGATACTGATAGTGTGATCGGAGAGCTTCTTTTTGCGATGGGTCTTACAAAACTTTGCCCCCACCGCCCTGACAGTTTTCACGAGCCTCTCGTTCATATCGCTTGCTGTAACCCAATCATCTAGGCACTGAAAGCGATTATGCAATTCGAGTAAAGGAGAGAAAGTTAATTCGCTAAGATCCGCATGCCGAATGTAAAAGTGGTGTGTATTACCTAGTTTTGAAGAGCACCGCCCGGCCTCAACAGCGTGCACATAAAAACGAATATCGCCTACCGGGAGCCGCCACCAGGTACCCTTCACCACTAGGCAATACACATCACTGAAATCGAGAACACGACACGTGTTTCACCTCAAAACGAGGCATTATCAAGTGATATCGACAATGAGTCAATATGTGTTTGACAATTAGACAATGATTGATTATATGTAATGCGAGCTGAAAGCTCTCTGGGTTTTGGGTAAGGGCACGAAATGGACGGAGCGTAGACTTCACCAGACAAGACCTCTTCAGCTTCACGTTTAAGTTCAATGTGCTTCTTACCATTCGGTGATCACAACCTTTGCATTAAAATCCCATCAACACCATTTAGTGAGTTTTGAAAGAATGTATGGCTTTTGAAATATCATTACCTCCACCTCATCATCATGGTGTGAACGAGGTTGGTACTTTTACCTGTGTGACCTTCAGCGAATACATACAGTCATTCAGTCACGCCTTTTTTCCATATCAGGGGTAGGCAGATTCCACCCACGTAGCCTACTTTTCGCCCTCGCGGTAAACGAGACGTGACTTGATGACCACGTCGTCGCCATTTTGGTACAAGTCAAAAAATTGTTACACGGCAGTATCGCTATACTGCTATGTAACAATTTTGCTGTTGCTGACAGTCTTATCTATTAATAGCGGTTCGCCGCAGTTTTACAACAAGATAAAAAGCACACCACATGATTGCGCCGTACGGCATGGTACCGCGCTGACCTGAGCATTAATTGTTCAGTCCTCCTTGGCATGTGGCACCTAAAAGCTGTAGCATAAAGTTTTTTAACTAAAAACCCTCCTCCATAACCCGGCTATCTAATGCAAGATCCGTTTTTCAAATAGAATTAGTATTTCCTGAGATTAACGCATTCAAACATACAAACTCTCCAGATTTATAACAGGTTATTAATTATTATTAACTCGGCTTCTAGACGGCGTATCAAGAGGAGACGTGCACAGACTTTAAATTAGACCTTCATCAATATAACTGTGAAAACCGCATCCAGTTTTGTGTTGTTGTTTATGCGTGGTGCGTTTACAGATCGACAGACAAACAAAAATTCTAAAAATAATTGTTTTGTCTTCTATTACTCGTAAATAAGTTTTTCTTAAAAATCTCCTATGCATAGACATCGGTCATTTACAGTTTTATTATATATACAGATTAAAAAGTGTTTAATTAAATGAAATACATTTTTTGAAAACAAAGAGAATCGGCATGATTCTCTCGTCATGCATGCACGCCATAAATTAGAACTTAAAATTGCTATTTGGGTTTGAACAGCCTTTGCTAATTTATACCGATTTTTTCTAATTTCGAATAAAATTTAAAGAGTGTTCCTTTCAGATCGTGGAACCTCTTTTGTATTGTTACCTTAAAAAAAAATCTATTTTATTGCTAAGTCGGTCTGTTCACACAAAACGTATAAATTTGTAATGTTCTGTATGTTGGTCACGACATATTCAGATGAGCTACGGGCGTGGTCATTCCCTATAGTATGCTACTTGCAAGTCCGACTGTAAGAATGAGGTTTCATTTCTTTTAAAAATGTGAATGTACGTGAATATTTAAAATATTTTTATTCAGTATTAATTTTCAATTCCAACATGTATTTGATTAAAAGTAAAATTCGTGTTTTACTTTTAATCTAATATATTTTTATATATTTTTGCCGCTGTATGACGTTCGCGGCATAACCATTTCGAAAAATGCCTGACTGAACGACAACTAAGTTGAGAGACGTCTTTTACGGCGATCGCCAAAAAAAACTGTCAGAAGTCAAACCTACAGATATGTATTTAAGTTAAAGCTTTGTTTGAAGATCCTATTATCCTGTGCCGTGTGGTGGCGGCTCGTTAAAAGAATACTACCACTTCATCTCATCCAATAGATCTCGTAAAAGGCGAGTAAGGAATAAAACTGCACTGTGCACCTGACAGCGCATGGTGGCGATGGGCTCACCACCTATCACACCAAGTGCATTATATTGTTTTGGTGAAACGTGGATTGTGGCAGTCATCTGTTTTTGCAGTGAGTGCCCAGTCTCTGACTACCCCTTATGGGACACAGTCATGATCTTATGTATATGTATGTATGTATTATAAACGTCATATCCGAAACGAAAACGAAAATCCGCTTCGGATGATGATGGAAAAAAATGCAGAGGTCCCTCTGCTGCTGTTTTTTGAACTTATGGTTACTATTAGCCCGAAGGTTTTCACAGCTTCGCCGGATTGAATAATTCCTTCCATGCCAATTTATAAGTTCGCATGCCAAGCGTGGTATTTATCTTAATAAGGGGAGACCTTTTGCCAGAAGTGTACTATAGATAGGCTGATTTGTACTCTGTTGGAGTATCGTCTTTTTTTCTATTTAAAAGATGCCCTACAATAGGATTTCTCTTGTATCGTGGGTGCATTACAGACCTTATAGACCTTGTGGGTGTTGATGTAGTGCCTCACGGATATAAATTTCACATGCACAACACAACCACACCGAAAAAAAGCAATTTGTGTTTCTTACCGTACAAATATTGGCTCCGGCCAGGATTCCAACCCAGTACCCGCGGCGTAGAAGGTACGCTAACCACTAGGCCATGCGATCGTCGATCCCGATTCATTGTTTATATTACACGTCGTGGAAATATTATTTATTTCGCAGGAATGCAGGTTTCCTCACGATGTTTTCCTTCACCGCCGAGCACGTGGTAAAACAGCATTTAAGATTGTACTCGTAGTTAACAATTTTGCAATATAGTAATACAGTCAATATAGTACAACATACTGTATTGGCCACTGCATTTTTTTTTTATGGAAGAGGTGGCAAACGAGCCAGCGGCTCACCTGATGTTAAGTGATCGCCGCCGCCCATGAACATCCGCAACACCAGGAGAGTCGAGGGTGCTTTGCCGGCCTTTGAGAAAGGAATAGGCTCTTTTCATGTCAGTATAGTGCCTCTGACGACCGCGTGGCTCAGTGGTCAGAGTACCTGACTTCTAAGCCGCGGGTCTTGGGTTCGAATCCCAGCCGGAGCCAACATTTGTGATAAAACATAAATTGTTGGTTTTCGGGTCTGGTTGTGTTGTGATTGTCCCCGTGCTTCTGACACTGCATCCTAGCCTACCTTCGATCTTATCGCATCAGCGTTACATCGGGCACGGGTAGGTTTGGACGAGTGAGTGCCTCTGTTTGCGCGTACACTTGTGGCACTATAATATCTCCTGCGCAGTTGATGGATCTCGACAGTAGTCGGAAGTTGTCGCCGTGGTCGAAATCAAAAAAAAATATAATTGTTATTTCAATCAAATATGCTCCTTAAATTCAAACGGTTTCAACGTTAGTTGTCTTTCTTTCCATTGAGAGAGGGCCCCATCCGAAGTATTTGCCGCGGGACCTTTTTTATTAGATGAAAGTGACGGAACGAGGAAAACGCAGTGCAGCAAGTGCAACGTTTACCCAATGCTTTGTCACCCAGAACATTTTTTGTGTGACACCACACTGCGCTCTGAGACATCGGTTCTAATTCTCATATGCCCAGTGGCGTAATCACTGGGCATATGAGAATTAGGTTTTTTTTTTATTTAATAAAAGTGACGGACCGAGAAAAGCGTTCACCTGATGGTAAGTGCAACGTCTGCCCATAACAAATGCTTTGTCACCCAGAACAGTGTGACACCACAATGCGCCCCCTGAGACATCAGTTCTTAAGTCTCATATGCCCATTGATTACGCTAGCTCACAGTGCCCTTCAAACCGAAACACAGTTATGTTTGCACACTACTGCTTCACGGCAGAATAACTGGCCCTGGGGTGGTAGCTACCTAGACGGATTACTGCATTGGAATACGGCCTCAACGTTACAGTTACGCCACTGTCAGTGTATAATCTTTTAACGACAGGAATTTCCGAGTAAAATAAACTGAAGTAGGCCTTCAAATGTATCACTGACTTTATGTCCTTGAAATATTTATATTCCTTACGCCTGAGGTTTCCTCACGATGTTTTCCTTAAACGTTTGACGTTTAAAATTGCAGTAAACATTTTTTTGGGGTGACGAGCGATTGTTTATAGAAAGGTAATTTTCCGAATAGCAAAAACATAACAGAGATTTTTACGTATTAAAACTACTCACATACGTTAAAAAAGTAACAGTGGAAAGATATTTCTTGCGCATCTCTGTAATTTCCTATGGGACTGCAGCTCTTTGCGAACTGTACGGACCGCGGTTCTTATATCAATGTTAAATATCATGTGAGATAGACGACAGACTCCATTCATGACAGATTTCTACACGCAAGCGATAGATAAAAAATTAGTGCGAAGAGAATCCCGAAAAATACCATCAATATCTGTATCGCGCTTGACACCTCCCCTGTGAGATAAATGGGCAAGTAAAATAACGAATAATGTTTCAAGGAGTGAGTGGCCTAATGGTCAGAGTATAGGATTTTAGATGCAGCCGGTCCTGTATTCAAATCCCAGCCAGTTGCGGTTTTCGGGTCTGGTTGTGTTGTGCATTTTTTTACTGGAAAACGGGACGAGACGAGCAAAACGTTCACCTGATGGTATGTGCAACGTTCGGCCATAGCAATGCTGTGTCACCAAGAATATTTCAGTGTAGCACCACATGGCGCCCGTCCCTACGTGACGTTAGTTCTTAAGTTTCATATGGCCAGTGATTACACTAGCTTCAGTGCCCTTCAGACCGAAACACAGTAATGTTTGCACACTACTGCTTCACGGCAGAATAACTGGCCATGCGGTGGTACCTACCTAGATGGATTCCTGCACATGAATCCTACCACCAGTAAACATAGGAATGTAAAGTTTTAGTGTAGGGCATAATATAAAAAAAGTTTCTTTTTCATTTTAAGATATCTTTTTTCTGCTTACAAATATAGTATGTAGTTTATAAGTTCAAATACGAAATGTTGACATAAATGTGCAAGATGTTTTAACGTATTAGTGGTAGCCCTGTCGGTCGAAGTTCGCCTGTTATTCACAACAATTTTAAGTTTGAACGTTATTGAGTTTTGAGTTATTGTTTGTTGGCAAAATTTTAAAACTGACAATCTCTAATGTGTGCGACTGTTTGACAAAGACTATTCTGTGTTTGATATTGGCTGGACGTAAACCAACGGCAGACTATTATGTTATTGCCATTGTCAGAATGAACGTAAATAATCCGTCTAGGTAGGTACCACCCCAGGGCCAATTATTCCACCGTGAAGCAGTAGTGTGCAAACATTACTGTGTTTCTGTTTGAAGGGCACCGTGAGTTAGCGTAATCAACGGGCATATGAGACTTAAGAACTGATGTCTGAGGGGGCACAGCGTGGTGTCACACAGAATTTTTCTGGGTGACACAGCATTTGTTATGGGCAGACGTTGCACTTCCCATCAGGTGAACGTTTTGCTCGTTCCGTCACTTTTATCAAAAATAAAAAAAAAATTGGCTTCTTCGCTTCTTCTCCACACAAACGTTAACTATGCCAAATCACACACTCCTTCGTGCGCGCAAAATGCTTAAAATAGAGTTTTTTTTTTTTTCACGTATTAACCCTTAAAGGATCAACTTTTACTTATTGGGTCCAATGTCGCGTATATGACGACAATAATCATTGTCATATATCCTATCCACTCTGAATATATTTAAATAAATTGTCTATTTAATAAAACTAAATAGTGATCCTATTAATCTAAATATACTATTAATAAATTTTCACAATTTTTTTTTTTCCATACTTGATTTAAAAATGTTTAACACACTGTTTCTGTTCGTATGAAAAATAGCGTGGCAAGTAAACTCGAAATACTTCCGGACCGTTAAGGGTCAATACATTTTTTTTTAAATACTAGCAATGCTATATTAACATTACTAATATTCCTGTTAACCACTCCAACTAAGCGTAAAAGCTTGTGTTAGGAGATGGTTGACTTAATATCCAAGATAATTTTACTAAAAGTCTGTTTCAAATCGCAATGAAACCAAAAATAGGATATTTAACATACAAAGGTTAGTCTTTTCTCTTAATTTTATTGGAGACAGTGATGCAACGAGAATAAAGTCCACCTGATAGTAAGCGGAATTAATTTACATTAAAAAATACACAGCTTACAACAAAACTGGGTCAAGATATTAATATTCTTAAATGGATACGTTGCATGTGACGTCAGACTTTGTGCCTCTATGACCACAATCCTTATGTATACCTCAAGGCAGTAACTAAAGGATTAAGTTAACGGTTTCGCTAAGCCCATTTCTTGCAGTTAATGTGTATTTAGAGACCTGCTAATGAGTACCGGTGTTCATTTTATCCCAAGCTTCCCTTGTTATGAATGCAACGGCGGCAAACGGTGCACGGGATACATTGCTTCTTGTTTAGATAAACCCCTTAAGTAAATCTTTATTAACAGATGGATTTTGCAGGAAAACCTCTTCGTAATTTAGTTAAGGCCTCTGCATGTAAAATTTCTCTCACTCGACGGCTCTCTTTTAATCTTGATATGTTTTCGGATTGTTCTCGGATTTTATCGCGTTTATTTTGTATGTCTTTATTTATTTATTAACGGAAACAGTCATTAACTATTTTCCAGTGTCAAGTAACGTATCCAAGTATCAATCTTCAAGACTTCAAAATTTCGATCGACAGTAAAATGATAGTTGACTTTTATTGAAGATTTGCTGGACTGATGGAGACAAAACGAAAAGCAAAATTTTGGGTCTTGAATTGAATTTTATAATGACTGTACATTTTCAGGAGCACTTGCCGCACAATAAACTATCAATATTAAACATCAAAACTCCAAATATACACAGAAATTACAAAATTAATTATAAACACTACTGCCACTTTTCGAATCGGCGCCAAAAGTCTTGTATCTATTTATAAACCGACGTTTCGAGTGCTTTACAGCACCATGGTGTGACGTGGTCACGTGGGGACTGAGTTGACAGATGTCTCGATGTCACAGGATCATCCGGGGTACCTTTAGCTTTTAATTATTTTTTTCCGATCAACGCAAAATGAGGTTACATTATTTTACAGTCATGCAGTGCTATATTTGGTTTTTGATTTAACTTTAATAATTACTAGCCGCGCACCCGCGTAAAAAAGCCGACCCCGTTCGATGATAAACATATATACTTCCCTATTTGAATCGGATCTTGTTCACGATTTCATGGGGTTCAATTTTATTTCGCAAAACCCTAATTATTTTTCTAAAAGTAAAGTAGCTCAAGTAACCCGCTATAATATCAGGCATTTGTCAGTGAAAGTCTCGTCGAAAACGTTTCAGAGATTAGCCGGAACAAACAGACAAAACATTTAAAAATTGTATTTTTTTTATTAGTAGTACCGTACATAGTTTCATATTGAGTAAAAAGCTGTTATTTTGTTATTACAAACAGACATTTCAATTTTATTTATTTGTTTGTATAGATAGTATCATAAGCCGGTGGTAGTACCCGACCATCTTCTCTATTAAAATTAAGATGTTTTTAAATTTCAATAGCCTCGCGAATCATCCTTGGTAGGAATCGGTGTGCTTCTGCAATGATTTGTGGTCTATCAAATGTGGCAGCCATCGTCCTCCTCAACCTCCTTAGCCTTATGGTTGACTGGGAGAGAATGCCTTCAGGCATTAACTCGGACATATGAACAACTTGAGTGCATAGTTTAAATAAATAAATAAATTAAAGTAAAATAAGTGGACGGCCCGCCACACGACACTGCTGTAAGCAGAGAATTCTGCAACGTCAACCTTTGGAATATATCCTCGTCAGACCACTGTGTAGGTACTGGAGCCACCGGAAAGAAAAGAAATGTGATGAAATGATCCTAGTCCCTTAGAAAAGGGGGCGCAAAATTGAAATTGGGTAACAATAAAAAAAACAGATCAGTTCAGATAATTATTTATCATATTAAGGATTCATCAATTTCAATATCATCGTCAAAGTTGCACTTTATCCTCCACTCCTTCACATCAAGCATGTATGGGGCTGTGATTTCTCGGAACTTGTGGATATCACAGAGCTTAGTTTCGCAGCCTTCTATCTGTAAGTATTGTATCGGTTCTCCCGGTGAACTGACGTATATTGCCTGGAAATGAAAACAACTTTTTACTTGGTATATTTCAGCTGAGACTCTCATGACTGCACCCGGATCCACACGAAGCGTTTCGCGTCCTCGTTTCTGGTGCGTACAGCTAGAGACCAGGTTAATATGGGACTCAAAAAAGCAAGAGCGAATAGTCATCCTCTAGGCTCACGCGTGTCTTTTTCTTCTCGTCATATTGGATCTTACTACCATTCAACACCAGGTGAGATCCAGGTCAAACGTTGGTCTTTTGGAAATACAAAACCATCAACGTGTCTGCTCGACTGGTAATGGTCCAGGTTTTTTTTTATGAAAGGAAGCGACGAGACGAGCCGATCGTTTGCCAGATGGTTTTTTATTTTTTACATTTGACAAAGTGAGAGAACATCAAATGTTCAACACAAAATGACCTGTCAGTGTCATCTAGACCTAAAAACAATATTTGCACATTACTGCTTATAGGCGGAACGAACATCAAGACGGATTCCTACATACGAAATCCTACCATCAGTAACGCACATAATACCAGTTTAATGAAGTAGACCAACGCTACTGCGTTTCGTATGGTGAGTATGTGGAGCTAGTTCGTGTCAAGAAGGAATACTAGTACATTAGTTATATAGCATTCATCAGCGTAGGGTCTTAACAGATATACATATATTTTTCACAAAAAATAAATGTTGGTGTCTATGAGCCAACGTCGTAATATTGCACAAAGTGGCATGAGATAGTGCTTTATACCCGACATCTCAAAATCAAGCGATAAGGCGGTCTTCATATAGTAAAGGAAAGAAAGTTAATTTGCTAAGATCCGCATGCAAAATGTAAAATGATGTGTATTACCTAGTTTTGAAGAGCACCGCCCGCCCTCCCACAACAGCGTGCACAAGAATACCAATACCGCCAACGGGGGCCGCCAAGAGATACCCTCCACCACTACAACACTACCACTAGGCAATACACACCACTGTATTGTAAACTAGGTAATACACACCATTTTACATTTTGCATGCGGATCTTAGCAAATTAACTTTCTTTCCTTTACTATAATGGATTTCCGCAAAGTAACGCTTGATTCTATTAACTAGGTCTTCAAATGCCTCTATTACAATTATATTGCACTTATATGCGCTAATTTGAATAGACTCATATCAAGAAAACACTAATTAATTTATTAAAATTATTTTGAAAAATCATCTAAGGTGTCTGTATGATGTACTGGAATAAAACTACAACGGCCCTGAACAAGCACTCTCAATTTACTATGCAAATAATCTTTGCCTTACATACATTACAATATAAAGGTACAATGATAGTACGATGTAATGTCCATGTGGCGTCATCTAGTTTTTAAATAACGTCACTAAACTAAAACTATTCTAAACAGTGTCAATAAATAAATAAATAATTGAACATATTCCCACAGGTGACAATTCAGAGTCAGTATCCCCAAGTTAGCTTTAATAATGCGATAATATGACACACCAACTTACCATAACAACAAATTGCCCAGTTTTCACAACTCTTCTTAGTTCCAAACCAAAGGCTGAATTGTACGGCGGCACTCCTTGCTTAGGTCTTACTCGAGAGATTGCCATCCAGGAGTAAACGGTGACGTCATGAGCCGAGTATATTCTCAGTTTCTCAGTATCATTTCCAGCCATGACCACTGAGGCTTTGTCGAAGAACTCCTTTAGAAATGGACCTATAAAATATCAACATACGTCGTTCAGCGATATTCACTAATTGTGTTGCCAAATTATAAAGCAAAATTATTATTGTAAGCTATAACAAAGAAGGCGCGGTTATTGTCTTCGGTTATTAATGAATTGAAAACCGGGACATCTCTTGATCTCGAAATTTTTTTTTGTTAAACAGCGACGAAACGAGCAAAAAGGGTAAGTGCGACGTCCGCCCACAACAAATGCTGTGTCACCCAGAACATTTCTGTGTGACACCACACTGCGCCCGTCACCCTGAGACATCAGTTCTTAAGTCTCAAATGCCCAGTGATTACGCTAGCTCGCAGTGCCCTTCAAACCGAAACACTGTAATGTTTGCACACTAATGCTTTACGGCAGAATAATAGTAATGCTTTCACAGTACTACTTCACGACACAATAACTGGCCCTGGGGTGTAACCTACCTACCTAGACGGATTCCTGCATAGGAATCCTACCACCAGTAATGAACTAATTTGTCACTTCGTTAATCATTTCAGATGTTCGGTTTTCTACTAGTTACTTGTTTGGTGCTGGATTGTAAGTTAGAGTCTGATGTAAATTAAAAAAAATATGTTATGATAGTCCTTTGTTTCCTCAAAACTATGATGGTTATAATTATTCATGAATTTAACGTTATAATCTGAGCTGTACATTTCCAACACGGCACACTAGTCCGTCTTACAGACACAGGCGCGCCTGGTCACTACCATCACCCTCTAACCAATCCACTACAGGACTAGCTTTTTCATAAGTTGGGAAGTCTCGCGCAACGGTTGTCAGTCGAATTGGCCAGATACCTACGCATATTTTTTAATTATACCAGTCACTGATCTGTTTAGTGTAAGTCAGGTATAGTATTGTGCGCGGTTTGTCGGAGTCTGTTTATTATGATGTGATGATGATGATGATGATGATGTTCTCCTAGCCGATTTCGACCACGGCGACAACTGCCGACTACTGTCGAGAGCCATCAACTGCGCAGGAGATATTATAGTGCCACAAGTGTACGCGCAAACACAGAGGCACTCACTCGTCCCAACCTATCCGCGCCCGATGTAACGCTGATGCGATAAGATCGGAGGTAGGCTAGGATGCAGTGTCAGAAACACGGGGACAATCACAACACAACCAGACCCGAAAACCATGGGATTCGAACCCAGGACCGGCGGATTAGAAGTCAGGTACTCTGACCACTAGGCCACGCGGTCGTGTTTATTATATCCGCTTACTCTAGAAGTGATCCATAGTTACGACGACAGCGTGGCCGAGTGGTTAGCGTACCTGACTTCTGCAACGCGAAACCTGGGTGCGATTCAACATTTGTGCAAAAAGAAATCTTTAGTTTTGGGATCTGGCTGTGTGCATGTGAAATGTGTGTTTATAACGCGTCCATGGTACATGAGAAATCCTAGTGTGAAGTATCGTTTTTTAAAACTAAAATTTATGTGTTTATGTGCAAACACAGAAAGATGGTGATGAAATCGTTTCGACGACGACGGTAGCGTGGTGTGGTGGTCAGAGTGTCTGACTTTGTGGATTCTGGCTACGAATCGGAACTTAAAACACAAATTGTTGGTTTTTTGGACCGGTTGTGATGTGCAAGTGAAATTCATGCTCGTAAAAAGCACTTACAATACAGGAGAAGTTTTAGAAAGACATTGAATAAAAATGTGATTACCAGCCTGCAAAGCGATATAATCATCATCCCCGAGAAGTATATCTATTGCCTCCCCTGCCGCGGCTTTTATTTCTGGAAAGGCTTCTTGTAGTGTAGGTTTTAATGGGAGACCTAAACTTATCTGAAAAGACAAGGGATCGTTGTTTAATTTAATTTTCATTTCTGGGATACGCTGCTCCAATGCGCGTTGGTGGTCTTCACGTGTCCTGTAAATATTTTTTAAACTTCAGACATATAGGTTTCTTTAACATGTTTTCCCTCGCCGCTGAGCATATGGTAATTCAGCACATAAAATTGCAGAATAATTTTTGAGGCGCCGGCACCGGTAATCGAACTTCGGTCCCTGGACTGCCACGCCCCTATGACGAACATCCATCGAAGGTATTGTGATAACACAGATTACCCGGTAACAACATGAACGTGATGGTATGCCGCGTTGTAACAAAACCAATACGTAAGGTAGCCATTTATGTAGCTTTTATGTAGGCATTTGAGGGTGCTATTTGCCACACAAGAGCTGCGCAGTGTAGTCCAGTATCCACTCTGGTTCTAATAGAAGACGGAATCATCAATCTTAGTACGTCTTCTGGATAGACAGATACAGGAATCTAGGTACAGGTAACGGTTTTAGCAATTAAAGTATGAGGCGTACGTACATTGTGGCGTTTATTGAATTTACCTGACTGGTGTACAGATCATAGAATGAGTAAATGAGAGTGGGTTTCTGCTTCAGTAACAATTCATATTCCCCGAACAGCTCAAAAAGTTGGTTATACTGCTGCATTCTAGATGAATTTGAAGCCAAAATGCTCTGGTAGGCTTCAGAAACGACTGGACAGCTCAGCATGGCGAGATTCTGTAAATCAAACCCAATTATTTTGAGATTGTCGATCACGACGACAATTCATGTTGTCGGGTGGTGCGTTGCAGACATTACAATGCAACAAGTCTTCGCGCAAACGTACACACTCACTCGTCCTAACAATACCTATATTTATGTTTTAGCACAAATTTGAACTCCGGCTGGTGTTCGAAAGCAAGATTCGCAGTGTAGTAGTCATACAGTGAAGCTCAAGAATTTGGTAATGGGTCCTGCACGGCACAAGTAAAATTCCAGCTATGCTATATATATAATCTAAAAAAATAGAAATAAAAAATACTTATAAACTGTACTGGCACATCTGCCAAAGTCAGGTACACCAGTGAGCCACGCGAAAAATATATTACCATTATTTGAGAGCTCGGGAGCTCATCAATTCAATTAAAAAAAAATCCCCTCATAATAACAAGAGGCCTATGTTCTTCAATGGTCTGCTTAGAGTAGTATTATGATGTCTCACAAAAATGTTCTAGGTGATACAGCATATGTAATGGGTAGACCTTTGCACTTACCATCTGGTAAACGATTTCCTTATCTCGTCACGTTCGTCTCTTTAAAAAAGTATCTCAACAAGCCTTGTAAAAGTCACAGTTTTAGTTGCCTTATCTTCCAGTTTTTTGTCAGCAGCCTTAAGAATAGACTATAGAATATTTGAGACTTACATAATCATATTTTGCTGGTAAAGTCGTATACGGGACCGGAACCCAGTTTAGGTCTTCCTTAAATCTCATATCATTCGCCGGGTAGACGGCAGCCATTGTTACCAAAGCCGTCATTTTGGTACGTGTAGAGTCCGTTGAGCGTAAGTACAGCTCTGTGAAGTTGTACTTAAGTGACAGGAGCTCGTCATAACGATTACGGATAAAATTTCCCAACTCGTAGCTTCGGCGTTTTCCGACCTTCAAAATAAGGATAGATATAAAAAAATATAACGAAATGTGTATGAAGCTAGGGATCATCAAGTATGTCCAACTGCTGAGTATGGGCCTCCGCACATTGCTAAGAATATTTTGGAGCCGTGAATAGTCCGCCACGATGCTCTGATGCAAGTCGGCGGAATTAACTTGACCTCGAAATATTTTTACATCTCAATAATCTCAAAAAGTTTCCACTCAATATTTTTCTTCGCCGCCGAGCACATGGTAAAGCAGCACTTAAAATTGCAAATAACAATTTTAGTGGTGCTGGAACCGGGGACCAACCCAGGGTCACTCAAGGTTTAGTATATAATTAGTAAGTGTTAGTTAAGTACGAGTATGTTAGGATAAAAATAATAGTTTTAGTAGAGGTAGGTCCTCTATGCAAGTGTCCAAGAGCTTGGAATTTTTTGCAATATAAAAGCTAGTTCTTATCTACGATTTCACCTGATGGTAAATCTTTATTTATCTACCGTCTAAGACGACATCGCCACTTTTGGCGATGTCGTCTTAGACGGTAAAATGCACCAGCTAATTAAAATGCAACGTCTGCCCATAACATATGCTGTGTCACTCAGACTATTTCTATTTGGCACCACCCTGCGCCCGTCACTCTGAGACATCAGTTCTTAAGTCCCATATGCCCAGTGATTACACTAGCTCTCAGTGCCATTCAGACCGAAACAGTAATGTTTGATTCGCGGCAAAATAACTGGCCCTTCGGTGGTACCTACCTAGACGGATTTCTGCATAGAAATCCTACCACCAGTTATATTCTGGGTAACTTATAACATCGTAACTGTTAATGGCAGGCGTGGCACTTACCATGTTCCTATGATGTAAAAAGTAAGCCTCATTAAATTAAAGGTGATTCACTAGTAGCCTATTTTTATCACAACTTTCTTTTAATAGCTTCCAAATGATGTCCGCTAGGGACAATCAGGCCTGACGTACTTTTCTTTTTCTATTTGAGTAAAGACAATAATCGAGCTCACCTTTTGGCAAGCGGTCACTGTGGCCTATAGACAACCTTGATGAAGAATAGGGAAACAGATTTTTTTTTATAAATGCGAGAAAAGTGACTAACAAGATGGTCAGAGATCACGGCCACCACAGATCTACAATATCAGAATCGTAGGTGCGTTGCCGCGTAGCCTTTCAGAAAAGATTAGTCTCTTAACTTGAAGTTCTCTTAATCTTAACCTATAATCAGTCCAGACCAACAATCGCCAATCAGCCCGCCAGTAGTTGCGACTACCGCAAATCCTATCTTATTGGGTGAGGTTTTTGTCCAGTAATAGGCTATTAACAGGCTTCTAAGTAAACAAGGCGTCTGCTACGTCGGCCACCCGTTTCCCGACTTGAGGGACATTAGTTCCGCACTAAATTGTTTAGAGATTGATGTTCAATTGTGGTGGGGATTAGAGAATCTGCCACCCATTTCAATTTTGTCAGATCTAAATTATTTAGCGTCGAAGGTGAAAGTGAAGTGTCAGGTATTGCGATTGCCCATCCCTTTGCACAGCGTGGCCATTATGGCAAATCTCTCGATTTGGCTGTCCGAGAAGATGGTGATTTTCTCAAACGACGTCTACAAATTAAGAGGATTTGTTTTTGAAAATTTTCTTACATTCTTTAGCACCGTCTAAGCCATATCTCCAACCTTGATTGACTTGATAACTTGTTTAAAGGAAGGTCAAAGACCTTCCTCAGTCAAGTCATTCAAGTCAAATTTCAAAGACCTTCCTCTAAACAAGTCAGAAAGTCAGAACTTTGCTGTATCATAGATATTTTTTCATTAGAATCAATTTGTATGTTAAAATAAGTACTACATTTCTACTCACCTCTAAACTGCAGATAATACATACATACATACATAAGATCACGACTGTATCCCATAAGGGGTAGTCAGAGACTGGGCACTCACTGCAAGAACAGATGACTGCCACAATCCACGTTTCACCAAAACAATATAATGCTGTTGGTGTGATAGGGTGAGCCCATCGCCACCATCGCTGTTGGGTGCACAGAGCAGTTTAATTCCTTACTCGCCTTTTACGAGATCCATTGGATGAGATGGAGTGGTAGTATTCTTTTAACGAGCCGCCACCACACTCGTAATATAATAAAGGCAGATAATATAATAAAGTAATATTATTTTCTTTCTTATTAGTAACATGAATTTCATTTCCTTAATCTTTTAGCTATTATTTTCTTATTCTTTGTATTAACTGACCAGCAATATACAATAGAAATGCTCATAATTCTCTACAAGACCCTATAAATCCACAAAACGTTACTTACATCGGTAAGTTGTCCATATCCATAAGGTTGAATGAGTTCTTCTAAAGTTTCTCGATCTTCGGATAATGACATAGAAGATATAACTGGAGTCCTGTCCCCGTGACGATGGACCTGCATATGACAATTACAATTATAAATTCCAAAAACTTTATAACACTGCAGAAACATATACTTAGAACAAACAGATTTATTTTTATGTTAACCATATCATAAAGATTGAATGTGATTGACTAAAACCATACGATTCAAATACCGATACTGGATACTTTTACTGGTGGTAGGATTCCTATGCAGGAATCCGTCTAGGTAGGTACCACCCCAGGGCCAGTTATTCTGCCGTGAAGCGGTAGTGTGCGGACATTACTGTGTTTCGGTTTGAAGGGCACTGTGAGCTAGCGTAATTACTGACTGAGACTTAAGAACTGATGTCTCTGGGCGACAGGCGCAGTGTGGTGTCACACAGAAATGTTCAGGGTAAAACAGCATTTGTTTTGGGCGGACGTTGCACTTACCATCACGCGAGCGTTTTGCTCGTTTCGTCACTATAGACAATAAAAAAAAAACTCGAATGTGTTTCCAGGTTTTACTGACGTATTGCATTAATCAGTTTAAAGTCAGGGCCAAAGTTACGGGAAAAGATAAAAGTGAAGTTCCGTAAACTAACAAAAAACGAAAATGAACGGCCTCTTAGTGTCTCACAGTTTTTTTTTTGGGTACGACTGATGGTTACTGTTAGCCTGAAGGCTTTCACAAGATTGAAAGGGTGGCAAAACGCTGAGGGCGCTTAGCTAGTGGAAGGATCCCTATGCAGGAATCCGTCTAGGTGGGACCACTGTAATGCCATTTATTCAGAGTTGAAGCAGTAGCGCGCAAACATTTCTGTTTCAGTTTGAAGGGCTCTGATAGCTAGTGTATTTACTGGACTTAACAACTGATGTCTCATAGTGACGAGCGTAGTTTAGTGGTACATAGAAGTGTTCTGCGTAACACAACATTTGTTATGGGTAGACGTTGCGTCGTTGTCTCGTCACTTACTTCTTAAAGAAGTTCTACCGCGCGGCACCACTTTATGGAATCTGCCGACCTTCTAGAATAGAGCTAACTCCTTTCTCAAAGGCTGGCAACGCAACTGCAATTCCTCTGGTATTGTTGATGTTAACGGGCGGTAATCACTTACCATTAGGTGAGCCGCTTAATCGTTTGTATAAATATATATAAAAAAATGAGATAGTCCAATGTTCAAGCCAAATCTCCTACACTACGTGTGCATAGATGTACGAGAAGACTCCTCTTTTAAAACTAAATGTCCCCCTGCCGAGCACAGGCCTGCTCTTATTTCTGCAAGGTGTTAGAGCCGGGAAAAGTCCGCCACGCTGCTCCAGTACGAGTTGGCGTACTTCACATGTCTTCGAAATATTTTCATTCCTCAGAAATACAGGTTTCCTCACGATATTTTCTTTCATGGTTTCCGACAGATGCCGGAATAATGTATGGTACTGCGATGGCCAATCCGCCTGCCCTGCTGAACATAGGCCTCCTCCATCGATAGCCACAAAACACGTAGGTTTGTAGCACTTTGGGGATTTTGATATATGTAGTTGCCACCACACGACGACTTATTGAAATGATTTTTTTTGTTACAAATGGATAGTAAGTATTAGGTACATACTGTGGTTCGGGCTTGGCGGACGATAGAAAAGTCACCGTGACATGAACATATAGGAACGTGGAATGCAGGTGCAAGCATAGATTTCTCTTATCCGAACAGATCTTTTTATATAAAACTTGTTTTGTAATAATCAGTAGAACAACGATTTCTGCCTGTTTATTAATATTTGGCGTATGAGGAAAGGAAAGGGCTACACGCCAGATCGAATGGTCTGATCTGGGGAGGACTTCTCCTCCAACTAGTAATATTTAGATGTTGTATATATAGTAAACATATCAGAAAACTTTCATAGCGCTATTATGGACGTGATATTTTTTGAGCTTCTCACGTGGCGACACAAATATGTTAAATAATTTTTAATGTACTTAAATACATCCGAACCAGCTATAGCTACTACTGATGCTACCTAAAGCGCGGTATCCCCCCCTCCCCCCACCTTCTGCCTTGTAAACTAACCAAACCTAGGCGCGAGTTTTATCAAAAGAGCCGCCATTGAAAATTAGAACTTGCTAGTACTAGGATAACATGAAGCAAAGGAAATCTGTTACAAAGTGAATCTTTTAGTGTGATGGGTATTTTTTCCGACCTTATAAATAATTACCAGGCTAACATAAATTAAATGGAGTAGAAAACGTATTATGAATTTGTCTGGTTTGGGGCAACGACCCCCTTGAATTATAGTTATGTAAAGCTTGACATAAAAAAATAAAAATAATATATATAATATGGGCTTCCTATATCGTGGGTGAGAACTGAGGAAGGATTTTTGAAAATTCATTCATCATTAAGGGGGCAAGATTAAAGTTAGTATAAGTTATGTTCGTATGTTTTTGTATTTATTACTATGGACATTGGTGCCTTTGTTTATAATTTGGTAGCTTTTGTTTATAATTATGGAGGAGGAAATATGAAGGAGAGTGGTGCAGCGTGATGCTTTAAAATCCTTTTAGAAATGAGAGGACGCTTTTGTTCACCAATTTCATTTATAGGCTGTTAGTTTACATTTTTAATAGGGTGTTGGCATGGCGTGTTGGCGTATTTCAAGTTAACATGTTGAAACATTTTCAACATGTTGAATGTTTTTTTCTTCGACATGCCGATTTCCACGAACCGACGAAAACTGCTATTGAATATTCACAAAAAACAAGAATTCTAAAAATCGAACCCGAGCATCTATGAAATTTAAAGCGTGCGGTTAGCCTTAGGTTAGGTTAGGTAGTGTTATGGCGCTCGTGTTAAACAAAGAAAGAAAGAAAGAAAGAAAATAACTTTATTCGTTGCTACGCTCAATACAAACACATAAAAAAACAATTAACATTTATATTGGATTGCAGCAACGAAAAGGACCCGAGTCAGCATTATGCTACAGCAAAATTGCCGCAGCGCTGTTATTCTGTCGGCCACCAATATAAAACCTACGAGCAGCTGACAGACAGTTTAAATTTATGAATGCCATAAAATAACAGAAAAGCAAAAAAAACTAAAGATATTTTAATTGTCTCAGACATTTATCACAAAAGTGTCGTTGTAATAAAGATAAAATTCTAAAAATAACGATAAATAAGGAAAAATAAATAAATATATATATTACTTTTAACTTTGTTGGCAATAGTACATAATAGAATAGTGAAAGAAATAATAATAATTATGCTAAAAATATATAAAAATTTGCTGAAGTGCAAATTCCTGGACAATGGTGTACATCAATCGACTAATATTCATTTTTATCAGTGCAAACTATTACTATTAGTGCTGTTCATAACTACAGGAATTAGAAGAATAATTGTGCATTCCATTGCTTCAACGTGTGCACCTGTTCGGTAACGAAAACATTAGAAAAGACGTTATGATAACTCACCAGGAAAGCCAACGCAAGTTCAGTTCCCTCTCCTACAGCGTCATCGAATGACCCTGACTTTATGTGAAGGAAGACCTCACTCACGTGGCCCTAAAATTATTTACGAAGTTTTTGTAAATATTGCATCAATCCTCTGTAAGCTACAGTGCATTACATTATGATTCTACTGCTTACAATGTCGTATATCAAGAGTTAGGTTAGGTTTTACCGGTTGTAATCCGTCTAGGTAGGCATCACCGCCTGGCCAGTTATTCTGCCACGTGTTCTGTAACGTGTTCACACATTACTGTGTTTCGGTCTTAAGGGCACTGAGAGCTAGTGAAATTACTGGGCATATGAGACTGAAGCACTCATGTCTCTGCGCGACGGGCAGTGTGGTGCCCGTGCTGAATTAGATAACTTATGAAAGGGGCATCATTTATTTCAAAATAAATAGGAATTATCATGAAGGGTATGTACAGGACTCCTAGAGGAACAAAATGTATTAATTTTTTGAGCGGGCGCAAGAAGTAGGCCAAGGCGATGACAACATTGCTACACATCTGTGGGACACAAGTTGGTCAAACATAAAATTGGGTGGGACTTTCGATTTACCTATACTATTTACGATAGCATATGACAAAAGGTAAATTAAGAAAACAAAATGAGTCAGGTCTGCTAATATTTTAATAATGATCATGTCCAGTATATCACAAAAAAAAACTATAATGAAATACGTAGTACGTTTTTATATCTTGTTCTATTTCGTCACACAAACTTTTATAATTAACTACCTGTGACCCGCGGTTTTACCCTAGTTCAGCATTTCTCGGTAATTTTCGTTTCTCAGCGTGCGTCTCCTTAAGGCATAACCATAAAGTTTTATAGCGTAGAACCTTCCTCGATAAACACATGGTAAAAAGTTCATCTCCGTCGTGGCAGTCAAAACCGCCTTCAGAGAGTTTATTGATTCTCGCCCCCAGGGTTTTTTTTTTAGTAAAGGGATCAAAGAACTACCTATGAGATGGCAAAATTGCATAGATAACAATGCTGCCTCTTATTCATTCATTTTAAAATTAATCCAGTAATGCATCTTATTACTGTAGTAGAAGGCCGTATACCATACCTTAGCGGCTTTTTAGTTAAGAAATTTATTTAAAATCTTAACCTTCATAATGTTTGTTAAATTTGTTTTAAAATACTTACATAAAAAGTTGTTAAGTGACATAAATGCTTTATAGCTATCCAATTCGATTCGATTTCAATTTCAATAACTTTTCTAATGAGCGCTTACGGAGCATTAAATGATTTTAAGCTAATTTGCCAATGTTGTACGGAACTTTTGTAAAATCGTAACTACTTTACTTAACTAAAAGGTAGCTAAAAGTATTTCGATTGTGGTTAACTTCTTTATAGTTGAGCATTCATAAGGGAATATATGAGAAATTAAAGACATCTTTTAAAAAAAAATTATGACAGTTTAGAGAGCCAATGCACGCCGTCTCTCGCGCCTGCGGATGCCGACCACCTGCAGCAGGTGGCCGCGGAACTCGAACGCAGGGCTGCCATACCACCAGTGTGCGAACCACTGCCGCCAGTGACTCGCGCCGAAGTCACTATAATAGTTAAAAATCTTAATAACCGATCCGCGCCCGACCTCGACGGCATAAACAACAGGGTGATGAAATATCTAACTACGCCGCTATTGTGTCTGTTATTCAGTATTTTTAACGCGCTACTCTCCAGCTGCTTCTTCCCGGACGCCTGGAAGGAAGCCGACGTTATAGGCATTCCGAAGCCTAACAAGCCTAGGAACATTCCCTCCAATTATCGCCCAAAAGTCTCCTCAACTCGATGGCTAAGATTTATGAGCGAATTATACTCAGTCGATTAAAAGACTATGTCCTTACTAATAATATTCTTCCAGACGAAAAGTTCGGCTTTCGCCTTGAACACTCGTGTACTCATCAAATGCACCGCTTAACGGAGCACATTTTAGAAAATTTAAAGGACCACCGAGCCGTGGTAGCTCAGGGGCTAGGCGCTCGCTTTTAATTTCATAATACGCACCACTAAAATTGTTAATTGCAATTTTAAGTGCTGACTTACCACGTGCTCGGCGGTGAAGGAAAACGTCGTGAGGAAACCTGCATGTCTGAGAAATTAAAAATATTTCGAAGACATGTGAAGTCCGCCAACCCGCATTGGAGCAGCGTGGCGGATTCTTCCTAGCTCCAAAACCCTCTCAGAAATGAGAGGAGGCCTGTGCTCAGTAGTGGGACATTTATAGGCTGAAACTTTACTTTAACTTTTTAAACGACCACCCTAAGCCTGTAGGCATAGGGGCCTTATTTTTCGATGTCGCAAAGGCATTTGACAAAGTCTGGCACGACGGCTTATATTACAAGTTGTATCACACTAAAGTGCCGGACAGACTCGTGAACATCGTACGTGCCTTCTTGTCTAACCGCCTATTTTGCTTCCGGTTAGACGGAACGCACTCCTCAAGCCGCCCTCTCTGAGCGGGTGTCCCTCAGGGCTCCTGCCTCTCCCCACTTCTTTTCTCGCTATACACTAGCGATATTCCTAAAGACCCGAAAGTCAATCTTGCGCTTTTCGCAGATGACACGATCCTGTACTATTCTGACAAGCACAAGGGCCGCATAACGATTCAACTCCAAGCCGCAGTCGATCGTCTAGGCGAATGGTTCCGGAAATGGAGAATAGAGGTAAATCCCGAGAAAAGTGTAGCGATATACTTCTCGAGGGGCACGCCAAAGCCCGTTAGACGAATTCACACAATCGGCAACAATCAACTAGGCACGATCACCCTGTTCGGACCTATTCCCTGGGAAAAGAGCGTCAAATACCTCGGGGTCACTTTAGACGCAGCGATGTCATTCGCTGCACACATTAAAAACATACGCAATAGAGCGGCTTTTATCTCAAGCCTTCTATACCCATTAACTTGCTCTTCAAGAAAAACGTGCTTAAGACGCAAACTTCGCCTCTATAAGACTTGCATAAGACCCGTAATGACCTATGCTTGCGTCGCTTTCGCTCACGCGACGGGCAATCAATTAAAGAAGTTACAGAGCGTTCAAAATCGATTCCTGCGAACTGCCACCGGAGCCGGTTAGTATCAACGCAATGTAGATCTTCACAGCGACTGTGAAATGCCTTTAATCTCTGAACACTTCAGAGAATTATCACGGCGGTTTTTCGAAAAAGCCGCGGTTCATTCAAACTCGCTGGTGGTTAAAGCAGCAAATTACCGACTAAACAGAGACGCGACTGAACGCAAAGGTCGCCCACGAAACGTGCTAGACGACACGGACGTCTCAGCTCTTAATGACCACGATACGGTCAGTCACAACTCAGGCCACACTGTACACACAGTCAATAGCTTTAATATAGCATGCACCACAGCGCATCTCTCCGGCGCGACCGCCGTAGAGAGCGGCGCGCAATGGTCAATAATCACACCGCGTACATACGATTCACCCGTGTTCCAGGGCGGTTTATTACCGCCCAGAGTTACCGACACAAAAGTCGACAGTCCGAATGGAGGCCCGTAGCCTCCCTCGGACGGTCGACGACTTAAAATATTTAAGATATTCGTAATCGCGAAAGCACGCAGCGATCGCGACACAGTCCGAATTTCTAGGTTTTTGTTGGAGTTTATTTATTTATTTATGTTTGGGTCAAACCAAACCTGGCCCTTGGCCCGTGAGCACAGTATCCGATGAAGCTGTAAAAGCCAAAAAGGCTAACAGCAATTACATCACCGAAATTATATAAAAAAAAAAGTTTATATCAGCAATTAGATGGTAAAAGAAATATAATTTTAATAGGCAATAATCAACTAATAACTAATTTAGATCTAACAGATCTCGAGATCACTACTGGGCATGGACAATATACTTAATCTACGAGTATGTTCTCACTAAACTTTACGGTATGTTGTTATACTTCTCACTAAATTACTGTAATAAAGGTTACATTATATCAGTCATTTTAATTCTTCACTTCAGTCTTATTTTAATAGTATTGCAAATAAAAGTAATAAAATACTAAAAATAAACTCTGGAAACAAATAAAACATACGAACATAACAATTCTAAAAGCACATTTCAAGCGTCAATTGTACCAAATCTTAATCCTACTAATATTATAAACTAGCTTTTGCCCGTGGCTGCCCCCACGTTGAGGTCGGAAATGTTGCTACGAGAAACTACTACCGGGATGAAAAACACGAGAAAAAGTTTATAGTTTTAAGCATTTAGGAACTAAACAAAATATGAATGGAACACAGTCATGAAGTATTAAAAGGCACATATTCAGATCAGTAAGTAATAAGTGTTTTAGTCTAATATAGTAAACACATTTACTTAGTCACTCTTTTGGTTTTTTGATAATGTTCATTACCATTTCGAATAATGGGTAAATTTTGCCTGAAAAACATTTTATGCTTGGGTATTATCGGTGACAATGTTTTAATTATATTTCATTTTCCTTCTTTTTCAATTCTTTTAGGATGCGCTCGAAATGTAATTGACATTTGCGGATTCTTTACAAACATGTCGTTTAAAAACTTTAAGTTAATACTCGTATAATTGAAGATCGAAGCTGGATCTTATTAAACACCTCTGTCATGTTTTTGAGATACGCCCTTGGATTCGCGTTTTGGATGCGCCGCTCTGATATATTGTTTGGATAGCTGATAAAGTCTTGAGGCTGCAAAGACTTCAAAATAACTTTTCCATTATCAGCCGAGCCGACGGCATCTTTGAAATCAGTAAAGTCGTAAATTTTACTTTTTTTTTCATTGAAAGTTCAACTTGGTGGTGGAATTGGTCGCAACTCATGAAGGTATGTCCTGGTTCAAAATAGTATAATATTATACGTTCTGTGGCAATCACGTCATTATTGACAATGACAGCTAACATAGAAAATAATAGTCAGTTCTTATTTTTAGCCGTGCAATTGTCCATCCAAATATGTATTGTTTTAACATCACGGAAACGAAGGAAAAAGTTTAAATATGCACTCATTATGTCTTCTTGCTTTCTACTAGCGATACCATCATGCCAAATATCCGTAAGTGGCTTAGAGTTCTTGGTGATTTTTCCAACTGGAGCGAAGGTTTGATTAAATGACGTTAGTCTTGAACAATATTTAACCGCTTTGAATGTTTCGAGCCTTGCCAGCATTATAACCTTTTCCAAGTCACTACTGTAATAAATCTGGTTTTCATTTTGTTCTATGGATTTATGGGAATCATATAACTGTCTAGCTAGTGTATTTTTCGTGGTGAACAGCCCACTGCTCGCAAACTATGCAATTGGCTATTATTTCTTTGCGAGCATCATGATTAGTATCACGCGTGTGCAATTTATATGACTCACATAGTTCATATTCCTCATTACAAAGAGGAGCAAACTGATTCATTGATGATTCATGCTTTTCAAGTGTGTTCTACACATTTCATATCCAAATTTCATGTCGGGGTGCTTTGTACAAAAGTCTTTGTACATGAAATTAACGTTAATTTCACTTAGTAAATAACGACGATTTGGGGCATGCTCACGACGATAATGCGGTGCAGATGGGTTGAAAGATTTGACATGTTTACTGATAACTTCTCGATCAAATTTTGAAGTTTTAGTATGTTTGTCCCGTTTCTCTTTATCTTTGTTGTCGTCGAGGCAGTTAAAAAGAATTTTATCGTTGTTCTTTTTGAAACTCAACGTGGTCAAAAAAATAAAATTACACACGGAGGCTAGTGTCATCTGATTTTGGTAGAGAGAAACACCTCTTCGGGTTTCTTTTTGGTTCTGTGGTGTATTTTCTTTTTGGAATTGCAACCGTATAATGTGATCTTACACAGGGTAGACGATGAACTTTACATCAGGCGAACGATTTGCTCGATTCGTCACTCTATCCAATAAAAAAAAAACACCCTCATCTCTGAACGTGTCATGTTCCAATACTGTCGGTGTACTATTTCACGTTCATCAGTCCTAAAAATAGAAGAACATTATTAAGGCATTTGTTGTCGCAGCCATTATTAATGTTATACTGACTTTGATTTTGATTCTGCTTCTCTATTTTCGTTTGTTTAGGCTCGTGCTATATTTTGGTCGTTGAGGTGGTTTTTTGTTTGATATAGGTAACACTAATGTTCGATCCGCGATACGTGGTTTATAGATGTGATAGACACAATTCTGGTTCAGTAAAGAAATGAAGTCTCAGGAAAGAAGTACTTTACTTAAGACACAAAATTACAAAAGACGGTTTAAAACCCAATGACGATAAAATAAAAGCAGTACTTGATTTTCCACTTCCCCGTAGGTTATTACAGAAAATTTATAAAAGATTTTTCAAAAATTACACAACCCCTTACTTCGTGTTTAAAGAAAAGAAATAAAATTGAAATTACCCAAACTTATATCGAAGCGTTTCAAAAATGTAAAGAGCTTTTAGTAAATGCTCCTGTACTTCAATTTCCCGACTTTTCACATCAGTTCTTAAGTCTCATATGCCCAGTGATTACGCTTGCTCTCAGTGCCCTTCACACCGAAACACAGTAATGTTTGAGCGCTACTGCTTCACGGCAGAATAACTGACCCTGGGTTGGTACCTACCTAGACGGATTCCTGCATAGGAATCCTACCACCAGGAATTTGAATTCTAGGCGGTAGTTTAACGTTAAGAGTGATTGCGAGGATCATTGGGTTGTAGTAGACTATGATATTGACTCATTTGTTGATTGTTTGTTTTGTTGTGTTTGATTTTTGAATCTTTTGATTTGATTCTGAGCCATTTGTTGTGTTGTGTATATCTTCCCTCACCTCTCAGTCCTCATGAACTCAATCATTTTATCAAGAATGCTAATACAGTATTAGACAGTGGCTGTGAATATGTGATTGCAGGCGATTTTAAATCACGCGATCTAAATTGGAAATGCACCAGTGGTGAATTTTATGCATCTACTTACTTGGAGCCGTGGTAGCTCAGGGGCTAGGCGCTCGCTTTTAATTTCATAGTACGCGAGTGTCCTGGGTTCGATTCCCGGTGCCGGCACCACTAAAATTGTTAATTTCAATTTTAAGTGCTGACTTACCACGTGCTCGGCGGTGAAGGAAAACATCGTGAGGAAACCTGCATGTCTGAGAAATTAAAAATATTTCGAAGACATGTGAAGTCCGCCAACCCGCATTGGAGCAGCGTGGCGGATTCTTCCTAGCTCCAAAACCCTCTCAGAAATGTGAGGAGGCCTGTGCTCAGTAGTGAGACATTTATAGGCTGAAACTTTACTTTTTTTTTTACTTACTCAGTTACTAACAACATTTTGCTAGACCCACTTTTCGATTTTATAGCAATTAATGACCTTAAATAGTATAACACAGTTCATATTCAAGACAATAAATTTTTAGATTTAGTACTCAGCAATATGACTGTCTGTTGTCTAACAAACATTAATAAAATGGAACTTTAGTACGAGTATCAAACAAAATAAAGGTCCTATGTAGTATACCCAATCTTATTATTTAGTATGAAATTCATAATAAATGCAGATTATGGTAGGCAATTATTTTATGGCAATCGAAATTAGGACGTAACATGTAAATGGTAATTATTAGAAAAAGCCTACTTCCGCGTATTATTTTACGTGCTTCATCAAGTTTTCAACAATATGCTCCCTCACGGAAAGTCACTCCAACACGAACAAAACGCAATGGTTAAAAAAAGTTACTGAACAATATAATATGAATTCAGTAAAAATACAAGAACACTCAAGTTTTAAAGACTTTTACACAGATAATTAGATTTTTTTGAAATTCGAATTTACATCCCCATAAAGTGAAATGTACAGTGCAATTTCCCAAGAGGAGTTGGGGTAGAGAGAGCAGTTGTCTTGCATTGAAAGAGACACCGATTCACTGTCAAGGACAAATTTCACCGTCGAAATATTTAACTGTAACCTAAACAAAAACAATTAGGTACCTAAAGCGTGTAAAAATGATATCGCTATAGAACTGTGTGACGTTATACCGAAATTGAAGGGTCATTACGGATGTAGCGCTCGTATTAGTACTGTTTATAATCACAGGAAATAGAAGGATAATTGTACATTCCAATGGATCAACGTGTTCCTGTTCGATAACGAAGACATCAACAAAGACGTTATGATAACTCACCAGGAAAGCCAACGAAAGTTCAGTGCCCTCTGATACAACGTCTTCGAATGACCCTGACTGTACGTGAAGGATCGTCAACACTGCACATATCATGAACTTCATGATGCTTTCACTTCGTTTGCTTGCTTGCTTTGCTTTCCTTTTTTCGAAGGAACTTCTTATATATGTACGTTCACGTTATCTAATTGCTTCGATAATTTCGAATCGATTATTTCGATTATTAGGAATATAAATTAGCATGTTGTAGCTATGCGGTTCAGCGTGCGTGGTAAGAGCATGATTGTACAAAGTTATTTTCGTGGCTATATATTATTGGAATAGTTTTGTATGGAAATTTGACAATTTTATAAATAATTAATTAAACGATTACTAAAAATTAGTATGTATTGCTTTTTTAATTCGCATTAACTAAAACTTGTATCGTTTAATACTGTTTTGTTTAAAGGAACAAGTAATTCTTTCGTTTTTTTATTGGATCAAGTGACGAGACGAGCAAAACGTTCACCTGATGGCATGGGCGACGTAGCACATACCATCACAAATGTTGTGTCATCCAGTACTCATCAGTTCATAATTTTTTTTTAATTTATTGAGTAAATTGGCGAAACGAGCAAAAGTTTCACCTGAAGTTTTTTTTTTATTGTATAATGTGACGAAACGTGCAAAACGTTCACCTGATGGTAAGTGCAACGTCTGCCCATAACAAATGCTGTGTCACCCAGAATATTTCCGTGTGACACCACACTGTGCCCGACACCCTGTGGGATCATTTTTTAAGTCTCATATGCCCAGTGGACTACATTAGCTCTCAGTGCCCTTCAGACCGAAACACAGTAATGTTTGTACACTACCGCTTCACGGCAAAATTATTGGTATTGACGACCGTGTGGCGTACTGGTCAGAGTACCTGAATTCTACGCAATTAAGAATTCTACATTTGTGCTAAAACACAAATTGTTTTCGGGTCAGGTTGTGTTGTTTGTCCCCGTGTTTCTGACACTGCATCCTAGCCTACCTCGGAGGTATCTTATCGCATCAGCGTTACATCAGGCGCGGGTAGGTTGGGACGAGTGAGTGCCTCTGTGTTTGCGCGTACACTTGTGGCACTATAATATCTCTTGCGCAGTTGATGGCTCCCGACATTTGGATTCGGAAGTTGTCGCCGTGGTCGAAATCGGCTAGGAAAACATCATCATCATCATCATCATCATTGGTCCTGGGGATTCTTTTTGGGACCTAGACGGATTCTTGTTTCTTTAAGTAATTGTTTATAATTAGGTTTACAATTGGTTTGTGCCGATTTATCGACTAATTGTAGTTGACGATCGCGTGGCCAATTGGTAAGGTCCGAGTTATAACTAGAGCAAAAAATAATTGTTAAAAGAAAAGGGTTATCAATTACAACAACCTTGAAATTGGTTTAAATATACCGTATTCGGTTTGAAGTACATAGTTTTTCATATACTAGATCACATCCTATGATAGAAGCAACAGTTGCTATCATCGACAACAACTTCATTTTACCAAGTATATCGCCACAAATAAAATGTGTATCTCACATTATCACTAATACCACATCACAGCAGATTACTGCTGAAATATTGTTTAAATCTGTCTTCATTTTTGAAGATGCATAGTGCACAACGTACTTACAAATAGACAACAAATAAATTTAAAAAAAAACGAATTTTAGGGACTTTTTCTTTTAGATGACAACACCTGGATCTCTCACCCGTACTCATAAAAATGGCTACAGTTTGCAGTACAGCGTTACACTTTATTATTTAGTTGGTCTGAGCACCGATTGACGTATTCACAGTCGAGATCAGATGTTAACCCCTTTGTTTAACTGTTCGAGTTTGACTCGAATCATTACAAAAAAAACTGTTACTTGACATTGACAATATTGAAGTTTCCGTTAGATACTCGTAGATGAAGAAAAAAAAAAATAACAGAATAATAATAAAAAATCGAGTTATTTTCTGTGTCCCATAGTTAGTCCCACAGTACATAAAAATAATTTTGTTTTCGCATGGTTGGAAAAGGTTGCCTATATGTTGATAGAAAAGAGAGGATAATCTTGTTTTCAGAATTATTTTCCCTTACATATAACCTGTGCTTTTAGCATGACATATATAACATCATATTCGATGAATATCATTTGCTAAGAGTATATTCGTAAATAATTTAACTATAAGCAAGTTGAACTGGCAATAGGACAGCCATATTGCTCGTAGAAGTCCAGCCAACCTCGTACCATCAAACGCAGTGTAAGACGGCCCCTAGTAGATGGAGCGACGAGCTGCATGGTTTTGCAGGAAGTCGATGGATGCAGGTGGCTCAAGACCGTGTTTTGTGGCAATCTATGGGGGAGGCCTATGTTCAACAGTGGACTACGGTAGGCTGAAATGATGATGATGATATACAACTACATTATCACCGAGTAACATGAGGTGTATTTAATTAAAAAAAACCGAGATCCCTACGAAAATTGCTATGATGTAACACTCAAAGTATCAAAAATTTACTGATAAAAGTCATTATTTGGCGTGCGCTGCAAAAACTATTGATGATAAAGAAAATAATGTACTACATTTTCATAGTACGTACTCATCATTACTCACAAAAAAGTTCCCGAGGCTATATGTCTAGCGAGAAGTCGATGGATGCAGGTAGTTGAGGACTGTGTTTTGTGGCAATCTATTAAAGAGGCCTATGTTAAACAGTGGACTATGATGGGCTGAAATGTTTAAAATTTAAAATTTAAATGACATTTGTAACAATCTGGTGATCTATGGAGTATTGGCAGGGTCAACTACGTGTTTGTTAAATTTTAATATCTCTCAGAATTTTGGATTATATTGTTTACAGTATTTGTAGCAATATATGGAGAACCTTTGTTCACTGGTGGACTTATGATGGGCTACAAGTACTGACTCATGGGTACAACGTGTTATTAATAATTAACAGGTGTTCCTACGCAGGACTCCGTCTAGGTAGGTACCACCTCAGGGTAAGTTATTCGGACGTAAAGCAGTAGCGTGCAAACAGTGTCATGTGTTTCAGTATGAAGGAAACTGAGGGATTATGTAATTACTGGGCATATGAGTAAAGAACTGATGTGTCAGGTTCACGAGCGCAGTGTTGTGCTCACAGAAATTTTCTGGATGACACGGCATTTGTTATGGGCGGACGTTGCACTTACCATCAGGAACGTTTTGCTCGCGCCGTTACTGACATGTGTAAAATTTGTTTTACCCATTGTTTGCTTAAGTCACCCGCTATAATATCAGCTATCTGCCAGGGAAAGTCTCGTCCAGCCGTTTCGGAGATAACCCGGAACAAACTGACAGTCAAACAAAAAATTAAAAAATATTTTTTTTCTTATATTTTCATGAGCATTAAGTAAGCTGTTATTTTGTTATTACAAACAGTTTTATTTATTATATTATTATTGCCAATCTGATTCTGAGTAAAAGTGGTAGGATTCTGACTGACTGCACTGAGAGCTAGTGTAATCATTATGGCATATGAGACTAAAAAAATGATGTCTCAGGGTGTCGGGCACAGTGTGGTGTCACACGGAAATACTCTGGGTGACACAGCATTTGTTATGGGCAGACGTTGCACTTACCTTTAGGTGAAAGTTTTGCTCTTTTCGCCAATTTACTCAATTAAAAATAATCGCTGTAAAGAAATTACTTGGTAATATGGTTAATGGCTTAGATTTTGAAAGAATGAAGAAATCGTGAATAAATTGCTTGTTCTGTGTAAACAATAGCTGTCTTCTGTATTACTTCTCGACCTAATTTATTTGAATTGCTCGGTTTTGTCCCGGACTGGCTGACCGATTGGCTTCTCTATAGCGGAAGTGGGGTTCGTTTCCGGGAAATAAATTTTGCCTACAGATACTTGTTCCGGGGTGAATGGTTGTGCATGGTTTGTCTGTTAAACCCACCCACAATACAGGAGACATTCCAGTGTCGGGAAACGCGTTTTTTAACATTATCTTTACGATTACTAGCCGACACCCAATTTAAGCGCCATCACATAATTCGGTTAGATAATGCAAATACAGAATAGTTAGATGTAGACAAAAAAAGTCGCGTTGTTTAAAACTTGTCCCCGATAGTATTATTTATGCAAAAATACTTGCTTGTAAAACGGAACGTTGAAAAACGTCGTTAGATAGCCGTGAATAACTGACGTTTACTGATATTTAAAAAAAAAAACGTGTCTTCGTTGTGCATAACTAATGGCTCTGTAAAGAAGAACGTGCTAACAAATCGGCATATCAAATGTGTCGTGACGAGCTAAACATAATCGTTGTGGTTAGGGTATTGGATTTATTATACGAAAATAGTTTTCTAATATAATATTCATGTAAACTATTGTGTGGTATTGATAGCAGAGTTCACTCTCAATTTACTAAAGTTCGCTCTTTTCACATTCTTTTTAATTGGAATTTTCCGTTTTATATTCCATCATATTTTTTTTTGATGACGTCAAAAGAAATGTTTAATGTACTCACTGTGGTTGGGACTGTTCTGTGTACGACACAAGTGGGACTTGTTAAATGCTAAAATGATGGATTAAATGGAACGGAGCTCGTTTTCACTTTTCTAGTAAGCGCACTTAACTTTGTCTTTTAAACTGGTGGTTTTTTTTACTGGTGGTAGGATTTCTGTGCAGGAATTCATCTAAAAAGGTACCACCGTAGCGCCATTTATTATGCCGTGAAGCAGTAGTGTGCAAACATTACTGTGTTACGCTCTGAGGTGCAGTGAGAGCTAGTGTTATCACTGGGCATATGAGATTTAAGAACTGATGTCTCATGGTGATGGGCGCAATCTGGTGTCACACAGAAATGTTCTTGATGACTCAGCATTTGTTATGGGCAGATGTGACGCTCTTAAAATCAGGTGAACGTTTTGCTAGTCTCGTCACTTTCGTCTACAATTTTTTTAAAACCCTGAGTAAATCTAGTTTGGTGCCGTGTGGTAGCGGCCCAAGAGATTCTAGCATCCCATCCTGTGGGTGTCGTAAAAGTCGACAGAGGGAAATTAAAACCAGGAGATGGGCAGCAGCATCTTCCTGGAACATCTGAATAAATAAACTGCGGTCGCCAACCCGCCTGCCAAGCGTGGCAACTATGGAAAAATCCCTCCAATATGAGAGCTTCAAACTTTTGTAGCTATCTTTGTTAGAGGACTATGTTCAGCAGTGGACTTGTGATAGGCTGAAACGACGAACGACGAGTAAATCAAGTAACCAGATTTCCAGATATGACCGAACCATCAAATTTCAGGGCGCTGGTAGCTCAGGGACCGGGCGCTCATTTTAAACTTGACGACCGCGTGGCCTAGTGATTGGCGTCCTGGCAAATCCCAACTTTTCTGTCCCAATTTTCACACTACTGCTTCACGGCAGAATAAATAGCCGCCCGTCACCCTGAGACATCAGTTCTTAAGTCTCATATGCCCAGTGATTATGCTAGCTCTCAGTGGCCTTTGCACACCTGCCTGCCTAGACGGATTCCTGCATGGGAATTCTACCACCAGTATTATAAAATAAGATCATTATATACAGAACAATTGTATGTGGAAATAACCCGTAATCTGCTCTCTTAATATCTTAAATTGCAAACCCCGTGGCTAAAATATATGATGTTGAATTTAATTAATGTACTTTGTGGATAACATAAAAAAGTTTATAACAAGCTTTAATAAAGTTTATTTCCGGTTTTTCTCTGAGATGGTTTTATTTTTCCAGCCGGTGTTGATTTTGACATTCATAAGAACTTTAAACAAGCCTCTAAATTCACAAAATAATTAGTCATAAATCCGCAATAGATAAGGGCTACACAAAATATTTGTGAGTCGTCGTGTGTATCGAGGTGTTCTAATAGTATGATGTATAATAGGTTATTAATATATCTAATGATGTATTATAGGTTAGATAAGCTGAAATAAACTGCTTATATATATATAAATGTAATTTATATTAAATAAAAAATATTCTTTTCTATTATATTATGATTCAATTTTATTTAACATTCAAGATTTTACCTACTTGATGGAAGTGATAACCGTTGACTTAGAATAAATAAAACTCCCGTTACAGGACTCCCATTATTCCTTATGTCTATGGGGTCGATGTTCAACTATAGGGAAGCATCTTTGAAGAGAAACTTCTTTAGGCGCGATGAGAGTAAAATCCATACTAATGTTATAAATGCGAAAGTAACACTTTCAGTACCTCTCTCTGTTTATCATCATTAAAAAGGTTCAACCGCTGGACCGATTTTAACGAAATTCGACACAATGATAGTTTGCATCCTGGAGATATAATGGAGGCATACATACATACATAAGATCACGACTGTATCCCATAAGGGGTAGTCAGAGACTGGGCACTCACTGTAAAAGCAGATGACTGCCACAATCCACGTTTCACCAAAACAATATAATGCACTTTGTGTGATAGGTGGTGAGCCCATCGCCACCATGCGCTGTCGGGTGCACAGTGCAGTTTTATTCCTTACTCGCCTTTTACGAGATCCATTGGATGAGATGGAGTGGTAGTATTCTTTTATCGAGCCGTCACCACACGGCTATATATATAGTGGAGGCATAGGATACTTTTTATCCCGGAACTTGAATTAGTTCCCGCGGGATATATAAAAAAACCTTCATCAATGCGGAGGATGTCGCGGTCAACAGCTTACAGCGGTCAGTTTATATACTGAGCAGTTACTTTACAGTGAGTAGTGTTTTTGTTTTTTTTAATCAGATTTCGTATATAAGTGTCACTTCAGTCACTTTTTCTCTGGACTTGATTTTCATTGGACATAAGATTTCGAACGGCACAAACGTGGCGTCTCGAAAGTAAATTTTATTCAATGACAGATCTTAGATTTATCAAAGTTTAAATTGAAGACGGCTTCAACTTGTCGTCGTCGTCGTCGTTTCAGCCTATCAATAGTCCACTGCTGAACATAGGCCTCCCCTATAGATTGCCACAAAAGTTTGTAGCTCTCGTTTTGGGGGGATTTTGCCATAGTTGCCACGCTTGGCAGACGGGTTGGCAACCGCAGTTTATTTATTCAGATGTTCCAGCAAGATGCTGCTGCCCATCTCCTGGTTTTCATTTTCCCTCTGTCGACTTTTACGACACCCACGGGATGAGATGGGGTGGTAGATTCTCTTAGGCCGCTACCAGACGGCTGACAACTTCAACTTGTACGTGACGTGAAATATTCGTAATAATACAAAAATGCTGCCTGTTATAGGCTATATTTAAAATTTTAAAAGGGTTGACGAGCCGGCAAGAGTGTTAGTTTGAAAAGTAAATGTACCCTTTGTCTGGAACTAACAACTCTTAAGGCTGGAGAGATTTCCATTTCTCCATCTGTTCTAAGTTGTAAGTCCAATAATAATTCTGAGTTTAAAAAACCTCGTTTTCTTTGAAGACGAAACCATAGCAAATATACCAGATGTAAACTATACAGACCACTCGAGGACAGCAGTGTCTCAGGCGCGAGGAATCTACGATCGGTAATTCGTCTGCAATTACGGCAAATTCCCTCATTTTTGTTAAAGCCTAGTACTGCAGGATAGGATTCAAACTTTTTTTTCATATTGTTGATCATGTACTTCTAAGGAACCTATTTATTTTTATACTAATGTTTGGAAGATTTTGAGAATTTTTATTATTGTACTAAAACTAGTATCAACAATTCCTCCACCCCATCTCTAAAATAAACTGCGCTTGAAACCCGCCCGGCAAGTACGCCTAATGAGAGCTACAAACTTGTGGCAATCTATAGGGGATGATGATGATGATTCACGATAATAGTGAAATTACAAGTTCGAATCTGCGACGTTACTTTTCGCTGCCCTAAATTATTGGGCTATCAGCGCTTATACAATAAATTGCTACCTTTCGTGTAATACGCTTCAGCAAAATGTTACCACAGTTATTGGTTCAGGATCGGATTATTCTATTTTATATTGCGTAATACTATACCAGATTGTCATTCTCTAATTTTATATAATCTTTAGACTAGTAACTGCCAAGTGGTCTAAATTCGACCGTAATTCATTATTTTTATTAAATTTAATGTATTTGTACATACATACATACAGTCGCGCATTTACCCATAGAGGTAGGCAGACACCACCGCCGTGGCCCACTCGTCGCCGCCATTTTTGCGTAAGTCAAAAAATTCATGCTCCACATTGCGTTCCCACGAGTACTTAGGGAAGATGTTGTCCCAAACAGAGCCCTGCTGATTGGTTAAGTCTAATCTTATTCTGGGATCGCCCGGTCCCAGATCAGATCCGCAAGCTAACGAATGGGCTCGCCCCTAGCCATCACAACGGTACTGGCGTGGCGGAGACGAAGGGAAAAAGGATTAGGTAGGAAATGGACTCAGGTTTGGGAAAGAGACTATAAGGTGTAGGATACTTCTATTTGGGAAGGAGCAGGAGGAGACAGCAGTAGCTCGGGAGGCCGGAGTCGCTTATACGGTACTCAGGTCACGTACATACTGACATTTTGTATCACATATTACATATTTTCATAAACAATATAACTTTTCATTAACAATTAACAAATTAACATTACTAAGATTATGGTCCTTTACATTACAGAGCGCGCTTATAATGTTTAACAAGACCATTTTGTTTGTAAAAACGTTACATCGTAATTACCATCGGAAATATTACGCTAATATTAGCTGCTTACAAAATAACAGTCACATTGCGTTATACTCGTACATTACTTGATGTCTGCCTGGATGGATGCTTTCCATGCGTCCTTGTCATTGAAATAATCATACATACATACATATATAAGATCACGACTGTATCCCAGGGGTAGTCAGAGACTGGGCACTCACTGCAAAAACAGATGACTGCCACAATCCACATTTCACCAAAACTATATAATGCACTTGGTGTGATTGGTGGTGAGCCCATCGGCACCATGCGGTTGGGTGCACAGTGCAGTTTCATTCCTTACTCGCCTTTTACGAGATCCATTGGATAATCATTCAAAAAATAATAAGCTTTTAAATTTAGTCTCTGTTCGATTCATTATATCTTCCGGAATTTTATTATAAATACGTATATATAAGTCGATGACTCATAAAAGAATTTTTTACTTTATTCAGTCTAAATTTTGGATCATCTTCTTTATTATTATTTCTTAATTTTAAATTATGATTGTCACTACTCTTCGGAATCATTTATTTAAATTTACGCACATGCATAACGTTTTCATAAATATACTGGCATGTAAAAGTCAAAATATAATTTTTTTTAAACAGTTCCCTTAGCGAATCACGAGAGCGCTCATTATACTCGTAGATTGCGCGAACTGCTCTTTTCTGCAAAGTAAAGATTGTGTTCACGTCAGCCGCATATGGGGACCATTACAAAACATCATAAGACCACAAGTTACTAAGATCTTTCTCACAGAATACGCAGCCGATCTGAGTTTATTAGCTAAGGTATCTATATGTGGACCCCACTGAAGCTTACAATCTAATGTGATCCCCAAAAATACGGTACTATTAACAAACTCTAATTTTGTTTTTTTTTTACTAATATTGTTTTTTCTTTAGATGATTTTATTTTGTACCGTTTTAACATTAGGTAATGCAAATTTAACTCATTTTTTTTCTTGTTATTTAGAGCTAAATTGTTTACATGGAACCAATCTAAAATATTATTCAGAACACTATTAACTACATTTATGTTCTCAGTTTTTCGATTGACCATTAATATACCTGACATATGTGCAATGCTTTATCTGCAAGAGGCACTTTGCAACCTAGGGTTCAGGTAAAGAAATTTTAGAGAAACCTAATTTCAATAAGGATTTAGCGGCAAGTCAGACCAGAAGCAACTTCGCTTGTCAAGAAAACAGTGTGACGCTACTACTGACCACCAAATTGTAAATATTGCCACTGGAGATAAGGAGATGATTGTGTGTGATATGATTGATAATGACTCACAAATATCCTACATGAAAAAAGACGTTGCACAGAAACTAGGTCTCAAGGATGTAGGTAAATGGACTCTCACCCACTGCCTTTTCAACGGAGTTCAAGTAAAATCCAAAGGACATAATATTTATAATGTTCAAAGTTCCGGTGGTATATTTAACACGGACATGGCTGCCAGAGTAGGACAGCCTGTAATTTGTAACAATCTACTTAGGTACAACAATAATGAAATAAACCTGACAAAGTTGTTAGGCAAACATAATGTAGTGTCGATATATAAAGATGAATGTAGTAGCGGCTTAAGAGAATCTACCACCCAAACTCATCCCGTGGGTGTCATAAAAGTCGACAGAGGGTAAATAAAATACCCGGAAATGGGCAGCAGCATCTTCCTGGAACATCTGAATAAATACACTGCAGTTGCGAACCCGCGTGCCAAGTGTGGCAACTATGGCGGAATCACCCCAAAATGAGTACTCCAAACTTATGTAGCAATCTGTGGGGGAGGCCTATGTTCAGCAGTGGACTAGTGATGGGCTGAAATGATGATGATGATGAACTACAGAGTAGCACAGAGTCAACACATAAGTTTAATGAAGATACTACTGGAAAATTAGATGAAGATGAGGATAGTTATGGAATTGATTAAACATCATCAAGGAACAAAACTCGCTGTGGCAGACTTGTGAAAATGCCTAGTAAGTCTGCATTGTAACTAACTATATTTTATATAGTTGCAGGTTTACTAATGTTGAACAATTCCAAAATTTTGTATAATTCAGTGTATCACTTATTTTACAGCACTTATTATTATATTACTTTATATTAAAACATAAGAAATATGTTCACCTTTATCTGTCACTTATTGGTAAAATGTGGAGTTTTAAACAACTTTTTTTTATCTAATAAAAATGACGAAACAGACATCAGTTCTTAAGTCACATATGCCCAGTGATTACGCTAGCTCTCAGTGCCATTCAGACCGAAACACAGTAATGTTTGCACACTACTGCTTCACGGCAGAATAACTGGCCCTGGGGTGGTGCCTACCTAGACGGATTCCTGCATAGGAATCCTTTTGCATTCTAAAAACTGAAAAATAAAGGTTGCGAAATTTATTGTTAAAATTCAAATGTTAAGAATGGTTAAAGAGTTTAAATATTTATTTTACATATTTCTTTGAGACTGAGCGAGGATTCATATTGTTAGTTTCTAATGTTGTCATAATACGATAAGTGTATTTTAAGAATGATTTGATTAAGATGTTATAAGTTAATATTACGATTTTAATTCAAAGATAATATACATATAATTACAATACATGTACTCACAGTGATTAATATCATAAAGTCAAGTATTTGTTATTATTTCGATGCTTAAAAGAGGTGATGACAAGATTTATTTTAAAATAAAATATTTTAGAAAATATAGATGTAACGTATTTTTCGGATTGTGGAGGGTGTTACAAACTTATTAGTAGTTTTTTCATTACCTTTTTGACAACTGATTTTTAAAAATAAAAAATGTCACTTTTCGTTAAACCATCCCATCAATTCTTTTTATTTTCCGGTAAAAGTAAAAAGACCTGTATAAATCCAAGTATAAATCTAAATAATCCGACCGAGGAAAAGGATCCCGGTCACCTTGTCTTTTAAATACAAACTTTAACTATGCCAGATCTCACACGAGAACGTAATTTCCTTAAAAAGGGATACAAAGTTTTCTCGTCGCTTATAAACATAAATTTATAATACCAGCATTCATTACTGTTACGGTTATTATATATTTTACAACTGTATTGTAAAATAACGATTCTGACTGATCGAACAACCGCGTCGCCTAGTGATCGGTCAACATTTTAGAAGAAATTCTATTTAGTTGATCTCGTGGTCTGGTTTCGGGCGCAGTGAGGTGAAACATAGAAATGTTCTGGGTGACACAGTATTTGTTATGGGTAGACGTTGCACTCACCACCAGGTGAACGTTTCACTAGTTTCGTCACTTATCCAAACTAAAAAAAAACTTAACATCAGGTGAGCCGCTTGCTCGTTTGCAATCTCATTATTCATAATTGGTATAACATCCCGGCACCTGCCCATGCTACTTTGATATGATACGCACAACGGTGAAGCTTTAATGACAAAATTGAATACTAAAAATGTCCATATAAAACTTTAAAAATAGTTGTTACGTAAAACTTTACGCGACCCTAACTTTGAAATTAGTTGCCCCGAACCAGACAAATTCAAAATACGTTTTCTTCTCCATTTAATTTATGTTACCCTAGTTATATAGTCAGCACATCTTGCACCTGGGCCTAACATAACAACATGTTGTACAGTACCTTAAGACATATATGAAGAACATCCAGTTATGGCTAAAAACTTTACAACAAATTCTTAGTCAGCAAAGATAAGACACTTTGTTTTGCAGCATAGCATTGCACTGCGTGAGGGCGACGAATTCCATCCTCTCATATTATGATTAGTCAGAGTCTGGCTTCGGATTACCGTTAAGCCTGAATGTAACAGAGCACAAACAAGTTATAGTTAGTAAGCATTTTTGTAATTAAAAATAGCCGTATTAAATATTGTATTATTAAGTCTTAATTAAACAGATGTAGAGGCAAGTTGTCTTTTTAAAAACCTACAGCGGCTCCCGAAACTTAACTCCCTAGTAAATATTTATAAGATCGAAAAACAACGGCGTCATACTAACAGATTTTCTTAAGCTTCATGTTATCCTAGTACTTGGGAGTTCTTTCGATGGCAGCTCTTTTAATAAAACTTGCACCAATCTACGCAAACTGCGTAGTATCTGTCGCAGATTGGGATGTATTTAAATTCATAAAAAAAATTAACAAATTACCAAGAAGGCTGACCTTCCAAATAATAGTTCTACTGTTAATTACAAAACAAGTACCTAGTGGTATTATAAAAAGATCTGTTCTTTTACGATCGGATAAGAAGAAATATGTACCAATAAAAAGTCACTACGAACAACGTAGGTGCTTGTACCTCTAATAAAAAATTACCATAATTTCAATAAGTGATATTAAAAAAAAAATATCTTGGCGACCGCGCCGGCGATCGGCGGTGCTCTTGACCTTGTACAGAGGTGTTGTGTAGAGACGAGTTGTCTTTTTGAAAACCTACAGCGGCGCTCCTGAAACTTAACTGGCGCAGCCGGTAGGATATCCGCGAGCGGGCTGTAAGTAAACCTTTTTACTATCCTGTCTCATCTTAGCTATTTCATGTGTGTTCTTTAAGACTTCAATATCGTAACTTAGAATCAAAAATCGTTTAAAGTTATTTGACTTCTGCACTAAATCATCATCATCATCATCATCATTTCAGCCTACCATAGTCCACTGTTGAACATAGGCCTCCCCCATAGATTGCCACAAAACACGGTCCTGAGCCACCTGCATCCATCGACTTCCTGCAAAACCGTGTAGGTCGTCGCTCCATCTAGTGGGGGGTCGCCCTACACTGCGTTTGCCGGTACGAGGTTGCCACTCGAGAACCTTTCTTCCCCAACGGTTATCGGTTCTCCGAGCTATATGGCCGGCCCATTGCCACTTCAGCTTGCTAATCCTTAGGGCTATGTCGGTTACTCTAGTTCTGCTGCGGATAACATCGTTACGGATTTTATCTCGCAGAGAAACTCCGAGCATAGCCCTTTCCATAGCTCGCTGAGCGATTCTGAGCTTCCTCATGCGGCCTGCAGTGAAGGACCACGTCTCGGTTCCATATGTTATCACTGGCAACACGCACTGGTTGTACACTTTTGTTTTGAGGGATTGCGGTATACTCGACGAGAAGATGTGACGCAGTTTCCCGAACGCTGCCCAGCCGAGTTGGATCCGTCGATTGACCTCTTGGTCGAAGTTGGACCTACCTAGTCGGACAATCTGTCCTAGGTATACATATTCGTCAACAACTTCGATCGTAGTGTTCCCAACAATAACCGGTATAGGTGTGACATGGACGTTAGACATGATCTTCGTCTTGTCCATGTTCATCTTAAGACCTACCCGTTGGGAGACACTATTGAGGTCATTGAGCATAGCGCTAAGGTGCTCCAGCGATTCTGCCATTATGACTATGTCGTCGGCAAATCGAAGGTGAGTGATGTATTCGCCATTGATGTTGATACCGTATCCTTTCCAGTCCAGTAGCTTGAAAACATTTTCCAATGCAGCGGTGAAGAGTTTCGGGGATATTACATCACCCTGTCTTACACCTTTCTGCAATTGGATCGGTTTCGTACTCTGGTTCTGTACTCGGATAGCCATCGTAGCATTGGTATACAAGCACTGCAACGCATCGATATACCGACAGTCAATTCGGCACCGCTGAAGCGACTCTAGCACCGCCCAAATTTCGACGGAATCGAAGGCTTTCTCATAGTCCACATACGCCAGACATAGCGGAAGATTGTACTCTTCGGTCTTTTGTACAATCTGGCGAAGGGTATGTATGTGGTCTATGGTACTATAGCCTTTTCGGAATCCGGCTTGTTCGGGAGGCTGGAAGTCATCAAGTCTGCTTGCGAGACGATTCGTTATGACTCTCGAAAACAGCACGTAGACGCGGCTTAGAAGCGATATCGGTCTATAGTTCTTCAAGAGGGCGTTATCGCCCTTCTTGAAGAACAGGACAACCACGCTTCTACTCCACGCTTCCGGCGTAGCGCCGCCCCGGATGACGGAATTAAAGAGCTTCTGAAGGACTACTAGTATCGGCTTTCCACCCGCTTTCAGAAGCTCTGCTGTGATTCCATCTTCACCCGGCGCTTTGCCATTCTTAAGCTGTTTGAGAGCTAAATAAAAATAAAAATATGCAATTTTTATTTCATATTTAGCTTATAAAAAGCTAAATATGCAATTTAATTACGTAATTTGATTAAGTAATTTTTATATCGTAACTTTTTAACAAAATTCGTTTAAAGTTATTTGACTTATGCACTAAATAGTCAATTTTTATATCGTAATTTTTTAACAAAAATCGTTAAAGTTATTTGACTTATGTACTAAGTAAGTTATTTAACTAAGTAATTTTTATATCGTAACTTTTTAACAAAACTCGTTTATAGTTATTTGATTAATGTACTAAGTAGGTAATTTTATTAAGTAAATTTTATTTTAATAGGAAACATATACTATGTTTGACGGCGATCAAAGTATTTTAAATTTATTTATAAAGAAATGCGAATACAACATAAGAAATTTTAATGGACCAAACAATCCTATACAAACGACATATGTATTTCATTGTATTACGAGTAGAATATGCGGTAAAGTTGCATTGCAGAAGACTTGGGAAATATAAAAAAAAAATTTTTACAACATTTTGTTGACCCTAGATCGGAAGAATGCATTGCGATTGAACTTGAAAATTTAAAAATTAAAGTTGGAGAAACATATTTACAGTTTTGCTATAGAATTCAACACATTCGCAGCACTCTTTTCTCTAAGGTTAATTTAATAACAGATGAAGGTTCAAAAGCGGAAAAAAAGTATTATTTATAACAATATTTGTCTTAACGTGTTGTTTTTATTTAACTTATCGGAAGATTTAATTCGAATCGTGCGTCTAAAAAATTATACTACTTTAGAAAACGCCCTCAGTATAGTTAAGAAAAAAATAACAAATATAAAACCCTCTGCACAATTTTTAACATCAAATATCAATATTTCCGAAGGTTTTAAATTTTAACCTCAGTTTACGACATACACTTCACCGATTAATTTAACCACTCCTTTTAATCAGAATTTTAAATTTGGATGAAACGCAACTCAAAATAATTTTAAACCTAGTCTTAACGCTGGCCGTAGATTTGGTATTACAAACCAAAATTATGCTAGACCGGGCTTTGCCTTTAATCATGGTCCGTCTAGGTAGGTACCACCCCAGGGCCACTTATTCTGCCGTGAAGCAGTAATGTGAAACATCACTGTGTTTCGGTTTGAAGGGCACTGATCACTAGCGTAATCACTGGGCATATGAGACTTAAGGACTGATGTCTCAGGGTGACCGGCGCAGTGTGGTGTCACACAGAAATGTTCTGGGTGACATAGCATTTGTTATAGGCAGACGTTGCACTTACGATCAGGTGAACGTTCTGCTCGTTCCGTCACTTTTATCAAATAAAAAACAAATAAAAAAAAAATATTCGGCATCCCGAACCAACAAGGTTTCAGACCGAATTTAGGCAACACTCAAAACAATTTTAAGTTTGGAATCGTACCGTAACAAGGTTATAAACCTTGCTTTAATAATTCTCAATTTAGGCCAAATCTTAACCCAAATCAACAATTTAAATTCGGTATATCTCAACAAATTCCACAACAACGTAATCCACCGCATCTACAAGAGAGTGATGTCTCTATGAACACCGACTAGACAGAACATGATCACACACGATGATGTTGATCAATAAATACAGTATAGTGATGAATACCAATCTCCTCAGGACATTTATTACGATCCTGACAGTGAACAAAATTTTTATTCCGTAAACTATAATGATCAATTCGACTATGATAACTCTTATGTAAGAAAACGTTAAACCAAGTATAGAGGTATATAACCCGAAATAGCCTCAGAGGAAAACCCCCCGAAATGATCCAATTAAACTGTGAGAGCATTAATAAATTACCACACATCCATGGAATTAATTCACACATGAAATTATGTTATTAAAAAGTAAAATTATGTTAATGAAAAAATTCCACACATGAAATTAATGCACGTCTAATGATTAACACTGGAAGTACGAGAAGTTTTATTAGCCCCGTTAAAGCTAACGAATATTTTTCGGCTTTAAAATTTCACGAAACATTCGATGTCATTAGTACTCACGCACGTAGCTTATATGCATACCTTTATTAAAAAACTTTTAAAAGTACACTTAAACATAAATTTTATGTATATGACGTCGATGCGCGATATGACGGACTAATTGTGTCTGACCTTTTAACAATGTTAGAGGCAACAATTGACATGAAAAATCAAATACTGCAAACGCGTAACGCTAAAATATCAACAATATACAACCCTACGTATAAAATCACTTTAGATCCTCGAACTGAAACACGAGTCAAAGTTCTAACCGAAATAAATAACGGCGATGCAATAATCGATTTTCAAGATTTCGGTAACGATGTACGTATAGTACGCTATAGTCACTTGAACAGATACATTTGCGATAACTGTTATTCAGAATGCATCACATAAAAGCGTAACCTTGTCTTTTACTGAACCATTTACGACAAAACTTAACAACAAGGTTTGCGAAATAAACGTTACGACTGACGCGATGTTAAACAATTACGAAATAAACGAATTACTGGAACAAAATTTATCTAAGTTGCGTTTAGATCATACTTACACAGACGAACATAATGCGATAAGAAAGCTATTTTTGAAATATAGGAATATAGTATTAGCAAAAATATAGGATGGTAATAGACTATTGACGTTTAAGTGACGTAACTACCGTCGATAAATACCCCTTACCGAACATCAACGACCTATTCGACAAATTAGGCAAGCCAACGTACTTTAGCACATTAGATCTTGCAAGCGGTTATCACCAAATTGAAGTAGAAGAGTCAGATAGATCCAAAACTGCTTGCACTATCCCTTCAGGACATTTTGAGTTTACTTGCATGCCGTTCGGGCTCAAGTCAGGTCCAGCTACTTTCCAACGCGCAATGTACAACGTGTTGAGAGGTTTACCAGGTATCCATTGCCTTTTCTATTTAGATGACATTATAGTTTATTCAAACAGTTTACAAGAACACTTAGACAAGCTAGAAAAATCTTTGACCGACTTAGACAGACCAACTTTAAAGTAACACTCGGCAAGTGCGAATTTCTCAGGAAAGAAGTATTTTACTTAGGACACAAAATTACAAAATACGGTTTAAAACCCAATGACTATAAAATAAGAGCAGTACTTGATTTTCCACTTCCCCGAACATCTACAGAAATTAAAAGTTTCCTCAGACTAGTAGGTTATTACAGAAAAATTATAAAAGATTTTTTAAAAATTACTTCGTGTTTCAAGAAAAGAAATAAAATTGAAATTACCCAAACTTATATCGAAGCGTTCCAAAAACGTAAAGAGCTTTTAGTAAATGCTCCTATACTTCAATTTCCCGACTTTTCAAAACCCGCGTAGACACAAAAAGAAGAACACAACAGAAGAAACAAAAAGAAGCAGACGCGTCAAATTACGAATTAGGTGCCGTCCTTTTACAAGGGTCTGTCGGCAATGAAAAACCAATTGCATGCGCAATAGAACGTTAAGCGTCGCAAAAACCCGTTACCGTTACCATAGGGAAGGAACTGTTTGCCATAGTATGGGCAGCGAAACATTTTCGCCCGGACCTATACGGCCGTAAATTTACCATATGTACCGATCATCGACCCTTAGCATGGTTAAATTCAATCAAAGAACCCAACACTCTAACACTCTAACCCTAACTCACGAGATGGAAACTCCGATTAACCGAATTCAACTTCGACATAATTTAGAAAAAGGGTAAACAAAATACTAATGCCGATGCTCTTTCAAGAGTTAGATTAAATATACTTCCAAATAAGAAAGGCACCGGTGACATATCAATGCAAGATAACGTAGATAACACGGAAAATCAGACAATACCATAATTATATCAGACTCTTCAGAAACTATGAGCATCCCCTCAGTTTCAAATAATACATCACCCTATCCAGTGCGATCACCCTCTTCTAGCACTATCATAGCTGTTTCACTTCCTGAAACAATACACTCCGCGGAAGATATTGACACTAGTGGTATACCCAATTTAAACGAAGCCGTGGATACAAAACCCGATCAAGTTCTGGTTTTCTCCTGGAACAGAAATCAAATATCTGTTAAAGATTTATCACGTGACAAACAAAAAGTTTTAGAAATTCAAGAAAAGAGCCTATTCCTTTCTCAAAGGCCGGCAACGCATCTGCTATTCCTCTGGTATTGTAGGTGTTCATGGGCGGCGGTGATCACTTGCCATCACGTGAGCCACCTGCTCGTTTGCCTCCTATTCTATAAAAAAAAAATACACTTGCCTATCGATAACCCCGATGTTGTTAAAAGATTTCTTTTAGAATATATTTAGCCAAAAATCAAATATTTCTTTTACTTCGTAAATCAAATACATCGTCATCAATTTACGGAATATGTGATTAAATTATTTAAAAAGGATACAGTCAAAATTTACGAATGTACTAAAAGAGTCATCTATGTTGACAACGAAGATGAACAACGTGCAGTCATACTCAATTACCATCGTTGTAAAACATCTCAACATGTCATTAAAGAAACGCTAATGAAATTGAAACGTAGGTACTTTTGAAAAAATATGGACGTTTCTGTTGCTACTGTAATTAACTCTTGTGAAATTTGTAAAAAAATGAAATGTGATCGTAAACCCATTAAACCGGAATTACAATTGACACACAAAACAAAATAATTCATGGACATATTTTGCATAGAAGGCAAATGCTTCTTAACCATAAAAGATGCGTTTAGTAAATTATGTCAAGCCTTTGAACTATCTAACCGCTCTACTCCTGAAGTAGTCCGCGCATTAATAAAATTTTCTCGTTTTATGACGTACCAAACAGGATCAGTGCCGACCCTGGTACCGAATTCAACAATACGTTATTAAAAGAAACCTTAGAGTTCTATAAAATAGAGCTACACATAGGTACTGCCCACAATCCAAATTCAATGAGCCTGATAGAACGTTTTCATTCAACTATTTTAGAAATTAATCGTATTGGAAAGTATGAACATAAAATAACAGACGCTGCTAACGTGGTGACATACGCAATTATGTCCTAGAATCAGACAATTCATTCTTCAACAGGTCTTACGCCTTTTGAGGTTGTCTTTGGACACACATATTCCAACAGTACTTTCGGAGCAAATATAGACAGTATACACAGCAATTAGTTAACGATCATATGAAACGGACAAAAAATATCTTTACTAACATTTAACGGATATAATCATTGAAAACAAAGAAAAGGTTAAATAGAAACGCAGCGGTGAAACGTCATTGTACGCAAGCACATGTACATGAAGGTGACACCGTCTTTATAAAGGGCGTAAATATGCGACGTAGTAAAGATAAACCGCGATATCAGGTTGCGCATATATCGGGCGAAATCGATAGAAACACTGTACATTCCAAAGTAAAAAACCGAGAAACAAAAGTACCTACTAAGGACATAAAACGACCTTCGCAGGTACCTCCTCGCGCTTCTGACTCTGATCACCGGGATTCACGCCCTTAAATTTCAAATGATCGATAAGAATCCGAGTGTATTACTTGTCAAAGAGTCAAGCTAGTTTGAGTTATGATAAGTGGTCTATCATTAAGATTTTATATTTAAGTTTAATGCATGAGGACTTAGAATTAAATATTAAGAGATAAAAAGTTAAAAGCGTATTCGAAAAGAAGTCAAATAACTTTTGTGTTGGACATACCTATAATTAAAAATGAAAAATACATTTATTATAGAGCAATTCCAATACCTGTTACAACATCCTTTTACCAAACCTCGATCATCGTTCCTAAGTATCCTTCGTCGTCGTCGTCGTCGTTTCAGCCTATCAATAGTCCACTGCTCAACATAGGCCTCCCCCATAGATTGCCACAAAAGTTTGTAGCTCTCGTTTTGGGGGGATTTTGCCATAGTTGCAACGCTTGGCACACCGCAGTTTATTTATTTAGATGTTCGAGCAAGATGCTGCTGCCCATCTCCTGGTTTTCATTTTCCCTCTGTCGACTTTTACGACACCCACGGGATGAGATGGGGTGGTAGACTCTCTTACGCCGCTACCATAATCCGCTCAAATATCCTTACCTCTTAGTAAAAGGTTCAGAAATGGTCTTGCTCGCCCAGCCTTGCAACGAACTCAATGAGGCGACGTTCCTGTGCTACGAAGACGCATCACAACTTTCAATGGAAGATACTAGCATATCCACCCTTATGAATTTCTCACACAATACTAGCTCCTGTCGTCCAGTATCAGTTGAAGTTAGCGGAGTGAAAATACAATCAATAGGAAAAGATCGATGGATTAATTACAGTAAAACTGAAACCATATGTTCAATATCTGTAATAACGAGATATCCAATGAAAACATGGAAGGAACTTTTTTCATTATTTTGGATGATCACTGCAAAATAAAAATCGACAAAATCATTCTGAAATCGCATCATACCACTACCAGTACCTTAATAATTATAATGTTGCCAATTATAAATCTTTCAGATATAGTAATTTCTGAGCCAAAGCCATCAACTTCGATACCATATATATATATAGCAAATCTCAAACACCTGAACAATCTGCTGGAGTTAAATGAAAGTGAAATAAAAGACAATTGTGAAACAGTGATAATACTAATATACATACATACATATGATCACGATTGTATCCCGTAAGGGGTAGTCAGAGACTGGGCACTCACTGCAAAAGCAGATGACTGCCAAAATCCACGTTTCACCAAAACAATATAATGCACTTGGTGTGATAGGTGGTGAGCCCATCGCCACCATGCGCTATTGGATGCACAGTGCAGTTTTATTCCTTACTCGCCTTTTACGAGATCCATTGGATGAGATGGAGTGGTAGTATTCTTTTAACGAGCCGCCACCACACGGCGCTGGTAGTGGTAATATTTAATGTATACGTAAAATTGTGATTTATCTTTTAGTTGAGAGATGGCGTCGAAATAATGAATTTACTATGGTTGTGTTAGTGGCAAATAGATATGCGTGAAGTAATTTTATTTAAATATAACTTTGGTCCAATACCGCTGGTTCATGATCATAATTTCAACCTATCACTAGTCCACTGCTGAACATCGCTCATAGATTGCAACAAAAGTACGTAGCTCTCATTTTTCCGGGGATTTTGCCGTGTGATGGCGGCTTAAGAGAATCTACTACCCCTTTTTATCCAGTAGGTGTCGTAAAAGTCGACAGAGGGAAAGTGAAATCCAGAAGATGGGCAAGCAGCATCTTCCTGGAATATCTGAATGAATAAACTGCGGTTGCCAACTCGCCTGCCAAGCGTGGCAACTACGACAGAATCCCCCACCCCTAGTTGTTTCATTTCAACCCCATCTAGAGGGCTGTAGAGATGATGACATTCTCCTGGCCGATTTCGACCACGGTGACAAATTCGAATATTGTCGATAGCTGTCAATTGCGCAGGAGATATTATAGTGCCACAAGTGTACGTGCAAACACAGAGGCACTCGTCCCAACCTACCCGCGCCCGATGTAACGCTGATGCGGTAAGATCGGAGGTAGGCTAAGATGCAGTATCACGGGGGACAATCACAACACAACCAGACCCGGAAAACCAACAATTTATGTTTTAGCACAAATGTTGACTCCGGCTGGGATTCGAACCCAGACCCTGCGGCTTAGAAGTCAGGTACTCTGACCACTAGACCACGTAATCGTAGCTGTAGTACCCATAGTATAGTATAGGACTGAACATCGACTGTGTGACATTTACAGGCTATTTTAATATGACTTCAACGACACGGGTCCTCGGTTATAATCCCGGGGCCAACATGTGTGACAAAACAACAAATTGTTATTTTTCGGATCTGGCTGTGTTGTGATTGTCCCCGTATATCTGACACTGCCTAAACTACCTCCGATCTTACGAGTTACCAGCGTTACTACAAAAATCGAAGTACGAAGTTTCGGATAGATTCGAAGCAACTTCTCCGGGCGGGTTCCTTTCGGATCCAAATGCAACCAATAAAATGAATGTGTAGTGCAGGGTGATACCGTGGTAGGAAATTGCGATCCAGCTGTCAGCGGGAAATTCGTATTTCGATTCGTAGTAGACCCCGAGTGGTAGCGGTTTAAGGGTACCACCCCATCTCATCCCGTGGGTGTCGTAAAAGTCGACAGTGGGAAATAGGAACTAGAAGATGGACAGCAGTATCCTCCAGGAACATCTGAATAAATAAAGTGCGGTTGCCAACCCGCCTGCCAAGCGTTGCAACTATGGCAAAATCCACCCAAAATGAGAGCTACAAAATTTTGTAGCAACCTATGGGGGAGGTCTATGTTCAGCAGTGGACTAGTGATATGCTGAAGTGATGATGATGAGTAGACCCCCACAGTTGTTGATAGCTTCCGACAGTGTACGGATATTGGCGCCATTGTCTAAAATCGGCTAGGAGGACGTCTTTGAGCTCCATCTCTTGCTTAAACGTACTACGCGATGGGTGTTCGGCGGAGTAGGATAGCACTTGTCTCTTTTTTACCGAGGTGACGTAAAAGGCGACTAAGTAACTGTATCGACAGTCTTTATTCCTGCAGAATAACACTATAATATGCAAATACTAGTGGTAGGATTCCTATCCAGGATGCCGTCTAGGTAGGTATCACCCCAGGGCCAGTTATTCTGCCGTGAAGCAGTAGTGTTCAAACATTACTGTGTTTTGGGTTTCCACCCGCCACGTCTCGTTTTCCGCGAGGGCGAAAAGTGGGCTACATGAGTGGGCTCTGCCTATCCCTTATATGGGAAAAAGGCGTGACTTTATGTATGTAAACAACACGCTGATCATATCGTAACATATTTATTGCAAATTAAGATATTATCTCAGATTATGTGAAATAGAACTTATTACAATCGTGGTTCGCGAGTGATCGAGCGGCGGCGTTTATATCGCCATAAAACGATACAAGCCATAAATAACGCAATATAAAACAGATATCAGTTTGTCGGTCGATAATGAATTTTCATAACATATTTATTATTCAATTGTGTTTATATTTTACTGAAGCGAGAACGTTAAAGCAACGCCCACTTATTTGTATATTCTGTGATAAATTTTCAGCTGTAAACTAGTTTATATTAGACATTAAGTGGTTATTGAACCACCATCATCACCATCATTACAGCCTATTTTAGTCCACTATTGAACAAAGGCCTACACCATAGATTGCCACAAAACACGGTCCTGAGCCACCTGCATCCACCGACTTCCCGCAAAACCGTGCAGCTCGCCGCTCCATCTAGTGGAGGGGGCGCCCTACACTGCGTTTGCCGATACGAGGTTTCCACTCGAGAACCTTTCTTCCCCAACGGTTATCGGTTCTACAAGCTATATGGCCGGCCAATTGTCACTTCTGCTTGCTAATCACTGATGTTTTTTTTTAAAGAAGCAAGTGACGAGACCAGCTAATTCCCGTCCCAGCCGTTCCCTTGATGGTAAGTGCAACGTCTGCCCGTAGGAAGTGCTGTTTTTTTTATTGTAGAAAGTGACGAAAGGAGCAGAACATTCACCTGATGGTAAGTGCAACGTCCGCCCACAACAAAATGCTGTGTCACCCAGAATATTTCTTTGTGACACCACACTGCGCCCGCCACCCTGAGACAGTTCAGTTCTTACGTCTCAAATGCCCAGTGATTACGCTAGCTCACAATACTATTCAAACCGAAACACAGTAATGTTTGCACAGTACTGCTTCACGGCAGAATAACTGACCCTGGGGTGGTACCTACCTATATGGATTCCTGCACAGGAATCCTACCACTAGTACCCAGAAAATTTCTGTGTGGCACCACACGTCACACTTCAATCTTAAACATCTGTTCTCAAGTCGCATAGGCAGTTAGGCAGTAGTAAGGCCAACTTTGCCTTTACGATAATCCGGCTCTGCCTTCACTAATATTATAAGTGAACGGGTAGGTAGGACCCCCCCAGATCAGGTCTTATCCTCCTACCAGTAATATTTAGAACTAGAATATATAGAGCCGTGGTAGCTCAGGGGCTACGCGCTCGCTTTAAATTTCATAGTACGCGAGTGACCTGGGTTCGATTCCCGGTGCCGGCACCACTAAAATTGTCCATTGCAATTTTAATTGCTGTTTTACCACGTGCTCGGCGGTGAAGGAAAACGTGAAAAAACCTGCATGTCTGAGAAATAAAAATTATTTCGAAGAAATGTGAAGTCCGTCAACCCGCATTGGAGTAGCGTGGCGGATTCTTCCCAGCTGCTAAACCCTCTCGGTAATGAGAGGAGGCTTTTGCTCAGCAGTAGGATATTTACAGGCTGTTACTTTACTTTACTTAGAATTTATAGTTTGCATCGATGGAGCTTCAATAGCGCGATGTAGAAAGAACGATCTATTTTTAAGTGGTATTGGCCTTATTTGGTAAAATTAATGTCGCTAGAATGCAAATTAGAATTAAATTATGATAATAAAAATGATTATCCAAACATGCAATAGACCCTGCTTGATATTGTGGTTGGTGGTAAGATTTCTATGCAGGTATCTGTCTCTGTATGTCTGTATGTATCACCGCAGTGCCAGTTATTTTGCCGTCCAGCAGTAGTGTACAAACATTACTGTGTGGCATTGATAGCAAATGTAATTACTGGGAAATGGGACTTAAAAACTGATGTCTCATGGTGAGGAGCGCAGTTCGCTTCCGCAGCATTACACTTAAAAGTTATGTTAAGAGAACTGTCATTGGCAGGCGTTGCACTGACGAGATGTGCAAAACATTCGACTGATGCTAAGTGCAATGTCCGCCCACAAAAAATGTTGTACCCAGAACAGTTCTGTGTGTTCACATTAGTTCTTAAGTCTCATATGCCCAGTGATTACGCTAGCTCTCAGTGCCCTTCAGACCGAAACAGTAACACTTGCAAACTGCTGCTTCACGGCAGAATAACTAAGACGCTATTGATAAAATTAAATAAATATAAAAAAATCATAACAACGTTTATTAAAAAATATTTACAGCATGTATGCAGACCTCTACAGACAATAGAAACAAAGTATGTACAAGGTAATGAAAATTAGCTTGCGAACGTAAAGAATAAATATCTCTTTTAACAACATTAAATTAAACAAAAATTAAATAGTAAAATACTAGACACAAATATCGTTGTCCGTTGTAAAAAAATTAACAAGAACTGTTACAAGATAGATAACAATTTATACGCATTTATAAATTACAAAAAAGCTTGAGCAATACCATAGAGTAAAGTAATACACTGGAAAAGCAATACTCACAGTTATGTTCGGATATCATTTTGTATTAATATAAAATAGGAGACAAGAATTACGTCGTATTACTTACGGTACTTAATTACGTCGTATACGAACAGTTAAATAAAAACTTTACAATGATAGTACTAAAGTAGGTTATGAATAAATTAATAGATGACGGTAAGCGAAGCGCCCTTTCAGATTCGCTAGGAATTTAACCATTGCAGAACAGAAGCGTGAAGTAGGAGCATAACGCCGCAGCGTTTCGTGAGTAGGAGAAGCCGAAGACTTTATGACTTCCATCTCGGTCCTGTCCCCCCGTCTGCCTGACGTGCACCTTCATCATTATTTACAGGGATCGATAGAAATGTCTATGGATAATTTATCATTAGGTAGACTGGATGCTTGATGGTTATTTTTTCATAAATATATAAAAAAACCGCTAACATTGGGATATCACAAGAACAAATTAAGTACAAGGACATTTTGGCGCCAACTCTTAAAGTGACAGTAGTACTTTTTAATATATTTTTTTATCTCTTTGTATATTCAGGGCTTTAATACTTATTATTGATAGTGCATTATGCAGTAAGAGCTCATGAAAGTCTTTAGTGATTGGAAAATAACAATTCACCGAGATCATGCTTTTCGCTTTGTATCTATTAGTTTAACAAATCTTCAGTAAGAATTAACTATAATTGTTCTGTCTTGTTCTTTCAAACTTTGGAAGTATTTCTATTTATTTGACTACTGAAGATTACTTCTCATTCTTAGATGACACATATTAATACCTGAATTGTTTTGACATTGATAGAAAGCCTGTGGCTATTGCCATAAAATAAAAAAAAAACTAAGTATAAAATATTTAAGAACTATATATTGTTGGCTGTTAAAAAAAAGAAAAAAATCTCACTTTTGGCAATCAGTTTGTTCGTTTTGCAATTTTTCCCGCTATAAATTTAACAATTTTCTTCTGCCGCATGTAACTTTATTTAAATAGAAATCATAAAGTTTTAACAAACTACAATATAAATACTAAGCGCAAATTTCGCGCGATAGCCCGAATATATTTCCCCAAGTCGGCTGTATTCGTAACAACTCTAGCCGTAGATCCTCGGACCGAGGAGGTAAGGATCGGTACGCCGGTCGATGACGACAAGATTGGCAGTCCTGGGGGGGTGGCCGTGGTGGTATATCCATTTCTTGCCGGCTTCTTTGCCGTCGTGGTGGAACTTGTTGTTTCCGCGGTGACCGTGACCGTCGTGACCTTCGGATGATTTGTGACCCTGAAACAAGTAATTCAGAAAAATCGTTTTTTTTTTTAATTTTGGGATAACCAACAGTCAGTAGACTATTATAGTACATAATTACATTAAATTTAAACATTAAATCAGCGAATGACCCACAACATTATCCACAACTTACTAAGAATTATTAATAAAAAGAAATGTAGGCTCGAGATACATTTTTTTATAATGAAAGGAATGAGAGCTTCTCAGCTTCATTATAATTTTGAGTTTAATCATAATATAAAAATACATACATATGAATGTAAGTATGCATACGTATGTACTTTTACATCATAAATGAATACGAAAACAGAACAAAAAAAGAACTAATATGTAAGGAGTGTGTCCACAATAGATTTCTTAAAATTTGGCTTAAAATTTGGGTGAGTGCAAAAATGTCCGTTTCGTAAAAGTGAGTATTGTAATCTGAAGCTAATCTTCTCAGCGGGATACGAGTACCGGCGTTGGTACGGCTACGATCTATCGCTATTATATATTATATATATAATTGTAACACACGTGTCGCTCTATGGTGGGCTAATCTAGACAGGCTAGGTGGGCTAGCTACACAATTCTGTGCAATCAAATCCATTGTGGCACAACCCATACAGGAACATGGCACCAAGCATTAATCGTCTGGACTTCAACGTTAGTAAATTATAGCTACCGATTAGCTCATTATACGAGAGGCGGCTTCCACAGCATTTATAATGCATTGTGCGGAAGAACTTATATTGCACATTCTCATACATACGTACATAAGATCACGACTGTATCCCATAAGGGGTAGTCAGAGACTGGGCACTCACTGCAAAAACAGATGACTGCCACAATCCGCATTTCACCAAAACAATATATTGCACTTGGTGTGATAGGTGGTGAGCCCATCGCCACCATGCGCTGTTGGGTGCACAGTGCAGTTTAATTCCTTACTCGCCTTTTACGAGATCCATTGGATGATGATATTCAATTTGGGAACGCACTAAAGTGTTATAGAGGTAAATATATGTAGATGTATTAACGAAACTCTTACCATTACTCATGACAAAGCCATACATACGCATAGCCTTATTAATTATATTATTTATATCCATCTCAAGATGTAATTTCGAATCAAGCTCTATTCTCAAATCCCTAACGAATGTTACTTTTTGTAAGGGAATACTACACAGAGAATAATTGTATTCAATTATGTTCCTTTTTTAGTAAATTGTATATAATTGCACTTGTGCAAACTAAGGTTTAATTTATTATTTACGCAGTAATCTGCAAAACGATTTAAATGGTCCCGTAATAGTAGGCAGTCACGTATGCCGGTAATTGTTTTGAATTGTTTGAATTGTTTTGTGCGTATAACAAAAATTTTGAATTTAAAAAACATTCATGTATATCATTGATATAAATGGTAAAAAGAAAAGGCCCAAGAATGGATCCTTGCGAAACTCCTGATGGAACAGAGACATCGCAAGACTCGAAGCCACTGACTACTACCTTTTGACTCCTATTCGTAATATATGAAGCAAACCAACCGAGAAGATTCCCACGAATGCCATTAAAAGCTATTTTTTGTAAAAGAATCTCGTGATCCCTGTCAAAAGCCTTCTTGAAGTCAGTATACACGATATCCTCTTGTTAAATTGGTGGCAGTAGACCTCTGCCTAACAAAACCATGCTGCTCAAGTAGTAAATATCTGTGCATAAGTGGGTATAATTGGTTGTGTACAAGCCTTTCGAAAAACTTAGATAAGGCAGACAAAATTGATATGGGACGATAGTTTTTGCAGATCCGCTCTTGAAGACTGGTGTGATATGAGTTTGCTTCCAGAGAGTGGGGTATATACCCTCATCGATACACTTTCTAAATATAATACATAAAGGGACGCAGAGTAACTCAGCAGTACGCTTAAGAAAGTTGGGAGATATTCCATCGAGCCAAGAAAAATATTTTTTTATTAAAAGCAGATATAGTTCATCATCATCATCATCATCATTTCAGCCTATCACTAGTCCACTGCTGAACATAGGCCTCCTCCATAGATTGCTACAAAAGTTTGTAGCTCTCATTTTGGGGGGATTTTGCCATAGTTGCCACGTTTGGCGAGTGGGCAACCGCAGTTTACTCTTAAGCCGCTACCACACGGCCAAGATATATATTATAGTGTCCTAATTTAAGAATTGGAAGTTAGTACCAAACGTTTTTTTTACTGGAAAGTGACAAGAAGAGCAAATCGTAACGTAATCGTAATATCACGTGATGGTAAGTGTAACGTCGGCCCATAACTGATGTGTCACTCAGAACATTTATGTGTGGCACCAGACCCCGTTCGTCCCCTGAATCATCAGTTCTTAATTCTCATATGTCCAGTAATTGCACTAGCTCTCAGCGCCATTCAGACCGTAACACGGTAATGTTTGCAATATTTACTTCACGGCAGAATAACTGGTCTTGCGGTAGTACCTAGACGGATTCCTGTATATGAATCCTACCACCAGTAAGCCAAACTGTATTAATTATTTATTGTAATATTATTTCAGTCTATTACTAGTCCACTGCTAAACATAGACCTCGCCCATAGATTGTTACAAAAGTTTGTAGCTCTCATTTTGGGAAGATTTTGCCGTAGTTGCCACGCTAAATAAACTGCGTCAGTTTATTTATTCAGGCGTTCCAGGAAAATGCTGCTGCCCATCCACTTGGTCTTTATTTTCTCTCCGTCCAATTTTACGACACCCACGGGATGAAAAGGGGTGGTAGATTCTCTTGCTCTTAAAACTTAAAAAAAGCTTTTTCAAAATTTTGGATACATCTGTTTAAACAACACTTCACTCAAAGCTTTCCATGAGCTTAGGTCATTAATATTTACTACTTTAACTAAGTTTTGACCGCGAATAATTTATTTGACTACTGGAAGTAGCTAAATCAGAATAACCATTTAATTTTTGAAAGAAATACTCTTACACTTATACTAAAAAAAAACCGTATTAGGATTTCACTTGTGTGCATTTTAGAGACAAAAATTGTACACAAACACCCAGAACGACTATCGTATAAATATATGTTCGTGTTAATTGATTATTATTTTCGATGATGTAATTGCTGTTAGCCTTCTCGGCTTTACTACAGCTTCATCGGATACTGTGCTCGCGGGCCAGCGGGAGTTGAACGCGTGATACGTAGTATAGAAGTCAATAATTTGAGGATTGGGCCAACCGCGTTTGATCATGTAAAATTGACTATTACCTTGTGGAAATGCCCAAAACCTCCTTTACTGAAATGTCCCGATTCGCCCTTGACGTGCCCTTCATGTTCTGCTTTGTGGTCTCCATGTGTGAAGTGACCGCCCTGAAACATCAAAACATTTTATTTACAACTAGCTCTACCCTGCGGTTACTCGCGTAAAAAAGCCGACCTTAATTCAATCGGATTTTGAAGTTATAACTTTTTTGTGCGGAACCCTAATTATTTTTCTAAAATTAAAGTGGCCTAAGATACCCGCTATAATATCAGCTATCTGTCAGTGAAAATCCCGTCGAAATCGGTCTAGACGTTTCGGAGATGAGCCGCAACAAACAGACCGACAGACAGTCAGACGAAATTTAAAAATAATGTTGTTTTTCTTATAAGTACCGTATATACTTTCATAAGCATTGAGTAAAAAGTTGTCATTTCGTGATTACAAACAGACACTTCAATTTTATGTATTTGTATAGATTTGATTATCGAAAGTTATAGAACCCAAAGCATTATTGATCACTTAGTAGTCCACTACTGGACACAATTCCCACGTTTGTCAGACGAATTGACTGTCGCTGTACCAAACATTTCTTTTTTTATGGAGTAAAGTGACCAGTTGAGCAGCAAACAGTGCTCTCGTAACCCTGATATATCTATCTTAAGTTACATATGACAAAATAATTACACTGGCCGCAGGGCCAGTAGAATAATGGCGACCGCGTGGCCTAGTGGTCAGAGTACCTGACTTCTAAGCCGCGGGTCCTGGGTTCGAATCCCAGCCGGAGCCAACATTTGTGCTAAACCATAAATTGTTGGTTTTCGGGTCTGGTTGTGTTGTTATTGTCCCCGTGTTTCTGACACTGCATCCTAGCCTACCTCCGATCTTATCGCATCAGCGTTACTATCGGGCGCGGGTATGTTGGGACGAGTGAGTGCCTCTGTGTTTGCGCGTATACTTGTGGCACTATAATATCTCCTGCGCAGTTGATGGCTCTCGACAGTAGTCGGCAGTTGTCGCCGTGGTCGAAATCGGCTAGGAGAACATCAGAATAATGGCGTGAGCGTTTAAGGTGCGAAGGTTTACTTCTTAGTGCTTATTCTACTGGACCTGCGGCTATCTACTAGGCAAGTAGCTTAGGAATCCTAGCACCACCTTCCTTCCTTCCTTCGCACCTTAAACGCTGACGCCATCACCGGTCAGTGTAATTTCGATCTGGCGTTTTTCTAGTTTGTTCCGCTAGCAGTTTCCTACTGCTTAGAGATTTTCCTGACACTTTTTCGTAGACTTTCACAATACCAGCGGGGTGAGATGTAGTGGCAGATTTTCTTACGCCGTCCTCACACGGTATAACTAAACCTAAAGTAAAGTAACCTACTATAACCTCTAAATGTCCCACTGCTGAGCACAGACCTCCTCGCATTTCTGAGATAATTTTGGAAACAGGAAGAGTCCCCCTCGCTGCTCCAATACGGGTTGGCGGATTGCGAGTACGTATATTTGATCCTCTGAGATACAAGTTTATTCAATTCTCACGATGTTTTACTTCACCGCGGGAAATAAATAAAAAAAAATTGATAAAATCAAACGGCATATAGATTCATCCATTTCTAATTGCCAGTTATGTTTAAACATTGCCGTGGTCAGAGTCAGGTCTTCTACAAAACGGGTTCAAAGTTCGAAACCCAGCCGGAGGCGACATTTGTGCAAAAAGACAAGTTGCTGGTTTTCGGTCCTGGTTGCATTGTCATTATATCCGTCTCGGACACTGCACCTTAGTCCTCCTCCGATCTTACATGAGGTTACATAGGGCACGATGTTTAAAAATAAGTGGGTACCAATGTTATTGTGAGTACACCTGAGGCACTATAATATCTCTTACGTAGTTGATGGCTTCCGGCAGAATTCAATAGTTGTCGCCTTTATCGAAAATCAGCCAAGAATCATCACAACAAAGTGTAGAATTAATAACAATGATAGTAAAATATTAAGTGATAAAATTTCGTCTATATTTTCGACTCCATTGCATTACAGTCTGGACATTTAGTAACAGTCTTGTAAAATTTTTATTGTTTGCTGAAATTACAGTCACGATCGATAGTACAAGAAAATTGGAAAAAAATATTTCCCGTGCGACGTTAATGTAATGACTTTTGTTTCGTAATTTGATTAAAAGATGGCAATCGTTCAGTATTAAGTACCCTAAGTTACCCGCTGTGTTACCAGCTATCAGTCAGTGGAAGCCCCGTCAAAATCGGTCCAGCCGTTTCGGAAATTAGCCGGAACAAACAGACAGACAAAAATTTTTAAAACTACTCTATATACTATCATAAGCATTGTGTAAAAAGCTGTTATTTTGTTATTACAAACACACACTTCAATTTTATTTATTCGTATAGATGGTATGTAATACTTAAGAGTTTTAGAAGTTGTTAACTAAAACAATTACTTTTTTTACATACGCTTATTTTTTTGATTTTTTTGATATTGGATTTGAAATTCTTATTGAGTTCTTTGACTTTTATAAATAATAAAATATAAGTATTTTTCTGAATTCTGTAATGTTTTTTTATTGTTTAAAGTGATGAAACGAGCCTAACTGTGCCCATCCCCCGTAGACATCAGTTCTGAAGTCCCATATGCCCTGTGATTACGCCAGCTCACATCGCAAACACAATAATGTTTGCACATTACTGCTTCACGGCAGAATAACTGGCCCTGTGGTGTTACCTACCTAGACGGATTCCTGCATAATTCATTGCATCCATTATGAAACACATGCATACCCATAAATGCAGAATAAATGATACGCCTGTATTGATGAAAGAATGTTTGTGAAACATTATTTATGTATGCAAATATATGAATTATTATGAAATATATTAATAATTTCTGACCTTCGCGTGGCCCTTCTCGTCGTGGTATCCGCCATGTTTTTCGTCTTCTTTGGAATCTCCTTCCTCCTCGAAGAATTCAACGTTCTTTTCGTACTCTTCTTTTTTGTGGATGTCATGGCTGCCTTTAGTGCTGTGACCTTTAGAATGTTTTCCCGATTCCTCGTACTAAATCACAACAGAGTAATTCAGGTTAAGGGCATTTTGGTCACCCAAATTGTAAATAAGGTTAAATTTTATTTTATTTTAGCAGGACCGTGCTTTGAACTTAGTTCGATCCCTGGCGCCGGCACCTCTGTTGTTATTCTGCAGTTTTATTTACCACGTGCTCGGCGGGGAAGGAATGTCTAAGGAATAAAAATTACGCTCGAATATTTCTATCGAACTATTAGTGACGCAATGTGTGTGATTATGAGATATATTTAAATACTCGTATATACATCTGTGTTTGTAATAATGAATAATAAATTGGATTCTATATTTATATTATTGGTTATTGCTGTGGTTCGGAGAAGCTTGCTGCAGGATGTTAATACCGGGGTCACCATTTTGGCGGATGATATTGCCAAGGAAAAGGGTAGCTACCCGCCAGATCGAATGGTCTGATCTGGGGAGGAGGTTTTGTAGCCCGGAAAGAGACCACCACACTGCACCAATGCGGGGGGACAGGCGTGAAATGTCGTCGAAATATTTGTTTATTTCGCTGACACCACATGCTGAACATCATGAGGTGCAGGTTCCACTGCACCTGCCTTCTTTCATCGCCTAGTCATATGTCAATTAAGTAGCACTTAAAATTGGCACCGGGGATCGACCCTAGGACCAATTGCTTAGACGAAATCTTAGAACCCTTTATTAGAGGAAAATCTACGATCACGAGCTATCATGTCGGTAATTTGATTTACAATTTAATTTTAAAGTCTTTTAAAGTAAAAAGTTTTAAATTATAATACGTTCATTCATACGACCTTAGCGTGTTTCTTGCCATGTTCTTCGTGATGGTGGTGACCGTAGTGGCCGGATTCGTCAGTGGTGATGTTTGTCCACGCCCCCGTGGTCGTACGTACTTTCCAAGGTGGTTCTCTTTGTCATGGTGGCCTTTGGTCGTCTTCGTATCTTTGTGTAAACCCTGGAACGTGTTGATTCGTTATTATCATTTACAATGAGACATTCCATATCGCAGGCGATTGGTTATAATATTATGGTATATTAAAAACATTATTTTCTTTACTTAACAAAATTAGCCTTTGCTTTGCTGCCACTTGCGTCATACTTGTGAACAGGTGCAGTTGGTGGTGGCTGGTCTGCTCGAGTTTACAATTTACTTATATATTGATTGAATTAATCTTGTCTTAGATTTGAACTTGGAGCGGGCATTGGTTTTCCTTGAGACTATTCTTATAAATTTAATTATAATGTATTTTTGACTGAGATATAGAATGATTTAAAAAAAAATAGGATAACTAAGGAGTTTCTTTCGCCTATTTCTTCTCCGTCAGAGGAACCTTATTACGAAACGACGATAGATTGTAAAAAATGACGTTTGACAAACGAGATTTATATTTCTTACGTCGAAAAATAAAGAATTTTCAGTTCATTTCATTTCACTTCAACATTGCCAGATTAAGTTTATGAAAACAATAACATTTATACAGTACAGTCACGCCTTTATCCCATTTGGATAGACAGAGACATCCTTCTACTTGCTACGATCCTGACACACATCATTCGCTTCTTTACTTACATTAGCGTTTTCATACAAGCCAGGATTGTTGTTAACGAGTTAAGATTTTTAATTTAAAGAAATAAGAGAATTTTTTTTTTAAATTATATTCCTAAAATGAGGAGACGACCAGTGCAATTTTGCGGGAAGTCGATGAACGGAGGCATATAACCGTGCTTTATCGCAATCTAAGGCCAATTGAAAAAGCCATTTCTGAACATAAATCAAAATCAATATCAAACTGATTACTAATGTTGACTGTTACAATTTCATAATTAGAATCACATGTAAAGACAAACAAAGTGTAATTTTTATATATTCATCATCATTATCATTTCAGCCTATCACCAGTCCACTACTAACATCGCCCCCCCCCCATAGATTGCAACAAAAGTTTGTAAGCTATCATTCTGGGGGGATGTTGCCATAGTAGCCACGCTTGGCAGGCAGTTTGTCAACCGCAGTTTCTTTATTCAGATGTTTCAGAAAGATGCTGCTGACTATCTTCAGGTTTAAAATTTTTCCTCTGTCGACTTTTACGACACCCACTGTATGAGATGGTAGATTCTCCTAAGACACTACCACACGGCAATATATTGTATATTTTTATATATTGTTATTATTTTAATTAAAACACAAAACATTTTTAGTACATAACGTTATTAGACACTAAAATTTGTGACAATTAATTAAACACTTTCACTTTTAATTAATGATTTTTTTCGTTATTCATAAATAACAAGTGGTCGAGATTAATTAAATTTTAAGTTTGAAAGTTTTTGTCGGTTGAGTAGTAATTTGTTGGCAACATTTTAAAATTCTCTGTCGACATTCTCTACTCTGTGTGATTGGATATATGTTGACATTGGCAGTATGAAAGTAAACAAACGACAGACTAATATGTGATTGACATTGTCAGTATGAACGTAAATAATAAATACATTATTTTATTCAATTCAATGTATTTATGACATAGTATATATAATTTAGCTTTCTCAGACAAACAGATATAAGTCATAAATAAAAACTCATAAAGATAAACTTAGTATTTATCGTAATATTATAATATTTTGTTTTTTATTGAATAAAGTGATGAAACGAGCAAAACATTCACCTGATTGTAAGTGCAACGTCTGCCCATAACAAATGCGTCACCCAGAACATTTCTGTGTGACACCTCACTGTTCCCGTCACCCTAAGACATCAGTTCTTAAGTCTCATACGCCCAGTGATTACACTAACTCACAGTGCCCATTAAACCGAAACACAGCAACGTTTGCACACTACTGCTTCACGGCAGAATAACTGGCCCTGGGGTGGTACCTACCTAGACTGATTCCTGCTTAGGAATCCTACCACCAGTATATATATTATACTTTGAAACTAAGACGTATTACGAGGGTGGATTGAAAAGTACTCGGCCTAACCAAGAAAATAAACACATACTAAATCAGTTATATTTTTATTTTTCTACATAATCACCATCAATTTCAATACACTTTTGCCACCTCCCCTTCCAAGCATTTAGACCGTTAAAAAAAATGATTCTTCCTTAGAGTCAAAATATGCGTCTACAGCTGCTTTGACCTCGTCGTTTGTCGAAAATCTTTGACCTCCCAAGTGCTTTTTTAGGTTAGGGAACAGAAAGAAGTCTGATGGTGCCAGATCAGGTGAATACGGCGGATGCGGTAACAGTTCAAAGCCACAGTTGTGAATTCCAGCCATTGACTGTACTGACGTGTGAACACGGGCGTTATCTTGATGAAACAGGACTTTTCTTCTGAGCATTCCTCGACGTTTTTCTTTTATTTCCTCTCGTAAACGACGTAGTAAGGTGCAGTAGTAATCAGAGTTTATAGTCTGACCCCTTTCAAGATAATCAATCATAATCACACCTTTCGAGTCCCAGAATACTGAAGCCATCACCTTATTTGCCGACAAAATCGACTTAGCCTTTTTAGGGGGTGGTGAACCAGGTCTTCTCCACTGTTTTGATTGTTGTTTTGTTTCCGGTGTACAGTAATGAACCCATGTTTCGTCCATAGTAACAAAACGATTCAAAAAATCATCTGCATCGGCTTCAAATAACTCCAAACAGTCGCGTGAAATAGTCAATCGCGTCCTTTTTTGTTCAACTGAAAGCAGTCGCGGAACCCACCTCGCAGACACCTTGTGGAAACCCAACTCGTTGACAATGATGTTTTGAGTTCGTTCATAAGAGATGCCTATAATCTCGGCTATCTCTCTAATTTTTAATCTGCGGTCTCCCATTATTAAATCAAGTACTTTTTTAATATTTTCGTCAGTAGTTGACGTCGAAGGCCTTCCAGAGCGGGGTTCATCTTTCACACTCTCTCTACCACGCTTAAATTCTGCTATCCATTTTTTGACGGATGAATATGACAGCACAATCGCCAAATGTACTGACCATGTCATCATGGATGGCTTTTGATGATAGCCCCTTCTTATGGAGGTACTTAATGACGGCACGCTGTTCGATTTGCTCCATTCGCGGAAATTATGACCGATTACTTTGTTAATAAATTTATAAAATCACAACTAATTATCGCACACGTTTCGAACTTCACACAATGAACTAGTCTGAACTGAACTAAATAATGTGGGTAGATTTGATTTTTAGAATTGAATGGATCAGTGTTAGGCCGAGTACTTTTCAATCCACCCTCGTATCATTTGTATCCTGCCTGAACAAAGTTTTCTCATTACACTAGCTTATAATACGTAGTTTCTATAGAAACATAAAAGCAATTTGGAATTTCCAAACTTGTACAACAATTCCAAAAAAATGTCACCGCTAGTTGAGCCGCGTTGGCGTATCGTTCACATTTAATCGTGACATGTAGTGATGGGACCGCTCCAAATTTAATTTTGCATTTTAATCTAATAATTTATTAATGATTTTTAAGTTTGAGGAATTATGTCACACATCTGTAAAACCAAAGTGTTACAATACTTTTATTTCCGACTTGGTTCTTTTGATCACTAAATATATGTATAGTTAATTTAGTGCCGTGTGGTGGCGGCTCGTTAAAAGAATACTACCACTCTAACTCATCCAATGGATCTCGTAAAAGGCGAGTAAGGAATTAAGCTGCACTGTGCACCCAACAGCGCATGGTGGCGATGGGCTCACCACCTATCACAACAAGTGCATTATATTGTTTTGGTGAAAAGTGGATTGTGGCAGTCATCTGCTTTTGCAGTGAGTGCCCAGTCTCTGACTACCCCTTATGGGATACAGTCGTGACCTTATGTATGTATGTATAGTTAATTTATCATTCAAATATGTTAGAAAACATATTGCGACGACCGCGTGGCCTGACCCCTTGCCCACGCGATTACCTGACTTCTAACTCCTGGTTCCTGGGTTCGAATCCCAGCCGGAGCCAACATTACTGCACACAAATTGTTGGTTTTCTGGTCTGCTTGTGTTGTACATGTTAAATTTATGTCTGTAAAACGCACCCATGATACAGGAGAAATCCTTCTGGGATATAATTGAGATTAGAAAATAAAAATAACTTTAAAACGTTAAACAAATATTGAAAAGGTTTAATTTACGAAGCAGGCAGTTAACTTTATCCTGGCAATTTTCGTAACCACGTTTGATTAACAGTTAGTTTCACCTCACTTATCCGTCTATCCCTTAACTGTTTTTCAATACCAAGTAAATTAATGACAAAAAAAAATGAAATCAGTCAGGTGTTAAATTCTTGACACGTCACTAGCGTTAAAGCGAAGACCCGAGTCCTGATTTCGCATTCACGCGTTGTTGGACTCTTGTTTAATTAAAATTACTCTGGGTTCTCGATAACGGCCGCGCAATCGCGACCCAGTCTAATTGACTTGTAAACTTCGTCTCTTGGGCCCCTACCGTAAGTTCTCATTTCAAACAATTTATTATTTAAAAAACAACTCACAGTGCGCACTATTGAACGTATTTTTAATTATTTTATGTAGATATTTATAGTCATGCGCATGTTAAATATGTATGTCTCTTACTGATGTAAAAAAAAATGTAAAAAAAGAATGCTTCGCAAGCATGTTCTGTGATGATGTTCTCCAATGATGTTCTCCTAGAGCCTAGAAGAACATCAGTAAGAGACATACTATTTAAAAAAGTAAAAACGACTGGTTCGCCAATATTATTTGGAGGAAACAATATCGGACGATTTATATATTTTTTTGTATTATTAAATTTTTAAGCTTGTGTGTATGTAAATATAATACACATATTAATACACGTACAATGTATATATGTATGTATTGATATTATTATTAACTGTCATTAGGTTTCGTTTCGCACCTGCCAACATTATTTTTCTTCCTATCCCAGGGTTGACTGGTAGAAAATGCCACAAGCCATTAAGTCCGCCCGTTGTAACCCCTTAGAGTGCGGTGTTTTACGATAAAGTATAAAATAAATAAATAAAAATTAAATTAATCCGGATGCAACTTCTACGGACGGCCTCACGGATCCACAGGCAACCGATAGAACAGATGTTTAGTGAAAGGTGGAACGTGGTAGGAAACGTGCGATCAGTCCGCCCGAACATCGTGTTTCGAATAATTGAATGCTGTCGGATGCCGTCAACTCCTCAAGTGCTTAGTGCCACTAGCGTGGGCACAAACACAGTGACACCCTACCCATGCCCGAAGTTACACTATTGCTATAAGATCGAAGGTGGGCTAGAATGCGGTTACAGAGACACGTCACACACACATCACAACATAACGAGACTCTAGAAACGATAAATTGTTGTGGTTGGCTCCAGCTGGGATTCTAACTGAACACGTGGCGCAGTTGGCGGGATTATCTCACTAGCCCACCTGCGGGGCTATATATATATATTACGTATCAAAAGTGAAGATCACTTATAAAAGTGTTGAACGAATATCCTGCCGTTATTCTGCCGTACAGCAGTAGGGCGCTGTTCTTTGGCTTAGAAGGCCTTGAATTAGGGAATTGATAATGTTCCTCCTCCTCGCGAGTCGCTCCTTTTATATTCTGCAGTCAGTGTATCAATGTGGCTCTACAGTTAAATACATTTTTAATAAACTGTGTCTATAGATTTAATCGCGTTTATTTTAATTTTGAATTCTTAAAATAATATTATACAGAGTTAAAGTAAGTAAAAGGCGGTCTTATCGCCCTGAAAGCGATTTCTTCCAGACAACCATTGTGCAGGGAACTGATGTGAAATTGGAAAGAGGGCAGTTAACATAAATTATATCAAACACAATATAAAGAGATAAGGCCTCTACCACGTTACAAAGTTATATCGATACTTTCGGATCGGTTCACTTATTTTTAAATATAAATACTACGGTATATAGTTATCGACAAGAGCCAGTCTTAACTTATTTATGGGAGTAAGCGATGAGCAGTGGCTTAAGAGAATCTACCACTCCATCTCATCCCGTGGGTGTCGTAAAAGTCGACAGAGGGACAATTAAAACCAGGAGATGGACAGCCGCATCTTCCTGGAACATTCGAATAAGTAAACTGCGGTTGCCAACCCACCTGCCAAACGTGGCAACTATGGCAAAATTCCTCCAAAATAAGAGCTACTAACGTTTGTCGCAATCTTTAAGGGAGGCCTCTGTTCAGCAGCGGATTAGTGATAGGCTGAAATGATAATGATGATGATGTCGCAATGAGAAGAGAATCTCGTTCACCTGATGGTAAGTACCACGCCTGCTCATAAGGGTTAATAGAGATGGAAACTTCTGCTTAGTGCCACACTGCCCTCGTCGCCATGTGACTTTAGTTATTAAACTCTGACATTAGTTGTGACGACCGCGGCCTAGTGGTCAGAATACCTGATCTCTAGGCAAGGGTTCTGGGTTCGAATCCCAGCCGGAGCCAACTTTTGTGGTAAAACACAAATTGTTGGTTTTCGGTCTGGTTGTGTTGTGATTGTCGCTGTGCGTTACCTCGGGCGTGGGTAGGATGAGTGAGTGCATCTGGGTTAAAGTGACACTATATTGACATGTGGCACTATACAAGTAATATCTCTGGCGCAGTTGATAGCCTCCCGACAACATTCGGAACTTGCCGTTGTCGAAATCAACCAGGAGAACATCAACATATGCTGTTTTTAGTGCCTTCTAAGCCAAAGAACAGTGCCCTACTGCTTTACGGCAGAATAACTGGCATTCCGGTGGTACTTAAACGTGGTAAGCGTAAAGCCTTCCAATAACAGTTGCTTGTCTCAGAACTTAAAGCTAGAATGTTTTGCGTGACACTAAACTGTGCTCGTTACCTTGTGAGGTCAGTTATGTAGTTTCGAGTAATTTCCGTGTGGTGGCGTCCTTGAGAGAATCTACCACCCCGTCTCATTCCGTGGGTGTCGTAAAAGTCCACATAGGGAAAATGAAAACCAGAAGACGGGCAGCAGCATTGCCTGCCAAGCGTGGCAACTATGCCAAAATTCCGCCAAAGTGAGAGCCACAAACTAACGTGTTTTGCGACAATCTATGGAAGAGGCCAATGTTCAGCAGTGGACTAGATAGTCTGAAATAAATGCTTTTTCTAAATGATGATGATAAATTTCAGCTACAGTACCATTAAAACCAAAACGCAGTGGTTTTTGCTCACAATTGTTTATCGACAGAATAACTGGCAGTGCGGTGATACCCACTTAGGACCACCCACTTTTTTATAAGATTAATCTTATAAAAAAGTATCGTTTTGCTCATCCCTTAAGGGACGAGATGAGCAAAACGTTCATCTCGTGGGAAGTGCAAAGTCTGCTCATAAAAAAGGCTGTGCCACTCAGAACATTTCTTAGTGGCATGACACTGCGCCCGTCACCATGAGACATTAGTTCTTAAGTGTCATATGCCCGGTTATTACGCTAGCTCTCAGTGCCCTTCAGGCTGAAACACAGTAATGTTTGCACACTACCGCTTCACGGCAGAATAACTGGCGCTGCGGACGCAACTACTTAGACGAATTCCTGCATAGGATTCCTACCACTAGGAATAGTAGATTCTCTAACGCCGCTCTTATGCGCACGGGAAACAATACTTATAGATGAATAGTAACAATGAAAAGCCATTTCACTACAAGGCGTTTGTTTAATAACACCTAACGTTACGGTTATTGTATTTAATGTAAATATTCAGCGTAGACTTTCCAATAGACGTTTGATCAAATGTTCGATGTGAATTGGACAGTGTTGGTGATTGGAAGTAATGATGTCAGGTGCAGATGCAGATTTAATGAGATAATCAGTGACATCACATCGGCTAGTTATGCATGCGATGCGATCAGAAGAACATTTCATAACAATGAAATTAGTAAATGGAAGTTTTGTACTGGTGGTAGGATTCCTATGAAGGAATTCGTCTAGGTAGGTACCATGGAGCAGTAGTTTACAAACGTTATTGTGTTTCGGTATGAAGGGTACTGAGAGCTAGTGTAATCTACATATGAGACTTATGAACTGACGTCTCAGGGTGACGGGCGCAGTTTGATGTTCTATGTGACACAGCATTTGTTATGGACGGACGTTGCACGCTTTGCTCGTATCGTCACTTTATCCTATAAAAAAAAGTTACAGAAACTTCAATGGCAGTTTTTGTTCTTTAGAGTGTGTACCGAAAAAAGTAAAGTGAAAAACATGTTTCACAGCTTAGTGCGAACTTCGTCTCATTGTTGAATGGGTTTTGGATGGATCTGGATTTGGTTACGGATCTGGTTGTGTTGTGCATGTGAAATGTATGTCTGTTAAGCGCACCCAAAATACAGGAGAAATTGCACACATTTACAGATCCTGTGTCACTCTTAAGACATCAGTTCATAAGTCTCATATGCCCATGATTGCACAAGGAGGAATATGTAGAATATGCAGGAATCCATCTAGGTAGGTACCACCCCAGGGCCAGTTATTGTGTGCAAACATAACTGTGTTTCGGTTTGTAGGGAACTGTGAGCTAGCGTAATCACTGGGCATATGAGACTTAAGAACCTATGTTCCAGGGTGATGGGCACAGTGTAGTGTCACACAGAAATTTTCTGGGTGATACAGCATTTGTTATGGGCAAACGTTGCACGTTTTGCTCGGTTCGTCACTTTATGAAATAAAAAAAAAAGCTGTCAGTGCCCTTCAGACCGATACACAGTAATGTTTGCACACTACTGCTTTAAGGCGGAATAACGGGCCCTTAGGTGGTACCTACCTTGACGGATTCCTGCATGAACCTGTTACAAAAAACCTTTGCCCAGGAGTGAACCATTGACAGGTAGAAGATGATAAAGTCTTGATTTAAAAAATAACTTACCGTTTCTTTACAGTTGCTAATTGCTGAATATATCAGATTAAAAGTTGAATATCACTTAAAAATTCTTAACTGGTATAATATTTCTAAAGTTATTTTATTAACCGAAGCAATCGCATTAAAGCAAAAGCGTGTTGCGTTGGTGGAAAGTTTACAACAGTTGAATAGGTCAGTTATGAGAGTGGCTAAACGTGGGAAGAAAGCGTTGTAAATAGACGTTCAAAGTCGCTTTATTATCTGCGCGGAATATTTCCTCGGTAACTTCTATAAATGGTAATCTATTTACTCTATCTATATCATATTTAAACAGGAAAAGCCGACTTGTGTCAGTGGCTTAAGAGAATCTACCACCCCATCTCATTCCGTGGGTGTCGGAAAAGTCGACAGAAGAGTAATGAAAACCAGGAGATGGGCAGCGGAATCTTCCTGGAATATCTGAAAAATAAAAACTGCGATTGCAAACCCGCCTGCCAAGCGCCCCGCTTGGCAAAATTCCCTCAAAAACTGTGGCAAAATCCCCTCAAAATGAGAGCTCAAACTTTTGTGGAAACCTATAGGAGAAGCCTGTATTCAGCAGTGGACCATTGATCGGCTGATGAGATGATTATGATAAACGGAGAAGTATCTGTAGCAGTATGTATGTCACCACATTAGAAGCTCCAGAATACATTATACGCCCTGCATCACGCCATTGAAGTTTCGTCGACGTTTACCATATAAATTTTTTATATTGGTTGAAGTGACGAGACGTGCAAATCGTTCACCTAATGGCAAGTGCAACGTCTGCCCATAACAAATGCTGTGTCACTTAGACCATTTCTGTGTGACACCACATTGCGCCCGTCACTCCGAGATATCAGTTCTTAAATCTCGTATGTAAAAAATAACAATTCCCTCTACTAGAATTTCTCATGTACCGTGGATGTGTTTTAGAAGCATACATTTTATGAACTCGCGATCCAGTGCTCAGAACTTGGGTTATTTTGGTTTAGGACTATTAATATAAAATCGATACATCAAAACATCGATATTTTTTTAGAATATCAATAGTTATGACTGTTATGTTTTGAAACTTTGTGTCGGGGGCGATAAGTTGACTACGGGTGTGGTCTCTACCTATCTCTTATATGAGAAAGCGCGTGACTGTACGGGTTGGAGAGCGTTGACAGTAAATAAATTATATGGGACCCTGCATAACTTTATGTGTAGCCAGAAAGTAATCTAAAAAGGCACGACTGGCTCTACATAGAGGAGAACTGGTCCCCACACTTAAGTATGGTAGTGAATGTTGGGTCTGGCAGAAGAAGCATGAAAATACATTAATGCTGTTGAAATGAATAGTTTTGAGAACTATAGCTGGAGTGACTATGATGGACAAACTGAGAAACAACGTGATAAGGTAACGTTGCGGTGTGGTAGAAGATGTAGTGACAAAGATAGAGAAAGGGATGCTTAGATGGTTTGGACACGTAGAGAGGATGGATGAACGAATATTGACGAAAACAGATTTATGACGCGAGTGTGAATGGGTAGGCCGGTAAGGCTCGACGTAGGCGAACGTATTACGATCAGATCGAACTCGTTTTAAAGAAAGGCCACGTCAAAAGTACCCGCAACCGACGAGCTTGTATGAAAACACCAATGAAAGGAAGCTAAAGATGTGTGTCACGATCGTAGCAAGTGGAAAGATGTAGTCTCTGCCTACCCCTATGAGAACGAGGGGTGACTTTATGTATGTATGTATGTGAACTGTATGCATGTATGCATTTATACTATATTTTTTTGTAGTTATTTATTCTTTCAAAAAGAAAAGTATTTCCTTTGTCTATGGTGGTAATCCGTTCAATTTGTTAGTATTAATTTGATTAGTTAAACATAGTGAAGTGACACAATACGTCGTCTTTTTATTTAATATACTTGATAAAAACTGTGTTAGTCGTTTCTGGAAAGACTTATTTTATTTAAATCAATATAAACGTATCGAAATATCGATATTTTGTTTTTGATATATCGAAAAACCGATAGTTTTAAAAATATCAGCATAATTACGAATATTGTTGTCGAACCTTCAGTGACCACGTTATGTTGACCTCGAAAAATGCTACACTGATATCTTGTTAATGTATTCTAATTATATATATTTGAAACTTCTACATTTTAGTTACGACAAAGCATTGCTACATTAAATACTAGTGTGGTATTAAGGAGTGGAACGAACACTGTATGAAAAATTGGAAACCTGGACTTCACGTTTTTAAGCTTCATTCAAATTTGAAGGCATTACATATTATTTATCAGACGAGGACACAACACTTACTGGTTCATCATAGAAGATGAATTTAGATATATACGAGTCACTTAACTAACTATCAGATAGATAGCTCGTCTCCCTAACTGATATAAAACATACATATACTTGTGGTAAGATTCCTATGCAGGAATCTGTCTAGATGATAACCACTGCAACGGCTGCGGTGCTCTTTAAATTGTTCTGCCAGTCAAGCAGTAGTGTGCAAACATTACCGTTTCGGTTTGAAGGGCACTGCTAGCACTAGCTATTGTAATTATTTCCTTTTTGGGAATTTTATTACTATATTTATTAATTACTATATTGGGAATATGGGATTTAAGAAATGTCTTAGGGTGACGAGCGCGGTGTGGTGCCACACTGAAATAGTAAAGTAGAGAAAGTTAATTTAAAGATCCGCATGCAAAATGTAAAATGGTGTGTATTACCTAGTTTTAAAGAGCACCGCCCGCCCGAGTGACTCGGCGGTTGACTGTCGTAGAATCAATATCACTTGATAGTGCCTCGTTTTGAGGTGAAACACGTGTCGGGTTCTCGACTTCAGTGGCGTGTATTGCCTAGTGGTAGTGTTGTAGTGGTGAAGGGTATCTGTTGGCGGCTTCCGGTGGCGGTATTGGTTCTCTTGTGCACGCTGTTGAGGGAGGGCGGGCGGTGCTCTTCAAAACTAGGTAATACACACCATTTTACATTTTGCATGCGGATCTTAGCACATTAACTTTCTCTCTTTTACTATAATGGATTTCCGCAAAGTAACGCCTGATTCTATTAACCACACTGAAATGTTCTCGGTGGCACAGGATCAGTTATGGGCAAAAGTTGCACGTTGTTTCAGGTGAACGATTCGCCTCTCCTGTCACTTTCTTTCATAAAGAAGACAAAACGAAAAGAAGTGAAAATTGTTATAGAAGGGTCATCAGTTCACGTTGGTCTGCTGTTCGCGATAGACTTATTTTTTATTGTTTCAAGTAACAAGTCGAGCATATCGCCCGCCAGCTGCTAAGTGCCAGGGGGTCTACTACGAAAATCGATATACAAAGTTTCGGCTGACCGATCGCACGTTTCCTACCATGATATCACCTCAGATTACCTATGGATCAGAAAGAAGTTCGTCCGTAGAAGTTACGTCCGCATTGATTTGGTACTAGGGTTTATGTTTGACGTCCGTCGTTGATTCCAAACGATGCGGAACTTTGTACTTCGATTTTCATAGTAGGTCCTGGAGACCTACACAATACAGTGTGTTACACAATACTTCGAATTACAAAGTCTTGTGTGTGCGTAGCGTACTTTAGATTATATTACAATGGATTTCCTCAAAGCAACGCCTGATTTTATTAAGTCTATTAATAAAATCAGGTGTTGCTTTGCTAAGTTCTCATTAATAGTCTCATATGCCCAGTAATGCCACCCGCTGCGGTGCTCTTTAAATTGTAACACAGTAATGTTTGCAAATCATTTCCCCGCGGTACAAGAATTAGCACCAGGGTTGCCTACCTTGAAAGACCGCAAAGAAGATCTTTTATTGGATAAAGTGACAAGACGAGCAAAACGCTCACTCGATGGTAAGTGCAACGTCCGCCCACAACAAATGCTGCGTCACAGGGAACATCACTGTGTGGCACCACACTGCGCCTGAGACATTAGCTCTTAAGTCTCACATGCTCAGTGATTACACTAGTTCTCAGTGCCTTTTAGAGCGAGACACAGTAATGTTTGCATGCTACTGCTTCACGGCAGAATAACTGATGATCTACCTAGACGGATTCCTGCATAAGAATCCAACACTAGTTTAGGTTTCAGTGGTGCCGGCACCGGGAATCGGACCCAGGTCACTCTCGTTCCATGAAATTTAAAGTGAGCGCCTAGCCCCTGAGCTACCATGGCTCAACATATCTTAAAAAAGTTATCCTGCGCAAAGTCCAAGTTTCCACCGTTATTTACTGACAATTACACAAAACTTACTCCGACAGCATAATTAAAGTACCAGTGTAGGAGGCTTGATAAATTTCTTCTCCTTTCGTCCTCGGACTGGTGTGGTAATACCTTTTTACATATCTTCGATTAACAATCATAATAGTGCATAAACAAGTTTTTTTTATTGGATGAAGTGACGAGACCAAACGTTCATCTGTAAGTGCGACGTCTGCTATCAAATACTGTGTCACCTAGAAAATTTCTGTGTGGCACCATACTGAGCTCGTCACTCTGAAACATCAGATCTTAAGTCTCATATGCAGAGTTAATTACACTAGCTATGTAGTGCCTTTCAGACCGAAACAGTAATGTTTGCACACTACTGCTTCACGTAAGACTAACTGGCCCTGCGGTGGCACAGTACAAAGATTCCTGCGTAGGAATCCTGCCACCAGTAAAACTATGGTGTTTATAGAGGAGGTATTTCTCGCTCGTCTTCACTTTCCCGCGTCCGATGGGAACTTATACGATAATGGAGGGAAATAGTCAGATGAAGTGTCTCACGACCTAACGAATGAAACAAAGGAATGCTTCGGTTGGGATTTGAACTCAGGACGCACGACAGGACGGTCAAACGGACCCGAAACCACTGAACCCCGTGATTAAATGCACATTGGTTAACTTAATAGCAAGTTAAATTTGGTATTTTGCAGCTTCGTGCATAAAAAAAATATACTGCCGCAGAGTTAAGAAGCAATATCGATGTAAAATTTACTTTTTATTGCATTTTTTTATTGCATTGGTTAGGTTGCTGAGGGTTACATAATATACTCATGGATGTATCAATTCTAGATACATACATAGAATCACATGCAAACTCGAGTCGACCAGCCTCCATCAACGGCACCTGTTCACAAGTATGGGGCATGTGACAGCCATCATGGTCACTGAGGATTCAGTAAATGTAATTAGATTCGTAAATGTCATCAAATCATCGAGTTTGTGTTTGATTCTTTATACCAATAGATTAACAATATCAAGAGCTAAAACTCTATATTATGCCTACGTTGTTTATTAAAGCCGCAGGAGGCCTGCTAGAGACGACGTGCGCGCGGGCGGTCGCTATCTTTGATTAAAACAAAATGAAGGTATTAACAAAATTCCGAACTGATGAAAAATCTAGAGGAACCTTTTTTATTTCGTAAGGAAATTAATGTGCTCGTCATGTTCCTCTCCAAGATATATTGTCACACAAATCTGGCATTTCCCGGCGAACATTCCCCGGTAATCAAATCCTCAAGCTCTAGAATCCTGAACGGACAAAAAAACTTTTTTTTTGAAACAAAGCCACACATATTTTTTCATTAGAAAAAGTGACGAAACGAGCAAAACGTTCACCTGATGGTAAGTGCAACGTCTGCCCATAACTATTGCTGTGTCACTCCGAAAATTTCTGTGTGACGCCACACTGCGCCAGTCACCCTCAGACATCCGTTCTTAAGTCATATGCCCACAGCATTTGTTGTGGGCGGACGTTGCTCTTACCATCAGGTGAACGTTTTGCTCGTTTCGTCACTTTATACTATAAAGAAAAAAAAATATTCCGCGTCTGTATTTTCGTACATACAAGTGAAGTGAAGGCTGGTTCACAAGAGCAAAATAGCGAAAGGGGTATGAATAACATATTAAATTATGTATTTTAATTTTTGTTCGCCGGTCCCTTACCGCTACTATACCATATAAAGTAGAAGCTAAAAATAGACTTTTATGTTAGTAACCTTTTCCTTCTACTTAAAAACTATTCACCGCCACATCAGTTCACCTGCCTTTTTAAGCATTTTAAATACGGAATAGGTCCCATCCCGCCTAAAATAGTCACGTAAGCTGGGGGTCTATTGTGTAACTCTGGTAGGTTTTGGGATCGGTTTCATTTGATCCCGATCAACCAATCAATGCGGCGCAAACGCCTAAACGAAACCGATCCCGAAACCCACCAGAGTTACACAATAGACCTCCTGCAGCTAGTAGAGCTTAAAATCGACTGAACGTGTTATTGCAATATTATTATTTTAGAGAAAATTATGCACTATACTAGGATTTCTCCTTTAATTGTGAGTGCGTTTTGCAGACGTACATTTCACATGCACAACACAGCAAGACCCGGAAACCAACTATTTGTGTTTTAGCTGGGATTCGAAAGCTAAGTGAAAATAAGTGACGATACGAGTAAATCGTTATCATTTGCTTTGTCATTCTGTAACTGTCTGTGGCTGCGTAACTCCACACTGCACTTTTAACCCTGAGGCACCAGTTCTTAAGTCTCATATGCCCAGCGATCAGCGCCGTTAAAACCGAAACGCTGAGTAAGCTTCGGAGCAGAAGAACAGATTTTGACAGGATTTTTATTGGCAGGAAGAGGACTTTTCAGGGAGAGTAATTTAAGGTACTTTATATTTCTGTAACTAAATACAAGAAAATTTTTAAAACTTGAAATTATAGCCGCGTGTGTGTCCATCCTCATATATATAATTTCGGTGATGTAATTGCTGTTAGCCTTTTTGGCTTTTACAGCTTCATCGGATGTGCTCACGCGTCAGGGCCCGCGTGCCAGGTTTCGTTTGACCCGAACATAAACACATAAATAAACTCCTACAAAAACCTCGAAATTCGGACTGTCGCGTTCGCTGCGTGCTTGCGCGATTTAGAACATCTCAAAATGATTTTAAGTCGTCTGATGACCGAGGGAGGCTGCGGGCCTCCATTCGGACTGTCGACTTGTGTGTCGGTGACTCTGGGCGGTTAGAACCGCCCAGGTCCATCCGCATAATACCTATATGAGCGGATGGACATAGGATCAATAGCCATTTTGATAATTATAAGTTAAGTTCATAGCAGTTTAATTATTTCCCATAGTTTAGAAAATTCATAGATATTTTTTTACATCTTCACCTTATGCCTTCTTCATAACAAAGCTGGGGATTTTGTATGTTTGAACGCGCTAATCTCAGGAAATACTAATCCGATTTGAAAAAAATTATTGAGATTAGATAGCCCGTTTATTTAGAAGGGTTAAAAGCTTTGCTTTTTTAAATTCGATATGGTAGATGGAAATGACATTCTTAATATTTTTAAAAGTATTGATTGTAAGAGAACCGCGGATCTATGGGGTATGTCCGTGGAAGTTAGTGCGTCTATTATAGATATAATTGCACCAATATTATCCATAATTTTTAATTCCGGTATTACATTTGGTGTGTTTCCTGATTTGATGAAACATAGTAAAATCATAGCTTTATTTAAATCTGGTAGTACATCGGACCCTGCTAACTTTAGACCTATTTCCGTACTACCAACATAAGGTAAAATTTTTGAAAAAATTATACTTAATCAAAAGTTAAAACATTTTAATTTAAATAAATTGTTTCGCAAAAACCAATTTGACTTTACAAGGGGTCGTTCTACAACCGATGCAGGTGTTGAACTTATTAAGAATATATTCGAAGCCTGGGAGAGTTCACGGGATGCCTTGGGTGTTTTCTGTGATCTTTTTAAGGCCTTCGATTGCGTTGATCATGAAACACTTATCAGGAAACTACATCACTACTGTATAAGAAATTCTGCACTTCAACTTCTAATTTCATATTTGAGTAATAGAACGTAGACAGTAGTTATCAATAGCAAGAGTTCTTCCGGATCAGCAGTATCTATGGGTGTCCCGCAGGGTTCGATTCTCGGCCCATTTCTATTTCTTATTTACATAAATGACTTAACGTACCTAGTAGGGGACAACCATGATATAGTATTATTTGTTGATGATACATCTTTGATTTTTAAGATAAAACGTCAACTTTTATTATATTACGAGGTGAATAATGCTATTTAAAAATTAGTACATTGGTTTAACGTTTATAATTTGCTTTTAAACGGCAATAAAACAAAATGTATTAAATTCACAACACCAAATGTTAAACAATTAGATGTAAATGTGCTTGTGAATGGGGAAGAGTTGAGCCTTGTGGATACTGCTGCCTTTCTTGGAATAACTCTTGACGCAAAACTTCAATGGAGCCCCCATATATCTAAACTAGCAAGTAGACTTAGCTCTTCAGCTTATGCTGTAAAAAAAAATTAGGAATTTGACTAACGTTGAAACTGCTAGATTGGTTTATTTTAGTTATTTTCATAGCATAATGTCTTATGGTATTTTGCTATGGGGAAATGCAACTGATGTAGAAGTGATTTTTGTTTTGCAAAAGAGGGCCGTAAGAGCTATTTATAATCTTGGCTCTTAAGTGTCTCTTAGGGATAAATTTAAAGAAATTAATATCTTAACCTTGGCCTCTCAATATATATTTTAAAACGTTTTGTATGTACACAAGAACATAAACCAGTTCACTAAAAAAAGTGATGTTCATAATGTGAATACCAGGAACAAGCACAAATTAATTATGCCAGTTACCCGACTTCACAGAGTCAGTAACTCTTTTATGGGGCAATGTATACGTTTTTACAACAAAATCCCAGAAAGTGCTAAAAGTCTTTCAATCAAAAAGTTTAAATTTTATATTAAACAAAGACTTCATAAAAAGGGTTATTATAATATTAAAGAATACATAGATGATGATAACCCCTGGGAATGAGGTGATCGCCGCCAAGCCATTTCTACATCTTTATAATGCTGCTGTTATTGTACATTATTTTAAAAATGACTAAAAAAAAGCCCGCAGGGTTTCTTACTGGTTCTTCCCAGGACAGAGGCATTTTTGCGTACTAGTGTAGTTTAAAAAAAGAAAAAAAAATGACTTTCAATAAGTATTATGTAAATAATCTATATTGAATAAAAATTTATTCTATTCTATTCTATTCTTTGTACTTCAGCTTTAAGGTGCCGCACGCTGATAACAGAACGGTACTGAGACGGACAAAACTGCGAATGTCCAAGTCAGCGAGAAACCATGCCATACTCCGCAATCATGTGGTTGACTTATTTTCGGGCAGAGTACAATAGCACCTACCTCTTTCCTAACGAGGTGTCTTAAGAGGCGACTAAGGTATTGTGGGGACAGCCTGTATTCGTGCAGACTAAAAAATAATATTCAACTCTGTCACTATACTGCTCGTGGGAAAGCACGAGCAGTAAGAAGAGTGGGGAGTAAGAATTTTTTGACTCGTACCAAAGGCCGTGGTAGCTCACGAGCTAGGTGCTCGCTTTAAATTTCATAGTACGCGGGTGACCTGGGTTTGATTCCCGGTGCCGGCACCACTAAAATTGTTAATTGCAATTTTAAGTGCTGACCACGTGCTCGGCTGTGACGGAAAACATCGTGAAGAAACCTGCACGTCTGACAAATAAAAAATATTTCGAAGACATGTGCAGTCCGCCAACCCGCATTGGAGCGAGCGGATTCTTCCTAGCTCTAAAACTCTCTCGGAAATTAGAGGAGGACTGTGCTCAGCAGTGGGACATTTATAGGCTGAAACTTTTCTTTACTTTACTTTACCAAAATGGCAGCGACGTGGTTCTCCATCCATCACGCATCGTTTTTAGTGCCGTCTACAGGACCCGTATTCCGTACCCTTATAATGGAAACACGCGTGACTTTATGTATTAATGTATGTCCCGCCGAATAAATACTGACGCGGAATATTTTTTTTTTCTTTATAGTATAAACGGCGGCGCACAGCTAGTTATAAATAAAATTAATATTTAATCATATCCAAAAAAGAGTTAAGCATCGCCTTTAATATTAAAAATAATATCAAGTACATAGGAAACTTACTATCAAAAACCAATTATTTAGTATATCAAACAGATAGTTTAGTACAACGCGATCGACCTGAGTTCGATCCTCAGTGCCAGCACCCCTTAAATTGTTAGTTTAAGTGCTGAAAGCAAAACATCGTGAGGAAACCTGCATGTCTGAGGAACAAAAAGACACAACAGGAACTGAAGTCCACCAACCCGCATTGGAGCAGCGTGTCGGACTTTTCGCGGCTCCAAAACCCTCTCAGAAAGGAGAGGAGGCCTGTGCTCAGCAGTGGGACATTTACAGGCTGATACTTTACTTTTTTTTTATTGTATAAAGTGACGAAACGAACAAAACGTTCACCTGATGGTAAGTGCAACGTCCGCCCACAACAAATGCTGTGTCACCCAGAATATTTCTGTGTGACACCACATTGCGCCCGTCCCCCTGAGACATCAGTTCTTAAGTCTCAAATGCCCAGTGATTACGCTGGCTCACAGTGCCATTTAAACCGAAACACAGTAATGCTTGCACATTACTGCTTCACGGCAGAATAACTGGCCCTGGGGTGGTACCTACCTAGACGGATTCCTGCATAGGAATCCTACCACCAGTATTTTTTTATTTGAGTCGAATGCCAACCCAAGACTTTTGAAGAAACGGTACTCAACTTGCCGTTGAAAGGTCACGCGCTGTGATTGTCATAAAATATTTATCGCTTGTTCGCTACAAAACCTTTTTATGTTGTATTAAATAAAAATTCTCGTGTAAGTTTTCACACTACTATCTGTCAATATTTGCACAAGGATTTTAGAGCGGCTCATGTTTAAACGAACACCAATATTTTACAACCCATGCATGATGTTGTAAAACAAGAGATCAATTGAACGTGAGAAAATCCGAAAGATAATTTTCGATGTACTTGTACCTATTCAGCTAAGAATATCTACTTAAAACTTTAACACAGACTACGCAAAGCCTACACTGGTGGTTCTATACTAGAAGCACGGAATTTAGCGCAGGGGTTCCGTATACAACGAAAGTGAGAATTAAGAAGAACGTCAAATTATGTAACAATCTTTCATCATCATCATTTCAGTGCTGTCCACTAGTCCACGTCGAACATAGGCATCCCCCATGGATAGTCACAAAAGTTTGTAACTCTGATTTTCGGGTAGTTTTTTCCATAGTTACCACGCTTGGCAGGCGGGTTGGCAACAGTTTATTTTTTCAGATGTTCCAGAAAGATGTTGTTGCCCATCTTCTGGTTTTAATTTACCCTATTTCGACTTTTACGACACCCACAAGATGAGATGGGGTGGCAGATTCTATTAAGCCACCTTGTAAAGTATTTACTTTGCAGAAAAGAGCAGTTCGCGCAATCCATACTTCGCACACTTATATTATAAAAGCAAAAGTAACTCTCTGTCCCCCTGTCTGTTTGTTACCTTTTCAAGGTTCAACCGCTGAACCGACCTTGACGAAATTCGGCACAGAGATAGCTTGCATCCGGAAGACGGACATAGATTACTTTTTTTTCATAAAAGTGATGGAACGAGCAAAACGTTCACCTGATGGTAAGTGTAACGTCTGCCCATAACAAATGCTGTGTCACCCAGAAAATTACTGTGTGACACCACACTGCGACCGTCACCCTTAGACATCAGTTATTAAGTCTCATATGCCCAGTAATTACACTAGCTCTCAGTGCCCTTCAAACCGAAACACAGAAAGTTTGCACACTACTGCTTCACGGCAGAATAACTGGCCCTGGGGTGGTACCTACCTAGACGGATTCCTGCATAGAAAATTAAAGAATACCCATAGGATTTAAAAGAAAAAAACAAAATCCACGCAGACGTAGTTGCAGGCTTCAGTTAGTTTATAATATGCGCTCTCGTGATTCGCTAAGGGAACCGTTAAAAGGAATAATTAATATTTAAACTTTTACATGCCAGCATATAATGAATACGTCAGGTATGCATTTACGTAAATACGAAACACTATTCTCCAAGAATAGTGCCGAACATAATTTAAAACTAAGAAATAATAGCAAAATAGATAAACCGCCGTCGTATTACGTTATCGCATTACCACCAGCGTGGGATCCTATAATTAATAAAATTAAGTCAAAAACCAAGCATACTACTGCAAGATTTCAAGACACAGTCACCTCTTTCTGCGTTGATCGGACCAAAAATAATAATTAAAAGCTGAAGGTACTCCGGGTTAAGTATGACATCAGGACATCTGTCAACTCAGTCCCTCCGTGACCATGGGTGCTGTAAAGCACTCGAAACGTCGGGTTATAAATAACAAAATTAAACGCGATAAAATCCGTAATGGCCGTGTGGTGGCGGCTCGTTAAAAGAATACTACCACTCCATCTCATCCAAAGGATCTCGTAAAAGGCGAGTAAGGAATTAAACTGCACTGTGCACCCAACAGCGCATGGTGGCGATGGGCTCACCACCTATCACACCAAGTGCATTATATTGTTTTGGTGAAACGTGGATTGTGGCAATCATCTGTTTTTGCAGTGAGTGCCCAGTCTCTGACAACCCCTTTTTTTCCTTTCTTTTTCTTTTTTTTAAAAAACGAAGCCCTACAGTAGGATTTCTCCTGTGCCGTGGGTGCGTTTTACAGACATAAATTCCACATGCACAAACACCCAGACCCGGAACAACTATATGTAGGCCATACAAATATTTGTCCCGTGCGGGAATCGAACCCGCGACCCGCGGCGCAGAAGCCAAGGGCTTAGCCACTGCGCCAACCGAGCCGACAGGGATACAGTCGTGATCTTATGTATGTATGTAAAATCCGTAAGAATTAGTCTATTTAAAACTAGATAAGACTAATAAAGTATAAAATTCTTTTGTGGGCCGATGTGAAAGTATTCATCCAGTGAGATATTAAGTAACGTACAACACGATGTGACTATTATTTTGTAAGCAGCTACGCAACATGAAAAAGCCGTGGTAGCTCAGGGGCCTGGTGCTCGCCTTTGATTTCATAGTAAGCGAGTGACCTGGGTTCGATCCCCGGTGCCAGCACCTCTAATATTGTTCTAAAATTTTAAGTGCTGATTTACCACGTGCTTAGCGGTGAAGGAAAACATCGTGAGGACACCTGCATGTCCGAGGAATAGGAATATTTCGAGGACATGTGAAGTCCGCCAACCCGCATTGGAGCAGCGTGGCGGATTCTTCCTAGCTCCAAAACCCTCTCAAAAATGAGAGGTGGCCTGTGCTCAGCAGTGGGACATTTATAGGCTGAAACTTTACTTTTTACGCAACATGGAGTTTTATTATGGTTACGTTAAATTTCTACGTACTATCTTAAATTATCGCAATCACAATAATAGGGTGTCGCCAATAGCCTAACAGTTTAGGGTACTGGCTGCAGAATATGACAACGCGGGTTAAATCCTGCCGTTAGGCATCCGCCCGTAACAAATGCTTTGTCACACAGGACATTTCAAAGAACACAAATTATTGGTTTTCGGGTCTGGCTGTGCTGTGATTGCCCCCGTGTCTGTCACACTTCCTAGCCTACCCCCCCATCTTATCGCATGAGCATCATACATCGGACGCGGTTAGGTAAGAACGAGTGAGTGCGTCCGTGATGGCACACGATCATGGCACATGGCACTGGATATACCTCCTGCGCAGTTGATAGCTTCCGAAAGTACTCGGAAGTTGTCGTCGTGGTCGCAAATGGGCAGTAGCCAGGAGCAGCTTAACATATTCATTTAAGCACATAGCATTTATTCTCCAAATAAAAACTATTAGTTATTCAATGATTTCTTATATTTACGCGAACACTACACATTTAAATGAAACTAATTTTACGGATTTTATCGCGTTTAATTTTATTATTTATAACCCGACGTTTCGCCTCGTGACCATGGGTGCTGTAAATCACTCGAAACGTCGGGTTATAAATAATAAAATTAAAACGCGATAAAATCCGTAAAATTAGTTTCATTTAAATATTAGTTAATTACCTAACATTATCAAATCGTCCAGGATAACATTCAGCTTCTGGTATACTACAAGAGTAGATATATGCTTGATTATACATTATTTATGAACGAAAGTGTAGAGACAAGCAAATCGTTCACCTGATGGTAAGTGCAACGCCTGCCCATACAGTTGCAGTGACACCAAAAACATTTAATTGCAAAGTTCTGTTCTGTCGCGTGGATACCTCCCCAGGGCTAGTTACTCTGCCGTTTAGTAGTTTGCAAGCATTACTGTGATTCGGTCTAAAGGGCACTGAGAGCTAGTGTAATTATTGGGCATATGAGACTTAACAACTGATGTCTCAAGGTACAACGTAATACCACAGAGAAATGTTCAGAGTGACACAGCATCTGTTATGGGTAGACGTTGCACTTGCCATCAGGTGAACGTTTTGTTCGTCTCGTAACTTTATGAAATAAAATAAAAGCTTTCAGTGTAGACTGAAACACAGCAGTGTTTGCACACTTGACGGCGCCATCACTTTTACCGTGGTGGTACCCACACACGCATAAAATACCTTAGACTCTGAGCTGCATAGTGTCACCAAATTTCATACATTTTTTTATTGGATAAGCATGGATGAGCAAAACGTTCACATGATGGTAAGTGCAACGTCTACCCATAACAAATGCTGTGTCGCCCAGAAAAATTCTGTGTGACACCACACTGTGTCCATCACCCTGAGACATAAGTTCTTAAGTCAAACATGCCCAGTGATTACGCTAGCTCACAGTGCCCTTCAAACCGAAACACAATAATGTTTGCGCACTACTGCTACGGCAGAATAACTGGCCATGTGGTGGTACCTACTTGGACGGATTCCTGCATAGGAATCCTACCACCAGTGAAAGTATGTAACATCTTACCTCGTATGCCTTCTTTCCGTGTTCTTCGTGCTCCTCTTCGTGTGACCCGTGGTGTTCTCTGCCAGCTCCTGTTAAAAGAAATTGTTTGTTACTCTGTCTAAATTTTTCTGTTCTCATAAATAATTTCATCGATTATTATTGTCAATAGTTAAAATAGCTATCTCATCGTCATCATCATGTCAGCCTATCACTAATCCACCGCTGAACATAGGCCTCCCCCGTCGATTGCCACTAAAGTCTGTAGCTCTCATTTTGGGAGGATTTTGCCATTGTTGCCACGCTTGGCAGGCGGGTTGGCAACCGCGCTTTATTTATTCAGTCATCCAGGAACATGCTGCTGCCCATCTTCTGGTTTTGGTTTTCCCTCTGTCGACTTTTACGACACCCACGGGATGAGATGGGGTGGTAGATTGTCTTAAGCCGCCACTACACGGCGCAAAAAGCTGGACATAAATAGCGACATAGAAATACTAGGTGGATTGAAAAGTACTCGGCCTAACACAGATCCATTCAATTCTAAAAATCAAATCATCATTTTTTCATCAATTCAATCATTATTTAGTTCAGTTCAGACTAGTTCATTGTGTGAAGTTCGAAACGTGTGCGATAATTAGTTGTGATTTTATAAATTTATTAACAAAGTAATCGGTCATAATTTCCGCGAATGGAGCAAATCGAGCAGCTTGCCGTCATTAAGTACCTCCATAAGAAGGGGCTATCATCAAAAGCCATCCATGATGACATGGTCAGTACATTAGGCGATTGTGCTCTGTCATATTCATCCGTCAAAAAATGGATAGCAGAATTTAAGCGTGGTAGAGAGAGTGTGAAAGATGAACCCCGCTCTGGAAGGCCTTCGACGTCAACTACAGACGAAAATATTAAAAAAGTGCTTGATTTAATAATGGGAGACCGCAGATTAAAAATTAGAGAGATAGCCGAGATTATAGGCATCTCTTATGAACGAACTCAAAACATCATTGTCAACGAGTTGGGTTTCCACAAGGTGTCTGCGAGGTGGGTTCCGCGACTGCTTTCAGTTGAACAAAAAAGGACGCGATTGACTATTTCACGCGACTGTTTGGAGTTATTTGAAGCCGATGCAGATGATTTTTTGAATCGTTTTGTTACTATGGACGAAACATGGGTTCATTACTGTACACCGGAAACAAAACAACAATCAAAACAGTGGAGAAGACCTGGTTCACCACCCCCTAAAAAGGCTAAGTCGATTTTGTCGGCAAATAAGGTGATGGCTTCAGTATTCTGGGACTCGAAAGGTGTGATTATGATTGATTATCTTGAAAGGGGTCAGACTATAAACTCTGATTACTACTGCACCTTACTACGTAGTTTACGAGAGGAAATAAAAGAAAAACGTCGAGGAATGCTCAGAAGAAAAGTCCTGTTTCATCAAGATAACGCCCGTGTTCACACGTCAGTACAGTCAATGGCTGGAATTCACAACTGTGGCTTTGAACTGTTACCGCATCCGCCGTATTCACCTGATCTGGCACCATCAGACTTCTTTCTGTTCCCTAACCTAAAAAAGCACTTGGGAGGTCAAAGATTTTCGACAAACGACGAGGTCAAAGCGCTGTAACGCATGACTCTAAGGAAAATCATTTTTTTTACGTCATAAATGCTTGGAAGAGTGGCAAAGTGTATGACTGATGTGATATTAGAAAATAAAAATATATTGATTTGGTGTTATTTTCTTGGTTAGTATTTCATCCACCCTCGTTAGCTATCTACGTCTAGTCTATATTACGTGGATCTTAAAAATAAAATAGACATGCACTTAGCAGTGTCTGTCTGTAGTGCGAGTTTTCGCACTTCATACTCTGTAAAAACATTTAAGTTTTCTTCACGATGTTTTCAAAATAGCGGTTAATAATGTTATCCCGCAGGTTGAACCGCCAAATGAAATTGGAGGCGATTCATTCGATTCCTTAGACTACATCAAAACACGGTCCTGAGAAACCTGCATCTATCGGCTTCACGCAAAACAGTGCAGGACGACACTCCTGAGGGGTCTACCTATACTTGTAAGTACGAGGTTGCCACTAGGGAACCTTTCTTTTCCGACGGTTACCGGTTCTACGAGATACATCGCCGGCGTATTGCTACTTCAGCTTGGTGATCCTCTTTTTTTTTTTCTGTTGGGTAAAGTGACGAAACGAGCACAACGTTCAACACCCCAATGCGTTCCAACGAGCAACACAGTGACAGTTTTGTACATTATGGCACCACCCTGCACGGATGAAGGCTGTCCGTACCTTAGTTGTCTCTTACGAGACCACGGTAGGAATGAGGTAGAAAAAAAAAATGAAAAAAAAGATACATATAATATTATGACAAACCTCAACTCAATGTAATATGACAATGATGATTTCTCTGTAACTCTGGAATTTTGCATACTTTTTAGAATATTTCCACTAATTTTCTTTTTTATTGCAGTAACAAATAGAATAAAATTGGTTTGTTTTTTTTTTCTTTCAGTAGTAGACTGCTTACAGGCTGATAAATATTTTTAGATTTTAGATAATAATCAAAAAAATATTTGAGATGAAAAAGCCATATTACTGGTGGTAGGATTCCTATGCAGGAGTCCGTCTAGGTAGGTACCACCCCAGGGCCAGTTATTTTGCCGTGAAGCGGTGGTGTGCAGGCATTGCTGTGTTTCGGTTTGAAGGGCACTGAGAGCTAGCGTAATCACTGGGCATATGAGACTTAAGAACTGATGTGTCAAGGTGCCGGGCGCAGTGTGGTGTCGCACAGAAATGTCACTTCATACAATTATAAAAAAAATCATAGATACAGTCTAACTGTAAGTTTTTCTATTTGTATTTTATATAGTGATTCCATCAAGAACTAGCTCAAATCTATAAAACAATAATCACAGACTCATTGCTTTGGCGCCAGCAAGACTGATAAAAGTGAAATGCCTGAACCAGTTAGCCACGCAGTCGTGTTACTGTGACCACACCGTAAAATGTTTGTGCGGGATAAAAGTTGTTAAAGAATAAAAACAGAACTTTGTGCTCCTTTTTACGCACGTTTCGCGCATGAGGAGGTGTAAGTTTTGGCATGGTTAAGGTTTGTATGGAGAAGAAGCGAGGAAGCTGGAATGTATGTATGTATAATATGTGTTGTTAATGCATTAGTTTATTAAAATAAAACATTCACTATTTACGTTCATATCGACAATGTCAGTCAGTTAATAGTCTGTCGTTGTTTGACGTTCATAATGCCAAAGTCAATGACGTCATATTGTTCCATCGCCATATTGTAGCCATAAAAATTTTAATCCACCAACAAATAATTATTCAAACTCAATGACGTTAAAAATAAATAAAATAATGAATTATGGTCATCGTATATGTGTATCTGGGTATGTATGCATATGTATATGTAATTATGTATATATTAAATTTATTTAAATTTATCTTATGCTCTAAATTTGTTAACGTATATATATTTATTTAGTAAACCACATTGCTACAGCTTAATTTGACATCCGTGGTGCACTTGGGTTCCAGGTGAAAACCAGCGTCAGGCTTCACAGTTTGACATTATGCTGATCTGGAGACATATAGGATAATAAGTATCCTAGTATCCTATGTCCGTCTCCAGGATGCAAGCTATCTATATGCCAAATTTCATCGAGATCAGTTTAGTGGTTGAACCGTGCAAAGACAACAGACCGAGGGACAGAGAGAGTTACTTTCGTATTTATAATGTTAGTATAGATTAATTAAATATATATGACAGGCAGACACTTTGATCACTTTGGAACTTTGGGTATTTTGGTCAAAAAACTTGCAATTCTTCTTTAACAGCCTGTTATCGTCCAAGGCTGGACATAGACCACTCCCAAGGGAGGATTTGCCAGTCGATCGCACTACCAGACGCCTCGCACCTTAGACGCTGCTGCCCGTCACTGGTCAGAATAATTCAGGTCTGGCATAATAGAGATGGTTACTCGGCCATCAATCGGAGGCCATGCCTTTTTCCTATCATTTTCCTTAATCGACTTTTACGAGAAATAACGGGTGACGAACTACGTCGCAGCCATTTTGGTACGAGTCAAGAAATTATTACTCCCAGCCCAGTGACAGCATTACATAATTTGGTATCATCACATTTACTGGTGGTAGGATTCCTATGCAGGAATCCGTCTAGGTAGCTACCACCCCAGGGCCAGTTATTCTGCCGTGAAGCAGTAGTGTGCAAACATTACTGTGTTCCGGTTTGAAGGGCACTGTGAGCTAGCGTAATCACTGGGTATATGTGACTTAAGAACTGATGCCTTAAAGTAATGGGCACAATGAGGTGTCACACAGAAATATTCTGGGTGACACTGCATTTGTTATGGGCAGACGTTACACTTACCATCAGGTGAACGTTTTACTCGTTTTATCACTTTATACAATAAAAAAATACATACTGTATGTAATACGTAATACTTGGGACCTGTACTCTGGTCTGCTGGTATTATTCTGCACGAATAAAGGCTGTTCGTACAATACTTTAGTCGCCTCTTACGACACCTCGGTAGGAAAGAGGTAGGTGCTATTCTACTCTGCCGGACATCTATCTGCGTAGAATATAAGTATATGAAGGTAACATTTTTTAATTTTGCATGCATCTTTGAAAAATAAATATGGTGGTGGGATTCCTATGCAGGAATCCATCTAGGTAGGTACCACCCCAGGGCCAGTTATTCTGCCGTGAAGCAGTAACGTGCAAACTTTACTGCTTCGGTTTGAAGGGCACTGAGACCTAGCGTAATCACTTAAGAACTGATGTGTCTGGGTGACGGGCGCATTGTGGTGTCACACCGAAATTATTTGGTGGCACAGCATTTGTTATGGGCAGACGTAGTACTTAACATCAGGTGAACCTTTTGCTCATTTCGTCACTTACATCAAATTAAAAAAAAAACTCTTATCTACGGACAAAAGTAGTTGCATATCAAAAGTGCATAGTCTGATATGATTTCTCAGGTTGACGGGCGCAGTGTGGTGTCACACGGAAATGTTCTGGGTGACACAGCATTTGTTATGGGCAGACGTTGCACATACCATCAGGTGAACGTTCTGCTGGTTCCGTCAATTTTATCAAATAAAAAAAAATATATATAAGTAACCAAAAATATTACTCAGTGTTGTATAAATATCTAACGGCACAGTATCTAAACAAATATTAATTAACAATAACAGTAACATTGCACGAAAACGCTGCACTTAAATTCCACCTTTAAATTTTACTCTCATCGCTCCCAAAGAAGTTTCACTTACAAAAATCCTAAGCTTCTCCGGATATCGAAAGTTGATCTGCCAACTGCTTACTAGCCGATATTGTTATCGAAGCGTACAAATCGGAAATACAAATTCACTAAGTATGGGACTTACGTTGAAAAAATGAAGAGTTACAGACACTACACAATAAAAACGTATTGAGACCGAAAAATAAGTTTCCGTGTTGCATAAATGTTGTCTTCTGCTGCGATTTATAGGTAGATACGCTGATCAGTTTACCATAGCTTATATATATATATATAGCTTGGCAGGTGGGTTGGCAACCGCAGTCTGTATAAAACAGATGTTCCAGGATTCTGCTGCTGCTGCTGATAGAGGGAAAATGAAAACCGGAAAATTTTACAACATCCACGGGATAAGATGTTGTGGTAGATTCTCTTATGCCGCCAACACATGAAGAACCCGCCTGCCAAGCGTGGCATGGTAAAATCCCCCCAAAATAAGAGCTTTTTGGCAATCTACGGGGGATAGTTAATAGAATCAGGCGTTACTTTGCGGAAATCCATTATAATGAAGGAAGTTAAGTTACTTTGCTAAGATCCGCATGCAAAATATAAAAATGGTGTATAGACGGCGGCCGTCTGTCGTAGAGTCTATGACGCTTTATAATGCCTCGTTTTGGGGCGAAACACGTGTCGTGTTCTCGACTTCAGTGGTGTATATTATCTAGTGGTAGTATTGTAGTGGTTGGTGGAAGGTACCTGGTGGCGGTGTTAGTTTGCTTGTGCACGCTACTGAGGGAGGGCGGGCGGTGCTCTTCAAAAAACTAGGTAATATACACCATTTTTATATTTTGCATGCGGATCTTAGCAAAGTAACTTACCTTCCTTCATCTATGGGGGAGACGTATGTTCAGCAGTGGAGTAATGATAGGCTGAAATTATGATGATGATGACGCTGTTAATTGAGGAATTATTATTATTTTTTATAGATTCAATGGAAAGTTTAATATTAGTTCAGGAAAAAAGGGTCTCAATGTTTTTGGCACTGAACTGCATCTCAATTGCCACGCATGCCACAATGTGATCAGACCCAAAAGCGGTAAAACGGGTGTTAAATTATTGGCGGTGACTTTATTATGCCAGTCGTCGCTATGAAAGTGGATTATTCTCATTCTAGGCCACTCGAACAAATAAAACTTTAATTCATAAAAAAAAGATGAAAGTAAACCACTGTTTTCTCGGCAGACGATTTTATTTATTAACTTTAATTAGCCGTGTGCTGGCGGCTTAAGCGAATCAACCACCCTATCTCATCTCGTGGGTGTTGTAAAAGTCGACACAGGTATAATGAAAACACAGGAACTGAGCAGCAGCGTCTCCCTGGAACATCTCAATAAATAAACTGCGGTTGCCAACGCGCTATTCAAGCATGGTAATTATGGCAAAATCCCCCAAATGGAGAGCAACAAACTTTTGTGGCAATCTATCGGGGAGGCCTATGTTCAGCAGTGGACTAGTTGTGGGCTGTAATGATGATGATGATGAACTTTTATTATGAATATTATGGTTACTGATGCAACGAAATAGACTTGAAAAGTTTAACATCAAAAAATATTCTAAGACCTGATTTCACCGATTGCTTTGGAAACCCAGTTTAACACCACGTTTTACTTAACTGAGTTCATAAGTATCATCTCGGTTTTCGTCTAACCGATTTCACCGACTCCATTTTGATCGCGTTTTGAAAAACGAAGTTTACATGAAATATCGTCACAATCTAAAACAAAAAAAGACGATTTATTTTGTATTTTGTGACATCGAACAGCCTGTTTTTATGCGTAGGTTACATAGGTATGCAAACAGTAAATAATACGAATTAAAAATAATTTTTGTGTTTACATAGCTGTGCAATTGACAATGACAGCTCTCTAAACGCGTTTAAAGAGCTGAACGTCGAAAATTGAGCGTTCAGAATTTGAACTGCGTTTAGCATTGACTGCGTTCATTTGATGTTGATGAAATGCAAACTGTAGCATTGAACTCAGTTAAACGCGTAAACTTCGTTTTTCTTGAACTGATCGCGTTTAGTTTCAACGGTGAAATCCGCCCTTGATCTTCAAAAATCCAAACGCGACCACGCTTTTTTCTTATAGCGTTTTTGAAGTGTCCTTAGTTGATATAATAGGCTATGTAATTTCCCACTGCTGAGGGAGGCTGGCACGTTCTGCTTTTGTCCTTGATAAATAAACCTTATGTGGACACTCTACTCACGTCTAATCTATTTCAATTCAGCGAGGAAAGCATTTCATTTGAAACTATATGTGGAAATAAGCGTAAATGTGCTATAATTTTTATTAACTGGAAAAAACCAGAGTGTACATTTTAAATCGAACATTATAAAGCGATAGAAAGAATAATTAAAAATAACAACAAACTATTCTTTTTTTAGCTTTAAGGTTAGTTATAATTTTAAGAAAGTTTCAGTTGTTAAGTTTCAATTCTTAAAACAAATAAATAAAGTAAAAATATTAACATTATTATCTACTAATTCCTACGTTCCGTCCGTCGTCTAAATTACATACTAATGTGAGTTTGCTTCTTGGTGCCGAGTCCACTCAATTGTTAACTACGTTTTAAGAGCCTATTTACCACGTGCTTATAGATGAGGGAAGAAATTGTGAAGACATAGATGGCTAAGAAAAAAAATCAATGAGAATATGCCATTTCCCATCTCATCGTTGTGAAATATGCCATTTCCTATCTCACTCTAGATCGAGTGATTCTTCTAAAATTGTGAAAATAGCCTGTTCCCGTCAGCCATTTTTACAGGACATTTATACTTTTATCTTCTATTCCAAGACGGGAGAATTTACTGTAATAATCAAGCTAAGCAGGCCGGTAAGTGATCACATAACTAGATGCCCTGCACCTTCGATGCCCTTCCCCTTTTCTATGTATAATCGATCTGGTATTTGTCAAGATGGTTATTTTGCTAGATGGCGGAAACCACGCGAATTTACAGGCATATTTTTTTAATTAATAATGTGACAAAACGAACAAAACGTTGAACTGATGGAAAGGGCAACGTCTGCCCATAACTAATGCAGTGTCACCCAGACCTTTAGTCTATATAGTGAATACACTAGCATTCAGTGCCTTCAAGGGTACTGAGTGCTAGTATATAATAAAACACAGTAACTAACTGCTGCTTCATTACGAATAACTCCTGAGGTGGTACTTACTCGTAGAAGTAGACGGATTCATGCATAGGAATCCTAATCCCAGTAATTTCCCTCAGTCAATTCTTATGACACCAACGGGATGAAATGGGCTTGCAGATTCTTATGCTATTGCCACACGACACTGTGTTTATTACGGATGTTAAGTTACATTTCAAATATTTTAAAATGTGAGTTGAATGAGCGACCTAAAATAGATATCTAGTACTGGTCCCCAAACGTATGTACGGCAGTGTAAGCTTGGTTCTGGCAGAAGAAGCATTAGAAAATAAGATTAATGCTGTGATGGACAAAGTGAGGAAAAACATGAAAAGGGAACGTTGCGGTGTTGTGACAAAGATAGAGAAAAGGATTCTTAGATGGTTTGGACACGTAGGGATGAAATAAGATTGACGAAACAGATTTATGGGGCGAGTGTGAATGGGCAAGCCGGTAAGGGTCGACGTACGCGAACGAATCACGATCAGATCGAATTCGTTTTGAGGAAAGGCCTCGTCAAAAGTACCCGCAACCGACGAGCTTGTATGGAAACACTAATGAAAGTAGAAGAAGCAAAACGTGTGTCAGGATCGTAGCAAGTGGAAAGATGTGGGTCTCTGCCTACCTCAATGGGAAAGAGGCGTGACTCTTTGTATCTTAACACACATTCTTACACATTCACTCTGCTGTATACTTATTACTACTTTAACGATAGCTTAAAAATCTTAACCACATCAGTGCATTACCATTTTTATGAGAACTTTTAATAAACTTTTGGCTTACAATTTTTGTGTTCTTATCTCTAAAAGAAAGGTTCTTACGGTATTATTTAAACCGTGTGTTCAAGTCTCTGAACGAATTTATATTTATAAAAAATAAGTAATTAGTAAATACATCGCTGTCTCTTCACAGCGGGAAAGCTTTTTTATCAAATGAGATGATAGACTATCTAATAAGTTGTTGTGCCAAAAAAAAAACTAATTTTACACTTGCCTAGTGAGATCCGAAGGTCTGGGAGCCTTTGCTACCGTGACATCATTGATTTGTCACGCGACGGTAAATGTCTGTGACCGTTGTTTGGATATCACTGTGACCGTCGCAATTCCGAACGAAATCCGTTTGGTTTAAATACCGATTTAGCTGTGTAAAAGTCGACTATAAAAAGGAAAGTTAATTTACCTTTGAATCAGACTGCTATTAGCTGGTCAATAACGCGATGAAAGTAAAAGAAATTCGTTTCTGGAAGTCACAATACGGCCATTTTGTTAAACGAATTCGAGCCTAAATCACAATAAGGCAGTTAAGGCGACCACGCGACCGATTCCGGGGTCCGAAATCCAGCCGGAGTTAACTTTTGTGCAGAAACACCAATTGTCGGATTTCGATTATGTGTTTTGCATGTGAAATTTGGGACGTGTGGTAGCGGCTTGCGAGAATCCACCACCCAATCTCAGTAGCAGTAGGGTGTCGTAAATGTCGACAGAGAGAAAATAAAAACCCGCCTGCCAAGCGTGACAATTAAGGCAAAATTTACCCCAAAATGAAGGCTAAAAACTTTTGTGGGGGAGACATCAGTTCTTAAGTCTCAAATGCCCAGTGATTACGCTAGCTCACAGTGCCCAAACCAAAACACAGTAATGCTTGCACACTTCTGCTTCACGGCAGAATAACTGGCCCTGGGGTGGTACCTACCTAGACGGATTGGATTGGATTGGTTTTCGGGTCTGGTTGTGCATGCGAAATATATCTGTAAAACGCACGTAAACTTCGAACGCCAGTGAAAGAAGAGCGATTGTATTACATAAACATTATTTGCTTTGTTGAAATAATTTAATGTAATAAAAAACAGTTCGTGTGGAAAAATGCCTATCAAAATGAATTTGCGGCTGACAATCAAGCTATTTGTAAAGGGTCATTGAACGTAAGCGCGGCTACGTTTTTAAGCGATCATCCATGACTGTATTCATTGAAGAATAAATAAGACGAAGCACCAGATAATTCTTTAAAAACTCCTAATTTCGAAATCCACACAACTGGTAATCTTGCGATAGTAATGTTCGAATAATATCTAAACGTTTTAAAATGCAGTACGTTTTTATTGATTATAGGATTCCAATGCAGTATCTAGCTGGGCAGTTACGCCGTGAAGCAGTAGTGCGCAAACATTCCTGTGTTTCGGTTTGACGGGCACTGATAGGTAGTGGTTGACTGGGAGAAAATGCCTAAAGGCATTAAGTCCGCCCTTTGTATCCCTTTATTGTAAAGGAAGCAATAAAGAGTTAAATAAATAAATAAATAAATAGTGCAATCACTGGACTTAAGAACTGATGTCTCAGGGGCACGGGCACAGTGTGATACACAGAAATGTTCTGGGACATTTGTCATGGGCAGACCTTGCACCAGGTGAACGTTTGGATCGTCTCATTACCTTCTCGTATAAAAAACTATACTAAAACTATACTATAAAGCGACTGACGAGCAAAACGTTCACCTGACTGTAAGTGTAACGTCTGCCCTTAACAAATGCTGTGTCCCCCAGAACATTTCTGTGTGGCATCACAACGCGCATATAACCCTGTGAGATCAGTTCTTCAGTCTCTTCTGCCCAGGGATTACACTAGCTCTCAGTGCCCTTCAGACCGAAATACGGTAATTTCAAAATTACGGACACTACTGTACTATTTTCTCATTTTCAATAACTTTTATTATAATCTTAGGTCTTTCGTCATGCTTTATGATTGCCTCAACAATAATTCTGATGAAACTCTTCAGCATTTAAATTTTAGCAATCCACGAAGGTCGCTTAATTTTTGTATGGCCTACGATTTTCAATATTTCCAATGACTGTTGAAATTTGTAAATACGTAGCGAATCGTGTTGTGCCGCGACTTATTATTTTCTGAGGTGGATCGCGTGGCCTAGTGGTCAGACTACATGACTTCTACGAGACTTCCGCGTGGTTTAGTGGTCGGAGAACATGACTTTACAACGCGGGTCTTGGATTCGACACAACCAAAATTTGTGCAAAAACATAAGTTGTTGGTTTTCGGGTTCGGTTTTGTTGAGCATGCGATTTCTGAGAAACGTATTCATAACGCAGGAGACATAGTCTTTTTTAAAGTGTTTGTGAAGTGTTTTTGCAAAGAAGATTAATAAAGCAAAAAAAGTTAATTTTCTAAAATCCGCAGGCATGCATTTTGCATGCGGGTCGTTTTTTCCATTATTATCATTATAACAAAAGAAAAAAAACGATATCCACAAAGTAAAGCCCGATTCTATGGCTTCACTGCGTACTTATAAAAACAAACCTGCTATCAAAGTCTCAACGATGCTTACTATCGATACACGTTCTAAAGACTAATGGAATGAGGAGACGTCGGAGCAGGCAACTCGAGCTAATCCTTTCTTTTAGCCCTTCATCTGCCAAATATGTTTCTTTTAAGCACTGAGAAAATAAAACTAAACGCATTAATACGAGTACACTAAAAAAAATAAGTCACCCAGAAATTTGAATTGGTCTCTATGTGGCACCACATTGTACTCGTCACCTTGAGACATCGGTTCTTAAGTTTCATAGTCCCTGTAAAAGACAGTTCTCAGTTTCTTACAGTTCAGACCAGCTCTCATTACCCTTCGAGCTTGCAATGTACTTATACATTTAGTATTGAATCTTGTCTAAAACTTTAACATGGAGCTTGCTTTGGTTTTCTTTGAGGCTATTCTTTGTAAATTTATTTATAGCATGTAACTCATTACACAACAACTCTCTGTATATCAATCGATGTGAATACAATTATTCCAACATACACAAACAGACAGTATAGTCAATCTGTTTCCTCTCAAAGCGACTAATCACTGTCAGAGCTAAACGATTCGCCTTTGAGGTGGAGTGCAAAGCATAGACGGCTTGTTTGTTTATTATATATTTTTTAGGTATTTGAAACTGACAACGATAACAACGCTTAATTTTCGATACGTGTGTATTCTGGTTGTGTGAAACTTATAGTTCGTCACGATGTTTTCCTTCACCGCCGAGCACGTGGTAAATCAGAACTTAAAATTGCAATCTTGAATCAAACCCAGGACACTCGCGTACTATGAAATTTAAAGTGAGCGCTTAGCCCCTGAGCTACCACGGCTCCACGGCTGAGCGACGTATGTTATCTCTGTCCTAAGTTTTGTGGAGATTGGTTCAGCGGTTAAACCGTGAAGAGGTAACAAACATACAGAGGGACAGTTAGGGTTACTTTCGTATATATAATATTAAGTATGGGTATGGAAACATCTCGATAAGTATACTTAGTTTAACAATATTTACTGATTTTCTGGTTTAGGTGTAACGTGACTGTACCCGTGTAACTAGAGCAATATAACCCTTATTGCGATGTTATAAAAAAAAATTAGATACATATAATACATACTTATATCATTTTATCATTTGAAGACCGCATGGCGCAGTGGTTAGCGTACCTTACTTCTGCGCCACCGGTCCTGGGTTCGATTCCCAGCCGGAGGTAACATTTGTGCAAAAACACAAATTGTTGCTTTTCGGGTCTGGTTGTGTTGTGCATGTGAAATATATGTTTGTAAAACGCACCTACGATACAGGAGAAAATCCTACTGTGGGGCTTCATTTTTTTTTTAAATATATATAAAGGAAGATAAAGTAAATGCCCGCCGTTTGGTGTCGGCTTATGAGAATCTACCACCCCATCTCATCCCGTGGGTCGTAAAAGTTGACAGAGGAAAAAAAATAATGGGAAGCAGAAATTTCCTAGAACATCTGAACAAAAAAAATGCGGTTGTCGACCCGTGAGCTAAGCGTGGCATGTATGGCAAAATACCCCCAAAATAAGAGCTACAGACTTTTATTGCAATCTATTGGAGAGGCCTATGTTCCAACAGTGGACAAGTGATAGGCTGAAATGATGATGACGATGAAGGTAAATGCGTATTTGCATTTTTTACGGCGATCACAACTTCCGCTTGTATATGGAAAAATGTTGCCTTGGTCGAAGGACCTGAACGTTTGTCTTTTATTTTAATTAATTCCGTAATAAATACAGATATAGTGCCTATTAGGCGTTGAAGGATATACTCTTTCTTATTGCATGGTTAGTGCATCGTCGGTCTATAACAATTTTAGTGTCACCGAGAAAATTTCTGTGCACCACATCGCTTTCGTCACCTTGAGACATCTGTTCTTAAGTCCCAAATATTTAGGAAAAAAAAATAACATCGCTTTGGAATTGATTGAGATCGATGGTAAACCCTATTTGATACTCAGTACGGTCTGAATTTCAAAGGTACGTTCACTTTTTCAAAGGAACCTAGTTTCTTCATGAAACTTAATTGGTGAACAGATCTGTCCTGATATATAGTTTCGACACTATCTTGAATTACAAAGAAAGTTAATCGAGAAGAAAATGATAGGCGTCTTTTTGATAAGAATCAGAAATAACATTACTGAATAATCTCTTATGTCATCCAATATTCAAAAAGAGGAATGAAACAGAACTTCCCAATAATAAGCATTGAATATAACAAAATGCAATTTCAGTCAATTAAAAATTGTGCAAGTCAAACCTCAGTGAATTATATACCATATACACCAAATGTTCATTTATTTTATCCCTGAGTAGAAAAAAATTTGACACTTTATTTACTTTAAGAATAGTTACAACATTACTTCATAATAGAACAGAATAGATAAGAAAAAATATTCGAAAGAAGAACTTAAACAATTAAGTTAAAAAATATAAATGTACCAGTTGTCACTCCCACGGTCAAAATTCGACCGGTTTTTATATTTTTTATGTTAAAACGTTATTAAGGTTTATGATATTCATTAGTTGGCAACATTTCAAAATGTGGGCTACGTGAGTGGCGTTTGCCTGCCTTATATGGGGAAAAGGGGTGACTGTATGAATGTATGTAATTAATTTTTCATTTTATAAATTTTTTTTAATTGTATAAAGTGATGAAACGAGCAAAACGTTCACCTGATGGTAAGTGCTACGTCTGCCCATAAAAAATACTGTGTCACCCAGAACATTTCTGTGTGACACTTCACTGTGCCCATCACCCTAAACAACAGTTCTTAAGTCTCATATGCCCTGTAATTACGATAGCTCTCAGTGCCCTGCAAACCGAAACACAGTAATGTTTGCACACTACTGTTTCACGGCAGAATAACAGGCCCTGGGGTGGTACCTACCTAGACGGATTCCTGCATAGGAATCCTACCGTACCGAACCGTACGGTTGTATGTTTCGGTTTGAGGGGCAGCGTGAGCTAGCGTAATCACTGGGCACATAAGACTCAAGAAGTGATGTCTCAGAGGACGGGCGCAGAGTGGTGCAAATGCTGTGTCACACAGAAATGTTCTGGGTGACACAGCATTTGTTAAAGGCAAGGTACTCTATAAATTTCATAAGTATACGGGTGACCTGGGTTCGATCTCTAGTCCACAACTAACATTGTTAATTGCAATTTCAGTGCTAACTTAATTCTGCTCGATGATAAAAAAAATGAAGGTATCCTGCTATCTGAGGAAAAAAATTGAATATGCGCGGTCTCACCGCGTTACCTTTTAAAAAATAGAGTGTTACTCTGTAGGCAAAAATATACTTTTAACTAACCTAACCTAACCTAACTTCTACGCGGCGGGACCTGGGTTCGATTCTCCGCCAGAGTGAACATTTGTGAAAAAAACACATACAGGAGATTGTTCTAGTGCGTTTTTTAAAGAAAATAAACAAATTAAAGTATTTTTTTTCATTAATGATTACAGAAATTGTGAACATTGAGGAAATAAACATCAATATGGTGAAATTTATTTTGCTTTTAGTTATATGGTATGGTAACTCTTTGTCAAATCGAATCGTTAATAAGAAAAGTTAAACATAACTAAAAATTCATTTGTCCTACCTTTCTCATATTCAATGTTTTCGGCCTTTTTTTCTTCTTTTGTGTCAGTCGATGAGGGCAAGGTGTCAGTCACTAAATTCGTATCTTCAGAAACGTCTGATGCACTTAGAACTGTATCAGCGGCGGATGGTGCAGTGTCTCCCGCCGTCGGATCTGTATTATAAGTAGTTGTGTCTGTTGTCAAAGTTGTATGTGTGGGATAAATACGTTTCTTTTCTTGGATTGTCTCAGCTTCAAAAGAATCGGGTTCTGGTGTCGATGTTTTTAGGTTTAAGCCGTCGTTTATTTGTCCTTTTTTTGGGGAAGAATAAAGTTGGTTCGCCTTCTTTAGAATCATCTTCGGGAACTAAAGATATTCTTACACGTTCTTCCTCTGTTGGATTAGATTCAACGTAGCGAGAGGAAAATTTTTTAGAACCTTTATCTCTCGAGGTCTTCATTCGTCGAGGTTTAAAAGTGGTAGTTTTTTCTTCACTATCTTCATATTCGTTTATTATATAAGCACGAGGGTTTTTAAATACAGAAAGTTTTCCAGCAGTTACAGATTTCTCAGCATTTCTAGTAAGTTTCATGTTTCCTGGTGGCTTTGTTGACTTTTGTGAGACAATTTTATATTTATCTCTTACATCAAATATTTGGTCATCATATTCGTCGTAATCTGGAGTTACTTTTTTCCACTTATGTACCTTGTTGTTATATTTATCGTATTGCTGATGTGAGGGAAAGTTGTCTCTTTCGTGTTCTTCATTGGACATTTCTTCTTCTTTTATTTTTTCTGATATTCGTCTTTGTTCTTCGGCATGGCGTTCTTTTAACTCATCGACACTCTCTAATATTTTAGCTTTTTTGGCATCGTTTTCCTTTTGATCGGCAATACTTTTATCAGAACTTTTATCATTTTCATCGTATACAATGTCATCTCCATCTGTATGTGACTGTTTGCTGACTTTTTTTTCTTTTTCACTACCCACTTCTTCTCCTTCCTCCTTTATGCTACCTTTATGTTCCTCACTCTCATTATTTAATGTTTCGTCACCAGTTAATGGTTTAACTGATTGTTTAGAGTTTGTTAAAATATTTACTATTCCGTCAATACCTGATACAGCAGCAGGATTTGATTTTTCCGAGTCAATGTTTTCGGGTTCTGTGGTATCTGACCATTCTTTCTTTTCAAAATAATCTTCACCGTTACTGTCTTCTTGTCCTTTATCAGTGTATTCTTCGCTTTCCACTAAAGTTTTTAACACAAAATTAGCAGGTGGGGCTAATCTCTTCTTTGGTTTTCTTTTTGTTACATCCACAAACTCACCCAATTCATCACCATGTTTGTTCTTAAATGGAACCCAGTCTGGAAATAAATCATCAGTAGCTTCACGTTTAGTTATGTTTTGTTTGTCACTTGTGGAGCCAATACTTAGAGATGAGGAATTAGTAAAGAATAAAAGTAACAGGTATGTAACAATCATCTTAGTATAAAAAGAAACAGTTAAATTCCACATAATGATATCATTAGTTGTTAGTATTAATAAACACGCGGCGAGAGGTGAATCCGACGCGACTTCGACAAGCATACTGTTTTCATTCGATTAACTACTATATTTATATTGTTTGAAAACGGATCTCACTGGTGACGATAGACGTAAGAATAGAGTGGATAAATTTTATACAATTTCTAAAATATAATATTTATTAATAATGTGCCGATAGATTTCCTACCGAGGAGTAGTATACGGACATCCTTTATTCGTGTAGAATAACACCATAATAACGCTGTCACTGTAATGCTAAAATGGGGAATATATAACGGAGTATATAGACACGTTTGTCCGCGGGGGGAAAACTGGGCTACATGTATGGCCCCTGCCTACCCCCTTATATGGGAAAAATGCGTGACTGCATTTATGTATGTATGAATAATAAGAATCTGTGCGGTATCAGGGGCTGGGCGCTCGCTTTAAATTTCACAGTACGCGAGTGACCTGGGTTCGATTCCCGGTGCCGGCACCACTAAAATTGTTAATTGCAATTTTAAGTGCTGATTTACCACGTGCTCGACGGTGAAGGAAAACATCGTGAGGAAACCTGCATGTCTCTGAAATAAAAAATATTTCGAAGACATGTGAATCCGCCAACCCGCATTATCAAGTTAATAGGATTTTACCCTAATCGCTACTCTTGTTAGATAGGTTAGTGATGGCAGGGCTTGTCGCCTCGCATCTTAGACGCTGTTACCGGTCTGGATTGAGTCGCGGGAGAAGAGTGTGTTCCGGCGTGCCTTACTAGGAAGGAGAGAGAAGACAAGCAGTTCTCTCCCGAGGAGGGGCCGCCGATGGTAGGCGGCCAGCGCCGGTGGGGTCGAGGTCGAGGTCGAGGATGTGTGCGCGAGCGTTCTCGTGGCCCTGCCAACATGCGGCGATGGCGGAGCATCATAGGGTTTTAGTCAGTGCAAGTCCGACATAACCCGTCCTTCCCCACGTGAAGGCGGGTATGCGTTAGGCATTTCCCCATGTAAAAGAAAAAGGCCAAAAAGTACTGTATCTAGTTGCCTTGTCTCGCAAATACGGTTGAGTACCGGTTACGCTACGGTTAAGCACCCCAGCCTCCTGATGCTATTGCTGTCTTTTTCTGCTCCTTCTGAGATATTAGTATCCTACACCTCATAGTTCCTTTCCTAGCTTCCACAGTTCCCTACCTCAAGTCCATTGCATACCACATACCTTATCATTTTCCACCTCTCCGCTAAGCCAGTGGTTGCCGTGCGACTGCGTGACTAGGGCCGAGCCTAGTTCTTGTTGAATCATACTGGGACCTTGCTGAATCATACTTGGACCGGGCGAACCCAGATTAAGTTTAGCCTTACCCAAGCATGTGACAACATCTTTCCTAGCTACTCGTGGGAACGCAATGGGGAGAAAGAATTGCGACGTGGTCTGTCGCGTTTCGACGAGTAAACAAGTATTATTACTGTCATTGCATTTTAGTATTTGACTCAAATTTTCATTGATCGTACCTGACTGCTTTGTGGTTGTTCGTTTCGAATCGAATCGGATTTCATCGATCTTACAGCGATTTGTGAGTGCTCCTATGTCTGAGTTTATACTTTCGTTACTACACAGAGTGCGTAGATCTTCTTGAACTTAGAGCTCATCAGCATCTCGTAATTCAAATTCTTAAATTATAGTTAATTTAATATATTCAATTTTATTTTAAAAGGGCATTGAAATAATTGTATTTTATTTTCAATTTTATTTTAATGTTCTATTGAAAGTTGAAAAAGTTAATCAAATATTTATGCGGCGTAGTATTATCCACATTATGATTTAATGATCTTTGTGGAAGCACCTTGCAATGCATTTTGAGCGCTAGCGAAACTTGATCAAATCTTTTTTTTTAAATGTTTTACTTCACTAATATTTAGATTACTGCAAGCATATTTCAAAGTTCCTATGAACAAAATTTCATTGAAATCACGTTTTTAATATTATATCCCCTAGGCCGATTTTCAACCACGGCGATAACTTCCGAATCCTGCTGGAAACTATCAATCGCACAGAAGATATTACTTCACCAAGGACGTGTGAGGGCCTCTCTTTCCACACCCTTATGTTACAAGATCAAAGATAGCTCAGGATGCAGTGTCACGGGACACGGGAAATCACAACACAACCAGACCCAAAAACGTGTCCTGTGTTATGATTTCCTTAATGTTTTGCTCTAATTTTAGCTCTGGCTGGGGTTGGAACCCAGGAGTCGCGGCGCAGTGGTTACTCAGAATGCCTTGCTTGTGCCACCTTGTACAGAATTCATGCTCATGTCTTAGGGTCTTTTTTTTAAATGTGGTTGGCAGTTATAACAAATGGCCTGAGATATTTGAAATGAGCAAAATCACTAGCGGGCGTACTATAGAAATAATTAAAGGTTTATTTGCCAATTGTGGATTGCCATTACAAGCAGTCACAGATAATGACAGAACTTGTACAAGCACCGACGTCTAGAATTTAAAAAATGTTTTTTTTTTATCCCGCATTCGCAATACCAGAGGAATTACGGGTGCATTGCCGGCATTTAGAAAGGAGTAGGCAGCTAATTACACAAAGCAGTCGTGCCAGGCAGAAAATTCGTTAGAAAAACGCATGTGCATGGAATTTTACGTTGTGCCGCAAAGTGCCATAGTGGAATTAAGCACGCCTTTTCACCACCCTGCCACGAATGGTGCAATGGTGGAGGTTCCTGGAAACATTTAAATCAGTCAGAAAAGAGATTAAAGAGTGTGGATAGGATCTTCCCTCGCCCATTAACTTGTTTTTATCCGATTATAGAAGCACACCACAACGAACAACGGGAGTGTCGCCTCCTCCTTTAACGCTGGGCAGAGAATTGAGGAATATGTTTAGTTTATTATGTCCGCCACTTTTGGTAGAGACTATGCAGGAAAGAGTTGAGAGAAGAAATCAGGGAAACGGTACATCGAAATTCGAAATCGGGCTAAAAGTCATGGGGGAATACGGAAGGGATGCTACAAGCCATGGATTCAGTATTTGTAGTAATTGATTGTTACTATTTTTCTAATTCAGTATTTATTTAATTTATAAAAGAAACCATGTCCTCATTTAATTGTGGCTGAGTGTGAGAACTGGAAGGTTAATTTTTCATTACCGTATTTCTCTCCCTTACGTGTTCTTCGGATTGTCAATGGAGTGTGAAAAATAAAATACGTGAGTAATTAAATTGCGACGTTTTATTGCAGACATTGCAAACAGATCTTTCATTAGTCGTTACGGTAAAAATATGGTTCCTTCTTCTTCACCGGGCTATTAATAGTCTATTGATCCCAAGAAGGAATGGTATGGAAATATTCTAAAAAATCGTTGGTGCTGCTTATTGACTTATTGGCCTATGATTATCTACCACTGCTTCCCATCCCGTGGGTGTCGTAAAAGTCGACAGAGGGAAATTAAAACAAGGAGATGGGCAGCAGCATCTTCCTGGAACATCTGAATAAATAAAATGCGGTTGCCAACCCGCCTGTCAAGCGTGGCAACTATGACAAAATCCCTCCTATATCAGAGCTACAAACTTTTGTGGCTATCTATGGGAGAGGCCTATGTTCAGCAGTGGACTTGTGATAGGCTGAAACGACGATTGACTTATGTCCTTATTGTTAGCTATGAGATGCTACGAATATTACAAAGATATTTTTTTTTATTGCATAAAGTGACGAAATGAGCAAAACGTTCACCTGATGGTAAGTGCAACGTCGGCCCATAGCAAATGCTCTTTCACCCAGAACATTTTTATGTGATACCTCAACACTAGCTCACAGTGCCCTTCAAACCGAAACACAGTAATGTTGCAAACATTACTGTGTTCACTACTGCTTCACGGCACAATAACTGGCCATGGGGTGTTACCTACAGAGACGGATTCCTGCACAGGAATCCTACCACCAGTAAATGTTATAGGTAATTTTTTAGATTTTCTTAATAATCGTTTAATTTAATAATTAAACATAATAAAATCTAGTATAAAACTTAATAAATATTAATTCGTAATTGAATTCGTGAGTGAATGATTCATTAATTTCATAACTAACTAGCGCTTGAATACTGATCCGTTGTAATCAGTCCAAAGGTTTTGTAATTGGGCTATGGGACTAATCCATTTAAGAAGTGTTTAGTAATTGTATCAATTCGCAAGCTACAATTGAAAACAGTTTTAAAAATGATGGGTCGTCGGCTTATTGGAAACTGCCCGGTAGACGAAACCGACTAAAACAGCCGTGACTTTGCAGTCAGCTCAGTTTCTTTTTATTTATTTCACTACAATTTTACCTGATTATAATTGGTTGCGGACTGGGTTACTAGTGATAGAATTCCTATGCGGGAACCCGTCTACTGAGAGCTAGCGTAATTACTGGGCATATAAGATTAAGAACTGTCGTCTCGGGGGGACGGACGCGCTGTGGTGGCACACAGAAATATTCTGGGTAACACAACATTGCTATAGGCGGACATTGCACTTACCGTCAGGTGAACGTTTTGCTCGTCGCGTCTTTTTCTCCAAAAAAAAAGTAAATAAATCCGACTAAATCCGACTAGATCCGACTAGAGACCAAGTAAGTGCCAGTTATTCTGCAGTCAATCAGTAGTGTGCAAACGGTCTGAAAAGCACAAATAGTTGATATAATTACTGGGTATATGAGACTTAAGAACTGATGTCTCTGAAGGACGAGCGTAGTGTGGTGCCACACATAAATGATCTGTGTAACACAGAATTTGTTTGGAGCAGACGTTGGACTTGCCAACGATTTGCTAGTCACTTTCTACTCTAAAAATTAATTAGCATATTTTGCAATATGACTTTGTTTAGTAGGCGGCGCAAATCCTGTATCGTAATAGTCGGCGCACTGGCCAGCTAATTCATTTATCCTAAGTTAGATTCTAATCAAGATAATATTACTGCAATAAAGATTGTTTTTTTTTTTATTTCATAGAAGTGACGGAACGAGCAAAACGTTCACCTGATGGTAAGTGTAACGTCTGCCGATAACAAATGCTGTGTCACCCAGAAAATTACTGTGTGACACCACACTGTGCCCGTCACCCTGAGACATCAGTTCTTAAGTCTCATATGCCCAGTGATTACGCTAGCTCTCAGTGCCCTTCAAACCGAAACACAGCAATGTTGATACACTACTGCTTCACGGCAGAATAACTGGCCCTGGGGTGGTAACTACCTAGACGGATTCCTGCATAGGAATCCTACCACCAGTTCGGGTTTGACTGTGTAATGACTATCTTCAAACGTTCTGCCATGATATTTTTGTGGCATTCCTCTGGTTGTGGGAAGGTGAATGTGTTTGTTTGTGCGGTTGCTTTATCGTTATCAGCCTATAAAATTTATCTGATGTGTGTAGGAATCCGTCTATGTAGGTACCACCCCAGGGCCAGTAACCAGACCATTGTCCAACGCGTGCCGTAGTGGTCAGCGAACCTGCTTTCTGCGCCACCGGTCCTAGGTTCGATTCCCAGCCGGAGGTAACATTTGTGCAACAATTTGTGTGTTGCTTTTCGGGTCTGGTTGTGTTGTGGACGTGAAATGTATGTTTGTAAAACGCACCCACGATACAGGAGAAAATCCTACTGTAGGGCTTCGTTTTTTTTTTTTTTAAATGGCATACTGCCATGAAGCAGTATTGTGCAAACATTACTGTGTTTCGGTTTGAAGGGCACTGTGAGCTACTCGTAGCACAGATGCACATATGAGATTGAAGAACTTACGTCTCAGGGTGCTGGGCACAGTGTGGTGACACCGACACAAGATTTTCTGGGTGACACTGCATTTCTTATGGGCAGACGTTGCACTTACCATCAGGTGAACGTTTTGCTGGTTCCATCACTTTATCGAATAAAAGTAAAAAAAAAGAAGCCCGACTAAATGCCCGACTAAATGCCCGACTCGTGAGTAAATGCCTCCTCGCATGTCTGAGAAGGGAGCTAGCAAAAAAAATAATTTAATCAATATTTTATGTGATATCAAAAAAATTAAACTGCACTGTGCACCCAACAGCGCATGGTTGCGATGGACTCACCACCTATCACACCAAGTGCATTATATTGTTTTGGTGAAACGTGGATTGTGGCAGTCATCTGTTTATGCAGTGAGTGCCCAGTCTCTGACTACCCCTTATGGGATACAGTCGTGATCTTATGTATGTATGTATCAAAAACTACACGGTATTTTTTTATTTAAACGGTTATGCACTAGTGGTACATATGGCGGACTAAATGCTTCAAGGCATTCTCTCCCAGTCAACCATAAGGCAAAGCAGAGATGGACGTAATATGATGATAGGCGTAAGAGAATCTACCATCCCATCTCATCCCGTGGGTGTCGTAAAAGTCGATAGAGAGACAGTTAAAACCAGTGGGCAGCAGCATCTTCCTGGAACATCAGAATAAATAAACTGCGGTTGCCAACCCGCCTGCCAAGCGTGGCAACTATGGCAAAATTCCCCTCAAAATGTGAGGTACAAACTTTTGTGGTAATCATTGGGGGAGATGTATGTTCAGCAGGTCTAATAATAGGCGGAAATGATGATGAGGCGGTGCAGCAATCAAAAAGAAGATAATAAAAAAATGTTTTGATTATAAATTCATAAACAATTAAAATATATACATGTAACACTACACGTACTACACTACGCCCGTCCATCTGAGACGTCAGTTCTTAAGTCTCATATTAACTATTTGATTATAACTATTTGTTCGTTTCAGACCGTTTGCACACTACTGCTTGGCTGCAGAGTACCTGGCACTTATTTGGTATCTACCAAATAAGTGTATACTAAATATAACATTTGTTACTGGCAGACGTTGAACTTGCCATCAGGTGAACGTTCTGCTCGTTCCGTCACTTTTATGAAATAAATAGCCGATAGGTGTCCGGCATTGAGTATTAGAGATATATAGAGGTATTAAAGCGACTAAGGTATTGTACGGACAGCCATTATAGGATCAGAATAACACCATAACATGAAATGCTGTCATAAGACGGCTCCTGGGAACGCAATGGGAGTAATAATTTTTTTGACTCGTACCAAAATGGCTGCGATGTAGTTCGCCACCCGTATGATTCGTATGATTTAGTTCTTACAGAGTAAGGTGAATTTGATAAATTTTGCTTAATTATTAGGGTAAACCGGGGTAAAAAAGATAGTGATGAAGGTATTTACTGGTGTGCAGCAAGGAATATAGCTGGAGAAGCAGTGAGTCACAATGCATCTCTTAATGTGGCTGGTAAGTTTACTTAGGAGCTTTAAGATTTATTTATTTATAATAATAATACTTGGGCCTAAAATATTAGTTCATAATTACTTATATATTTCGTGTGTATATAAATGTACATACACACGAAAGAGAAACAAAAAATCAAACTTGCAGCGAATTTTTATTTTTGTAAGTAAGTTCTTTATTTTTGTAAGTAAAGTTATTAAGATATATTTCTTATTCAATGAAATTTTCACTACGGAACCTTAATAAAAATGACAAAAACAAAGATTCAAAAACGAAGTTTATTTTAGTCACCGGACATAGGGAGCTGGTTAAGAAACAATAGTAGGAAAAGAATGTGAAAGAAATTAAGCTGGCGAAATTTAAATCTTTTACGTCGAGGAACAAAGAATTTTCGTCATCAGTGACGATATTAGAAAGAAGAAAGAAAGAAAGAAACATTTATTTGTTACACGCACACAATTCACAGGCAGATTAACAGTGTAGAGAAGAAAAAAAAACAGACAACACAGGAAAGAACAAAATTTAAATCCATCCGTTCAGGGTGCAATGCTCCAAAAAGGACGGCCACTCAGGATATGCTAGCATGCATGATCCTACCCTGATTTTCAGTGGCATCCAATAATATATAATACACGCATACATATATATATTTATACAATACACACACAATAATATATGTTACATGTAGCCGTGTGGTGGCGGCTCGTTAAAAGAATACTACCACTCCATCTCATCCAATGAATCTCGTAAAAGGCGAGTAAGGAATTAAACTGCACTGTGCACCCAACAGCGCATGGTGGCGATGGGCTCACCACCTATCACACCAAGTGCATTATATTGTTTTGGTGAAACGTGGATAGTGGCAGTCATCTGTTTTTGCAGTGAGTGCCCAGTCTCTGACTACCCCGTATGGGATACAGTCGTGATCTTATGTATGGTTGTACACATATATATATACTACATACACATACACATTTACAGATACATATATTAAAAAATACTTATAATATAGGTAAAGAGGGTACGGGCCAATACTGCTGAACAAACTCTGAATCTCTGAATAAACTCGTGCAGTACAAAATATCTTCCGTGTACCGATACCAAGTAGAACAACCCACCATGTGCCGTGACCAGAGAATTTTGAAAGTGACTTAAACATTATTTTATTAACCGCCGTCAATTTCTTGGTCACGTTGCGCGATACAAAGTGGCACTGCATTTGGGGTTCCATAGAAATGTCCATATTGGATAAAGCTTCCTGACGTTGACCTATTCATTAAGGATTTTTATTCTTGAAACACACCAATGTCTGTACTTGTTCGAGGCTGCCCGTAGCTCAGTTTCTTGAAAATCAATATCGTTAGAAGTAGATTTTTTTATATTTTACGCTGTTGAATAATATCTCTAATATCAGAATGATAATCACATTGGAATTTTTTTTTTTAATAAAAGTAGCGGAATGAGCAAAACGTTCACCTGATGGTAAGTGCAACGTCTGTTCATAACAAATACTGTGTCACTCAGAACATTTCTGTGTGACACCACACTGCGCCCGTCATCCTGAGACATGATTTCTTAAGTCTCATATGCCCAGTGATTACGCTAACTCTCAGTGCCCTTCAAACCGAAACACAGTAATGTTTGCATACTACTGCTTCACGGCAGAACAACTGGCCCTGGGGTGGTACCTACCTATTAATTGTATATAGTGTCGAAGGGCGGAGCTTAATCATGGAATATAAGAAGAGTTCGGTTGTGAGTTAGTTGCTGATGTTGCAGTCTAAGTCATCTGAAAGTGACAGTCTTTTAATATGACACAGTTGGGCACAGGAGTTCTCGCCTTTTCGAGAGACTTTATGTTTTATTTTACTGTCGAGTATGTTTAACATCTACTTAAAATTACAAATAATGATTTAAGAAGATCCGGCATCGGGGACGGAGCCAGGTCACTGGAATACTCTGACATTTAAAGTAATGAAAAATAAAATAAAGAGGTAATTAACAAAATCCGCTAAATAATTTAATACTAATGCCTAATAAATAAATTGCTGTCAAAGAGTTCTTTTTTTTAATTTGTTTTTTTTTGTATAATTGCCAACTGGCCAGATTTAAAAATATTCATTGCCACCCTAGCGCTAACATTAATGTACATTTCACAGCGAACGGTATGAAACGTCTCATTGTTATCTGAACAATGTCGCAATGAAATGCAATCGCTGTTGCAAGCGATGCAGTTGCAAATTTAGTTTTTTTATTGGACAGAGTGAGGAAAGAATCAAAACGTTCACCTGGTGGTAAGCACAACGTATGTCCATAACAAATGCTGAGTCACCCAGATCATTTCTGTGTGGCCCCGCACAATCAGTTTCTTATGTCTCATATGCCCAGGAATTACACTGGGCCTCAGTGCCCTTCAGACCGCAATACTGTGATTTTTGCACACCAGTGCTTCACTGCAGAATAACTGACCCAGGGGTGGTACCTACCTAGACGGTATACAATGTGGTGTAATACGGAAAAAACCACCGACTTTAAGAAGACGTACAACTCTGCGTCCAGGTCCTTCAAAAGAGTTATTGTTACGGCAAAGTCGGAACACATTGGCAGAATTGGCGAGAAACTAGGGCGCCTTCCTTCGGGGACCCTGCGTTCTGGTCTCTCGCCAAGGGTGTTCCAGGTAATTTCTGCCAGCCATCACTTCCATATCTACACAGGGAGGACGATTCGCTGGCACATGAGGCAAAGGAGAAAGCCGATCTTCTGGACTCTCTTTTTGCGTCCAATTCGACTCTTGACGACAGGGGGAGCTCACCTCCGACCATCCCGCGGTGTAAGTGCTCTATGCCAGACATCAGGTTCTGGCAAAGCTCAGTGCGCAAAGCACTACTCTCCCTAGATATCAACAAGTCGAGTGGGCCTGATGGCATCCCGCCTATTGTGCTGAGGATGTGTGCTCCAGAGTTGGCACTGGTTTTAACGCCATCTTTTTCGGTACTCCTACTCTCTAGGCGTCGTCCCGAAGTCATAGAAGACAGCTTTAGTGCACCCGATCCCTAAAAAAGGCGACCGCTCAGATCCGTCCAACTACAGGCCGATTGCCATCACCTCCTTGCACTCCAAAATAATGGAGTCCAATATGAACTGCCAGCTCTTGAGGTACTTAGAGAAGCACCAGCTGATTAGCGACCGCCAGTACGGCTTCCGTGGGGGTCGCTCAGCTGGTGATCTTCTAGTGTACCTCACTCATATATGGGCGGAGGCAGTCGAGAGCAAGGGGGAGTTAGCTTGGCAGTTAGCTTGACTATAGCGAAGGCCTTTGATCTGGTTTGGCACAAAGCGCATCTTTCGAAGCTGCCTTCTTACGGGCTTCCCGAGAAGTTTTGCAATTGGGTCACCAGTTTCCACACAGACCGGAGCATAAAGGTCGTAGTTGACGGTGCATGCTCGGACTCTAAGTTTGTGAATGCTGGTGTCCCACAAGGTTGTGTGCTATCACCAACTCTGCATATCAATGATATATTACAAATTAGTAACATTCATTGCTATGTAGATGACAGCGCTGGTGATGCCATATACACCGGCCGTGCTAATATTTCTCGGGAACACGTGGACGAGTACCGGAACAAACTTGTGCCTAAAGTCGAGATTTTGTTAGACAAAATCTCGGATTGGGGCCGAAAAAATTTAGTTCGGTTCAACTCTAAGAAGACATAGGTTTACCGCTAAAAAACCCTTCGTCTTACCTCATTTTGAGAGCACTCCCCTCGTTGTCTCAGCCAGTATCGGTATTCTTGGGTGATGTTCAGTTTCGCGGTCACGTGGAAGGGAAGTCCTAATTGGCCTTCAAAAATCTTGGAGTGCTCAGTAGAGCGTGACGGTACTTCAAGCCCAACGCTTGCAACTTTATAAGGCGCAGGTTCAGCCGCACATGGAGTACTGTTCCGTGTCCAGTGTCAGCCACTTCCGTTTGATCGCATTCATCGGAGAGCGGCTCGAGTCGTCGACGACCATTTTCTATCTGATCGCCTTGATCCACTGGCTTTGCGAAGAGATGTTGCATCCCTTTGCATTTTTATAGGATCTACCATGGGGAGTGTTTCGAGGAATTGTTCGGATTAATTCCAGCCGCTGATTTTACCATCGCACATTGCGGCACAGCGCAAAATTCCATCGTCACCACCTTGATGGTTGGCATTCCACAATTTTTTGCCACGCACAAGCACTTTATGGAATCTGCTGCCGCCAGCGGTTTTTCCGGACTGATATGACTTAGGTACCTTCAAGAAAAGAGCCTATTCCTTTCTCAAAGGCCGGCAACGCATCTGCTATTCCTCTGGTGGTAGATGTTCATGGGCGGCGGTGATCACTAACCATCAGGTGAGCCGCTTGCTCGTTTGCTCCCTCTTCTATAAAAAAAGGTGAACGTTTTGCTCGTTTCATCACTTTATGCAATAAAAAATAATTGGAAAATCCACCGCAAAAGTCGGAAATTTGGATGGTATCGTTTTATTTATATCTCAATAAAACAAAGTGACTTTCAGCTTGACAGTAGTGAAATGTAATAAAATAAACATACTTGTACGTTATGCTGTCACATGTTTTAATAACAACCATTTTTTGGAATTTTTTTATTCATTAGTAAATTGATCCCGTGCAAAGCCGGGGCGGGTCGCTAGTTTTTAATAAATAATTTGAACCTTGCACAAAAGCGGAGAACGGGTCCCCTTGTATCAGGCGTATATGATTATTGTAAACCCTATACAAGTGAGTAGGGATTAGTTACATAGATATAGTTACGCCTTTTCCCCATATAAGGGGTAGGCAGAGGCTACATAAGTAGCCCACATTTCGCTCCCGCGGGAAACGAGACGTGATGGGTGGCGAACAACGTTGTCGCAATTTTGCGAACGAGTGAAAAAAAATTCTGACTCACCGTTGCATTCCCAAGAGCAGTATCGTGACAGCATTGCATATTACGTCTCCACGAATAAAGGCTGTCTGTATAATACCTTAGTCGCCTTTTACAACGCCTCGGTAGGAAAGAGGTACGCGCTATTCTACTCTGACGGACAAATATCGGCTAGGAATTAGTCAATGAGATAGTATTCAGCACTGTCTACGGCTTACAGCTCCTCTGCTGAGCATTCATCTTACAAGAAATTCTTGATAGAAATTTTTTACTAAACAAACATCTCGCTAGTTACAAAATTCGCGTAACAAACTTACGTCACAACGTGTTGTTTACCAACTATACATTCACAACAATTTAGGCTAACCGCAGACTTGCGTTACATTATTATTATTAACAGCTTTTTAACGCTTTCTAATTAGACAACAGGCACGTAGTGGTTGTTTTTTTTTTATTGGAAGTAGTGAAGAGACGTGCAAAACGTTCACCTGATGGAAAGTGCAACGTTTGCTCTTAACAAATGCTGCGTCACCTACAACATTTCTGCGTGGCACTACACTGCATGAGTTCTTAGGTGTCATATGCGCTCCGATAACACCGCAGCCGGCAAATTCCACAAAGGGGCCGTGCGTGGCAGAATATGTACAAAAAATTAATGCACAAGCTTCAGTACTCTTATTATGCAATAAAAAAAAATTGGTAAATCCACCGCAAAAGTCGTAAATTTGGATGGTATTGTTGTATTAATATCTCAATAAAAACAAACTGACTTTCAGCTTGACAGTAGTGACATTTAATAAAATAAACATTATACGTTCTGCTGTAACACAGCTGTGTACAAACACAACTGCTTTACGATAAAATACCACCCCAGGGCCAGTTATTCTGCCGTGAAGTAGTAGTGTGCAAACATTACTGTGTTCCGGTCTGAAAGGCACTGAGAGCTAGTGTAATCACTGGGCATATGAGATTTAAGAACCAATGTCTCAGGGTGACGGGTGCAGTGTGATATCACACAGAATGACACAGAATATTTCTGTGTGACACAGCATTTATTTGGGCTGATGTTACGTGTGGTAGCGGCTTAAGAGTATCTACCACCCCATCACATCCCGTGGGTGTCGTAAAAGTCGACAGAGGGAAAATTAAACCCAGAAGATGGGCAGCAGCGTCTTCCTGGAACATGTGAATTAACTGCGGTTGCCAATCCGCCTGCAAAGCGTGGTAACTATGGAAAAATCCTCCCAAAATGAGAGCCACAAACATTGGTGGCAATCTATGAATATCTTTTATGGGGGAGGCCAATGTTCAGCAGTGGATTAGTGATAGGCTGAAATTATGATGATGGTGATGTTACACTTAGCATCAGGTGAACGTTTGGCTCGTTACGTCACTTAAGTTGTGGGCTTTAAGCGGACGAAACCGCGAGCTACAGCTAGTTATCTATAAAATACATAACTTTTACATATTCACTTGCGAAACGCATGTTAAGGAAATCAAGCTTTTACGTTATTTGAAAAGAACTTCTAATGATTTCTTATATTTACGCTTATAACCAAAACCCGGCGTCATGGTCTGACACACAAAAACCGCGCTTTATAAGAACAAATAAACTTGGGAAAAACACTTAGTTTAATTTTAATAAAATCTGTGTGGACATCGCGATATATCAGCGGAACGAAACGTCCGTAACAGATTGGGAGACCAGCGAGCCGTAGCGTGTCTATACTAAAGATATGAATTCGATTTATTTCATACTAACAAGTTATTTGTGATTTAACCACGGCTATGCGGAACAAATTTGAAGAAAATATATTGGAAAAACTATATTAGAAAAACGAAATCGTGGGTGAAATTAAAAAGCATCGGCTATTCATCACCATTTCAGCCTATCACTAGTCCACTGCTGAACATAGGCCTCCCCCAAAGATTGCCACAAAACTCTCATTTTGAGCGGTTTTAGCCATAGTTGATACTCTCAGATGTTCCAGGAAGACGCTGCTGCTGCCAGGAGATGGTCCTAGTTTTTATGTTCCCTCTGTCGAATTTAACGACACCCACGGGATGAGATAGGGTTGGTAGATTCTCTTAAGCCGCCGTGAAACGTCGCAAATATAAGCCCTCGGTGAAGGCCATGTGTGGCGTTTGGCGTTGAGATAGACGAGCCGTGGGAGCTCTCACATGAGGCGTTAGCGTGGAGACTCGCTAGCGCCTGGATATCATTTCGATGACTTAAGAGCTGGTAAGAGAGTTTTGGGTGGGCAAATTAACTACGCGATAGAGCGCGTTAATTTCGTAAACTCGTTGGGCTTTTGCCTAATTTAGTTTAGTAAATATGTGTTTAATTTTTATTCATTTTTTATACATTAAAATGTAAATCATTATAAAAAAAGTAACAGCCTATAAATGTCCCACCGCTGAGAGCAGAACTCCTCTCATTTCTAAGAGGGTTTTGGAGCTGGGAATAGTCCGCCACGCTGCTCCAATGCGGGTTGGCGGACTTCACATGTCCTTGAAATATTTCTATTCCTCGGACATTCAGGTTTCCTCACGATGTTTTCCTTCACCGCTAAACACGTGGTAAATCAGCACTTAAAATTGTAGAACAATTATTTATAGAAGTGCTGGCACCGGGGATCGAACCCAGGTTACTCGCGTATTATGAAATTAAATGCGAGCACCCGGCCCCTGAGCTACCACGGCTATATTATCTTTATTATTATTATAGCACTGTCTTAAATATTGTTATTCCACTATTGTAAATATTAATAAAGTTATCAGATATGTTTAAAAATATAATATAGGATAACTCAACGTCCTATAATATGTAACGCTGTACTGCTCATGGGAACGCAATGGTGAGTAAGAATTTTTTGACGCTTACCAAAATGGCGGCGACGCAACGTGGTTCGCCACCCGTCAGGTCTTGTTTCTCGCGAAGGTGAAAAGTGGGCTGCGTGAGTGGCCTTTGCCTACCCCTTATGTGGAAAAACGGCCTGACTGTATGTAAGTGTATGTTTTTAGGTAGAATTTATATGGAGGAATCCATCTAGATGGGTACAACCCTAGGTCCTGTAATTCTGCCGTGAAGCAGTAATGCAAACATTACTGTGTTTCGGTTTGAAGGGCACTGTGAGCTAGCGTAATCACTGGGCATATGAGACGTAAGAACTTATGTCTCAGGGTGATGGGCACAGTGTGGTGTCACACAGAAATTTTCTGGGAGATACAGCATATGTTATGGATAGACGTTACACTTACCATCAGATGAACGTTTTGCTCTTTTCGTCACTTTATCCAAAAAAAAAAACATCAATTGAACGATTTTCTCGTCGCGTCATTACAACTTACTAAGTTGGTACCTTAGCACTTGCTACTATAGCACTAGATCTCTTACAGTTTACTTGCTCATCTCGTCTCATCTATTTTCTCTCATCTATTTAAAACAAAAATTGAACGGAACCGCAGGCATCAGTTCTCAATAACCATAGTCCAACATTCTATATACCATTCCTTCCTTCCTTCGTTTCCTTCGTGAATTTAATTTGTAAAACATTGAAACTGTTTTACAAGTGAAGCAATCAATTTGCGTTTCGTCTTCTGTCCGTCAGAGCAGTTCGCTAAACGGTTTTTTTTCGCTCAATCTGAGATCTTGGCAGTTTACCAACTTCGTACTGCAGGTGTTTCTTATAACATATTTTGTTTAAAGGCCAAATATTTGCTGAAATTTTTCAACGAGAGATTGCGTTCGCGGTTTAGAATTCAGTAAATCGAACCACCGTACTCCAGCACCCTAACTCATCCCGTGTGTGCCGTAATAGTCAAAATAGGAAAAATGAAAACCTGGAGATGGGCAGCAGTATCTTCCTGGAACATCTGAATAAAAAAACTGCGTTTGCTAACCCGTTGGCCAAGCGATGCAACTATGGTTCTTAAATATATGGTGCTCAAATCCAACTGCTGAGCGCAGGACTCTTCTTTATTTTTGAGGGGATTCTCCCAGTTTGGGAGGATTTGTAGTAATCGCCGGTAGATAAGGCATTGCAGGCAGATTAGCCATCGCTATAATAAAACAGACACTTCGCACCTTAGATGCCGCTGCCCATCATCAGTCGGATAATTTAGGTCTGCTGTGTAGGATGGTTATGCTACCATTAGTCCTTTGATTGTCCTGGTATTCCCCTTAGTCGAATTTAGTTCGATTCTGGTTCTGTTTCGCTACCTCATTTCTTCCTTATGAAAAATTTATTCAGACCAAGGATACCGTACTTGACTTCGTTGCAATTTCCGTCAAATAAAGTAGAGTTACGGATAAGCGAATCCCGAGCTACTGCTGTCTCTTCCTGCTTTTTCCGAGATATAAATATCCTACACCTTAGTAGGTCATAGTTCCTTTCTCAACTTCCGCATTCCCTACCCCAAATCCATTGCCCATCTTATCCTTTACCCTTCCTCTCCGCCTAGCCGGTGGTTGCCGCGGCGCTACGTGAGTGGCTAGGGGTAAGCGAGCCCCTGACTAGGCGATCGCTTTAAATTTCATAGTATTTAAAGCGATCGCCTGGTTTCGATTCCCGGTGCCGGCACCACTAAAATTGTTAAATGCAATTTTAAGTGCTGATCTACCACGTGCTCGGCGGTGAAGGAAAACATCGTGAGGAAACCTACATGTCTAAGAAAAAAAATATATTTCGAAGACATGTGCAGTCCGCCAACCCGCATTGGAGCAGCGTAGCGGATTCTCCCTAGCTCCGAAACCCTCTCAGAAATGAGAGGTGGCCTGTGCTCAGCAGTGGGACATTTATAGGCTGAAACTTTTCCCAAGAGCCTCTATCTCGTTTAACCCAACTTCTATATAAAGAAAGGAAGTTAACCCTGTGGATTGTTTGAGTGGCAAGATTATAATTATAGCCACTGCAAGGAACCACTCACATGTTCCGAAAGTAATATAACGTATAACTTCCAATCGCTAATTGTTCACAAAAAACATCAGTCTATAAAGAGACACGATTGGTTCCATCGACACTATTGCCGCTTGATGCGGTTTTGACCCATGACTTCAGTTGAAGGCCGTGACAAACCAAACAGTCGGTCGCGATATTAATGTTAGGAAACTTTTTTTTTGTCACGTTAGACGGTTTTGTTATCAGATACCGCTTCTGAGAAATAGTGCTGATGGAACGAATGTTATTGACATTGTAATTTGATTTGGGAAAACTTTGCCCAATATTCGAATGGGGTGAAGTCACAACGGAAGGCACTTTCTTCGTTGTTTGCATGCCTGAAACGAAACCTTTAGGCTTAGATATTTTACGAATTTCAGTTAATCTGATATGCGATATAAAACAAATTTAGTTATGTGATATATAGATGATGTAAAATACATATTTATGAGCTTCCTAGAGTTTGAATGCAATTATTTTATATTGACTCCCACTCCATCTCATCCAATGGATCTCGTAGAAGGCGAGTAAGGAATTAAACTGCACTCCACAGTGCAGCTTAATTTCTTACTCGCCTTCTACGAGTTGGATCCACATCCAACAGCGCATGGTGGCGATGGGCTAACCACCTATCACACCAAGTGCATTATATTGTTTTGGTGAAACGTGGATTGTGGCAGTCATCTGTTTTCGCAGTGAGTGCCCAGTCTCTGACTACCCCATATGGGATACAGTCGTGATCTTATGTATGTATGACAAATCGTTATCCTAATGGTAAATGCAACATCTGCCCATGACAAATGCTGTGTCACCCAGAACATTTCTGTGACACCACACTGCGAACGTTATCCGGACATATCAGTAGTTACATATGCTATCAACGTCACACAGTAATGTTTACATACTACTGCTTGACGGTGGAATAACTGGAATTGCGGTAGTACTCACCTAGACAGACACTTGCATAAGACCCTATCACCAGAAAAGTTAATGTAGGTGGCTCAGGGGCGAGTTTTGTGACAATCAATCTGAACTATAAGTCGTACAGACGCGGCTCACCCATATCGAGACAGGACACAATACTGCATGTAGCAGCCAGCATCTACGTGACTACCACACGGATGGCGCCTCCTCACGATACAACAGCATTTTCAGTTATTTTTGGTTAACAACAATTTGTTAACTAAAAACACCACGGTAGTGTACACATTTTCGGTGATTTAATTGCTGTTAGCCTTCTCGGCTCTTACAGCTTCATCGGATACTGACCTAAGACTTACCACTAAGACGCCGGTGATGATATATCCGTGTATCATAGAGCTGGCGCACTAGGACATGGGGTATGAGTAGGTATGTAACACTGGAATGCCGCGAAACACACTCTCCGTGATCCAAAAGATAATCGACGTATCGTAGTGCACTACACTCAGATCTTGACGAACAGGGGTGCATGTCCACGAGTAAGACGTATCCTACTACAGACCCGCTTACATACGGCACTTAGATTATTTATTCGCATGCTAAATTTTATACCGGCTTAACTCAAAATAGTAAATGGCTTAACTCAATTTTTTTTTTTACTGCATAAAGTGATGAAACGAGCAAAACGTTCACCTGATGGTAAGTGCAACGTCTACCCATAACAAATGCTGTGCCACCCAGAAAGTTTCTGTGTGACACTACACTGTGCCCATCACCCTGAGACATAGGTTCTTAAGTCTCATATGCCCAGTGATTACACTAGCTCACAGTGCCCTTCAAACCGAAACACAATAATGTTTGCACACTACTGCTTCACGGTAGAATAACTGGCCCTGGGGTGGTACCTACTTAGACGGACTCCTGCATAGGAATCCTACCACCAGTAAAAACACCAGATTTCTGGAAAATCGCCATTAATTTTCTTTCAATGGAGGTTAGGCCGACTGTTTTACATCTTTGATTACTTAATCAATTATTGCCGTGGTAGCTCAGGGGCCAGGCGCTCGCTTTTAAGTTTATAGTACGCGAGTGACCTGGGTTCGATTCCCGGTGCCGGTACGAATAAAATTGTTAATTGCAATTTTAAGTGCTGATTTACCACGTGCTCGTGGTGAAGGAAAACATCGTGAGGAAACCATGTCTGAGGAACAAAAAATATTTCGAAGACAAGTCCGCCAACCCGTATTGGAGCAGCGTGGCGGAATTCTTCCTAGCTCCAAAACCCTCTAATAATGAGGGGACGCCTGTGCTCAGCAGTGGGATATTTATAGGCTGAAACTTTACTTTTTTTATTACATAAATGAAAATCTATAACATTAATAAAAAATAAAGACATTGTATATTATAATTACTCTGTTAATGGTATTCAGCTTAAAAATTTACCAATAATTGGAGATCTAGGATACTGTTAGTAATAAATAAAAGATGGCCAAATAAAAAGCACTACTTTTCCTTAGGAGGTACCTACCTAGACTGATTCCTGCATAGGCATCATAACACCATAAAACAAAATATCGTAAATAAAAATAAATATCCCCGAACAGATTATCTTTAAAGCTTTGCTGCATTCAAAATTAAAACTAAGTTTTTATTTATTTTCATATAATAATTGTTCTGTTTATTTTTCTTATGTATTAGTTACTTTTGTATGTAGAAATGCTGTGCTGCTGTGTGCATACATAAGATCACGACTGTATCCCATAGGGGGTAGTCAGACTGGGCACTCACTGCAAAAACAGATGACTGCCACTATCCACGTTTCACCAAAACAATATAATGCACTTGGTGTGATAGGTGGTGAGCCCATCGCCACCATGCGCTGTTGGGTGCACAGTGCAGTTTTATTCCTTACTCGCCTTTTACGAGATCCATCTAAAGAGATGGAGTGGTAGTATTCTTTTAAGGAGCCGCCACCACACGGCATGTGAAATATTACAGTGTATATATGTAAGTGTAATATGATTTTAAATATAATTATTAATTAGACATATTTTAGTCCCATTAGTGTAATGTTTTTATTAGTAAGTATTTAAAATTATGAATTTACACATTGTAAAGCACCTATAACAATATCTATCCATGCCTTGGATTGACTGGGAGAGAATGCCAAAAGACATTAAGTCCGTCCTATGTAATCCATTTTTTTAAATGGTGAATATAATAGAGAATAATTGAATAAATCATGTATAATTTATTAATATTATTAATCAAAGATCGTCACAATACGAAGGCAAGTTGCACAATGGCATCTACTAGTTGTATCGTTTATTATATTAAAAATTGCCTTTCTGTATATCGCACGACGATATTAAGTTGAAAATACTTTAGTGGGAACAAGCTAAAGATTTTCCACAAACAAACAAACTACTCGTACATCGCGCGACTTCTTCTTGTTCAGATTACTGGGTAATATCCAACATTATTAAGTAACTTTCCCGAGAAGATTCTTAGCTTATACTCGTATAAAAAGAGTAGCAAATGTCACTTGTTTAAATCACACTAATTGTATTTCCGCTGTGTAGATCAGACACAGCACCCATCTCACCTCCCCATCTCATCAAATGTGTGTCGTAAAAGTCGACATAGTGAAAATTAAATTATTGGCTCGGTTTGCGCAGTGGCTATGCCCTACACGGCGTGGAGGGCCGTAGCCAATTTCTGTGAGACCGTGATGGTCCAGAAGTAGGCTACCGAGAGGGATCGAGAGAGGACAGATCCCTCTCGGAGACGACGCCGTCGAGGCAACGGCGGGCCTCATCACGACCCTCCTTACAGCAATGGTGTTCCCCTACCACAAACAGGGCCTTCGGGATCGCGGGCAATCGGGATAGGGGGACCCGAACGCCCAGTAAAGCGACCCCGGGGAGGACGATGACTCGAAGTGGTCTCGGGTCATCGGGATAGAACTTTGAGAGTGCTGGGGTATAGTGGAATTCTGCCCCCGGGTCAGGGCTATATACATAGCGAAGCGTTAGAGGGGCCACGGTTGCGTTCCGAACGGCGCTATTAAGCGCTGATGGAGACCACCGTGGGGTTTTAGTCGGTAAGAGTCCGACATAACCCGGCTGCCCCCCTGGCAAGTTAGGTATCCATGTAGGATTTCCCCACGTACAAAAAAAAAGTGGCTAAGCTTTTGGCTACTGCGCCGCGGGTCGCGGGTTCGATTCCCGCACGGGACAAATATTTGTATGGCCTACAGATAGTTGTTCCGGGTCTGAGTTATGTCTGTAAAACGTACCCACGACATAGGAGAAATCCTGCTGTAGGGCATCGTTTTTCTTACCAAAAAAAAGCTGGGCATCAGCATCTTCCTGGAACATCTGAATAAATAAACTGCGGTTGGCAACCCGCCCGTCAAGCGTGGCTACTATGGTACAATTCCCCCAAAATGAGAGCCACAAACTTTTGTGGCAATCTATGGGGTACGCCTATGTTCACCAGTGGACTATTGATAGGCTGAAATTATACGATACGAATTGTATTTAATTTATTTTATAAAAACTACTATCTTACTTCACTATCATTTTTAGGATTTATTAGCTACGAGGTTGCCACTCGAGAACCTCTTTTCATCAACGGTTATCGGTTCTATGAGCTATATGTCCAGCCCATTGCCACTTGCACATTGCTTGCAATTTGTGTTTTTTGCCCAAATTTTAGCTCCGGCTGGGATAAGAACTAAGAATCCGTAGGCGCACGCACTCTGACCGCATGACACATTATATTAAGTTAGGCTAGGAAAGCCGCGGTCCCTCCCGAAGAGGTTCTCGCCTAGTCGTGGCGAGGGGAGCTTAGTAACCGTGGTTTGGTCACCCATGGCGGGGCTAAGAGGAATCTGGTCGGCCTGTGGCACTGGGCTGGCCCGAGGAGGACGCCGTACCGTGGATGTGGTGATCGGCTTTATGTTTAGTTATGTGTTATTTTAAGTTTACCACGTGCACGGGTATGAAGAATTAAATCGTACGTATTAGGATTTAGGATTAGGATTAGGAAACCTACGTATTAGAGAGCAAAAAGCGAAGACTTCCCAACTCACAACGCTTCAAAAATGAACAGGATCATAGGATTCCATGGACATACCGGTGGTAGAATTCGTCCGTGTATGTAGGTGACGGACAAATTTAGCGAATTTTGCCTTTAAGTAGTAGTGCAAAAATTTCTATGTTTCGGTCTTGAAACCTTCAGGGCACAGAGAGCTAATCGTAAAAAACGTAATCACTGGGCATATGAGATTTAAGAACTAATTTCTCATAGTGATGGGCGCAGTTCGGTGCCACACAGAAACGTTCTGGGTGGTACAGTATTTATAATGGGCAGACGTTGCACTTACTGTCACGTGGAAGAAAGCTCTTTCATCACTTTCTTCTGTAAAAAAAGTTTTATCCCTTCTTTTTCTTATCCATTTAGTGTAATAATTTGGTTCTCCATTATAACGTTATATGCGATATAGAATAGAAGAGAATTGAATAATTTTTACTCATATTTTAACTTTGCACGTAAAAGAAATGACAAAAAAAGTAAAAACAAAAAGGAAGTAATACAATAAGAGTGAGCAGTGGGCGGCCTTATTGCTGACAGTAATATTTTCCAGACAACCGTTGGATGGACAGGATCTCAAGAAGAATGAAAAAATCGGTTCGGTTTGAGGGGCACTGTGAGCTAGCGTAACCACTGGGCATATGAGACTTAAGAGCTGATGTCTCAGGGTGACGGGCGCAGTGTAGTGTCACACAGGGGTGTTCTGGGTGACATAGCATTTGTTATGGGTAGACGTTGCACTTTACATCAGGTGAACGTTTTGCTCGTTTCGTCGCTCTACCTAATAAAAAAAACAACACTCACTGCTTCGCAGAATTATCAGAGTAACTGATTTCTTATATTTACGCGAACACTACACATTTAAATGACACTAATTTTACGGATTTTATCGCGTTTAATTTTGTTATTTATAACCCGACGTTTCCAGTGCTTTACAGCACACATGGTCACGGGGCGCCTGAGGTGACAGATGTCCTGATGTCATAGTTAACCCGGAGTACCTTCAGCTTTTAATTATTATTTTTGGTCCGATCTACGCAGAAAGAGCTAACTGTGTCTTGAAGTCTTGCAGTGGTATGCTTGATTTTTGACTTAATTTTATTAATTATAGGATCCCATGCTGGTGGTAATACCAAACCATCTTCTCGATTAAAAATAGGATGTTTTATTAATTTCAATAGCCTCGCGAATCATCCTTGGTAGGAATCAGTGTTCTTTTGCAAGGATTTGTGGTTTATCAAATCTCATGTAATGGTTGGGACGATCCAGAACATGGTCACAGACTGCAGACTTCCTGGAGCGGCGATGCTTACGCTCTTTTACGCGGGAAGGATGATTCGCGAGGCTATTGAAATTAAAAAACATCCTAGCGCTAAAATCCGTAAAATCAGTTTCATTTAAATCAGAGTAACTGTTAAGTTGTGAAATTCTAATGTATTCAAAACAAATTACGTAGGAAACTACGACAGCTAAGAACAATCACTTCAGTTCTATATTAATATTTACTTCAAGTGTTAGCAACGATGTTTGAGTTTTCATTTGCGATAAGTTTATTCAGCTCAACTATTTCTATGTCCCTAATATAAGTACACGCACGCACAGACAAGTATCTCGTAGATTATATTATATGAAACTTTTGGAAAATGTCGTTTCATGTTTAGTAAATTGCTTAAAGTTGCGGTCTCGATTTAACTGTTTTGTATTACCGATCAGTTTAAATGCTGCATGAACAAGTAGCGCGGTTCCTTTCTTTACCGATTAGACTGAGTCGCAGCTCCCGGGTTCAAACTCAGCCGAAGCCAACACTCGTGTAACATAAACATTAATCATAAAAATTGAGTCTCTTACAATTTATTTGGTTTAAATTTGTCGGAATATTTTTTTTAAGTATGTGCAGCGATAATTCTTTAACGCTTTTTTATTTTTTTATTGGATAATGTGTATAAACTGATACCACTACAAATGTGACATAAAGGTATGACTTTTAACGCTGTATAGAAATATAATAAAGATAATTGACAAATGTTCTAAATAAAATATTTATTGTAAGTGATTCATTCAATATACTTATTATAACAATACTCGTAAGCTAACATTCTAACCATGACCTACCTACATGTAATATAAATTATAGAAAGGAATAGACCATTATTAATAAAATTAAATCTTAAATTGATGATGTTCTCCTAGTCGATTTCGACCACGGCGACAACTGCCGACTACTGTCTAGAGCCATCAACTGCACAGGAGATATTATAGTGTCACAAGTGTACGCGCAAACACAGAGGCACTCACTCGTCCCAACCTACCCGCGCCCGATGTAACGCTGATGCGATAAGATCGGAGGTAGGCTAGGATGCAATGTCAGAAACACGGGGACAATCACAACACAACTAGTCCCGAAAACCAACAATTTATGTTTTAGCACAAATGTTGGCTCCGGCTGGGATTCTAACCCAGGACCCGCCTCGTAGAAGTCAGGTACTCTGACCACTAGGCCACACGGTTGTCAAATTATATAACTATATGTGTAAATAGAAATGTAATGTAATGTAACTGAATTTAGCTCCTAATCCCTACGCCAATTTTGGCAGAAGATGCTTGTACTAACCTAACTTGTACACCAACATTGAACCCATTTTCTAAGGATTAAATGATTCTGATTCTGATGAAACGAGCATAACGTTTACCTGAACGTAAGTGCAATGTCTGCCCATAACAAATGCTGTGTCACCCAAAATATTTCTGTGTGGCACACTGCGATCGTTCCCCTGAGACCTCAGTTCTTAGGTCTCATATGCCCAGTGAGTATGCTATCTGACAGTGCCCTTCAAACCAAAACAGTAATGCTTGCACACTACTGCTTCACGGCTGAATAACTGGCCCTGGGGTGGTACTCACCTAGACGGATTTCTGCATAGTAATCCTATCACCAGTAAAACGTGTAGTAAAACTTAAGGGTGATCCCATATTTATTTGGTCAAGTTCTAAAGATCCCATCATGAGAAAATCATCAAACTCTTAAATTCGTACAAGGAAGTGTGAGTAACGATTTGAAGTCGATTTTTTTAATGAAATTATTAATTTAAAAAAATTACGAGGTGAGCAAAGCGTTCAACTGATGCTGTACCACTCATAACATTTCTGTGTGGCCCCACACTGCGCCCGTTGAATCTCAGGCCCAATAACTGGAGTAACTGCAGTGCCCTAAGACCGAAACACAATAATGTTAGCACTACCACACTACTGCTTGACGGTGGATTTACTGGTTACTGCGGTGGTACCCGCCTAGACAGATTCCTGCATAGAAATCCTACCACCCGTGAAAATGATATATTCTCCTGGCCGATTTCGACCACGGCGACAACTTCCGAATACTGTCGAGAGCCATCAACTGCGCAGGAGATATTATAGTGCCACAAGTGTACGCGCAAACACAGAGGCACTCACTCGTCCCAACCTACCCGCGCCCGATGTAACGCTAATGCGATAAGATCGGAGGTAGGCAAGGATGCAGTGTCAGAAACACGGGGACATTCACAACACAACCAGACCCGAAAACCAACAATATGTGTTTCAGCACAAATGTTGGCTCCGGCTGGGATTCGAACCCAGGACCCGCGGCTTAGAAGTCAGGTACTCTGACCACTAGGCCATCGCGGTCGTCCCGCCCGTGAAAATACCACCAGCAATAACAGATGGAGAGCAGGGGTTTCGTTATACGATACCTAGTGCACCTCTGCCAAGAACTGTGGTTACTCTGCGACTTGGGAGAGGCCAATCAATCTAGAAATTTCTACTGACTAATAATTTTATTATGAAGAAGCATTGTTAATAAATATGCCAGTGTTACTTTTTTAACTGATGACGGTCAAACGAGCATGCGGCTCACCTGATGGTAAGTGATCACCGCCGCGCATGAACACATCCGTAATACCAGAGGAATTACGGATGTGTTGCCGGCCTTTGAGAAAGGGGTAGGCTCTTAGTAGTTTGGCGGATTATATTGCCAAAGAAAAGGGTGGCTACCCGGCCAGAGCGGGTGGTCCGGTTTGGGGAGGACGTCTCCTGCTGCTAGAAATGCTAGTAGTTGTGTATATAGTTCGCATCTCAGAAACTTTCATAGCGCGATTATGGAATGTATGATATTTTTCGAGCTTCTCATGTGGCGACATAGATGTCGCTACAGTAGCATCTAAATTTAAAATTATTATATATATCACATACAAGAAAGAAATAGACTTCGATATAGACATATTTGAATTAGCATCAACATACACAAAAATATGATTAAATAATAAGATAAACAAAAATCTCGTTCATTGACAATAACATAATAGAATTAGAGTAGTGATTATCTGTTAGTGATGTGATTATAATTCTGGACTCAGCATGGTGCATGTCTGCTGCAGCATTGATTTTCAGCGGTTCGGTATATCATAGGTAGTAGGTGTTCAGCAGAGTAGAATAGAATCATTCCTACCGAGGTGTCGTAAGTAAGAGGCGACGAAGGTATTGAACGAAAAGCTTTATTCATGCCTAATTACACGACAACATGATTTTTTTTTACTCGTACCAATGGTGGTGACGTGGTCTAAATTTTGAATTGTCTAGTTTATTATTATTTCTTAATTTTATATCATGATTGTCACTATCTTCGGAAATAGTAATTTAAATTTACGTACATGCATAACCTTTTCATAAATATATTGGAACGTAAACGTTAAAATATTAATTTCATTAAACAGTTCCCTGAGCGAACCACGACAGCGCATATTAAAGATTGCGCGGACTGCTCTTTTCTGCAAAGTTAAGATTGTATTCACATCAGCCGCATGTCCCCATAACAAAATACCATATGACTTCAAGCTGTGAAAATAACTAAAGTAAACTAATCTTGCAGTAGCTTAATCCGTGATGTGTTGGATCTTTCTCACAGAATACGCAGCCGACCTGAGTTTATTAGGTAAGGTATCTATAAGGACCCCACTGAAGCTTACAATCTAATGTGATCCCCAAAAATACGGTACTATCAACAAACTCTAATTTATCGTTTTGCAAAACGATATTATTTTGTACAGTTTTAACATTAGATTACAGACATGCAAATTTAACACATTTTGTTTTTTTTGGTATTTATAGCTAAATTGTTTGCATGGATCCAATCTAAAATATTATTCAGAACACTATTTACTTCATTTTAGTTCTCAGTTTTTCTATTGACTTTAAACATCAGGGATATAATATCATCTACAAACATCACTATATTTGTAAAATTCTGGACTAGGTATCATTTATTGGAACATTTATATTATCCTTGTGGTAGACCTATTTTTACTTGAGAGCCTACTGATTTAGAACCATTAATCTGAACCATTAGTATCCTTTTATTAAGGTAAGAATACAACAAAAGAAGAGGTTGCTCTTCTCAACCATAATATTTTAGCTTACAATGCAGAGTTTTTGATCTACGCAATCAAATGCTTTAGATAAATTACAGAATACGCCAATAACATTCTGAGCCCTGCATCACTTAAGAACTGATGTCTGAGAATGACGGGCGCAGTGTAGTGTCACACAGAAATAATCTGGGTTACACAGGCTTTGTTATGGGCAGACGTTGCACTTACCATCGGGTGAACGTTTTGCTCGTTTCGTCACTACATACAAAAAAATAGAAATTGTAAATAAATATAAAAATTTAGATTTATGAAACAAATAATGATTTCTTATATTTACGCGAACACTACACATTTAAATGAAACTACAGATACACAAACCAAATGCTCCACTACGTCCAATAGTGAGCCAGATCGATTCACCAACCTACAGATTGGCTCAGCATGTGGCTAAAGTACTCTCACCACTCAGAGGACACACTAGAGCACACACAAAGGATTCATACCATTTTGTCAGTGAGATTAAAGACCTACACCTGACTGACAATGAAACTATGGTCAGTTTTGATGTCCAGTCTCTATTCACATGCCTACCAGTAGATGACTGCATCTCAATTGTATCTAGGAAGCTAGCTGAGAACAACATGCCAGCGGAATATGCAGAACTACTAAGACATTGCCTTACATCTGGCTATCTATTGTGGAAGGAACACTACTACAAGCAAGTAGATGGTGTGGCGATGGGCTCCCCAGTATCTCCCATTGTCGCCGACATCTTCATGGAAGACTTTGAGGAGAGAGCCCTCCGTACTTCTCCAGTAAATCCAAGATTCTACAAGCGGTATGTAGATGATACTTTCACAATTTTACCATCAGATAAAGTAAATGCATTTCTAAACCACCTTAACTCCCTAAACTCTAAAATTCAATTTACAATGGAGTTAGAGGCAAATAACTCTTTAGCTTTTCTAGATGTATTAGTAATTCGAAATCCTAATAACACCTTGTGTCACACTGTGTATAGAAAAAAGACCCATACTAACAGATATTTAAACGGTGAATCTCACCATCATCCATCACAGTTAGCTACCGTGGGTAAATCCTTGTTTCAGAGAGCACGAGGAATCTGTGACAGGAAACACCTGGTCGCCGAGCTTCAACATGTCAAGCAAGTTTTGCACGACAACAAGCTTCGGGTTCCGCGCCTACGTCGCAGTGACCGAGTGAAACCGGCCACAGTCGAGCGTGTGCCTGCTGTTCTACCTTATGTCAGAGGAGTCACGGACAAGATTGGCTATATCTTGAAGCGGGCTTCCATAACAACATTCTTCAAGCCGCCGAAGAAGATAAGTCAGTTTTTACCATCTGTCAAGTGTAACATCCCTCTACAGGACGCAGGAGTATACAAGCTAGATTGTGAATGTGGTCTCTCTTACATAGGCCAAACAAAAAGATCAATTAAAACCCGCGTAAAAGAACACATAGCTGACGTGAAGCATCGTCGTTCTAGGAAGTCTGCAGTCTGTGACCATGTTCTGGATCATCCCAACCATTACATCAGATTTGATAAACCACAGATCCTTGCAAAAGAACACAGATTCCTACCAAGGATGATTCGCGAGGCTATTGAAATCAAAAAACATCCTAATTTCAATAGGGAAGATGGTTGGGTATTACCACCAGCTTGGGATCCAATAATAAATAAAATTAAATCAAAAACCAAGCATACCACTGCAAGACTTCAAGACACAGTTAGCTCTTTCTGCGTAGATCGGACCCAAAAATAATAATTAAAAGCTGAAGGTACCCCAGGTTAACTATGACATCAGGACATCTGTCACCTCAGTCCTCCCGTGACCATGGGTGCTGTAAAGCACTCGAAACGTCGGGTTATAAATAGTAAAAAAGTAAAAATTAAACGCGATAAAATCCGTAAACTTAGTTTCATTTAATTATGAAACAAATGTTTTAATTGACCTAAAGTTTTAATTGGCTATTTAAATTTTGTACCAAGAATCAAGAGGTTTTGGCGTACAGAAAACAAACTACGAAATATAATTTCAATTAGCCTCGCTAACTTATAATATATTTAGGTTACCCCTCGCAGTCGATATGGCGTGAGGATTGTCATATATTCACATTTCGGGTTAATAAAATCTTATTATTTTGATCAATTATAATTTTACTTATTGGGATTTGTAGTTAAAATGGTTTCCCCAGTTCGACATCGTTAGGAACCCGACTTGAAAGATTTATACGCATTTGACTACATAAATATTTCTGGTGGTTGAATTTCTATGCTTACCACCCCAGGGCCAGTTATTCTACCGTGAAGCAGAAGTGTGGAAACATCACTGTGTTTCGGTCTGAAGGGAAACTAAGAGCGAGCGTAATCACTGAGCATATGAAACTTAAGAACTGATGTCTCAGGGTGACGGGATTAGTGTGGTGCCGCACAAAAATGTTCTGGGTGATACAGCATTTGTTATAGAATTTGCACTAACAATCAGGCGAACGTTTTGCACGTCTCGTAACTTAATCCAATAAAAAAATACACTTCTTTTTAAATACTGTAAGCAATTATCTATTTTATTAGACTAGTGAATATTAAATATATCAAGAAATAATCGAATTCATAGATAAACAGTTGGAATTAAATATATTTGTAAAACTAAGGTACACGTCGATATTCCGGTAAGGTTATGCTGTCATAGTTTCGGATTTGACTTTTAAAGAGAGTTATAAAAACGGTTGTAACGACGTGAGAGAGGCATTCGCTTATATGGCACCTAGTGATCAGGAGACATTATTATTAGCTGTAAGAAAAGTGTAAAAAGTGATTTAAAGCTGTGATTGTGATAGAACAGTATATAATAATTATAAAAAAAAGTGAAATAAAGGTGATTTAGTCGGCAAAATTGTATTATAGCTAACAATACCTTTTTAGGGTTCAGTTTTTATTATGGATATACTTTATAAAAACGTGTCTTACGATTAAGCCGCGAGGTGTACGACAGAGAACACCCACCTTCTTCCTACCGAGGTGTCGTAAGAGGTGACTAAGGTATTGCACGGACAGCCTTTATTCGTGCAGAATAATACCATAATATGCAATGCTGTTACTATAACGCTTGCGAGAACGCTATGTGAAAGCATTATCCAAGTATGCGGGGCTCTGAGTTGTTGGACAACATATTCCCTTATTATTAGCTACTCGTGGTAACGCAATAGGGTAGGGGGTGAAAGAATTTCAACTCGTACAAAAATTGCGGCGACTTGGTTCCAATTATGTAGGAAGGTGTTTTTTGAAGAACCGCTACACAATCGTGAAATCACGAAAATAAGAATACGGGGTGGTGACACCATCCAAGTAGCTTGGGGTAAAAAGAATGGGAGGTATTGAAAAGCGATGAAGAATTTTCAAAGTAACAATTTGATTTAAGCCAATAGTTGAGATATCCGCTTCTAAAGTCATAGATAGTGCGTCCTCTCCCCCCATCACTAACAATTCAACTATGTAGTATGTGCATGACATCAGTAATTTAGTCCCAATTACCAGACCGCACTGAAGCCGAGTGGCAGGCTCTCCTCGAGTCATAATCGCACTCAAAAATAAGAGGAGGCCTGTGCTCAGCAGTGGGACAGTTATATGCATCTTTTCTTTACTACATAGTCAATACCCAAGGTTCAGATACACAGGTATACAACTCATGTTAGTCGATGATAATGTTGTATAAAGGTGAAAGAAATTATAAAATCGGTTCAGTATTTTTTGAGTTTATTCATTACAACCAAAACAAACAAACAATCAAATCTTTTCTTTTTTAATATTTGTTTAGAAAACGCTTAACTATTTAGTGTAGCCTTGCTTCCTTTAGTCACTGCACCAAATTATTTGGTAAAAACATTAAAAAAAAACACTATATATTTTTAATAATTGATAAGGTGTAATTACAAAACTTGTAACTAACAACAAAATGTAATAATTCCGTCCATCTGTCTCTGAGATTAATTTGTAGTTTCAATCAGAAAGTTAGTTGGAAACTTACTAGATGCAAATTACTTCTGAGCAGTTTTATTGAAACTAAGACTTTGATGTAAAAATTAACATAAACCTGACCGTGACTAACAGATGACTTTATAATAGACTGTTTTGATTTGTTTCACATAACTGAAATTATTTAACACTGCCTGTAACCCGCAGGCCTTCACTCGCATCAATTAGCTCCACCATATGATTGGCGCCGTGAGTACAAAAATAGAAAAAGAAAGAAAGAAAGAAGAAATTTCTCGCGGAAATACGCCACGGACCATAATCAAACCGTGTGGTAGCGGCCCAAGAGAATCTACCACCCCATCTCATCCCGTGAGTGTCCTGATAGTCGATAGATGGAAAAATAAAAACCACGAGATGTGTAGCAGCATCTTCTTGGAACATCTGAATAAATAAACTGCGGTTGCGATCCCGCCTGCTAAGCATGTCTATTTATGGCGAAATCCCAAACTGAGAGCTACAAACTTTTGTGGCATTCTATGGAAGAGGCTTATGTTCCGCAGTGGACTAGGTATAGGCTGAAATGATGATGATGATGATGATGACGAATATATAACAAAATGAAAATTAACTTTACATACGAACAGAAACAAAATGTTTTACTGTTTGCATCGATCGGTCCATTTATAACGCTGCGAGTTACGAACTTGCTGCGTCCGACATATACCCCAACAAACACTGTATTATTTTACTACTCCTCGAACACACGGCTCGGTAAGTTAACAAGTTTATTTTGATTATATTCTATATAATATATATATTCTACTGATGGTAGGATTCCTATGCAGAAATCCGTCTAGGTAGGTACCACCCCCGGGCCAGTTATTCTGCCCTGGAGCAGTGGTGTGCAAACATTACTGTGTTTCGGTTTGAAGGGCACTGTGAGTAAGCGTAATGACTGGGCATATGAGACTTAAGAACTCACGTCACAGGGTGACGGGCGAAGTGTGGTGTCACACAGAAACGTTCTGGGTGACACAGCATTTGTTACGGGCAGACGTTGCACTTATCATCAGGTGAACGTTTTGCTCGTTTCGTCACTTTATCAACTAAAAAAATATATAATTATAAGACATTTGTCTCTTAATAATGTCACTTCAGAATTATTACAAACGATAATGAAATTATAAATATATGTATTTGTAAAGCTGAAGCGGCAATGGGCCGGCCATACAGCTCGTAGAACTAATAACAATTGGGGAAGAAAGGTTCTCGAGTGATAACCTTGTACCGGCAGACGCATTTTAGAGCGACACCAAAATTAGATGCAGCGACCACCTGCACGGTTTTGCTCAGGACCGTGTTTGTGACAATCTATGGTGAGATCTGGTGGCGGTTCCCTGTGGCGGTGTTAGTTTGCTCGTGCACGCTACTGTGGGAGGGCGGGCGGTGCTCCTCAAAACTAGGTAATATACGCCATTTTATACATTGCATGCGGATCTTAGCAAATTAACTTTCTACCCTTAATTATAATGGATTTCCGCAAAGTAACGCCTGATTAACTAAATTATAGTTCTCTCAATCAGCCAACCAAGTGATTCCTAGAAAAGGCTGCTTTTACTCAGGTAGATTTAAAAAAAATATAAGTGGTCTGAATTATTCAAATACTCTTTGCAGGAGGCAGGAAGAAAGAAATGGATCCTGAAAGCTTATCACACTTATCAGCTCAGCCATCACATTGCATTGTGTTCATCGACATCATCATTTCAGCTCCCCCATATATCGCCACAAAACTTTGTAGCCCTCATATTGGAGGGGGGGGGGGGGGGAGGGATTCGCTATAGTTGCCACGCTTGGCAGGCGGTTTGGGAACCGTAGTTTATTTGTTTAGATGTTCCAGAAAGATGCTGGTGCCTATCTTCTGGTTTTAATTTTCCCTCTGTCGACTTTTACGACACTCACGGGATGAGATGGGGTGGTAGATTCTCTTGAGGCGCCACCACACGGCGTTTTGTTACAGACCATTGTGTTACAGACTTGAAAAATATTATTTTTTATACAACCATGTGTCACGATTTTAAATCCATATCGAGTGCTTCATTATTGTTTAATGTCGACCAAATAAATCCGTACATTATCTTTGACAGCGTAAAAACGCGCCTACTGTAGTCTTTGTAAAGCCCACTCGTGACTCTATGAAAGCATTAACGTTATTGCTTATTATCCCTTGTTTTGATGAATAATTCATAATTCTCTATTCTTTTTATTTATTTTGTATTTCGTTCCTTTCTGTTCTTCTTTTCAGTTAGGGAGATTAGAAAATGTTTGTCTCAAATAGTTTATTGTTACAAGACTTTTGAAATCATGTGAAGCCGGTTATGTGGCTTTAGCTTTTTGAACTTTCCAATAAGACGTTTTTTTTTTTGTGTTGACGCTACCTTAAGAAGTTCTATTCCACGTAGGCGACATAAGGCTTAAACTGAATAAAATATAGTCAAGATCTCCTTAGAGCTTCATACACTTTCAGAAGGAAAACGTCCGTGAGAAAATCTGTGTCTGTCAAATTATATTATACAGATAATTTTCTAGAACGCTCAGTTGTATTTCATATGCTGATTATACCTTTGCAATGTTTTAAAGTAATATGTCAGTGGTGCATTGTCGTATTTTTCGTTGTTTAGGTTTATAATTTTGCACTTTAACTACCTATAAGTATTGTTCTTTTCGGTATTTCACAGCGGATTAAAAAAACCCACGGTATGTGATGAAATGGTTACCGGTTACACAAGAGAGTTCTGTGTAGCATCGACACAGATCTTTCCTGTTCAAAAATCTGTGTGACACTGAACTGTTATGAACGACTAACTCGACTCATCACCTCATTCTACTAATTTTGTTATTTAAGAGTGTTTTTAATCAAAGCTGGCAAGGGTCAACGTAGGGATCCCTCAGATGGGGAAAAAGGCGTGATTTATAGTATGTATGCCGACTTTGAGGAATGCTTAGAAAATCTTCTTCTATCTTCCAGTAGGTGGCGGAACAATCACCTCGTAAGAGGCCAGACCGAAAACACACGAACCGGTGGGGTGCAACTGCGTATATAGTGCGTGGCATCTAGAGTTGCGATCCCCAATCCGCCTGCTGACCTTTTTTAATACGAGAGGCTTATGTCCAATTGTGGGCTATTGTCAGGCTGATGATGGTGAGGAAGAAGATGTCTTAAAGTCATTCTTCACATTGCATTCGCTGGTAAGGATCAACGTATTACGATCAGATCGAAGACGTTTCAAGGAAAGGCCACGTCTAAAATACCTGTAACCGTCAGGTCGTATGAATACGCTCATGAAAGTAGAACCGAAAGATGTATGTCAGGATCGTATCAAGTGGAAGTTGTCTCTGCCTACCCCAATGGGAAAGAGGCGTGACTGTATGTATGTTAATCAAAGTAAATGTGACCATGACTCCACATTAAATGAACAACCTGAACATAACCATTCTATTAATCCCAGTCCGACGTTAAACTGCGTGGTGTCCCGTTATTGATTCTGCTAAACAGAATGTGAGCTCACTTTCACTGTTATTGAACCATTAGGAGCTCCAATAACACTTCCAAATTAAGTAAACGTTCGCAGATCAAATTTACTTGGACTTGATTCGCTTTCACGACAGTCACGAGAAAAACTCTACAAAGTATTTTAATTGGCGCACGCCGTACTCCAAACGTCAATAAATTTTTGTAAACTACGTTTATTTTGATGCCGTCGACACAAAACGAGTGAAGTGAGATGAAAAAATGCTCATAAAGTTAATAGAATCAATCGTTACTTACCAATATAATAAAGTTAAGAAAGTTAATTTGCCAAGATGCGCATGCAAAATATAAAATGGTGTGTATTACCTAGTTTTTGAAGAGCACCGCCCGTGTGGAGTGCACAAGCAAAGTAATGCCGCCACCAGATATCCTATACCACTACAACACTATCCAGGCAATACACACCACTGCAGTACGACACGTGTTTCACGTTAAAACCGGGCATTTTCAAGTGATGTTATACGATGGAAATCAGCCGACACTCGGCCAGAGGTTCACAGTCAGTAGAGCGAAACTCTACTGTAGAATAACGGAATTTAACTCATTTTACAACTCACATGGCCACGGAGGACCATGTGTGCTGTAAAGTACTCGAAACGTCAGGTTATATATAGTTTAAAAATTAAACGAAATAAAATCCGTAAAATTAGTTTTATTTGATGTGTAATATACGCGTAAATATAAGTAATCATTGTGGAATTTAACACACACATAAAAATGAGACTAGAAAATAACTAAGAAGTCCTTAAGTGTCCCTTTACCGAGCACGGTTGGAAGTCTTGAAAAGTCGGCCATGCTGCCCCAGTGAGTTTTGGTCCATCACAAGTCCTTGAAATCTTTTCATTGCTCAAATACGCAGGTTCCATACGATATTGTATTCAGTGTCGAGCTCATGACAAATCAGGATTTAAAACATGGTAATTAAAATTTTAGTGGCACCTGGGCCGACAAGACAATACCAAAAACGTCCTAAAATATCTCATATCGATATCACATATCAGCCGTGTCAACAACAACAAATTTAAAAACGCCGTGGAACGATAGTTAATATAATTTAAAAAGCTACTTCACGTTGTGCGCATAAGATTATGATTTGTGTTTGTTTAATCGAAATTTGTAATATATCATTATTTTTATGTTTTGATCGACGCTTTTAGAAGTGATTTTAGACTTAGCGGAACTCTGTATCTTGGGTTTTTGCATATCAATGTCGCCATTAAATTTAAGGCGAACGCCCGGCCCTTGAGCTTTCGTGGTTCAATAAGCTTCATAGAATGTATTGTCAAATCAACTAATGGATATATCACTTCAATTCCTATGCGAAGGCATATAAATTCATATTAAGTATAAACATTAGTAAGTTTTTGATTTAGAAAAGTAATATGTAAGTAACCTAATTTAATCATCTCCAATGTTCGAGGCTTTAGATGGTTTCATGCCGTGGGTGTCGTAAAAGTCAACAAAGGGAAAATTAAAACCAGAAGATGGGCAGCAGCATTTTCCTGGAATATATGAATAAATAAACTGCGGTTGCCAACCCGCCTCCCAAGCGTGGTAACTATGGCAAAATATCCCCAAAAATGAGAGCTACTAATGTTTGTGGCAATCTTTGGGGGAGGCCTATGTTCAGCAGTGGACTAGTGATAAGCTGAAATGATGATGATGATGATAAAGCCGTTCCGTTCCGCACCACACTGCGCCCGTCACCCTGAGACATTAGTTCGTAAGTCTCATATGCCCAGTGATTACGCTAGCTCACTGTGCCATTCAAACCGAAACACAGTAATGTTTGCACACTACTGCTTCACGGCAGAATAACTGGCCCTGGGGTGGTATCTACCTAGACGGATTCCTGCATGGGAATCCTACCACCAGTTATTTTAATATCCGCCTCAAAGGAACAAAATATGTAGCGCACTGGATGAGCTTGTAGATTGCGGAAAGGAAAACTCTCCTTATGGAATTCTGCGTATTTTATTACATACAGCGTTACATGTCTTGTAGCTTATATTCCGCTAGAGAGGACTGACTGACAGTGTTGCCACTGCAAATAATTAATAATTAATATAGCAAACAGATAGGCATAAGAAAAGTTGCAATTTTACCTCGTCCCGTTGGTGGGTACGTTACGCGTAGTACGAACGATAAGCGACTGACTGGAGCTCGGTTCCCGGCGCCGGCAGTTCAGAGATTGTTCTGCAATTATAAGTGCTGATTTACCACGTGCTCAGCGGAGAAGGAAAACCTCGTGAAACGTACATGTCTCAGGAACTAAAAATATTTCGAAGATAAGTCCACCAGTGCACATCAGTAAGACATTTGTACCTTAATACATTCAGTTCACGCCTTTCTCCCCATCTAAGGGGTAGGCAGAGACCACTCAAGTAGCCAACTTTTCGAACTCTTGGGAAAACGGGACTCGACAGGCGAACCACGTAGCCGCCATATTGGTACGATTCAAAAAATTCTTACTCCCCGTTGCAGGTCCCACGAGCAGTATAGTGAGAGAGAGGAGAGAGGCTTTGCGGGAAGTCAGTAGACGTAAATCCGTCTAGGTAGGTACCACCCCAGGGCCAGTTATTCTGCCGTAAAACAGTAGTGTGCAAACATTACTGTGTTTCGGTTTGAAGGGCACTGAGAGCTAGCTTATGAGACTTAAGAACTGATGTCTCAGGGTGACGGACGCAGTGTGGTGTGACACAGAAATGTTCTAGGTGACACAACATTTGTTATGGTCAGACGTTGCACTTAACATCAGGTGAACGTTTTGGTCGTTTCGTCACTTTATCCAATAAAAAAAAAACAAAATAAAAATCTGAGTGACTCAGCATTTATTATGAGCGGACGTTGCACTTACCATCAGGTGAACGTTCGGCGCGTCTCATCGGCATAATCCATAAACACATAGATGAAATGGGGTGGCAGATTCGTTAACGCCACCACCGTCTGTTCACGCGGACATATTTTGGCGTTAAGTATTTCCTTTGTTACCAAACAATACTTCGCTTTGTAAGAAACAATGGTTGTAAATCGATTTTGAAACAACACACAGAGAGCAACTACATTTGAAAATTCCGAATTCGATTACACCTTAATAATAAGAATTAATTTAAACACTTGACTTCAATTATACTTAATTGGGAACACGTCAATCACACCTTAACAAGATTTGGAAATTTTCGAATCGACTGTATTGTTCATAATTATTTAAAGTTGATCAACATTTTGAGAGCTTTAATTGTATTTCCATTAACAAAAGACTTTGCCCTCGTTAACAGATTGTTAGGTTTAGAAACGATCTTATCGTAAACAATCGCTCTAAAGTCAAATGTCTTCTAACCATTAACTTAATGTTACAAAATAATCACTCGGATACTGACGGAAGCTACAGACTGCGCAGGAGATATTATAGTGCCACAAGTGTACGCGCAAATGCAGAGGGCACACACTCCATTCAACCTGCCCTCGCCCGATGTAATATTCTTGTGATAAGATCTGTGGTCATCCACCGCTATGCTCTTTTCGAAGAATTTTCTGCCAGGCACGACCACTCTTTGGAACCTGCTGCCGTCAGCGGCTTTTCCGGACCGATAGTTCAAGAAAAGAGTCTATTCCTTTCCGAAAGGCCGGCAGCGCAACCGCGATTCCTCTGGAGAGAAGGATGGTGTTGCGGATGTTCATGGGCGGCGGTGGTCACTTAACATCAGGAGAGCCCTCTCTTCTATAAGAAAGGTAGGCCAGGATGCAGTGTCAGAGACGGAGACAATCACAACACAAGGCTGACTGGAATACGAACCCAGGACCCGCGGGGTCTGATCACAGTCAGGTACTCTGATCACTGGATCGACAATTAACCACTTAGATCCTCATCCTCATTGTCGATTTCGATCTGAGCGAAACTTTTGGTTAACATCTAGCTGTTTCATCTACACGTGATTTATTGTAGTGCCGTAAGGGAGATTAAAAAAAATGGCAAGATGGTGTCGATTTTACTGGTAGTAGGATTCCTAAGCAGGAATTATTCCCCCATCTATAGTGGTTACCACCGCAAGTATCAGTTATTCTGCCGTCAAGCTTTTTTTTATTTGATAAAGTGACGAGATGAGCAAAACGTTCTCCCGATGGTTAGTGCTACGTCTGGCCTATAACAAATGCTGTGTCACCCAGAACTCTTCTGTGTGGCAACACAGCGCCCGTCACCTTGAGACATCAATACTCAAGTCTCGTATGACCAGTGATTACACTAGCTCTCAATGCCCTTCAGATACACAGTACCGACACACAATAATGTTTTGTACACTAGTACGGCAGAATAACTGGCCTGAGGTGGTACCTACCTAGACGGATGCATACGTAGGAATCATACCACCATTGAAAGTAGTACATAGTGGATAAACATTACCGTGTTTCCGTATGAAGGGCACTGTTAAGTAAGTGTAATTACTCAGCACATGAGACTATGGAACTCATGGTTCAGGGTGATGAGAGCAGTGTGGTGCCACACATATTTGTTCTGAGTATTACAGCATTTTTTATGGGCCGACTAAATTTCATAAAAATGATGAGTCTTGGCATCGTCAACGTCTTTGATTCCCTTCCTAGGTACGCGATAAAGGGAGACTTGTACATCATAAAGTACCCCTTTATCTGTGAGGCCTTACCTGCCGACTACTTGCGCGACAGGTACATCATATACATGGATCAAGACGGTAGTAAAATAATAGTAAGAGGACATAGTAAGACTAAAGTATTGTACGGGCACCCCTTTTTTGTCACCCGTCACGTCTCGTTTCCCGCGGGTGCGAAAAGTGGGCTTTTCGCACCCGTGTGGAACCACCTCTTTGCCTCTTATATGGGAAGAAGATTTGACTGTATGTATGTCATGTAGTTTGCAGTGTTATATAGACAATCACAACATAACCACATCAAAAAACCAACAAAATACGTGTTAAGGTTGGCTTCGGTTGGGATTCAAACACGGGAACTGCGGCGTATAATTCAGGTAGTGTGATCACTGGGCCAGGAGGTTAGCCGAGACAATAATGCTCCCATGAGGTGCACTGTTTATTGTTTTATTATTGGATTCCGGTTTCTACAGCGAGAAAACTACTTTAACGTACCGCTGTAACTTTTTAAATTATGTCCTTTGATATTACTTTTCACTGGGTACTTGTGGTGCGACATAGGTATTGGTTGTTGAAAAGTAAAAAACTTTATAACAAGTTCAAAGTTGTTGCAAGTAACATAGGTAGCTGATGTTTGCCTTAAAAAAAGAATACTAGTAATGTTACTAACATTAACCGTGTGGTGGCGGCTGAAGAGAATATACCACCCCCTCTCATCCCGTGGGTGTCGTAAAAGTCGACAGAAGGAAAACGAAAACCAGGAGATGGGCAGCAGCCTCTTCCTGGAAAATCTAAATAAATTGCAACTATAACGAAATCCCCCCAAATTGAGAAATTCTAACTTTTTGAGCCGTGTGGTGGCGGCTCGTTAAAAGAATACTACCACTCCATCTCATCCAATAGATCTCGTAAAAGGCGAGTAAGGAATTAAACTGCACTGTGCACCCAACAGCGCATGGTGGCGATGGGCTCACCACCTATCACACCAAGTGCATTATATTGTTTTGGTGAAACGTGGATTGTGGCAGTCATCTGTTTTTGCAGTGAGTGCCCAGTCTCTGACTACCCCTTATGGGATACAGTCGTGATCTTATGTATGTAACTTTTGTGGAAATCTATGGCCGAGAGACCAATCTTCAGCAGTTATAGGCTGAAATAATGACTAGTTATAGGTTGAAAGAAATTATGATTTTCCTATTAACCACTCCAAATTTGTTTTAAATTACTTAAACTTACTTACTTAAAATTAAAATAAACAGTTACTCGCTTACTGTTACCGTCCTTACGGTTAAGGTTTCCGTTAAGGTCCTTAAGGTTTGTGGCCGACTGAGAATCCGCGCTGCGATTCCGCGGCTTATGCTGAGATCCGGTCCCTTCCGCCCCTTCCGCCTCTTCCGCCGCTTCATCACCGCACACACAAACACATATTTTTTTCTTTGCAGTGTTATTTTTCTTTAAATTTTTTCTTTGTGTTATGTACAACTTTTGTTATGTGTATTTTGAAGTGTCGGAATGAAGGTCCTTAAGGTCTTTTATGTCAAATAACCTTAAGAGATTAGACTTAAGAGAACCTTAGATTTACTAGTGGCAGGATTTCTACGCAAGAATCAGCCGAGGCAGGTACCACCGCGGGGCCATTTATTCTGCTGTGAAGCAGTCAAAGTCAAAGTCAAGATTTCTTTATTCAGTTTAGGCTTGTTTAAAGCTCTTATGAATGTCAAAATCTACTACCGGTTCAAAAAATAAGACCTTCTCAGAGAGGAACTGGTAAGAAACGCTGGGTCTTTCTTTTTTTTTAATGCTGACATTATGTTTTACATAATATAAAATTTATAAATTACATAAAAATTATATCATAAATTTAGTAGCCAGGGGGTTTACAAGTGCAGAATAAGAGTCATTTCCACACACCTCTGTCCTCTATCTACTGATCTAATAATTTCTTCTTGACAAGTTTGTTAAATTCTATGTCAGTTTTTTGAGTCACAATTTTAGGAAGTTTACTATAAAAAAAGATTTTCTACTTTTGGCCAACCCAAACACAGGAACCCCTAAGCTTGTCGCTTTGGCCCATTCTACAGGATACATTTACTTTTTTATTAAATTAATTCATGTTTCCGTAGGTACATAATATTTTCATAAATATACAAAGACGGAAGTGTCAAAATATTAGTATCCTTGAATAGTTCTCGTAGCGACTGGCATGGACCCAAGTTATATATTGCCCGAAATGCTTGTTTCTGCAATGCAATTGCAGTAATGTAAAGAACTACTATATTACGATCTGAAGGGCACTGAGAGTCTGTGTAACTACTGGGTGTATGAGACACGGCTTACTCCTTATAAAAAAAGACCATATAGTCAATAGAATCAGGCGTTACTTTGTGGAAATCCATATTAATGAAGAAAAGAAAGTTAATTTGTTAAGATCCGAGTGACTCGGCGGCGGACTGTCGTAGAGTCAATATCACTTGATAATGCCTCGTTTCGAGGTGAAACACGTGTCACGGTCTCGACTTCAGCGGTGTTTATTGCCTAGTGGTAGTGTTGTAGTGGTGGAGAGTATCTGGTGGAGAGTATCTGGTGGCGGTTCCCGGTGGTGGTGTTAGTTTGCTCGTGCACTGCTACTGGGGGAGGGCGGGCGGTGCACTTAAAAACTAGGTAATATACACCATTTTATATTTCGCTTGCGGATCTTAGACAAAGTAACACTATTTTCTTCACAATACCATATTCTATGTTCGGACTACAACGCACTGAGACGTTAGCGACACATAGGGGGCTGGGAGGCATGCGGGTCGAGGGGCGCAACCACCATGAGCTGCGAACAACTAACCGGCTTGCTCGACGACTACTCATCGAGCCAACGGTGACTACGCGCGAATTAATAGTCCCTTTTACACTCCCTGGCCACGATACAGTCAGTCACAATCCAGGCTTCACTGTACACACAGTTAATAGCTTTAATATAACACGCACCACGACGCGCGACCGCCGTAGAGAGCGGCGCGCAGCAGTCGACAATCACACCGCGTACACACGATACACCCGTGTTCCAGGGCGGTTCTCACCGCCCAGAGTTACCGACACACAAGTCGACAGTCCGAATGGAGGCCCGCAGCCTCCCTCGGACGGTCATTAGGCGACTTAAAAACCTTTTAGAGATCGAGTATTCTAAATCGCGCAAGCACGCAGCGAGCGCGACAGTCCGAATTTCGAGGTTATTGTAGGAGTTTATTCATGTATTTATGTTTGGGTCAAACCAAACCTGGCAGGCGGGCCGGTGAGCGCAGTATCCGATGAAGCTGTAAAAGCCAAAGTATAGCTTAGCTTATTGCAACTAATTCACAGTCCACTTGATCTTTTATTTAGTAAGCTATCGAACAGCCAATCTTATGACGTACTAGCTGTACCCCGTGGTTTCACCCGCGTATAAAAGCCGACCCCAATCGATGATATGCATACATACTACCCTATTAGAAACAAAAAAAAAAGAATTTAGGGTTTTCATGTTTTTCGCGGAACCCTAATTATGATTTTTTATAAATTAAAGTATCAAAAGTTACTCGCTATATCAGCTATCTGTCAGTGAAAGTCCCGTCAAAATCGGTCCAGCCGTTTTGGAGATTAGCCGGAACAAACAGACAGATAGACAGACAAAAATTTATTAAGTTGATAAGTGAATAGAATAGAATAGAATAGAATAAATTTTTATTCAATATAGATTATTTACATAATACTTATTGAAAGTCATTTTTTTTCTTTTTTTAAACTACACTGGTTCGCAAAAATGCCTCTGTCCTGGGAAGAACCAGTAAGAAACCCAGCGGGCTTTTTTTTAGTCATTTATATATTATATAGCTGTATTATAAAGATGTAGAAATGGCTTGGCGGCGATCACCTCATTCCCAGGGGTTATGATCATCTATGTATTCTTTAATATTATAATAACCCTTTTTATGAAGTCTTTGTTTAATATAAAATTTAAACTTTTTGATTGAAAGACTTTTAGCACTTTCTGGGATTTTGTTGTAAAAACGTATACATTGTCCCATAAAAGAGTTACTGACTCTGTGAAGTCGGGTAACTGGCATAATTAATTTGTGCTTGTTCCTGGTATTCACATTATGAACATCACTTTTTTTAGAAACTGGTTTATGTTCTTGTGTACATACAAAACGTTTTCAATATATATTGAGAGGCCAAGGTTAAGATATTAATTTCTTTAAATTTATCCCTAAGAGACACTTTAGAGCCAAGATTATAAATAGCTCTTACGGCCCTCTTTTGCAAAACAAAAATCACTTCTACATCAGTTGCATTTCCCCATAGCAAAATACCATAAGACATTATGCTATGAAAATAACTAAAATAAACCAATCTAGCAGTTTCAACGTTAGTCCAATTCCTAATTTTTTTTACAGCATAAGTCTTAAAATGGATGGTCCATGGCGATTTTGAGAACTATGTTTTAGATGTTGCACGTGCCTGTTTCTATAGGCTAAGGTTTTTATATAAAATAAGGGCTTGCCTGAGTCTGAATATGAGAGTAACGCTGTGTGAGTCTTTAATATTGTCCAAATTAAATTACTGCATATCAGTTTATGGCATGTCTTTTGGGAAGGTCTATGAAACTGCTTAAACTGGTCCAAAACGCATATTCTCGTTTCTATTTTAATATTCCTTCTAGAACTCATACATACATAAGATCACGACTGTATCCCATAAGCCGTAGTTAGAGACTGGGCACTCACTGCAACAACAGATGACTGCCACAATCCACGTTGCACCAAAACAATATAATGCACTTGGTGTGATAGGTGGTGAGCCCATCGCCACCATGCGCTGTTGGGTGCACAGTGCAGTTTAATTCCTTACTCGCCTTTTACGAGATCAAGAACTCATGTTTCATCATGTTTAAATAAGGGCAAACTACTGACATGGCATCTAGGCTTTAATTGCAGTTCGCTAGCCTGTCATTTGGAATTATTACAAGCAAAACCCCGGAATATTTACATGAATTAATCTTAAATGATCTAGCGAATATAACGTTCATAATACTCGTGGTGCGATGTTTCTTCTAGCTGTCCCAGGACACGTTACTGCCGCGTTTCGACGCATCTTTCGTTACTTGGCAACAAAGTAATTACTTTTATAGTCCGTTATAAGATATCTTCTAGATAACAAAGATGCAAAGTAATTTTTTTTATTTCAGTGCCGCGCGTAAAAGTAGACGTGTCAATTAGTCTTATTTCAGATTAGTGCACAGACTAATTACAGGTTAATACGCATGATTAGTGACAAAGAGAAAGAACATACATAAGATCACGACTGTATCCCATAAGGGGTGGTCAGAGACTGGGCACTCACTGCAAAAACAGATGACTGCCACAATCCACGTTTCACCAAAACAATATAATGCACTTGGTGTGATAGGTGGTGAGCCCATCGCCACCATGCGCTGTTGGGTGCACAGTGCAGTTTATTTTCTTACTCGCCTTTTACGAGATCCATTGGATGAGATGGAGTGGTAGTATTCTTTTAACGAGCCGCCACCACACGGCTTAAACTTTATTTTTATTTATTGTTATCTGTATACACTACATTTGTGTAAAGTATTTAATAACAGTGTGTACGTATGTGTGTGTGTGTGTGTGTGTGTGTGTGTGTGCATGTACGCGTGTTTGTTTCTTTTTTTTAAATTACTTGGTCATTAGCTCAGGGCTTAGGCGCTCGCTTTAAATGTCATAGTACGCGAGTGACCTGGGTTCGATTCCCGGTGCCGGCACCACTGAAATTGTTAATTGCAATTTTAAGTGCTGACTTACCACGTGCTCGGCGGTGAAGGAAAACATCGTGAGGAAACCTGCATGTCGGAGTAATTAAAAATATTTCGAAGACATGAGAAGTCCGCCAACCCGCATTGGAGCAGCGTGGCGGATTCTTCCTAGCTCCAAAAACCCTCTCAAAAATGAGAGGAGGCCTGTACTCAGTAATGGGACATTTATAGGCTAAAACTTTACTTTACTTTACTTTTTAACAATATGTCCGGTAACTGCGCGGTAAACCTGAGGCATCGACAGAATAACAGCGGTGTGGCAACACCGCCATAACATTACGCTGAGTCGACAGCCTTTTCGTTGCTACAGCCCAACGTACTTTTGTAAATGTAATACGACGTATCTAATTGTTCACTTATCTTTTGAACTTCTTATGTATGTTGTGTTGTATTGAATAAAGTTTTTTGTTTCTTTCTTTCTAGTTTGTCTGTCTGTTTGTTTGTAAATTGTTTTTTTCTTTTATGTACTGAATATACTTTCATAAGAATCCAGTTAAAAGCATTTTTATTACATTTTAGTTACATACCTACAGACAGTGGTCGCTCATAGGCTAGGAGCTCGCTTTAAATTTCATAGTACGTGAGTGTCCTGGGTTCGATTCCCGGTCCCGGCACCACTAAAATTGTTAATTGCAATTTTGTGTTTTAATTTACCACGTTCTCGGCGGTGAAGGAAAACGTCATGAGAAAACCAGAATGTCTTCGAAATATAAAATATTTCGAGAACATGGGATGTCCGCCTACCCGCACTGGAGTAGCGTGGCGGAATCTTCCCGGCCCCAAAACCTATAAATGTCCCACTGTTTTGGGGGTTACTTTACCTTTTTTTTAACATACCCATAAGCCTCTCATGACATTTTTTGAAATCGTGAGTGTGCTATAGAGACATTATTTCACATGCACAATACAAACAGACCGGAAAATCAACTATTTGTGTATTTGAATTGTACATATGTTGGCGCTTTTGAGATTGGAATCCAGGACTCACGGCACAATAGTCAGGTAGTCTTACCGCTAGACTGCAACAAAATAACAGCTTTTCAATGCTTATGATAGTATATACGATACTAATAAAAAAAATCAAAAATTGATTTTAATTGTTGTCTGTCTGTCTGTCTGTCTGTTTGTTCCGGCTAATCACCGAAACGGCTTGACCGATTTTGACGGGACTTTCACTGGCAGATAGCTGATATTATTTGTACTTTAATTGTAGAAAAATAATTAGGGCTCCTCGCGAAGAAATAAAACCCCAAAATCCTATTCAATTAGGGCAGTATATATGCGTATCATCGATCGGGGTCGGCTTTGTACGCGGGTAAAACCGCGGGGCGCAGCTAGTCTTTCTACCAGTGGTAGGATTCCTATGCAGGAATCGGTCTAGGTAGGTACCACCCCAGGGCCAGTTATTTTGCCGTGAAGCAGTAGTGTGCAAACATTACTGTGTTTCGGTTTGAAGGGCACGGTGAGCTAGCGTAATCACTGGGCATTTGAGACTTGAGAACTAATGTCTCAGGGTGACGGGCGCTGTGTGGTGTCACACAGAAATATTCTGCGTGACACAGCATTTGTTGTGGGCGGACGTTGCACTTACCATCAGGTGAACGTTTTGCTCGTTTCGTCAATTTTAACAATTAAAAAAAAAGTCTTAAATATATTCGACGCAACTACGTAGTAAACGTCATGTGTTCAATTTGCTGAAAGAAATGATTCCTCGAATAATTGGAAGTCAACCAACTTTACAATCAGACAAGCAGCCATTACTTACTCCCAAGAACCAATCGCTTGTAATCTAAATCAAATCACATAAATCGAAATATTACGGTAGGTTAATATATAATATAATAGAAAACTCAGACGCTGAAAATTTTTCTGATATATTAATGTTTAGAAAAACAAGACTTCGTTCACCAATTATTTGAACGGAGGTGAATTACTTGGCTTCGATCCAATTGGAGTTTATTCCACTAGATAATTGGATTAAATCGTAAATGTCAGCGATGAAAAAAGATTGTTTTTATAATAGAAAGTGACGAGACAAGCAAAACGTTCACCTGATGGTAGTCGTAAGTTCAACGTCTTCCCATAACTATGTTACCCAGACACTGCGCCAGTTCTCAGTACCATTCAAACTAAAACACAGTAATGTTTGCACACAACTGCTTCACGGCAGAATAGCTGGCCTTGGGGTGGAACCTACCGAGACGGACCGAGACCGGGATTTGACCGGACCGAGATTTTATACCGACAAAGAACACCTTTGAGAAATAATATTAAAAGTTGACTTACTGCAGTGATTATTGTATGAGGTCTCTCTTTCATTTAATTGTATGTAGACTGAATTTAATTTTATGTTACAGCTATACTAGCTGAAGCCCGCGACTCCGTCTGCGTGAATTAAGATTTTTTAAAATACAGTAGGTTCCTTTGAATTTTTGAAATAAAATTATCCTATGTCCGTCTCCAGGATGCAAGCTATCTCTATACCGAATTTTGTCAAGGTCCGTTCAACGGTTGAGCCGTGAAAATGTATCAAATTGACAGAGGGACAGACTGATAACACACTGCGCCCATCACTCTGAAACATAAGTTCTTAAGTCTCATATGCCCAGTGATTACATTAGTTCACAGTGCTCTTCAAACCGAAACACAGTAACACTTGCAAGCTACTGCTTCACGGCAGAATAAATAAGACACTATAGATAAATTTAAATAAATATTAAATATAAAATTCACCTGACGGTAAGTTCAACGTCTGCCTATAACAAATGTTGTGTCACCCAGAAAATTTCTGTGCTGTACACCACACTGTGCCCATCACCCTGAGACATAAGTTCTTAAGTCTCATATGCCCAGTGATTACGCTAGCTCACAGTCCCCTTCAAACCGAAACACAGTAATGTTAGCACACTCCAGCTTCACGGCAAAATAACTGGCCCTGGGGCGGTACCTACTTAGATGGATTCCTGCATAGGAATGCTATCACCAGTTTTAATAGAAAAAGCGTTAGTTAAAACTATTTCAATTAACGTAACAATAATTGCAATAAATGCTTGATATTACACTATACTAGCCTAAGTGGGAGTTGAGGTTCGCCCACAACATGTACCAGCTTTGTTATTGGAATTGTTTTAAGTTTTAAGTTGTTACGCGAATCGTGTGATTTTAATCAACAGTAATAGTTTTATCTTTTTTTATATATGAATTATGTATGAATGTGACGAGATCTGCGACTGTTACCTGATGGTTAGTGCAACGTCTACCCATAACAAATGCTGTATCACCCAGAACACTTCTGTGTGGCATCCACTGCACCCGTCACTGAGACATTCTAAATCTCATATGCCCAGTGCCTACCTCTCAGTGCCCTTTAGAACAAAACACAGTAATGTTTGCACACTAATGCTTCACGGCAGAATTACTGACTCTGAGGTGTTACCTACCTACATAGATAGGAAATCTCTCTAGATAGGAGTTCTTATTTGGCGCTTTCTTGGTATAGTCCAGACTAGCGTTCCAAAGGAGTACGGAGTACGTATCTTGAAACTACTATTTGATTTATCACTATTTATTTAAAAAAAAATCCTGCTTGCATGGAATATATAAAATATTTTCAGTATGGGTAAATTAGAAGGCATTAAATTAGTATTACCAAGCTGAAGTGGCAATGGGCCGGCCCTAGCTACGTAGAACCGATAACCGTTGGGGAAGATACCTATGCAGGAATCCGTCTAGGGCCAGTTATTCCGCCGTGAAGCAGTAGTGTGCAAACATTATTGTGTTTCGGTTTGAAGGGCACCGAGAGCTAGCGTAATCACTGGGCATGTGAGACTTCAGAACTGATTCAGACTGACGGGCGCAGTGTGGTGTCACAGTAATGTTCTGCCTGACACAGCATTTGTTATGGGCAGATGTTGCACTTACCATCAGTTGAACGTTTTGCTCGTTTCGTCACATGATACAAAGATTAATAAATAAAAATAAATAAATGCAGGTGGCTCAGGACCGTGTTTTGTAGCAATTTATGGGAGAGGCCTATGTTAAGCAGTGGAATAAAATAGGCTGAAATGATGATGATAGGTAAACCTTTTCGGCTCTAAACCCCTTCTAAATTAGGTTTCTTGGTTTCGTTGGTAACTTACCACTAAACGCAACGGAATTTTGCCGGTTTTGCGCAGACATTCTGTGAGAGTACTTTCCCTGGTCGAGTCGATTCACTTACGATGTGTTTCTGGCCGATTTTCGACCCCGGCGAAAACTTCCGAGTACCTGCCAGAAGCTATCAACTGCGCAGGAGATATTATAGTGACGTACGAGCAAACACGGGAATTCACTGACTTTAATCCGATGTTACCTTAAATAAATAAGATCGGTGGTCGGCTAGGATGCAGTGTTAGACAAACGGTGGCAATCACAATACAGTCACCAGAACCAAACAATTTGTTTTTTAACATAAAATGTCTCCGGATGGATTTCGAACTCAGGGCCCGCGGCGAAGTAGTCAGGTAGTCTTGGTCGCAAGGTTGAACTGCACGGCCACTGCAGCGCTGTTCTATCGCTTTTATTTTATATTATATTTATTTTTGGCCATAGTATTATATTCAGCACTCTGTCAAAATAACGAATCTCACTCACCACACTTACCCATACACTTCGACATTTCAACACTCGCACATTTCATTTGCTTACCTCGGTAATATGTGTTAAGATTATCTTGTTAGGTTTTAAGTTATTTTTCTTTGTTATTTTACATATATATTCGTTTATAATCCTTTACATTGTATAATGCACCTAATTGTTTATAGCTTTTACTGATCTATGGTACGGCTCATAGCATACGACAAACTGCATGTTTTACATAAAAAATAGGAATCTGTAATTGGCAGTAAGATTAGTTAATTTATGTGATGTAATTTTTTTAAGTGCTGTTGTTTCCATGATAATAAATAATACAAAAAATATATCATTATTAAAGTTCATATTGACAAAAAAAATCACATAAGTCTGACGTTTGTTTACGTTAATACAAAGTCAAACAGCCATGCAGAGTAGAGATCATCTCCATAGAATTTTAAAATGTTGCCAACAAATAATTACTCTAACAACGATAACGTTCACACTTTTTTTTAAATTATTGTCAAATTTAATATTTTGAGATATGTGAAGTCCGCCAGCCAGCATTGGAGCAGCGTGGTGGACTTTGACAGGCTCCAAAACCCTCTCACAAATGAGGGGAGGCCTGTGGCCAGTAGTGTGACATTTATAGGCTGTAACTTTTTTATGGTCGAATGTCGACCATAAAAAAGAAACATGTCACTTCTGGGCAAACGTCTCAAAAGTTTTGAGAGTATTTTGGATTTGGATCTGGGAAAAATGTACATCGTTCCACTAGCAGTGTGCGGGGTAGCGCTGTTCCTTTCCCCTTTGTTGTAAATGTTTTTTTATTTCCTTTTTACATTTATGTCTCCGCGCGATTTCCCCTGCATGTGCACGGGAAGCACCAGGCACCGAGGATCGAACTTGACTGTTCGCGTGCTATGAAATTCGAAGCTGAAAATCGGCTCTGAATTATGCTCAGTACGCGCAGCAGCTAAGCGGCTTGCTTCTGCGTCAAGGGTATGTTGTATGTTCGATTCTTGCACGGAACGAATCTTTGTATGACATATGATCTGAATCTGAATGCATGTGCATATGCCATTTATTGTTAGTAGAATTCCTATCCAAGAGTCCTGTTGGGTAGGTGCCTATATTGGGCACATTATTCTGCCTATAAGCAGTAGTGTGCAATCATTACTGTGTTTCAGTCTTATGGTCACTGAGAGCTAGTGTAATCACTGGGCATATGTGACTTCGAACTAATGTCTAAGGGCGAGGGGCGCAGTGTGGAAACAGAAATATTCTGAACATCTCAGCATTTGTTAAGGGCAGATGTTGCATTTACCACCAGATTAACGTTTCGCTCGTCTCATCACTTCATCTAATAAAAAAAACGCACCCATGTTACAGAAGAAATATTAGTTCGCGGAAAAGTTTTCTAAAATAATATATTATGTAAGCGTTATCAAAGACAGTATTAATTAATATTTACGAGTATATAATGGTTTATTTCAAATTCAAAAAAGTCGTGTGAATGTTCCCTATTGATTATGGGACTCTCAATTGGTATGTGTTGTAAAGAAAAGTAACAGCCTATAAATCTCCCACACAGGCCTCCTCTTATTTCCGAGAGGGTTTGAAGCCGCGAAAAGACCGCCACGCTGTTCCAATGCGGGTTGGCGGACTTCACATGTCTTCGAATATTTTTTTAATTCTAAGATATGTAGGTTTCCACACGAAGTTTTCTTTCACCGCCGAACACGTGGTAAATCAGCACTTAAAATTGCAATTACCAATTTTAGTCGTGGCCGCACCGGGAATCGAACGAGGTCACTCGCGTACTGTGAAAATTAAAGCGAGCGCGTAGTCCCTGAGCTACCGCGCCCCCCGAAGCTACCATGTGTGGTACTTTTCTTGCACTTTTTATTTATTGAACGAGGTTGAAATATAGTAATTAGTGTCAAAAATCGAACGTCACATCGCCACACTTTGCACTAAAACTCTTTCCGCCTACGCAAAGGAATCACTTGGGCGATTTTCAGCAATCATAAGTAACTGCCCCCGCCCGCCCAACGCCTATGGGAGGTGCTTATATAAGTGACAGCGGTGCCTGAAAGCGCACAGTACGTCGGTCGGCGTGCATGGCATGCCACGTTGATTGTCGGTCAGTGTGTTTGTGAGCGGTCTCAGAGTTCGAATCAGGTAAGTTTATAAAGTATTCATTTTCAGCAATGTTTATCTAAAACACCTAAATTGCACCAAGACCACAACTTTTTACTAACTTGGAAAAGTTTCATTGTACTAAAAGTAATGTTTTGTCTAGGGACATATATGTTTGTAATTTCTTTAATACATTACGCTTTACGTACGCGTAATTAAAATTTGTCTCTGTTTCGGTTTAATCAAATCAATTATTATAAAAAGTATTTCACGAGTCCTCAACATAAGTAAAATATTGCATTATTAAAGCGTATGTACATACGAGTACAAAGTGCTTATTAAAATGTTACGCGTGACAAAAATACAGCCCAAAAATTAATTTGAACATATAAAGATAAGGTTCGTTTGCGTTCGTTCACACGCCAAGCTTTCACTGTAATAAAAGTCGGCAGACTTTCAGTCTGACTTTAAGCTTTTAAGTTTACAGTTTTTTAGTTTAAGTTTAGTTACAGCTTTTAATCTTTAAGATATGAAAATGTTATCACATACAGCCGAGTATTCTTTTTTTTTTATTGAAGAAAGTGACGAGACGTGCAAAACGTTCACCTGATGGTAAGTGCAACATCCGCCCATAGCAATGCTGTGTCACCCAGATTCTGTGTCATCCCTGAGACATCTGTTCTTAAGTCTCATATGCCCTGTGACTACACTAGATCTCTGTGCCCTTCAGACCGAAACACAGCAATGTCTACACAGTACTGCTTCACGGCAGAATCTGGCACGCGGGCCCCTGGCCCGCGAGCACAGTATCCGATGAAGCTGTAAAAGCCGAGAAGGCTAACAGCAATTACATCACCGAAAATATAATAGTCACGGCAGATTAACTGGCCCTAATGGTACCTACCTAGACAGATTCTTACATAGCAATTCTACCAACAATAAATTATTAAGTATTCAAAATTTGTGAAGATAGTTTTGAACCGCGGCATTCTACATATCTTATTATCATCGAAGATCATCACTTGGCTCGTAATTATCAGGACGTGGTTTGTATGAAAGAATTTTTTTGGAAAATTAACCGGAAAAGCCGTCCGGTTCGGTTGGTATTTTTGTATTTAAATCTAAATAAAAAAGTTACGTCCAGTTTGACTGTTCTAGAGATAGATGCATGTTATAAATTAATATTTTTTTATATTCTTGAGTAACTCACTTTTCATTTTCTTTATTAGTAAACTGCACCTGTCCGAAGCCGAAGCGGGTCGCTAGTTTAAGATAAAGCAACGAAACGTTTTATTCGGATAATTAATGATTTACTGGGGGTAGAATTCGTATGCAGGAATCCGTCAAGGTAGGTACCACCCCAGAGCCAGTTATTCTGCCGTGAAGCAGTAGTGTGCAAACATTACTGTGTTTCGGTTTTACGGTTTTTTTTAGGTTTCGGTTCACTGTGAGCTAGCGTAATCACAGGGAATATGAGACTTAAGAGCTGATGTCTCAGGGTGATGGGCGCAGTGTTGTCGCACAGAATTGTTCTGGGTTACAAAGAATTTAATTTTTACTGGTGGTAGGATTCCTATGCAGGAATCCGTCTAGGTAGATACCACCCCAGGGTCAGTTATTCTGCCGTGAAGCAGTAGTGTGCAAACATTACGGTGTTTCGGTTTGAAGGACACTGTGAGCTAGCGTAATCACTGGGCATATGAGATTTAAAAACTTATGTCTCAGGGTGATGGGCACAGTGTGATGTCACATAGAAATTTTCTGGGTGACACAGCATTTGTTATGGGCAGACGTTACACTTACCATCAGGTGAACGTTTTGCTCGTTCCGTCACTTTATCCAATAAAAAAAAAGAAAATTTGTTATGTGCAAACGTTGTATTTACCATTAGGTGACTTCTCCTATATCTCACTTTCTGTCACTTTCTTCAAAAAAAAAAATATTTATATACGTATTTTATTACAAAACTAGTGTTTACGTAACGTTAGCGTAACGGCCACAAGATTCAGTATTCAGGGTACCTTTCTGCTGTTTCTGAGGTCTTCAGTTCGAAACCAACATCCGTGGAGTTCGACAATTATCGTCTATCGGATCTGATTATATCGAGATTTTATCGTTTGTCCAACGCTGCATTTTACTCTTTCTGCACGTCATTCAGATTTAGGAGAAATTTAATTGAAGGCACCGGGCTCGTATAGTGATATGCGAGCCCGACGCGAAACAATTATCTATAGGTCATAATTTTTTCTTTGAAGTAATCGAACCCGCGACTCTTAGCATTGAAGCCAAAAGCTTAATTCGGTTGAGCTATTAAATTGTTAACAAACTCGTAAAAGCATTATTATTAACTGATAAGGACTCGTCTGTGTTTTTTTCACAAATCGTTCATCTGATGGTAAGTGCAAATACTTTTTACTTTTTTCTAAAATTAAAGTAGTCCCGTTAAAATCGGTCCAGCCGTTTCGGAGATTAGCCGGAACAAACATACAGACAGACCGACAAAAAATTTAAAAATAGTTGTTTTCTTATAAGTATCGTACATACTTTCATAATTTGCATTGGGTGAAAAGCTGTTATTTTGTTATTACAAACAGACACTTTAATTTTATTTAATTGTTTAGATATATGGTTGCGAGTATATTTCCTCTACTTACGATCGTATACCCAAGAAGGGTGGTCATAGTTTGTGAGACAATATATACAGGGTCATTCGTAATGTCTTTTACATCCCGGCAGGCTGGGCTTAGGGACGATGGGTATATGCCTCAAAAAATATAATGAGCCTCGTAGCGTGATACCTGTAGGAGATATGTCGACTTAAAGAATTTGCTTGAAACTCATAGGTGACTACACTGTTATACAGCTGATCGAGGCAATGAACTCATAAATTTAATAAGGCGTTTTTCCATTGAGCTGCCATCGAAAGAACTCGCAAGTTCTTGGATAACATGACGCTTAAGAAAATCTGTTGCGAAGTAAATCTGTTAGTATGACGCCGTAGTATGGTAACATAAATTAAATGGACAAGAAAACGTATTTTGAATTTGTCTGGTTCGGGGCAACGACTTTCTGAGTTAGGGTCGCGTAAATTTTTACAAAACAAATAATTTTAAAGTTTTGTATGGACATTTTTAGTATTCAATTTTGTCATTAAAGCTTCACCGTTGTGTTTATCAGATCAAAGTAGCATGGGCAAGTGCCGGGATGTTATACCAATTATGAATGACGTTGTATATATTTTTGTTGGATATAGTGACGATACGAGCAAAACGTTCACCTAAGGGTAAGTGCAACGTCTAACCATAACAAATACTGTGTCATCCAGAACATTCCAGTGTTACACCACACTGCGCCCGTCACCCTGAGACATGATTTCTTAAGTCTCATATGCCCAGTGATTACGCTGGCTCTCAGTGCCCTTCAAACCGAAACATAGTAATGTTTGCACACTACTGCTTCACGGCAGAATAACTGGCCCTGGGGTGGTGCCTACCGAGACGGATTCCTGGATAGGAATCCTACCACCAGTAATATATATCTCGTCCGAGCCTACCTTTCACTTGAGCCTATTAATACTATAATCGTTTTGTCATTTTGTAGCAACAACTGTAATTAACTGTATTGATTTTGTATTTAATTACAAATTGTGACAGACTATTTTTAAACTCGTCAAGTTCAAATACTTACGTATTTCTAAAGTTCAAATGCTACAGTGGTTTATTGTATAATATCCCACTGTTATGCAATATTAATGACCCACTGCTGAGCACAGATCTCCTCGCATTCCTTAATGGGTTTTGGAGTCGGGAAATTCTTACTTCCCATTGCGTTCCCACGAACAGTTTACAGCATTGCGTATTATAGTGTTTTTTTGCATGAATCAAGGCTCGGTAACACACCTCGGTAGGGAAGAGGTAGAGCTATTCTGCTCTGCCGCACACCTATCGGTATCGTAAAAAGGTAAATTAACAGCCTATATATGTTCCGCTCCTATGCACAGGCTTACTCTCATTTGTGAAAGGCTTTTGGAACCGGGAAGAGTCTGCTCCTTGCGGATTGGCGGACATCACCTGTCCTCAAAATATATAATTAATAGAATCAAGCGTTACTTTGCCAAAATCCATTATAGTAAAGGCGAGAAAGTTAATTTGCTAAGATCCGCATGCAAAATGTAAAATGGTGTGTATTACCTAGTTTTGAAGAGCACCGCTCGCCCTCCCTCAACAGCGTGCACAAGAAAGCCAATACCTTCACCGGGAGCCGCCATCAGATACCATCCACCACTAAAACACTACCACTAGGCAATACACACCACTAAAGTCGAGAACACGACACGTGTTTCACCTCAAAACGAGGCATTATCAAGTGATATTGACTTTACGACAGTTAATCTCCTTTGCTCAAAATATTTTTACTCCTTGGACATGCAGATTTCCTCACGATGTTATCCTTCAACGCAGAGCACGTGATAAATTAGGTCTTAAAATTGCAGAAAAATTTTAGAAGCATGGCTCCATAGGCCAGGCGCCTTAGTTTTTTCAATTATGTAATAAAACTTATATTTTTATATACAAATTTTATTAATGTTCAGTCTTCAAATTACGTATGATTTTTTTACATTTAAATATCCAGAAAAACGCTGTGGTAGCTCAGGATCGATGTTCAGTGGCTAGGCTCAGGCTTTAAATTTCATAGTACGCGAGTGACGTGGGTTCGTGTTGCCGGCCCCACTAAAATTATTAATTTAAATTTAAGTGCTGGTTTACCACGTGTTTGGCGGTGAAGGAAGACGTCGTGAGTAAACCTGCGTGTCTAAGAAATAATAAAAATTTCGAGAACATGTGAAGTCCACCAAAATTGGAGCATTGAACAAACGAGGCGAAGTCTTCCCGGCTCCAAAACCCTCTCAGAAAGGAGGCTTGTGCTCTGTGTTGTGTGGTGGCGGCCTAAGAGAATCTACCACCTCGTCGCATCCCGTGGGTGTCGTAAAATTAGAAAGAGAGAAAATAAAACCCAGGAGATGGGTAATAGCATCTTCCTGGAACATCAGAATTAATAAACTGCGGTTGTCAACCCGTCTGCCTAGCGTGGCAACTATGGCGAAATCCCCCCAAAGTGAGCTGCAAGCTTTTGTGGCAATCTATGGGGGATGCCTATGTTCAGCAGAAGACTAGTGTGCAACGTGATAAATCAACACTTAAAGTTACAGAACAATTTTAGAGGTGCCGGGAACCGGGGAACGAACTCAGGTCACTAAACAATACAAATTTATTTATTTATTTATTTATCCTTTATTGAAAACACCTTAAGCTAAGGACTACAATAGGCGGACTTAATGCCTTGTGGCATTCTCTACCAGTCAACCTTTGTTATGGTGGCAATTTATGATATTTTTATATGTAATATATAATTTAGATATATAATAAATAAGCTGTACATATATAAACACATATAGAACAACTAATAAACCAATAATTATAACATTACGTACACAAATAGGAATATATATATATATATATATATATATATATATATATATATATATATATACATACACATATATAAATACATAAATATAAAATAATAAAAACCGAAAATGAGTTAAGCCGAATAACGGCTACTGAACATTTAGGTAATATTCTCAAATTAATTTCTTAAATGTATTTCTATTAGGAGCTGTTTTGATCCTATCAGGAAGAGCGTTCCAGAGGAGTATAGCTTGAACAGTAAAAGACGAGTTATAGTATCCTGTATTATGTTGTGGAATGCAAATCTTAAGATGGTTTATGGAACGAGGTACTCTATCATGAGCAGAATGAAGATATTGGAAAGTATTCTTAAGATATGAAGGAGAATTAGGATTAGTCAATACAGAATACAATAATAATAGAATTCTGGAGCAACGCCTTTGACGAATAGAAAGTCACCTAAGTTTAGAACGGTAAGAAGAGACATGGTCATATTTACGTAAACCGAAAATGAATCTAATGCAATTGTTTAAAAGGCGCTCCAACTTATCAAGACGGGATTGGGATAGGTCCGGGTAACACACATCTGCATAGTCAATGATGGGTAAAACTAAGGACTGAATAAGCAACAACTTCGTTTTAAAAGGCAGGAAATTTTTAAGACGGTAGAGTGAACGTAAGGTGGCAATAACTTTCCTGCTAACTTCAAAAACCTGTGATTCCCAACTCAACGACTGATCCAAATGCAAACCAAGACTTTTTACGGTATTAGAGAATGGAAATTATTTAAATAGTTGAAAAACTTTAACTTATATATTGCCAATGTTCAGCAGTGGAGTTGTGGTGGGCTGAAATGATGATTTAAAATGTTAACGCGAGAGCTCATATAATGTGGAGCACGCTGCTTTGAAGTTGGATATTTCGAAACTAAGCTTAATTTTAAAACGTCGTTTATGTAAATGTTTAAAAGGCTAAAGTAATAAGCAGAATAACTGCCACTGCGGTGGTACTGTCATGAGCAAATTTACCTTACGTTGTATAATAATAACAAATGCTGATACGTCCCGTTGCGTTTGCGTTTTCGCGTGATATATTATATACTCGTAACAAATGTTATACTTTTCCATTCCTTAGTCACTCGCTTTTTGAACTTCGTAAAGGACAAATTACTATGTTGAACAACTTTCTATTTCTTATTACTGCAATTTCTTAGTGTGTTAATAAATTATATTATTTTAAAAACACTTATTTAACCCACCCTTACCTTACCTAGACGGATTCCTGCATAGGAATCCTACCACCAGTAGGAAATTACTGGTGGTAGGATTCCTATGCAGGAATCCGTCTAGGTAGGTACCACCCCAGGGCCAGTTATTCTACCATGAAGCAGTAGTGTGCAATCATTACTGTGTTTCGGTTTGAAGGGCACTGTGAGCTAGCGTAATCGCTGGTCATTTGAGAGTTAAGAACTGATGTCTCAGGGTGACGGATTTGCTCGTTTCGTCACTTTGTACAAAAGTAAGAATGTGAGTAAGAATTTATTGACTCGTACCAAAATGGCAGTGACGTGGTTCGTCACCTGTCACGTCTCGTTTCCCGCGAGTGCGACAAGAGGACAATCGTACGTAGCCACGTAAATAGCATCAGCCCTTAGATGGGAAAAAGGCGTGACTGTATGTATGTATATACATTGAAATAGTTTCTACGTTTTAAATAACTTAAACGTAAAAGTTTAAAAGCCATTAATTGAATTCTGAAACAACCAGCTGCTGTCCGCTACAGGAACACAGATCGTTTCATCTCCAGCGAAAGGGTTTTTTTTACGATTCTTAAAAAGTTGTTAAAATTAGAACCCTTAAAAGAACGGTTTGGACTATAAAGTAAATAGACTGTTTAGTTAAATTTTACAGTCAATAATTCCTTAGCAATTAAGTTAACATTAATTAAAAAAGGTCAACGAACTCTTTTCTTCTTTAAATTTACAAACGAAATATTGTCGAAGTGTTATTAATTATATTATACTTTTTTACTTTTTTGCCCGGAACCCTATTTTTTTTTCTAAAATTAAAATAGCCTAATTTACCCGCTAATATAAGCTATCTATCAGATGAAGTCCCGTCAGAATTAGTCCAGCTGTATCGAAGATTAGGAGGAATGAACAGACAGACAGACAGACAAAATATTTATAAATTGTTTTTTTTTTCATATAAGTACTCTTTCCTACCGAGGTACCGTAAAAGGCGACTGAGGACGACGACTGTGCGAACAGCCTTTATTCGTGTAGAATAACACCATAATATGCAATGATGTCCACTATAATGCTCGTGGGAACGCAAAGGGGGGTAAATATTGTCTGAGTCGTACCGAAATGGCGGCGACGTGGTTCACCACCCGTCACGTCTCGTTTGCCGCGAGGGCGAGGGGTGGGCTGCGTGGGTGGCCTCTGTCAGCTCTTATATGGAAGAACGGCGTGACTGTATGCACTGGTGGAATCCGTCTAGGTAGGTACCACCCCAGAGCCAGTTATTCTGCCGTGAAGCAGTAGTGTGCAAACATTACTGTGTTTCGGTTTGAAGGGCACGGTGAGCTAGCGTAATCACTGGGCATATGAGACTTAAGAACTTAAGTCTCAGGGTGATGGGCACAGTGTGGTGTCACACAGAAATTTTCTGGATGACACAGCATTTGTTATAGGAAGACGTTGCACTTACCATCAGGTGAACGTTTTGCTCGTTTCATCACTTCATCCTAAAAAAAATGTATTTTTAATTATATTATAATAAGTTGTTAGTTGGTGTCACTACAGAGCATATAATATAAAAACTGCATCAAGGTGATAAGTGCAATGTGTCACACGGTAACGTTCTGTTCAGAATTTGTTATGGGCAGACGTTGCACTTGCCATCAGGTGAACGTTTTTCACGTCTCGCCACTTTCGTAAATAAAAAAGTGTACTAGTATCACGTGCTGATAACGACGACCGCGAGGCCTAGTGGTCAGAGTACCTGACTTCTACGCCGCGGGTCCTGGTTTCGAATCCCAGCCGGAGCCAACATTTGTGCTAAAACACAAATTGTTGGTTTTCGGGTCTGGTTGTGTTGTGTTTGTCCCAGTGTTTCTGACACTGCATCCTAGCCTACCTCCGATCTTATCGCATCAGCGTCACATCGGGCGCGGGTAGGTTGGGACGAGTGAGTGCCTCTGTGTTTGCGCGTACACTTGTGGCACTATAATATTTCCTGCGCAGTTGATGGCTCTCGACAGTATTCGGAAGTTGTCGCCGTGGTCGAAATCGACTAGGAGAACTTCATCACCATGAACGACTACAACCAGTGATATGGTAGAACCAGAAGTGATTGTAAGTGCAGAAGCCTTAGCCGGTAAGGGTTTGAAAGTCGTGTACGTGCTATCGTTGGCGACCGAGGCGTGTAGTTTTTTTAAAATAAGTTTTACAAGAACTACTCGCCCAGACCCAAATTGTACATTTCCGTGGGTGCTGTAAAGCGCTGGGAACGTCGGGTTATAAATAGTAAATTAAACGCGACAGAATACTTGAATCTAGTTTTATTAAAATGTGAATGTATCGCGTAAATATAAGAAATAATTATATTTCTTACTCGTATCTCGTTCTTATTCTTTGTTACAGTTATTGTAAGCGATTGTGTCTCGGTTGTAAGAAAGAAAGAAAGAAACCAGTTTATTTGACACAACATCAACAAGAATCACAAAAAATAGTGTAAAAAAAAGTCAAAATTTTTGATGTAATGTCAAAAAGGATCTCGCCTCAGTGATAATCTGTGGTACCCCACAGCACTGGTTTTCAGTCGGATCCATTTTTGACCTCACGAGCAACCGGACATAGACAAAGTGCAAAAAAAAAGAAAAAATTAAAAACTTAACTGTTACTAAAAAATAAACTTAATGAAAAAAAGAAAAAAGAATACAAAAAAAAGTAAAAATACAAAAATGAAAAATGAACACACGTTCAATTATCTCAATATTCGTAGGCAACAATAACATATTATTTATATATAGGGTAGCAACACAATAATGATAGATAGATCATAAATAAAAGTGAAATGTCACAAATAAAAGTGAATTGCGTAAATGTTCGTTAAAATTTTGTTGTCATTATTTTTTATTATTGAATAAAGTGATGAAACAAGCAAAACGTTCGCCTAAGTAAGTGCAACGTCTGCCCATAACAAATGCTGTGTCACCCAGAACATTTATGTGTGACACCACACTGTGACCCTTAAACATCAGTTTTTAAGTTTCATATGCCCGGTAATGGCGCTAACTGTATGTGCCCTTCAGACCAAACCCGGTAATGTTTGCACACTTCTGCTTCACGGCAGGATAACTGGCCCTGATGTGGTATCTACCTAGACGGATTGTAAAATGTATTTTCAAACGACTTTAAGAACGAGAAGGTTCTCAATTCGCCTGTATTTCTTTTCGCTGGTGGTAGGATTCCTATGCAGGAATCCGTCTAGGTAGGTACCACCCCAGGGCCAGTTATTCTGCCGTGAAGCAGTAGTGTGCAAGCATTACTGTGTTTCGGTTTGAAGGGCACTGTGAGCTAGCGTAATCACTGGGCATTTGAGACTTAAGAACTGATGTCTCAGGGTGACGGGCGCAGTGTGGTGTCACACAGAAATATTCTGGGTGACACAGAATTTGTTGTGGGCGGACGTTGCACTTACCATCAGGTGAACGTTTTGCTCGTTTCGTCACTTTATACAATAAAAAAAAATATTGCGTTGTTGTTTATGAACACATTGTTTGATTCTATATTTATAGAAACAGGAGGATTCCATTTTTATAGTAAGGGTGGTCCTATATGATTTTAGTCAAGTTCTAATGATGGGATCCATGAGACTCTGTTTGGAGCTGCTGAAGAAGATATTTTGATTAAATAATTATAATCTTAATTTTAATATTTTTCTTTTGCAAAAGGCTATTTGGTATATAGACATTCAAAATTTGTAAAGTTTGTTTCGAATTTTATTAATGCTTTTTAAGTTTCAACTACATAAAATCAGAACTAAGGGCCCATAAATGTCCCACTGCTAACTATAGACCTCTCATTTGACTTAATCTAAACAGGGCGTAGTAAACTAATTTAACAACTAAACTCATCTCGCAAATGCTTTAATCACCCTTAAAATTAAACAATTACGGTAATACATTATAACTAAAAATTAAAAACTCAATTTTAATTAAAATACATCACTAAATTCCATCGGACATTTTTGATACATGAATGAATACACTAAATCATAATAAAATAACTAAACACTTTCCTCTAAATGAATATGAGTGGAGTTAAAAAATATTTTTTTTAATATAGAAAGTGACGGCACGTGCGATACTTCTCGTCTCATCATCATCATCAACATTTCAGCTAATAAGCTAATAAGTAGTCCACTGCTGAACATAGGCCTCCCCCATAGATTGCCACAAAAGTTTGTAGCTCTCATTTTGGGGGCATTTTGCCTTAGTTGCCACGCTTGGCAGGCGGGTTGGCAACCGCAGTTTATTTATTCAGATGTCCCAGCAAGATGCTGCTGCCCATCTCCTGGTTTTCGTTATCCCTTTGTCTTAAGCCGCCACCACACGGCCAAGTCAACGTCTGTGGAACGTCTGTCCGTAAAAAATACTGTGCCACCAAGAGCATTTCTGTGCGGCACCACACTGCGCCCGACAACCTGAGACATGATTACTCTGTCTTACTTAAGTCCGAAACATAGTAGTGTCTGTATTTCACGGCAGAATAACAGGCTCTTGATTGACGCGAAAGTCGATCAAAGGAAATGCGGGGAGAAATTTCCCTTTCACGTATAGTGAAGCAAATATCAAATATCAATTACGCAGGTTACTGACAGTGAAAGTATAAGGTGCAATATATTAGATGACATCCTCCTGGCCGATTTCGACCCAGGCAACTTCCGAACATTGTCCGGAGCAACTGCGCAGAAAATATTGTAGTGCCCGATGTAACGCTCATGCGACAAGATCGGAGGTAGCCTACAATGCGGTATTAGAGACACGGGTACAGTCACAATACCGATATGACTTAGGGACCTTCAAGAAAAGAGTCTACTCCTTCCTCAAAGGCCGGCAAAGCATTCGGAATTCCCCTGGTATTGCGGATGTTCACGGGCGCGGTGATAACTTACCATCGGGTGAGCCGCTTGCTCGTTTGCCCCCACTGCTATCAAAAAAAAATCACGATCCACACAACCAAGAATTTGTATTATAGTATTTGTATTACTCGGATTAATTACCAATTATGTTAGCTCCGACTGTGACTCGAGCTTAGGAATTAACAAAAAGAAGTCAGGTACTAAGACCACTTAGTCACGTGGACGTCATATTAGATAATTTTACCTGCATACGTCAGCGTCAGCGTGCGATAAATATCCTATGGAAGCAGTGATTTTTTTTGTTATTGGATAATGTGACGAAACGAGTTAAACGTTCACCTGATGGTGAGTGCAACGTGTGCCCACTGTGACCCTGAGCCGTCAGTTCTTCAATCTCATATGCCCAGTGATTACGCTAGCTCTCAGTGCCCTTCAAACTGAAACACAGTAATGTTTGCACGCTACTGCTTCATGGCAGAATAACTGGCACTGGGGTGGTACCTACCTAGACGAATTCCTGCATAGGAATCCTACGTTAATCATGAGATAACGACAGTGTGTTGAAGCACTGGGAATCTTATTACACTAATCAAGCTGGATAGTTTATATGTTTGAACGTGCTAATCATAATAAACAGTTATTTGATTTGAAAAGTTATTTTTGAATTCGATAGCCAGTTTATTGAGTAAAGTTTTGAGTTGTAAAACATTTTACTGCAACCTTAAAGAGATTTGAACATTTTTTAAAGGTCTGGTATTTGAAAGTGACGTGCGATGATTCTCGGCGGATGACTGTCGTAGAGTCAATATCACTTGATAATGCCTCGTTTTGAGGTGAAACACGTGTCGTGTTCTCGACTTCTCGACTTCAGTTGTGTGTATTGCCTAGTGGTAGTGTTGTACTGGTGGAAGGTATCTGGTGGCGGCTCCCGGTGGCGGTATTGGTTTTCTTGTGCACGCTGTTGAGGGAGGGCAGGCGGTACTCTTCAAAACTAGGTCATACACACCATTTTACATTTTGCATGCGGATCTTAGCAAATTAAATTTCTCTTCTTTATTATTATGGATTTCAGCAAAGTATCGCCTGATTCTATTAACTAGATTACATTTATGCAAAAATTTAAATAGGCAATTGGTTTTCAGGTCTGGTTGTGTTATGATCGTACCCATGTTTCTGACACTGCGTCCTAGCCTACTACATATCGCATGAGCGTTAATCTGGGCGCGGCTACGTAAGGAGTGAGTGCCTCTGTGCTTTTTAGTTTTTACGTTTTACCCAACATTTATTGCGTTAAAGTCGTCATAGACACAGGACACACAGTATCATTATATCCCGGCGTATTTGCCTTCTAAATATACATCTTATAAGACAATGGGATCTCTATATTACATGTGGGATCTGTTAACGTTCGCTGTTCACGATAAATGGCAACTCGAAGCTCTTCAAATCGGAGTGAAATTTAAGGTAAAAAGCGTTTTTGTTCTCTCTTTAAATGCATTGTAATTGTTAGCTATTTTCAGGAGACTCGAGTTACTGTGATTTCTCAGTAATTTGCCAAGTTAAGTACAGCAGTCATCTCTCGGCTTTAGTCGCAAAAAAAAAAAAAAATAAGTATGATAAAACCAACATACAATATCATAATAATTTCTTATATTTACGCGAACACTACTCATTTAAATGAAACTAATTTTTACCACGTTTTTTTTTTTGTCACGGGGGGACCATGGGAGCTGTAAAGCGCCCGAAACGTCGGGTTATAAATAGTAAAATATTAAACGCGATAAAATCCGTAAAAATTAGTTTCATTTAAATACAATATCATGCATTACTAAGGCGACTATATGTCCCGCTTTTAGCTCTCACTATTAATATGTAGTTACTACACTATTAGTAGTAATTAGTAAATATTTAAAAAGTAAAACTGATATATTATTATTAAAATAATACTGGTGGTAGGTTTCCTATACAGGAGAAAAAAAAAGTTATTCTGCCGAGATTCAGGAGCGTGCAAACTTTACTGTGTTTTGGTTTGAAGGTCACTGAGAGCTAGCGTAATCACTGGGAATATGAGAACTCATGTCTCAGGGTAGCGGGCGCAGTATGGTGTCACACAGAAATGTTGTGGATGTTACAACATTTGTTATTTACGTAACGTCTCTTTATCCAATAAATAAATAATAGTTTGAAAAAACTAAAAAACACTCTTTATATAGAAAACCAAACTAAAAAATAGAAAATAAATATAAATTAATAATAGTGTAAATAAGAAAAAAAATGTTTTGTTTTAAAAAAAGCGTACAGGTTCACATTATACGAGTCAATTTTAGTTTTAATCTACCTAATCATTGGGCATATGAGATTTAAGAACTGATGTTTTAGGGTCACGGACGTAGTGTTGCGTTTCACTTATAAATCACTTGGTCATTATCTAAAAAAAAATACTTTCGCTTTTATAAAATTAATTAAAAGCGAAAGTGACTCTCTCTGTCCCTCTATCTGTTTATTATCACTTCACGGCTCAACCGTTGAACCGATCTTGACGAAATTCGTCACAGTCACAGTTTGCATCCTGGAGACGGGTGTAGGATACTTTTTATCCCGGAAAATCAAAAAGTTCCCACGGGATATTTATGAACCTATATCCACGCGGACGTAGTCGCGGGCAACAGGCAGTCGCAAATAAAACCGTTCTGAAACTTACCTGAATTTCCAAATTTCCGAGACGATAAAGGAAATGTATCTAAAATATTGAATTATCCAATTCATAAATTCGAATAGGTCCTTAGGGCAGTTAGAGGTTCGTGAAGACGAATACCGGATGAGTGCGAACGTCCAATTTCTTTTAACAACCCCCTAAATTACATTTTTTTGCGCATTAATTTTGTGTATTGGAACTCCTATAAGTATATACAATTGAAAACAAAAGTAAAATTCGAACGTTTTTTTCTTAGACTTAATGGAACTTAGTTTTTTTTATTTGATAAAGTATTGGAACGAGCAAAACGTTCGCCTGATGGTAAGTGCAACGTCTGCCCATAGCAAATGCTGTATCGCCCATTAGATTTCTGAGTGACACCAGAATAAATGGCCCTGGAGTGGTACCTACCTAGACGGATTCCTGCATAGGAATCCTACCACCAGTACTATTTTACGACCGACAAATTGTTGGTTTTCGGGTCTGGTTGTGTTGTGATAGTCCCCGTGTTTCTGACACTGCATCCTGGCCTATCCCTGATTAGGACGAGTGAGTTCGTCTGTGTTTGCGCGTACACATGTGGCAGTATAATATCTCCAACGCAGATGACAGCTCCCGATAATATTCGAAAGTTGTCGCCGACATCATCATCAGCTGTACAAATTAATTGTTCCTCTTTCTCTTCTTCTTCATCATCAGTCTGTTTTTAGTCCACTGCTGAACATAAGCCTCTTCCCATAAGGGAGGTTTTACCGTAATCACCACGCTCGGCAGGCGGATTGGCGATCGGTATCTGACGTTTCGCACCTCAGACGCCGCAGCCCGTCACCGGACTGTAATTTTTAGTTCTGGTTTTTGACTATACCGTGTGGTGGCGGCGTAAGAGAACCTACCACCCCATCTCATCACGTGGGTGTAGTAAAATTCGACACAGGCAAAATAAAAAACCAGGAGATGGACCTTCCTGGAATATCTGAATAAATGAACTGCGGTTGCCAACGTGCCCGCCAAGCGTGGCAACTATGGGAAAATCTCTTCAAAATGAGAGCTATAAACTATTGTGGCTATCTATGTGGGAGGCCAGCATTCAGTGGTGGGACTTGTGATAGGCTGAAATGATGACGATGATTCTGTAGAATCCATGAGATTATATAAAGGGTAGACACAAGCCACTCACGTAGCCCACTTTACAACCTCGCGGAAAACGAGACGTGACGGGTGGCGAACCACGCCGCCGCCATTTTGGTATGTGTCAAAAAATTCTTACTCCCCATTGCGTTACCACGAGCAGTATAGTGACACATATAGTGTTATAGTGCTCGAATAAAGGCTGTCCGTACAATACCTTAGTCGGCTTTTACGACACCTCGGTAGGAAATAGGTAGGTGCCATTCTACTCTGACACCTAACAAGTCTTGACACGTTTCACAGAGTGGAAACGAAATATTAATTATTTTTGTTTGAATATTCAAAAAAACCATGCAACCCAATCGAATTATGTATTTAAGAGTTTAATATATATGGATCCCATCATCAGAACCTATCCAAATGGATATGGAATCGCCTCCAAGGTACACCCTTTCTAATATAAAATCATCGATATCGATCCATGTGGTAAAGAAATATCACTACACAAAAATAAAATTGACATTAATTTGGCAATTTTTTCGTGCCGTGTGGTGGCGGCTCGTTAAAAGAGTACTACCTCTCCACCTCATCCAATGGATCTCGTAAAAGGCGAGTAAGGAATTAATCTGCACTGTGCACCCAACAGCGCATGGTGCCGATGGGCTCACCACCTATCACACCAAGTGCATTATATTGTTTTGGTGAAACGTGGATTGTGGCAGTCATCTGTTTTTGCAGTGACTGCCCAGTCTCTGACTACCCCTTATGGGATACAGTCGTGAACTTTTTGATTCCTCCTTGGAACTTCCTAATTTTTTGAAAAGAAAAATCTAATCTTAAAGTCGCGAATTTGAAGCTGTTAAGCAATCAATTCATGTATCACATTTATACATACATGCCGGTAATTTGAAATCACTCCGTACATTGTCACCCAAGTTAAATGTCATTACTATCGCCATTATTACGTGCCTTATCATTTTAATCAAACTTCAGCGCACGCTGTGTGGGAATTATGGGTTAATCTCTAATTGATCTCTTTAAGTAAATTCGCCGTGTGGTGGCGGCTTAAGAGAATCTACCACCCCATCTCATCCCGTGGGTGTCGTAAAAGTCGACAGGGGGAAAATTAAAACCAAAAGATGGGCAGCAGCATCATTCTGGAACATCTGAAAAAATAAACTGCGGTTGCCAACCTGCCTGCCAAGCGTGGCAACTATGGCAAATCCCCCCCAAAATGAGAGCTACAAACTTTTGTGGCAATCTGTGGGGGAGGCCTATGTTCAGCGGACTAGTGATAGGCTGAAAAGAAGGAGAAAGAAGAAGTAAATTCGCTAAAGTCATTGATGACTAACTTTTCAAATTTTTGCAGACAATATTCTGTAATATCTTTTTTTTTCATTGCTTAAAGTGTCGACACAAGCAAAACGTTCACCTGATGGTAAGTGCGACGTCTGCCCACAACAAACGCTGTGTCACCCAGAAAATTTCTGTTCGACGGCACAGTGCGGTATCACACATGTTTTGTATACTACTACGGCAGAATAATTGGCCCTGGGGTGGTACCTACCTAGACGGATTCCTGCGTAGGAATCCTACCACCAGTGTTTTTTGGAAGTTATACTTCTTTTAGCGCGTTAAGTAGAGGGTAAAATTGAGGGCTGCACGCGCAGCCTGTTACGGAAATGCGACATTACCTTTTTACACTTACTGGTGATAGGATTCCTATGCAGGAATCCGTCTAGGTAGGTACCAGCCCAGGGCCAGTTATTCTGCCGTGAAGCAGTAGTGTGCAAACATAACTGTGTTTCGGTTTGAAGGGCACTGAGAGCTAGCGTAATCACAAGGCATATGAGACTTAAGAACTGATGTCTCTGGGTGATGGCCACAGTGTGGTGTCACACAGAATTTTTCTTGGTGACACAGTATTTGTTGTGGGTAGACGTTGCACTTACCATCAGGTGTACGTTTCGCTCGTTTCATCACTTCATCCAATAAAAAAATTAAAAAAAAATGAAGTTAGCCATCCATGATAACGGAAGTGCGACAAACATAGTGAATTATATAAAACTAATTTTACGTATTTGATCGCGTTTCATTTTAAACTATTTATAACCTGACGTTTCGAGCGCTTTTCTTCTGCAATGGTCACGGGGGGCCGAGGCGACAGATGTCTGATGTCATAGTCACTCCGGGGTACATTCGGCTTTTAATAATAGTGTTTGGGTCCGAATGTCCACCCAATGGAGAAGATGGTTGGAATCATATTATTAAAAAAATATATCAAAAATCTAGTACTTATATCATTGGAAGGCCTAAAGACACAGTAAGCTCATTCTGCGTAGATCGTAAATATAACGAATCATTATGTGGAACATTGACTGGCAGCTTAAATAAATAAATAAACTAGCCATCAGTGATAAATAATGAGAATTTATTTTATTGACTAAGCCCACTCGTAGAAGTCCCGCAGTAACACGCAAGGCGAATACGATATGTAATATGAATGATGATATAATATGTAACTCTTATAGAGACCTAATATTATAATGTTTTTAGAAGAAATTGACAAGACTAGGAAATCGTTTATCTGGTAAGTGCGACGTTAGGTATTATTAATTATAGGATCCCAAGCTGGTGCTAGTACTATGTAGTAATATGTTCTTTTACGCGGGTACGCATATAGCTGATATGAAGCATCGTCGCTCTAGGAAGTCTGCAGTCTGTGACCATGTTCTGGATCATCCTAACCATTACATCAGATTTGATAAACCACAAATCTTCGTAAAAGAACACCGATTCCTACCAAGGATGATTCGCGAGGCTGTTGAAATTAAAAAACATCCTAATTTCAATAGAGAAGATGGTTGGGTACTACAACCAGCTTAGGAATCTATAATTAATAAAAGTTAATCAAAAACCAAGCACTACCACCACCACATACGACTTCGAAACACAGTTAGCTCTTTCTGCGTAGATCGGACCAAAAATAATAATTAAAAGCAGAAGGTACTCCGAATTAACTATGAGATCAGGACATCTGTCAAATCAGTCCTCCCCTGACCATGGGTGCTATAAAGCGCTCGGAACGTCGCGTTATAAATATCAGAATTAGACGCGATAAATTCCGTAACAATTCGTTTCATTTAAATCCTTCCACCAGATAAAGGACTACCGCTACAGATTTTGGTAGACAACCAAAAGCTGACGACTGCGCCGGATGCACCCGGCACCCTGACTGTATGTATGAATCCGTCGAGGTAGGTACCACCGTAGTAAAAATGGTGTGCAAACTTTACACTGTTGCCTGCTAAGCGTGGCAACTATGGCAAAATCCCCTCAAAATGATTGCTACAGCTATGGCAATCTACGTGAAGCAGTAGTGTGCAAACATTACTGTGTTTCGGTTCGAAGGGCACTGTGAGCTAGCGTAATCATTGGGCATATGAGACTTAAGAACTAATGTCTCAGGGTGATGGGCACAGTGTGGTGTCACACAGAAATTTTCTGGGTGAAACAGCATTTGTTATGGGCAGACGTTGCACACGTTTTGCTAGTTTCATCACTTTATCCAATAAAAAAAGTACATACATACATACATAACATCACGACTGTATCCCATTCGGGGTAGTCAGAGACTGGGCATTCACTGCAAAAACATATGACTGCCACAATCCACGTTTCACCAAATCAATACAATGCACTTGGTGTGACAGGTGGTGAGCCCATCGCCACCACGCGCTGTTGGGTGCACAGTGCAGTTTAATTCCTTACTCGCCTTTTACGAGATCCATTGGATGAGATGGAGTGGTAGTATTCTTTTAACGAGCCGCCACCACGCGACAAAATTTATAGTGCGATGTCAAAGAGGATCCCGCCTCAGTGATAATCTGAGGTACCCCACAGCTCTGGTTTTCAGTCGTAGTTCAAATGATGATGATGATGATATCATGTATTTAATGATTCAAAAAAACTGGAGAGGTCGAATCCGTCTAGGTAGGTACCACACCAGGGCCAGTTATTCTGCTGTGAAGCAGTAGTGTGCCATCACTACTGTGTTTTGGTTTGAAAGGCACTGTGAGCTAGCGTAATCACTGGGCATTTGAGACTTAAGAACTGATGTCTCAGGGTGACGGGCGCAGTGCGGTGTCACACAGAAATATTCTAGGTGACACAGCATTTGTTGTGGGCGGACGTAGCACCTGTTTCGTCATTTTATAAAAAAAAAAATGAATATATCAACGTGAAGCCAGCATAATACCTGAAGAATGTTCATTTCTGCTACGTTTACTCGGAAACCGCGAGTGTCAAGCGATTCAGAAAACGAATATTTATTATTACAATATTACATTTCTAACAACGTCAGGTTGCAAAAATTGGAACATTATATAATCTCACAACTGCGACAAAATTCGGCCCCATGTTTGGATAACACACGGATTGTTGGTTCTAAGATCGGATGTATTGTGACCGACCATGAGTCTCTGACACTGAAATAAAGAACATTGTTTTTCGATGCTGTAGAAAAAGATTTACTATAAAAATTACGGTAGTGGCAAGTCTTTGCCTAGATCATCATCATCATCATTTGCAGCCTTTCACTAGTCCACTGCTGAACATGGGCCTCCTACATGGATTGCCACAAAAGTTTGTAGCTCTCATTTTAGTGGATTTTGTCATAGTTGCCACGCCTGTCAGGCGGGTTGGCAAGCGCAGTTTATTTATTCAGATGTTACAGGAAGGTGCTGCTGCCAATCTACTGGTTTTTATTTTCCCCCTGACGACTTTTACGATACCCACGGGATGAGATTCTATTAGGCCGCTACCACGCGGCTATAAAATAATCACCGATATAAATCAATCCTTAACCTAGATACTTCACATTCTTTATATATATAATTCTTCTGTGCGTGTGTATGTCACTGAACTCCTCCTAAACGTCTGGGCCGATGTTGATGAATTTTTATGTGTGTGTTGGTGTGGTTCCCTGGATGGTTTCTGAAATAGAGTTCTAGGAAAATGACAAAAGTCACTCAGTACATACATAATTCAAATATCGAAAAATCGTTTGCTGAATCTGTTAACAGCAGGCAAGCCAACGTTCGGACAGGACAACGTCTGTTGGGTCCGCTGGTATATAATAAAAACAAAAAATATAAAAAACAATATGAATTAAATGATTAAATGATTTCTTATATTTACGCGAACTACCAGGTGCTATAAAGTATTCGAAACGTCGTTGGGTTAAAAAAAAAATCCTTAAAATCGAGTTTCATTGAATATAATACTTTGTGGCGGACTGTCGAATAGTCAATATCACTTGATACTGTCTCGTTTCGAGGTGAAACACGTGTCGTGGTCTCGACTTCAGTGGTGTATATCACCTAGTGGTAGTTGTAGTGGTGGAGGGTATCTGGTGGCGGTTCCCGGTGGCGGTGTTAGTTTGCTCGCTTTTGTGGGAGGGCGGGCAGTGCTCTTCAAAACTAGGTAACATACACCATTTTATATTTCCATGTGGATCGCAAATTAACTTTCTTTCCTTCATATTATATTTAATTATTTCATCAAATACTTTCCACGGAGCAGGTTATGCGAGTTTAAGAGTTTCATGTTTTTCTCATAGATACCATAATCAGAACTTGACTAGATTTATATGGGACCACCGTTACGGTCTTGGTCTCAAATGCACAGTAATTACACAAGTTCTCAGCGTCTTTCCTCTAGCACCAGTAAAAGGCCATATTCGAAGGATGCCTTATACGATACTCTTCGTAGGCGAGTTGGCGATCCTGGCACTTCACTCTAGACGCTACTTGTCTCCGATCTGGAATTTAGGTCTGGCATTTTTGAGATCGGATTCTGAGATTGTTTTACTAAAATGTTGTCTATGTCACAGAACCCTAACCTTCTCTTAATTAACAAAATTATTTTCATTGCCCACAAACATTTTTTTTTTATTTGGTTAAATGATAAAACGAGCAAAATGTTCACCCGATGGTAAGTGCATCTTCTGCCACACTGCGCCCGTCACCCTGAGTCATCTCAAGTCTCATATGCCCAGTGATTACGCTAGCTCTCAGTGCCCTTCAAACCGAAACACAGTAACGTTTGCACACTACGGCTTCACGGCAGAATAACTAGCTCTTGGGTAGTGCCAACCTAGACAGATCCCTACATAGGAATCCTACCGCCAGGAATTATTCTAGTCCGTGGTAATTTTACTTGAATTTTACCATTCCTACTTAATTCTGAAACCAGCTCCGACTTGTGCATATTCTAAATCGCTAAAAGTGTTCAGAAAAGCAATGGAATAAAAATATAGAAACTGCCCGCTTGGTTTCTTGCCTCTCTCAGATCTCTCCTGGACCGACATTTTTAGTACTAACTAATGTATTTTGTAATATAATTTATTATATGTATCGTGCCTCGCTCCGGCAAGCGTTGTGTAACCCCACTAGACGGAGCGGCGACCTACACAGTTTTTCGGGATATCGATGGATGCTGGTTGCTCAGAACCGCGTTATGTGGCAATCAATGGGGGAGGCCTATGTTCATATAAGCAGAAGACTCGTGATGGGCCGAAATAATGATCCCATATATAGCTATTTTCCACCAATGCTTAATACCAGCGCCTCTGTAAAATATCCTCTAATAAAGCTTTTAGTTGTTTTCAAAAATAAATCTCAGCCTGAAAAAGGTACAACATAAAAAAATAATAGCCTATTAAAAATAATGACATGACGATATATTATAAACATGGATAACATTTGGTAATGATGCCATTACAGCTAATTTTAACCTCGTCGAATCCGGCAATCTTAACCTGAGACGCAATAGACACTTACAGGGGAAAGATCTCCTGATTTGTTTGATGGTCGAAAACTTACCCAACACTAGAATTTCTGTTGTCTCATAGACGTTTTATAGGTCGTGCAAAAACACCTAGGCCTGGGAAAATCTGTGGGTACGCTTGTAGGATTCCTATGCAGCAATCTGCCGAGGTAGGTACCACTGAAGTGTCAGTTGTTTTGTCATCGCCTAGCAGTGTGCAAACAGAACTGTGTTTCGGTCTAAGTGGCACTATATAAGCATGATAAGTATCAGATGAAGCTGTACAAGCCGAGAAGGCTAACAGCAATTACAACACCGAAAAAATAGGCATGATATCTAGTGTAACTCCTCGGCATATAATACTTAAGAACGGTTTTTTTTTACTGTATAAAGTGACGAAACGAGCAAAACGTTCACCTGATGGTAACTGCAACGTTTGCCCACAACAAATCGTGTCACCCGGAATATTTCTGTGGCGTTGAACCTACTTTAACGGATTCCTGCATAAGAATCCTACCATCAGTGACATATCTTTGTGACACCACACTGCGCCCGTCACCCTGAGACATCAGTTCTTAAGTCTCAAATGCCCCGTGATTACGCTAGCTCACAATGCCCTTTAAACCGAAACACAACAATGTTTGCACACTACTGCTTCACGGCAGAATAACTGGCCCTGGGGTGGTACCTACCTAGACGGATTCCTGCATAGGAATTCTACCACCAGATGTTTCAGGGTGAAGAGCGCAGTGTGGTACCACAAATATATGTCACTGATGGTAGGGTTCCTATGCAGGAGTCCGTTTAGGTAGGCACAACGGCAAGGCCAGTTATTCTGCGACATTACTGTGTTTCGATTTGAAGGGCACTGAAAGCTAGCGTAATCATTGGCATATGAGAATTAAGATCGGATGTCACAGAGTGACGAAGGCAGTTTGGTGTCACACTGTAATTTTCTGGGTGACACAGCATTTGGCAGACGTTTAACTTACCATCAACTATTTGATAATTTCTTCACTTTCTTCCCTAAAAATGCCGTAGAATTAAATTTTGTTTCGTAACGAAAAAGCGAACCGTCTCAAAAGTTAATCGCTCAGCCTCTTCGTCAGAATGATTGGCATAATGAAAATGAATATTTAAAATGGATACAATTACTCATATGGCAACGTATCTCCACATTAAAATTATCAATTTGTATGAAATTGGTGGAAATAGCACGTAATTGTTGACGTGGAATTTTCGCGTCCCGAAAATTATATTTCGCGATATCAGATAACAAATTTGTTAGGAATGATCTTAATCACAATTTATGACATTATAATATCGTTCATCATCATTCTGTTAGTGGTTAGAGTAGCTACCAAGCGGGTCCTGAGTTCGAATTCCAGCCGGAGACAACAATTGTGAGCGGGAAAATCAAATTGTTCGCTTTCGAATCTGGTTGTGTTGTTTGTCTTTGTGTCCTGCATCCCAGCCTACTTCCGATTGCTTTTAGATTATTATCGCATGGGCGTTACATCGGGCATGGGTAGGTTGGGACGAGTGAGAGCCTCTGCGTTTGCCCGTACACTTATGGCACTATAATATCTCCTGTGCAGTTGATAACTTCCTACAGAAATTGGTAATTGTCGCCGTGGTTGAAAAACAGCATCATCAATCTATACAGACGTATATACATAAGATCACGACTTTATCCCATAAGGGGTATTCAGAGATTGCCACTCCACGTTTCACCAAAACAATATAATGCACTTGGTGTGATAGGTGGTGAGCCCATCGCCACCATGCGCTGTTGGGTGCAGTTTTATTCCCTTACTTGCCTTTTACGAGATCCAACAGCTTTTTACTCAACTCTTATGAAATTATATCAGTACTAATAAAAAAAAACTGTCTATTTGTTCCGGCTAATCTCCGAAACGACTGCACTGATTTCGAAGGGACTGTCACTGACAGATAGCTGATAAAATAACAGGTAACCTAGGCTAATTTAATTTTAGAAAAATAATAACGGTTGTTCGCAAAAAACCCCAAAATCCGATTCAAATAGGGAAGCATATCATCAATAAGGGTAAGCTTATACATACATACAAAAGATCACGACTGTATCCCATAAGGGATAGTCTCTCATTGCAAAAACAGATGACTGCCACAATCCACGTTTCACCAAAACAATATAATTCACTTGGTGTGATAGGTGGTGAGCCCATCGCCATCATGCGCTTTTGGGTGCACAGTGCAGTTTAATTCCTTACTGGCCTTTTACGAGATCCATTGGATGAGATGGAGTGGTAGTATTCTTTTACCGAGCCGCCACCACACGGCTTATTTACACTGGTAAAACCTCAGTGCTCAGATAGAATATAATTAAAACAAAAAAAAATATTTAAAAACAATATTAATGAAGCCGATAGGTGTCCGACAGAGTTGAATTGCACCTATCTATTTCGTACCGAGGTGTGGTAAGAGACGACTAAGGTATTGTATAAGCAGCGTTATTAGCACGGGGACAATCACATCACAAACAACAATTTGTGTTTTTGCACAAATTACTCAGGATTCGAACCCAAGACCCGTAGTAGTCTGGTACTCTGGCCACGAAGTCGTCATTATAATAGTGGCAAAAGCATATCAGATTTTTATAAATAACTTTAATATTTGTAGAACTAACTTCACTACAACATCATAATTTTACTGGTGGTAGGGTTTCTATGCAGGAATCCGTCTAGGTAGCGACCAACACAGGCCCTGCCGTGAAGCAGTAGTGAGCAATTATTATTGTGTTTCGGTTTGAATGGCACTGAGAGCTAGCGTAATCACTGAGCATATGAAACTTAAGAACTCATGTCCCAGGGTGACAGGCGCAGTGTGGTGTCACACAGAAATATTCTGGGCGACACAGCATTTGTTATGGGCCATATATACCATCAGGTGAACATTTTGCTCGTTTTATCTTTATCCAATTAAAAATGCAGTGTTAGTCACACGGGGACAATCACATCACAACCAAATCGCATAAACAACAATTTGTGTTTTTGAATGAATGACTCCGGCTAGGATTCGACTCCAAGACCCAAGTCAGGTAGTCTGGCCACGAGATCGTCAATATACTGGTAACCGGTTTTTATAAGAAACTTTACTCTAGTTATCTGTAGAGCTGACTTCACTATAATCATATCATGTTGAAGCGGCGGTATCTAACCATTTCAGATCTTCTTAAGCCTATTGCGTATCCTAATACTGTATTAGTTTCCCCTGGGAATCCTTACCCTTATTATTCATGTTTTCCTTGGCCATTGCTTGATGTAATATTTAAAGTTAGGCCTGTACTGTATATTTTATATTGTATGTGGAATACCTCTCAGTACAATGTAAGGCGGGATAGCATAGGCACTATCGCTTGTCTAACGTTTCGAAATAAACCAGTACGCTTTCGTATCTATTCCGAAAATATTAAAATATTATTACGCTGGGGAACGTGCCCCTTTACATCGTATTATGAAATCGTATAACGATAACTTCTCTGACATAGACTTATTCGCCATGTCCTTGCATAAATTTAAGAAAGCTGTTATGAATAAGTTAATTTAAAAACGAACTCATGTTATATATTTATCGTATCTATAATCTCATCTGTGATTCATACTACACTAGTTGACACCCGCGACTTCGTCCGCGTGGAAAAAGTTATTTTAAATATCCCGTGGGAACTATGTCATTTTCCGGGATAAAAAGTATCCTACGTCCGTTCTGAGTATGCAAGCTATCTCTGTGCCAAATTTCTTCAAGATCGGTTCGGCGGTTGAACCGTGAAAAAGTAACAAACAGACAGAGGGACAGAGAGAGTTACTTTCGCATTTATATATTAGTATGGATTTCACCTTCTTTTACTCAGTACCGCTTTGTAATACATTAATTACCGGATAACGGTGCTGGTCATGTAATTATTTAAGATTTCAATGTAATGGTTACTAGCAATTATTATTATTGCATGATTGTTTGTTATCACAAATAAAAAATAAAAAAAAAATATTGAAGCGAAGCTTCTTAGCCCACGTTTGGGATCTAACTGGGCAAGAGCGAAACGTCACAAACGGCAGCACGAACTGAAGTTGTGGCTGCGCTGTGCGTGTGACATGTGGGCGAGACAGAGTACTAGATAGTCCATACTAATATTATAAATGCGAAAGTAACTCTGTCTGTCCCTCTGTCTGTTTGTTACCTTTTCACGGCTCAACCGCTTAACGGATCTTTACGGAATCTGGCAAAGTAATAGATTTCATTCTGGAGATGGATATGGGATACTTTCTGTCCCGGAAAATCAAAAAGTTTCCACGGACTCCCGCCCGGACGAAGTCGCGGCTGATGCCCGCTATTTTCCTTATAATTTGTTGCATTAGCACTAAATCTACCAGATCGGTCAAATCACCGCTTTCGAGACTAATCAAGATTGTTAAAAGTAGGATTTTGTAATAATCCATAACATATTTAAATTAACATCAGTTTGGATCTTCAAACTTTATATATTATACTATATATTGACTTTGATGATGATGTTAAATTTCCATACTATCTTCTAAAAGGCTATACCATAGAAATATATACTCGTATATATATAAAAAGTCGGTACGTTTAGTGTTAACTATGTTACCGTAGTTTGTTTTGTTTGAATTATATATCAATTTAATTAATGTACAATCTTCAGATAGTGTTTGGTTTTTAAATTATTTTAATTTTAAAATAAAATATATTAATAATAACGTAAGAAGCTTCGCTTCTTTTAGATGTCCCCGTCCCCACGATACCTGGCATGTTATATTTATTTATTGAGAGCACAAAACAGGATAACAACATACCTTGATTATATACTTAAGTAATTAAAAGAGAAGAACCAGTCTGCATCCCAGTAGTGCGACGACGGCGTTGTTTACATAGTTATACATAAATAAAACGATGGTAAGACAAAAGAAGTTTGCCGTGTGGTGGTCAAGTGAATCTGCATCTCATCCCGTGGGGGTCGTAAAAGTCGGCAGAGGGAAAATAAAAACCAGGAGATGGGCAGCAGCATCTTCCTTGAACATCTGAATAAATAAACTGCGTTTCCCAATCCGCCTGCCAAGCTTGGCAATTATGGCAAAATTCCCCTCAAAATGAGAGCTACAAAATTTTGTGGTAATCTATGAGGGAGGCCTATGTTCAGCAGTGGACGTGTGATAGGCTGAAATGATGATGTTGTTGATGATGAAGATAAAAGTCAAAACATAAAAATATATGTATATTGAAAACTTTAAAAAATAGTTATGAAGTTGTTAGAAAAGGACAGAAAGTAAATTTGGCAAGATCCGTATGCAAGTAACAAGTGAGTCGGTGGCTTTACGTCGTGGAGTCGATATCACTTGATAATGCCTCGTTGTGTGGTGAAACACGCGTCGTGTTCTCTACTTCAGTGGTGTGTATAACCCAGCGGTAGTGTTGTAGTGGTAGTGGGCATTCAGGTTCCCGGCGGCGGTGTTAGTTTGCTGGTCCACGCTAGTGTTTGTTAATATGTATTTTTTTATTGCATAAAGTGATGAAACGAGCAAAACGTTCACCTGATGGTAAGTGCAACGTCTGCCCGTAACAAATGCTGTGCCACCCAGAAAATTTCTGTGTGATACTACACTGTGCCCATCACCCTAAGACAAAGGTTCTTAAGTCTCATATGCCCAGTGATTACGCTAGCTCACAGTGCCCTTCAAACCGAAACACAGTAATGTTTGCACACTACTGCTTCACGGTAGAATAACTGGCCCTGGGGTGGTACCCACCCAGACGGACTCCTGCATAGGAATCCTACCACCGGTATTATAATTAATATTTATTTTTTTATTTATCCTTTATTGAAAACACCTTAAGCAATACAATGGGCGGACTTAATGCCTAGCGGCATTCTCTACCAGTCAACCTTTGTTATGGTAAAAAGCAGAAGGCAGGTGTTAACTAAAGAATAAAAATGAAAATAATAAATAGGAGGAAAATAAATTTATGATATTTTTATATGTAATATATAATTTAGATATAAAATAAATAAGCTGTACATATATAAACACATATACAACAACTAATAAACCAGTAATTATAACATTACCTAATATTGTGCGTATATAAGCATATATAAGGGCCGTGTGGGGGCGGCTCGTTAAAAGAATACTACCGCTCCATCTCATCCAATGGATCCCGTAAAAGGCGAGTAAGGAATTAAACCGCAATGTGCACCCAACAGCGCATGGTGGCGATGGGCTCACCACCTATCATACCAAGTGCATTATATTGTTTTGGTGAAACGTGGATTGTGGCAGTCATCTGTTTTTGCAGTGAGTGCCCAGTCTCTGACTACCCCTTATGTGATACAGTCGTGATCATTTGTATGTATGTATGTATAAGCATTTCACTTCGGTTCGCCTGTCTGAGTTTGCCAGTTCGATACAAATTGTTCTAAGAATAACCGCAACAGTTCGCTAGTGATTAAATGTCAGCCTCAGTATGAATAAAAAAATTACCATCTAGACGATGGCATTTAAAATTTTATTTTTCACTATGTTGTTTTTATATCATCCCTGTCACTTCGGTCAATCCAAAATAATCATACCATATTTAAGCTCTTGCCAATTTTTTGCCATAGTTGCCACACTTGTCAACCCGTCTGCCAAGCGTGGCAGCTATGGCAAAATCCCCCCAAAACGAGAGCTACAAACTTTTGTGGCAATCTATGGGGGAGGCCTATGTTCAGCCGTGGACTATTGATAGGCTGAAACGACGACGACGATTTAAGCTCTACCATTAGAGCTTCACTACTTACTAATTGTAAATTAATAAAAAATATTACTACAAATTCAATTCAGTCTAATATACGATTACAAAAAGCTCACGCACTAATTACGGGAAGAAAACAATTTTGATGCAAGGAGTACAGCTATATAATAAGTTACCAAATGATATAAAAGAATGCGATAGAATACAAATTTTTAATAGTAAACTTAAGACCTATATTTTGCACAATGTAATATATATATATTTTTCTCAAATACGTAAATTCAGTGTTCAATGCAATACAGGTAAATTGTTTTAATTTTAAATTGTTTTTTTTTTGTTTAGTATATTGTATCTCATTTTAAGTGAACCTATGTTCTAATGGGAATTAAAAAAAAATCTTTAAAACTAAATTAAATATCACTTTATTGTACACCATATCAAAAGGTACAAAACACAAAGACAACAAATAAAAAGGTGCAATTCTTCAACTATAAAAAAAAAACAAAAAAGGTGATAAAACTTCATTATATCTTAGGCATTATTAGAAGCATTGTGAAACTCTTTTCATCATCATTAAAGATCATTGTAAGTCGTATTCATTTATAAACATAGGCTTCCCCCACATATTTCCACAAACAACCTTCATCAAACGACTTCCAGCAAAATCGAATAATCAATTAATATTAAATTTTACAAATTTCACTATACCATGATTCCATAATTAGACTGCTACGAGTATAATAGCTCTACATTATTAATTATATAAAAATTACTCTTAACTTGTATCATGCGGCAAGCACAAGTTTAGTTGATTACAAGCCTTATTAAAATCTTATTAGTTAATTTAAACTCGACGCGGTTAACTATACGTGGTTTCGTCTAATCCGTCGTTGTGAAATGCTTTAAAATTTAATACATTTTGATAACTTAAGTTTGTAGTACTCCTAGAAGAAGAAAGAGCCGACGCTGGGAGCTTGTTTTAAATTTCATATTACGCGGGAAACGTAAGTGTTTATTCCCTGCGCCGGCTCTACTAAAACTGTGAATTCAAGTAGACTTAGAATATATAGACGACCATAGGGCGAGAAGGGGAAAAAAATTCCTTAAATTACCTTAGTCGCCTCTTACGATGCCTCTGTAGGAAAGAGGTAGGTGATTTTTTACTCTTCCGGACACCCATCGGCTAAAGGGTGATGCTATTCAGGAATCCATCTAGGTAGGTACCACCCCGGGGCCAGTAATTCTGCCGTGAAGCAGTAGGTATGCAAACATTACTGCTTTTCGGTTCGAAGTGCACTGAGCGTAATCACTGGGCATATGAGACTTAAGAACCTATGTCTCAGGGTGGCGCTGTGTGGTGCTACACAGAAATATTCTGAGTAATACAGCATCTGTTATGGATAGACGTTGGACTTACCGTCATGTGAACGTTTTGCACGTCTCGTCACTTTAAAAAAAAAAAAAAAAAAGTATCCGTGCCGATTAATACGGTTCATTATTCCGGAACCTTGTGGTCGCTGCTAACAGCAAAATAATGAAAAGTGGCCTTTGTCTTGGAAACACGGATTTAACAAATACCGTGTCCAAGTAAAAAGTAAAAAAGTAAAGTTTCAGCCTATAAATGTCCCACTACTGAGCACAGGCCTCCACTCATTTCTGAGAGGGTTTTGGAGCTAGGAAGAATCCGCCACGCTGCTCCAATGCGGCTTGGCGGACTTCACATGTCTTCGAAATATTTTTTATTCCTCAGACATGCAGGTTTCCTCACGATGTTTTCCTTCACCGCCGAGCACGTGGTAAATCAGCACTTAAAATTGCAATTAACAATTTTAGTGGTCCCGGCACCGATCCCAGGTCACTCGCGTACTATGAAATTTAAAGCGAGCGCCTAGCCCCTGAGCTACCACGGCTCTGTGTCCAAGTAGTACTTAATTAATTATTCAGGTACAGACCGTTGTGGGCTTTACTGTTCCTGTCCGACGTTGATTATTGCGATGCGTCAAACTGACACTGTCACCGTGTACATACCTCTTTGAAGTACGTCTGAAAATGCCTTTATTAGCTGCAGTCGAGTGACTTTATTTAAGCTGTCACTTTGTGTGCAATGTTTTGTTTCCAACTTCAAAGAACATTCTAAAATTGTTTTAACTGTCTTAGTTACAAATGAGAATAGGTGGTAGGATTCCTATGCAGGAATCCGTCTAGGTAGGTACCGCCGCAGGCCCAGTTATTCAGCCGTGAAGCAGTAGTGTGCAAACATTATTGTTTTTCGGTATGATGGGCACTGAGAGCTAGTGTAATCACTGCGCATAATAAACTAAAAAACTACCGTCTCAGGGGGACGGGCGTAGTGGGGTGCCACACGGAAATATTCGGTGTGAAAAAGCATTGCAATGGGCGGACGTTGCACTTACCATCAAGTGAACTTTTTGCTCGTCTCGTCCATTTTTCCAATTAAAAAGGTTCCACGTTTTTTTTCTTTTATTGTTAAACGAATTTTGTTTTTTTATTTGGACTTCGTAAGCTCAGTATAACTATCAAATTCGTCACTTTTAAATTATTTTTATCGATGACTTCTAAGAACTTTTTAATATAACTTTGACGTTATTACATATCCACAACTACTGGTGGTAGAATTCCTATGCAAGCATCCCTCTGGGTACGTAGTGCCAGTTCAATCCGGCCGTAAAACAGTAGTTCCTAAATATGACTGTGTTTTATTTTGAAGGGCTCTGAAGGGTACTGTAATTACTTATTAATGCATATGCCTTAAGAAGTCTTATTTTAAAATACAGTATTAAGAATGTCTGTGTGTGTCTGTACATTATGTGTGCAGGTGTAGGAAAGAAAAAAATAAGGAAATTATAATATTATTTATTATTTACTATTATTAAGTCAGTTAAGTAGGTGATTAGATTAAGATGCTACTGTATTTTATATTGTAATTATCTTCTAATTTACTTTATCTTACGCGAGTGATCTGGGTTCGATTCTCGGTGTCGGCACCACTGAAATTGTTAATTGCAAATTTTAAGTGCTGATTTACCACGTGCTCAGCGATGAAGGAAAACATCGTGAGGAAACCTGCATGTCTGAGAAATAAAAAAAATATTTCGAAGACATGTGCAGTCCGCCAACCCGCATTGGAGCAGCTTGGTGGATTCTTTCTAGCTGCAAAATCCTTTCAGAAATGAGAGGAGGACTGTGCTCAGCAGTGGGACATTTATAGGCTGACACTTTACATTACTTTGTCTTATGTTTTTATATATTTTTTCTCTCTATATCAGCGAATATAAGTTCTTTATTTCTGTATCATATGAGGCTTAACAAAACCGATGTCTCAGGGTGACGGAATTTGTTAAGGGCAAACGTTGTACTGACCGTCTGACGAATGATTTGATTTTCCATTCAGTCATGTTTCAATTAAACACAACATAGTCTAAAAACATCAACGTACAAATGAAATGAAAACCACAGTAATAATGAAATAAAGCTTATTGTATGAAATAAAGAACAGAAGATACCCATATTGAACTCCATACGCAAATAAAATAAATAAAACTCCACAATTAAAATGAATAAAACTCTTCGCGCCCCGGGTATTGTGTTTCTTCAATCAATCAGTCAAATTGAACGTTGCCTTTGTTATGCTTAGAGCGAATAACAACAAAACTTGAAATATCAATTCAAAAATCTCACATGTTCCATGTTCCTAATTTTTTTTTAAGATTTCACAATACTGTTATGTATTGGTGGTAGGATTCCTATGCAGGAATCCGTCTAGATAGGTACCACCCCAGGGCCAGTTATTCTGCCGTGAAGCAGTAGTGTGCAAGCATTACTGTGTTTCGGTTTGAAGGGCACTGTGAGCTAGCGTAATCACTGGGCATTTGAGACTTAAGAACTGATGTCTCAGGGTGACAGGCGCAGTGTGGTGTCACACAGAAATATTCTGGGTGACACAGCATTTGTTGTGGGCGGACGTTGCACTTACCGTCAGGTGAACGTTTTGCTCGTTTCGTCACTTTATACAATAATAATACTTAAACGCTACGCACTTCAGTCTAGACTTGCTGGTGGTAGGATTCCTATCCAGGAATCTGTCTAGGTAGGTCCACCTCAGGGTCAGTTATGCGGTCGTGAAGCGGTAGTGTGCAAACATTAGTGTGTTTCGGTTTAAAGGGCACAGAGCTAGCGTAACGTACTTGGCATATAAGACTTAAAAACTGATTTCTGAGTTTGACGGGCGCAGGGTGGTGTTCTTATCATACCAACTTGACATTACGCTCTATAACATTTTTAAATAAAAATATCTGACATGTATAATTTGCCTCTAAATATATTAATGTAAATATCTATACATACTAAAAACAAGTAAATTGCACGTTTTAAATTGTTGTTTTTCTTCGTAATTACTGGGCATATGAGACTTAAGAACTGACGTTTCAGGGGGACGGGCGTAGTGTGGTGCCACACACAAATATTCCGGGTGACACAGCATTGCTGTGGGCGGATGTAGCACTTACCATCAGGAGAACGTGTTGCTCGATCCGTCACTGTATCGAATAAAAAAGAAATCGGATTCCTGGTTTAACTCAATTAAGACGGTATACTCTACTTGTAAACCCTTCCTAGGGTTTAAAAAAGTAAACTCACAGTGTATAAATGTCCCACTGCTGCACTGCAATGTGCACAGACATTATTTCTGAGAGGGTTCTCGGAGCCGGGAAGAGACCGCCGTGCTGCTCCAGTGCGTTCACACGTTTTCGGTATTTTATTAATCAGACATTCGGTTTTCGGGTTCGGGTTTCGGTTTCTCACGATGTTTTCCTCCGCCGAGCACGTGGTAAATAGGCACTGGCGCAACCGGCGACTCTTTTTATTTATAGGAGAGGGGGAAAACGGGCAAGCGGCTCACCTGATGGTAAGTGATCACCGCCGCCTGTGACTCAGGTCACTCGCGTTCTATGAACTTAAAAACGAGCAGCTTACAAGGATTTATTTAACTAGGTTGACCCTACGGAACTTTTTTTCCACGTCGGTTATCTATTCTACGAGCTGCTCTATTACCACTTCAACTTTTTTTTATTGGACAAAGTAACAAAATTAGCAAAACGTTCATCTGATGGTAAGTGCCACGTCTAGAAAAAAAAAAGTAAAGGACTAGGTATATACTAGCTGGCCCGGCAGACATTGTTCCGCCTTAGCTAGTATCGTCAAATACGCCAACTTGTCCCGTCAAGGGAACTTAAGGAGTTATCGAACAAATTCGTTAATCGGGAAAAACATTATTTGGTCTGGTAGCAAATATATTATATAAAAAAAGTAAAGTTATAGCCTATAAATGAGCACAAACCCACTACTGAGCACAGGCCTCCTCTCATTTCTGAGATGGTTTTGGAGCTAGGAAGAATCGCCCACGCTGCTCCAATGCGGGTTGGCGGACTTCACATGTCTTCGAAATGCCACGTCTGTCCATAACAAATGCTGTGTCCAGCATTTCAGTGCAGAGTGCACACACACACAGAGGGGGTGGTATCTACCTAGACGGACTCCCGCATAGGGGATAGAGCATTATTTACATATGCGACTATGAGCTTCTGCAAATGGGTAAGCCCCATGAAAAAAAATCTATATCTTCGGGAAAAAATCTACCTGAAACGAAATTACCACATGAACTTGAGGTAGCATTCACCATTATCTTTTAACAAACGCCGACTCAAAGCGGGCTGCACTGCGTTTGACGTTTCCGCAGCACAATGCCCCGGGAAGCCGGGAACTGGGAAATAATGTGCTATAACGTTAACTTTCACTCGCATTAAATGCGACTTTAACGTACAGTATTTAATTATAAGCCTTTGTGTTCAATTTAACGTGTTCATAAAAGTATTTAATACACTCAGGGGCTAGGCGCACACTTCAAATTTCGTAGTACGCGAGTGACCTAAGTTCGTTTCCCGGTGCCGGCACCTCTAAAATTGTTAATTTTAAGTGCCGGTTAACCACGTGCTCGGCGGTGAAGGAAAACATCGTGAGGAAACCTGCATGTCTGAGAAATAAAAAATATTTCGATGACATGTGCAGTCCGCCAACCCGCATTGGAGCAGCGTGGCGGATTCTTCCTAGCTCCAAAACCCTCACATTTATAGGCTGAAACTTTACCTTTTTTTATACAGAGAATAGTGCGTAGTTCTGGAGCTCAAGGTAAAATATATTTTTCTAGCTAAATGCTACTTGTAAGAGTAGGTATATATATTATATATATATATATATATATATATTATATTGTAAGTATAGGGTATATATGAACCCAGTGACCAATTCATACGCGTAATCACATCTCATCAAGTGGATGTCGCAAAAGTTTTAATTGCCTATAACTTCTGGTGGTTCTACTGGTAGTAGGATTCTTATGTGGGAATTTGTCTAGGTATCCACGCTGTTGCCAGTTGTTCTACCGTGAAGCGGTAGTGTAGTTGCTGTGATTCAGACATTCGACAATAAAGGTATATCATAAACAGTTAGACAATATAGGACTACAGCAACAAAAATGCATCATCTGACTCTGCATAACGCTGCAGTGGCCTAACTGCCGTCAACCAGAATAACTCACGAGCAGCTGTCAAACATTTTAACAAGAAAAGAAAACAAAAATTTTTGTCTGAAGGGCCCTGAGGCATCGTTTTTTTTTTTTTTTTTAGATTTCTCCTGTGTCATAGGTGCGTTTTACAGACATACATTCCACATGCACAAACACCCAGACCCGGAACAACAATTTGTAGGCCATACAAATACTTGTCCCGTGCGGGAATCGAATCCGCGACCCGTGGCGCAGAAGCCAAGGGCTTAGCCACTCCGCCAACCGAGCCGACAAAGTTACTGGAAGAAAAATTACTGGAAAATGTGGGAGTGAATATTTATTAGTTTATAAAAATAATGGTGTTGTTGAAAAAATTATCTGCATCAATTACAATTGCCACAGAATACGAGAGCATAACAGAATTTGAGTATAGATGAAAAACATTAGTCTTGTATACACCCTATTAGACGGAGTCAAATCAACGAATCGTTAACTTTGCCAGTTCTTTAGTCTCTAAAAGTGCCTAAATTATGCAGTATGGAGTCATTGTCGCTGAGTAAATACAAATAAACGTCACGCCTCGTCTCTAAAATATTCTTACATTGAACTGAAACCAAATAATAAAAGTGTTATGTGTTATTTAATGTGAATTTACGAGTAAATAAAGTAACAAAAAATTTTTTGGTTATTAAATAAACAATTTTTCAATCACTTTTGAAATCATGTAAAAGTAAAGCCCATTAAAAACTATTTTACTGGTGGTAGGATTCCTATGCACGAAGCCGTCTAGGTAGGTACCACCCCAGGGCCAGTTATTCTGCCGTGAAGCAGTAGTGTGCAAACATAACTGTGTTTCGGTTTGAAGGGCACTGAGAGCTAGCGTAATCACTGGGCATATGAGACTTAAGAACTGATGTCTCAGGGTGACGGGAGCATTGTGGTGTCACACTGTTCTGGGTGACATAACTAATATGGGCAGAAGTTGCACTTACCATCAGGTTCAAACTACCATCAAATTCAACTGCAGAGCAAAGGCCTCCTTTCCTTTTGCAAGGGTTTTGGTGCCGGGAAGTGCCCCTCACGTTGCTCCAGTGTGAGATGGTGGACTTGGAATATGAGACTTAAGAGCTGATGTGTCAGGGTGACGGGCGCAGTGTGGTGCCACATAGAAATGTTCCGGGTGACACAGCATTCTTTATGGGCAGTTGCACTTACCATCAGGTGAACTATTTGCTCGTCTTGTCACTTTCTTGCATACAATAAAACTTTCCCCCCAAAGTCGTTACCTCCCATCGCGAATGTGTTAGGTCTTAAATGTTTGTTTATTTAGGAGTTTTACACTCACTTTGTAAGTACGAGCTTCTCTGTCAGTTTAATTCCTTAACATAGTTTGCAAGGACTCGTCTTCACAAAGTTTGTCTTTTACTTAGTAATGATGGCGATCTGTTAACTAGAGAGCTTATTTAACCGTAAAAACTTGAGGATGTTTTCTATTTCAAATACAGAAAACGGACAAGTGCGAGTATAACTCGCTTAGAGAAGGTTCCGTACATTATTACAACGTCAGCATGATCCTCCCGCTACGTCTGAATAAATAAACTGCGGTTGCAAACCCGCCCGCCAAGCGTGGCAACTATGGCAATATCAGAGACAATCTGTGGGGGAAGCCTATGTTCAGCAGTGGACTAGCGATAGGCCGAATAGAAAAAAATAAATAAAACGAAGTTAACAGATTTTATCGCGTTCAATTTTAACTATTTATGAAGCGACGTTTTGAGCCCTCCCATGGGAGGACTGAGATGAGAGGCGTCCTGAGGTTCACACGAGGTAGTTTCAAGTTAAAATAAAGCTTGCGAAAACCCATCAAATTGAAACAGTGATCTTTGCAGATTATTGATCGTACAAAATAGCTGACCCTGCCTGAAGGTGGTACTTGCTTAATGTGGTACCTGCTTAATGTGGTACCTACTTAAGGGATTTCCTACACAAGGTCCGTACAACCCCAACAACAATTTTATTTATAAAATTAATGTTCCATCTGATGTTTTACGTATCTTAAAAAGAAATGACGTCGTTTATAACAAAAGGCCTTCAGGCTAAAGCCGACCGAAATTGCAGGCGTCCGAGTTCCATGCATGAAAATATTGTTGTCAATTAGTTTTGGTACCAAAACACACCCATCATTTACATACGTAAATACAGTCGCGCCTCTTACCTATATGTGGGGTAGGCAGAAGCCACTCACGTGGCTCACTTTTCGCCCTCACCTGAAACGAGACGTGATGGTTGGCGAACCACGTCGCTGGCATTTTAGTAGGATACAAAAAGTTCTTACTCTCCATTTTGTTCCCACGAGCAGTATAGTGACAGCATTGCATATTATGGTGTTATTCTGAAAGGCTGTCCGTACAATACCTTGGTCGTCTGTTACGATACCTCGGTGGGAAAGAAGTGGGTGCTATTCTACTCCGCCGGCACCAATAAGTTATGATTATGATACAGTAGTTCTTTTTTATGTCTGTGTATATTTGTATGAGAACGAAGTAAATTATAGATAAAAACGGACGATAAACATCGCGCCATTGGACGCTGGTTTTCTCTTCTTTGCTATATTTTTATGAGAGTAGGTGACGAGTCGAGCAAAGTGTTTACCTGATGGTAAGTGCAACGTTTATTCATAACAAATGGCCGCCCGTCACTTCGTCATAGCAGATCTCATATGACCAGTAATTACACTAGCTCCCAGAGCCCTTCAGTCCGAAACGCAGTAATGTTTGAACGCTATTGTTTTGTGATAGAATAACTGACCCCACGGTGGTACCTACCTACACGGAGTAATCTTACCACCAGTAAAAATATATTGTTTTTGAAGTTATAAACGAGAAAAAAGTGCCCGCTAGGTCTCTTGCTGGTTCTACCTAGGGCACAAGATCTATACATATAATAAAATTGTAACTGAGAAATTCAAATTTTTCTAAAATTTAATATGAGGGGTCCTTATAAGAGCAATAAAAGCCAAAATAATTATCATATGAATTTTTGTTTGTCTGTCTGGTTGTATGTTTGTTCGTGCATCACGCAAATACTCCTGCACGAAATTGATTGTGGTTTTTCACAGTTATATTGCTGGAGACCCTACTGAAAAATTACTTCATGTCTCATCTTGGCCACGCGGTCTTCAAATGGCTGGAGGAACCGGAGATAGGGGGATAGGGATGCAGTCTGAGAAACACGTATACAAACACAACACAACCGGACCCGAAAACGAACAATTTATTTTTAGCGCTAACTTGCTGTGATTCGAACCCAGAATGCGTGGCATATAAGTAAACTGACCACTGGGCGACTCGGTCGTCTTATCGGTGAGACGGTACGTAATATAATAAAATTAAAAATGTACGAACGTTTTTCCTTTGAGTATCAGACTCAAGGAAATTACTTTGAAGGAAAGCGTTAGATTATTATTAAAGCTTCCTAAAGCAACAAAGGTAAGGATTAGGGTTCTCGCAAAGCATATATTTTCTTTTTTTATAGGAGAAGGAAACTAGACGTGCTAAACGTTCACCTGATGGTAAGTGCAGCGTCTGCCCATAACAAATGTTGTTTCAACTAGAACATTTCTGTGTGGCACCACACTTCGCTCGTCTCATCACAGTGATTACGCTAGCTCACAGTGCCCTTCAAACCGAAACAGTAATGTTTGCACACTACTGCTTCACGGCAGAATAACTGGCCCTGGGGTGGTACCTACTTAGTCAGATTACTGCACGAGAATCCGCGCGGGAATCTTTGGCGCTCGCTTTTAATTATAGTTTAGTATAGTTTGACCTGGGTTGGATCCAAGGTGCCGGTACTACTCAAATTGTTAATTGTAATTTTAAGTTCTGAATCGGCGGTAAAGGAAAACACCGAGAGAAAATCTAACTACTACCGAGAAATAAAAAACGCACGCACATATTTTTATCTCGGACTTTTCCAGGCTTCGTAACCCAGAAATGAGGAGAAAGGCATGTGCTTAACAGTAGGATATTTGTAATTTTAAGTGTACGCGCAAAGACACCAGGTCCCGATGTAACTCTCACGCAGTATGGTCGGAGGCTACAATTTTTTTTTATTGTATTAAGTGACAAAACGAGCAAAACGTTCACCTGATGGTAAGTGCAACGTTCGCCCATAACAAGTGCTGTGTCACCCAGAACATTTCTGTGTGACACCACACTGCGCTGGTCACCCTGAGACATCAATTCTTAAGTCTGATATGCCCTGTTATTGCACTAGCTCACAGTGCCCTTCAAACCGAAACACAGTAATGTTTGCACACTACTGCTTCACGGCAGAAAAACCGGCCCTGTGATGCCTACCACGGATTCCTATTAAGACCTCAAAATTAACTTTTGAGGAATTTTGCCATAGTTGCCACGCTTTGCAGGCGGGTCGGTAACCGCAGTTTATTTATTCTGATGTTCCAGGAAGATGCTGCTGCCCGTCTTCTGGTTTTAATTTTCCCGGTGTCGACTTTTACGACACCCACAGGATGAGAAGGGGTGGTAGATTCTCTTAAGCCGCTACTACCGGCCGCCGTACCCTTGCGGTACACTAATCAGGTACTCCAACCACTAGGTAGTCAGACATTGAAATATAAATACTGGATACAACGTTAGAAACATGTGGACAATCACAATACAGCCATACCGGATTTTTTTTCGTGTCTTACACAAATATTAACTTATATTGGGGATTAAACCCCATTACCTTCGTCTCATTAATGATGTAATAGCGTGATGTAAAGTTAAGAACCAGCATATAAATGTCCCGCTGCTGAGCACAGGCTTCCTCTTATTTCTGAGAGGGTTCTGGAGACGGGAAGAGTCCGCCACGATGCTCCGGTGCGGGTCGGCAGACTTGTCATATCCTCGTAATATTTTTATTAATCAGACATGACGGTTTCCTCACGATGTTTTTCTTCTCCGCTAAGCACGAGGCAAATCTTAAAATTGCAGAACCATATTTACAGGTGCCGGCACCAGGGACCGAACTCAGGTCACTAGCATACTATGAAATTTACGGCGAGCGCCCAGTCCCTGAACTGCCGCAACTCAAGGGTTGTCATAAACTGAAATAAGATAACCGGACAGAACGTTAGAAACATGAGGACAATCACAATACCGCCTTACCCGAAAATAAACTTCATGTGTCTTCTGTTTGGAATTATACCCATTATCCACGACTCATTAGGCCGGTATACTGGTCGCTGATCCCTAATCTAATAAGGTGATATCTGTTATATTTTTGTGATTAATTAGCTATATAACTTTTAAAAGTGACTGTTGTATATTTTACATAAGACTGAAACTCTTACATTATGTGGGACGTGTAACGATAAATTTGCATTTAATACCCTTTTATATTCAGGCAACTTTGCGTGCTTTACCTTCCCATTTTTAAAATATGTAACGTTCAGACATCTAAAATTTTGTACATTGTTTTGAAAGGATTGTTTATTCCAATATTAGAGACGTACAGACTCCAGTGTCACTTAACGAGTCGTTGTGGGGCGAAACCAGTGTTGTGCCCATAGGATTTAAGGAATTTTTTTATTAGGCGTATTTACAGTTTGCTAGATTATCTGCATGTATGTATGCGCATCGTGCAAAAACTAATGCACGAAATTGGATGTGGTTTTCACAGTAGTATAGCCGGAGGTCTAAGTTAAAATCTGGTGCATGTTTCATCTTGATACGCCGCCTAGAAGCTGAGTTATGATTCGTTTACATATAATAAAAATGTAAATTGCACGTGTCTATACATTTTAAAATTTAGCAAAATAAATGGTCGAGGAGGGGCTAAAAATAAATAACTAAATATACTTCTATCATTTTAGGATCGTCTGTCTGTCTGTTTGTGAACGTATCACGTCTCAAGTAGTTTATTTATGCAAAAGAGTTAGTAAGAAAATCATTAAGCGTATCATCGAGTAACATTTAGTCTTTGTTTTATTAAGATCGGTTTATTCTATCAAAAGTTATGAGTACTTCAACGTCTACGAATTTTGTTCAATAGCGGCGATTAGTCAATAAGGCGCAATTAAATGTAACCTATGAAATGGTAAAAAAATGATGTAAAATAACGTTCTACAGTATTAAACTAACACATGAAACACAGTAAAGGATAAAATAATATTATTATATTTTCATACATAATACATACAGAGCCGTGGTAGCTCAGTGGCTAGGCGCTCGCTTTAAATTTCATAGTACGCGAGTGACCTGATTCCCGGTGCCGGCACCAATAAAATTGTTAATTGCAATTTTAAGTGCTGATTTACCACGTGCTCGGCGGTGAAGGAAAACATCGTGAAGAAACCTGCATGTCTGTGGAATAAAAAATATTTCGAAGACATGTGAAGTCCGCCAACCCGCATTGGAGCAGCGTGGCGGATTCTTCCTAGCTCCGAAACCCTCTCAGAAATGAGAGGGGTCCTGTGCTCAGTAGTGGGACATTTATAGGCTGAAACTTTTTAAACTTTACATAAATACATACATTTTTTTTTATTTCATTAAAGTGACGGAACGAGCAAAACGTTCACCTGATGGTAAGTGCAACGTCTGCCCATAACAAATGCTGTGTCACCCAGAAAATTACTGTGTGACACCACACTGCGCCCGTCACCCTGAGACATCAGTTCTTAAGTCTCATATGCCCAGTGATGACGCTAGCTCACAGTGCCCTTCAAACCGAAACACAGGTATGTTTGCACACTTCTGCTTCACGGCAAAATAACTATACACATAAGTTTTTTAAAATCCATGTCCGATTTTTGTGTTACACTTTTAGAAATTTCAGTACCTCACGCTAACAATGTTTACGGAGAGAAGGCTTCTAGTCATACAGTACCTCGATTTATTAATATCTCCAGAGGTAGACGTGATAATATTACAGAAAAGAACATGAAACGTATATCGAAAATCTTATTTCTTGAATAATTTTCAGTGTTGTTTCTGCATATTTAATTAACCACCTCCTGTAACATTTGTTTGCATAACTCTAAAACTTGTAATTATTTGCAATCTAGTATTACTTGCAAGCATTTCATTAATTATATAAATATAAAAATTTGTAATGTCTCTGTAGAGTGTAGATTTCTCTTTCAATAGCATCGCCTTAAACCTTAGTGATTTTTCTATATGATATTTCAATTTTGTGGAACAGATATCGTATTTTTTTAACATACATACATACATAAGATCACGACTGTATCCCTTAAGGGGTAGTCAGAGACTGGGCACTCACTGCAAAAACAGATGACTGCCACAATCCACGTTTAACCAAAACAATATAATGCACTTGGTGTGATATGTGGTGAACCCGTCGCCATCAAGCTCTGTTGGGTGCACAGTGCAGTTTAATTCCTTACTCGCCTTTTACGAGATCCATTGGATGAGATGGAGTGGTAGTATTCTTTTAACGAGCCGCCACCACACGGTTATTATATTTTCTTCCATAGAATACCATTTACACAAAGTACAATATTTAATCAGTATCAACTATGCACATGAAGTTATTTTCGGAATAGATTTATGTTAAATTCTCGGTCGTTGAATACCGTTGAGATTTTAGCTTAAAATAATTACACAGTTGAATACCCTGATTGAAGCCAGATAAAAGGCTACAATAGTAAACTGGAGATAGACTGGCAACTTGAGATCTTCTTGAATACGTACTAACTGCTGCCATCTGATCTGTAAACATGGTACTAATCATACTAACTTGACATTACGCTCTATAACATTTTTAAATAAAAATATCTGACATGTATAATTTGCCTCAAAGTATATTAATGTCAATATCTATACATACTAACTAACTTGCTTCAGAACGCCCCCCTGTCACGTGCGATACGTTACTTAAATGTTATTTCTGAGGATATTGATATTTTTTCTTGTAGTCAGTCGAAATTCACAATAGCAGCATACAAATGCGTAGAAAACGGAGTTTGCTGAATATTTTACATATATTTTTTCTTTTTTATATTTATGTCTAAAGTTTTTTTTGTTTGTCTTATAGCATCGATTTGGTTTTTTTTAACTGTTATGGTGTTATAATTTGTTGTAAGAAATAAATAAATAAATACTAAAAAAAGAAAATTGCACGTTTTAAATTGTTGTTTTTCTTCGTAATCACTGGGCATATGAGACTTAAGAACTCACGTTTCGAAGGACGGGCGTAGTGTGGTGACACACACAAATATTCCGGGTGACACAGCATTGCTGTGGGCGGATATATTGCACTTACCGTTTGAACGTTTTGCTCGTTTCGCCACGTTATCCAATAAAAAAAATATTATGTCTGCCAGCTAGTAAGTAGAAGATCGATAAAAATCCGCGTAAAAGAACACATAGCTGACGTGAAGCATCGTCGTTCTAGGAAGTCTGCAGTCTGTGACCATGTTCTGGATCATCCCAACCATTACATCAGATTTGATAAACCACAGATCCTTGCAAAAGAACACCGATTCCTACCAAGGATGATTCGCGAGGCTATTGAAATCAAAAAACATCCTAATTTCAATAGAGAAGATGGTTGGGTATTACCACCACCTTGGGATCCAATAATAAATAAAAATAATGCAAAAACCAATCATACCACTGCAAGACTTCAAGACACAGTTAGCTCTTTCTGCGTAGATCGGACCAAAAATAATATTTAAAAGCTGAAGGTACCCCAGGTTAACTATGACATCAGGACATCTGTCACCTCAGTCCCCCCGTGACCATGGGTGCTGTAAAGCACTCGAAACGTCGGGTTATAAATAGTAAAAATTAAACGCGATAAAATCCGTAAAATTAGTTTCATTTAAATGAGTAGTGTTCGCGTAAATACTCGTATAAGAAATCATTAAGTAGAAGATGTTGCAATTGCTACTGGCCATCTTCCGCTGATCACTGGTAGATTTCTGGAATTGAAGTTGTTTCCTAATAACCTACATTTCTTTATTCTTATACGTTAAAATAATTAAGTTTGCAGATTTTTTAGAAGATTAATTACCCATCAGTTTTGGTGATGATATCTAGTTGGCATGGTCTGTTGAAAAATTAATTAAAGCATTCTGTTACACGGATTTTTTTACGCTGCGTAATCATTATTAAAACAGTAAAAGCACTCGTAAAATTGAACTAATTAAGTCGGTTACCGTTCGGGAAACGTTGGTAGTAAGTTGTTGATAATTGACAGCTGTTTTAAGCATTTTTCTATATAAAAGTAAAGGATATTTTTAACGATCATTTAGCTTATTCAGTAAATGTTCTTTACAGAGCAAGTGGTGTCGTGAATCAGATAGTTGAACTTATTTGTCTTCTCTTTATGAAAGAAAGTGCATTATTGAGGAGATAATACTGCAGTGCTTATTTTTTGTCAAAGAAGAGGAGGCAAACGAGCAAGCGGCTCACCTGATATCGGCAATACCAGAGGAATTCCGGGTGCCCTGCCGACCTTTGAGAGAGGAATTTGCTCTTTTCTTGAAAGTCTCTCAGCAGATTCCGCAAAGTGGTTGCGCTTGGCAGAAAATTTCTGGCAAAGCGTACAGTGGTGGAATGCCAGTCATCCAGGTAGTGCTGAACTACTACTCAATGCCACTATTATTCCCCCCATTGTGTTGGTGAACCTAGGTGGCATAGTGACTGTGCAGTATAGTTAGTACTTATCTGTACCAATTCTACCATATGACGACCGCGTGGCCTAGTGGTTAGAATACCTTACACGCTGCGGGTCCTGGGTTCGAATTTCAGCTGGAGCCAACAGTTATGCAAAATAAAAATTGTTGATTTTCGGGTCTGGTCGTGTTGTGTATGTGAAATTTATGTCTGTAAAACGCCACGATACAGAATAACTTTTACTGTGGCGTATATAGGCTATTTTGTTAGTGTAGTGTAGTTAATTCTTAATTTTAATTATAACTTTATTTTTATTATTAAAATGTAGTAGCAATATGTATATTTAGTATTTTTAAAACAAGCAATACTTTTAGCGTTCTTTATCTATTGGTAATTTATTGTATATTTTGACATACTTCAAATTCTATTTTTTTTAATCCGTAATTCGTTCTGGGTTGACGTGTAACAAGAAAATTTGCATTTCGTAATTTGATTCTTTGTATTTGTTGTTTTTTGGAGAAAGATAAAGTTGTATGAATATACTTGTTTAATATTTTGCATATTAATTAATATCCATGCTTTATACATATAAGTTTCCGTAACGTTTAGGAATATTTTTTGGGTCGGCGTTCGGTCATCGTCGTCATCATTTCAGCCTATCACTAATCCACCTTCTGACCATTGGCGTCTCTCAAAGATGACCAAAGTTTGTAGCTCATTGCAAAAGCATTGCATGGCAATTTGACACCAACCCACTTTTGACGTTATTATAAAATAAATTCTGGTTCTTTTAATTTTAGGTCCGGCTCGAAGGACCATTTTTCGAGTAAGAATTTTAATAAGGATAGGGACTATATAAATGCAACTAGATTGTTAACTACGTCATGTTTTAAGTTCAATGGCAACCTGGGTAAACGCATTAAAAAAGGATAATACCCTGTTTTAGATTAACTTAATCTACCACTAAATAACTGTATTGCTAGGACAGATGACACACCTACGTTATTCAGATATCACTATTTAGAGGTGTGTAATTTTGAACTCTAAACAATTTATTTCTACGCGAAAAAACATGCATTAATCTCTACAGAGACCTTCGTCATAAGTTTTGTTGAGTAACGCAGCTAGGAAATTAAGTTAGCGTGGTTTGACCATTTTTATTGTAGGATAATCGTAAAGAAAATTACCTAGAGGAGGCAAAACTAAATGGAAGGTTACAGTCATAGAAGTTGTATAAACGTATGTATTCGGCGTATTAAAAGTTACAGCCTGTAAATGTCCCACAGCCCTTTTCTCATTTCTAAGAGGGTTTTGCGGCCGGAAAGAGTCCGCCACGCTGCTCCATACTTATATTACAAATGCGAAAGTTACTCTCTATGTCCCTCTGTCTGTTTGTTACCGTTTCACCGCTGAACCGATAATGACAAAATTGGACACAGAGATAGCTTCCATTCTGGAGACGGACATAGGATACTTTTTATCCAGAAAAATCAAAAGTCGCGGAGTAACTCATATACTTTACAAAGTATATGAGTTGTTATGCGAAAAGGCTGTGAAAGTTTTTTAAGAATTGAAAACCAAATGGAGTTTTTATAAGTTTCTTCCGGAATTTCTTTTCCGATTGTCCTCTACACGTGACTAGAATTATTTGCCAAATATTTTCCAAAAGTTACTAATGCGCATAATTCGTCGCATAAATAATAGATTTGATTTGAATAAAATTTTAATTTTAAGTAAAGGCCACGTCGAAAGTACTCGCAACCGACGAGCTTGTATGAAAACTCTAAAGAAAGTATAGGAAGCTAAAGATGTATGTCATGATTGTAGCAAGTGGAAAGATGTGGTCTGTGCCTACCCCTATGGGAAAGAGGCGTGACTCCTTGTATTAGAATACAACAAAACGAGCCACTCTTTCATTCAATTCTATAGGGAAGTCGGATATTAAATCTGCTGACGGCTCTGCGTTTGTAACGAGCAGGTTCTCGACTCGATTAGCGCAGTGGCTGAGCTATTGGCTTCTACCCTACGGGCCGCGGGTTCGATCTACGCTAGCGACAAATATTTGTATGACACAGAAGAAATCCTAATGTGAAGATTAGTTTTCCTTAGAAAAAAAAGTAAACCGGTAATTGGTAATGAAGTGTTGTACCATGCTTCCTAGGGGTCAAGGACGGACTTTTTTAATGACGGTACTATTCCTGTGCAGTGTAATTACTGGGTATATGAGGCTTAGGAGCTGATGTCTCAGGGTGACGAGCGCTGTGTGCTGCCACACAGAAATGTTCTGCGTGACACAGCATTTGTTGTGGGCAGACGTTGCACTTACCATCAGGTGAACGATTTCGAAAAGTCACGTCATTTTTCCATACCAAAAACAATTGGCTCAGTTTTACGATTCAGAATGTAACAGTTTTCATTTTAAATAATCTTTATGCTTGAGCTTAATTATTGTAATAAAAGTTTTTTATGTGACTTTAAAGTTAATTCATAAATAATTACTTAGATCGTAACTTTTAGTCACTTAATTTGTCCCGTGAACGAACGCGCAATTTCATATCATTAAGTATGAAGATTAATTCTCTAATGGAGGGTGGCTTAAAAAGTTTCGATAGGGGTTTGCACGCTTAAAAATTGATTTCCCTTGTGCACCTTTTTTTATAATACGATGGGAGTTGACTTTTTTGTTTATGTTAAACCCGTCTTCTCTATGAGTTAATTACGCAGTGTTGTGTGATCGCGCCCTTGAATAGGTAAATTAAAACTAAAATTTACTCATATAATGAGAACCTGTAGCGACATCTCTGTCGCCACATGAGAAGCCTAAGAATTATCACATACGACCAACATCGCGCTAGTAAAGTTTCTGAGTTGCGAACTATCTAAACAACATCTAAAGATTACTGGATGGAGGAGCCGTCCTCCGCAGATCAGACCTTGCGATCCGCCTTTTTTTTATTGGATAAAGTGATGAATACCGTTGCGTTGATAACAAATGTTGTAACACCCACAACATTTCTGTGTGACACCACACTGCGCCCGTTAACCGGAGACACGAGTTCTTAAGTCTCATATGCCCAGTGATTACGCTAGCTCTCAGTGCCCTTCAAACCGAAACACAGTAATGCACACTACTGCTTCACGGCAGAATAACTAGACCTGGGGTGGTACCTACCTAGACGGATTCCTGCATAGGAATCCTATCACCGGTGGTAGCCTGGTAGCTACCCTTTTCCTTGGCAATATTATCCGCCAAAAAACCTTATTATTATATCTTGTAGTATTAAAGAGTTGATTAAGGGAAATGCCTCGAAAGTGTTATGGGATTGAAATTCAAGCTACCACGGCTTGCTTCGCTAGAGTTTATTGCAATATAATATACTGATATATCTTATCCTAAAGTTAATCTTCTCCAGTTTGACTGGAGACTGGGATACGAGCATTTGCATATTAATAACAAGGAGACGTTGACGTCACACAGGCTGGAATCATGATGGATAGGGGCGAAATCGATTTTGCTTTGATTAATTATCGCGATGTTATATAAACTTTAGTTGTTTCTTTAGATTACATTATGAGAACATATGTGGTCTCCCAGAATATTTCGGCAGTGGCAGCCCCGTCGATTTAACAAGCAGAAGTCAATTAACAACAGGCAACTGGTGGTAGGATCCTATGCAGGAATTCGACTAGGTAGGTAACTACCACCACAGTTCAGTTGTTCTGTCAGTTCCCTTTAGACCGAAACATAGTAATGTTTGCACACTACTGCTTCACTGCAGAATAACTGGTCGGTGAGTTGTACCTACCTTGACAGTATCCTGCATAGGAATGCTACCATTAGGAAAAGTCTTTCGGTTTGACATGTGGTGGCAGTGGACAAAACTCTGCCTACCTTTGATCGGTTTTCGTTTTTATGAATCGATTTCCCCTGTTTTGTGGGTGCGGTTTTTACAGACAAATACCATGTACACATACCCAAACAGGGAACAACTATCTTATTTTATGGAAGAAAGTGACGAGATGATCAAATCGTTCACCTGATGATAAATGGTAAGTCTATCCATGACAAATGCTCTGCCAGAACGTTTCTGTGTCGTGTCACCCTGAGAAATTCTTAAGTTGCTCAGGGGCTAGGGGCTCGCTTTAAATTTCATAGTATGCGAGTGACATGGGCTCGATTCCCTGGATTGCCGGCACCACCAAAATTGTTAATTGCAATTTTAAGTTCTGATATGTCTGAAAAATAAAAAATATTTCGAAGACATGTGAAATCCGCCAACCCGCATTGTAGCATCGTGGCGGCTTCTTCCTAGCTCCAAAACCCTCTCGGAAATGAGAGGAGGCCTGTGCTCAGCAGTGGGACATTTATATGATGTTACTTTACTTTTTTTTACTACTGCTTGACGACAATAACTGGCACTGCTGTGGTACCTACCTAGATGGATTCCTGCACTGGAATTCTAGCCCCAGTAGACAGTAGTATCTGTAAGGATATGAATGATTGTCGGTGCGGGAATCGAACACGTGACCCAAAACTCATAAGCCAATTTCTTAGCTACTGCGCGAACTGAGCAGACCACCATTACGATTCAGAATCAAAGACCACGACACGTGCTTCACCTCAAAACGAGGCACGACTACAGTGGTGTACATTGCTTAATGGTAGTGTTGTAGTGGTGGAGGGTAGTAAGTGGCGGTTCCCAGTGGCGATGTTAGTATGCTTGTGATGCACGCTATTGTGAGAGAACGGGCTCTCAAAAAGGTTTTATTTTATTTGATAAAGTGTCGAGACGAGCAAAACGTTCACCTGATAGAAAGTGCAACGTTTGCCCATAACAGATGCTGTGTTACTCAGAATATTTCTGTGTAGCACCACACTGCGCCCGTCACCCTGAGACATAAGTTCTTAAGTCTCATATGCCCAGTGATTACGCTAGCTCTCAGTGCCCTTCAGACCGAATCACAGTAATGTTTGCACACTACTGCTTCACGGCAGGATAACTGGCCCTGTGGCACCTACCTAGACGGATTCCTGCATAGAAATCCTACCACCAGTATATACACCATTTTATATTTTGCATGCGGGTCTTAGCAAATTAACTTCCTATCCTTCATTGTAATGGATTTTCGCAAAGTAACGCCTGATTCTATTAACTATAATCCAATCCCCATCTAAATCATCAAATCAACTCCGGAAAGTTTTCTCCGGCAAGCCGAGTTCTCGCAAAACAGATTTTTCCGAACAGATACCATACGAACGTAATTACGAACACGCGCTATCTACGTTTGCGGTGAACCGCTTACTGACAGCTTACTTTATGTACACTTATATTAACTTGGATTCGTTGCTTTGTTTTTATTGGTCGTGAAAATGTTGTAAAAAAAGAACTGATACAACATTACATAAAAGTTTTACCTTGGTTACGACCAATGCGAAACTTTTCATAAGAAATTTGATAAAAATAAACAAGTATCGTAAAAAAAACGACTTGTGGTGGCGGCTTAAGAAGATGACAATCGACAGAGGGAAAATGCAAACCAGGCAGGCAGCAGCATCTTCCTAGAACATCTGAATAAATAAACTGCGATTGCCAACCCGCATGCTAAGCGAGATAACGCTATCAAAACGTTATCACGCTTAGCACGATACAGAATAAATCTTAGTGAGGATTATAAAAAAGGGTTGGCGCGCTTCCATGTCATCGAAATATTTTTATTGATCAGACATGCAGGTTTCCTCACGACGTATTTTTCACCGCTAAGCACGTAGTAAATCAGCACTTACAATCCGGGAATAGACAACAACAGATCTCATAACCGCGTGTGACGGCTTTGTTCAAAAAATAAAACTAAAGTTATTATTTGCAAAGTTGGTTTTGCTCAAATTTTAATTATGAGTGTAAAAAATGACTATCAATGCTATGCTATGCATTCTTGCGGGAACATTACGATCAAGACGCCCATAAAGTATCATGTCCCGGTTAAAACAGATATTCGAAATAAATGGTTGAAACATGCTCGATTGAATGTAAGAAATGTATCAACAAATCAATTTTTTTTGTGAAGATTATTTCGATGTAAGTAACAAACCATTGCAACTCTATATCTATTTCAATAACTCAACGTAAACTTCACCTTATTTGAGGTTATGTTGTTATTAGAGTAAATGTTTAATGAACGATGACGTCATTCCGATTTCCGATTGGCATTTTCAATTACTTTACTCACAGATAAAATCTTAAAATTATCTATAGGGAAAATTAAATTCATTTTTTATATCGTTTTCCATATTTATATTGTTTTAGGCTTTTTATAAATACATACATAAGATCACGACTGTATCCCATATGGGGTAGTCAGAGACTGGGCACTCACTGCAAAAACACATGACTGCCACAATCCACGTTTTACCAAAACAATATAATGCACTTGGTGTGATAGGAGGTGAGCCCATCGCCACCAAAAAAAAAAAAAATATTGATAATAAATAATAATTTCATTTATATTGGTCTATTTTATAAATAGACCAATATAAATGAAAAATTAACTTTAATTTCAAGCAAACTATCAAGTAGTGGATTGCAGAACAATTTGAGACATGCCAACACAGGGGATAGAAATAGAGTCAATCGTGTACTATACAATTTAAGGCGGACGCCCGGCCCCCAAGATGCCACGTTCTTATAATGCCTTCTAAACAGTTGTTTATTTCCTTTAAATGTTCTTTTTTTTTCGTTTCCTTCAAAAGCACAATGACTTAATACCACAAGGCCAATATGAAAGAAGTGAAAATATCTTCCATTCATCATTTACAATAAAGAATGAATGGACAGTTGAACTGTCACGTTTTATTGTAATTTGATTTCATTCAGTGCCCGTTACGTATGATTGATCGCTAATGAGGTCTAAAGGTGGAATTGGAATCCCTATTTACTTGTTCGATTTTTTTTTTAAATAAATTTACCACGCCCTATGATTTCTGCGTCGCGGGTGCGTAAAGTAAACACATAAATGTTTGCACACTACTGTTTTTTGCCTGCATAGCCGAAACGCGGTGGTGCCTAGACGGGATCCTGTATACACATGGTCCTCATCATCATCATTGCAGCCTATCATGTGTTCTCCTAGCCGATTTCGACCACGGCGACAACTTCCGTCTACTGCCGAGAGCCATCAACTGCGCAGGAGATATTATAGTGCCACAAGTGTACGCGCAAATACAGAGGCACTCACTCGTCCCTACCTACCCGCGCCCGATGTAACGCTGATGCGATAAGATCGGAGGTAGGCTAGGATGCAGTGTCAGAAACACGGGGACAATCACAACACAACCAGACCCGAAAACCAACAATTTATTTTTTAGCACAAATGTTGGCTCCGGCTGGGATTCGAACCCAGGACCTGCCGCTTAGAAGTCAGGTACTCTGACCACTAGGCCACGCGGTCGTCCGTGCCTATCATAGTTCACTGTTGAACATAGCCCTCCCCTATCCATAGGGAACATAGGCCACAACACATCGTCCTGAGCCACCTGCATCCATCGACTTCCAGCAGAACTGTGCAGCTTGTCGCTCTCTTCTAGTTGGGGTTGCCGTACACTGCGTTTGCCGGTACGAGGTTGCCACTCGAGAAACCTTTCTTCCCCAACGGCTATCGATTCTACGAGCTACATGGCCAGTCCATTGCCACTTCAGCTTGCTAACCCTTAGGGTTATGTCGGTTACTCTTGTTCTGCGGCGGATGATATAGTTACGGATTTTATCTCGCACAGAAACTCCGATAATAACCCTATCTATAGCCCGCTGCGCAACTCAGAACTTCCTCATGCGGCCTCCAAAACTGAAATAGTCCTACCACCAGTAAATTTGTTTTTGTTTTTTGAACACATTGCTTACTTAACCTTCGAGTAAGTGGTAATGCATGTCCGAGGAATAGAAATATTTCGAGGACATGTGAAGTCCGCCAACCCGCATTGGAGCGGCGTGGCGGATTCCTCCTAGCTCCAAAACCCTCTCAGAAATGAGAGGAGGCCTGTGCTCAGCAGTGGGACATTTATAGGCTGAAACTTTACTTTACTTTTACGTGGTAACAATAGTAGTCTTGTCCTTGTCGCATTTAATCCCATTTATAAATAACTTAGTACGAAAGAATGAAAACAATATATTACTTACTATCATGTTAGTTCATATCTAGACTAATGAAAGTTGTTATATAAATTAATATTACGTAAAAAATATAACATAGAATTACGTAACACTTAAGATGCTATCAAATCTACTTGGACCCCAGCGAACCGCGTAATCGACGATCTTCGTCCTTATCTGATATGAGTGAGAAGAGACATTGCCTTTCAAGTACACTTCGGGCAACGCTCTTCATTTATGAAAAATTATCCTGTTCCCTGAACGATAGTTATCTGTCAAAGACACGACCATATAGCACAGCGGTAAACGTAGCTGCAATTTCAATTGTCGATCCTGTACTCAAAGCTCAGCTGGAGACGACATTTGCGCTAAACACAAATTAATGTTTTCTTTTATTTACGCGAATATTACACATTTAAATAATAACTATTAAATAATAACCACTGCAAGGCTTCAAGAGTTGAATTTACTTTAGTACTAAAGACCACACAAATAAAATCACTACAATAATGAATCTCGTTTAACGACAGTATGTACACACCTTAATAATATTTTTGCTAACTCTAAATGCTTGGTTCATCAGTGACCGCACCCAAACTCGCTAATTCCTGCTCACCTTGACCATGATAAAAATATTTTAAGTAGAATAAAATCGAAACGAAACTAATTTTACGGATTTTATCGCGTTTAATTGTTTACTATTTTTAACCCGACGTTTCGATTGCTTTACAGCACCCATGGTCACGGGGGGACTGAGATGACAGATGTCCTGATGTCATAGTTAACCCGGGGTACCTTCAGCTTTTAATTATTATTTTTTGTCCGATCTACGCAGAAAGAGCTAACTACACAACTACAGAACTACACGAAGAGAAGATGGTTGGGTGTTACCACCAGCTTGGGATCAAATAATAAATAAAATTAAATCAAAAACCATGCATACCACTGCAAGACTTTAAGACAAGTAAGCTCTTTCTGCGTAGATCGGACTAAAATAATAATTAAAAGCTGAAGGTACTCCGGGTTAACCATGACATCGGGACAACTGTCACCTCAGTCCTCCCGTGACCATGGGTGCTGTAAAGCGCCCGAAACGTCGGGTTAAAAATAGTCCGAAATTAAACGCGATAAAATTCGTAAAAAGTAGTTTTATTTAAATGTGTAATATTCGCGTTAAAAATGGTTCTAAACACAAATTGTTATTTTTCCTTCTTAACGAAATGGGTCTGGTTCTGAATTAATGGTCATAGAAATATTTCGATTCATATAGTTAATAAAATCAGGCGTTACTTTGCGGAAATCCATTATAGTAAAGGACAGAAAGTTAATCAGCTAAGATCCGCATGCAATGCAATAGACACCACTGTAGTCGAGAACACGACACGTGTCTCCGTGTACGACTGTCAACCGCCGACTCGGCGGTTGACAGTCGTAGAGTCAATATCACTTGATAATGCCTCGCTTTGAGGTGAAACACGTGTCGTGTTCTCGACTACAGTGGTGTGTATTGCCTAGTGGTAGTGTTGTAGCGGTGGAGGTATCTGGTGGCGGTTCCCGGTGGCGGTATTGGTTTTCTGGTGCACGCTGTTGAGGGAGGGCAGGCGGTGCTCTTCAAAACTAGGTAATACACATCATTTGACATTTTGCATGCGGATCTTAGCAAATTAACTTTCTCTCCTTTACTATATTTCGATTCATCAGATACATATAGACCCCTTTTCCAAAATAAAGGTAGGTAGAGGCTAGTAGCCCACTTTTTGTCAAGACCTGACGGGTGGCGAACCACGTCGCCGCCGTTTCGGTACGAGTCAAAAAATCGGTCTCTCCCTTGCGTTCCCACGAGCAGGACAGTGACAGCAATGCATATAATGGTGTTAATCTATTCTACTCTGCTGGACACCTATCGACTATGATTCATCGGATATGTAGGTTTTCTCAAGTTTTTTTCGTTCACCGCCGAGTGGTAAGTCATTGCTTAAAATTGAAATTAACAATTTTTAGCAGCATGAACCCAACGTTTTGACGGCAACGATCATTCAGAGTAATTAACTTTAACATTCATTGAAAAAATAAGAACGACACAATTGAACAGAGAAATGTGTTGGTTCTTTCTCGACGCCCTTTGTTGCATGTAACGTTTGGAGTCCTTTTTACGATTCTATAAAGCCCTTTGTGATGCAATGTTTGCCCCGTTCACTTCTTTCTTGTTGTACAAAATTATTTTCGTATGCAAAGCCTTCGCATTGTCTTCACTCTGGATATTCGTTTTTAAACTGCGTCGGAGAAATTTAAGCTAAATAAAAAAGAGCCAGGCTCTTTGTTGTTGAAATCATGATGACTTCACTTTTAAAATTATGAATGTAACACTTGATTTTAGATAATTATTGTTTTTTTATTGGATTAAGTCGTCACTTAATCCAATAAAAAAACGAGCAAAACGTTCATCTGATAGTAAGTGCAACGTCTGCCCATAACAAATGTGTCATCCAGAATATTTCCGTGTAACACCACACTACGCCCGTCCGAAACACAGTAATGTTTGCACACTACTGCTTCACGGCAGAATAACTGTCTATGGGATGGTACCTACCCAGACGGATTGCTTAAAGATTGTCAAATTTCTTTTTTTGTAATGATCGCGTCGCCAAGTGGTTAGAGTACGCCGCGGGTCCTGGGTTGAAATCCCAATCGGAGCCAACATTACAAATGTTGAAATTGAACATTGAAAACACAAATTGTTGGAATTCGGGTCTGCGCATAAATCTGTGGCATTCTATTGTCTCCTGCCAGCCAGTTGCTACTGTTGCCAGTAGATAACTTCCGACTGCATTCGGTAGTTGTCGCCGTGGTCGAAAAGTCGAATAAAGTCTATCTGTACAATACTAGGGTATTGTACCGATAATTTAGTTTCCCTCGGGGACGAAAAGTAGGCTACGAGTGTGCCTAATCCTTATACGCGAAAAGGCGTGATTGTATGTATGTATGTATATGATGGAAGTATCTGATACTGCGATTTCCAAGTTATCCGATTACAGTAGACAAGGCAGTCAAAGAGTGCCAACGAGTAGGTTAGCCACCTTCCAGATCCGGTGGATTGAACTATGGAGAATGTCTTCTCCGACCGGAAATATGCAGATGTTGTTATATAGTTCGAATCTTAGAAACTTCAACATCGCAATGTAATATGATGATGGAAGATGAGCTATTTAGCCAGTTCGGGTGCATTGAACTATGGAGAACGTCTCATTCACGTTCGCATCTTTGAAACTTCAATAGCGCTTAGTGGGACGATTGAGCTTTTTCCTTAGCTTCTCTTGTGTTGATATAGATGCTGTTGAAACACTTCGCAGCACAGAAGTAGCATATATCCTGTAGCTGACTTTTTAAAGAGTTACGACGCAATACTCCCAAACGTATAGTATATGTAAGTCTATTTATCGACCAAAATCAGTATAATATAAAGATTTTCTTTATATATAATGTTATGTCACTGGTGGTAGGATTCCTAAGCAGGAATCCGTCCAGATAGGTATCACCCCAGGGCCAGTTATTCTGCCGTGAAGCAGTAGTATGCAATTGCTGTGTTTCGGTTTGAAGGGCACTGAGAGCTAGTGTATCACTGGGCATATGAGACTTAAGAACTGATGTCTCAGGGCGACGGGCGCAGTGTGGTGTCACACGGAATTGTTCTGGGTGATACAGCATTTGTTATGGGCAGACGTTGCACTTACCATCTAGTGAACGTTTTGCTCGTTTCGTCACTATTTCCAATAAAACAAACAAAACGTTTGAGGTTGTTTATTTTTTATATTTTAATTGTAGCTCATTCCGTTTCGTGTTTTTTTTTTATTATACTTAAATAGTTCCTTCTGATGTGGCGAGCGACCACAAGGGTAGGCTTAAGATCAGCACCATTTGATGACAGTACGCGCTGAGCCTATCACCTTTTGCTATCTTGTTTTATATTTCTTCACTCGGCGGTTGACAGTCGTAGAGTCAATATCACTTGATAATGCCTCATTTTGAGGTGAAACACGTGTCGTGTTCTCGACTTCAGTGGTGTGTAATGCCTAGTGGTAGTGTTCTAGTGGTGGAAGGTATCTGGTGGCGGCTCCCGGTGGCTGTATTGGTTTTCTTGTGCACGCTGTTGAGGGAGGGCGGGCGATGCTCTTCAAAACTAGGGAATACACACCATTTTACATTTTGCATGCGGATCTTAGCAAATTAACTTTCTCTCCTTTACTATTTCTTCTTGTGTTGTAAATAGGTGTTAATCTGTGATAAAGTGAGTTAAGCCTTAGTTATTTTATACTCTGTATACCTGTTTTGTTTGTTCAGAAGATAGTAATAAATGATCATTATTATAATTGATAGTCAGTACTATCTTTTATGTTGCTCATTTAACCAAATTCTTATCTTCAAATATTTAATAACTAAAATGCTATCACTTATGGTAGAAAAACAATACAATTAAATCAAAGTAGGAGTAATAGCACATTGTTTTCAAATAGACTAACTTGAAAATTTACAGATTTGAGCCCCAATCCATCTAACAAATGAATCGTTCGGTCCATTGAATTTTATTATTATTGACTAGCTTTTTGAATTCAATCGTCTTTATGAACGACCTATCTTCACGATCACATAGCTCAGTGATCGAATTCCGTATTTTTGTATCGTCCGAATTTCTAAAACTGTACTGAACCCTTCCGCTGATCTTATCAAAAACTGGAAGGTCAATATAACTAAATGCCTGTGTTTGCGCTTTTTATGATGGGATTATAAAATAGCCGATTTAAATAGAATGTCGTCAAAGAGTATTTATTTTTAGAAAACGAAATTTCGAGTTGTAATGTATAAGCAATTGGCTAAGAAACCTAAAATAGATCTTGCCAAAGATAAAATTAATATGAAAAACGATGAACGACGCCTATATTTCATAAGGAGCTACTTCGGGATATCTTAAAAATAGAATAACTTGAAGATTCAGCTGAATCAGATCCTTAAGGAACATTTTCAGTCAGCCTTTATTTTATTTTATTTATGATTAATTTTGTTTAAGAAAAAAAACATTACTTATGTACAGTTAAGTTTCTTAGTAATGAGATTAATTAGTTTTTTTTATTGGATAAAGTGATGAAACGAGCAAAACGTTCACCTGATGGTAAGTGCAACGTCTGCCCATAAAAAATGCCGTGTCACCCAGGAAATTTCTGTGTGACAACACACTGTGCCCATCACCATGAGACATAAGTTCTTAAGTCTCATATGCCCAGTGATTACGCTAGCTCACAGTGCCCTTCAAACCGAAACACAGTAATGTTTGCACAGTACTGCTTCACGGCAGAATAACTGGCCCTGGGGTGATACCTACCTAGACGGATTCCTGCATAGGAATCCTACCACCAAAAAGTTTCTTAGTAATAAGTAGCTAACCCGTGCAAATATTTCACACAGCATCGTGATCTGGAACAGATAGCGCCATCTACCTTCTATAAATAATGTTAACATCTCCAACCGATAGCTGTTTTGTATTTTAGCTGAACAGATGGGGCTTTCTACAATTAATAGGATATCTATATAAGTAGTAGGATTCCTATGCAGGAATCCGTCTAGGTAGGTATCAACCCAGGGCCAGTTATTCTGCCGTGAAGCAGTAGTGTGCAAACAACTGTGTTTCGGTTTGAAGGGCACTGAGAGCTAACGTAATCACTGGGCATATGAGACTTAAGAACTTATGTCTCAGGGTGACGGGCGCATTGTGGTTTCACACTGTTCTGGGTGACACAGCATTTGTTATGGGCATCCGTTGCACTTACTGTCAGGTGAATGTTTTGCTCGTTCCGTCACTTTTATCTAATAATAAAATAAAATGTTATTTTTAATTAAAAAAAAAAAAAAAATCGGTGCCCCACAGTAGGATTTTCTCCTGTATCGTGGGTGCGTTTTACAGACATACATTTCACATGCACAACACAACCAGACCCGAAAAGCAACAATTAGTGTTTTCATAGAAATGTCGGCTCCGGCACGGTGTCCTCGCGGCTACCGACAAACTGTTTCACATATTTTTTTTTTTTCTAAAAGTGACGAAACGAGCAAAACGTTCACCTGATGGTAAGTGCAACGTCTGCCCATAACAAATGCTGTGTCACCCAGAACATTTCTGTGTGACACCTCACTGTGCCCATCGCCCTAACATCAGTTCTTAAGTCTCATATGCCCAGTGATTACACTAGCTCACAGTGCTCTTTAAACCGAAACACAGTAATGTTTGCAAACTACTGCTTCACGGCAGAATAACTGGCCCTGGGGTGGTACCTACCTAGACGGATTCCTGCATAGGAATCCTACCACCACTGAATTTTTGATTTATGCATTTAGTTTTGAAATATATAAATTAAGAGGAAGTTAAAAGTTTCAAAGCTTCGTATAGCTCCGTGATCTTACTATAATCGAATAAAGCGAAGTATATCAGTTACAAACAGTCGTAAAGCAATAAGTGTCTATTAGCAGTAAAGCGCGGTCGTGAAACACGCGAATACTTCATCTGAACGGGCAGTTGACCATCAAACGGATTTCTGCGGTCGCGCGATGTGTTCACACTTCGTAAAGTTTTGAGCTCCTCAGCTCTAACCGTGTTTTGAGACTAGACAACGATACCGGATAATAAAAAAAAATTGGGTAATTTTTTGGTAATTACCGAAGTTTCGAGCGCTTCACTGCAATGCTAGAAAGTCCTGAGTTCTGACAGAGTGCCGATGTGGTTTTTCATAAGCTTCCGGCACCATTCCAGTTATTTTCCAGTTTTCCAGTTATTCTACCGCGAAGCAGTAGTGTGCAAACGTTACTGTGTTTCGGTTTGAAGGGCACTGTGAGCTAGTGTAATCACTGGGCATATGAGACTTAAGAACATATGTCTCAGGGTGATTGGGCAAAGTGTAGTGTAACACAGAAATAATCTGGGTGGCACAGCATTTGTTATGGGCAGACGTTGCACTTACCATCAGGTGCACGTTTCGCTCGATTCATCACATTATGCAATAAAAAAAACTCCTGCGCGGTCGATAGCTTCTGACAGTATTCGGAAGTGTTGCAGTGGTCAGGGTTCATAACTTGCACGTCGCGGTTCCAGGGTTCGAATGCCAGTCGGAATCGACCATTTGTGCAATATCACAAATTCTTATGGTTACGTTGTGCACGTGAAATTTATGCCTGCGATCACATAAAACACAGGAGGAGACTACAACATACAAAAACTATTTATAGGTAAACGACAATTGCAGATAATGGTACGTTTTTCTTATTTAAATGAAACTAATTTTACGGATTTTATCGCGTTTAATTTTGTTATATAATATAATATTATATAATAAAATGCGCGTAATATTAGATAGCGTATAAGCGTTTAATTTTATTATATAATAATAATAAAATTAAACGCGAATAAATCCGTAAGATTAGTTTCATTAAAATGTGTAGTGTTCGCGTAAATATAAGAAATCATTACGTTTTTCTTAGTTCCTTAATAAAAGAGTTTGTGGTCAAACGAATATGATTCACTAGCTACACCCCGCGATTTCAGCCATGACTGCGCCGTACGTTCTCGGTTATGTTAGATTCTTAACGTAAGTAAAAGTAAAGTAAAGTTTCAGCCTATAAATGTCCCACTGCTGAGCACAGGCCTCCTCTCATTTCTGAGAGGGTTTTGGAGCTAGGAAGAATCCGCCACGCTGCTCCAATGCGGGTTGGCGGACTTCACATGTCCTCGAAATATTTCTATTCCTCGGACATGCAGGTTTCCTCACGATGTTTTCCTTCGCCGCTAAGCACGTGGTAAATCAGCACTTAAAATTGTAGAACAATATTAGAGGTGCTGGCACCGGGGATCGAACCGAGGTCACTCGCTTACTATGAAATTAAAGGCGACTCCGTAAAGGTTCAGAAAGGCGTTTTACAGCTTATAGCCTTCCTGAATAAACGAGCCGAATACAAAAACATATTTTATAAATCGTATTAGTATTTCGTGAGATTAACGCGTTCATAGTAATAATAAGGATTCAATTCAAATATTGTTTCTTAAAGAGCAAAATATAAGGAGACATCTTAGTTTCGTAATCGTTTTTTAAAAAAACTAAATTAAAGTACTTTCGAGCGATTTTCTGTAGCGCCTAAAAATATCGGCGACTTTCTAACGCGGTAGGTTACAATGAATTAGTGCCCCTGCGTTTGTCTACTTGTGCCACTGCAGTTTTTGCTGCGCAGTTGATGGCTTCCGACAGTATTTGTCCCCGTTGAGTAAGTGCCGTGTGGTGGCGGCTCGTTAAAAGAATACTACCACTCCATCTTATCCAATGGATCTCGTAAAAGGCGAGTAAGGAATTAAACTGCACTGTGCACCCAACAGCGCATGGTGGCGATGGGCTCACCACCTATCACACCAAGTGCATTATATTGTTTTGGTGAAACGTGGATTGTGGCAGTCATCAATTCAAATTCAAATTCACGTTGCAGCCTATAAATGTCCCACTGCTGAGCACAGGCCTCCTCTCATTTCTGAGAGGGTATTGGAAGTAGGAAGAATCCGCCACGCTGCTCCAATGCGGATTGGCGGACTGCACATGTCTTTGAAATATTTTTTTATTTCTCAGACACGCAGGTTTACTCACGATGTTTTCCTGCACCGCCGAGCACGTGGGAAATCAGCACTTAAAATTGCAATTAACAATTTTAGTGGTGCCGGCACCGGGAATCGAACCCAGGTCACTCGCGCACTATGAAAAATATCTATACCTAAAATCCGTAAGATAAGTTTTATTAAACATATAGCGAAAAGCGCCGTGTGGCGGCTTAAGAGAATCTACCACCCCATCTCATCCCGTGGGTGTCGTAAAAGTCGACAGTGGGAACATGAAAACCAGGAGATGGACAGCAGCATCTTCCTGGAACATGTGAATAAATAAACTGCGGTTTCCAACCTGCCTGCTAAGCGTGGCAGTCTCTTGGGGAGGCCTATGTTCAGCAGTGGACTAGTGATAGAGTGAAATGATGATGATGATTAGCGTCAGTAACAAACCATTGCGTAAACATTGAATCGTCAATTTTACACTAGAAAACTAGAAGTTATTTAGGACCAGATAAATTTAAAATCCTCGACGAATGAATCTATTCAGCGACTGTGGAGTGTTGACATTGTTCTCCTGAATATGCATGCGGGTCCGTGCTAAGAGGCTTACGGCGTCGTATTGTGATGCGTGCAATGAAATTCTGAGCTAGAATTTTTGCACCGTTTCCTATATTAAGCGCCCTCCATTTTTGAACTGAGATATAATGTGTGATTTAACAGGTTACCGTTTGAGTTCTTATACGAAGACTCTTAAACAGTGTAGATATGGGGTGATAGATTCTCTTAAGCCGCTGCCACTCGGCAAAAGATACTGAAACTTTGCAAATATAACGTCTTCATCATAGGTCTCTTTCAATGTGATATAGCCGTAGCTTCAAATCCCATCAGCATCGCCTTGATGGTTGGCATTCCAGCACTAGTCAAAGTCAAAGTCAAAATTTCTTTATTCAGTTTAGGCTTGTATAAAGCTCTTATGAATGTCAAAATCTACACCGGTTCAAAAAATAAGACCGCCAAGAAACTCTGAAGTGTTTCTTTTATTCAATGCCATATTACATGTCATTTATAATTTACATAAAAATTATATCCTATATTTAGTAGCCACGGGGTTTGCAAGTACAGAGTAAGAACTATTTCCACACATCTCTGTCCTCTATGTAATGATCTGATCTACTTTATAATACGATTTTTCCAATAATGTCATCTTGACAAGTTTATTTAATTTTATATCAGTTTTTTGAGTCACACTTTTAGCAATTGTATTATAAAATTTTATGGACCTACTAAGAAAAGATTTTTTTTTATTGCATAAAGTGATGAAACGAGCAAAACGCTCACCTGATGGTAAGTGCAACGTCTACCCATAACAAATGCTGTGTCACCCAGAAAATTACTCAGTGACACCACACTGTGCCCATCACCCTGAGACATCAGTTCTTAAATCTCATATGCCCAGTGATGACGCTAGCTCACAGTGCCCTTCAAACCGAAACACAGGTATGTTTGCACACTACTGCTTCACGGCAGAACAACTGGCCCTGGAGTGGTACCTACCTAGACGGATTCCTGCATTGGAATCCTACCACCAGTAAAAAGATTTTCTAGTTTTGACTAACCTAAACACAGGAACCTCTAGCGCGGCCCATTCTACAGGATACAGTCACTTTTTTATTAAATAAATACATGTGTTTCCGTACGTACATTATATTTTCATAAATATACAAAGAAGGAACTGTCAAAATATTAGTATCCTTGAATAGTTCTCGTAGAGACACTGTGCGATTTACACGGAATCTCCTGCCACGTGCAACTATTTTGTGGAGTTAGCTGCGGCCAGCAGTTTCTCTGGACCGATACGACTTAGAGACCTCCAAGAGAAAAGCCTATTCCTTTCTTAAAGGCCGACGACGCTTCAGTGACTCCTGTGGTACGGTTATACGTATATGGTTTACGGCGGCGGTGGTCACTTACCATCAGGTGAGCCGCTTGCTGGTTTGCGTAGCTTTAAGGGCGCAACCTCCACTGGAGCATCATGGCGCACTCTTCCTGACTGCAAAACAAAATGTTGGTTTTCGGTTCTGGTTGTGCCGTGCATGTGAAATTTACATACATACAGTCACGCCTTTTTCCCATATAAGGGATAGGCAGAGACACATGTAGCCCACTTGTGAGATTTATGTTCATAAAACGCATCCACAATACAGGAGAAATGAAAGCGTCTTTTTTATTTATTTATTTATAAATATTTGTTATTTCCCTAACAAAGAAAGGATACAAGGGGCGGACTTTGTCTTTAGGCATTTCCTCCAAGTCAACAGAGTGGTGAGATTTTGATGTAAGTGTAACAATAAAAGTCGAAAAATATGATATAAAATAATATTATAATAATACACACACACACACACACATATATATATATATATATATATATATATATATATATATATATATATATATATATATATATATATACCTACAACGTTATTCAATATTGGTATAACATCTGTCTATATACATATAACATCTATCATATTTGATCTGATATACACAACGGTAAAGCTTTAATGACATTTAATACTAAAATGTCCATAACAAACTTTAAAATTTTTTATTTTGTAAAACTTTACGCGACCCTGACTCAGAAAGTCGTTGCCCCGAACCAGACAAATTCAAAATACGTTTTCTTCTCCATTTAATTTATGTTATACCCTACTACGGTGTCATACTAACAGATTTTTTCGCAACAGATTTCCTTAAGCTTCATGTTATCCCAGTACCTGCGAGTTCTCTCGGTGGCAGCTCAATGGAAAAACGCCCAACTAAATGTATGAGTTCATTGCCTCGAGAAGCAAATTCTTTAGTCGACATATCCCCTACAGGTATCACGCTACGAAGCTCATTATATTTTTGGGGCATATACACATCGTCCCTAAACCCTGCCTGCCGGGATGTATAGGACATTACGAATGACTCTGTATATATATATAATGTAATATATAATAACATTTACGTATATGTAAATAAAAACATACACAAATACATACATATTATTTAAAAGAAAAACTCTCTCAGAAATAGCTTGTGCTCATGAATGAAAGCAAGCACAATGGACGTAAACAAGATGTAACTTTTTTTAAAGGGCGCGGCGTTTTGGACAATCGTAAGCGAACACAAGTCACGAAATATGTTGATAATACACTAAGTGTGATATTATGTTAGCCGTCCAGATGGTTATCAGAGTTGTCACTCGCCGTGAAGCGACTGGACGTGAAATAGCTTTTAAATGGACTCGTATCGAGTACTTTTACACAGATAAACATATTTTGTCTATTTTACGAAAAAATATATCTAAATAGATAAAGAACCATACACACAAGTTACCATTATTTCGTCTGTGCGTGGTGATGGATTATATATCAGTACCTCCTCCTCCCTTTGAAATGGTTGAGGAGGGCGATGGCTGTCACATGCGTCATACTTGTGAACAGTCATACTACAAGTATGTTACTGTTGGTGGAGGCTGGTCTGCTCGAGCTACCAATTTACTTATACTCGTATATTGACTGGATTAATCTTGTCTAAGATTTGAACATGCAGCGTTCTTCGGTTTTCCTTGTCACTCTTCTTTGTAATTTTATTTATAATGTATTTTTGATTGAGATAATTTTGTAAAATTATTTACTAAAAAGAGGATACCTACGGAGTTTCTTTCGCTTATATCTTCTCCGTCAGAAGAACCTCATTACGAAACGGCGGTAGACTGTAAAGAAATGACATTTGATTGCTCAGGCGCTTGGCGCTTTCTTTAAATTTCATAGTACGCGAGTGACCTGGGTTCGCTTCCCGGTGCCGGCAGCACTAAAATTGTTGGACTACACTGGTTGGATCTGGAAGAACCAGCAAAAAACACATCGTGCAATTTTTTCTTTTACGTCTTTTTAAAAATAATGGGTTTACCTTCCTTCAAGGTAACTGAAAGCCGTTATGTACAGAGAGGTACAGTTAAACTATAACTATGGTACAGAATAAGTATGGTACAGTAACAAGAGTGGACAAGCGTAGTGTGGGACACATTGGCAAGAGGTAACGACGATTTATGTAAGACGGCTAGCAACAACCAGATGTGTGATGTGAAAATCGGGCAAGTGTCGCTTCTTGAGGGAAGCCCATGTTTTTATTTTATGGATGAAATTGACGATCCAACAAATCGTGATGATAAGACATCAGGACTAAAGTCCCATATTCCCAGTAATTAGGTTACCATTCAGACCGGAACACAGTAATGTTTGAACACTACTTCTTGAGTACCGACACAGTAGAATAACACCTACCTCTTTCCTACCGAGATATCGTAAGAGGCAACCAAGATATTGTACGGACAGCCTTTGCAGAATAATACTAGAATATGCAATGCTGTCACTATACTGCCCGTGGGAACGCAACGGAGGGACAGATTTATTTTTGGCACGTACCAAAATCCCCGTCACGTCTGCCTACCCCTTATATGAGAAAAACGCGTGACTATATGTATGTATGAATTATAGTTGCACTGGGGATCGAACCTATGTCACACGCATACTATATAATTTATGGCACTACAGCTATACTGCTCGTGGGAACGCAATGGGGAGTAGGATTTTTTTGACTCCTACCAAAATGGCGGCGAAGTCGACAGAGGGAAAATCAAAACCAGGAGATGGGCAGCAGCATCTTCCTGGAACATCTGAATAAAAAAGCTGCGGTCATCAGTCTGCCGGCCAAACGTAGCAACTATAGCGAAATCCCCCAAAATGAGAACTACAAACTTTTGTGGCAATCTATGAGGTAGGCCTCTTATGTTCAGCTGTTGACTAGTGATAGGCCGAAACGATGATGATGATTCTTACTTAGGAATCCAGTATATAGTATTTTCTTCTTTCTTTCTAAATGAAGTATCCTCTCAGAGCGCTTCTGGATGTTTCGGCGGTGATGCGTGAACCTCGTCGCTGCCGTCGGTAATTTAATTTGCGACCGACCGGTCCGTTTGCTGTGTCGGCGAGACATTTTGCCTCCAATCTGTTTATTTTGTTAGGACCGTTACATTTCACGTCGATTAGTCAAAGGGCACTTGATTTTATTAAGTGTTCAGGAAGCAATATCGGCTATGTATGGTTACTGTTAGAAACACGCTTATAAAAACCACATTGCGCAGTAGTCGGAGTAACTACCTGATTACTGCGCCGAGGGTCCGTAGTTTGTATACAATCCGAATCCATGATTTGTGCGAAAACAGAAACTGTTGATTTTCGATCTGGTTTTTTCGTGATTGTTCCCATGCACCCCCCACAAAATTAGAGCTACTAATCCTTGTGGCAATCTATGGACCTGTGTTCAGAAGTGGACTAGTGATATGCTAATATGATGATGATGTTTTGAAACTTAAGAACTGATGTCTTAGGGTGACGAGCGCACTGTAGTTGACAGAAATATTCTAGAACTTAGTAATTGTTACGGTATTTGTTATGGACTGAGGTTGCACTAGCTTTCAGAACGTTTTTTTTTAGATAGTGAGAAACGAACCAAACGTTCACCTGATGGTAAGTGTAATGTCTGCCCATAACAAATGTTGTGTCATTCACAACAATTCTATCTTGTGAAAGACACAACGCTGCGCCCGTCACCCTGAGACATCAGTTCCAAGTCTGACATGCCCAGTGATTACACTAGCTCTCAGTGCCTTTCAGACCGAAACACGGTAATGTTTGCACACTACTGCTTCACGGCAGAATAACTGGCCCTGGGGTGGTACCTACCTAGACGGATTCCTGCATAGGAATCCTACCACCTCCAAAATAATAAGTAAAATACTAAAGTAACGGTCTATGAATGTCTCACTGCCGAGACTCTGAGAGGGTTTTGGAGCCGGGAAGAGTCCGCGACGCTGCTCCAATGCGGGTTGGCAGACTTCACAAGTCTTCGAATTCTTCTATTTATAGCAGAATAACTTGCCCTGGGGTGGTACCCCAGGGCAAGTTATTCTGCCGTGAAGCAGTAGTGTGCAAACATTACTGTGTTTCGGTTTGAAGGGCATTGATAGCTAGCCTAATCACTGGACATGTGAGACTTAAGAACTGGTGTCTCAAGGTGACGGGCGCAATGTGGTGTCACACAGAAGTGTTCTGAGTGACGTTGCACTTTCCATCAGGTGAACGTAATGGTCGTTTCGTCACTTCATTAAATTAAAAAAAAATACGTTGTGTAGTGGTGAATAGTACATAAACATTTTTCTCTCTTTCTTCCTATTACGTTTTGAATCGTGTAGTCGTGATTACAGAAAAACGTTACATATATTTCCATCCAATAAGTAAAAAAGTAACAGCCTATAAATGTCCACTCCAAAACCTCTCCAAAAACTCCCTCAATGAAGTCACTAAGAATCTGCAACGTCTTCACATCGTCGATATATTTTTTTTAATATCTCAGATATCCAGGTTTCCTCTCAGTATTTTTATTTCGGTGTATGATGAATCAAGACTTAAAATTGCAATTAACAATAGCCGGTCCGGCAGAGTACCATAGGACCTACCTCTTTTCTACCGAGGTCGTAAGAGGCGACTATTACGACCTCGGTAGTATTGTACGGACAGCTTTTATTCGTCCAGATTAACACCATACTATGCAATGCTGTCACTATACTGTCCGTGGGAACGCAACGGAGAGACAGATTTTTTTTTGCTCGTACCAAAATTGTTGCGACGTGGTTCGCCGTCCGTCACATCTGCTTACCCCTTATATGAGAAAAACGCGTGTCTATATGTATGTATGAATTATAGTTGCACTGGGGATCGAACCCTTTTCACACGCATACTATATAATTTAAGGCGAGCTCTCGGCTCCTGTGGTTCCACGACATTACCAATATGTATAATAAAATATGCCTTATTGAAAATTCAGTTACAATATGATTATATATCTTAAATCTCTTTAAAATACACCTCAATACGTTAAGCTCCTTATCACACATACATACTAAATACGCACGTTAACGTATACATTGCTTCATTGAATAGGAGGAGGATCGGAGGAGGAACATTTATTAATAAAAATTCATATGAAATTAAACTCATAAAACCTTAATATGTCTCTTAAAAACGATGTCAAAAAGATAATACGCATTTATAAGGCATTTGGAATGACTTCATTTAATGATTTCTTATATTTACGCGAACACTACACATTTAAATGGAACTAAGTTTACGGATTTTATCGCGTTTAATTTTTTTATTTTTTTATTATTTATAACCCGACGTTGACTTCATTTGTTTAGGACTAGCAAAGCCACGCGGTTTCACCCGTGTAAAATAAGACGACTACATTACTACTACGTGCGGCATTGTAACTCGTTGACACGAGCATTCTGGTGGTAGGATTTCTATGCAGGAATCCGTCTAGGGTACCACCCCAGGGCCAGTTATTCTGCCGTGAAGCAGTAGTGTGCAAACATTAGTGTGTTTCGGTCTGAAGGGTACTGATAGCTAGAGTAATCACTAGGCATATGAGACTTAAGAACTGATGTCTCAGAGTGACGGGCGCAGTGTGGTGTAACGCATTTTCTGGGTGACACAGCATTCGTTACGGGCAGACGTTGCACTTATCGAAACGGTATAGGATTAGGCGGTGTACGTTTTGCCCGTTTCGTCACTTTATCAAAAACGGCAGAATAACTGGGGCTGCGGTGGTACCTACCTAGACGCATTACTCCATAGAAATCCTACCACCAGTAGAAACTTGTCGAAACCATGAGCTTTTCTAAACATATCTGCTCCTTACCATATCTTTCTTTAGTAAAATACGTTAACAGTATAATGTAAGAATAACTTGAACACATGTCCTTATTAAGGTTGTGAAGCCAGTAGAAATCGTTATAATTTCCCTACAGGCATCGTTACGTATAATTATCATTCAGTAATTAACAGAAACCTCACCAGCCAGACTCGACATACTTAAAAGTGTATTAATAATTAAGAGCTTTCATACATAAGAGCAAGTTGTAGTTTGCCTTTGTTAAATAATATTATATGAGCAAAAATCTGGAAAATTTTAAGTAAATCGTTATAATTTAATAGTTGTGCTCAATTTATGCTCAAAATAATATGATTTTGTTGAATAATTTAAAGAACTTGCCTTTATTCAATAAAACTGCCACCCCATCTTATCCTGTGGGTTTCGTAATAGTCGACAGAAAGAAAATTAAAACCAGGAGATTATTATTATTATCAACTTATTATCACCTCTGAGATCTTGAGATCGCGATCGTGATCGTGATCGTGATCCATCGATTGGAGATAGAAGTTAGCAGATCACGTAGTAAATCAGCACATAAATTTGCTGAGTAGTAAAGAATAATTACTCAACATAGATTATTTACACAATACTTATTAAATGTCGAATGTTTACTGGTGGTAGGATTCCTATGCAGGAATCCGTCTAGGTAGGTACCAACCCACGGCCAGTTATTCTGCCGTGAAGCAGTAGCGTGCAAACATTACTGTGTTGCGGCTTGAAGGGCACTGTGAGCTAGCGTAATCACTAGGCATTTGAGACTTAAGAACTGATGACTCAGGGTGACGGGCATATTTCTGTGTGGTGTCACACAGAAATATTCTGGGTGACACAGCATTTGTTGTGGGCGAACATTGCACTTACCATCTGATGAAAGTTTTGCTCGTTTCGTCACTTTATACAGTAAAAAAAAAATTCAAAGCTACACTTAAAATATTAGATTTACCGGCACCGTGGATCGATTTTAAGCCACTCGCGTACCATATAATTTACACGAGCGCCAAACCGCTGATCAACCACGGCTTAACTAAGCTTTTATTGTAATCCTCGACAGTTCAACAGTCACTCTGTAGTTCGAACAGACCGAATTACTATTAAAAATCATTGTATATGCCATTCGGTGGGTATTGTTTCGGAGGTTTTACCTTATTTAGTGAAAATATAGTGGAAATTATTTGGAACAAATATGAAAGCCTAAATCCTAAGCAACCTAATCCCTGTCCTAAAACGAAATGTTTCTATGAAACATGAAAGTTGATAATATCTAATGGATGGGCTTTAATGTCCTAATACGGAGAGTGATCTTTTCTATATTTTTTTTTGTTTACTAACAATAGAATATCTGTTAGATAACATTTTCATTTCGTGACTTAGGGCGGATTTTACCGTTGAAAATAAACTCGATCAGTTCAAGCTAAACGAAGTTTAAACGCTTCATCATCATCATCATTTCAGCCTATCACTAGTCTGCTGAACATAGGCCTCCCCCGTAAATTGCTACAAAAGTTAGAAACTCTCATTTTGGGGTGAATTTTGCCATAGTTGCCACGCTTATTTATTCAGATGTTCCAGGAAGACGCTGCTGCCCATCTTCTTCGGTTTTGATTTTCCCTCTGTCGACTTTTACGACACCCACGGGACGAGATGGGGCGGTAGATTCTCTTAAGCCGCTACCATTTAAGCGTTTAGTTGTGTTCAATGCTACAGTTTGTATTTTAAAGTAAAAGCGGTTCAAATTCGAAACGTCCAATTTTCGAAGTTCAGCCCCATTAAACGCGTTTAGAGAACTGACATTGTCAATTGCACAAGTATGTTAAAACAAAAATTATTAAAATTTGGTATTGTTTTTTCTTTGCTTATCTATGTGACCTACGTATAAAAACAGGCTGTGTCGCAAAATACGAAATACATGGAGTATTTGTTTTAGATTCTGACGATATTTCATGTAAATTCGTTTTTCTAAACGCCATCAAAATGGAAGTGGTAAAATCGGTTAGACAAAATCCGAGATCGAATTATACATTTGAACTCAGTTAAGCAAAAAGCGGTTTTATAAAACTTGGTTTCCAAAGCGAAATGTGAAATCGGTTCTTAGTTCTCATAAGTTTAAATCTTTGTTACTCGTATATCTTACTTATTTAATGAAGGTGAAGAGTTTGTATGTTTGAACGCGCTAATCTTAGGAAAACCTAATCCGATTTTAAAAATTATTTTGGCATTAGATAACACGTTTGTTGAGAAAAGTTATAAATTATAATTATGGGCGCAGTCATGTCGTTAGCTTATTTTATGTGGGAAGGCCGCGGGGTGCAGCCGTTATTTTATATGGCAGTATCGGAGCGTACATCATCATCATCATCATTTCAGCCTATCACTAGTCCGCTGCTGAAAATATGCCGCCTCGATAGATTGCGACAAAAGTTTGTAACTCTCATTTTGGGGGGATTTTGAAATAGTTGCCATCCTTGGCTGGCGGGTTGGCAACCGCAGTTTAATTATTCAGATGTTTCAGGAAGATGCTGCTGCCCTTCTCTTGGTTTTCATTTTCCCTCTGTCGACTTTTAGGACACCCACGGGATGAGATGGGGTGGTAGATTAAGTTTAACAGTCTATAAATGTTTCATTGCTGAGCATAAGCCTCTTCTTTTTTCTAAGAAGATTTTGTAGCCAGGCTGTGTCCGCCACGCTGCTCCAATACGGTTTGGCGGACTTCACATATCCTGAAAATATTTTTATTTTTCAGTTACTTAACTCTTTTACGAGATGTTTATTTTGTTACCGGTTGGTAGCCATGAGACATCCCACGCACTTTACTTAGTTGACCCTTACGCCACCCATGACTAATTAATCTGCAAGCTTGCAAGTGGGCAGCATGAAAGACTTCACTCGGCTCCGAAACCCTCTCGAAGATTATAATAGGCCAATGCCCAAAAGCTTGGTAATCGGATAAATTTAAAAGTTTTTTAAAACAAAAATATTTTTGTTAAAAACATTTATTTTTCCAGCAGTTGACTTCAAAATGTGCTAGGGCTATAGTATTTGTCGAAACAAATGCAAGGAACCCAAACATGGGGGAGCTATAAGGCTTCGTTGACGAATTAATATGGCCAGCTTCAATTTCAATTGCAAAGATAGACGCATATTTATATTATGATGATAATGATATGATGATATTGTCCAGGCCGATTTCGAACACGGCGAAACTTTCGAATATTGTCGATAGCTTTCAATTGCGCAGGAGATATTATAGTCCCACATGTGTACGCGCGAACACAGAAGCACTCACTCGTCCCAACCTACCCGCGCCCGATGTAACGCTGATGCGATAAGATCGGAGGTAGGCAAGGATGCAGTGTCAGAAACACGGGGACAATCACAACACAACCAGAGACGAAAAACAACAATTTGTGTTTGAGCACAAATGTTGGCTCCGGCTGGGATTCGAACCCAGGTCCTGCGGCTTAGAAGTCAGGTACACTGACCACTAGGCCAACCCGGTTATACTTCTATTTATTTATATTATAGTTATTTATGAGTTACTTAGGTTTTTTTTGTCTTTGTTTCTCTGCTTGTCTTTATTTCTACACCTCACGAAAATCAATTACTAGTGAATGATCCAACGTCCAAGTAATTAAATACTCTCATTGCAAAGCCATGTTGTCTTCATAATTAAATGTAAATAAAAATGTACAAATTATCAAAATTGTACTTTCAACTCTTAGGAATACGGTTATAATTTGCTTTTATGTAAACAAATAATCTAAACAAGCAAGAAAGATAATTGTTGATACTCTCGCCATGCCAATTCTCCCGAAAACAAACTAAATGAAAAGCTTCCGTTACATACGTGACTTGGTCGTCACACGATCAGTAATCGTCTTTATTGTGTTAAAAAGAACAATACAGAACAGACCGTTCAACTTCTTTCTTATTTACTTTTTTCATTCAATTATTAGCTCTAGTGAAAATTTGGAGGTTACTTACTGTTTTAATTTTGAATCACGTACGTTTAAAGGCACGTAAGATAAGGAGAAAAAACGAAAACTAATAATGATCTAAATTGTACAGACGTGATTCGATTTCGCGATCCACTTAATGAAATTAAACGATTTTTTATAGAAGAAAGTGAAAAAATCGATCACATGATGATGAGCGTGTTGTGGCGGCTTAAGAGAATCTACCACCCCATCTCATCACGTGGTTGTCGTATATAATGTCAACCCGCCTGTCAAAGGTGGCAACTATGGCAAAGTCCCCCCAAAATATGAGCTACAAACTTTTGTGGTAATCTATGGTGGAGGCCTATGTTCAGCAGTGGGCAAGTTATAAGCTGAAATGTAGATGACGGTAAGCGCATCGTCTGCCCATTACAAATGCAGCGTCAACCAGAACATTTCTTTGTTGCACGACAGCGCTCGTCACCTTGAGACTTTTGACGTAGAAATCTTACATTTCGTTTCTTTTTTATTAGAGAATGTTACGAGTCGAGCAAGACGTTCACCTGATGGTAAGTGCAACGTCTATCCATAACAAATGCTGTGTCACCAATAACATTTCTATGTGGCGCAACACTGTGCCCGTCACCCTGAGACATTAGTTTTTAAGTCTCATATGCCCCAATGATTACATTAATGAAACACATTGATGCTTCACGGCAGAATAATTGGACCTGCAGTGTTATCTATATGGACGGATTCCTCCATCGGAATCCCACCACCAGCATTTTTGTTATTAAGTGTGTCAGATGAATTTTTTTACAACTTACCTCCGTTTCATGAAGAAGTTCTTCTGATCGGAGAAGAAACTTGCCAAAGAAACTCGGAAGGCACTTCCTTTTAAGGTACATTTTAAGTTTTAAAAAAAAAATCATCGTATGAATAATTAATATTTCCCGGATCCTGCAAAATATCGAAATCGAACATGGACGAAAATATAAATCATTTTAATGTTTAAAATTTTCGTTGAAATCCTTTGAGCCGTTTCGGTGCCTATTCGAAACAAACTTTCAGGCGGACAGACAAAAATTCTTAAAACGGTAATTTGGGCATCGTATAAATAACAGTTTTTACCTTAATCTGTGCATTTATTTTGAAATCACAGACAGTAGGTAATAGATTATTATTCTACATCGATTCCTGCATCAAACATTCCGGTCTATTGATCCAGGTCCATAAATTAAACGATGCCGTTCTCTGACTGATTTACTGCATAGCGACATCACGTATTGTAAGCGGGAAAATTTACTAGATCTGATAATTTTGGAATTAGTCAACGTCTAGTCGACTGGGGGCGTTAAGTCCATTTAACATCTTAATTCACGTTTCATTATACTACATCATTACACTTACACTTTGCGACGACCGCGTGGCCTAGTGGTCAGAGTATCTGACTTCTACGGCGCGGGTCCTGGGTTCGATTTCCAGCCGGAGCCAACATTTGTGCTAAAACTCAAATTATTTAAGTTACATAATTTAATTATTAAAGTTACATCGGGCGCGGGTAGGTTGGAACGAGTGAGTGCCTCTGTGTTTGCGCGTACACTTGTGGCACTATAATGTCTCCTGCGCAGTTGATGGCTCTCGACAGTAGTCTGAAGTTGTCGCCGTGGTCGAAATCGGCTAGGAGAACATCATCACACTTACACTTTGCGAAAGAGTGCAAGTGTGACTTCTTGTTGCGTTATTTATTTTGTAAAAAAAAAAGTAAAGTTTCAGCCTACAAATGTCCCACTGCTGAGCACAGGCCTCCTCTCATTTCTGAGAGGGTTATGGAGCTAGGAAGAATCCGCCACGCTGCTCCAATGCGGGTTGGCGGACTTCACATGTCTTCGAAATATTTTTTATTTCTCAGACATGCAGGTTTCCTCACGATGTTTTCCTTCACCGCCGAGCACGTGGTAAATCAGCACTTAAAATTGCAATTAACAATTTTAGTGGTGCCGGCACCGGAAATCGAACCCAGGTCACTCGCGTACTATGAAATTTAAAGCGAGCGCCTAGCCCCTGAGCTACCACGGTTCTTCTAGCCCCTGGGCTACCACGGCTCTCATTTTGTAAGGATATATAAATTAGAAAAGCTTACTCATTAAAGACTCAACAGTAATATTGATAAATATAGAGTCGATCGAGATCCAGTCATCATCGTCATAATCATTACAGCTTATCACTCCGCTGCTGAACATAGACCTCCCCCGTAGGTTGCCACAAAAATTTGTAGCTCTCATTTTGGGGGGATTATGCCATGGTTTCCCCGCTTGCCAAGCAAGTGGGCAACCGCAGTTTATTTATTCAGATGTTCCAGAAAGATGCTGCTGCCCGTTTTCTGGTTTTAACTTTTCCTCTGTCGAATTTTACGACACCCACGGGCAGGGAAAGGGTGGAAGATTCTCTTTAGCCACCACCACACGGCTATGGGAAGTTGTATGTAGATTTAAAAAAAGAAACTAAAACTTACCTTTTTTTAATTACTTAATGTTTAAATAAAACTATTTTTACGGATTTTGTCGCGTTTAAAGCGCCCGAAACGTCGGGTTAAAATAGTTCTAAATTAAACGCGATAAAATCCGTAAAAATAGTTTTATTTAAATGTGTAATATTCGCGTAAATAAAAGAAAACATTACTTAATGTTGCATATTTTGACGATTTTCAGGCATTTTTAAGCATTTTTCATGCATATTTGAAACTTTTTTTTTGCATATAATTCGGTCTCTAGTTATTACAAAAAGAGCACGTCAGGTATATATTCCGCGTAGCTTACATGTTAGAGTCACTTATCATTTTTACCCTAATACTTGTTTATTTTCATTCCCCTGCCGTCGGTTAGCGGTTCTGCCATTATGAACTAGACTGGTGCAAACATCCTTATGACCTAAAGGGCAAGGTTGAATTTCCGAAACGATTTTTTCCCCATGAATAGCAGCACAAAATACCTACGTGGACCTAGTTTAAAATTCAATCAGGGAGTTGTGAAAACCGTCTGTCGTAGCATAACAACATGTACTCGTACAGAAAATGTGATTTTTGTTCCATCCCTGCTTTAAAATTTTCAAACGCTGTTCTTTTGTTGTTTTTTTTTTAATTGGATAGAGTGACGAAACGAGCAAAACGTTCACCTGATGTAAAGTGCAACGTCTACCTATAACAAATGCTATGTCACCCAGAACATTTCTGTTGACACTCCAGTGCGCCCGTCACCCTGAGACATCAGTTCTTAAGTCTCATATGCCCAGTGATTACGCTAGCTCACAGTGCCTTTCAAACCGAAACAGTAATGTTGCACACTACTGCTTCACGGCAGAATAACTGGCCCTGGGGTGGTACCTACCTAGACGGATTCCTGCACAAGAATTCTATTACCTGTTGTCTGTCTGCTTGGAATGTGGCAGATATATTATGTACCGATTCCTGTTATAGGTATAATTGATTTTTGACCTGACATCCTGACATCATGTTATGCCAGGGTGGACTCCTCATGAGGGAAATATCTATCCTAATATCATCCTTATTGTTCAGGAAATATATGTTACAAAAATATGTGTTAGGATTCCTATGCAGGAATCCGTCTAGGTAGGTACCACCTCAGGGCCAGTTATTCTGCCGTGAAGCAGTAGTGTGCAAGCATTACTGTGTTTCGATTTGGAGGGGGAGCTGTGAGCTAGCGTAATCACTGCGCATTTGAAACTTACGGACTGATGTCTGTCAGGGTGACGTGTGCAGTGTGGTGTCACACAGAAATGTTCTGGATGACATAGCATTTGTTATGGGCAGACGTTGAACGTATCATCAGGTGAACATTTTGCTCGTTTCGTCACTTTCTCCCGTGAAAAAAAAAACAAGGGAGAACTATTTAGTAGTAAAAGCCTTTTTAAAAATATCTCTTATAACATCATTTAAATTTGTTTCCTAAGAATAATGCACGCGGATCTTAGCAATTTAACTTGCTTTTATTATAATGGATTTCCGCAAAGTAACGCCTGATTGCATTAACTATAGTACTTTGGAATCAACGTCGCTCTGCGGTGCTTGCACTGCTAATCTTATTTATATAATAAAGCTGAAGATTTTGTATGTTTGTACGCGCTAATCTCAGGAAACACTAACTTGATTTATAAAACTATATATGTATTACATAATCCGTTTATAGAGAAAAGTTTAAAGCTGTAAAACTTTACGCTACCACCTTACACCTAAAAGAGCTGCATGCTGAGAACCAAATATTACTGAGAAGGGCCAAACTGTGAATGCTGACCTGCTCAACGTCGGTTGCCTGATTTTACGCGGGTGAAATCGCGGTACTCAGCTAGTAAATAAATAAAGAAGAACAGCATTTGTAATTACGAACATATGCCAGCAACGGGGATCGAACCCATGCCACTCATAATATCTTTTGATGGTAGGATTCCTGTGCAGGAATCCGTCTAGGTAGGTACCACCCCAAGGCCAGTTATTCTGTCGTGAAGGAGTAGTGTGTAAACATTACTGTCTCGTTTTGAAGGGCACTGAGAGCTAGCGTAGTCACAGGGCGTATGAGACTTAAGAACTCATGTCTCAGGGTGACGGGCGCAGTGTGGTATCACACAGAAATGTTCTGCGTGACACAGCATTTGTTAGGTACAGACGTTGCACTTACCATCAGGTGAACGTTTTGCTCGTTTCGTCACTTTATAAAACAAAAAAAAAATCATTTGAAAGTACATACGAAAGAGATTTGTTAATATAATGGTTAAGTTTTATAGAACATGCAATACAATCACGCCATTCTCCATACAAGGGATAAACAGAGACAACATCTCCCCTGCTGGAAATTCTTGCTCCCTATTGCGTTCAGACAAGTAACGAGCCATTGTTACGGTAAATGGTGGTAACGCAACGGAGTCAGATTTTTTTGACTCGTTCCAAAATGGCGAGGACGTGGTTCGCCCCCGCTTTGCTATTGAGCAATATCCCTAAGAGTATCTACCACCCCATCTCATCCCGTGGGTGTCGTAAAAGTTAACATAAGTAAATTAAAACAAGGAGATGGGCAGCAGCATCTTCCTGGAACATCTGATTGCGGTTGCCAACCGCAGTTTATTTAACCCGCCTGCCAAACGTGCTAACTATGACAAAATCCCTCAAATATGAGAGCTATAAACTTTTGTGGGTATCAATGGGGGAGGCTTATGTTCAGCAGTGGACTTGTGATAGGCTGAAACGAAACGACGATGGTAGATCATTTAAAAAATACCTAGAAAACTCTTACAACACACCACGTTCTTCACCCTAAGACCTATGTCTCAGAGAGAAGTGAAAAGAGACAATGAGTGGTGATTGCACTTTGGTGGTAGAATTCCTACAGGAATCCGTCTAACACCACAGGTCCAGTTATTCCAATAAGCAGTAGTGTGCAAACATTACCGTGCCCGGTCTGAAGAGGACAGAGAGCTAGCGTAATTACGTGGCATATGAGACTTAAGAATTGACGTCTCCGGGTGACGGGAGTAGTTTTGTGTCACACAGAAATGTTCTGGGTGCCACAGCATTGTTATGGGCGGACGTTGCACTTACCATCAGGTGAACTTTTTTCTCTTCTCGTCACTTTTTCCATTAAAAAGGACTGCTTGTCAGCAGTATGGCACTGTGGTTTTGTTTATTTATTTGTCGCATTAACTCCTACCTTCAATTGTTGTATCGTACCGTCTCCTAATAAAGCTTTAAAACACAACAAGCTTGGAGTGCTGAAACGGAAGTCTACACATGTCAATATCAACAAGTAACAGCTTATAAATGTCCCACTGCTGAGCACATCATCGTCATCGTTTCCGCCTACCACAAGTTCACTGCCGAACATAAGCCTCCCCCATAGATAGCCACAAGAGTTTGTAGCTCTCATTTTGGAGGAATTTTGCCATAGTTGGCACGCTTGGCAGGCGGATTTGTAACCGCAGTTTATTTATCCAGATGTTCCAGGAAAATGCTGTTGCGCATCTCCTGGTTTTAATTTTCTCTCTGTCGACTTTTACGACACCCACGTGATGAGATGGGGTGGTAGATTCTCTTAGACCGCCACCACAAAACACACAGAGCACAGGCCCCCTTTTTTGAATTTTGAATGTACTGGAAATATTTATCATTTCTCAGATATGCAGGTTTCCTCGCTATGTTTTCCTTCACCGCCAAACACGTGGTAAATCGGCACTTAAATTGAAATCAACAATTTTAGTGGAGCCGGTACAGGGAATCGAACCCGTCTCACTCGAGTACTAAGAAATTTAAAGCGAGAGCGTAGTCACTGAACATCGATCATGAACTACCACGGCTCATTATATTCGCTAACATCCTTTAAATAATCATCATTCTTCATCATTTCAGCCTATCACTCCACTGTTGAACATAGGTCTCCCCATAGATTGCCACAAAATATTGTAGCTTTCATTTTGTTGCCATAGTTGCCACGCCCGGCAGGCGTGTTGGCAACCACAGCTTATTTATTCAGATGTTGCAGGAAGATGCTGCTGCCCGTCTCCTGGTTTTCATTTTCCCTCTGTCGACTTTTACGACACCCACGGGATGAGATGGGGTGGTAGATTCTCTTAGGCCGCTACTTCACTGCAAACATAAAATAAAATATAGTTAATTGCGCCATAATAAGGCTTAAATTATCTTATTTAATATCAACATATTTCTTCGTGAATGTTCTATGATACGATTTTAAGGATGTATGCGGTTGTCATATACGAATAAGCAAACACATTGATGCCCCGTTTGAATGTTCTTCTGGGAGTGATGGATGGGGTCCGAGAAAACTGTAACACAAAGCATACACACCATCAATTATACCGAAATATAAATATAGTAATTATTTTATAATTATCTAGTATACAGTGTATGTATGGGTGTATAATATACGTTGGACCGCAAAGAAAATTTTCAATATCTTCAAAAGTACCTGAACTAGCTTTATGAAATAAAGACTAAATTAAAGAATATTTAAGTCCACGTAAAATAATATAAAAACCCTTTTATTTATTTTAGAAATATTGAACATGTAAAATATCAGCCGTTTTAGAATTTAATACCAAAAAATTAAAATCAATTGTTTCGCGTTTGTTTTAGTTTTGCAAATAAAAAAGTCATAAGTATGGTGTCTGTGGCTTATAAATGTTATTATTCTGAAGCCAATACAGCGAGAACTGTTGGTGTGACTCTTACTACAGTTGAGCGAGTACTCCAGCATTTCCGTGAAACTGTATCAAATCTGGTTTAAACCAAAAGACCAGGAACAGGCCGAACAAGGTGTACGACGGCGCGGCAGGATCGCTCTAAGGTGACAACAATTTTGAGAAATCGCTTTCTTTCGGCTGTTGAAGTAAAGAATCATAATTTACGAGTCAACAATCTACGTACGGATACAGTAAGGCAGCGTCTGGCTTAAGCAACTTTAAAGCCATTAAGACCTGCAAATGGCCCAAAACTAGAAAGACACCACAGAAACTCAAGGTTGAATTATGGTAGAGAACACGAGAATTGGACTCTGAATGACTGGTTAAGAGTTATGTTTTCAGACGAGACTAGATTCTGTTTATACAAGACGGGAGGAAAAGAGTGTACAAAAGACTGGAAGAGCGCTATAATCAAACCTGTATAGAAGAAAAAATACGGCGGAGGCTCCGTTCACGTGTGGGCTGCGATTTCTTCCGAAAGCCACACTGAGCTTGTGGTAATAGAAAAAGGAACTTTAACTGCAGAAAGATATTTCACTGAAATTCTGAATGACTACGTAGGTCCATTTTTAGTGGACATGGTTGAGAATGCCGTTTTTATGCAAGACAATTTTTTCAATTTAGGCATACATCGTATACATAGTATAGATAGTATACATAGTATCAGAGACACGGGGACAATTCCCTCCTGATTGTAGTAACTGACCGAGCCGAGGCCGGTCCCCATGGGCACCCTCCAGTCAGTTACTCGCGAACAGGATAACGGTCCTAGCCCAGATCCCGTCTCGGAGGCCCTTGCGCCAGTCATCCATAAATAAAGGTTTCGGCTAAGCGCCCTCAGCGCTCTGCCACCTTTCAATCCGGCGAAGCTTCGGGCTCACCGTGACCAGGGAAAAAACACGGGGACTATCACAGAACAATAATTGTTAAACATAGAACAGTAAAGGAGAGAAATTTAATTTGCTAAGATCCGCATGCAAAATGTGAAATGGTGTGTATTACCCAGTTTTGAAGAGCTCCGCCCGCCCTCCCTCAACAGCGTGCACAAGAAAACCAATACTGCCACCGGGAGCCGCCACCAGATACCCTCCAACACTACCACTAGGCAATACACACCACTGAAGTCGAGAACACGACACGTGTTTCACCTCAAAACGAGGCATTATCAAGTGATATTGACTCTACAGTCAACCGCCGAGTGACTCGGACTAGAGTAATACACACCATTTTACATTTTTCATGCGGATCTTAGCCTACTGGTGGTAGGATTCCTATGCAGGAATCCGTCTAGGTAGGTACCACCCCAGGGCCAGTTATTCTGCCGTGAAGTAGTAGTGTGCAAGCAATACTGTGTTTCGGTTTGAAGGGCACTGTGCGCTAGCGTAATCACTGGGCATTTGAGATTTAAGAACTGATGTCTCAGGGTGACGGGCGCAGTGTGGTGTCACACAGAAATATTCTGGGTGACACAGCATTTGTTGTGAGCGGACGTTGCACTTACCATCAGGTGAACGTTTTGCTCGTTTCGTCACTTTATACAATAAAAAAAAAATTACTTTCTCTCCTTTACTATAACGGATTTCTGCAAAGTAACGCCTGATTCTTTTAACTATAAACATAGAACAATTGTATAATGTTTCTTATGTGTATAGCCTTTTTACTCTGCCGGAAACCTATCGGCTCTGTGTTTATTTGTATTGTACGTAATATGACAACCGCGTGGCCTAGTGTTCAGAGTACCTGACTTCTAAGCCGCGGGTCCTGGGTTCGAATCCCAGCCGGAGCCAACATTTGTGCTAAATCACAAATCGTTGGTTTTCGGGTCTGGTTGTGTTGTGATTGTCTCCGTGTTTCTGACACTGCATCCTAGCCTACGTCCGATCTTATCGCATCAGCGTTACATCGGGCGCGTGTAGGTTGGGACGAGTGAGTGCCTCTGTGTTTGCGCGTACACTTGTGGCACTATAATGTCTCCTGCGCAGTTGATGGCTCTCGACAGTAGTCTGAAGTTGTCGCCGTGGTCGAAATCGGCTAGGAGAACATCATCACGTAATATCTCTTGCGCAGTTGCTAGCTTCCGACAGTATTCAGTTATCGCTAAAGGGTCATCGTCAATATTTGAGTTATTTCGAATATGCGCATATTATTGGCATCTCTAAAGTCCTCTTCAAATAAATTTTAATGGTGGACCGCATCTATATTCATAATAGAACTTTTCGATGTATTTCGTCTTTTGTAAAAGATATGAATAATAGAAAACCTCTATTTCCTTAGATATTACCATTTGATAAAAACGCAACGTGCAACGTCTGCTCAAAACAAATGTGAAAACTTCTGCGTGGCACCACACTGCGCCCGTCATCTTGGGACATCAGTTCTTAAGTTTCATATACCCAGTAAATACTCTAGCTATCAGTGCCTTTCAGATCGAAAAACAATGTTTGTACACTACTGATTGACGGCAGAGAAACTGGCACTACGATGGGACTCAGCCTACACCTCACTACATGCTCAGACTACAGCTAACTATATGCTCACCTACAGATATTTTTTACCTGGTGGTAAGTGCAACGTCTGCCCATAACAAATGTGTCACGCAGAAAATTTCTGTGTGGCACCACAATGCGCCCGTCACCTGAGACATCAGTTCTTAAGTCTCATATGCCCAGTGACTAAGCTAGCTCTTAGTGCCCTTCAAACCGAAACACAGTAATGTTTGCACACTACTGCTTCACGGCAGAATAACTGGAAACTCTTACTCTGAAATAGAAATAAATCCTACATAGAAATATTTTTTAATGAGGGAGACACACAGAAAACACATCGTTATCATTATATCTAAGTTTGTACCAAAATTGTTGGTACTTTAGGCTAACTATTTTTTTTATTTCTATGAATTTTGCTGGTATCAAAAAGCACTTTTTCATTTTTTCTTTCTTAATCATTATGAAAACTTCATAATCTAATAAACTGAAAATTTCATAATCAAATGTCAAAAGAAATAAACCTCCATAGGAACACACAAATATGAGCTCAAAACATTGTTTGTGTCTTAGTACTCTAATCTTTTGTTAGCGATATTCAGAAATGTTTAGTATTTCAAAATACATTATCTTTCATTACATATTATATATAAAATTCACACAACACAAACATCTCCATTAGCGATATGAATGATGTTGTAATATAACCCTTATGGATAAAGTCTTAGTTACAATTATTTTGTTACATAAATAAATCTGATAATAATCATCATGATGCTAAGACTAAGAACAAAGATGCTAGAGTAAGAACGGCAGAACAACAGGCCTTGCGGTGGTACCTAGATAGGTAGTAGAAAGACGTAGTGTGCAAACATTAATGTTTTTCAGTCTTAAGGGCACTGGGAGCTAGAACTGATGTCTCAGAGTGACAGGCGCAGTGTGGTGGCATACAGAATTGTCCTCGGTGACACAGCATTTGTTAAGGGCAGACGTTGCACTTACCATCAGGTGACATATTCGCTCGTTTCGTCACTATTTCTTATACAATAAAGCAAAAAAAAACAGACGTATTGAGAACGTCTTCTTTTTTGAAGACAGTTAATAAAATTGGAAGTAGACTGGGATGGAATGTTAAAGACACGGGGACAGTCAAAACACGACCTTACCCATACAGGATATTATTTTACAGATCACTTTTAATAATAATTCCATTAAATAATTCCATAATAAATGTATAATATTCCCACAATAAAGTGTACAAGCATTCCGCTGTCCACACAAGTGCTTCGGATACCGTGTGTCAGCGTATACAACTATGCGATTGAATTTTAAACTAGGCTTGAATTCCTATACAGTCAGTTCAAGAATAGAACCGGCCAGCTTAGAAAAACGACTCTTTAGATTCTCGTGTTAAATCTAACAAGGGGTCAACTTTAAGTGGTCGACGTATGGGCTCGCTAGCGGCGGAAAACTCCGCACATAAAACAGCCTGTTAAATTGCAAACTATTTTCTAACGAACAAACTACAACATTGATATTTTCCGGGTCTTAAAAAAAATAAAAAGGCAACGAGAATGTTTTCATTTTTAATGTTTCGACGCTAACAATTTTAACCGTGGAAAATATTGCTAACAGACTTTTCATTTTGAATCAGATTTTTTTACTTTCCCTTGTTCTAGTCGGGGTCCGTAACATGTTGGGTTAATTTGTCGAAAATACGAGTGTATTTTGTATGTCTTACTTCACATATTTAATTTAAAATTACGACAAAGATAGCCTGAATAGTATTTACATTTTAAAGAACCAGTCTAGGTAGGTACCACACCAGGGCCAGTTATTCTTCCGTGAAGCAGTAGTGCGCTAACATTACTGTGTTTCGGTTTGAAGGGCACGGTGAGCTAGCGTAACCACAGGGCATATGAGACTTAAGAACTGATGTCTCAGGGTAATGGGCACAGTGAGGTGTCACACAGAAATGTTCTGGGTGACACAGCATTTGTTATGGGCAGGTGAACGTTTTGCTCGTTTCATCACTTTATCAATAAAAAAAGAGTAGCATAGCACATACCTCTTTCCTACCGAGGTGTCGTAAGAGACGACTAAGGTATTGTAACGACAACCTTTTTTCGTGCAGAATAATTCGGATTGGGGAGTAAGAATTTGAGTCGTACCAAAATGGCGGCGACGTCTCCCAAACATGGTGATTACGGCAAATCTCTACTTGAATGAGACAGTGGAGAAACAAATGAAGAAATGAAACTGAAAAGGGTTTTCCTGGTTAATGCCCAACTAATTCTATATCGTAATTTTAGTCAATAAACACCAAATAAAATGCATGATTCTTTGTTCCAGGATGCTGTACTCCTCGTTCTTTATATGCTTCCTGTTTTGTGGGGTTGCATTCTGCGCCCCAGAAAGCTTTCAAAACGATAATGCGCACAGCACTCAAGAATCCCATGACATTCACGGAGCTCATGATGAACACAACGCGCCGCTGGAGAAAAGGTCTCCACGTTATGACTTCGGCTTGGGAAAACGAGCTTACAGCTATGTCTCTGAGTACAAGAGGCTGCCGGTCTACAACTTTGGACTGGGGAAAAGGTAGGCCGCTAATAAATTATTATTTACTTTTATTGGATTAGAAGCTGTGGCAGCGGCTTAAGATCTATCGAATCTACCACGCCATCTCATGGATGTCGTAAAAGTCGACAGAGAGAAAACAAAAACCAGGAGATGGGCAGCAGCACCTTCTTTGGAACATCTATTCAGATAAACTGTAGTTGCCGGATTGGTCAAGCTTGGCGACTATGGCGAAATACCCCCAAAATTAGAGCTACAAACGTTTGTTGCAATCTATGGGGGAGGCCTATGTTCAGCAGTGGACTTGTTATAGGCTGAAATGGTGGTGGTAAATTGGATCACTTCTAAGTATGGCACAAAAAGACTCTTGATTTCGGCATGATCAGGGCGCACATGCTTGATTAATCTATCTAAAATAGTTCGTTTCGGATTCTTAGATCTGTTTTGATGAAATCTTTCTTGTCTGTGGACACTCAAACGACTAACATGGACAATTGAGTGAATTAAGTTATTCCTTCACATTTGGTAAGGTTAGGACGGTTGTTATTTTTAAAATACGGATATACTCCATTTAGTAATATATACTTTCTCTGTAATATACACTGACGTCTAGTGTCTTTGAATAATCAAAAATTAGGAAGGTTATCACATGATTCCAGAGTATAAAGATACGAGTAGTAGTACGTTTGATGCCAAACTATTTCTCTGGATTTACGCTAATACTTCCCAAATTTACCTTGCTCACACGACTCGATATCGATTGCAGTCGGAAATAATCAACTGCACTTAAAAAAAATAACAGTGCGACATGGGTACATTCGAAATCCAAGAGCGTGCACTCTTCTTGATTGTGTCACTATGCTACCAAATCGAGCAATGTTTGCCAATTACGAGTAATAATTTTATTATAACAAGGAGTTCGTTTCTATCGACAGTAAAATGATAGTTGACTTTTACTGAAGATTTGTTAGACTAAGCAATTGTGATGGGTGGATTGAATTGAACTTTCCAATTACTGTAGCCTTTCATGAGCACTTGCTGCATAATAAACTATCTATATTAAACATCAAAACTCAGAATAAACACAGAATTTAAATAAAATCTATTAAAACACTACCGCCACAATTCGAAGAAAAGACGAAGGGTGTTCGATGTTAAGTTTATCGATAAAATCGGAGGAAGGTTTGGATACCACCAGTGACTGTCACCCTTGTCTCTATAGACATATTAGTGTTGGAATAATAAAAAAAATACTAAGATCCGCCTACAATTTGTATTCCAAAAATATTGATTTCGACTGAGTTTCGAATACAGGACCTAAATCACTAAGCTATAAGTTGTACTAACAGAACCTCGCGGCCCTCATACTCGTATGAACAGTGGTTGTGTTTGTGATTAAAATGAACTTGAAAATTTCCCCATCATCACTAAAGAGGATTTTCTTATGCATTTTAAATAATTTTAAAGCAGATACTTTCTTATTTTTTCATTGAAGTAAGTTTTATAATCTTCTTCTTAGGTCTCGACTCTATTCATTCGGTCTAGGCAAGCGGTCTGTCGACGAAGATCAGTCCAGCGATCAGTTCACGGGCGACAACGACCAGACGAACGTCCCTGAGCTTTTCGACTCGTACGATGATGCCGCAGGTATATATAAAATATTGTATTAATTACTAGCAAGATTAAAAGAAAAGTTTACCTTTTAATATAGAGATTCAAACACTAAACTGATTCCACCTCAGCATTTTTCCATACTGGTATAAATAACCACGTATCAGTGAAATAAACTTTTTTAGATAAAGTAAAGATAAAGTGAGACGAGCTGAACGTCCACCTAATGGTAAGTACAAAGTCTGCCCATAACGAATGCTGTATCACCCAGAACATTTCTGTGTGACACTGCGCTCGATACCCAGAGACATCAGTTTTTAAGTCTCATATTTACCAACAACTCATGGTGATAAGCTTACTGACTGCCAGAGCCCTTCAGACCGAAACACATCTATGTTTGCACACTACTGCTTGACGGCATAATAACTGGTCCTGCGGTGGTACCTACCTAGACGGATTCCTGCATAGGAATCCTACCACCACTGGTAAAAAAAAATATACAAACTATAATAAGTTATTATAACTGCACTAGTTGTGGCTGTCACATTAAATGCAACTGAATATTAACAAAATATAATAAGTTACGTAAGTTAAGTTACACCGTGTGTAAGCAGCTTAAGAGAATCTACCACCCCATCTCTTCCCGTGAGTGTCGTAAAAGTCGACAGAGTGAAAATTAAAACCAGAAGATGGGCAGCAGCATCTTCCTGGAACATCTGAATAAATAAACTACGGTTGCCAACCCGCCTGCCAAGCGTAGCAACTGTGTCAAAATCACCCCAAAATGAGAGCTACAAACCATTGTGGCAATCTTTAGGGGAGGCCTATGTTCAGTAGTGGACCAGTGATAGGTTGAAATGATGATGATGATGATGATGATGATGATGATGAATAAGTTCAAACATCTGTGGAACCTTTCACTACCTTTTATGTTTATTATTAAATGTAACCACGTAAATCACACGTCCAAGGGTCCACGGCTTAAACATTAATATTATTTAATTTACTATAGTTATATTATATAACAATCACATTAACAAATTCAGCCAATAATGTTATCTCTGTTGGGCATTCCACTTACCCCGTTTGGAGTATCGGTCGTCATTAAATCAAAACGCAGGGCCACAGCTACAAAAGAATATACTTTCGATATATTGTTTCCGTCTGTTATTATAGTGTCATAGTTACCATCATCATCATCATTACAGCCTATCTTAGTTCACTGTTGAACATAGGCCTCCCCCATAGATTGCCACAAAGCACGGTCGTCAGCCACCTGCATTCATCGACTTCTCACAAAATTGCGTAGGTCGTCGCTCCATCTAGTGGGTGGGCGCCCTACCTGAAGAAACCTGCATGTTTGAGAAATAAAAAATATTTCGAAGCATGCCTTCGTTCGCAGTCCGCCAACCCATTGGTGCATTGGTGCAGCTTGGCGGATTCTTTCTAGTTCCAAAACCCTCTTAGCAATGAGAGGAGGCCTGTGCTCAGCAGTTGGACATTCAAAGGCTGAAACTTTACTTTTTACTTTTATTATATTGTATATCTCCACCCAGCATTGGAATAGCGTGGCTGGATTTTCCTAACTGTGAAGAGGCATGTCACCAACATTAGGATCATAACGTATAACTTTTTAATAATTAAACAATTTATAATTCTTTCAGTTTACGAGATCAAACGTGCTCGACCATACAGTTTCGGTCTCGGTAAACGTGTCGCCGAGGAATCAGAAGAGAATGAAGAGAAACGAGCTAAAATATATGACTTCGGATTAGGAAAGAGACCGCAACTGTACAACTTCGGTCTCGGAAAACGAGCCAGGGGCTACGACTTCGGTCTTGGCAAACGAGCCAGGGGCTACAATTTCGGTCTTGGCAAACGCCTCAGCAAATTCAACTTCGGTCTCGGCAAGAGAGAGCGAGACATGCACCGGTTCAGTTTCGGTCTCGGGAAACGATCAGGCGACGCGGTTGACTACAGCGAGAATTATATCGACGTGTAAATTATCCTTCGTATTTGTTTCGGATGGAACTCGCGTGATGTTACTGTTGTTGAATTTAAAATACCCATCACCGTAGAACTCTTAAAAATCTGAAATGTATTGATCAATCTTCAAAGTTAATATCTACGGGTGGCCTAAAAAGTTAATTGCTTTTAGTTATATTCAATCAATATATTATGCATAATTATTAAAATCTATAAAAACTTTCATCTGCGTTTGCTTCAACGCAGCGTTATTTTCATTTTTTTTTATCCAAATATAGAAAGAATTTTTTGTTTTTTACTTTCATAGTATCTTTTGGCAGGTTCCAATAATCGTTCATTATTAAATTTCAGTCTTACTTAATTTTTATTTCTTTGTCTGTAAAACCCAAAATTCTTTCTAAGTAAATAAAATATCGTTACAAAGACATACCTTATCTATTTGCTTATGATCTTATTAAATAATTTTTATTCATTTGAGTTACATATTTTTGCCAAATTTTACAACAAAATCTTGAAATTCAGGTTTTTAAGTGCATTTAGATCTTTAACATACAACTGTTGTCATAGACAAGAAATTTTCCGCTGCATGCGGAGGAGCTTAATATTATCTGGATTAATATAAAAATATGAATTTCACGTGAGCGCCCATTCCTAATCTTAGATATAACAACGATTATTTATACTTAACCCCCTACTTGACTGCGATCCATCTAACGTATGCCAAATGTTAAACTTTGCAAAGAAGTAAATTTTGTATAGATTGGACGTAATAAAGATTTTATGATCTAATTCGATTATTCTATTGTCGTATAAGTTATTATTGATATCGTTATATGCCTTGGCAATTCTGCTATTGAATTAAATAATTTTACTTTTGTATTATACTGTTAATGAATTGTAGTTTTTTGTATAGTTGAAAAAAAAATTGTAAGTTGATACTAATTAATTTTAATTCACGGAGTTACGATATTGATCATGGAGTTTAAATCATATCCATCATATTCTTTATAACTTTTTTAATATTAGAAGTAAAAAAACAGGTTCTAATTGCAGAAAAACCTGCCAGTATTATTGTCAGTTGTCAACGGTTTTTTTAGTATGTAGTTTGTTTGTAATAGAAATAACCTAGTCAGGGAACATCCTGTCCGAGTTTGTTGCCTATTTTTTTTCCGATCATTTTTGGATGTTATATATTAGACAGATATTTCGAGGTTTCTTGGATCATCTTCTTTACTCTTTGGATTTTTTTAAATCTCTTTAAATCAATAATGATCTAAGTCTCCACTCCGAAAGATTCGTAGCTCCGTGTAACTAATTTAAGAATCAGTAAGTAAGTTTCTTGAAGACTTTAAGCGGTATGTTGTTTTGAATATAATCATGAATATACAAAATGTAAGTAAATTATACAAATGATAGAAAGACGCATCATTCTTTGTTATTTTATTTGATAGCTCCCCACCTCTTAAATAATTTCCTACCGTTAAAAAATAAAATTTTCTTAACAGGCTCAAGGGGCCGATATAATCCTCATAATAATCATCAACAACAACCTGCACTTTTTTCCATACTCGAAAACCAACAATTTCTGTTTTTATACAAATGTTGGGCTAACGAAGCCTATCGACGTAGAAGTCGAGTACTTTAACGACTAGGCCACGCGGTCGTCAAATACTAATCCATTGCTGGTCATAATCGTGTCCTAAGAAGGACAGATTTGTTGTAATTATCACGGTTGGCAGGCGAAGTGACGATTGCAAATGCTTTGTCACCCGATACATCTCTGCATGATACAACATTCGGCCCGTAACCCGGAGACATCAGTTCTAAGTCTCATATGCGCAGTGATTACACTAGCTCTCCGTGCCCTTCAAACCGAAACACAGTAATGTTTGCACACTACTGCTTGAAGGGAGAATAACTGACCTTATTATTATTATATTATTAAACAAGGTGAACGACCTGGTCATTTTGTAACTACATTTAAACTACAAAAAACCATCATGATGATTGTGTAGGTGAATAAAGAAATCGATGCAATTCTTAGTTTTGTGGAGCATCACCTCCTCTTAAGCAATAGTGTAAGTTTTTAAATCTTTTTATTTGCTTCATCATCATCATCATCATATCAGCCTACCACTTGTCCACTGCTGAACATATGCCTCCCCCATAGATTGCCACAAAAGATTGTAGCTGTCATTTTGGGGGGATTTTGCCGTAGTTGCGACGCTTGGAAGGCGCATTGGCAACCGCAGTTCATTTATTCTGATGTTACAGGAAGATGCTGCTGCCCATCTCCTGGTTTATATTTTCCCTCTGTCGACTTTTACGACACCCACGGTATGAGATGGGGTGGTGGATTCTCTTAAGCCGCTACCACACGTTAATTTGCTTATTAACAGGAATTACTGTGAATGAATGCTTACCAAATTAATCAAGTAAAGTAAAAGTTGCAGTCAATAATGTTCCGCTGCTGTGAACAGGCTCCTCTCATTTCTAAGAGGATTTTGGACCCGGGAAAAGTCGGCCACGCTGCTCCAGTGCGGATTGGCGGATTTGACATGTCTTCGAAATATTTTCATTCCTCAGACATGCAGGTTTCTTCACAGTGTTTTCCTTCACCGCTTAGCATGTGGTAAATCAGAAAATAGCAGAGTTGCTGGCACCGAGGATCGAACTCAGGTCACTCGGCTACTTTGAAATTTAGTCAAAATCACAACCAAATTAAAGGAAACACATTATTGAAAACAAAGGATGAATGTAAAGCATAAAAGTTCCCGCAACCGACGAGCGTGTATGAAAACGCTAATGAAAGCAGAAGAAGCGAATAATGTGTGTCATGAACGTAGCAAGTGGAAAGATGTGGTCTCTGCCCACCCCAATGGGAAAGTGGAGTGAATGTATGTATGTGTATAAAACAATAAAAAATAACAGAATTTATATTATAAATTATAGCCATAGTTGCTCACATGAGGAGAGGCCTGTCAGCTGTGCGACCTTTATAAGTTTATGATACTAAACGTATTGAACAATAATAACATACATACATACATTCACTCCTTTCTTCCACTTTTCGCCCTCGCGGGAAACGTGAAGTGACGGGTCAATCACGTATGGGTAACCACGTCGCCGCCATTTTGAGTTAAAAAAAAGACTTTAGAGTTTCTTGCCGGTTCTTCTCTGAGAAGGACTTTTTTTGAACCGGTGTAGACTTTGACATTCATAAGCGCTTTATGAAAGCCTAAACTAAGTAAAGAAATTTTTACTTTGAAAAAAAAATCTTACTCCCCACTGAATTCCCACGAGAAGTTTAGTGGCAGCATTGCATATTATACTGCACGAGTAAAGGCTGTCCATACACCTTAGTCGCCTCTTACGACACCTCGGTAGGAAAGAGGTAGGTGCTATTCTACTCTGCCGGACACCTATCGGTTAGGACAATACTTTAGTATCTATAGATCTCCTTTTTCCATAATTTACATTTTTTTTATTGGATACCGTTCACCCGATGGTAAGTGCAACGTCCGCCCATAACAAATGCTTTGTCACCCAGAAACTTTTTATGTGACACCACACTGCGCCCATCGCCCTGAGACAAAGTCTCATATGCCCAGTGATTACGCTAGCTCACAGTGCCCTTCAAACCGAAACATAGTAATGTTTGCACACTACTGCTTCACGACAGAATGACTGGCCCTTGGGTGGTACCTACCTAGACCATTCCTGCATAGGAATCCTACCACCAGTAGGACCACCACTTTATCGATCTTTAGGCTGTAAACAGTCCACTCTGGCCATTATAGTCCAGGAGATAGGGACTTAGACCTAGCAACTTGTGAGAAACTGCCATAATGGCTACTACAGCCGGCGAATTTACTATAGTTGTACCGGATGCTTAACATCTTAGCTACTGCTCCCCTGAACCGGTCTTAGTACTTGTTGCGGTCGACCATCCGTCGATCCACAAGATTTATGTGTCACTATCTACGCCCCGCGGATTCACCCGAAGAGGACCTCATGCCTGATGGCATGGTTCACAACGTGCAGCACATTTAGGCAAAGAGTTTTATAGCTTATTACCTTTCTTAACTAACGCGCTATTTAATGCATATTTTTTTTAATCCGGTTAGTATTTTCTAAGATTAGCTTATTCAAACATACAAACTCTTCAGATTTGTTACAGTAGTAATATTGACCGTAAAAATACCAATCTTGATTAGTAAGCTTCGAAAAATTCAATTCGAAAATCGAAAGTACTAAAATTATTTTTGTAGGAGAATGTGACGAGCCAAGCAAAATGTTCACCTGATGGTGAGTGCAATGTCTACCCTTAACTGTCTCATCCAGAACAACTCTGTACGGCACCACACTGCGCACGTCACCCTGTGACATCAGTTGTTAAGTCTCATATGCCCAGTGATTACGCTAGCACTCAGTGTACTTCAGACCGAAACACAGTAATGTTCGTTCAACCGCTCAACCGATCTTGACGAAATTCGTCACAGAGATAGCTTGCACCCTGGAGATACTTTTTGGTTCGGAAAATCAAAGAGTTCGCACATTATTTTTAAAAAATCTAAATCCACGCGGATGTAGTCGCGGGCTTCAGCTAGTATGTATATAATTTTAGCCAATTTATCTGAGATTACCTCTGTAACATATTATGCGCTGATATTAATATATATTGAAAAAATCTACTGGCGGTAGGATTCCTATGCAGGAATCCGTCTAGGGTACCAACCCAGGCCAGTTATTATGCTGTGAAGCAATAGCCCGCAAACATTACCGTGTCTGAAGGTCACTGAGAACTAGCGTAGTCACTGCGCATAGGAAACTTACGAGAACTGATGTCTCAGGGTGACGGGCGCAAAGTGGTGTCACACAGAAATGTTCTGGGTGACACAGCATGTGACAAAGCAAGTGTTATGGGCAGCATAACACATGCTGTGTCGCCCACGCTGCACATGTATAACATCAGGTGAAAGTTTTTCTCGTTTTGTTACTTACTTTTTTAAAGATGAAAGTGAAATAAACAATTGAATTCATTTATTATGAGGTGAGATTTTAGCAAATTATATAGTAGAAGAGATCGCTGTTTAAGATTTCTATGTAGGAATCCGTCTAGGTAGGTACCACCCCAGGGCCAGTTATTCTGCCGTGAAGCAGTAGTGTGCAAGCATTACTGTGTTTTGGTTTGAAGGGCACTGTGAGCTAGCGTAATCACTGGGCATTTGAGACTTACGAACTGATGTCTCTCAGGGTGACGGGCGCAGTGTGGTGTCACACAGAAATATTCAGGGCGACACAGCATTTGTTGTGGGCGGACGTTGCACTTACCATCAGGTGAACGTTTTGCTCGTTTCGTCACTTTATACAATAAGAAAAAGACCTGAGTTCGATTCCAGGTGTCTTCACCACCAAATTATTTATTAGTAATTTTAAGTACGGCATGTGAAGGACCGTTTTTGAAAATATGTACGCAAGCAGAGCTGGTTCATACGATCTAATCGGAATTGTATACTTCTGAGGTATAGATATTTATTATTTGCACACATTGAAGAAAAAATATAACATTATGATAACTAAATTTGTACAAACGGTGGCCTTATCGCTAAACAGCGATCTCTTCTACTAAATAATTTGCTAAAATCTCACCTCAAAACTAAAACTGTTTATGTCGCAACGTCGGATGACATGATTAGTGATTTTCACACCAATGGATGATATCACATTAATCTGTTAAATGATGCGGCCACATACGCAGCCGTTCGTTTAACATGATACTCGATATATGTTCCTGTTTTCCTATAACATATTACTACAGCGATTTATAATAAATTATAATTAATAATTATATATAACACATAAACTATAATTAATAGTTAATGATTTCTTATATTTACGCGAACACTACTCATTTAAATGAAACTAATTTTTACGGATTTTATCGCGATAAAATCCGTAAAAATTAGTTTCATTTATATAATTAATAGTTGTAAATACTATATATATGTTTGGGACATGCACACATCACTGGTAGATTTGTTAATATGTTAAATATAACTATAATGAAGGAAAGTAAGTTAATTTGCTAAGATCCGCATGCAAGATATAAAAATGGTGTATATTGCCTATATATATAGGGAGGGCGGGCGGTGCTCTTCAAAAAAGTAGGTAACATACACCATTTTTATATTTTGCATGCGGATCTTAGCAAATTAATTTACTTTCCTTCATTATAATGGATTTCCGCAAAGTAACGCCTGATTCTATTAACTAAATATAACTATGTTACCTTTGCCCACAATTTAAAATGTAAAACAGTCATGACAAGTTCTTTTTTATACCCTAAATAAACATTTGTTATTATTAAGAAGCGCACTTTGCAAGTATTTTGCGCAATTTATAACATTAATAGTTTTTATATGAAATTGCGTTAACATACATTAATTAATAGCACTCCGTAAACTCCGCATTCCTGCGCTGCGACTGCCCCCTTCCTAGGATAAGTCTAAAGGAAAGAACCCACAGGTTTGTCAGGTATTTTTTTATTGATTAAAGTGACGAGAGGTGCAAAACGTCCGACTAATGGTAAGTGAAAAATCTCCTTATAAGTCATGCTGTGTCACCCAAAACATTTCTGCGTAACACCATACTGCGGTCGCCACCTCGAGACGTCAACAGCGTCATATGCCCCGTAATTGACTAGAGTGCCCTTCAAACCGAATCACAGTAATATTTGCATACTACTTCTTGGCGTGTAGTAGCGGCTTAAGAGAAACTACCACCCCATCTCATCCCGTTGGTGTCTTAAAAGTCGACACAGGGAAATTAAAACTAGGAGATGGGTATGAATAAATAAAGGATGGTGGATGAATAAATAAACTGCGGTTGCCAACTCGCCTGCCAAGCGTGGCAACTATGGCAAAATCCCCCCAAAATGAGAGCGACAAACTTTTGTGGCAATCTATGGAGGAAGCCTATGTTCAACAATGGACTAGTGATAGGCTGAAGTGATGATGATGATGATGATGACTGTTTGGCGGCAGAATAAGTGGCACTGCGATGGAACCTGCCTAGACAGATTCTTGTATATGAGAGATCATGCTGAACGGATTATAAATCATACTAGCTCATGCCCAAGAATTTTTACGGTGATGTCATTTTGGTAATAATTATAACAAGCAATTAATAACCTTACGTTTATTATTTGATAACTAGCTGAAGCCTGTGACAATGTCCGCGTGGATTTAGGTTTTTTTTTTAAAAACCGTGGGAACTCTTTGGTTTTCGGGATTAAAAAGTATTCTAGGTATTGCCTGTACTGAATTTCGTCACGATCGATTCAGCGGCTTAGTCGCGAAAAGGTAACTAACAGGCAGAGAAACAGAGAGTGTTACTTTCGTATTTATAATATTAGTAAGTATGAATACTGGATTTTGGCGTAGAATTAAAACTTTAATTTAAATTCCAGAAGAAAAAAATGAAAATATTTGTTGACAAAATCAGTTTAGTTCGGACCGATACGACTCCTCTAATGCCTTGTCTAGAAGAAAATGTCAGAAGTCATTGATGTACTATTAAAAAACCATATTTAATATATTTCTTACATACCAGTTATTTTCGTATTAAGGAAGATTCGTCAATCCAAGAGAGAAAAAAATATTTGAGACTGACACATCCGCAAATTCTGCGCCGCGGGTGACGCGACAAGGCGAGCATAAACCGGATCATCTTTATTGAATCGTATGCAATGAAGCGGCGAAACGTATACACACTTTTTGAAGTAAAACTTCTTTGGGCGCGATGAAAGCAACATTTCAAGGTCGAATTTGCAGCGTTTCCGTGCAACGTTTCTGTTCAACATCATCATTTCAGCTTATCACTAGATTTTGCCATAGTTGCCAAGCTTGGCCAACCCGGCAACCCAATTTATTTATTCAGATGTTACATGAAGATGCTGCTGCCCATCTTCTGGTTTCAATTTTCCCGCTGTCAACTTTTACTACCACCACGGGATGAGATGGGGTGGTAGATTTTCTTATGCGACAACCACACGTTAATGTTTCTGTTATTCTTAATTAATAATTGTTTATATACTGAGCAGTTATTTTACAATCAGTAATATTTTTATTAATGTATGTTTAATTTTAGGACCGTGGGCTACCACGGTCTAGTCTAGTACTACATATGATACAGGGATATATGCGCGTTGTGATGCCACACAGGAATATTCTGGGGGACACAGCATTTGTTATGGGCAGACGTCACACTTACCATCAGGTGAACGTTTTGCTTGTCTCGTCGCTTTATTCAATAAAAAACAATCAGTCTTATACTGATTGTTTTTTTATCTTTATAACACTTTACTGGTAGAAGGATTCCTATTCAGGAATCCGACTTCGTAGGTACCACCGCCAGGCCAAGGCCAGTTATTCCGCCGCGCAGCAATAGTATACAAACATTACTGTGTTTCGATCTGAAGGGCACTGAGAGCTAGTGTAATTACCGCGCATGTGAGACTTTACAACTGATGTCTAAGGGTGAGCTCAGTGAGGTACAACAGTGAAATGTTTTAGGTGACACAGCATTTATTAATGGCAGACGTTGCTCGTTTCGTCACTATTTTTATATAAAAAGAACACGATATGAACATTTCACCCCAATCCCCCTGCTGTTAAGAGTTGTATAATATTTACAGCCTTATGGGCCCTAAATAATTTTATAACTTGCTACCTTAATGGGACAACGTAAACAAAAAATTGTCCCTTCCTGTACGTAAATATCAAACGTAATATTTTTTTTTTGTTCCGCTTTATTATGAAGTAAAAATGTAACAGTTTATTAATATCCCACTGCTGAGCACTGAGGCTGAGGCATCCTCTATTAGTCATCGTCATCGTTTCAGCCTATCACTAGTCCACTGCTGAACATAGGCCACAAAAGTTTGTAGTTCTCCTTTTGGGGGGATCTTACTATAGTTGCCACACTTGGCAGGCGGGTTTGCAACCGCAGTTTATTTATTTAGTTGTTTCAGAAATATGCTGCTGCCCATCTCCTGGTTTTCATTTTCGCTCTGTCGAAGTTTACGTGACCCTCGGGATGAGATAGGGTGGTAGATTCTCTTAGGCACAATGCATCTCTATTTTTTAATATTTAGAGATTTGTGGAACCGGAAGACGCTTCTTCAGTTGTCAGACTTATTTTTGTCAGATGTTTATTTGTCTCAGACTTACAGGTTAACTCAAAGGTATTCCTTCACCATCCACCACGTTGTAAAACAGGTCTCAAAAATTCAATTAACAATAAAAAAAAGACATCGTCTCACACTACGAATTCCTACTTTATCGTGGGTGAGTGATGTTGATGTTCTCCTAGCCAATTTCGCCCACGGCGACAACTTCCGACTACTGTCGAGAGCCATCAACTGCGCAGGAGATATTATAGTGCCACAAGTGTCCGCGCAAACACAGAGGCACTCACTCGTCCCAACCTACACGCACCCGATGTAACGCTGATGCGATAAGATCGGAGGTAGGCTAGGATGCATTGTCAGAAACACGGGGACAAACACAACACAACCAGACCCGAAAACCAACAATTTATGTTTTAGCACAAATGTTGACTCCGGCTGGGAATCGAACCCAGGACCCGCGGCTTAGAAGTCAGGTACTCTGACCACTAGGCCACGCGGTCGTCAAACTTGTAATACTGGCATATTTAAAAGTCTTATATCTACGGTTTGCATCCAACAAATACATACAATCACGCCTTTCCACCAAATTAGGGGTAGGCATTGGTCACAAATAGCGCACTTTTCGCCCCCGCGGGATACGCGTCGTGACGAGTGGCCACCTATTTTTGTACGAGTCAAGAAAAAATCTTACGTGGTGTTATTCTGCACTAATAAAGGCTGTCATTACAATACCTTAGACGCCTCTTACGACACCACGATAGTAAAGAGGTAGGTGCTATTCTACTCTGCCGGACACCTATCACTTATCCAACACAAAAAGGTCACATAGAGGTCACGAGACACTACTGTTTTGATTATAGAAATTAAACATTAAACAATTATACATTTGAGACATAAGAACTGATGTCTCAGGGTGACGGGCGCAGTGTGGTGTCAAACAGAAATATTCTGGGTGACACAGCATTTGTTGTGGGCGGACGTTTCACTTGCCATTAGGTGAATGTTTTGCTCGTTTCGTCACTTTATACATAAAAAAAACTGTATTTAATCATCGGGTCAGAATGCTGCAAGGATAAAATAATACTAAGAAGAAGCCGAAGTAGTAGAAATGAATCTACGAAGCAGGGCACTTTCTACTCTTTTAGTCACAATCCGTGACTAAAAGAGTAGCCGTGTGGTAGCGGCCTAAGAGAATCTACCACCCCATCGCATCTCGTGGGTGTCGTAAAAGTCGACAGAGGGAAAAATAAAAACCAGGGGATGGGCAGCAGCATCTTCTTGGAACATCTGAATAAATAAACTGCGGTTGCCAACCCGCCTGTCAAGCGTGGCAACTATGGCAAAATCCACCCAATAGATGATAGGCTTAAATAATGATGATGATGATGATAGTCACAATCAGTATCTGAATTTTGCTCGCACAGAATATCTATTTATTTAAAACTGAGAGAACATCATAAATACATTCAAAACTTCGGAGTGGGTAAGGTGACTAATCGCATTAGCGACACTGCGAACAAGTCCGTGTGACGTTAGTTCATAAGTACGAGTATGAACAAACATCACACGGACTTGTTCAGTTCAGACGTTAATACGTTTAGTTCTTGTCCCGTGTCTAGTTTTTAAATTTTAAGTAGTAATAGTAAGCAAGCAGTGAAGCAGTAGTGTGCGAACATTACTGTGTTTCGGTTTGATGGGCACTGTGAGCTAGCGTAATCACTGGGCATATGAGACTTAAGAACTGATGTCTGAGGATGATGGGCACAATGTGGGTGTCACACAGAAATGTTGTGGGTGACACAGCATGTGTTACGGTCAGACGTTGCACTTACCATCAGGTAAACTTTTTGCTCGTTTCATCACTTTTTAAAATAAAAAAAAGTAAAGTTTAATTACGTTATCAATGGGTGTATATTTTAAATTACATATGAGATAAAGAAAGAAAGAAAAGAAATAAAGAAACATTTATTTGTTACACGCTCACTATTCACAGACAGATTAAATGTGTACAAAAAAAAACAGACAAGACAGGAAATAAAAAATTAAATCCATCCGTTCATGGTGCAATGCTCCAAAAAGGACGGCCACTCAGGATATGCTAGGATGCATGATCCTACCCTGATTCTCAGTGGCATCCAATAATATATTAATAAATAGAAATATTTTTTTATAAAAAGAAGCGGAATAAGGTATACACGTATATATTACACAATTATATACTGTATACACACATATATATAGTTACATACATTAAAAATACTTATAATAAAGGTAAAGAGGGTACGAGCCAATACTGCTGAACATAATTATAAACCCACCGGCACCGGGAATCGAACCCAGGTCGCGTACTATGAAATTTAAAGCGAGCGCTTAGCCCATGAACTACCAGCCAATTTTAAGTGCTGTTTTACCACGTGCCAAGCGGAGAAGGAAAACATCGCGAGGAAACCCGCATGTCTGAGAAATAAAAAATATAAGCAGTCCGCCAACCCGCATTGGAGCAGCGTGGCGGATTCTTTCCAGCTCCAAAACCCTCTCAGAAATGTGCGGAGGCCTGTGCTCAGCAGCAGAACAACATATTCATAGGCTATAACTTTTTTACTTTTTATGAGGTATTGAGAAGTCGGAAAAAACGGTTTTGCGGGAAGTCGATCGATACAGGTGGCTCAGGACCGTGTTTTATGGCAATCTATGGGGGAGGCATATGTTCAACAGTGGGTCAAATAGGCTGAATTGATGATGATGATTCTAAAATGATATTGTATTTGCTTAAGAAAGATAGGATTAAAACGTATATTTTTTGCGTTACTTTATTAACATTCAAATACGTTAAACATCACTTTACAAGGAGCTCAATGAAAGCAATATATAAACAACAAAATGTTTATAAATTATCTGTAAGCGATTTTAGTGCAAAAGATTGACTCCAAAAGTCATTTATCATCGTAGTACATGAATAATATACTAAATAACTATTACTAATTTCAACTGATGGTAGGATCCCTATGCAGGAATCCGTCTACGTAAGTACCACCCCAGGACCAGTTATTCTGCCGTGAAACAGTAGTGTGCAAACATTACTGTTTCGGTTTGAAGGGCACTGAGTGCTAGCATAATCACTGTGCATATGAGATTTGAGAACTGATGTCTCAGAGTGACAGGCGCAGTGTGGTGTCACGCAGAAATGTTCTGAGTGACACAGCATTTGTTATGAGCATACGTTGCACTTCTTCTTCTTCTTCTTTTCAGCCTATCACTAGTCCACTGCTGAACATAGGCCTCCCCCATAGATTGCCACAAAAGTTTGTAGCTCTCATTTTGGGGGGGATTTGCCATAGTTGCCACGCTTGGCAGGCGGGTTGGCAACCGCAGTTTATTTTTTTCAGATGTTCCAGAATGATGCTGCTGCCCATCTATTGGTTTTCATTTTCCCTCTGTCGACTTTTACGACACCCACGGGATGAGATGGGGTGGTAGATTCTCTTAAGCCGCCACCACACGGCGACACTTACCATCAGGTGAACGTTGTGCTCGTTTCGTCACTTTATCCAATAAAAACATTCGTTTACGGAATTAGTATGTCTTGATTTGGGAAGCACCAGGTGTACGGGGACAGCAGAGCAAAATATAATACGTGTTAACGCGATCACCATTTATTGTCAAGACGGGGTTTTTACAACTACAATAACCAAGCAATATAATAAATTAAGCGCCTTATGTAATAATATAGCAACTTTCAGAAGTGCTTAAGTTTGCTATCATAATCTTACTAAACTGACCTATGAACTAAACAATGACATACATTACAGGAATAAGTTCGTTTTACAAATTGTATCGTTAAAAACAAAATATTTGGCGCTAAAACCAACAACTTCAGCTCCATTTACACAACCGCGCTTGATTTGACTAATCGAGTTGTCGGCGACGCGTCGCGCATGGCGGCCTGATTTTATCTCGCCTGTTGTTTTACGAAACTGTGTGGCAAAATAACAACAGAACTTAATGAGATTTTTATATATTTCTGATGTCACTTCGCGATATACGTAAACCTTTGAATGTCCCACTGCTGAGATAGTTCACATAGTTTTTTATTGAAGAAAGTAACGAGAAGAGTAGGATTTCTATGCAGGAATCCGTCTAGGTAGGTACCACCCCAGTGCCAGATATTCTGTCGTGAAGCAGTAGTGTGCAAGCATTACTGTTTCGGTTCGAAGGGCACTGAGAGCTAGCGTAATCACTGGGCAATTGAGACTTAAGAACTTATGTCTCTGGGTGACGAGCGCCGTGTGGTGACACAGAAATAAGCGGGATGACACAGCATTTGTTATGGGTAGACGTTGCGCTTACCATCAGGTGAACGTTTTACTCTTTTCGTCACTTTATAAAATAAAAAAAAATAAAAAAGCACTCGCGCACAATGAAATTTAAGGCTTGCACCTAGCCCCTGTGCTACATACATATTTTATATAGAGCAACAAAAGTTTATGACACCTCTAAACGCCCAGTGCAAGGCACATCGCATAGGCCCTTTATTATGAGACGGTTCGCGATGTGTTTACAATTTGCATATACATGGCGACCGCGTGGCCTAGCGGTCAGAGTACCTGACTTCTACGCCGCAGGTCCTGGGTTCGAATCCCAGCTGGAGCCAACATTTGTGCTAAAACACAAATTGTTGGTTTTTCAGATCTGGTTGTGTTGTGATTGTCCCCGTGTTTCTGACACTGCATCCTCGCCTACCTCGGATCTTATCGCAATAGCGTTACATCGGGCGGGTAAGTTGGGACGAGTAAGTGCCTCTGTGTTTGCGCTGACACTTGTGGCACTATGATATCTCCTTCTCTCTCAGGCTGTCTCATAGATGAATACTTTATACTTACAAATCGTTGATTTAGATAGACAAAGATTATAGCCACTTTTATCAAGTGTGGTGAATCGTGCATGCTCTTTTATAATCATTACCATCATTTCAGCATATCACTAGTCCACTGCTGAACGTAGACCTCCCCCACAGATTGCTACAAAAGTTTGTAGCTCACATTTTGGGGGGATTTTGCCATATTTGTCACCCTTTGCAGGCGGATTGGCAACCGCAGCTTTTTTATTCAGATGTTTCAGCAAGATGCTGCTGCCGATCTCCTGGTTTTTGTTTTGCCTCTGTCGACTTTTACGACACCCACGGGATTAAATGGGGTGGTAGATTCTCTTAAGCCGCCACCACACGGTAAAGTATGTCAATTTTAAAAATAGAAAAGAGTAATTTAGAGCAAAACTGCAACCGTTACTTGCAACTTTATTACGTTATCAAGAAACTTTGAACAACTAACTTATAACTTTAAGTGAACGGACAGACTAACTAGTTGTTAGATAAAAGATTGAAGTACTTGTTTCTTTTTTAAGAATATACTTCTTCGTTAATAATATGTCCGGTATTTGCTCGGTAAACCTGAGGCACCGACAGAATAACAGTGCTGTGGCAACACTGCCATAGCATTATGCTGAGTCGACTGCCTTTTCGTTGCTACAGCCCAACGTACGTTTGTAAATTTAAAACTTTTAATGTATGTTGTGTTGTAGTATTCAATAAAGTTTTTATTTCTTTCTTTAAGTATATACTTAATATTAAAAAATAAAGCCGTGGTAGCTCAGGGGCCTGGTGCTCGCCTTTAATTTCATAGTAAGCGAGTAACCTGGGTTCGATCCCCGGTGCCAGCACCTCTAAAATTGTTCTACAATTTTAAGTGCTCATTGACCACGTGCTTAGCGGTGAAGGAAAACATCGTGAGGAAACCTGCATGTCCGAGGAATAGAAATATTTCGAAGACATGTGAAGTCCGCCAACCCGCATTGGAGCAGCGTGGCAGATTCTTCCTAGCTCCTAAACCCTAAAGTGTCGCAACGAACAAAACGTCCACCTGATGGTAAGTGCAAGTCTGCCCATAACAAGTGCTGTATCACCCAGATCAGTGTGACACCACAATGCGCCCATCACCCTGAGACATCAGCTCTTAAGTCTCATATGCCCAGTGATTACGCTAGCTCTCAGTGCCCTTCAAACCGAAACAGTAATTTTTGCACACTACTGCTTCACGGCAGAATAACTAGCCCTGATGTGGTACCTACCTAGACGGATTCCTGCATAGGAACCATACCACCACTTATAGAAACCTCCAGTATTTAATATGTGAAAATAAAATTTTGTACCCCTTAATTAAGCATAAGGAGTTTGATATTTGGCATAGTGAAACTTAGCATGAAGGAGAAACGAGAAGAGATTTTTTCAGAGAATTTTCCTTTACAGGAATCCGTCTAGGTAGGTACCACCCCAGGGACAGTTATTGTGCGGTGAAGAAGTAGTGTGCAAACGTTACTGTGTTTCAGTGTGACAGGCACTGAGAGCTAGTTTAATTACTGGGCATACGAGAATTAAGAATTGATGTCCCAGAGTGACGGGCGCAGTGTGGTGCCAGACAGAAATGTTCTGGGTGACACAGCATTCGGTTAGGGCAGACGTTGCACTTACAATTAGGTGAAGGTTTTGCTCGATCCGACACATTATCTAATCACAAAAACTCCGTAAATGTAATTAAACTCGTCTAAGCGTAATGCCAAAAATATCATTGTCTCTGGTATCATTTCAAATGTGACTTTCTAGAACGAAATGTAGCCTTAACAAATAGGGAATATTCTGGTAAGATGTATTTTCGTCTCAGCAAATAACGAAGTTTCTAGATTTAGCACAAACATCGTATATCAGGATTTATATAATTTTCTTGACGACGCAAATTTCATAATTGCGCAACACAATCAGACCCGAAACCCAACAGTTTGTGTTTTGTGTCTTCGCTCCGATTGGGATAGGAACCCAAGACCCGTGGAGCAATAGCAAGCAGACGAGCCCGCCAACTGCGATTGTACAGACATAAAGTTTATGTTGAAGAATTACAAAATAGAGACATAAAAATTTTAAGTAAGCCAGGACTGCCCCAACATTTCATCGACCGATACCTGCGACTGGGGAATTCTTGGAGCAACATTTACGTAATGACTTATAAATTGGCAGTTAGCAATTATTTAATTGGATTAAATAGCGTTGCAATGTCGCGCATTCATTAATTTATTATACACCAGCTGTGCCTCGCGGCTTCACTCGCGTAATAAAGCTGACCCCGATCGATGATATACACATCGTCGTCGTCGTTTCAACATATTACTAGTCCACTGCTGAACATAGGCCTCCCCCATAGATTTCCACAAAAGTTAGTAGATCTCTATGGGGAGATTTTGCCATAGTTGCCACACTTGACAGGCGGGTTGGCAACCGCAGTTTATTTATTCAGATGTTCCAGGAAGACGCTGCTGCCCATCTCCTGGTTACACATATACTATCTGAATTGAATTGGATAATTATTTTTCTAAAATTAAAGTAACCTAAGTTACACGCTATAATACGAGTATTAGCTATCTGTTAGTGAAAGTCTAGTCAAAATCGGTCTAGCCGTTTCGGAGATTATCGGAAATAAACAGACGGACCGACAAAAATTTTAAATATTGTTTTTTTCTTATAAGTACCGTATATACTTTCATAAGAATTGATTAAAAGCTGTTTTTTTATTTGCTAAAAGTGGCGGAACGAGCAAAACGTTCACCTGATGGTAAGTGCAACGTCTTTCCATAACGAATGCTGTGTCACCCAGAACATTTCTGCGCAGCACCACACTGTGCCTGTCGCCCTGAGACATCAATTCTTAAGCCTCGTATGCCCAGTGATTACGCTAGCTCTCAGTGCCATTCAAACCGAAACACAGTAATGTTTCCACACTACTGTCACACTACATCTACCTAGACGGAATCCTACCACCTATAAAAGCTGTAATTGTGTCATTACAAACAGACACTTCAATTTTATGTATTGGTATAGACTAGCTAATGCCCGGTGTGTGTTGCAATGTCGCTTTAATTTTATTCATAATTTGTTTGAAGTAGGTAAATATACACGAAGACACTTTTGCATGTACACAATAAATAAAAGGCGATAATGTTTTGTTAATTTCGCGCAAGTAATAAAGAAACTGTACTAAGTTGCACGACCGCGTGGCCTAGTGGTCAGAGTACCTGACCTCTAAGCTGCGGCTCCTGGGTTCGAATCGCAGCCGGAGCCAACATTTGTGCTAAAACATAAATTGTTGGTTTTCGGGTCTGGTTGTGTTGTGATTGTCCCCGTGTTTCTGACACTGCATCCTAGTCTACCTCCGATCTTATCGCATCAGCGTTACATCGGGCGCGGGTAGGTTGGGACGAGTGAGTGCCTCTGTGTTTGCGCGTACACTTGTGGCACTATAATATCTCCTGCGCAGTTGATGGCTCTCGACAGTAGTCGGCAGTTGTCGCCGTGGTCGAAATAGGCTAGGAGAACATCATCATCATCATCATCACTAAGTTGCAACTAAATCGGATAAAGAATGCGCAAACATATAGAAGACCAACATTCGACCGCGTGGCGCAGTTAGCGTCGTAGCGCGAGACACGGGAACAATCACTACACAATCAGACCCGAAGACCAACAATTTCTATTTTTCCTGCTTTTCCTTTAATCTACCTAACGACTCCCCAGACCTGTTAAAATTAAATTATAACATTGCGTGCAAGCTAAAAATAGTTCAGCAAATGTAAAACTCCTTCGAATGTAATGGAGTCCGAGCAAAAAACAATCCATAATATCCCTTGTTCATATCTGTTGAGTCGTGATGCCCTTTTACAAAGATTAAAAATCGCAAAATCAAAGGTAGGGTTGGCAAATGTTTGGAGACAAAAAACGTTTTTTACTGGTGCTACGGACGTACCTATGCAGGAATCCGTCTAGGTAGGAACCACCCCAGGGCCAGTTATTCGGCCGTGAAGTAGAAGTGTGCAAACATGTTTCGTGTTTCGGTTTGAAGAGCACTGTGAGCTAGCGTAATCACTTGGCATATGAGGCTTAAGAACTTATGTCTCAGGGTGATAGGCGCAGTGTGGTGACACGCAGAAATTTTCTGGGTGACACAGCATTTGTTATGGGCAGACGTTGCACCAAAAAAAAGTAGTAGTGCAAACATTATTGTTTTTCGGTTTGAAGGACACTGTGAGATAGAGATATTACTGATCTTATGAGACTTAAGTAATAAAATATAAGGAAGACGGACGCAGTGTAGTGTGGTGACTGCCAGTATTTTATGGCCAGACGTTGTACTTGCTAACAGGAGAACGTTTTGCTCGTCTCGCCAATCCACACAAACACACAAAAACAAAGACAACACGTCCACAAAAAAATCTATTTATCACAGAGAAAGCTGAAAAATTAAAATAGTTTATAGAATCAGTCGTTACTTTGCGGAAATCCATTATAATAAAGGAAACGAAGTTAATTTGCTAAGATCCGCATGCAAAATACAAAATGATATAAATAACAGAAAAAACTTCAAAAACTTGAGTATGTCATGCTCGCTTCAATGCCTCTGTTTGCGGCGGCGTCGTGTGGCGGGTTGTCCACTTCTCTTGAATATGGTCGAGGAGGGCGATGGCTGCCACACGCGCGATACTTGTGAACAGGTGCTGTTGGTGAAGGCTGGTCTGCTCGAGTTTGCAATGAATTTATTAATTTGTTATTAAATATTTTATAACATTTTGTCATGGAGCGTGCTTTGGTTTTCTATGAGACTGTTCTTTGTAAGTTTATTTACAATGGACTTTCGACAAAGTTAAAAAAATAACTAAAAAAAAGGATACCTACGAAGTTTCTTTCACCTGTTTCTTCTCCGTCAGAGGAACCTCATTACGAAACGGTGGTAGATTTAAAAAATGACGTTTGACAAACGAAATTTTTATTTCTTACGTTGAAGAATAAATAATTTTCATTTCAGAACAATTTTAGTGGTTTCGGCACAGAGAATCAGAATCGGATCACTCGCGTCCTGTGAAATTTTGGGCGAACGTCCGACCGACTGAGCTGCCACGGCCTCTCAGAAATAGCAAGAGGCCTGTGCTTAGCAGTGTTACATTTATATGCAGTTACTTTACTTTTTTATTTTAATTTTTGTTGGCAACCCTACGCGTAGGTAAGATAGCACCTGAGCAAAAGCATCTTAATGTATTGTTCTCCGTTCTATTACGTTTTTAACCGACGAAAAAAAACTCTTTTTTTATTTTTTAGTGACGAGACGAGCAGAACATTCACGCTATGGTAAGTGCATGTCTACCCATAACAAATGCTGTGTCAACCAGAATATTTCTGTGTGGCACTACACTGCGCCCGTAACCCAGAGACATCAGTTCTTAAGTTTCATATGCCCAGTGATTACGCTAGCTCTCAGTGCCCTTCAATCCGAAACACAGTAATGTTTGCACACTACCGCTTCACGTCAGAATAACTGGCCTGGAGTGGTACCTTCCTGCAAAGGAATCCTACCACCAGTAAACTTTCTGAACCGATTTTAATGATTATTGTCGTTATACAGAGGGTACCGTAAGCTTACCCATAAATGGTCCAGTTCTGATGATGGGATATGAAAACATCATCGACCTCTTAAATTGGAAAGCGTGTTCGGAAGTATGTTTTATGATGTAGTAATAAATTTGATGTAATTTATAAATTACACTATATAATATGGCATTGAAAAAAAAAAGACCCCAGAGTTTGTTGCCGGTTCTTCTCTGTGAAGGTCATTTTATGAACCCGTGTAGATTTTGACGTTCATAAGAGCTTTAAACAAGCCTAAATTAAATAAAGAAATTTGACTTTAACTTTGAATGTAATACAATGATTCAATTAAATTTTCACCTCTATAAAACCCGAAAACTTTGCACATTTGTTAAGGACCGATGACAATACAATAATTTCCTGAATTTGTATTGTCATCGGTCACCTGTGACGTTCTCACCTCGAGCACCTGTTCGAGTTATTCGAGCGTGTTTCTCTAGTTTTTAAACTATAATATGGTTTTATTTATAATTTACTAGCGATCCGCCCCGGCTTCGCACGGGTAGATTATAGATATTAGAAAAATAAATTAGTACTTAATTTCGACGAATAGAACAACCACAATTCCTTACACTAACATTTTTTGTAGCGACTATTCTCATCGGCGGCTCTGCAGCTGGTCAGGTAAGATTAAGTTAACAAAATAATGTTTTATTTATGGGAGCATAAGCCATTAAATATAGCCAATATTTGATGTCGTGGTAGCAAAATAAAACGACCGCTGCGCAAAGGGAGCCGTGCACCTCGATGATGCCCAAGATGCATGAAGGCAGGTGGGGCGGCACGGCGTTCGAGGGACACCGCGGCTTCTTTATTTTTTGTAGAGCGTTTCATAGTTTTAAATAAAAAAAATATAATTAAAATTACAAACCACTATTCAATTGTTTCTAGTTTACAAAAATAATATGTAATTAATAGATCTTAGTCTGTTCGCGAATAGCACGGGTAAGCGTAGGTAGAGCTGTTCGTTCACACCGCAGCATTTTTCTTACCTTGAGATTACCTTTTTATCGTCGTCGTCGTCGTTTCAGCATATCACAAGTCCACTGCTGAACATAAGCCTCCCCTATAGATAGCCACAAAAGTTTGTAGCTCTCATATTGGAGGGATTTTGTTATAGTTACCACGCTTGGCAGGCGAGTTGGCAACCGCATTTTATTTATTCAGAAGTTCCAGAAAGATGCTGCTGCCCATCTCCTTGTTTTAATTTCCCTCTGTCGACTTTTACGACACCCACGGGATGGCATGGGGTGGTAGATTCTCTTAGACCGCTACCACACGGCTTTACCTACCTTTTTATACCTATATAATATTATTATTATTATTAGTTTAGATATATTTCAGCAGTAAAGTTTAATTCTAGTAAATAATGGATATCATGTTTTAACGGTACAAACAAGGACGAGGAACGTATTAGCTTCAAAAGCAAACATGAAAGAGAACGGTTAATGAATGTAATCAAATTTAATATACTGAATATCGGTAGATATAAGTACCAAGTACCTACCAAGCCAGTAGATACTTAATAAATTTTACTAACGAACTGGTTTCTACACGATATTTACGAGTATGAGGGCCACGGGCCGGTACCTTGAAAATATTCGGTTAAGCAGAAACCACATCCGTAGCATACTTTTTTTCCCTTACGAGACGAAACGGGTACCGCTGGCTTGGCGGAGAGGAATGGAAAATGATTAGGTGAGAAATAGACTTAAGATTGGTAATGCGGATTTTGGGAAAGGAACTATAAGGTGTAGTATACTACTATCTCGGAAAGAGGACGAAGAGACAGCAGTGGCTCGAGAGGCCGGGGTCGGTTACCCGGTACTCTCTCTATCTGCCGGACAAGGCAACTAGGTCAAGTACTCCCTGGCTTATTATAATATATTAAAGAAATAAAAGCCGTGTGGTAGCGGCTTAAGAGAATCTACCACCCCATCTCGTCCCGTGGGTGTCGTAAAAGTCGATAGAGGGTAAATTAAAAGCAGATGGGCAGCAGCATCTTCCTGGAACATGATAATAAATAAACTGCGGTTGTCAACCCGCCTGCCAAGCGTGGCAACTATGGCAAAATCCCCCCAAAATGAGAGCTACAAATTTTTTTTGCACTCTATGGGGGAGGCCTATGTTCAGCAGTGGACTAATGGTAGGCTGAAATGGTGGTGGTGGTGGAAAAGAAAGAAGGAGAAGTTTAGAAAGTAAGAGAGAAAATAATTTATACCTGACTGCAGGCTTCGAAAAGGCGGTGCGAGGTTGTCCCTCGCACCGCCGCACTTGGTTGCGGCGTTTCGTTTCGTTTTGCATTATTCCCTCTATTCAGAGAAAAACACGTTTTTTGAAAGATGAACTATTCATATATTATATTTTGCATTCTTTTCCTGTATTCCATATTTCCGTGGCACTGGTCTGGAAACTGCATTAACATAAAAGCAAAAGTGTCAGCCGTAAATGGGAAAACATTACTAAAATGGAGTAGTTCATTCTTCATTCTGTACGTTCCTTTTTACACACGCTACGTCATTATTGTTATTCCAAATGTTTTCAGTAACCACAGATTAAAATTTTAGAACATTTTATCGGTACAAATCTAAAACCCTTGAAACCGTTATACTTCTGTTAGACTTCTGTACGATGTTTTAAAAAAAAGCTCTTTGTACATTATCTTCCATTTTGCAATGAACAATTTCTTAAATATTGATTTAAATTAATTTTATCCCATATAATTTATAAGCCGACGTTCCGAGCGCTTTTCACAAATAAAGCATAATGAGGAAAGCCAATTGTCAGAAGTCAGAACTTGACTTCGTGAATCTAGCAGTTAGTCGTCGTCAGCCTTTAGACTTCTAAGTATCTAAGTATTACCAATTTCGGTAAGCATCACCGCGGTGCCAGTTATCCTGTCGTCAAGCATTGATGTGCAAGCAATACTGTGTTTCTGGTAATTACTGGGCATATGAGACTTAAGAGCACATGTCTCGGAGGGACGATGTGTGGTGCCACGCAGAAATGTTTCGAGTGACACGGCATTTGTTATTGGCAGACGTTGCACTCATCTCCAGGCGACCGTTTTGCTCGCCTTGTCATTTCTATCGAACTAAAATCATCCAGGTAAAGTTTATTAGAAATAAGTGTTTATAGAGCACAATTTACGTTGATTTCCAATTATTAGGAAAGAAGGAAGCTACCACCCCCATCTCATCCCGTGGGTGTCGTAAAAGTTGACAGAGGGAAAATGAAAACCAGGAGATGGGCAGCAGCATCTTGCTGGAACATCTGAAAAATTAAACTGCGGTTGCCAACCCGTCTGCCAAGCGTGGCAACTATGGCAAAATCCCCCCAAAACGATAGCTACAAACTTTTGTGGTAATCTATGGGGGAGGCCTATGTTCAGCAGTGGACTATTGATATGCTGAAACGACGACGACGACGACGACGACTTTAGTTAGATTTGTGTTAAATCTTCATCATCATCATCATTTCAGCCTATCACTAGTCCACTGCCGAAGATAGGCCTCCCACATTGATTGCCACTACAGCTCTCCTTTTGGGGGGATTTAGCCATAGTTCGCCACCGCAGTATTTATTCAGATGTCCCAGAAAGATACTGCTGCCTAACTTCTTGTTTTAATTTTCCCTCTGTCGACTTTTGCGACACCCACGGGATGAGATGGGATCGTAGATTCTCTTAACCCGCCACCACACTATACACACATGGCTTACCAGCTGATGTTCGAGACTTAAAAAAAATAATCTATATCCACCCGGACGGGTGGATATAGATTATTTTTTTTAAATCAAGTAGGAACTACTTGATTTTTCTGGATAAAAAGTATCGTATGTGTGTCTCCAGGATGGAAGCCATCACTGTGTCAAATATGAGCGATTGAGCCGTAAAAAGGTAACCTGTCCAAACAAATTCAAACGGCCACGCGATCGTCGTTGTTAGGGGTAGTTACGTGTATATAATCATAGTCTGTGGCGACTAAATTATTGTACGTGATTGTGAATAGAGCCGTGGTAGCACAGGGGCTAGGCGCTCGCTTAAAATATCATAGTACGCGAGTGACCTGAGTTCGATTCCGGGTGGCGGCACCACTCAAATTGTTAATTGCAATTTTAAAGGCTGATATACCTGCTGTATATCACTGCTGTGCTGGGCAGTGAAGGAAAACATCGTGAGGAAACCTGCATGTCTGAGAAATAAAAAGAATATTTCGAAGACATGTGCAGACCGCCAACCAGCATTGGAGCAGCGTGGCGGATTCTTCCTAGCTCCAAAACCCTCTCAGAAATTAGAGGAGGCCTGTGCTCAGCAGTGGGACATAAGCTGAAACTTTACTTTTTTTGTGAACCTAAATCGTCGACTACCTATGTATTAATCACAAGCTATGAACTGCACAGGAGATATTATAATACTACAAATTCACAAGCTTTTTTTTAGTTCATAAAAGTGACGGAACGAGCAAAACGTTTACCTGATGGTAACTGTAAAGTCTGCCCATAACAAATGCAGTGTCACTCAGAAAATTACTGTGTGTCACCACACTGCCCCGTCACCTTGAGACATCAGTTCTTAAGTCTCATATGCCCAGTGATTACGCTAGCTCTCAGTGCCCTTCACACCTAACCAACACGGAAATTTTTGCACACTACTGCTTCACGGCAGAATAACTGGCCCTGGGGTGGAACCTATCTAGACGGATTCCTGCATAGGAATCCTTCCACCAGTAAACTCTGAGGCACTCTCTGGTTCTAAACTACTAGCGCCCGTACTCAAACAATAAGATCGGAGGTAAGCTAGGATGCAGTGAAAGAGACACAGAGATAATCGGGATTACACAAATATTGAGCTCGGCTAGGATGCCCAGTAAAGCGTCCCCGGGGAGGACGATGACTCCAAGTGGTCTCGAGCCAAATTAAAAATGTCTTTATAATTTTGATAAAAATTATGTACATATTAATACAAGGACTCTTAGGGTCAGGCTTTTAGAACTAAGTAATGGCACTCAAGACGGTTATTTAAGTAAAAATATTACGTTCAGCTATTCAAAATTCATGAACGGACGTGACCCGCAAAGCGAAGATATATTCATTATAAGAGACTTAATAAAAATAAGTTTGAAAACTAAAACCGGACTACTTGAAAATCGGTTTCTAAAAATTACGAAATAAGAAAATATTCTTGTCTGACATTCTTATCTACAAACAATTCAATATTTATCATATACTCTATGTATTATCTATCTATTTATATATCTATCTATATACTAAATAGACAACTTACATATACAACTTCATTTATTAAATAGACCCACTGATGTTCAGAGGATAGCCGTGGTCGTCCCCTCCTTTTTGCGTCGCCGTAGTCGGATAAAAATGGACGAGGTTCTCAATTCGTTTCATCATCATTTCAGTCTATCAATAGTTCACTGCTGAACATAGGCCTGCCCCATTGATTGCCACAAAAATTTGAAGGTCTCATTTTGGGGGGATTTTGTCATAGTGGCCACGCATGGCAGGCGGGTTGGCAACCGCGGTTTTTTATTCAGATGTAACAGAAAGACGCTGCTGCCCATCTCCTGGTTTTCGTTTTCCCGCTGTCGACTTTTACGACACCCACGGGATGAGATGGCGTGGTAGATTCTCTTAAGCCGCCACAACACAGATGTTCAATCTAATTGCGAACCGATTTTCATGATTCTTAATTAAGAAGGGATGGGGGGGGGGCTCATGTCGTCAATGGATGATTGTATTAATGGATGTAAGGGACCCATTTAAATTTAGACAAGAAAATCATGACTTAAATTCGCATAAATATCTTTGGAACTGCTGTGTGGGAATCGGTTTTTCTGGTTAATCAGTTACGGTTTATGTACAAACTGTTTGCTAATCAATACATGTGTACATATATACTGGGGCCAAGTGGCCAGAGTACATGGCTACTTCAAGAGTCCTGGGTTACGAGCCGGTGCCAATGTTGTTCATAAACACAAATCTTTGGTTTTCGAGTGTGGTTGCGTTTTAAAATTTGGCATGCTAGACTTGGCAACACTCAATTTACATATATACACACAGTCACTTGCCGTGCGGTAGCGTTGCCGTGTGGTAGTGGCTTAAGAGAATCTACCACCCCATCTCATCCCGTGGGTGTCATAAAAGTCGACAGAGGGAAACTTTAAATCGGAAGATGGGCAGCAGCATCTTCCCGGAACATCCGAATAAATAAACTGCGGTTGCCAACCCGCCCGCCAAGCGTGGCAACTATATCAAAATCCCCCAAAAAAGCAGTGGACTAGTGATAGGCTGCAATGATGATGATGGTGATGATACAGTCACGCCTTTTCCCCATATAAGAAGAAGGCGGGGGCCACTCACGTAGCCCAGATTTCGCCCTCGCGAGAAACAATATTTGACGGGCGAACCACGTGGCCTCCTCTTAGAACGGGTCAAAAAATTCTTATTTCCCATCGCGTTTCCACGAACAGTATACACAAAAAATTGTCAATATTTATAGATGGAATGGCTTTGTTATCTGTCTGTAAAACTTTGCAAACTCTCTGCAATCTGGTGGCGTAGTAACTAAGGAGCCGGGCGCTTGCTTTAAAATTACATAGTAGTTGAGCGACCCGAGTTCGATCCCCAGTGCCGGCTTGGTTATCTGTCTGTAAAACTATGCAATCTGGTGGCGGGGTAACTCAGGGGCCGGGCGCTTGCTTTAAAATTACATAGTAGTTGAGCGACCCAAGTTCGATCCCCAGTGGCGGCATCTCTTAAATTTTTTCTGCACTTTTTAACGCTGATTTACCACGTACTCTGCGGTGAAGGAAATCATTGTGAGGAAACCTGCATGTCTGACAAATAAAAATATTTCTTTGACATGTGAAATCCGCAAACCCCCATTGGAGCAGCGTGGCGGACACTTCCACGCTCCTGTGCTGTGCTCAGCTGTTAGACATTTATAGGCTGTTCCTTTTTTTACTGTAATCTGGGACGTGAATCGCAGTTGAAATCACTTATTGTGCAATAACACAGATTGTTAGTCTCGGTTTCGTTTTTTTTTATGTGTGTAACGTTGTTAGCCCGGCGTCTTTCACAACTTCGTAGTATCCGATGAAGCTGTAAAAGCCGAAAAGGCTAACAGCAATTACATACATACATACATACGAGTACATACATAAGATCACGACTGTATCCCATAAGGGGTAGTCAAAGACTGGGCACTCACTGCAGAAACAGATGACTGCCACAATCCACGTTTCATCAAAACAATATAATGCACTTGGTGTGATAGGTGGTGAGCCCATCGCCACCATGCGCTGTTGGGTGCACAATGCAGTTTAATTCCTTACTCGCCTTTTACGAGATCCATTGGATGAGATGGAGTGGTAGTATTCTTTTAGCGAGCCGCGACCACACGGCAATTACATCACCAAAAATATATCACAACTTCGTCGGAAGAGTAGTATTGCGCATGTGTAATTTATGCCTATAAAATATATACATACTCTCGGTGCTACAGAAACATTAATATTTTTCAGAAAGGTATCAAAAAGGTTTTTGACATACTACTCGTATAATAAATTTATTAAATGACGAACCAACGTAATATTTTTTCATTCAATCATACTAAATAATTATCACATACTTTATTTATCACTATTTCTCATAAGGGGATATAGCTCAGTGGTAGAGCATTCGACTGCAGATCGAGAGGTCCCCGGTTCAAATCCGAGTATCCCCTGCTTGAATCTTTTTTGCTGGTGAATTTGTTGAAAGTTTTAATTGTTAGGAATTGTTTAACAAAATAATCTATGTTTTCATATATTTTTTATTTCAGTACGGATGAAAAACGAAAACACAGACGTTGCACTTACCATCAGGTGAACGTTTTGCTCGTTTAATCACTTTCTCCAATAAAAAAAAAATAGCTTATATGCCAACCCCGTTAAAACACCTTTGAAATCTTTTACGCAGGAATCCTTTTAGATGGGCACCACCGCAGGGCCAATTATTCTACCAAGAAGCAGTAGTGTGCAAACATATTCGTTATGTAGGGCAAGCTAGTGTGATTAGGTGTAAACTGGGCGCAGTATGGTGCCACACAGCATTTGTTGTGGGCAGACTTTGCACTTACTACCAGTCGTCACCTTTCCTTATAAAGAAATCCAGTGAACGGCAAGTGACTCCTTCTCCTCCGTGTTCTCAGCCGTATGTGTACCGTCAACTAGAATCAGTAGACCGGTTTTGATAAAACTAGTTTTGACGTTTAATGAGGAGATCATTATCTTCAAGGAAGCTACAAGCTGGGCATTCAATATACGCTCCAAATTTATACATACTGACGTCCTGGTCGATTATCGACCACTGCGACAACTTCCGTATTCTCTCGAAAACTATCAGATGAGCAAAATTTATAACACTACCACAAGTGTACATGCAAAGACAGAGGAACACACTCATTTCTGTTTACCCCCGTTCAACATAACGCTCATGCGATGAGGTATTTTTTTATTTGATAAACTGACGAAACGAGCAAAACCTGGTGGTAAATGCCTATAACAAATGCTTTGTCACCCAAAGCATTTCCGTGTGACGTCGACACTGCGCTCAACACCCTGAGACATCAGTTATTAAGTCTAATATGCCCAGTAACAACGCTAGCCCTCAGTGCCTTTCAAACCGAAACACACTAACGTTTGCACACTGCTTCTTCACGGCAGAATAACTGGCCCTGGGGTGGTACCTACCTAGACGGAATATATACTCATATTCGCAACAATTTTAGAGGTGTCGGCACCGGGGATTGAACTCAATTGATTCGCGTACTTTCAAATTTAAGCGAGCGTCCGGCCGCTGAGCTAGCACCAATTAGCAATAAGATCGATTCCCGGTACCGACACCACTAAACTTCGTTAACTGCAATTTTAAATGTTGATTTACCACGTGCACGGCGGTGAAGGAAAACATCGTGAGGAAACCTGCACGTCTGTGAAATGAAAAATATTTCGAAGACATGTGCAGTCCGCCAACCCGCATTGGAGCAGCGTGGCGGATTCTTCGTAGCTTCAAAACCCTCTCAGAAATGAGAGGAGGCCTGTGCTCAGCAGTTGAACATATAAAGGCTGAAACTCTAATTGGAAAATCCAAAAGTGCACGCGCCTAAGTTTTGTTTTTTTGGAAAAAAAATTGATTATTCACCACTTATCGATATTTATTCATTTTATGCAGTATTATGCAATAGTAGCACCTTTTTTTTTAAGCATAAAGAAAATATACATTTTTAAGCATAAAGAAAATATAAATTAATCATAAAAGATGATTAAAATTTGATCATTTTTTTTTTATTGAAGAGGGGGTAAACGACCAAGTGTGAAGAGTGAATTCCGTGTGCGTTCGCGGCCTTTGTGTGAGCTCTTTTCTTGGAGGTCCCTAAGTCGTATCGGTCCGGGAAAATCGCTGGCGGCAGCAGATTCCACAAAGTGGTTGTGCGTGGCAGAAAATATCTGGCATAGCTAATTTAAGAAATATATTTTTATAAGCATGCCACAAGGATTAGGGCCAGTGATACTTAAAATGGTGGAACTCTTAGCGAGATTCTGAAGCTTACAAAAACAAATGGAGTCTATACGTTAAAACAGACTAATAGACGTCCAAAATTGTTTTTTAATCAGTATTTCTTCTATCTATCTAAATCCCCCGGTGGGTAAGCGTTACAATCCTCTCAAGCTACTGCTGCCCACCTTCTCATTCTGGGATAGCAGTATCCTACACCTTATAGTTTCTTTCCCAACTTCCGCATCGCCTACTCGAAGTCCTATTCTTACCAGATCCTTTTCCCTTTCTCTTCGCCAAGCCTAGCTCGTGAAACTCACAGTCGTCGTCGTCGTCGTTTCAGCCTATCACAAGTCCACTGCTGAACATAGGCCTCCCCCATAGATAGCCACAAATGTTTGTAGCTCTCATATTGGAGGTATTTTTGCCATAGTTGCCACGCTTGGCAGGCGGGTTGGCAACCGCAGTTTATTTGAGATTTTTATTTCAGATTATTGCAGATGTTCCAGGAAGATGCTGCTGCCGATCTCCCGGTTTTAATTTCCCTCTGACGTTTTTTAACTACGACACCCATAGGATGGGATGGGGTGGTAGATTATCTAAGGCCACTACCACACCGCGGGGACAACTCACAGTGTGGAGCAAGAATTTCAACTAGTACCAAAACTGCGGCGACGTGGTTCGCCATCCATCTGGTTCCTGCGGGGCAAAAGCCCTGGGCCTGTGGTTTCTGCCTAACCCTTAAAGGGGAAAAAGTCGTGATTATATGTATGTATTGATCAACCTATGTAATTAAAAAAAGTAACAACACATCAAGCGCAACTCAGGAACCGTACGCTCGGTTCAAATTTCACAATACACGTGTCAGCTAAATCCGTATGGTGATTGTTTTAAAATCAACGATGCGTCACAGCGCGTGCGTTTAACGGACATACATTTCACATGCACCACACAACCAGACCTGTGGGTCTACTTTGCAACTCTGGTTTTTTTTCTTTATTGTACAAAGTGACGAAACGAGCAAAATCTGATCACCTGATGGTAAGTGCAACGTCCGACCACTACAAATGCTGTGTCTCCCAGAATATTTCTGTGTGACACCGCACTGCGCCCGTCACCCTGAGACATCAGTTCTTAAGTCTCAAATGCCCAGTGATTACGCTAGCTCACAGTGCCCTTCAAACCGAAACACAGTAATGCTTGCACACTACTGCTTCACGGCAGAATAACTGGCCCTGGGGTGGTACCTACCTAGACGGATTCCTGAATAGGAATCCTACCACCAGTTCATCGGGTTCATTTGATCCCATTATTATTATTATGAACGAGCTTTATTTTGGCGTATGAAGCTCATTAACTGGTTAATGGGATCAAACGTAACCCATCACGAAACCAACCAGCGTTAGATTAGTTTACAGTAGCCCCCCTGACTAGGAACCGTTTATGTTATTGAACATATGTTGGCTTCGAATTCGGATTCAAACCTAGGGCCTGCAGTGTAGAAGTCAGGTACTCTGACGACCAGGCTACGCGGTCATTAATGATATTTATAATGCTGTCTTCTACATCTTCATTTCAGGCTACCACCAGTCCTATCACTAGTGCTAAAGTTAGTAGCTCTCATTTTGGTTGGCAACCTCAGTTTATTTATTCAGATGTTCCAGAAAGATGTTGCTGTCCATCTCCTTGATTTTTGTTTTTTTTTTTAATTTATTTGGGAAATAACAAATTCATAATAAAAAAAACATATTTCAGTTAAGTTTCCACTAAATCACTAATACCTATAGAAAGAGAAAAGCTGGTTTTAATTGGAGCATACCACACAATGCACGTAAATATAGTTAAAAAAAAAACAAAATGAAAGGAAATAGAAAATTACTTAAACAAAGCTAAAATTATATTTTCCCTCTATCGCCGCCGCCGCCACAAGTTAGATATGTTGACTCTGTACTTGGCTTCGAACCTGAGACCCTCAGCGTCAGGTAATTTGACCCCTGGATTACGGGGTCATCAATGACAATTTTAGATGCTGTCAATACAGTAAAATTCATCATGTTGGTAACGTTTTATAAAATTGAAAGAAGTCGCATTTATAACTATACACATAATGGTGACTCATACAGACGTCTCTGCCCTAATATAGCAATGGCGCTTTATTTTGGCAATCGAGTCATCTGTGACTTATCAAAACATCGAATCCAGTCATAATCAACCTTTTTTTATTGGGGCTGCGAAGTAGTTTATTAAATTTAATGGTTTATTTATTTAATACAAACAGAAAATGTTCAGTGTTTCCATATAATTTAGCCGAATGGTATATAAGACATGTAATATAAGATAGTACTTTTACTGATGGTAGGATTCCAATGCAGGAGTCCGTCTAGGTAGGTACCACCCCAGGGCCAGTTATTCTGCCGTGAAGCAGTAGTGTGCAAACATTACTGTGTATACTAATACTGGGCATATGAGACTTAAGAACCTATGTCTCAGGGTGATGGGCACAGTGTGGTGTCACAAAGAAATTTTCTGGGTGACACAGCATTTGTTATGGGCAGACGTTGCACTTACCATGAGGTGAACGTTTTGCTCGTTTCATCACTTTATGCAATAAAAAAAACAATAAAGTTTCTCATCATCATCATTATTTCAGCCTGTTACTAGTCCACTGCTGTACATAGGCCTCACCCTTACATAGCCACAAAAGTTTGTAACTCTCATTCTGGGGGTATTTTTTCATAGTTGCCACGCTTGGCTGGCGGGTTGGCAGTTTATTTATTCAGATCTTCCAAGAAGGTGCTACCAATCTCCTGGTTTTTATTTTCTCTCCGTCGATTTTAACGACAACCATAGGGATTAAATGGAGTGGTAGATTCTCTTAAGCCGCCACCACAATTTCTCATAATCTTATCTTATTGTTTGACTTTTTTTTAACTACGTAATTAATCCATTATATTATGCAACTACTATGCAAGGCGGGCCTCACAAAAGCTTGGCGGGCCGCAGTTTGAGTATATCTGATCTAATCGATTAAGTCAAACTGGCTGAAGCCCTCGACTTCGGCCGCGTGGATAAATGTATTTTAAATATACCGTAGGAACTATTTAATTTTTCGGGCTTACGTTTTAGCCTATGTCCGTCTCCAGGATGTAAGCTATCTGTGTGCTAAATTTTGACAAGATCGGTTCAGTGGTTGAACCGTGAAATGGTAACAAACATACAGAGGGACAGGGACAGTTACTTTCGCATTTATAATATTACTAGTCTGCTAGTAATATTATAAATGGCATCTGTGCCAGCGACTTCGTCCGCGTGTATGTAGATTTTTTACTGTTTCTTACTTTTTTGGAAAGTGTTTAATTTTCCGGAATCAAAAATATTCTATGACCGTCTCCAGGATGCAAGATTCTGTGCCAAATTTCATCAAGATCGGTCCAGAGGTGAAACCGTGAAAAGGTAACAAGCAGACAAGGGACAGAGAGAGTTACTTTCGCATTTGTAAAATTTTCATGGACTAGCTGATGCCCGCGACTTCGTCCGCGTGCATATAGGTTTTTTTTACATATCCCACGGGAACTGTTTGATTTTCGGGGATAAAAATTATCTTATGTCTCCTCCGTTCAGCGGTTGATCCGTAAAAAGGTAATAAACAGACAGAGCGACAGAGAGAGTTAACTTTCGCATTTATAATATTAGTATGAATTGGTATAGATGTTGTTATTTGATTTGTTACGAACAGAAGGAGTCCAGCTGACAACGTATTTTTAATGCTGATTGAGTTTAGTAATTTGATAAAGTCGCGATGATGACGTAATCGTTTAGCTAAACACGCTAATCAGGTCGGTGGTTCGATTGGTGCTGCCGTTACTGTCCTACCGGTAGCGAGTTCGATTCCCGCAAGGCACAGGTATTTATCTGTTCTACAGATAGTTTGTACCGCGTCTAGGATAACATACCCTGGAGAAATCCTAGTGTGATACTTTGAATACAGAATCGTATCCAAAACTTAGGCATTGGATTCAAAGCCATGTTTTGACAGTCTAGTCTTGTTCTTTGATTAATGGCTGCTCTTAAAATAATTCTGCCGATATCAAGTTAGTGACGGTCTAGTCGTAATGCACCGGGGCCCGGGTCACTGCCACTGCGTCCTAATTTTTTTTAGTGACGAATCGAGCAAAACTTTCACCCGATGATGAGTGCAACGTCTGCCCATAACAATTGATGTATCACCCAGAACATTTCTGATTGACGCATCACTGTGATCCTGAGATATCAGTTCTTAAGTCTCATATGTCCACTTATTACACAAGCTCTCAGCACCCTTCAAACCGAAACACAGTAATGTTTGCACACTACTGCTTCACGGCAGAATAACTGGTCCTGGGGTGGTACCTACCTAGACAGATTCCTGCATGTTAATTAACAGTTACTTTTCCTCTTGTATATAGCGTAAATTATAAATTGATTTTTGTTTACATTCATGAGTCACGACGGCTATGCCCATGGCACTTTTCTAACTTACGAAATGCGATATGCGTTTGCTGACTCAAGACGTTACACCCACGTTATGGCAACGCTGCTATATACGTCACATTTTATCGATTTCTTTGGTATATTACATTATTTGAATAATTATTTTCAAACTACACTCACAAGGGGATATAGCTCAGTGGTAGAGCATTCGACTGCAGATCGAGAGGTCCCCGGTTCAAACCCGGGTGTCCCCTGGAAACCGCATTTTTGTTTACAATTACTGACAATATTTTACTAATATTTTTAAAGTTATTACAGGTACATTGATGGTTTGACTTTGCCTGGACTTGTATTCACCCACCATGAGTTTCTTTCTTTTACTATCTATACATCTCTTATATGCATTTGTATAAATGCCCTTAGTGTAAAAGCAATTCTGCTAACTACGAATAAGTCGATTGTCGATTGATGAGAATTTTTTTATGCCCAGTAGGATATCTCCTGTGTCGTAGGTGCGTTTTACAGATATAAATTCCACATGCACTAACACCTATATCCAGAACAACTATCTGTAGGCCATACAAATATTTTCCCGTGCGAGAAACGAACCCGCGACTCGCGGCGCAGAAGTCAAGAGCTTAGCCACTGCGCCAACCGAGCCGACGAGCCAGTCGAGCCGATAAGGACGACGTACTACGTGTTTTTCTTGGTTTTTTTTTTATTTTATAAAGTGACGAAACGAGCAAAACGTTCACCTGAATGTGAGTTCAACGTCTACCCATAACAAATGCTGTGTCATCCAGATTATTTCTGTTTCACCACACTGCGCTCGTCACCCAGAGACATAAGTTCTTAAGTCTCATATTCCCAGTGATTACCCTAGCTCTCAGTGCCCTTCAAACCGAAACACAGTAATGTTTGCACACTACTGCTTCACGGCAGAATAACTGGTCCTGGGGTGGTACCTACCTAGACTGATTCCTGCATACAAATCCTACCACTAGTAAAAGTTATCAGTCAAAGTTATCCCGAATACGTGAACCGCTTCATTACAAGTGTATGGGAGACTGCAATGACTTTCTTCTTCTCAGCCTATCTCAGTCCACTGTTGAACATATACCTCCCCTATAGATTACCACAAAACACGACCCAAAGCCACCTGCATCCGTCGACTTCGTAACTAATGAGGCAGGGGGGGGGGGGGTTGCCCTACACTGCGTTTGGCGGTACGGGGTTGCAACTCGAGAACCTTGCTTCCCCAACGGTCATCGGTACTACGAGCTATATGGCCGCAGGGGCCGGGTTGTTCCGGGGGTTGCCTTTAACATGGTTTCTTTTGTTTGTGATCAAGGGGGTATGATCTCCTCTTGCCCAATTTCTGACCACAGCGATAACTTCCATTTAAAATGGTGTTTATTACACCATGCACAAGCAAACTTAAATCCCAACCTGATACCCTCCACTACCACAACACTACCACTAGGCAATACACACCACTGAAGTCGAGAACACGACACGAGGCATTATCAAACTATTGACTTTACGCTAGACAGCCGCTGAATACGTGCAGAATATATCAACTGCGCAGGAGATACTATAGTGCGTGTTCGTGCCAATGCATAGGCACTCAAGTTCACACGCACATAAGTTCATATTTATTATGTAATATGATTGTAAGACAAAAATATTACTTTAATTTAATAATTACCAATTAAATAAAAATTAATTTTACATCCAACTTTTTGTGTGTGTCAAATAATAAACTAATAAAAACTTAAAAGACAGGGGACACCCGGGTTTGAACCGGGGACCTCTCGATCTGCAGTCGAATGCTCTACCACTGAGCTATATCCCCTTGTTGTACTGATGTAAAATTATGAAATATTATACAATATTATCGTAAGTATTGCTTTTATTTATATTACTTTATGCGTTTGAAATCCTTACGTTGATTCGGAAAATAATCTCAATTCCTTTTACACAGTCTGAAACTGTAAAATTTGATTTGTTGACTGTATCATTTAGTTTTCAGGGCGTCAGATATATCATAGTCTGTTGATGTACAGGCGAGCACAGCAGTGTAATAATGACCTTGAATTGTTGGCGACCATGTTCTATCCCATCGGCTTCAACTTGCGAAGAGATCCAGGTACTGAATTTCACCAGCAAACTTTGGGGCACAACTCAAAATACAATTTGATGATTCGCATTCCATCACTGTGCGTTTCTAGCGGAATTCTCTACCACTACGCCCACTGTATGCAATGTGTTACCGCCAGCGGTTTTTCCGGACCGTTACACTTAGGGACCTTCAAGAAAAGAGTCAGCCTTCTCAAAGGCCGGCTAGTGCTCTGGTACTGTAAATGTTTATGGGCGGCGGTGATCACTGACCATCAGGTGGGCTTTCTTTTTTTGAGAAGAGGGGGCAAACGGGGTCCGTTTGCCCCCTCTTCCTTTTTCCTATTTAAAAAAAAATCTTCGCTTTTTTATTAAGCTAATACTTTATAGAAAGCGTTATTAGAATATTAAAAATTCATGTACGATGATAAATTCTAGGAATGAGGAGATATTTCATACATTTTTATAATAAATAAAAAAATAAATTCCGCTATAATTATTAACAAATTTTAAAAAGCCTATAAAGAAAGAAAAAATCATTAGGTTTCTTGCTGGGTCTTCCCAAGACCGCGTCATTTATTTAAACCAGTGTAGCTTAATAAGTATTATGTAAATAATTTATATTGGATAAAATTCATGATCATCACTATTTCAGCCTATCAGTAGTCCACTGCTGGACATGGGCCTCCCCATTAAGATTGCCACAAAGTTTGTAGCTCTCATTTTGGGGGGATTTTGCCATAGTTTCCACGCTTGGCAGGCGGGTTGGCAACCGCAGTTTATTTATTCAGATGTTCCAGGAAGATGCTGCTATCCAACTCCGACGGGATGAGATGGGGTGGTAGATTCTCTTAAGTCGCCACCATGCGGCGAAATTTCTAATCTTTTCGAGTGACGTGCAAATCGTTGACCTGATGGTAAGTGCGCTTTCTACTAAGCCATGCGCTAGTAAAGTGCCGTAATAATTAAGGAAAACACACTCGCCAACTTTATACTATATCTGATGTGAGCTAATTGATAGCAATAAATTAATTGATAGCAATAAATTAATTGATTTCACACCTTGAAAAAATATAATACCACGTTTTAAAATGGACTAAAACTATAAAGTTAGTTTATAATCAATTGCGAAATTTGTAGCCAACCGATAAACAGAAAGACAAGACTAGAAAGCGAGTTAATAATTACTTGTCGCCCAGTTCTAAGCTACGTTTAAAGTTTCAAGTCTCTAGCAACTCGGGAAGACATTTTAAAATAAAAATACTAAATTTGACCCTAACAGACATACAAGGAAGCGAGTTAATGTCGTAAAACGTAAAAGTAAATCAACAGCCAATAAATATCCCACTGCTGAGCACGAGCCTTCTCTTATTTTTTTCTCTTATTTCCGCAATGAATGTTTTCTTTCTTTCTTTCTCTATTTCTAAAGGAAATTTTTGATTCGGAAAAAATCAGCCTCGCTGCTCCAATGGCGACCTTCACTCGCCGAAATATATTTTTAATTCCCAAAAGTGTAATCGATAAAATGTACATTAATTATTGTCCAAGTTATGTGTTAGGTCACATATGTCCAGGAATTGCACACAATTTCTAGGCGGTATTGCTGGCACTGCGTTGGTACTGCACCGGATTCCTGCATATTTATTTACAGTGAAGAAAATGGGAATTAGCAAAAAATATCAAGTATGTTTATTTTATAATATGACCATCTCCAGAAAGATATAATCACCACACATTCAATGATCGCTTCCAATCCAATTCATCTCAGCCTATCACTAGTTCACTGCTGAACATAAGCCTCCCCCATAGATTGCCACAAAGTTTGTAGCTCCCATTTTGGGGAAATTTTTGCCATAGTTGCCACGCTTGGCAAGCGGGTTGGCAACCGCAGTTTATTTATTCAGGTGTTCCAGGAAGATGCTGCTGCCCACCTGGTTTTAATTAAGGATGGCTGAAATGATGATGATGATGATGAGTCCTAAGAACTGAAGTCTCAGGAAATACAGGAATGTTCTGGGTGACACAGCATTGGTTTTGGACAGACGTTGCACTTACCATCAGGTGAACGTTTTGCTCCTCTTGTCACTTTAACCAATTAAAAAAAAATATAGGTATTGAAAAAATATCTATTGTGACTGAAGGCAGAGCGATGCTTTACTACAATAATTAGTGAAATACGTTTGCGTACGACAAACCAACACGGCGGTATATGGTCATCAAGTGTTTATTGAGATGTCAAGTATAATAGGCGGGAAAATAATGGTCAATTTTACTTTATTATTAGGGTGTGTACACACGACGTTGTTATTAGGGTGTGTACTTTTTAAGTAATTAAGACAGAAGATCACGTGGTATAGTGTTCATCGCATCTGTTTGCTGAGTCGTGGGTCCAAATATAAAGTCGATATTTGCGAAGCTCTTTCGAATTTTGAATATGTGACGGATCTTCACTATAATTTCTTGTTCTTTGTTACTCTGTAACCGCCGAGTTTCGCTTACGGGTGCTCGGTTTAACGAACCCCCAGGGGCTGGGGGCCCGGCAAGCACTCCAGTTACAGAGATAAACAATTGTGTTGGTGTTCAGCGTGTTACTTATTACTAAATGGCGGAGAAATAAGATGACTTGATTGTAGTTACAGCTTCATTCGATTTGTCTTCACTGTGAAGTTTATAATGCACAATATCACCAACAGCTCTCGCTCTCGCTTCAAATTTCATAGTAAGCGAGTGACCTGGGTTCGAATCCCGGTGCCGGCACCACTAAAATTGTTAATTGCAATTTTAAGTGCTGATTTACCACGTGCTCTGCGATGAAGGAAAACATCGTGAGGAAACCTGCATGTCTGAGAAATGAAAAATATTTCGAAGTCATGTGCAGTCCGCCAACCCGCATTGGAGCAGCATGGCGGATTCTTCCTAGCTCCGAAACCCTCACAGAAATAAGAGGAGGCCTGTGCTCAGCAGTGGGACATTTATAGACTGAAACTTTACTTTTATATTTCAGCTCAGGCGCAAGGGGGAGATTAATGTTCTAACATTGATCTTCACAGTGTATAAGAAAGGTTAATCCCTAAGTTATGTTACGACGACCGCGTGGCCTGGTGGTCAGAGTACCTGACTTCTAAGCTGCGGCTCCTGGGTTCGAATCCCAGCCGGAGCCATCATTTGTGCTAAAACATAAATTGTTGGTTTTCGGGTCTGGTTGTGTTGTGATTGTCCCCGTGTTTCTGACACTGCATCCTAGTTTACCTCCGATCTTATCGCGTTACATCGGGCGCGGGTAGGTTGGGACGAGTGAGTGCCGCTGTGTTTGCGCGTACATTTGTGGCACTATAATATCTCCTGCGCAGTTGATGGCTCTCGAAAGTAGCAGGCAGTTGTCGCCGTGGTCGAAATCGGCTAGGAGAACATCAAAATCATGCTATGCCACCAAATTGTACTTCAACAAATTTACTTCTAAATGTTTCTATTAATATATTTTTGTGGGAGGTAACGAGCAAGCGGCTCACCTGATAGAAAGTGATCCCCGCCGACCACGAACATCCGCAATACCAAAGCGTGTGTTGCCAGCCTTTGGGACAGGAGTAGGCTCTTTTCATCAGATTACACCAAGTGGTTGTGCTTGGCAGGAAATTTCAAAGCGCACAGTGGTGGAATGCCAGTTGTCCAGGATCGCCTGCCTGCTGCTGCCTAATCAGCCGATTTTTTTTATTTTTTTTATATCATAAAAGTGACGGAACGAGCAAACCGTACCTGATGGTAAGTGTAACGTCTGCCCATAACAATGCTATATTACTCAGAAAATTACTCAGTGTAACACCACACTGCGCCCGTCACTCTGAGACATCAGTTCTTAAGTCTCATATGCCCAGTGATTACGCTAGCTATCAGTGCCCTTCAAACCGAAACACAGTAATGTTTGCACCCTTCTGCTTCACGGCCGATTAACTGGTCCTGGGGTGGTACCTACCTAGACGGATTCCTGCATAGGAATCCTACCACCAGTTGTTAGTATTTCAATTTTTGGAATTTTTTAATTTGTTGGGTTTGGCCATGTGACAACCCTTATCGTTGGTATTATGCTGTGGTGATGTTGAAGTCCACAGAAAAAAGGGTTTGAGGGAGCACCAGCTAATTAGGTACCAATGGTTTCTGTCCTAATCGCTGGACGGGTCGATTATAATTATGGGTCGATATAGTTATTATGAATTTTTTATATGATATGAAATGCTTGTGCCTAGATCTGGATGAAAGTTTAGGAATCATGGTCTACAGCAATAGAAATTTGAATTTTAAGTGTCATTGAGATATGTGACATGGATTACTGCGGTTTGTTCATCCTGAAAAGTTCTTCGGAGTGTGGGCGGTGCAAACCAAAACTTTAATTTTATAATTTAGTGAAACAGTAATTAATTGTTATCGAATTGAGTATATACTGAAAAAACTGAAATACTAACAATTGGTGGTAGGATTACTATGCAGGAATCCGTCTAGGTAGGTACCACCCCAGGGCCAGTTATTCTGCCGTGAAGCAGTACTGTGCAAACATTACTGTGTTTCGGTTTGAAGCGCAGTGAGAGCTAGCGTAATTACTGGGCATATGAGACTTAAGAACTGATGTCTCAGGGTGACGGGCGCAGTGTGGTGTCACGCAGACATGTTCTAGGTGACACAGCATTTGTGATGGGCAGACGTTGCACTTACCATCAGGTGAACGTTCTGGTCGTTCCGTCACTTTTAACAAATTAAAAAAAAATCACCCACAAACATTGCGCGGAAGGACATTTGCTTCGACCGCAATCGACAATAAATAAAACTGGCCTTGATGACCGACGATTACATCTCTCTCTTCTTGACCTGCTTGATTATGTCTGTTCTTGTCCTGCTGTATCATAATGTCTCTTCTTGACCTGCTGGACTTTCTTGGAGCTCTCGGTAAAGACCGATCTCCCACAAAAACGCAAGCGCAACCTGCACCTTTGACAGGCGACAGCTTTCAAATTCCTAAATGACAATTGACGTAGAGTTGCCGAAAACCAACAATATGTGTTTATGCACAAATTTTGGCTGGGATTCGAACCCACGGCGTAGGAGTCAGGTACCGACTACGAGGCCACGTGATCACCTGACCAGACTCGAAGTGTTTTCTGTTAATTCTGTAGAGGCATCGGTAAATTTCGGCAAAAGTAAAAAATCGGAAATGCCTTTTGATGCAGCAAAACCTAGGTCCGCCTGTCCATAATTAATATATGTCTTTCTTTCTTCTAATCTTTATATAATACGAGTATATATATGTTTGTGTGTGTATATATGTACACACTGTACTTACATTGTTAAAGTTTTGTTTTAGTATGTTATTAATATGTTAAACTGTATTTTCAATTTCGAACTGGGATGGAATATCAGCAGTGTACTCGTCTATACTCTATGTATGTGTACACCATGTGTGTGACCAAGCTGAATCCTAGACCCTTTAACTTTTTTGTTAACCTGATTTTAGACAAATAAGTTTCTATTATTATTATTATGGGGGTATTTCTATAGTTTTCTCGTCTGGTTGGGATATATATGAATATATAGATAAATATATAAAATAAGATAAAATAAATAAGATACTATAAGATATATACTAAAAAATACTATACAATACACTAAAATATATAATTAAAATCCCAACCAGACGGGAGCCCTCGGCAGGGGAGACCAAACGGCCGAGGGTTAGGGGGAAAGGTAAAGAAACCGGCGGATGATGCGGGCCGTATCGAGGAGCACCTTCTGCATGTGAGCCCGAAGCAGCCCGTCACGGAGTCCCAGTCGCCTCAGATGTCCCGAGAGACTGACCGGGATTAACCCGTTTGCAGACACGACCACCGGAATAATTTCGGTTGGCACACCACCCCACATGTCGGTAACCTCGTGAGCCAGGTCCAGATATTTTGTCTTCTTATCTGTTTCGGCTTTCACGAGGTTCTCGTCGTATGGAATGGTAATGTCAACCAAAAATATCCTCGACTGTGCCCGGTCCATCAACACTATATCAGGCTTATTCGCGAGAATAGTCCTGTCCGTGATGATGGCCCGGTCCCAATAGAGCCGGGCGCGGTCATTTTCGAGCACAGCCTCCGGCAAGTACTTATAATAAGGCTGTATCCGATCCACGAGACCGTACTTCAGAGCGAGCTCCTGATGGAGAATCCTAGCTACTACGTTGTGTCTGTGCAGATACTCAGAGTTAGCAAGCGCCGAACAACCGGAGATAACATGCCTTAGCGACTCGCCGGGACGGCGACAAGCTCGACAGACGTCGACAGTGCCGTCTCTGAGGATGTATCTCCGATAGTTGTTGGTCTTGATAACCTGATCTTGTATCGCAGAGACAAAACCCTCGGTTTCCCCAAAGAGGTCACCGAAACGTAGCCAGTGGAGGTTATTATTATTATTATTATAAATTGCACTCTTTGTACCGTTCGCAATTTACATTGTTTTATTGTGCAAATTAATTAAAGTCAACTGCAGACGGACGAGCGCCCTGACATTTAATTTAAATATGGCTCCATGAGCATGCTACGAAGAGATATTAAAGTGGCATATAATTAACATTATAATCTACATTTGTTCTGTAGTTCTACCTATTATTTGACCTTTTGGTATTATATGTAAGAATATTGTTATGTCGTAACAAGGTTCTAAAATATAAAATAAAAACAAATTCATTACATACAAACAAACAAAATAATTAGTTGTTACAACGAATGGAAACCGCGCGCTTTAACTAGTGATAGCATCGTAATGTCCATATAAGGTATTCTTTGGTACCGGAAGTCGGATTCTTTCTAGAACATCTAATAACAAACGCCCACAACATAGAAAGATCGAGAAGAAATACAATAGCGAACAACGGGTTAACTACCCGAAAATGATTCCATTTCGCTCGGTTCGATTATTGCTATCTCAGTAGCACAAGAATTTTCTAGAATATAAACAATAGTTTGGGGCGTGACTTCCTTCAGTTGAACCGTTCTTTCCATATCTCCATCTCGTCTCATTCGAAGGTTCTAGAAATCTGAGAGTACCTATTTGCGCCTCAGGGAGGTGGTAGGCCGTCCCGATATAAAAACGAATTCGCGCAGGTAGAAAGACTTTTGGACTCCAGAGAGTTCGCACGACAACTGTACGTAATCCATATTCGTAATTATTTTTTCTAATTTCGAAAGCAGCAAAATCAATGCTATACTAAAACAAGAAGAAAATATAAAGCAGATTGCATCAATTTTCAACCCCCTTGGAAAATGGGGGTCCACCGTACGGATAGCAAACTACAGGCTGCTCGTCCACCGTACGGATTTGAGAACTACGGGTTGCACGGATAGTGAACTACAAGTTGCGCGTTCACTGTACGGATTGGGAACTACGGGTTGCAAGTCGACCATACGGATTGTAAACTACGGGTTGCCGTCCACCGCACAGATTGTGAACTACGAGCTGCACAGATCGGACAGTCCCAAGATAAGTTCCCAGCGCACATAGGTTGTTAAAGACAGAAGACTCCCCTGTGCTTAGAATCCACACCCCGGTGTTGTTATATCTAGAAACTTAGAGATCATTTTAATTATTTATTTTAATTTAATATAATTTTCTATGATTTGAGATTTTTTTTTCTTTTCTCTATTTTATAATAAATTTGTAACATTTTTTTGTTGTGTTTAATTGTACCCGCCGTCAGGCAGTCGTAACAATATCTCGGGTTCGATTCCGAATATTTGTCTAGTATTAGTTGTCTAGTACCTAGTACTAGTTGTTCCAGGCATAAGCAATTTATGGCCGCTAAACGCTCTTTCGACACTGGAGAAGTCGTAATGAAGTTCGTTTGTTTAATGAAAGAAATGTTTAAATAAAACTAATGTTGAGGATTTTATCGCGTTTAATTTTGACTATTTACAGTTCATGTAAAATATTTTGTTTAATTTGATGGCATATATTATTATATTTATGTGACTTTTAATTCACTGTATTGGATCCGCATAATTCACGCGGATTTTAAACAGCCAATAATCTATCCCAACGATTTTATCATGACGCAATACACTCCATTATACGCGGAGCATCAAGACGTACTCGTATTAAATGAGACCTGTCAAAATCCAATAATAAAATTAGGGATCAGATGAACATACCCTCACGAAAACGTACGTAGAATTAAAAAATATTATTAGCCTTTGACAGTACTAGAAAAACTAAATAATTATCAGTGGCTTTATTTGAACTATTTTTTCAGGGTCAGGGTTTTTCCAATATAAGTAAGGCAGAGACCACACACGCAGCCCAATTTTCGCCCTCGCGATAAAAGAAACAACGGGTGGAACCACGTCGCCGCCATTTTGGTAGCAGTCAAAAAATTCTTACGCCCCCTTGCGTTCCCACGAGAAAAGTGCACTGCAAATTATTGTGTTATTCTGCAAGAATTAACGCTGTCCGTACAATACCTTAGTCGCCTCTTACGTCACTAGGAAAGAGGTAGGTGCTATTCTACTCTGCCGGACACCTATCGGCAGAGTAGAACAGCACGTTCCTATTTATTTGAACCACGTTAGGTTTTTTTTTTAATAAATCTGTCTACAAATTTAATTACAAAAATAGCAATTGTAAATTAAGGATTGCTTAGCATAAACATCCTTTAGGCGTAACCAAAACAAAAAAATACGTAAAAAGGCAAATGAAGCGGTCTGTCTTCAGCCTATATAAGGTAGTAAGTGACGAGTCTAAAAATGTGTCTGCCTAATAATAAGTGGCACATAATACATAATGCATAAGATCACGACTGTATCCCATAAGGGGTAGTCAGAGACTGGGTACTCACTGCCAAAGCAGATGACTGCCACAATCCACGTTTCACCAAAACAATATAATGCACTTGGTGTGATAGGTGGTGAGCCCATCGCCACCATGCGCTGTTGGGTGCACAGTGCAGTTTAATTCCTTACTCGCCTTTTACGAGATCCATTGGATGAGATGGAGTGGTAGTATTCTTTTAACGAGCCGCCACCACACGGATAATTGGCACACCTGTTCATAAAAGTTGCAGTGTCACTGAAAAGTACTGTGACACTGCACTATGCACTCTCGTCACTAAGAAACAACTGATGTCTTAAAAAATAAAAGTAATTATACAGCCTAAAAATGTTCCACTGCTGAGCAGTTGCCGCCTCTCATTTCTGAAAGGGTTTTGCAGCCAGGAAATTCTGCCAAGCTGCTCCAGTTGGCGGACCCCACATGTCTTTTAAATATTTTTATTCCTCAGACGCATGTTTCCACACGACGTTTGCCTTTGCTGCTTTATATAACAATTTTAGAGGTCGATCAATGAAGGTATGGGGATCAATGAAGATCAAGAAAATTGTTCTGCAATCTTAAGTGCTGATTTACCACGTGCTCAGCGGTGTAGAAAACCATCGTGAGGAAACCTGCATGTCTGAGGAATAAAAATATTTCGAAGACATGTGAAGTCCGCGTAGGAGCAGCGGGGCCGACTCTTCCCGACTCCAAAACCGTATCATAAATGAGAGGAGGCTTATGTTCAGCAGTGGGATATTTATAGGCTGTTGCTTTACTTTTACTACAACTTCCGTGCGGTGGTGCGTGTCGGCTGATCTCTTACGATTAATTTTCAATAGCTATAATAATCACGTGTTCGTTCAAAATCCTTATTTGCTTATAAACAGAAATATTTCTTACCGCGCAGCAGTTCTACTCGCAGGCGTCGTGTTCATATATCTAATGATAACAGCAACGTTGCGGTTTTGGTATGTTTCATTTTATTTAGCGAGCTAAGCCCGGGAGTGTGTTATTAGTGTCAATCCAAAAACAACTTTTAATTATTTAAATGAAACTAATTTTACGGATTTTATCTCGGTTAATTTTACTATTTATGAACCGACGTTTCGAGCGCTTTACAGCACCCGTGGTCACGGGTGGTCCTGATGTCATAGTTAACCCGGAGTACCTACAGCTTTTAATTATTATTATTTTGGTCCGATCTACGCGGAAAGAGCTAACTGTATCTTGAAATCTTTAAAGTTTTAATTACTTAATCATTTCTTTAATAAAAACATACTCTATTAGTAGGAATGTATGCAGGAATCCTTCTTGATAGGTCAGAAATTCGGCCGTGAAGCAGTAGTGTGCAAACATTACTGTTGCATTACTGTTTCAGTCTGAAGAGCACTGAGAGCTAGTGACAACACATCATGTGCCCCATGAGACTAAAGAACTGATGTTTCTGGGGAACGGGCGCAGTGCGCCACAAAAATGTTCTGGGTGACACAGCATTTATTATGGGCATCATTACCATAGATCATACCATCAGGTGTATGTTAAGCTCGCCTCTTTACGTTATCCTACAAAGAACACTAAGATTTCTCCTCTATCCTGGGTGCATCGGTCATTTACCAAGCATGCGCAAACTCTGAGACCCTAAACAACTATGTGTTGGTCATACAAATATTTGTCTCCTACGGGTATCGAACCCTTTATGTTCGGCATAGGCTAGTGATAGGCTGAAATGATGATGATGAATTGATAACAACTCGTTTTAAATAACTTCTAATAATATTGGGTCCGGATAACTCTCATTTATCTTTGGGTCGGCCCCAGAATAATAATCAAGATTCTATAGATAGATAGGAATTATAAAACCACTAAAAGTAATTGGTGAGTAAATAAAACAACAAAACATGCTTCATAAAAAACTGTTTATTATAAACTACCAAAGTAAAAAAAAATCTCTGTAAACATGGAAATCATTAATTTACACTAATTATAATTATTAAATCAACAAACCGACTTGCTGCTTATGTGAATTTAAGAGTAAGACAATTTTCTCATGGATCCAATTATTAAAACTGGTTCTTTTGGTAGCCCTCTAAGGCGCGAGGTGGCTGAACGACCAACGCCAATTGATCGGTCAAGCGACAATGCTGAAACTGGCCTATGTCCAGCAGTGGGCTATTAACAGCTAGAAAATAAATAAAACCAGCAATGCTTTTAACAATACTAATATTCCTGCTAACTTCTAGCTAAGCGTAATGTGACGCGACAAGTAAATCGTTCGCCCCATAACAAATGCCGTGTCATCCACAAAAAATCTACGTGGCACCACTCTGCGCTCGTCACCCTGAGACATCAGTTCTTAAAACCCATATGTCCGGTGATCACACTGGCTCTCTGTGCCCTTCAGACCAAAACACAGTAATGGTTGTACATTACTGTTTTACGGCAGAATAACTGGCACTACAGTGTTGCCTACCTAGATGGATTCCTGCATAGGAATTATTAACAAACTAATCTATAGTTGATAGACAGGTGTTTCTTTGCAGAAATCGATTATAATGAAGGGAAGAAAGTTAATTTGCTAAGATCCGCATGCAAAATATAAAATGGTGTATATTACCTAGTATTGGTATGTTTTACACGAACTTTCTTTCCTTCAAACTAATCTAAGACAATTAAAACTCAGATGTCAGGTCTTCAGTGTGCTTTTAGCGGTTTGTAGTCAAGTTTTGTTCAGGTAGTTCCAGTTTTCCTAATAGTCCAGAGCGCAAAACAACGCGACTCCTCGTTTAATCCAGTGCGCCTGGGGCTTGTGCGTGGCAAGCTCGATCGTCATCACGTAGTTGGTGGAGTGGCCCGTGGTAGACAGAGTACCAGCTCGGAGCAGCGTCTTGTATGTCGGGCATTCGTAGAGCCCCTGCTGAAGCTTGTGCCCTTGCTCTGGCTTCATATAGATAATGGCCATTTCTGTGAATCAATAACTACAATGACTGCCAGAAAATTAGATTTATATTGCATTTTTAAAAATTTAAGGAGGTGGATTTTAATTTTCATCAATCTTCTTAAATAACTTAAAAACTATGTTAAAATTAACATATATATATATATATATATATGCATTTCAGATTCTTACAGGGTTTTTTTATTTGATATCTCACACCCATTTGATATCATACCCCCAAAAGTGACCCTCATATTAGATAGATTCAGAGCAAATTGGCTGTGACAGACGGACAGACAGACACACTAGTGATCCTATAATGGGTTCCGTTTTACTAATTCGGAGGTAAAGAACCCAAAAAATTAATGGGTGTGATATTCGACGATAGGTGTCCGGAGGAGTAGAATAGAACCTACCTTCTTCCTACCGAGGTGTCGTAAGAGGCGACTAAGGTACTAAGGTAATGTACAGACAGCATTTATTCGTGTAGAATAATACCATAATACACAATGCTATATAGTTAAAATAATCAGGCGTTACTTTGCGGAAATCCTTTATAGTAAAGGAGAGAAAGTTAATTTGCTAAGATCCGCATGCAAAATGTAAAATGGTGTGTATTACCTAGTTTTAAAGAGCACCGCCCGCCCTCCCACAACAGCGTGCACAAGAATACCAATACCGCCACCAGGAGCCGCTACCAGATACCCTCCACCACTACAACACTACCACTAGGCAATACACACCACTGAAGTCGAGAACACGACACGTGTTTACCTCAAAACGAGGAACTATCAAGTGGTATTGACTCTATGACAGTCAACCGCCGAGTAACTGAGAGTTACTCGGCGGTATTGGTTTGATTGTGCACGCTGTTGAGGGAGGGCGGGCGGTGCTCTTTAAAACTTGGTAATACACACCATTTTACATTTTGCATGCGGATCTTAAGCAAATTAACTTTCTCTCCTTTACACAGTATTATCACTACACTGCTCGTGGGAACCTAATTGTGAGTGAGAATTTTCTGACTGGTACCAAAATGGCGGTGAGGTGGTTCGCCAACAGTCACGTCTCATTTTCCGCGAGGGCGGAAAGTAGGCTACGTGCGTGGTCTCTACCAACCCCTTAAGGGAAAAAGGCGTGACTGTATGTATGTATGACGACACCTGTGTAAAGTTCCTTAGGGCGGCTCTCCTCCAAGGTCATGTCACCGATGTTCCAGCGCGCCCCTTCCAGGAACAGTCCGCGCACGCAGCAACCATCTTCGGGCTTCCTGGCCGGAGGGCTCCCGAGGGGCTAATGGGACGAGTTCAATAACACACGAAAAGAATAGAATTTTACTGGTGGTATGATTTCAAGCGGGAATACATCTAGGCAGGTGCAGGTACCACTGCAGTGCCAGTTATTCTGCCGTGAAATAGTAGTGTGCAAATATTACTGTGTTCTGCTCTAAAGCTGGAACCGAGGGCTAGTAATTAAGTAATTACTGGGCATATGAGAATTAAGAACTCACAGAAATGTTCTGCGTGACACACCACGACGAAACGAGCAAAACGTTCACCTGATGGTAAGTGCAACGTCCGCCCACAACAAATGCTGTGTCACCCAGAATATTTCTGTGTGACACCACACTGCGCCCGTCACCCTGAGACATCAGTTCCTAAGTCTCAAATGCCCAGTGATTACGCTAGCTCAAAATGCCCTTCAAACCGAAACACAGTAATGCTTGGACACTACTGCTTCACGGCAGAATAACTGGCCCTGAAGGGGTACCTACCTAGACGGATTACTGCATAGTTTGAAATAAGCAACAACTACGAGTCAAACTTTCCGCTTACCAAAATCAAAGGTTACCTTTTCAACGGATAACCCTTATATCCACCACCACCACTTCAGCTTATCACCAGTCCACAGCTGAACATTGGCCTCCCCCAAAATGAGAGCTACAAAAGTTTGTAGCTCTCAATTTGAGGGGGATTTTGCCATAGTTGCCACGCATGGCAGGCGGGTTGGTAACCGCAGTTTATTTATTCTCTCTATTATTATTTATAGGTCCCACGCATAGATTGCCACTAAAGTTAGTAGTTCTCGTTATGGGGGATTTTGCCATAGTTTTTTAATTGGTAGTAGGATTCCTATGCAGGAATCCATCCAGGTAGGTACCACCCCAGGGCCAGTTATTCTGCCGTGAAGCAGTAGTGTCCAAGCATTACTTGTTGCATTGTTTCGGTTTGAAGAGCATTTTGAGCTAGCGTAATCACTGGGCATTTGAGACTTAGGAACTGATGTCTCAGGGTGACGGGCGCAGTGTGGTGTCACACAGAAATATTCTGGGTGACACAGCATTTGTTGTGGGCGGACGTTGCACTTACCATCAGATGAACATTTTGCTCGTTTCGTCACTTTATACAATACAAAAAAAAGTTAGGAAGATGCTGCTTCTGGTTTTTATTTTCCCTCTGTCGACTTTTACGACTCCCACGTGATGAGATGAGGCGGTAGATTCTTTTAAGCCGCCACCACACGAGGTAATAAGATGCAAATGGATCAAACTGTAATGATGACGACAACGAAATGTAATGGTGAAGAAACGACAAACCTCAAAAGCGTAGGCTACTGTATCAATAGCGATAACATGCTTTCTGGCGTAGTTCTGCAAGGCGCCGGTGAGGAACGCCTGGGGGAAGTAGAAGCCAGAAATCCAAAACACCTTGGGGATTCCACCCTCAGCCCACTGCTGCATGAACTGCACGCGTTGACACAGATCCTTGACCCAAGCTCCTTGCAATAAAAATACATGCATACATATAAGGGGTAGGCAGAGGACTAATAGTCCACACTACGTCCCAGTGGGAAATAAGACTTGACGGGTGGGGAACAACGTCGCCGCCATTGTGGTACGAGTCAAAAAAGAACTTGAAATCTCATTGCGTTCCCACGAGCAGTATAGTAACGTCACTACATATTACTGGTGTTTTTCTGCTAGAATAAATACAACACCTTAGTCACCTCTTACGAAACCACGGTAGGAAAGAGATGATATGATGATGATGAGAAGATGCTTTGAGAGATTCTACTCTGACGGATACCCTTCGGCTGTATGGACGTACGGATATGAGGGGTATGGATAACAGTCCTGAAAAGAAATCAAAAGAGAAAATAGCGAAAACAACTGGTTCTACGTTACAGAGCTCCTTTCATTTTTGAGTGGGTTCTGTACTTCCTATTGCTTTAACAATTTTAGTGGTTAATAGAATCAGGCATTACTTTGCGCATTATCAAGTGTCATAGACTCTACGACAGACGGATACTTGATAATGCCTCGTTTTGGGGCGAAACACGAGTCGTGTTCTCGACTTCATTGGTGTATATTAACTAGTGGTAGTATTGTATAATTTTAGTGGTGCCAGATCAAACGCGCACTAACAAATTTAAGCGCTCTACATATTCTAGCGCTCGGCCTCTAGAGAATATGTACGTATACCAACAGAAAGTACTAACACATATGTATATAAACTCGCATTGATTGTTTATTGGGACAAATTTGATCGAAACATATTTACCTAATGGCTTAAGAGATGGATAAGCCTTTGAGCTCCACAGGGCGGGGACAGCCTGCCGCGTGAGGCTCTCCGCCATACTCTCCAAGGCCTCTGACATTACAACAAGACCCTTCAAGGCTTTCAGCAAATCCCTGTTAAAAAACAAAATCATAAACGAAGCGATTTGGCTGTTTTGTACAAAGTATTAATAGTAGATCTGCCGCCGATCTCGTGGTAAATTCAAACTTAAGATTGCATTTAATAATTTCAGGGATGTCGGCCCCGGGGACTGAACCCAAGTCAACCGCGTACTAGGACATTATAGATGAAGGAAGAATATCTGGCCCCATAGGTAAGTAGGTACTACCACTCACCTAGACGGATTCTTGCATAGGAATCTTAACACTAGTACTTTGTGTTACAAACACTGAACAATCACAATACACCGAGAGAAAACGGAACAAAAAAGTTTCAGAGGGTATTGAAACCCAGGACTTGCAATTCTAAGTCAGGTCAGCATATTATAGTGATGTAAATAGATGACGGTGACATTAAATATGCTATAAAAGAACATACCTAAGCGTTTGATTGATCGCGTTCAACAACTTGTTGTAACGAATCGCCTCTTGTATCAGCACAGTGTTCAATGACTCCTTGTATGACACTGGATAACTAGGAAGAGCAAAATAAATGAAATTCAATTAAATATATTCATTCGCCATGTTGTGGCGGCTTAAGAGAATCAACCAGCAGATCTCATTTTCGACAGTCACCGTCGACAGTACAGTCAGCCACAGGGAAGACTACGTCACACAGCTTCAGTGCAAGGAGACAAGTCGTCTAAATATTTTATTTGTAAGACATGCAAAGTATGCTTTCTGTAATCTTTTAGACTGTTCTGGAGCCGAAAAGAGTCTATCGTGATGTTCTATTCTTGTAAGTGAGCAACACATGTCGTCGAAATATTTAAAATACCTAAAATATGCTGATTTTTACCTAAAGTAATAGGCTTTCTCATAATAATGGCCAAGAAAGAGTAACAGCTATAGTGTCCCATGCCCACTAATTAGCCCCGAGCGGCCTCTCCTCATTTCTGAGAGGGTTTTGGAGCCGGGAAGGTGGACTCTTCCCGGCTCCAAAACCCTCTCAGGCACGCTCCTCAAATGCGATTTGGCGGACTTCACATGAAATATATCCTTGGAATATTTTTTATCTACAGATATGCATATATATTCGTTCCCCGCTAAGCACGAGGTAAATCAGTACTTAAAATTGCCAAGCAATTTTTAAGCCAGCTCCGGGGATCTAACTCAGGTCACTATGAAATTTAAGGCGAGCGCCCGGCCCCTGATCTGCCATGGCTCATTGTCCATTGTCAAACAAACCCGTGGTAAATCGGCACTTAAACTTGCAATTGAATATTTTTGTGGCGCCCGCATTGGGAATCGAACTCATGTCACTCGCATATTGAGATATGTATGTGTCTAACCTCTGAGCTAGCTAACACGGCTCCGTTGTGTCCTTTAATAGCTTTTTTGACAACAATCACTTACTTTTCCGATATAAATTGCAAATCCAATGGAGAAGGGAGAACATCCAAAATATCTTTAGCGGCTCTTTCGTTCGTGTCTTCGGTAGAAAGCCCACCATCGCTACTGACCTCTTTAGGCTGAAGGTCACGCAACGTGTCTACAAAACGAAATCAAATAAAATAAATGTAACACTAGTTAATATAATAATGCGTTACTTTAGACTGGAGACGTCCACTATAGTAAAGGACAGAAACAAAGTAAATTTGCTAAGATGCCACCACTACAACACTACCACTAAGCAAAACACACTACTGAAGCCGACACATGTTTTACCACAAAATGAGACATTATCAATTGTAATCGACTCTACGACAGACAGACGCCGAGGCGACACCAGCCCCAGCCAGAGCAAGCATTTCTGCAAAAAAAAAGGTTGGTTTTTCGGATCTAGTTGTGATTATCCTCGCGTCTCTGACACTGTATCCTAGCCTACCTGCGAACTCAACGCATAAGCGTAAATCGGGTGGATAGGTTAGGCCATGTTGGTGCCTCTGTGTTTGTGCCTACACTTGTGGCAAAATAATATCTCCTGCTTCCTACAATATTCTGAATTTATCGCCGTGGTCGTAAATCGGCTCGGAGGACCACAATCACTGCAATGTCACCCGCGATAGCTATAACAAAATGCTTCTTTACCTTTGTAGATTCCCAGGAACGAATGACATGATCTACAGAAAGTCCTACTTCCGATAATAGTAGAATTGCCCTCCCGAATGAAGTAACTGACAGAGCCGAGGCCGGCCCTCTTAGGCATCCTCGCGGCACAGGAGACAGTCGAAACCGAGTACCCGTCTCGGGAGGCTTTTGCGCTGTTCATTTATATATAAAAGGTTTCGGCTAAGCGCCCTCAGCTCTCGGTATCTTAAAAGGCCGAGGCTGAGGAAGGTATCCGGTAAAGCTGTAAGAGCCTTCGGGCTAACAGTGACCTTCAGTACTAAAAAAAAACAAAAAGTCGTTCCAGTCATTGTACTCGAGCGTGTGTGTGTGTGTGAAATTATGAATGAAACCATTTTACACGAACCCACGACACAAGAGAAACCCTAGCCCGTGTCAATGTTTTTTTTTTTCAATAAGAATTCGTTTCCGAGAACAAAGATCTTAATCGTCATGGGTTTTGCTACTATACCATACATTGTAGTTCTGAGGAATATCAAAAAAAAAAAATTAAATATTTTTTAACTAACTAAGCTAACAGTTCTCGAATTAAATCCGTTCGTACAGACAGACAAGCAAAAAATGTATGAATATTTTATTTATATCTACTTACGATAAAGCTTTTGCTACAAAAGCAGGTAGAGCCGTGGTAGCTCAGGGGCTAGGCGCTCGCTTTTAATTTCATAGTACGCGAGTGACCTGGGTTGGATTCCCGGTGCCGGCACCACTAAAATTGTTAATTGCAATTTTAAGTGCTGACTTACCACGTGCTCGGAAGAAAAACATCGTGAGGAAACCTGCATGTCTGAGAAATTATAAATAATTCGAAGACATGTGAAGTCCGCCAACCCGCATTGGAGCAGCGTGGCGGATTCTTCCTAGCTCCATAACCCTCTCAGAAATGAGAGGAGGCCTGTGCTCAGTAGTGGGACATTTATAGGCTGAAACTTTACTTTTTTTTTTTACTTTACAAAAGCAGCACTAACTTAAACAATAATTAGTCTCGGAGACCGCGTAGCTGATGTTGGCGTTGCCGTGAAGACCGAACAGCGAGGGGTCGTCGTTAAGAGGCAGCGTGCGGATGTACTTCGTGTAGTCTTCGATAGTCGTGGCCGGTGGTTGCTGATTGTTCCACAAAATTAAAACATTAATAACTGTACATTTAAATGAAACTAAGTTTACGGATTTTATCGCGTTTAATTTTTACTTTTTTACTATTTATAACCCGACGTTTCGAGTGCTTTACAGCACCCATGGTCACGGGAGGACTGGGTGGACTGGGTTATAAATAGTAAAAAAGTAAAAACTAAACGCGATAAAATCCGTAAACTTAGTTTCATTCAAATGTGTAGTGTTCGCGTAAATATAAGAAATCATTATTAATAACTGTATTCGCCTAACAGGTCTTTGGTGATACCGCCCCATGGCCAGTTATTCAGTATATTCAGTATATTGCAAAAGAGGGCCATAAGATCTATTTATAATCTTGGCTTTACAGTGTCTCTTAGAGATAAATTTAAAGAAATTAATATCTTAACCATGGTCTCTCAATATGTATATGAAAACGTTATGTATGTACATAAGAATATTAATCACTATAATAAAAAAAGTGATGTTCATAATGTGAATACCAGGAACAAGCACAAATTAATTATGCCAGTTACCCGACTTCACAGAGTCAGTAACACTTTCATGGGGCAATGTATACGTTTTTACAACAAAATCCCAGAAAGTGCACAAAGTCTTTCAAGAAAAAAGTTCAAACTATGTATTTGTTAAACAGAGACTTTTTAAGAAGGGTTATTATAATATACATGGAAATTCATGGATGATGATAACCCCTGGGAATGAGGTGATCGCTGCCAAGCTATTTCTACATCTTTATAAAACTGCTGTAATTGTATATTTAAAATGACTAAAAAAAATAATCCTAGTAACTGTTCACTACTGCCTGACGGATGATAAGTGTAACGTCTGCCTATAACTAAATGATGTCAGCCAGACCAATTCTGTGTGGCACCAAACGGCGGTCGACCCAACTCCATTAAGTTTCACATACCAACAAGCTATACAGTGCCCTTCAGACCGAAAAACAGTAACAGCACATTACCTGTTGTTACAGAGTAACCCGGGCGGTACTTATCTAGACGAATTCCTGCATAAGAATCCTATTACCAGTAAAACGATTTTTTTGAAAACTGTCACTCACCTGCTTGTAGGCCCCGCTCTCGTCGAAGCAGTAGCGTTCACTGAGCACAGCCGTAGTATAGTAGTCCGCCAGCAAATAGAGCAGGCAGCGTCGGTCCCAGTCGTCTGTGACGCGACCGCCGTAGTTTATGTGGCCAGCGGTGTACGTGAGCATCTAGAACAAAAATGGTGCTAGGATTCAGCATCTAGAACAAAAAAGAGTAAAACAACATCAAAATTAACTGGTGCTAGGATTCCTATGCAGGAATCCGTCTAGGTTTGTACCACCGTAGTTGTTCTTCCGTGAAGCGATAGTGTGCATACATTACTGTGTTGCGGTTTGAAGGGCACTGGGAGCTAGTGTAATTCCTGGGCATAAGAGACTTGAGAATTGACGTCTCAGGGTGACGAGCGCATTGTGGTGCCACAAAGAAAGTGTCTGGATGGTGTCTGGGTGACAACATTTATTACGGGCAGACTGCACATAAAAGTAAAAAAGTAAAGTAATAGCCTATAAATGTCCCACTGCTGAGCACAGGCCTCCTCTCATTTCTGAGAGGGTTTTGGAGCTGGGAATAGTCCGCCACGCTGCTCCAAAGCGGGTTGGCGGACTTCACATATCCTCGAAATATTTCTATTCCTCGGAGATGCAGCTTTCCTCACGATGTTTTCCTTCACCGCTAAGCACGTGGTAAATCAGCCCTTAAAATTGAAGAACAAATTTAAAGGTGCTGGCATCGAACCCAGGTTACTCGCGTACTATGAAATTAAAGGCGAGCACCAGGCCCCTGAGTCACCACGGCTTAGACATTGCGCAGACTGTGCACATACTACAGGGTAAACTATTTACTCGTCTCATAGCTTTCTTTTTCAGATTTTAATTTTTAGACAGTTTTGCAGCCGAGAATGATCCGCTTCACTGATCCGGTGGGAGTTGGTGGACCTCACATGTAAGTGTAATAGTTTTTAATTATCAGGCGTAAAGGTTTCCTCACAATGTGTAACTTCACCTCCGAGCACTTAAAAAATGAGCATTTACAGTTTCTACGGGCACCAGGGGGTCGCACCCCGGTCCTCGCGTACTAATCTTACTACTACGAGTATAAAAAAAACTGGAGAGTGTGTATGTTTAAATGCGCTAATCTCAGGAAATACTAATCTGAATTGAATGGTGACGAGACGAGCAAAAAATTCACCTGATGCTAAGTGCAACGTCTGCCCATAACAAATGCCATGTCACCCAAACATTTCTGGCACCACACTACGCTCGTCACCCTAAGAAATTAGTTCCTAAGTCTCGTATCCCTAGTAGTAGTGATTACACTAGCTCTCGGTGCCCTTCAGACACAAAAAAATATTATTGTTTGCACACTAACGCTTCACGGTAGAATAATTGGCCCTGCGGTGGTACCTATCTAGACGGATTCTGCATAGAAATCCTACCTAGGTAGTGTGCAAACTTTACTGTGTTTCGGTCTGAAGGGCACATAAAGCAAGTCACTAGGCATATGAGATTTAAGAATTGATGTCTCAGACTGACGGGCGCAGTGTGGTGTCACACAGAAATGTTTTGGATGACACAGCATTTGCTATGGGCAGACGTGCGCTTACCATCAGGTGAACGTTTTGCTCGTTTCGTCACTTTATCACAGTACATACCCGCAGCGGAACCTCGGCGTACTCGGTCAGGAACATGTGAAGCTGGGAGATGCAGATGCGTAGGTCACCATCGGTGAACTCGTAAGGTATGTTGAACCCCAACGGGCCAAATTTGCGACGCTCCAACACCACGCCGTGGAACAGGCACAGCGAGAATAGCAGCCACTGGAATTTGTAGAAAAATATACAAACCTATCAAGAACATTGACTACAACTTATTTTAATAGTAGCTATGCCTTGTGGTAGTTGCTTAAGAAATTCTACCACCCCATCTCATCCCCTTGGTGTCGTAAAAGTCAGAGAAAATAAAAAAACAGGAGATGGGCAGCAGTATCTTCCTGAAAGATCTAAGTAAATAACTGGGGTTGCCACGCCGCCTGCCAAGCGTGGCAACAATGGCAAAATCCCCCCAAAATGAGAGCTACAAACTTTTGTGGCAATCTACGGGGGAGGCCCCTGTTGAGCAATGGACTAATGATAGGCTGAAGTGATGACGATGATGATGATGTCGAAAAAGCCGAACCCAAGCGATGCTATGCATAGATACTTTACCATTTGAATCGGATTTTGGATTTTAATTTTTTTGCGCGATACTCTATTATTTTTCTAAAATGAAAGTAGCCTACGTTACCCGCTATAATATCAGCTATCTGTAGGAAACGGACATAATATACTAGCTGATGCCTGACGCTCCGTCCGAGTGGATACAGGTTTTTTATATATCCCGTGGGAACTATATGATTTTCCGGGATAAAAAGTATTTTCTGTCCGTATCAATGATGAAGATGCAAGCTATCTCCGTACCAAATTTCGAAAAGATCTGTTTTCGAAAAGATTGAGGCGTGAAAAGGTAACAAACTGACAGAGGGACAAAGAGAGTTACTTTCGCATTTATAACATTACCAGTTGTAGCCCGCGAGCATTTAGTTTTTTTTTTAATATACATTGTGAACTCTGATTTTTCGAATTCAAAAGTTTGCTATGGGCGTCATAGGATGCAAGCTATCTCTGCGCCGAATTTCAGCAAGAATCGTTCAACGGTTGAGCCGTGAAAAGGTAACAGACAGACAGAGGGACAAATAGACTTTTCGCATTTATAATATTAGTATGGAAGTATTTATTTATTTATATATTTATGTAGGGATAGTAGTTCACGTGGATATAGATTTCTTAAATCGCGTAGGAACCATTTGATTTTCCGGGATGACTTATGATACTTAGGATACTTTCGTATTTTAATACAAGTATGAATAATTATGGATTTCATGTTGAATAAACATAAGTATGGATTTCATACTGTGTACTTATAGCCCTTTATGACCGTTTCCCTTAACAGGTCGAAAATCCCCGATTTATTAACAAAAACCGATCTCGATGATTCTTTTTCGAAACGTTGCCGCATTCCACGGTACCAAACCAATCGCAGCAGGGCAAGCTTTCAATCTACTATCGTTAGAGATAATAGCAAATCGATTTTTGATATTATAAAACACCTTGAAGTTGTGCACTTTGTTGTCACTGGAGTTGAAATAATCGACGAAATCCGGAACTTGGTTCATATATGCCTTCAGCAAGTTAGCTTTAATACCGCGCGGCGGCTCCACAGTCATTTTGTACCCTAGAACAAAAATGATTCAATTATAATATTATATAACGAAATCGATCCAATTATATAACGAAAAAAGGCACGACTGGTTGTACATGGGTGGGTTCTGGTCCCCACATTTATGTATGGTAGTGAATGCTGGGTCTGGCAGAAGAAGCATGAAAGTAAAATTAACGCTGTGGAATTGAGAAGTTTGAGAAGTATAGAATAGAATAGAAAAGAATAGAATAAATTTTTATTCAATATAGATTATTTACATAACACTTATTGAAAGTAATTTTTTTTAACCTACACTGGTTCGCAAAAATGCCTCTGTTCTGGGGAGAACCAGTAAGAAACCCAGCGGGCTTTTTTTAGTCATTTTTAAAATAATGTACAATAACAGCAGTATTAATAGCTGGAGTAACTCTGATTGACAAAGTGAGAAACAGGGTGATAAGGGAACGTTGCGGTGTGGTTGAAGATGTAGTGAAAAAGATAGAGAAAGGCATGCTTAGATAGTTTGGACACGAAGAGAGGGTGAATGAAAGGAGATTGACGAAACAGATTTATGAGGCATGTGTGAATGGGAAAGCCGGCAAGGGTCGACCTAGGCGTACGTATCACAATCAGATCGGTGAACTTTTGAGGAAAGGTCACGTTAAAAGTACCCGCAATCGGCGACCGTGTGTGAAAACGCTAATGAAAGTAGAAGAAGCTAAAGATGTGTGTCAGGATCGTAGCAAGTGGAAAGATGTGGTCTCTGCCTACCTCAATGGGAGAGAGGCGTGACTGTGTGTATGTATGTATATAACGAAAAACTTTCTACTAACTTAACTACTAAAACTAAACACACTTAAATTGTCTACATTTTGTATTTTATATTTTATTCACTATAAATAGCAAACAGTAAATCGTCCGATAGACGAGCGCTTGGTAATCTGTAAGACAGGGCAACTTAGTACGGGTACCAGTCTCTCACAAAGTACTATTTATATATTATACCTTATATATTGTATTTTTTTTGAACCTTGTGGAAGAGAAATAAATTTTATTTTATTATTATTATTATCATCATTATCAGTTTCAGTCAGGCTTGGCAATTAAAGTACCAGGAACCTCCCACCTTAATCGCTGCTACCATCACCGGTATGGTAGTTTTCGAGATGATTGTTCCGCCACCCGAAGGAAGCCATGAGCTTCTCCAGTTTAATCTTACGTCTTAAAAGATTTGCTATATCATCATCATCATTTCAGCCTTTCACTAGTCCACTGCTATAAATAGGCCTCCCCATAGATTGTCACAGAAGTTTGTAGCTTCCTTTACAGCATCCTATTATTACCAAAATAAAATAAAAACTGACTGACTGACAAGACTTTATTACACAGTAAGCTCATTCTGCGTAGATCGAACCAAAAATAACAATTAAAAGCTGAAGGTAATCCGGTTTAACTGTGACATCAGGACGTCTGTCACCTTAGTCCTGCCGTGACCATGGGTTATAAGTAGTTAAAATTAAAGGCGATAAAATCCGTAAATGTAAGTTTTAATGTGCAATATTCGCGTAAATATAAGAAATCATTACATTTTTTTTAAACGTAAGCTTCAATAATCACGCATTTCGATTACTTGAAGATCGGCTTTCCGGTCGTCATGATCATTTCGGTTAAAACCAGTTCTGCTTCTATTATGGTAAGGGATCGTCGTTTGATTACGTAAGGAAAAAATCACGATTAATAACGTTGGAGGGGGAACATGATTGATTCTTGTCTTGTCCTTTAGGTACCGGGATAACTTTGTTGATAAATACAGTTTTGAAGCGGGTTTGAAGAATTGTATTCACTAGATGAATTCAGCAGTTGTCCGTCAGTAGGCATTCGGTCCTAGTATCGCATTGCGTTCTTCATACTTCTTCATTTGTGGTTGTAACTAATCAGGTATTTTCATTTAAATGAAACTATTTTTACGGATTTTATCGCGTTTATTTTGTTATTTATAACCCGTCGTTTCGAGTGCTTTACAGCACCCATGGTCACGCGAGGACTGAGGTGACAGATGTCTTGATGTCATAGTTAACCCGGAGTACCTTCAGCTTTTAATTATTATTGGTGGTCCGATCTACGCAGAAAGAGCTAACTGTGTCTTGAAGTCTTGCAGTGGTATACTTGGTTTTTGACTTAATTTTATTAATTATAGGATCCCAAGCAGGTGGTAATACCCAACCATCTTCTCTATTAAAATTAGGATGTTTTTGAATTTCAATAGCCTCGCGAATCATCCTTGGTAGGAATCGGTGTTCTTTAGCGAGGATTTGTGGTTTATCAAATCTGATGTAATGGTTGGGATGATCCAGAACATGGTCACAGACTAGACTGGACCACCAATAATAATTAAAAGCTGAAGGTACTCCGGGTTAACTATGACATCAGGACATCTGTCACCTCAGTCCCCCCGTGACCATGGGTGCTGTAAAGCACTCGAAACGTCGGGTTATAAATAACAAAATAAACGCGATAAAATCCGTAAAATTAGTTTCATTTAAATGTGTAGTGTTCGCGTAAATATAAGAAATCATTATAGGTATTTTCATGTTTTTTTTTATTGTACCTCTATTTAAATCTATTCTGGGGTATGCCAGCATTTAGCTATTTGGTGATGATCAACGAGGTGACGCAATAATCTGAAGTCTTTACTGTTCTTGTGATCAGGGATTTGTTTATGTGACATTTACGTGTATTTTTGGTGCGAAGAAAAGTGTAATTTAATATCTGACGTATAAAATATTTTACCAATAATGAATTGAATTGAATCGTGCGAAACAATAATAAAAAATACACTTGATGCTGGGAGAGGGAAGGGAGAGTAGCTTACAACCTTACAACGTATTTACCAAGGGGGTTATAAGGGTGTCCCTAAAACCAAAGTGGTTACAGGATGGCCCCTTAGGGATTCTATCACGCAGTTCCCCCATGTTTCAGTTCAGTTCAGTTTCCCCATGGGATCCGCAGTCAACAACGTCACGTTTCCACATGCCATCACTGATTAATAGGTTTTATTTTAAGTCTTTACTTTTTTATATTTTTAGAGATACTCGCCGAGAAAATACGACGCAGTTTCTTGCGTGATCTTGTTTAAAGTTGAACTTGCCTAGTATTACAGTTAGTCCTGGATATATTTGTCGGTTACTTCAAACGTTCTGTCGGTGTCGCCCTCTCAAGCCCACATCATCATCAATCATCAATTCAGCCTATCACTAGTCAACTGCTGAACATATGCCTACACCATACATTGTCACAAAAGTATGTAGCTTAATGTGTGTGGGAGATTTTTGCCATATTTGCCACGCTTCGTAGGTTAATGCAACCGCAGTTTATTTATTCAGATGATCCAGGAAGATGATCTAGTCACCTCCTGGTTTTCATTTTCCCTCTGGCGACTTTACGACACCCATGGGATGAGATGGGGTGGTAGATTCGGCTCCAGCAACGGCACCCTAAGATAATATGGCTGCCATACTAGCTAATGCATTAGACACGGCAAACTATGCAAAACATCGAGGTTTTTGTAGGTGTTTATTTATTTATTTATGTTTGGGTCAAACCAAACCTGGCACGCGGGCCCCTGGCCCGCGAGCACAGTATCCGATGAAGCTGTAAAAGCCGAGAAGGTTAACAGCAATTACATCACCGAAAATGTATATATGCAAAACAATCTGAACTGTATAAAATTTCAAAATAAACTTGCAATAGAAAAAGTATGACACGAAAGTATAGAGATGGGATCAGAAATGTGGCAAATGATATTAAGTTTTTACCATTTTGCAGCAAAGCGACGGGGAAGTACGGCGATGGTGTGGAAGTTAGCCACAGTCGGAAGTCTTTGTGCACCTGCTCCGGCAGAATATTCTCCACGTTAAGCTCGAGAACCGGCATCCATGACGGGGATAAGTGGCAGTTCTAGTGAAATAGAAAATCTCATGTAAGTAAAATAAAATATTATAACTTTTCCCTTGCCACCATCACCTGGTCATCTGCAGCGGCAACTGAAATGTCGCGCAGGAACGGACTCGAGGAAAAACTCCTTGCCAGAGCTACATCGAGGGGGGGGGGGGCACTGCTCCCCTTGGCAGAAAATGTTGCAATGTCGATCGAAAAGAAAGTTAATTTGACAACCGCGTGGTCTACTGGTCTTAGTTAAGGGTCTTAGGTTCGAATTCCAGCTGGAGCCAACATTTGCTTAAAAACAGAATTGTTTGTCTTCGGGTCTGGTTTTGTTGTGCATGTTAAATTTATTCCTGTAAGACACCCACGATACAGGAGAAATCCTACTGTGGGGCATTGTTTTTTTTTAAACTTTTGAGCACGGCCCGCCCTCCGACAGTAGCGTGCACAAGCAAACTAACACCGCCACCAGATACCCTCCATCTCCACCATTATAGCCTTCCCTATCCCATGGCATCTACGATTCAAGAGGACCGCGTGGCCCAGTGACGTAGTACCCGAGTTCTATACCACAGATCCTGGGTTCGAAGTGAAAAACACAAATTGTTGGCTTTCGGGTCTGATTGTATTGTGCTGTCCTCGTGTCTATGATACTTCATCCTAGCCTACTTCCGATCTTATCGCATGAGCGTTAAATCTAGCGTGGTTAAAAATGCAAGGTGTCTATAACCAATTCTCATTCACCAAACGTGGTGATAGCAAATCCTCTTACCTTCTGTGTCCAACAGTGGACTACTTACAGGCTATGATGATGATAATTGCATAAAAAACGTGCAAAATTCGAAGAAGGTAATTTTTGGAACATTTTGATTTATCTTATGTTTTACATCTGTGATTTAATAAAAAGTACAGGTTAGCTTCAATATCAATACCAAAATGAAAGTAGATTAATAGTACAGCCGATAGGTGTCCGGCAGAGTGGATTAGCACACGCTTTCCTACCAAGGTGTCGTCAGAGGCAACAGTTAATGTACGGACAGCCATTATTCGTACAGAATAACACTATAATACGCAATGCTGTCACTATACTGCTCGTGGGAACGCAAAAAGGAGTAAGAATTTTTTGACTCATACCAAAAAGGCGGCGACGTGGTTCGCCACCATACACGTCTAGTTTACCGCGGGGGCAAAAAGTGGGCCATGGGTGTCGTTTCTACCTACACCTTATATGGGCAAAAGGCGTTACTAATGTTTTTTTTTATATTATAGAGTGACGAAACGAACAAAACGTTCACCTGATGGTAAGTGCAACGTCCGCCCACAACAAATGCTGTGTTACCCAGAATATTTCTGTGTGACATCACACTGCGCCCGTCACCCTGAGACAACAGTTCTTAAGTTTCAAATGCCCAGTGATTACGCTAGCTCACAGTGCCCTTCAAACCGAAACACAGTAATGCTTGCACACTACTGCATCACGGCAGAATAACTGACCCTGGGGTGGTACCTAGACGGATTCCTGCATAGGAATCCCACCACCAGTAAATATGTAAGGAATCCCACCACCAGTAAATATGTAATAGTAACACCCTATAACTATCCCACTGCATTGGGCAGGCCTCCTCACATATTTTTAGAGGCCGCGCTGCTCCTATGCGTATTGGGAGACTTCACATATTTTTCTTTTCAGAAACTAGCTGATTTGATTTTACATGATAAAAAGTATTCCATGTGCGTCTCCAGGATGCAAGCTATCTCTGTGCCGAATTTTGTCAAGATCCGTGAAAAGGTAACAAACAGACAGAGGAACAGAGAGAGCTACTTTCGCATTCATAATATTAGTATGGATGCCTTATGATGGTTTCCTTCACCGCCGAGCACGCGGTATAAAAATAAAGTCATGTTATCCGTATATACCTGAAAGAACACCCAGTTACCAACGTCTCCGCCCACTTTCATCATGTTCTCAGCAATAGGTCCCTGACCTTGACCGAGGGAAATGCTACAGAAACGTTTGCCCATTTTCATTTTCTCCGCGAACTTAAGTAGATCTGCAGAAAACAATATGTTTACTGGAAATTTATTGGACATTTATTTATTTATTTATTTATTTATTTAAGGTTCACCAACAGTTGTTACACTGATACAATTTACATAAACATTGTTGTAAACAAATATAAGTAAGAGCACAACCAATTGTAGGTAAACACCACATGCATATTAAAACCAGAAACAGAATTCTATTACAACTAAAAGAAGTAATCATAAATTAATATTTAGTAGTTACTTAATATAAAATTTACAATTTGTTTTTTAAACTTAGCCAGTGAGTCAAAATATATGTCTATGCCAGCGGAAGCACTGCAGCTATTATATAGCCGGCTCAAACGCGTTACAGGAGACATTGAGCCGAGAACAGTTCTGCGAAGGGGAGGGGAAAAAGTTGCTAATCTATTTCGAGGGTATCTAGCTGAAGCTCTAATACGAAACCTGCCAAGTAATTGCGGGCAATCAATTTGGTTTCTGAGTAATTTAAACAAAAAAGTCAGATCCAAAAGGTCCCTACGCTTATTTACCATATTGCGTATCTAAAATTAACTCTTGAATATATGTGCCGTGTGGTGACGGCTTAAGAGAATCTTCCTCCTCATCTCGTCTTGTGGTTATCGTAAAAGTTGACAGAGGGAAAATTAAAACCAGAAGTCGGGTAGCAGCGTCTTTCTGGAACATCTGCATAAATAGACCGCGGTCGCCAACCCGCCTGCCAAGCGTGGCATCTATGGCAAAATCCCCTTTAAATGAGTGCTAGAAACTTTTGTGGCAATCTGTTGGAGAGACATGTGTTCAGCAGTGGACTGGTGATGGGCTGCAATAATGATAATGATGATGAATATATTTATGGAGACTATATACAAATTAAAATTCAGTAAGTCACTGAATTTTAATTTGTATTTGAAAATAGAATCACGTCACGTCGTCATTCCAATTGCTGCGATACTGGCACACATCTTTCGCTTCTCCTACTTTCACTTTCGTTTTCATAATAGCTCAGCGACTCCGATTTGATCGTGATACATTCGCCTACATCGACTCTTCCCGGCTTGCCAATGCACAATCGCCTCATTAATCGGTTTCGATAATGTTCTATCATCCACCGTCTCTAAGCGATGACCTCTCTATTTTATTTTTTATATATAATGTTTCTTTCTTTTTAAATATATATTACAATAATATTTGAAATTAAGAAATGTGGGCTTCGGTGGTGTCTCCGCCTACTCCTTATGTGGGAAAGAGACGTGCTCGTATGTATGTATGTCTCATGGTGACGACGGTAGTGCGTTGCTGCGCAGAATAAATGCAAAGTTGTCAATTATACCACTACTTCCGTGGGCTGGTGTGGCCATCAACAATAGATTGGTGCTAGGATTTCTATGCAGTAATCCGTCTAAGTAGGTAGCGCCCCCAGGGCCAGCTATTCTGCCGTGAAGCAATAGCTTGCAAACATTACTGTGTTTTAGTCTGATAGCTAGTGTAATAACTGCGCATATGAGACTTAAGAACTGATATCCGAGGGTGACGGGCGCAGTGTGGTACATAGAATTTTTTTGGGTGACGCAGCATTTGATGACCCATTATGGGCAGACGTCGCACTTACCATCAGGTGAAGGTGTGCGCGTACACTTGTGGCACTATAATATCTCCTGCACGGTGGATAACTTGTTAAAGTATTCGTAAGTTGTCGCCGTGGTCGAAAATCGGAAATAGAACATTTAATTTTTATACACTAATAATTCATCCAAACCACTTTCGGGTGACAGGACGTCATCGTCATCAACACACCAATGAAATTCAATGCAATTAATGATAATAATAAGCATACAAACAAAGCATACAAACCAGCCGCAGGATCAGTGCCAGTTGACAGAACGAATATGATAGGCGCCAAAGGATCCGATTCCGCATACAAGGCGGACAAGTCCGCGGGCTGCGGCTCGACGAATCGCGCCCCCAAACCACCGACCACATAGTCCTATCGTTCAACAAATGTCAATTTAAAAATATACATAAGTCTTATTTATCAAACATGCGTAGAATTTGACACTGATAAGAGATTTAACAAACATACACACACACAATCACGCCTTATTTCCATATAAGAGCTACAACCGTAGCCCACATTTCGCCCCACGCAGGAAACGAGATGGGACGGATAGCGTATCGCGTCGCCGTCTTTTTGGTACTAGTCCAAAAATTATTACTCCTCATAGCGTTCCCCCGAGCATTATAGTGACTGCATTCTATAATCATTGTGTTATTCTGCAGGCTGTCTGTTTAATACGACACCTTGGTGGGTAAGAGGTAGGTGATATTCCTTAATCACGCCTTAATTGGATGATTAAGGAAAGGATTCCAAGAAGAAATTCCTTTTGTTAATAGTCGAGTGTTCAGTTCTTGATAAATTTTTTTTTACTTAAAAGATGATAATTTGACCATGAAGAACATTAATCTGTTATTTTCCCTTTCCCGTCAAAATGAAGAAAAGCCGTATTCTCTTTGAATACCCGGAAATCTGCATGATTAAGTAGATTCTCTGATGCCGTTATTTTTACACAGTTAAATATTCTCGTTAATTAATGAAAAGAAATCGCAATTATTTTTAAATTCATGCAACGTTTTATAATTTGACAGATGAAGGTTCCAAGGAAGAGGGTCGCTATCAGAGAGTCCGATTTAAGGACGACGGCCTCTTAAAGTGTTCTTCAGATCTTATAGATATAAAAGTTTCAGCCTATAAATGTCCCACTACTGAGCACAGACCTCCTCTCATTTCTGAGAGGGTTATGGAGCTACGAAGAATCCGCCGCGCTGCTCCAATGCGGGTTGGCGGACTTCACATGCCTTCGAAATATTTTTAATTTCTCAGACATGCAGGTTTCCTCACGATGTTTTCCTTCACCGCCGAGCACGTGGTAAGTCAGCACTTAAAATTGCAATTAACAATTTTAGTGGTGCCGGCACCGGGAATCGAACCCAGGTCACTCGCGTACTATGAAATTAAAAGCGAGCGCCTAGCCCCTGAGCTACCACGGCTACTTATGATATAGATCTAGACTATGGCTTATAGATATAGATCGACGAAACTTCAAAAGCGCGATCCAGGACGTATAGGTTATATCTTCAGCTTCTCATTTGGTGACATAATTTTCGCTGTAAATGAACGAAAAATAAAATATGAGAAACCTGAAGTCCGGGAATTAACTTGTCAGGACGTATACATTTTAGAACAAGCAGCCTCTGGAACGAGTCCAGCTGCGTATCGAGCGGCTTCGGAAATGGTAGTCTGTAATGAAAGTATACATTACTATATTACACGTTTTTACTGGTGGTAGGATCTCTATGCAGGAATCCGTCTCAGTAGGTACCACCCCAGGGCCAGTTATTCTGCCGTGAAGCAGTAGTGTGCAAACATTACTGTGTTTCGGTGTGAAGGACACTGGGAGCCCGGATAATCACTGGGCATATGAGACTACTTGCTATATGACTTGTATGGTAGCTCATTTGTGGCAGTGGCAAAACTTGTGATTTTCTGTACGTGCTTTTAACGTTGAAAATGACATGACAAACACACCCACGGAACAGAAACGGTCCAAGAAGAGAAGTCCAAGAGTGGTGCAAATTTAAAACGATGGAGATCTTTTTTGTATTAAAAGCGACTACCCGCCCAGAGGCGTCCACCAGTCGTGGTAGCTCATGGGCTAGGCGCTGGCTTTAAATTTCATAGTACGCGTGTGACCTGGGTTCGATTTCCGGTGCCGGCGTCGCTAAAATTGTTAATTGCCATTTTACCACGTGCTCGGCGGTCAAATAAAACGAGGAAACATGCATGTCTGAGAAATAAAAAATATTTCGAAGACGTGCGGAGTCCGCCATCCCGCATTGGAGCAGCGTGGCGGATTCTTTCCAGCTCCCAAAACCCTCATCGGAAATGCGGGGAGCCCTGTGCTCATCAGTGGGTCATTTATAAGGATTTCGAGACATTAGATTCGTATGCACACTAACGTTGTATTATTTTCTTTTTATTAATGGATTACATCATATGGATACATATATATTATTACATTGTCGTTGTTATTAATCAATAGTTTCAACATTCATAATTAAATTTAATTAAAACAATCCTTCAGAACCATGTAGTGGTCCACCTGGCAACGTCGGAGGAAAATTTATGTCTCGTCTCCTCCCGTAGGTGTCGTGTAGTCGCTTAAGCAAAATTCATTTTGAAAACTTACAGCAAGCGTTAAACAATATTAACAATAAGTAGAAAGGGACGTTAGAAACTTTTCACCGCTAAACATGAAACTAATAAAGATACATTTGTCGGTAGACGATGAAGGCAGTAAAGTTCCCGTCACGAGAAGCTGTAAATTAAGTACATCTACTAAGTTACGTAGCGACAATTATCAGTTATAGTTTATAGAATCAGGCGGTACTTTGCGGAAATGCATTATAGTAAAGGAAAGTTAATTTGCTAAGATCCGCATGCAAAATGTAAAATGGTGTGTATTACCTAGTTTTGAAGAGCACCGCCCGCCCTCCCACAACAGCGTGCACAAGAATACCAATACTGCCACCGGGAGCCGCCACCAGACACCCTCCACCACCACAACACTACCACTCGGCGGTTGACAGTCGTAGAGTCAATATCACTTGATAATGCCTCGATTTGAGGTGAAACACGTATCGTGTTCGCGACTTCAGTGGTGTGTATTGCCTAGTGGTAGTGTTGTAGTGGTGGAAGGTATATGGTGGCGGCTCCCGGTGGCGGTATTGGTATTCTTGTGCACTTGTGTTGTGGGAGGGCGGGCGGTGCATTTCAAAACTGGATAATACACACCATTTTACATTTTGCATGCGGATCTTAGCAAATTAACTTTCTTTCCTTTACAATTATCAGTTAACCAAATGCAATCAACTGAAATTTATATATAGGTAATATGAAACTAACTAGCAATTTCAATTAGTCGGATTGTATTTCAGTGATATAAAGTGCCGTCGTTCAATGCTTTATGGTACTGGAACGTGTCAGACTCCTTGATTGCAAACGTTTAGTTCGCCACGAAACATGCTCATGCTTATGCGCTCATTAGAGTTTCGAAAGCGCTCGAGGTCGCTTGTTGTTTTAACTTTGTTTTCACTTTCTTTTTATCACTTAGCAATTGTTGTTGTTATCGTTAGTTAATTAAAATCGATCCAGGACTTAGTACGTCCAAGGAAATTAATTAGCCACGAGAAAATGCGGGCAACAGAATAATCTAAACCCCTTCTCAAATTAAAAAAAAAACAGTATTTTTTATTTGATCTATATGTTGCGAACCCCTGAACGTTTCTTTACATAATTTATATAGCCTCATGATAAAGTCTTTAGTATATATTAAATACCATATACGTAGGAAGGTACTTTTGCTTATACGAGGAAAAACACATACCATTCACACAAACAACAGTAACAGTGCGGAAAACGAATCCGCGACAAATGGCGCGCAGAATCTAATCGCTTAACCCCTGCGTCAATCGAACCGGTTAGTTGAAAATAGTATATTTAAGAGAATCGGGCATTACTTGCGGAAATCCATTACAATAAGGAAATAAAGTTAATTTGCTGAGATCCGCATCGTCATCATAATCATTTCAGTCTATCACAGTCCTTTGTTGAACATAGGCCTCCATGGGGGAGGCTTATGTTCAACAAAGTTTGCCACAAAACACGGTCCTGACCCACCTGCGTCCGCCTACTCGCCGCAAAATCGTGCAGGTCGTCGCTCCATCTAGTGGGGTTAGGGCTAGCCTTTAAGAGTGACGAAACGAGCAAAACGTTCACCTGATGTAAAGTGCAACGTCTACCCATAACAAATGCTATGTCACCCAGAACATTTCTGTGTGACACTACACTGCGCTCGTCACCCTGAGACGTTAGTTCTTAAGTCTCATATGCCCAGTGATTACGCTAGCTCACAGTGCCCTTCAAACCGAAACACAGTAATGCTTGCTCACTACTGATTCGCGGCAAAATAACTGGCCCTGGGGTGGTAACGACCTGGAGAGATTCCTGCATAGGAATCCTACCACCAGTAAAAAAGTAATAAGGGGTATCTGGTGGTAGTTCCCTGTGGCGGTATTAGTTTCCTTATGCACTCTATTGTGAGAGGGCGGGCGGTCCTCTTCAAAACCTTTATAAACCATTACTTCGCATACGGATCTTAGCAAATTAACTTTCTTTCCTTATGAATATAGTATATTCAAATGCACCTGTGCGGGTTCCAAGCTTCATAGTAAGTGCGGAAAAACTTGAGGTACTCTGAAAGTTCTTTCACAAACTGGTTCATTTTCTGAACAGACGCAAGCTGCTGCAGATCTATCCACATGCGCTCCGATATCCATTTCGGTTCCGGATTTTCCAATTCCTACATATAACTTAAAAGATTAAAAACACTCGTAAGTGCGTGTAGTCGCACGTAAAGTTGACAACGAACACGTATGTCAATTTGATACATATGAACCAGTGTAATCTATACAAATATATTCAATTGAAGTGTCTGTTTGTAAAAGTGTATACGGTAGTTATAAAAAAAACAATTTTCAAAGTTTTTGTCTGCCTGTCTGTCCGACTGTCTGTTTGCTCCGACTATCTGAATGTCTGAAACGGTCGGACCGATTTTGACGGGTGACTGACAGATGTCTGATAATATGGCGGTAACATGGGCTATTTTAATTTTAGAAAAATAATTAGGGTTCCGCGCAAAAAAATTAAAACTAAAAAATCTTATTAAAATAGAGAAGTATTTATGTTCATAATCGATCGGGGTCGGCTTTTTAACGCGGGTTAAACCGCGGGGATAAGATATTCCTATAATAATTTTCTCTTCTTATATTTACGAAAATACTATTTTGGCCCTTTCAGTGTCAGTTATTCTGCCATGGAGCTTTAGTGTGCAATCACGTCGCGGGTCCTGGGTTCGAATAGACAAAAACACACAATGTTGGTTTTCAGGTCTAGTAGTGTTGTGATTGTCCTTGTGTCTCTGACACTGCATCCTAGCCTACCCCCGATTTTAACGCATGAGCCTCGGGTAAGGGTAGGTCGGGACGAGTGAGTGCCGCTTTGTTATACCATACGTACATAGAGTCACGCCCCTTTCCCATAGGAGTAGGCAGAGACCACATCTTTCCACTTGCTACGATCCTGACACACATCTTTAGCTTCCTCTACTTTCATTAGTGTTTTCATACAAGCTCGTCGGTTGCGGGTACTTTTGACGTGGCATTTCCTTAAAACGATTTCGATCTGATCGTAATAGGTTCGTCTACGTCGACCCTTACCGGCTTGCCCATTCACACACGCCTCATTAATCTGTTTGGTCAATCTTCTTTTTGTTATACCACCATAATATAATATCCACTATAATATCTCCCTCGCAATTTATAGCTTCCTACAGTAATGGGTAGTTAGCCGTGGTCGAAAATCGGCCAGGAGAACATAATTTTAGTTATAGCATCATAATAATCATTTCAGTCTATAACTAGTTCACTTGAACATAGGCCTTCCCTATAGTAAAGTAAAGTAAAGTAATGTTTCAGCCTATAAATGTCCCACTACTGAGCACAGGCCTCCTCTCATTTCTGAGAGGGTTTTGGAGCTAGGAAGAATCCGCCACGCTGCTCCAATGCGGGTTGGCGGACTTCACATGTCTTCGAAATATTTTTTATTCCATAGACATGCAGGTTTCCTCACGATGTTTTCCTTCACCGCCGAGCACGTGGTAAATCAGCACTTAAAATTGCAATTAACAATTTTAGTGGTGCCGGCACCGGGAATCGAACCCAGGTCACTCGCGTACTATGAAATTTAAAGCGAGCGCCTAGCCCCTGAGCTACCACGGCTCAATCCCTATAGAACTTTTTCCACGGCTCAATTGCCACAAAAGTTTGTAGCTCTCAATTTGTGAGTATTATGCCATAGTGACTACGATGGCAGGCGGGCTGGCAACCGCAGTTTATTTATCCAGATGTTCCAGGAAGATGCTGCTGCCCATCTCCTGCTTTTAATTTTCCCTCTGTCGACTTTTACGACATCAAAGGGATGAGATGGGGTGGTAGATTCTTTCGGGCCGCCACCACAGGGCGGAGTTATAGTATATGTTAGTGTAATCACTGGACACATGAGACTAAAGAACTGACGTCCCAGGGCGACGATAGCAGTGTATTGTTGGCTTGGGGTGTTCTCGGTGACACCGCATTTGTAATAGGCAGACGGGGGATATATATTTTATGCGAACGCTAGTAATATGTACCTCTTCAATCTTGGCTCCATTTATGAGGAAATTGAACTCATTGCCTTTGATGATTCCTTTATCCAAGTTAATCCTCGCACAGAGTAAGAAAGCGAACAACAGCTTGTGCTTCTCGAAGAGGCTCCGGCAAACATTTTGATACATCAAGAATGTGAAATGTTCTATGATAATCTCCACCCGCTTGATTATATCATCTGTGATCAGATAAACAATTTCATTTAGGGTAGAGAATAATTAATGTTGATGTTTAGCAAATGAAATTACAGCTTCCGTTTCTTCCACTATGGGTGTCCTACCCATTATGCAGGAATTTTCTTCCACGTACGACCACTTTTTCCGGACCAATATGACTTAGGGACCTTCAAGAAAAGAGCCTATTCCTTTCTCAAAGGTCGGCAATGCACCTGCAACTCGCCTGGCGTTGAGGATGTTCATGGGCGGCGGCGATCACTTAACATCAGGTGAGCCGCTTGCTCGTTTGCCTTTCTATAAAAAAAAATCCGTCTTGATAGATACCACCGCAGTGCCAGTTATTCTGCCGTTAAACAGTAGCGTTCAAACATTACTGTGTTACGATCTGAAGGCCCACTTTTTTATTTGATAAATTAATGTTAAATTAATAGGCCAATGAGACGTAAGAAGTCTCAGGGTGACGAGGGCAGTGTGGTGCCGCACGGAAATATTCTGGATGACACAGCATTTGTTATGGGCAGACGTAGAGCTTACCATCTGGTAAAGGATCTGTTTGTCACGTCATTAACGTGTATAAAAATTATGTGGACAGTCTCGGAAATCTCATGAGAATGCCGACAGGTTTTTTTTAGAACTGATCACTGTTAGCTAGCTTCGCCCGGATTGAAAGGTGGCTGAGCGCCTAGTGCGCCTTTAGAAATCTTTATAATGGGTAACTAGCGCAAGGGCCCCCGAGAGGACCTCGGCTGGGACTGTCACCCTGCGCGCGTAAGTAAGCTGACTTGAGGCCATTCGAGAGGGCCGAAGCACGACTCGATCTTACTTCTATCGGAAGGAACCGACAGGTTAACAACATTACGCCGGTGCTCGAAACTATGCAGACTTGCCCCAAACAAGGAAGCATTACCCAAAGTTTCTTGGCATAACTTTCCACAGGATCCAAAGCAACTACGAGTATTAATACTGGGCCATCACCCCACATATGACAATTTTATAAAAAACCGATGCCCTACAGTAGCATTTCCCAAGTATCGTGGGTGCGTTTCTAATATATATTTCACTTGCACAACACAAGCAGACCCGAAAACCAATAATGTATTTTTGGACAAATGTTGGCCCCGAGTTGGATTGAAACTGAGAAACCGCGTTCGAATCTCGATACAGATTAAGTGCGTATACCAAGTGGATTGGCTGCCAGCTATATTTTAGACCATATTAGTGCGATTGCCGAGACACTCATTTGTTCCCCAGCCTTCGTTACATTCGCAATACCAGCAGGAGTAGAATCAGATGCAGAGTCAAGTACCGTCGTAATCAAGTGTTTCGTCATCATCATCATTTCAGCTCGTCACAAATTCACTGCTGAACATAGGCATTTTTCTGGTGATCGATTATCTTCGGAAATCCGTTTAGATAGGTACCACCCCAGGACCAGTTATTCTGCCGTGAAGCAGTAGTGTTCCAATATTACAGTTTCGGTCTGAAGGGTACAGAGAGCCATCGTCACCACCTTGATGGTTGGCATTCCAGCACAGTGCGTTTTTCGCGCAATTTGTTGCCACGCACAAGCACTATGGAATCTGCTGCCGCCAGCAGTTTTTCCGGACCGATATGACTGAGACCTTCAAGAAAAGAGCCTTTTCCTTTCTCAAAGGCCGGCAACGCATCTGCTATTCCTCTGGTATTGTAGATGTTCATAGGCGGCGGTGATCACTTACCATCAGGTGAGCCGCTTGCTCGTTTGCCTCCTATTCCATAAAAAAAACTTAATCACTGATGTCTCAGGGTGATGGGCGCAGTGTGGTGCCTGCAGACGTTGCACTTACCACCAGGTGAACGTTTTACTCGTCTGATAACTTTAACCAATAACAAAAAAAATGAGGACCATTTTTTTTGTTATTCTGTTTTTGTTTTTGTATTGCTGGTTGCTAAAAAACACCACCCCAGGGCCAGTTATTCTACAGTGAAGCAGTAGGGTGCAAACATTACTCTGTTTCGGTTTGAAGGGCACTGTGAGGTAGCGTAATCACTGGGCATATGAGACTTAAGAACCTATGTCTCCGGGTGATGGGCACAGTGTAGTGTCACACAGAAAATTTCTGGGTTGCACAGCATTTGTTATGGGCAGACGTTGCACTTACCATCAGGTGAACGTTTTGCTCGCTTCATCACTTTATGCTATAAAAAATAAAACACGCTACTGTGCCACCTGCATCCACCGCCTACAGGCCTAAGTTCAGCAGTGGAGTAGTGATAGGCTAAAATGACGATGATGATGTACACGATGTTACTTTTAATGAGTATTTACCGTTTGGTTCAGTCTCAGCCATGCTGCGTATGAAAAGCTTCACGAACCACTCCAGCGAGTACTGATACATCGGATCCACGTTCGCCATTCCGGACAAGCAGAAGAACAAAATCTGTCCCCTGTTGGCCACGGGTACGTAGCCCTGCCGAGCGTCGTCTATTTCCTTTGTTGTTTTTTCTATATCTTCTACTTTGACCTGTGTGGTGAATAGTAGTTCAAGAAGTGGAAAAAAAGTGGTTCAAGAAAACAAAGAGACCAAAAAAAGAAATAATTAAAGATCTGAAGGTAACCCGAATATTATGGCATCAGGACATCTGTCACCTCAGTCCCCACATGAACATGGGTGCTGCAAAGCGCTGGAAACATCAGATTATAAAAAGCTCAAAACTAAACGCGATAAAAACCGAAAAATTAGTTTTATTAAATTGACATTCTTCGCGTAAATATAAGACAAGTACAAGACGAGAAAAAAAAAACTGGAAAAAGTACAAAATTTCTTCTTATTATCGTAACAACATAGGTTTTATACTCACAAAAACATATTGAGCCGTGGTTGTTTAGTGGCCGGGCGCTCGACTTATATATCAGAGTACACGAGTTAAAAATGAAATTGCGATTTTAAATGCCTTCATCATAATCATCATCATCATATCAGCCTATCACTAGTCCACTGCTGAACGTAGGCCTCCCCCACAGATTGCCACACAAGTTTGTTGCTCTAATTTTGGGGTGATTTTGCGATAGTTGCCACGCCTGGCAGGCGGGTTGGCAACCGCAGTTTATTTATAAGATGTTCTAGGAAGATGCTGCTGCCCATATCCTTATTTCTATTTTCCCTCTGTCGACTTTTACGACACCCACGGGATGAGATGGGGTGGCAGATTCTCTTAAGCCGCCACCACACGCCGCCTTTAAAAACTAGGTAATATAATGTATATTACCTAGTTTTTAAAGGTTTTACCTAGTTTTAAATTTATATTTTCCGTGCGGATCTTGACAAATTGACTTTCTTTCATTTATTTATATGGAATTCCGCAAAGTAACGCCATATTATATTAATTATAATAACTGTCTTAGCTACAACGCTTACGATAATCTCAGCGCTCTTGATTTTAATCGCCTCTAGTGTTAAAATGAGAGGCAGGTCGTCGACCGGCGAGCCCTCGCTGTTCGACAGACCGTACAGTATATCTGACTGCATCTCGGACAGCTGCATGGCCATTTGGGCACGCGTCACTATCAGCTGACCGCGCAGCTCCTCCAAATCTGGTCGTTCTTGTGCCACCACAATAGAGAGAAGTTGTTCCGCTAGACCACTGTTGAAAAGAAACCCGGTTATAATCAAGTCAGTAGAAATAACTTGGTTATTTAAGACTTCCACATAATTATTTAAAATATTTTAATTGATCACTTTCACGATCAAAAAATATTCTTACTCCACGAACACGTATAATTTTTACACGTCGATATTTCAAAGCAAATCACTATAAAGCCGTAATAATAATTGTTATTATTTATAAATATATTTTAACCTGAACCCAGATCATTTTTATCGCACCACACTGCGCCCTGAGACATCAGTTCTTAAGTTTCATATGTGTAACGACGATAGCTCAATGGTGAGATAATAAAGTCCCCCGCTCCTCACGTTCCTCGCCTCGCCTGTGCTGTTGAGTTAGATGACTCAACAATATGCCTTGTAATTGAAACACAGTCTACTAATTCTCGGCAGAATAACTGGCCCTGCGGCATTCGTCTCTTTTGACTACACTGACGATATTATATTCGGTTACTGATTATATATTATATAATTATATTCGGTTACTACACACACAAACTCGACTACATACCCAACACACAGTTAATTGAAACTAAACTTACTTTATTTCAATTGTTACCATACTACACCAGAAGGGAAATAAAAAAATATATATATTAGGTTACATGTAACAATTGTAATTGTAATGACACAATATACAAGCACGTCTTAGTTTCGGAGTCAGTATTATATAAATAGAATTGTAAGCAATGTATTGTCAGTTCAATAAATTTAATAATAACGGCCTCGTTTATGGGAATTTGAGAAGGCAGGATCAGTTTTACGATTGCACGGCGGGTTTGCAACTGCAGCGTGGTGGTTCACTAACAGGGTTCTACGACCCGTCCCTTGACATATTTTTGAGTCCACTCTTAAGATACGTACGGGATGTATTAGTGCAATTGTTTATATTATATTAGCTAACCCAAAGTAAAAGGAATCCTTCTAGGTAGGTACCACCCCAGGGCGTTATTCTACCGTGAAGCAGTAGTGTGCAAACATTACTGTGTTTCGGCTTAAAGGGCACTGTGAGCTAGCGTAATCACTGGGCATATGAGACTTAAGAACTGATGTCTCAGGGTGATGGGCACAGTGAGGTGTCACACAAAAAATGTTCTGGGTGACACTGCATTCGTTATGGGCAGACGTTGCACTTATCATTAGGTGAACGTTTTGCTCGTTTCATCACTTTATACAATAAAAAAATACATTAATGTAAGAGTATTTTGTTACAACAGATTTAAAACAGAAACATGAAAATCATCGAAACAAACCTGGGAACGAGCGCAAAGTTTACAATTTGAACCTTCACAGAGGTCTCGGGTGTATATTTAGGATTGGGCAGCTTGGTAGTGATATAGAGACGGAATCCATTTGTGAAAGGAATCAGCGAATCGCCAAGTTTGAGAACAAGTTGACCAGCTTGACGAAAGTATTGACGCTGAAATAACACATTAAGTTTTTCAAAAGTGAAATCTACAGTGAGGGGCTGGTTCGGCCTCACATGGAGTACTGCTCTCATCTCTGGGCAGTGGGGAGCCCCAGTGTCAGCTCCTTCCATTTCACCGCTTTCAACGAAGAGAGGCTCGAATCGTCGACGGCCAGATTCTTTCCGATTGGTTCGATCCAGTGGCCTTGCGAAGAGATTTTGCATTTCTTTGCAATTTTTACAGGATTTACCAGAGGAGATGAGTGTTCAGAGGAATTGTTCAGATTGATTCCAGCCGCTGGTTTTCACCATCGCACATTGCGGCAGAACTCAAAATTTCATCGTCACCACTTTGATGGTTGTCATTCCACCTCAGTGCGTTTTTCACGGAATTTTCTGACACGCACAAGCACTTTATGAATTCTGATGCCGCTAGCGGTTATTACGGACCGATACGACTTAGACCTTCAAGAAAAGAGCCTACTCCTTTCTCAAAGGCCGGCAACGCACCCGCGATTCCTCTGGTATTGCGGAATTTCATGGTCGGCGGTGATCACTTACCATCAGGCAAACCACTTACTTATTTGCCCCTCTCCTACAAAAAAAGAAAAAAAATCTGCATGTCTGAGAAATAAAAAATATTTTGAAGAAATGTGAAATACGCACACCCGCATCGGAGCAGCGTGGCGGATTCTTCCTGACTCCAAAACCCTCACGGAAATGAAAGGAGGCCTGTGCTCAGCATTGATACATTTATAGGTTGTTACTTTACTTATACTTTACCTTTAATACAGGGTCTAAAGCTGGATCGAGTTCTTGTCCGACGTTCTCCAGGAGTAATGGTTTTCCAAATCTCAAGGCCGATTCGAAGCTCCTCAGCAAGTCTCTATCGTTAGGTTTACACACGATAAGACCCTCTGTTTTACCCTGCAAAAGTCACCAAAGGATATAAAATAGACGTCGTGTTCTGGCGGCTTAAGAAAATCTACCACCCCATCACATCCCTTGGGTGTCGTAAAAGTCGACAGAGTGAAAATTAAAACCAGGAGATGGGCAGCAGCTTCTCACTGGTACATCTGAATAAATAAACTGCGGTTGCCAACTCGCCTGCCAAGCGTGGCAACTATGGAAAAATCCCTCCAAGATGAGAGCTACAAACTTGTGTGGCAATCTATGGGGGAGGCCTATGTTCAGCAGTGGACTAGCTATAAACTGAAATGATGATGACTATTAAATCAAGTTTCTCAAATGGCAACCTCATGCCGGTAAACGCAGTGTAGGGTGTTATATAAACAAATGTAGCGACATCTTTGTCGCCACATGAGAAGTTCAAGACAAATTTGATACATTCCATAATCGCGCTATGAAAGTTTTCTGAGATGCGAACTATATACAAAACATCTAAATATTACTAGATGGAGGAGACGTCCTCCCCAGATCAGAGTACCCGATCTGGCGGGTAGCCACCCTTTTCAATGGCAATATAATCCGCCCAAAAAATTTAGGGTTGTAGTTTAGTATGAGGAACTTACTGCGATATTATTTTTATTTATAATTCTTAAATTAAGTGCCTAAAAATGTTATATTATAAAATACCTAAATCAGAGGTTCTTCAAGTCTACTCATCGATACTCCTTTTACTAAGACTGAGTTTGGTAGTGGCTGTAATCAACGCAGTGTAGGGTAGCCCCCCACTAGATGGAGCGACGACTTAAATAAAATCTCCTCTAAACCTTTCGATCCAGTCTCATCACAGTTGCATGTGTGGTTTTCTTGACATTTCCCTTAGTTGGCTTTTATGACACTCACAGTGCGAGGGGGTATGGTAGATTCTCTTTCCATGCCACGACGAAGCATTTACTGAGCAATTCAGATAAGCCTTTTTCCCATATAAGGGGTAGACAACTCACAACGTAGTTAACTTTTTACATTCTTGGGACACGAGACGTGATAGGTGGCGCACCACGTCACCGCCATTTTAATAAAAGTTAAAAATAAAACCTACCTAAAGCGTTCCCACGAGCAGTGTAGAGACAGCATTGCATATTAAGGTGTTATTCTGCTCGAATAAAGGCTGTCCGTACAATACGTTAGGTAGGTAGGTGCTGCTCTACTCTACCGGACACCTATCCGCGTAATAATTACAGTAATGGATATACTAATGACGAAATTACCAAAGCACGGATCCATTTATTGGCCTGGGTCTGCGGGTCGATTATAAGCGGCCAACGCCGCGAATTGCTCATCAGAACTGCAGATTCCACCGAGAGGGGATCACGTGGCAGACCATACATCTGCCATGTCCTGTCAACAATCAATGAGCTAAGTTTCATTACCAATTTTACAAAGTTAATATATATTTTTAAAATACTCCCATTTGATAGTACGCTACGCTGTGACACGATGTTTTCCTCTAATCGAGTGTGTTCCTCAATTGGAGGAAAACATCGTGAGGAAACCTGCAATCCTATGAAATTTTTATAAGATATTAGAAGACTGTCAATCCGCACTCGAGTACTGTTCCACACTACTACTGTTCTACGGCTAGAAAAATTTATTCCTACATACAATCACGCCTCTTTTTATTTTATTGGATTAAGTGATGAAACGAGCAAAACGTTCACCTGATGGTAAGTGCAACGTGTGCCCAAAGCAAATGCTGTATCACCCAGACTTTCCGTGTGACACTACACTGCGCCTATCACCCTGAGACATCGGTTCTTAAGTCTCATATGCCCAGTAGGATTGCTTTGCAGACATCCGTCTAGGTAGGTACCACCCCAGGGCCAGTTATTCTGCCGTGAAGTAGTAGTGTGCAAACATTACTGTGTTTCGGTTTGAAGGGCACTGTGAGCTAGCGTAATCACTGGGCATATGAGACTTAAGAACTTATGTCTCAGGGGGATGGGCGCATTGTGGTGTCACACAGAAATTTTCTGGGTGACACAGCATTTGTTATGGGCAGACGTTGCACTTACCATCAGGTGAATGTTTTGCTCGTTTCATCTCTTTATCGAATAAAAAAAAACCCTTATCGGCTTGGTCATTCACACTCGTCTCATAAATTAATCTTCTTTCATCCATCTACTATACGTGTCCAAATATCTTACACAAATTAGTGGAAGCGATTGGTGAATCTTAATGTTAGCATCATGCATAACTAATATCGTATGAGTTCCGAGCTCGGCAGTGTTCACGATTGCTTCTGACCTAGTTCATTGAAATGTTTTGATCTTAACTTACAAGAAAAAATGTTTTACCCCTCGGTATTATTCGGTTAAGTAATGATTCATGGAAAAAGTGTGACAAACGAACACGTTGAAACAAGCTCGACAGCCTTCATCATCATCATTTCAGCCTATCAAAGTCCACCGTCGAACATAGGCCTCTCCATAGGTTGGGGGGTCGCCCTTCCCTGCATTTGCCGGTTCGAGGTTGCCACTCGAGATCCTTTCTTCCCCAACGGTTATCGGTTCTACGAGCTATATGGCCGGCCCATTTCCACTTCAGCTTGCTAATCCTTTAATCGATAGCCTTACCTTATCTGAACAGCATCACCGAGAATAGAAAGAGGTGTAGCATCTTCCGTGTGTGGAACTGCTACTACCTGAGTAAAAAAGATTAATATTACTAGAGGATTTTTCATCATCAATTTTTAAACCAGCCTTATGCCACTGGTCATTATAGCTCGCCCCCACAGATGAAAATTTTGAGACCAGCCAGTCTGCTACGGTACGCCCGCTGTTATAGCTGAATGGTTTGCTTAAAAGATTATTTTGCACATCCTCTCCTTTATTTAGTCTTTTTTTTATTTCATAAAAGTGACGGAACGAGCAAAACGTTCACCTGATGGTAAGTGTAACGTCTGCCCATAACAAATGCTGTGTCACCCAGAAAATTACTGTGTGACACCACACTGCGCCCGTCGCCCTGAGACATCAGTTCTTAAGTCTCATATGCCCAGTGATTACGCTAGCTCACAGTTCCCTTCAAACGGGAACACAGTAATGTTTGCACACTACTGCTTCACGGCAGAATAACTGGCCCTGGGGTTGTACCTACTTAGACGGATTCCTGCATAGGAATCCTACCACCATCTCTTAGACGACTTGCGACATCAACCGTACTATCATTTTTTTATTCTGACAATGCCACCACTTTAGCTAACTCTCATATAAAGTAGAGAATGCAATGGGGAGTAAGAATTTCTTGACTCGTACCAAAATGGCGGCAACGTGGTTGTCTTCACGCCTCGTTTCCCGCTAGGGCGAAAAGTGGGTTACGTGAGTCACCTCTGCGTACCCCTTATATGGGAAAAAGGCGTGACTGTATGTACTGACTCTAGTAACCACTCTGAAACCACTTACAAGTCATAATATATAAATCGATACGTTGAACGTGATGTATAAAAATATGTTATACCTTCATGTGGTCAATCCACTCAATGAGAAGTTCTTTTCTAAACTCTTCCGTAAACGGTGTTATGTAACCAACAGCACCTGCAAGTATCGATTCGTAAGATGTATGTTTTCAATTAAGAATATCGTCTTCAAGCTTTGGGCTATTGAAATTGTTCTATTTTCAGATAATTCAGGATCCTCCAGACGAGGACACAGTCTACTGTCCAGCGCTGCAATTCCGCTCCGCCGTCCGCCGTCAAGCAGTTAGCTAAATTAATATCTGAGTATAATATTAGACTAAAGAGCTGATGTTTTTTTTACTCGATAAAGTGACGAGACGAGCAAAACGTTCACCTGTTGGTAAGTGCAACGACTGCCTGCAAGTGTGACACCAGATTGCGTCCTTCACCATGTGACATCAGTTCTTAAATCTCATATGCCCAGTGATAACACTGGCTCTCAGTGCACCTCAGAGCGTAATGTTGGCATACTGCTGCTTCACGACCCTGTGGTGGTACCTACCTAGACGGATTCGCGCGCAGTGTGGTGCCACACAGAAAAAGTTCTGTGTGACACACTTACCTGTTATGGGCAGACGTTGCACTTACCATCAAGTGAACGATTTGCTCGCTGCGCAACTAACACCGCAACTGTTATGGGTCGGCACTGTTTTAACAAATTGTTTTGGCTCTATTTTTGCGATTAAGAATTCAAACGACATTAGCAATCGTCAAAAATCGTCACAGCTTGAGAGAGACTTATGTCTAACAGCAAATCAATTAGAGGCTAAGAATAATGATTATAAAGACACTTCATCATCATCATCATATCAGCCTATCACTAATCCACTGCTGAACATAGGCCTCCTCCATAGATTGCCACAAAGGTTTGTAGCTTCTTCTTTTTTGCAGTTGCCACGCTTGGCAGGCGGGTTGGCAACTGCAGTTTATTTATTCAGCTGTTACAGGAAGATGGAAGACTTACGCTAAACCCTAGGGAAGTTATGGGGCGGTGGATTCTTTTAAGCCGCTACCACAAGGCCATAAAGATACTTAACAGAACCGAAACGATGCGCAGATATCATACATTGAGAATGAGGATTGTTCTTCTTGATCTTCTTGATTTGTTCTTGATCTTTCGACGCCATTATTATAGTAAAAAAAGTAAAGTTTCAGCCTATAAATGTCCCACTGCTGAGCACAGGCCTCCTCTCATTTGTGAGAGTGTTTCAGAGCTAGGAAGAATCCGCCACGCTGCTCCAATGCGGGTTGGCGGACTGCACATGTCTTCCAAAATATATTTTTTTTAATTCTCAGACATGCAGGTTTCCTCACGATGTTTACCTTCACCGCCGAGCACTTTAAATTGCAATTAACAATTTTAGTGATGCCGGCACAGGGAATCGAACCCAGATCACTCGCTTACAATGAAATTTAAAGCGAGCGCCTAGCCCCATTATTATAGGTTTTTTTTTAATTTCATAAAAGTGACGGAACGAGCAAAACGTTCACCTGATGGTAAGTGTAACGTGCAGGTATTGAATGATTGATACAGTAGCTTTGATACTTACATGCGCTAAGTAGAATGTCACCAATTAAGTTGACGATACCAACATCCAGCTCCTTGATGGTCCTAATCCAGCGAACTCGCTCACTGGACAGTCCATTTAGCAGTCTATAAAATAGAATATCAATATGTATAAAAAAATACCGCCGTGTGGTGGCGGCTCCTTAAAAGAATACTACAACTCCATCTCATCCATTGGATCTCGTAAAAGGCGAGTAAGGAATTAAACTGCACTGTGCACCCAACAGCGCATGGTGGCGATAGGCTCACCACCTATCACACCAAGTGCATTATATTGTTTTGGTGAAACGTGGATTGTGGCAGTCATCTGTTTTTGCAGTGAGTGCCCAGTCTCTGACTACCCCTTATGGGATACAGTCGTGATCTTATGTATGTATGTATGTATAAAAAAATAATTTTGTTTGTTCTATTTGCGTTCCTATATTATTAATCCGACAGCGATGAAACTTTGGTGGGTTGTTGTTTTTTTTAATTTTATTGGATAAGTGACGATACGAGCAAAGTATCCGCCCGATGGTTAGTGCAACGTCTGCCCATAACAAATGCTGTATCACCCAGAACATTTCTGTCACGCCACACGACGCTCTCCACCTTGAGATATCAGTTCTTAAGTCTCATATGAACAGTGATTACTCTAGCTCTCCGTGTCCTTCAAACCGAAACACAGTAATAATGGCACACTACTGCTTCACGGCAGAATAACGTGCGACGTCCGTGACATCTTCGGAAGGAATACAACCAATTTACAATTGGTGGCGCGCGAATCGCATCGGAAATCAATTCGTCTTCTATGCGTCTGCACATTGTTCGGGTATTTGTTATAGGGCAATAATAACTTTTTTTACATGGGGAAATGCCTAACGCATACTCACCTTCACGGGGGGGAAGGACGGGTTATGTCGGACTTGCACCGACTAAAACCCCATGGTGTTACACATCGCCGCATGTTGGCCACGGTACGCTCACGCATACATCCGCGATCCCACCGGCGCTGGCCGCCTAAAATCGGCGGCCCCTTCTCGGGAGAGTAAGCTCCTCCCCACTCTCCTTCCTAGCAAGGCGCGCCGGAACACACGACACGACAATTTGGTTTCAACTGGGTAAAAAAACCGACTCCGATCGATGATATACTTCCCTATTACCCGGTAGAGTTAACCCATCCATTTTTTACCCAGTATCGAGTCTTCTAAATTATTATCATCTGATCATTTCAGCCTATCACTAGTCCACTGTTGAACATAGCCCACCCCATAGATAACCACAAAAGTTTGGCAACTGCAGTTTATTTATTCAGGTGTTCCAATAAGATTCTGCTGCCCATCTTCGGGTTTTATTTTTCCCTCTGTGTGAATTTTACAACACCCGTGGGACGAAATGGGGTGTCCAATTTTCTTAAGCCGCCACAACACAGCAATTATTGTCGCTAGTATTTATTTTCGAAATTCACGAACACACTGACCTGTTTGCTCGATCCATTCTCGCGAGGCACTGGTTAATGTCCTCTTCCATTCTCTTCTTCTCTTCTTCCTTCTCAAGAAGATAAGCATTAAGCTTCGCGATGCCCATTAGTAGTGCTTGCATCTTGGCCTTAGCGTTAGCGAGCATGGCTATGAAATTGAAATAGTCGAATTAGAAAACCAGAAAAAATAAATTGATAATAACTTATGAGTTCCACTGTCCCACAGCTACGAATAAGCTTTCATCTAATATTTAAAGGAAATATAGCTCAGTGTTATGCTATAGTACGCGAGTGACCAGAGTTCGATCCCCGGAGCCGCACTCAGCGGTGAAGGAACACAGCGTGAGGAAACCTGCATTTCTGAGCAACAAAAATATTCCGACGACATGTGAAATGCCCCACCATTGTGGCCTGTGATCAGCAGTGGGACGTTTAAAGGATGTTACTTTCTATTCGAAGGTTTTTCTGAACATGGTTTTCACTAGCGGTAGGATTTCTATTTGATTTCTATGCAGGAATCCGTCCAGGTAGGTACCACCCCAAGGCCAGTTATTCTGCCGCCAAGCAGTAGCGTGCAAACATTACTGTATTTCGGTTTGAAGGGCACTGAGAGCTAGTGTTATCACTGGGCATATGTGACTTAAGAACTAATGTCTCAGGGTGACGGGCACAGTGTGGCATCACACAGAAATGTTCTGGATGACACAGCATTTGTTATGGGCAGACGTTGCACTTACCATGGTGAACGTTTTGCTCGTTTCGTCACAAAAAACATGGTTTTGCGGACTTCACATTTGATGGTTTGGATAATATTGAAGAATAGATGGATAATGATAACCCTTGGGAATGACGTGATCGCTGCCAATCTATTTCTACATCTTTATAATATTGCTGTAATTGTACATTATTTTTAAAATGACTCAGATGAAACAAAATTGCCCGCGGGGTTTCTTTCTGGTTGTTCCCGGGATAGAGGCTCTTTTGCAACCAATGTAGTTTTAAAAAATGGCGTTCAATAGGTATTATGTATTTGTCATATATTGAATAAAAATTGTTATATTCTATTATAAAAAATATTCACCTTCGACAGCAGCGAGCTCTTCGGTCGCACGCTTAAGCGCTTCTTTCTTGGGCGCGACGGCTTTGTTCACGTGATAGTATTTATACATCGCGTGCACCCACATGCATAATGACATGCAAGCTTTGGAAACCTGGTGAAATATTAACGATATTTATTACATATCTACAGTCACGCCTTTTCCCCATATAAGGGATAGGCAGGGGCCACACCCGCAACCCACTTCTCGCCCCCGCAGGAAACGTGAAGAGACGGGTGGCGAACCACGTCGTCGCCATTTTGGTACAAGTCAAAAATCAATGAGCAATATAGTGACAGCATTCCATGTTATGACATTATCTGAACTAATAAAGGCTTTCCATAGAATACCTTAGTCTCTTTCGACGCCTTGGTATGAAAGAGGTAGGTGCTATTCTACTCGACCGTACACCTATCCACCCCAGGGCCAGTTATTCTGCCACCAAGCAGTAGTGTGCAAACATTACTGTGTTGCGGTTTGAAGTGCACTGAGAGCTAGTGTAAGCACTGGGCATATGAGACTAAGGAACTGATGTCTCAGGGTAACATGCGCAGGCAGGTGTTTCTGTGCCCATTTTTAAACATACGGCGTGCACGAAGAAGTGTGAGATTTGTCATACTTAAAGTTTGTATAGAGAAGAAGCGAGACAGCTAAAACATAAATAATATATCATGTGTTACAAATACATTAATTGAAATAAAATAAAACATTTATATTTTACATTCTGACAATGTTCATCACATGATAGTATGTTTGTTTACGTTCATACTGCCACTGTCAAACACGTAATAGTCTGTGGTCAAACAGTCGCACTGAGTGGATATTGTCGCCATAGAGTTTCAAAATGTTGCCAAAAAACTCAAACCTGAATAATGTTCAAACATGGGGCGTTCAAGTTTTATCACGGGGCGACTATTAATATAATTTGCTAAGATCAACACGCAACATTTTATTGAAAGTAATTAAAAAAAGCCCCCCAGGCTAGATTTTCTTACGTCGCCCCTAAACACTTACCATAATTAACGATTTTTTTTTAATATATAGTCCCATAAATTGTAAATAACATATACGTTATTTATTTATTTAAACTTTATTGCTAAACCTTTAAATAAAAAGGTAACAAAGGGCGGACTTAATGCCTATAGGCATTCTCTACCAGCCAACCCATGGTGTGGTGAGAACTTGTCATAGGTGCAGCATAAAATACATAAATAAAAAATAAGCTTACACATACATACATACATACACATATTACAATATATATACACACATACTAATAACTGCTAATGATAATAAATGATTCAGGTAGTAATAACCGGATTCATTAAATGCTGACGAATCAACCTTTTGAAGGCACATTTATTATGTAGTCCTTGCCCGACAACATCAGAATGTTGTTGTAGTGTGTCCTGAACAGTAAAGGAGTTGCCATAGAAGTGCGTTGGAATACGAATCTTATTGTTATAAGACGTTTTTAAAGTCAGATTATACGGGTCGGTAGCCAGTTGACTAGAAAAGTTAAACAACACAAACTGCGGTACTCATCTGAACAGTAACAATTTACATTATACAATCACGATAAGAAATACATTGAATATATCACATCACCTTTTGTATTTTCGTCGGTTCGTAGTCTGGATTCTGAATGAAACGTTTGAGCTTTTTAATCATGTCCTCGGTGATGGTCTCCTTGTCATACTTCATCAGGGAGTCCAGGAAAGCGGTGGGGTCCGCCAACATTTGAGAGCCTGGCTTCCAGTAGTTCAAGATTTTTTCTCCGTAATTCGCACCAGGTTCCTTTAGGAAGTGTAAAAAGATAAATATATTAAAATTACAGTTAATTGGAATCTATATATATTATTTCTAATAGGTGTTTGTGTCGGTATGAAATATCTGCCTTAATACTCTATCATAATAATGTTTGATACGCCATTTTGAAGAATATTTTTCTCTGTTATGACGATAATTAAGTAAATATCTAAAAAATATTGTTTTCGTAAAAAATAATTAAGGCTTTCCGTTTGGTTTATTACTTCACTTAAATTCACAACAACACAACAATGCACTTTAATAGATCCGTGTTGTGGCGGCCTCAGAGAATCTACCACCCCATAACATCCCGTGGGTGTCGTAAAAGTCGACAGAGGGAAAATAACGACCAGAAGACGGGCAACAGGATTCCTGGAACACATGAATAAATAATCTGCGGTTGCCAACGCGCCTGCTAAGCGTGGCAACTATGGCGAAATCCTCCCAAAATAAGGGCTTTAAACTTATGTGGCAATCTACGGGAGAGGCCTATGTTCAGCAGTGGACTAGTGATAATGGCTGAATAATGAATTAACTTAATTGTAAAAAGCGCCATCTCATGACAATCTTTTTAGCTAACATGCAGCATGACAGCTGTCGGTTGTTGCTGTTTACATTCTTTAAAGAAGTAGATGTCGCCATCCGTTCCTGATCACGCTACTGTGTGAAATATTAGCACAGGTTACCTAGTCAGTATTAAATAATTTGACAGGCAAACATATTTTCTGTTTATCGTGAGCTACCGCAACTCCTTGAAAGCGCTGCTCTCTCGGCGGTTGTCTGTCGTAGAGTCTATAACCGATACTTGATATTCATAAGCGAAACACGTGTCGTGGTCTCGATTTCAGATGTGTATATTATGGTGAAGGGTATCTGACGGCGGTGTTTGTTTGCTTGTGCACGCTAGTGAGCGGGTTGGCGGTGGTCTTCAAAAACTAGGTAATATACGCCATTTTATATTATACATGTGGATCTCAGCAAATTAACTTACTTTACTTCTTTATTTTCTAAACGAGCAACACTTCTACCCGTAAGAAATGCTTTGTAACCCAGAACATTTCTGTGTGATACTACACTGTGCCCGACACCGTTTCGGTTCAACGGTTGAGCCGTGAAAAGGTAACAGAGGGACAGAGATAGTTTTCGCTTTTAAAATATTAGTATGGATTAGAACTACGCGGCTAGCTGTATCACGATAACTTGCAAGCAAATAGAAATTCCCACATCACACCCATTAGCAAGAATAGAAAGATACCTAGTAGTAACAGTTTAGTTAAGTGCTAGAAAATTCGTATAAATATATGTGTGGTGACGGCTCGTTAAAAGAATACTACCACTCCATCTCATCCAATGGATCTCGTAAAAGGCGAGTAAGGAATTAAACTGCACTGTGCACCCAACAGCGCATGGTGGCGATGGCCTCACCAACTATCACACCAAGTGCATTATATTATTTTGGTGAAACGTGGATTGTGGCAGTCATCTGTTTTTGCAGTGAGTGCCCAGTCTCTGACTACCCCTTATGGGATACAGTCGTGATCTTATGTATGTATGTATAAGTTATCAACTACTATTCAACTTACTTTAATTGGTTTGATATCAAACACGACACATAGTGACTCAATGACGAGCACAACCCCTCCTGGGGGTTTCTTAAGTGCTTTGACTTCTACGATGTCATTCCGGTTCAGTTCTTGTAGAGCCTTCTCTGCTGCTCGCAGTGCCGGCATTGCCTCGTCTATATAAATATCAAAATAAATATTTTAAAAGTTAACAATTTATATGTCTCATCTGCGAGATATGAATGTGGTGGCAATGAAGAAAAACCTTAGTATGTGGCTTCGAACCCACGAGAAATGAAGGACTAAGAGAGAACTTGGTATGTCAGTCATCACTGACTGCACAAAATGTTGGAAATTCCGCCTCTCCAGTATAGACATATTAAAGGGAAAATATATTGTCTCATGGACACGGTTTAGATGGTCTATTTAGACTGATAAGGCCAATGAAGATGGATGACATCGGTTTGTTTTTCAAACATTTTGTAACTCTCAACATTTAATAACAAAAGCCAAAGTATTTTCACCATAATTATTCCATGTATTCATATCTACAATCACTTAACGGAAAAAGAGATCTGTAAAATGCAAATAAAATGAGCTAAGATGTATGTAGATAAACCTTAGTTAGATGAGCCTGCAAGAGACAGTGCTTAGTAATACAAACAGTGGGTTCACGCTGCAGCACGTGACGATGATAACGAGTTTCAAATACAGATTTACTGTCAAGAGCTCAATATAGTAAGTGTATAAAATCTAACAGACTAGCGGACTTCGTTTCATACACTCTCATAAGAAGAAGTGATGCACGACTGAATTTCAAAAGCCTTATTATTAAGAAAAGTCAATTACTTTCCTGTAGGTATATCAACATAGCATTAATCTAAAAAAAACACTCATAAACGAAACATCTGTAAATTACTTATAATCCTCAGTACCTAAATCTTTTTGAGCGTCCTCAGCCATTGCAGATGTTTCTGATGCCATTTTTTCGGCGACTGCCTGCTCTTTTTCTACTTTGATTCTTGCCTCCTCCGCTATTGCCTAAATAATGAAATCAGTGATAACTTTTTTATCGTTATAGATTGAATATTTTATTCAAATATATGAATTTACACCACAGACTCACAAAGTGGTCCATATAGACCAGCTGGTTATTTCATTAGCAGTGCAAAAAAAAATATTACTGGAGGTGGCAAAAAATTTGACCAGTGGTCTAGCAAGAAAGGTCTTTGGGCTTCTGATTCAGACAAAAAAGTATACTCAAGAACAATACGAACTGTGTCGGTAGCGATCTGTTCAATAACTTTCTTCGTCTCTTCTGCTGCTTTTTCCATCATAGGTTTCAGTTCCGCGAGCTCTATTTGCAACTGTTTGACTTCAACTTCTGTTTGGTTCAGCTTATCCAAACCTGCAGATTCGCCAAAGCGTAAGATCACAATTCCGCACTATATCTAAGGTGTTTTACTCAATTCTCATCTTTACATAGAACCATACTAAGTATATTCCTTCATGGAACAGAATCATCTAAATACACTGACTCGCCATGTGGTAGCGGCTTAAGAGAATGTACCAGCCAATCTTATCCCGTATCCCTTATCCCGTATATTACTCGTAAAAGTCGACAGTGGGTTGCCAACCCGCCTGCCAAGCGTAGCAATCTATTGAGTAGGCTATATTCAGCAGTGGAGTAGTGATAGGCTGAAATGATGACGATGAGACTCACAAATGCCAGATATAAGAAGTACATTAATAGATTATGACTAAAATGAATATAGTCAAATTGCAAACTATCATTCATCAAATTAAGATTGGCGTCATCTTTCTGCTTGTACCAAAAACCTTAATCTTTTTACCCATGAATGCCTTTTAACAATTGAATATGATTCGAATACAATGCCGGTGAAATTGAGATTGTAGGCTGATTGTAGAATGCAACGGGCCGCAAATTCACGTTAACTCGAACCAACCAGCTTCCCCAAGAACAGCTGCAAACCTAACGATCGATGTTTCCAGCGACCTCGAGGGGCGTTCTTTATCGGCGTTTCATATCATAATTTACTACAAAGATTAGAATGTACTAGCTTTTTATCGTAATCCCTTCATCAACTGCATGTGGTGTACGTGGTCATCAGTCAGTTGATAGAACTTCTCAACTCTATTACTTGGAGGCTTTACTTATTTATTTATTTATTTGGAAAACTTACAACTAGCATTACATAATATTAAAATCAAGTAGAAATAAGAAGGGAATTTAAAAGTTTACATCTCTAAACATTTTTTTTTTTTATAGAATAGGAGGCAAACGAGCAGATGGCTCACGTGATGGTAAGTGATCACCGCCGCCCATGAACACCTACAATACCAGAGGAATAGCAGATGCGTTGCCGGTCTTTGAGAAAGGAATAGGCTCTTTTCTTGAAGGTCCCTAAGTCGTATCGGTCCGGAAAAACCGCTGACGGCAGAACATTCCATAAAGTGCAAGTGCGTGGCAGAAAATTCCGCGAAAAACGCACTGTGGTGGAATGCCAACCATCAAGGTGGTGACGATGGAATTTGGGGTTATGCCGTAAGGTGCGATGGTGAAATTCAGCGGCTGGAATTAATCCGAACAATTCCTCGGAACACTCCCCATGGTAGATCTTGTAAAAAATGCAAAGAGATGCAACATCTCTTCGCAAAGCCAGGGGATCAAGCCGATCAGATAGGACATGGTCGTCGACAATTCGAGCCGCTCTTCGCTGAATGCGGTCAAATGGAAGGAGCTGACACTGGGGTGCCCCCGCCCAGAGATGAGAACAGTACTCCATGTGCGGCCGAACCTGCGCCTTATAAAGTTGCAAGCGGTGGGCCGGCATGAAGTACTGTCGCGCTCTACTGAGCACGCCAAGCTTCTTGGAGGCCAATTTGGCCTTCCCTTCCAAGTGACCGCGAAATTGAACGTTGCTCGATATGACGACGCCAAGGATTCCGATACTGGCTGAGGCAACAAGGGGAGTGCTCTCGAAATGAGGTGATACGATATACATTACATATACATATATAAGATCACGACTGTATCCCATAAGGGGTAGTCAGAGACTGGGCACTCACTGCAAAAACAGATGACTGCCACAATCTGCGTTTCACCAAAACAATATAATGCACTTGGTGTGATAGGTGGTGAGCCCAACGCCACCATGCGCTGTTGGGTGCACAGTGCAGTTTAATTCCTTACTCGCCTTTTACGAGATCCATTGGATGAGATGGAGTGGAAGTATTCTTTTAACGAGCTGCCACCAGAGGGCTCTACACATTACACCATAAAATAAATCATTAGTCGGTACATTAGACAACATGTTTAAGAGGAAATAACAAAAAAAAACACACTCAAACAAGGACAAGTAACAACATACTCAGCAAAAGAATTGTTTCGCCAAAATAACATTGAGCTGAGAAACACTGGTATTGAGAAGTCCAAGTCTATCAATCCAAGTATACCAACCGACAGATGTCAGAAAAATCATCTGAAAATGCCAAGCGCATAACTCACAGCCTAATCATGAGAAGCAACATCACAGCGTGGCAAGTATGGATAAATCATCAATGCCATCCAATTTGCTGCCGCTTTCTAAAGCCTATACAGCAGAACAGCGGTGGACTTATAAAAGCTTATATATACATACACTCAGTCACGTATCTTTCCAAATAGAGCAAGAAGAGACCAAATCCTTCCACTTGTTACGATCCTGATACACTACTTTTGTTCTTTTTAATTAAAAAAAAAAAGAAATACAAAGTCGTCTGTTGCGAGTACTTTTGACGTGGCCTTTCCTCAAAACGTATTCGATCTGTTCGAGATACGTTTGCCTTTGTTGATCTTTACCGGCTTGCTCATTCACACTCATCTCATAAATCTGTTTCATCAATATTCTTTCATGGATGAAAGAAGATTAACGAAAGAGGAAAGTTTATGATGGTGTTAATTAATCTTCAGGCCTTTACTCTCTTGAAGCTACATTTCAATAAGTAATACCTGTCTTCAGCGCATTCGACTCCTTCAGTATGGCGGCCTGCTTCTTCCTAAACATCTCAGCATACGCGGCGAGCATCTCCATGTAGGACATCGGGGTGACGTAGTTTAAGCGATTTAGCTGCGCTAAGAATTTTGCACTCGCATCGACAACACTTTGATGCGCGAAGCAGCACACCGACTAGAATAATAATAATAATAATAATTTTATTATGTCTAGCATGTGGGAGATCGATTACTTTTAATTTATTATTTCCGGTTGAAATAATCAATAAGTTACTCAATTGACTAATTCTTACTGACAATCGCTCCCACTAGCGCCAATTTCCGACTTGTTCAACCGGAAGTAGGTGGAGATGACAGATGCGAATGTTTTAAAAGCACGCGGTTAGTGTTTCGGTGGATCAGAAGTTGTTCGACGGTGAACACGGCACGTTGGTGCTCTGAACTGCCTTGACGTCAGGTAATATCGCTTTTATTATATAGTTTTTGTATAATTGTTATGTAATTGGTTTAAATAAAACTACTTTTTTACGGATTTTATCGCGTTTAATTTTGAACTATTTTTTACCCGACGTTTCGGACGCTTTACAGCACCCATGGTCACGGGGGGACTGAGGTGACAGTTGTCCCGATGTCATAGTTAACCCGGAGTACCTTCAGCTTTTAATTATTATTTTTAGTCCGATCTACGCAGAAAGAGCTTACTGTGTCTTGAAGCCTTGCAGTGGTATGCTTGGTTTTTGATTTAATTTTATTAATAATAGGATCCCAAGCCGGTGGTAATACCCAACCATCTTCCCTATTGAAATTAGGATGTTTTTTAATTTCAATAGCCTCGCGAATCATCCTTGGTAGGAATCGGTGTTCTTTTGCAAGGATTTGTGGTCTATCAAATCTGATGTAATGGTTGGGATGATCCAGAACATGGTCACAGACTGCAGACTTCCTAGAGCGTCGATGCTTCACATCAGCTATGTGTTCTTTAACGCGGGTTTTAATGGATCTTTTAGTTTGCCCTATGTAAGAGAGACCACATTCACAATCCAGCTTGTATACTCCTGCATCTTGTAGAGGGATGTTACACTTGACAGATGGTAAAAACTGACTTATCTTCTTCGGCGGCTTGAAAAATGTTCTTATAGAAGCTCGCTTCAAGATATAGCCAATCTTGTCCGTGACTCCTCTGACATATGGAAGAACAGCAGGTACACGCTCGACTGTGGCCGGCTTCACTCGGTCACTGCGACGAAGGCGCGGAACCCGAAGCTTGTTGTCTTGCAAAACTTGCTTGACATGCTGAAGCTCGGCGGCCAGGTGTTTACTGTCACAGATCCCTTGTGCTCTCTGAAACAAAGATTTACCCACGGTAGCTAACTGTGAAGGATGGTGGTGAGATTCACCATTTAAATACCTATTTGTATGGGTCTTTTTTCTATACACAGTGTGACACAAGGTGTTATTAGGATTCCGAATTACTAACACATCCAGAAAAGCTAAAGAGTTATTTGCTTCTAACTCCATTGTAAATTGAATTTTAGAGTTTAGGGAGTTAAGGTGGTCTAGAAATGCAGTTACTTTATGCGATGGTAAAATTGTGAAAGTATCATCTACATACCGCTTGTAGAATCTTGGATTTACAGGAGAAGTACGGAGGGCTTTCTCCTCAAAGTCTTCCATGAAAATGTCGGCGACAATGGGAGATACTGGAGAGCCCATCGCCACACCATCTACTTGCTTGTAGTACTGTTCCTTCCACAATAGATAGCCAGATGTAAGGCAATGTCTAAGTAGTTCTGCATATTCTGCTGGCATGTTGTTCTCCGCTAGCTTCCTGGATACAATTGAGATGCAGTCTTCTACAGGTAGGCATGTGAATAGCGACTGGACATCAAAACTGACCATAGTTTCATTGTCAGTAAGATGTAGGTCTTTAATCTCACTGACAAAATGGTATGAATCCTTTGTGTGTGCTCTTGTGTGTCCTCTGAGCGGTGAGAGTATTTTCGCTACATGCTGAGCCAATCTATAAGTTGGTGAATCGATCTGGCTCACTATTGGACGTAGTGGAGCATTTGGTTTGTGTATTTTAGGTAACCCATACAACCTCGGTGGTTTGGCACATGACGGTATTACCGAATTTACGTCCAGATTCAATTTTTCGGAGTACTTCTTTGCTAGCTCGCTAGTTGTTTTCAGCGTGTTCGCGGTTGGGTCTGATTTAACCTTTTTATAAATATTTTCATCCGACAAAAGTTGTTCAATTTTAAAATTATAATCTGACGTATCCATTACTACCGTAGCGTTTCCTTTATCCGCGCGGAGGATAGTGAGTTCCGGTCTGTTCCGTAAGTTGTTCAACGCTTTAAATTCGTCTTTGGGAAGATTTAGTTTGGGCACTGAACTTCGACGTAACATAGACGAAATGTCTTGACGCATGGCCTCCAAATCTTCCTTACCGATATTATTTTTATACAGACAATCCTCGACACTACAGATAATTTCTTCGTACGGGATTTTTCGCGGTGTTATTGCGAAATTCATTCCTTTCGATAATACGTTTAATGTTGGTTCATCCAGTGTTTGTTTTGACAGATTATAGACCGCGCGTAGTCTATGATCTTTGTCTGTTGTCAACGGTAACTTTCCGTTCATACGTTGAGATTTGTATTTGACATTTAATTTGTTCGTTAATTTTTGGTATTTATCTATATGTTTATTTTTGCATTCATTATATTTAGCTGTTTCGCGCTTATTTAAAGTTTCAATGCAATTGTTAAAATCAAATGTCGTTAAGATAGATTTTAATTCACTGGATGAATTGTCTATGGCCGTATTTATGGTGTGTAGATCGGTACGTTTTTGCTGAATTACCGTCCTTAGCAACTTTTTACTTGCCTGGCTTAGGATCTTCGCGCTTCCTCGAATGTCCTTTTTAGCTGATATTTTGACACACGTAGGAATGAGATCATGGTCTCTGCATCTCTTCAAGAAATTCAAAGATGTTATGAATCTTGCGCGCTTGGTCTTGAGATCTTCTAACCGGCGTATTTTATTTGCGATTTCCAGTCCGTACTGGTTCACATAATGTTTTCTTTTATTTACGCGAATATTACACATTTAAATAAAACTACTTTTTTACGGATTTTATCGCGTTTAATTTTGAACTATTTTTTACCCGACGTTTCGGACGCTTTACAGCACCCATGGTCACGGGGGGACTGAGGTGACAGTTGTCCCGATGTCATAGTTAACCCGGAGTACCTTCAGCTTTTAATTATTATTTTTAGTCCGATCTACGCAGAAAGAGCTTACTGTGTCTTGAAGCCTTGCAGTGGTATGCTTGGTTTTTGATTTAATTTTATTAATAATAGGATCCCAAGCCGGTGGTAATACCCAACCATCTTCCCTATTGAAATTAGGATGTTTTTTAATTTCAATAGCCTCGCGAATCATCCTTGGTAGGAATCGGTGTTCTTTTGCAAGGATTTGTGGTCTATCAAATCTGATGTAATGGTTGGGATGATCCAGAACATGGTCACAGACTGCAGACTTCCTAGAGCGTCGATGCTTCACATCAGCTATGTGTTCTTTAACGCGGGTTTTAATGGATCTTTTAGTTTGCCCTATGTAAGAGAGACCACATTCACAATCCAGCTTGTATACTCCTGCATCTTGTAGAGGGATGTTACACTTGACAGATGGTGGACGAAGGTCGTCGCAGTGACCGAGTGAAGCCGGCCACAGTCGAGCGTGTACCTGCTGTTCTTCCATATGTCAGAGGAGTCACGGACAAGATTGGCTATATCTTGAAGCGAGCTTCTATAAGAACATTTTTCAAGCCGCCGAAGAAGATAAGTCAGTTTTTACCATCTGTCAAGTGTAACATCCCTCTACAAGATGCAGGAGTATACAAGCTGGATTGTGAATGTGGTCTCTCTTACATAGGGCAAACTAAAAGATCCATTAAAACCCGCGTTAAAGAACACATAGCTGATGTGAAGCATCGACGCTCTAGGAAGTCTGCAGTCTGTGACCATGTTCTGGATCATCCCAACCATTACATCAGATTTGATAGACCACAAATCCTTGCAAAAGAACACCGATTCCTACCAAGGATGATTCGCGAGGCTATTGAAATTAAAAAACATCCTAATTTCAATAGGGAAGATGGTTGGGTATTACCACCGGCTTGGGATCCTATTATTAATAAAATTAAATCAAAAACCAAGCATACCACTGCAAGGCTTCAAGACACAGTAAGCTCTTTCTGCGTAGATCGGACTAAAAATAATAATTAAAAGCTGAAGGTACTCCGGGTTAACTATGACATCGGGACAACTGTCACCTCAGTCCCCCCGTGACCATGGGTGCTGTAAAGCGTCCGAAACGTCGGGTAAAAAATAGTTCAAAATTAAACGCGATAAAATCCGTAAAAAAGTAGTTTTATTTAAATGTGTAATATTCGCGTAAATAAAAGAAAACATTATGTAATTGGTTCTTAATATTCACTAGTAATGTAAAAACGTGTAATCTTGTACTTAATCTTGCTTTTAGTGGTTTTGTGGTCATTATGCTTACAATTAATAAAATGATTGCGATATTATTAAATTATTATTGTTGAATCAAATTGATGTGAGTTTAATTCCTATTTTCTCCCACAAGTATAGGTCTTTTAGTATCTTATATATTTTATCTCATTTTATACATTTATCTATATATTCATATAGGTCCCAGCCAGAAGAGACAGCTACAGAAATACCCTAGATAATAAAAATAATAATAATCTTTATTAAAACTGTACACTTGGCTACATGTACAGAATATTATATATATATAAATAAGAGGATCCGAATTTTTTGTTAGTCTTCTCGTCGTGTGCACATCGATACATCCACGGTGAATTGAAACCATTAATTAGAAGTGGGTAGTGCATAAGCATAAGGTAGCGCATAAGCGCAGACAATTTTTTTTTTTCAATGTCTTCCTATCTGTAATTTGCTTCAAATGGGTTCGCAGTCAGAGAGATTGCACAAAGTGCGCTGGCAAGTTAGCAACGAGACGAGCAAGTCGTTCACTTGATGGTAAGTGCAACGTGTGTGGTACAAAGTGATAAGGTGTACCTCTTGCTCGTTTCGTCAATTTATCTTTTAAAAAAGGCACCCTGTCCTCTTCTTCAAGGCGACCTAACTAATTTTTAATTATTTTCAGACGTTTATTTTATTAATTTTCAGACGACCACGTGGCGTAGTGGTTAGCGTACCTGACTTCTGCGCAACCGGTCCTGGGTTCGATTCCCAGCCGGAGGTAACATTTGTGCAAAAACACAAATTGTTGCTTTTCGGGTCTGGTTGTGTTGTGCATGTGAAATGTATGTTTGTAAAACGCACCCACGATACAGGAGAAAATCCTAGTGTGGGGCTTCGTTTTTTTAAAGATAAAAAAGAAGATAAATTAGAAATAGAATGTAATAAATTATGGTTTTGACAGGAGTTTCAAATACACTTTTCTCAAGTCTCTTTCAATTTAATAAAACGAAACTTACAACCATAGCGTCCATGACCGTATCACTAGTTTGCAGTTCAACCATGTTATCGAAGAAATGCCTCGCGACGGACTGCAGCGCCGTCTTCGGCCATTCGCTAAACCAGTCGATGGTGCAACAGTTAACCAATGACGGAAACTGGCGCAGCCGGGCACGGAATATCTGTTAGTGGAAACTGCTACATTTTAGATCACTTGTTTTGAATAGATTAGAAACTTAACTGGTCAGACGACTAACGAGGGAACGGGAATAACATAATTTTGACGTAGGTTTCAGTGACGATGGAAGATTTGCCGTAATCGCGATGGCAGATTTAGTGATCCTTGTACCAGTTGTGTCTTTGACTCTACAATCTATGGAGAGACTGTGGTGTTAATGAGTGACGATTTTGCTTCTGTGATGCCTTTTATTATACTCTTCTAGATGAACGTAATGTTGTCTTATAAATATTTCGCGTGGGCTAACACTACAAGTCAAAAATTTGGGTCTTTTGGTCTAGAAAATTTGTTCTTATTATTCATATAAATTAATATATTTCTTTACGCAGTAGTTACGCTACGTCCGGGGAAAGAATGAAAGGCGGAAAAGGAGAAAGAAAAGTTTTTATTTGACAGCGCGAAATTCCATCGTCACCACCTTGATGGTTGGCATTCCAGCACAGTGCGTTTTTCGCGCAATTTTCTGCCCCGCACAAGCACCATATGGAATCTGCTGCCGCCAGCGGTTTTTCCGGACCGATAAGACTTAGGGACCTTCAAGAAAAGAGCCTATTCCTTCCTCAAAGGCCGGCAACGCATCTGCTATTCCTCTGGTATTGTAGGTGTTCATGGGCGGCGGTGATCACTTACCACCAGGTGAGCCGCTTGCTCGTTTGCCTCCTCTAACATAAAAAAAAAACATCATAAAAGAATAAAGTAACAATAATAAAGGTAAGTTATAAAACCAAAAAAAAAATGCGAAGTCAAATAAGGTGTCTATTTCAGCAAATTGCGGCAAAGATCACGGTCATCAACGAAAGCTAAAGACTCGATTACTGACAATGAGGCGTTCGAACTGAGTCCTCAGAGTTGACAATGTACAACGTCTTTAAATTTACAAAAAAAAGGTGTCCATTGGTAACGATTATTACTTACCATCAAATAAGCAATAAATTTTTAAAAACGACATAAATTTCACATGCACAACAACCAGAAAACAAACAATTTGTTTTACCCAAATATTGCGTCCGGCTTGAATTCGAACCCATGACGTAGAAATTCTCTAACAATTGGACTAAGCGATCAACTCAACGAATATATATACCACCTGTAAGAAAACTGACCTCTCCGACGGGGCTCATGACGATGACGATGTGCAGATTGGTGCGCACTCGGCGCTGGTAGCACGCGAACAAGTTGGCTTTCGTGGGCGCGAGGCCCAGCTCCATGGCAGCGTGCCGCACCAGCTGGAAGATGCGCTCCAAGTCCTCCGTCTCGTATATGTTCGGCACGTCGCCGGAGCTCAGGACGTTGTTCAAATCCTCGAGGAATGACTCCATTTTTATCTAAAAAGAATATTATATTACTATCCGAAATATTACAAATACATTAAGCTTAATTAAATAGATTAAATAAAGAGTGATAAATCAAATGGTAGTTTCAAGATACGTACTCCCCAGCATAGTACAAGTTTCTTCAGTTCTTTTACTGTTCAAGCTGTACTCCTTTGGAACGCTAGTCTGGACTAAACCAAGAAATCGCCGAATAAGAACTCATTCAAAAGACTAATCCGAGAATATTTCCTATCTATGCAGAAATCCGTCTAGGAAGATACTACCCCAGGGCCAGTTATTCTGCCTTGAAGCAGTAGTGTACAAACATTACAGTGCTTCGGTAAGATGGGCACTGAGAGCTAGTGTAATCACTGGGCGGAGACTTAGGAACTGATGTCTCCACTGTGTGAACTGATGTGTTGTCACACTAAAATATTCGTTGCACTTACCATCAAATGAACGATTTGCTCGTTTCGTCACCTTATCCAATAAACAAATAATTAGCAGGAAATATAATACAATCTTTACTGAGAACGACCTTTTCAGGCTTACACATTGTACATACATAAGATCACGACTGTATCCCACAAGGGGTAGTCAGAGACTGGGCACCCACTGATAGGTGGTGAGCCCATCGCCACCATGCGCTGTTGGGTGCACAGTGCAGTTTAACTCCCCATTGTAAAGCGATTTAAGAGGCAACAGCAAGGCTAACAGCCATCCACCATTACAGAACACATTCGTGATCTCAGTCAGGTGGAATTCCGATCATACTTTAATCTACTTAACCTCAAACTAACATTGAATCACGATTCCTTCTACTGTCTAGCAAAAGATTTTATTTTGTTGTTTTTTTTATTGAAGATAGTGACGAGACTAGCAAATCGTTCACCTGATGGTACTCGTACTGGTCAGTAAATGCTGTAACACCCAAAACATTACTCTGTAGAACAACACTGGGCCTTACCAGTTGTTACCCTGAGACATCAGTTCTTAAGTCTCCATATTCCCAGTGATTACAGTAGCTAACAGTGCCAGTGTCCAGACCGAAACAAAGTAATCTATGCATACTACTGCTTCACAGCAGAACAATTTGCACTGCAACAGTAACCACCTATACGGATTCCTGCATAAGAATCCTACCGCCAGCATGATTTTGAAACTTAAAAGTTAATTAAATTATAGGTTGTTAATATTCTTTCTACTTTATTAAGAATCGCGGATGTGACTGGAATCTTAAGATTATAACAGATGGGAGATATTCAAAAGAAGATTTTTAGTCATAAAACGATGCCTCACTCCCGGATTTTTCTATATCTGTATGGTGGGTGCGTTTTATGGAAATCACACGTACAACACAGCCAGACCCGAAAACCAACGATATGTGTATTTGCCCAAATATCAGGTACGGCTGGGATTCGAGTCCAAGACCCGCGGCTGTAGTTGCTCAGGGTCGCCTTACATTTCACAGTATGCGAGTGACTTGAGTTCGAACCCCATTGCGGGTAAATTTACCACGTGCCAGCGCATTTCAGCGATGAAGAAAGACACATGTGAAGTCTGCTAACGCGCATTGGCGCAAAGTGGCGGACTTTTCCTGGCTGCAAAACTCTCAAAAAAGAGGAGGGTTGTGGCCAGCAGTAGGCTATTTATAGGCTTTAACTTTTTTTACTTTACCCGCGGAATTGAAGTCATGTACTGCAATCACTCGCCCACGCCGTCCTTTTTGTTTGTGGCTAACAGAATTGAGATAAAGAAAATAAACAAGGACTTTTCCAATATTTTTGATTTGTAATCTCTAAGTGTCTGCCAAAATGGATAACGGTATGGTTCTAAACCTGAGCATCAGAGAACAGAAACACGATTCCTTTGTTGTCTCCTCCCGCTTTTATCATGGTCTGTTTAATATCATCGCGCCACTCCGTCTGGCCATAGGCCTTCGTTATCTCAATCTGTATGCAAATCAGCTCTGCCATATGCGCTGCGAGGCGAGACAGGCTCTGGCGCCCTATGAATAAAAAAGGTGAATTGACGGCATCTTAATAATCTAGAATACGACGACCGCGTGGCCTAATGGTCAGTACCTGACTTCTACGCCGCAGGTCCTGGGTTCGAATCTCAGACGGAGCCAACATTTGTGCTAAAACACAAATTGTCGGTTTTCGGGTCCGGTTGTGTTGTGATTGTCCCCGTGTTTCTGACACTGCATCCTCGCCTACCTCCGATCTTATCGCATTAGCGAGCGGGCGGGTAGGTTGGGACGAGTGAGTGCCTCTGTGTTTGCGCGAACACTTGTGGCACTATAATATCTCCTGCGTAGCTGATAGCTCTGGACAATATTCGGAAGTTGTCGCCGTGGTCGAAATCAATCAGGAGAACATCAATCTAGAATAAAATTACGTCACTATTTGAAAAGTACACATAGTTTGATATTATTAACCAATTCAGGCTATTAAAGGAGATTCTCGTATTTCATTGCGTATTTCTAAAAGTCAGATGTGAGAAGGATAGGATATAGGAAGAGAGGAAGATAACACCGCTTTTGCCGGCGAACTCAAGATCCTTGCTTCACGGTCTGCTCTATTCACTCGAGTTACTATTTATATTATAGTACTTATATATTTAATTAGGATAGGTAGGGAGGTTCAACTTGCTTCAGAGGGGCCTTTGGATCGCTTCGAGGGAAAGCTTCAGAAAACTAAACTTCGAGAGAATTAGACGAATTCAATGTATCAAGAGTAGGATAATTGTAGGGTTTATTTATTATAATATGGTTACTAAGTTTAAAAATAATTTTACATTTCAATCTATATATATTACATTACTCTGACTCCAAGTATTCAATTTCAACAAATGATACGAGTGGCTTACGGCAACTAAAGTACGAAATAAACGTTTTGGTTTGATTTTGATCAATATCTTTGAAATACAGCGTAAATTATTGTTCTTGATCGTGTTCTCAAGCTAATGAGAGCAAAATGTACGAAGAAATCGAAGATTTGTAGGAATTCTAAAATATAAATATAACAGAACATACTGTATACTGTATTCTATCTCATTCTATTTTTTTTTTATTTGATAAAAGTGACGGAACGAGCAAAACGTTCACCTGATGGTAAGTACAACTGCCCATAACAAATGCTGTGTCACACAGAACAGTGTGACACCACAATGCGCCTATCACCCTGAGACATCAGTTCTTAAGTATCATATGCCCAGTGGTTACGCTAGCTCTTAGTGCCCTTCAGACCGAAACACAGTAATGTTTGCACACTACTGCTTCACGGCAGAATAACTGGCCCTGGGGTGGTACCTGCCTAGACGGATTCCTGCATAGGAATCCTACCACCAGTAAATTCTCATTCTAAATTCTATAGATGTGTATGTTTGTCTCGTTTTAGTGTCGCTTTTTCGTTTCACCGAGTTCCTAATCACCACCATTCTAAAGAAATTTTCACTACAGAAATCCGCAAGGCATTTTCGCATATTTTTAGTTCTTGCCCACCACCCTCCCGCTAATACACACACATCTCCCGCTAACTCTCCGATTGGTTGGTAGAAAATGCCATATATTAAGTTCGCCGTTTGTGTTCAAAAGTAGCGTATTTGCACATTTGGAAGGTCGGAACAATACCGAAGTGCTATGAAACTATGTGAGTCATGGTTTGGTGTCATCATTCTACGTTATTATTTAATATCACACATGATGGAACCTTTTTTTTATTGAATAAAGTGATGAGACGAGCTAATCGTTATCCTGATGGTAAGTGCAACGTCTGGCCATGAAAGCTGAGTCACGCAGAACATTACTGTGTGGCACCAAACTGCGCCCGTCACCTGAGACATCTTCAAGTCTTCATCAAGTCTCAAATGCCCATGGATTACAGTAGTTCTCAATGTCCTTCAGATAGAACCAAAGTAATGTTTGCACACTACTGCTTCGCGGCAGAATAACTGGCACAGAGATGGTGGAACACTCTCACTAGATAAAACGACGACCTGAATGGCTTTACGGGAGGTTGATGGATGCAGGTGGCCCAAGATCGTGCTGTGTGGCAATCTTTGGGGGAAGCCCATGTTCAGCAGTGGGCTTGTGTTGTCCAACAGCGAAAATACCGATTAATGTGTAGAAATCATAACATACCTGAACCGCCCATCCCCAGTAGCAGAGCATTAGCCATCGGTTGACGCACAATGCGAGCAATGCGACACAGATGAGCAACGGCGTCCTCAAACAGCACTAGATCAATGGGCACTGTCGACGACAGGTTGTAATCATCCATGTAATGCTTTAGAACCTCGTTGAGCTGTTGCAAAACAAATTATTATTTGATATTTGTAAAGAAACTGTCGTCGTCGTCGTCGTTTCAGCCTATCAATAGTCCACTGCTGAACATAGGCCTCCCCCATAGATTGCCACAAAAGTTTGTAGCTCTCGTTTTGGGGGGATTTTGCCATAGTTGCCACGCTTGGCAGACGGGTTGGCAACCGCAGTTTATTTATTTAGATGTTCGAGCAAGATGCTGCTGCCCATCTCCTGGTTTTCATTTTCCCTCTGTCGACTTTTACGACACCCACGGGATGAGATGGAGTGGTAGATTCTCTTAGGCCGCTACCACACGGCACACGGCAAAGAAACTGTAGTTCTTCATTATGCGTCCAACACTTTGCTTTACTTTAGTTTTTCTATACAACTATCTTTGTAAACAGTAAACTTGATGTTAATTATTTTTTGGAAAGATGACAAAGCAGAACTCGCCGTAACGTAATTCGAGAATAAAAATAATGGAGTTGACGAAATAATAAACTTTAAATGTCGTTCCTTTCAGGTGAGATAGTGATGGGTTAATAAATTAAGTTAATAATAAGTTAAGTTACGTGTGAGTACTAAAATAAATTATCCTTTTTCAGAGCAAGCAACGCAATTTGTTTATTTGAACAATTCTTAAAAAGTACGAGAAATTGTCTTATAAATTTAAAAAAGAGCGATGCCTGAAAGGCTGCCACGCGAAGCCATTGTTCGGTCAGTGAAGATGCGCCTCGCCCAAGGCAAATGCACGCGCCGCCTCGCCCGAGGCAAATGCACGCGCTGCGCCGAGCGTTGTCGATTTTTGTGGATGCTCAAAGGCGCCTCAGTTCGTTTGCCGCGGTCACTCAGGACGGTTGTCGCTCGAGCGCATGGGCAAAGAGCAGTGTTTGACATTCATCCAATTATCAGCCTCGCCGTGGCTGGGCCTTGCCGCGAGGCAGCCTCATTCAAAACTCTCGCCCAGTCAGTATACGGCTATTGCTGATACTTTAAAATCTATACTAATATTATAAAAAGTTGTTACTTTGTGAAGTCCGCCAACCCGCATTGGAGCAGCGCGGCGGATTCTTCCTAGCTCCAAACCCCTCTCAGAAATGAGAAGAGGCCTGTGCTCAGCAGTGGGACATTTATAGGCTGAAACTTTACCTTTTTTTTTTACTTTGTTTATATGTGGAGGTTAACCTCCGGAATCACTGCACAAATGATTCAAGATCGACATAGGTTATATATTATTGTTAAAGTACCCTGGCAAAGCCGGAGCGGACTGCTAGTTCCTCATAAAAGAGGTAAGGTAAACTACTTACCTCTTCACGATCGTCGATCTCGATGTACTTCCGATCATCGCTGCCGATATCCATAAAGTCACCGAAGAGCATCAGTTTCCCGCCAATTATATTATCGGGATTTTTTCCGAATTCCGTTCGAACCTTCTTATTCAGCAAACTAGATTAGAACAAACGAACTTTTAATGATAGGAAAAACACGATAATATTCCTAATTAAAGTACATTTCATTCACATGCAGTTTTACTGTTCCTCCTATATAAAATTTCGACCGCAGTATCTTACAAACTCTGACAAAAATTATTATCCGTTTAGTTGTTAATGTACATTATAGTGCTGTAAGTGTTTACGGAGCACTAGGAGCTTTTAACTAAGGGATTGAAAGAAAACTCTTTGGCTCTAAAAACCCTCACAAAAACTATGTTCCTGTGCTCGTTGGTGGATGTCGTCAGATCTGATGAGTGAGCTAATTTCTGGGAGGGTATTGAAGGGGAAGAGATCACCACGCTCCTCCAATGCGGGTTGGCGGGCTTTACATGTCTTCGAAATATTTTTATTCCTCACACGTGCGGGTTTCCTCACAATGTTTTGCTTCACCGCTGAGCACGTGATAAATCGGCACTTAAAATTGCGGCACAATTGTATAGGTGCCGGCACCAGGGATAGAACTCAGGTCACTCTCGTACTATGAAACCTAAGGCGCGCGCTCGGCTGCTGAGCTACCTGCGGCTCTAAGTAATGTTTGACACAATTCTAGAATTTGGATCACTGATAGAGATTGAGGATATGTGATGATGTGATGTGATCTTTGAGTAAATATTTGAGATGTTAACACCAAACATTATTTCGGTTTGAAGAGTAATGTAATTTAATTTAATTAATAAAAAAGCTTATACATTCAAAGTCGAAAGTCTGGCAGAAGAAGCATGAAAATAAGATAAAACCTTGGAAATGAAAGTTTGAGATGTATAGCTGGAATGACTGTGATGGACAAAGTAAGGAACAGCGTAATAAGAGAACATTGCGGTGTGGTAGAATATGTAGTGACAAAGTTAGAAAGGGATGCATAGATGGCTTGAACAGATAGAGAGATGAATGAAAGAAGATTGACGAAATAAATTTATGAGGCGAGTGTGAATGGGCAAGCCTGTAAGGGTCGACGTAGGCGAATGTATCACGATCAGAACTGAGACGTTTTAAGGAAAGGCCACGTTAAAAGTAGCCGCAACCGACGAGCTTGTATAGAATTGAACACTAATAAAAGTAGAAGAGGCGAAAGATGTGTGTCAGGATCGTAGCAAGTGGAAAGATAAGGTCTCTGCCAATAGGATAGGCAGAGACATAGAGATGTATGTAAACGCCTTGCTTGTTCCGTCGTTTAATTCCAATAAAAAGATAGACTTTAAAAAGAAAATTAGATTTTAGATTAATAAAAAAACTCACCTAACAAACCATTGACGATCTTCGTCGTTAACCAAACGATCCTGGTAAACGCGTAGGTGCTCGTGATACCACAAACGTATCACTTGATCTTCCTCCTGAGATTAACGTATATATTTAATAAGCAAACCCCTAAAGATCCATGAAAGAATAAAGTTATTTTTTTTTAATTTTATTATAGCCTTTCTATCAGAACACTTGTACTTAAAACTAAACTTATTTAACCCTCATCTTCATTTTGGCAAAGGCCTCTTCCAATCTTCTCCATTCACGCCTATTTTCAGCCACCCTTGTCCACGTTCTTCCAGCTGTTGGCACAATTTCATCTTCCCATCTTTTCCTTTAACGGCCTCTATTTCTTTTTTCGTACCACGGACACCAGTGAAGTACTTTTTTGCTCCATTTTTCAAAGTTAATTTACTAATAACTAATCCGCATGCAAAATGGTGTATATTACCTAGTTACCCTCCACCGCTACAACACTATCATCAGGTAGGTATACTTTATCCAGTGTTATTGACTCTACGACATACAGACAGGTATCTGGTGGCAGTTCCAGACCTACGCTGGGATTTCTCACGTATCGAATATTAACCCCATGCGTGAATCGAACCCGCGACCCCTAACACAGAAGACAATCGTTTAGCCACTACGCCATCCTCGGCAAATACTCTAAATTCACTAATTCTCATCTAAATAAGAAAGCAGAAGGAACTGGGCCATAAAAATAAGTACAAATTTCGTTCGTCATATCTGTAGTGTAATAAGGGAAAAACATTTTATATTATTGGTATTAAGTCAAGTTAAATTTCTGCAAGATATTACTGAACAGTTACCTTTACAGCGTGCGGATCCATCATCAGAATCCCCTGGAATACCTTGCTCAAGTCTCGCAAGTTGAAAGTGTAGTGTGATTTCGTTGGTGTAGGTAGCAGTTCATCTACCAAAGCGCTGAAAACCTCGATAGAACTCTTCAGGAAGGGATCTTCACGAATAGAAATGTTATTGAAGTTCTTCGTCCAAGAGTTAAGAATCACACTAAATATTGCGTACTGAAATTATTAAGTGAAATTGTAAAAAATAAAGAGGCAATATGTTTTCGGTAAACAAATCAAAAATTATATACCTTAGGCTAATTTTGAAGGATTTTAGTTGAAACTGAAATACGAACACATATCAACTCATGCCCAAAAGCACCCACGCAAACAAAAGATATAAATATTCATTAAAGGCACTACAGGTTGCATCGATATAAACATAAGTGCAGAGTGCCGTTTCATTCTAGCGTCTTTAATGACAACAGAAAAGTGTCCAAATGAATGGCGTTGGCTTAAAACTTAGACAACTCCCAGAGTGGAAATACTCATGCACACCTTTTCACACACAGCATTTCGAGCAATATATAACTTGAGTCCTCTCTAAGAGAAATATTCAAGGATACTAATATTTTTAAACTTCCGTCTTTGTATATTTATGAAAATATAATGTACGTACGGAAACACATGTATTTATTTAATAAAAAAGTGACTGTATCCTGTAGATTGGGCCGAGGTGACGCGCTAGAGGTTCCTGTGTTAGGTTGACCAAAACTAGAAAATCTTTTCTTAGTGGGTCCATAAAATTTTATAAAAAAATTCCTAAAAGTGTGACTCAAAAAACTGCCATAGAATTAAATAAACTTGTCAAGAAGATATTATTGGAAAAAGCGTATTATAAAGTAGTAGTCATTACATAGAGGACAGAGATGTGTGGAAATAACTCTTACTCTGCACTTGCAAACCCCCTGGCTACTAAATTTATGATGTAATTTTTATGTAACTTATAAATGACATGTAATATGGCATTGAAAAAAGAAAGACTTCAGAGTTTCTTGCCGGTTCCTCTCTGTGAAGGTCTTATTTTTTGAACCGGTGTAGATTTTGACATTCATAAGAGCTTTATACAAGCCTAAACTGAATAAAGAAATTTTGACTTTGACTTTGACCAATATATCATCATCATTTTAGCATATCAATACTCCACTGCTGAACATAGGTCTCCTCATAGTTGCCACAAAAATTTGCAGTTGGCAGAGTTGGCAACCGCAGTTTTTTTATTCAGATTTTCCAGGAAGATGCTGCTGCCCATCTGCTGGTTGTAATTTTTCCTCTGTCGACTTTTACGATACCCACGGGATGAGATGGGTTGGTAGATTCTTAAGCCGGCACACGGCACCTATGTATAATAGAAAGTAAAGTAACAGCCTATTAATTTCCCACTGCCGAGCATAGCCTCCTCGCATTATTAAGAGGGTTTTGGGGCCGGGAAGAGTCCACCACGCTGTTCCTATGCGGGTTGGCGAACTTCACATTTTCTCAAAATATTCTTATTCCCTAGACATGCAGGTTTCCTAACGATATTTGCCTGCATAGAATGGAATAGAATAATTATTTCTATTCAATATAGATTATTTACGTAGAAGGAACAAATTTTTTTTTACATTGCCTCTGCCGTGGGAAGAACCAGCAAAGAACACAGCGGGCAGGCATGGCATTTTATTGTCAATAAATTTAAAGTCTAAACGAGTGTACACATAAGCACAATCATGAACGCACACACTGATGGTCACATTAGTTTTAATTATTTATTTTAGGTTAGTAATAGTTTCTTTTTTTTTTCTTTATATACCTTTTGTAGACCTTAATTATCGTGCTGTAGTTCAACAAGTCTGCGAATAAACAAGTTTCTTTCTTTCTTTCTTTCTCGATGATCATGATCACATCAGCATAGCGTTCAAAGTGCCGACAATCACGACCTTCACATACTTCTCAGTTTTAAGTTTAATCATGTAAGAGCTAGAGAGTCTACAATTACTCCCCATGTGAAGTTTATTTATTTATTTACAATAAGTCCAACACAAACATTAAGCATATATCACATTAACACAAAAGAGGTTTAACAGGAGATTGTTCTTATATACGAGTATTAAACAAATTATAGGTGTACACAAAGTTGATCATGAAGAAGTTCCGTATGTAGCTGTGGACTAATATGTACGTTTATAGTATATACTATGTACACTTTTATTAAATTTAAATAAAATAACGAGAAAGTGAAACGAGAAGAGAGATTGGGCGTTATGAATTTTAATCGCGTTTAGCTTTAACTCCGTTAAATACAGGTATACGCTTAAACTTCGTTTAGCTCGAACTGCTTTTATTTTCAACGGTGAAATCCGCCATAAATCAGTCAACTGCTCTCTTATTATAAGCGCGGTAAATCGCGACGTTGACGAATGGTTTAAAGAAACGTTATCCGTACAGATGACATGTCTTGATCTAAAAATAACCCTGTAGAATGCTATTCAAGAATGGAAATAACCTAACCTTACTGCCATACTCCATTTCAGTGAAAGAAATATAATGGAAGTGCCTCATGAGGCGCATAGTGACAGGATTCCGACCACCGCCAGGCGGCCCCATGGCCGCCACTATGCCCACATCTATTAGCGTCTTGAACTCGCCGATATTGATGCGGTCGTACCAACCTTTGAAAAATGACAATATAAATTACTGATTGTCGGATGCCTATAAAGGAATCCGCCTAGGTGGGTACGATTGCCTTGCCAATTCTGATAATGAAGTAGTGTGCAAACAGCACTGTGTTCCGATTCGAATAGCATGTAATTACAGGATATAAAAAACTTAACAACTGATGGGCCCTAATAAGTAGCGCGGTGCGGCGCTACACAGAATTTACTTTGAAATGAAATGAAATGAAAATTATCTATTCTTCAACGTAAGAAATACTTTTGTATTTCGCTTGTCAAACGACATTTTTAACAATCTACCACCGTTTCGTGAGGTTCCTCTGACGGAGAAGAAACAGGCAAAAGAAGCTCCGGTTCCGTTCGTCAAAAGTACATTATAAATAAATGGTCGTAGGATTCCTAGGCATCCGGCATAGGAATCACACCAACCTACCTAGACGGATGCCCAAAGCCAGTTATTCTGCCATGAAGCAGTGGTCTGCAAACATTACTGTTTCGGTCTGAAACGCACTGAGAGCTAGTGTAATTGTTGAGCATTTGGGACTTAAGAACTGGTGTCTTAGAGGGACATTGTGATGTCATAGCATTAAGGACGGTATTGGCACGTACCGAAGTAAACGTTTCGCTCGTCTCCTAATTTTCTATTAAAAAAAAACAATTCTACCTTCTAGATGACACCCACAACTATCATGTGTTGACGTTGCATCAGCTAAACTATTGTGCGTTTCATCACTTTCTTCTATAAAAAAACCACCACGTGAACTGTATGTTCGTACAGCCTTATTGGAATAAACAAAATTGGAAGGAACACTGCTACTTTTGAGATTACGCCTATTCACTCGTTCATATTTCATTAAAATTCTCATGTATTGTGAACAAAAAGTAATGGCTCTCACACATTGTGTATAGCGTCTGAATAATTCAAGAAAGCTATTGTGTGCGTGGTATAAAAGCTTGTATGTTTTGATTTAAATAATATATTTTAGAGACTAGCAAGTCGTTCACTTGATGGCAAGTGCCACGCCTGCTCATAACAGAGGCAGTGAACCCACGACTACGGGATGGATATCACATGGGCATAGCACTGCATGGCGCTCGTCACATTAAGATCTCAGACAGAGTTATAAAGTTTGACAAGTAACTTTTTTTAAAGCTCTAAAGGATTTCGCCTGTATCGTGGTGCGTTTTACAGACATACATTTCAAATTCGCTACACAACCAGACCTGATAACCAACAATTTGTGTTTTTGCACAAATATTTGCTCCGTCTGGTATTCGAACCCAGGACCCACAGCGTAGTAGTCGTGTACGTCTCATCACTTTACTAGCTATAGCGCCATTCAATCTGAAACACAGAATAGCTGATACCGCGGTGGTACCTACCTAGGCAGTCTCCTGCATAAGACTCCTACTACGTCTGAAAAGTGTTCAGTTCTCACTTAATTTTACACACACGTACATACAATCACAATTCTTTCTCGTATAAGGGGTAGCCACGGTGTAGTGGTGGCTACCCCTTATATATTATATAATATCATAGTTCTTAACGACCTCACCCGTGGCCCTCTTTTCGTTTCGGGAAAAGAGACCTGACGGGTGGCGAAACACGTCGCCGTCAAAATCGCGTTCCCACGAGCAGTATAGTGACAGCATTGCATATTATGGTGTTATTCTGCACGAATAAAGGCTGTCCGTACAATACCTTAGTCGCCTCTTACGACACCTCGATAGAAAAGAGGTAGGTGCTATTCTACTCTGCCGTACTCCAATCGACTTACTTAATTACACTCACCCGAGAAGTCCATAAATTGCCTGAGCAGCTCAATGGGAGGTTGCGCACCGTATACCTCCAACGCGGGCATGTTCAGGTCGTCGATGAAGAACACCTGCCGCTTGGTGGGCGGTGGCCCGAACACGCCGCGACGACGACGATCCAACTTGCTGTCTATCACGTCCTGAAGGGAGATTAAATGATAATGGTAAATTAAATCCTTACTCGCCTTTTACGAGATCCATTGGATGAGATGGAGTGGTAGTATACTTTCAACGAGCCGCCACCACACGGCTAAGCAAAAACTGCACTGTGCACCCAATAGCGCATGGTGGCGATGGGCTCACCACCTTTCACACCAAGTGCATTATATTGTTTTGGTGAAACGTGGATTGTGGCAGTCATCAGTGAGTGCCCAGTCTCTGACTACCCCTTATGGGATACAGTCGTGATCGTATGTATGTATGTATGGTAAATTAAATGTCAGAAACGATTACACTGACCGGTTCCGATCACGGTCAACTGTTACTACGGACACTGACAACTTCCGATGGTAGCTGTAAGTTGCTATATGGGTACCGAGCAGAACATAATTAATTTCATTTAAAGCTCTTTGAGGCCATGTGGTGGCGGCTTAAGAGAATCTACCACCCCATCCTATCCCGTGGGTGTCGGAAAGAAAAAACAGGAGATGGGCTGCGGCATCTTCGTGGAACATCTGATTAAATAAATTACGCTTGCCAACCCGCCTGCCAAGCGTGCTGCTTCAGAGCAGAACATAACAGTTTGCGCCAACACAGAGGTATTTCCGTAAAAAAATTAGGAATTTAGATGCAGTGTCAAAAAAGCTTGAGAAGACTAATCATGACTAAGCCGAGGTCTACCGTCTTGAATAACTAACTATATACGGAACGTACTAGATGTGAGCGTAGCAAGGTGTGGATTCCGTACTAATCAAAGGTGCTAAGGTAGCATAAAATGCTTACAGAGCAGGATTCATACTAAGCTACGCTGGTAATCTGCAACGACGCTAAACTTAAGCGGGTGTGAAGGAAGGGTGAATGCTGCAGTGAAGATTAATAAATAAATAATACATATTATACATAAACATAACGGTTGCTGCAGCATTCACGGACACAAGAAAAGAGAGAGTAGGCAGAACAACGACAAACTCGACAACCAAAGAGCGAGACGCCCTGCTGAAAACGCTTAGTGAGACGCACGCAGGAGCGAGCGAGAGTGCTGCGTTGATCAACTAATATAGCAGACCAACGCAACATAATCGCTTAAAAGGATAAAAATTGCCCTGAAAATAAATAAACATACTAAATAAAAACATAAAATATATGACGTCACATAAATAAACTTAATACACCTGTTCAGGACAATTATAAACGTACGATAGTAAGTAGATTGTGCAGCCTTGCTGAAGAAAAGTAACAGCAAGGTTGCTAGTTAAATAGTATAGAAAAGTGGTGTAGGCAGAATTCTACAACCACTGAAAGTAAGGAGAGATTTTGCCTTGCTGGAACGATAGAGCACATAAGAACAAGGCTGGAAGAGAAATATACACCTTAGTGCGTCATCACGGACGGTCCCTGCTAAGTCATCGGGCCCGCCGCTCGACTCAGGCCCTTTTGGGCGGTCGGCGGCGGTTCCAACAACTCGCGTGGGAGCGGTCGCCCTTCGGGAGGTCTAGAATGAAGGGGCGTAAAGCCGCACAGATGGTCGAGCGGATAATGCACCCGAGATATTTAACGGCCGTCGACCACTCTACGTCCTGCCCACAGAGCCGGAGTGTTGTCCTCTTGCAAGGCTGGAGATTGATAAGGGCGGTGGTCTTGTCGACATTGACAACCGTCCGCCACTTATTTAACCACTCCGGCAATAGGTCCAACAGCCGTTCCAACTTGCTAATAGCAAGTCGGCCCGACGAGATGACACAAAGTAGGCGCTCTCATCAGCAAACAGCGCCAACATGACATCTTCTGCCCCCTCCTGGAGGCGACCGCAGGATTCGTAATTCAATAGATAATTATATATAGAATCTGGCGTTACTTTGCGGAAATCCATTACAATGAAGGAAAGAACGTTAATATGCTAAGGTCCGCAAAATCTAAAATGATGTATATTACCTAGTTTTGAAAAGCAGTGATTGTCGTAGAGTCAATATCACTTGAAAATGCCTAGTTTTGAGGTGAAACACGTGTCGTGGTCTCGACTTCAGTGGTGTATATTACCTAGTGGTAGTGTTTTAGTGGTAGAGGGTATCTGGTGGCGGTTCCCGGTGGCGGTGTTACAGTAGCTTGCACGAGCGTTTGCTCGTGCAAGCTACTGTGGGAGGGCGGGCTGTGCTCTTCCAAACTAAGTAAATATACAACATTTTATATTTTGCACGCGGATCTCTCGCAAATTCACTTTCTTTCCTTCAATATTATATTTGCCGCCATGGAAACCAAGAAAAATTACATGGGTTCTAAGCAATTTTGTTAAGTGGGGGATTTTCTTAATGAGTGCCTAGTATTATTTATTTATTTATTGAAACTTTATTATAAGCACATTAATTTAATGGGTAACAAAGGACGGACTTATACTTATTAGATTCTTTCCCAGTCAACCAGTGGGGGTAAAATAGTTGAGAAATAAAAAAAACATGACATGTTACATCTATTGGATATTTATATGGGAAAAAGAAAAGGAAAAAGAAGAAAAAATAGGATATATTACAAAACTCTCATTTATAAATTTGGAGGGAACACTAGCTTATCTACATATTTCTTGTCAGTCGTATTCATTACAATGTTCTTAAGTATAGTTTTTTTAGCGAATGATGTTAAGGGACCAGGTCGGGTGGTCTGATCTGGGGAGGACGTCTCCTTCTACCAGTAATCTTTATTTAACAGTTATCTCAGAAACTTTCATAGCGCGATTATAGATGTCGTTGCAGTTTAAAAACAATCGAAAACGAAATCATGATTGTAACTGTTTTATCTTCAGCCGTCAAGTAGATGTTGTATATAATAGTTTGCATCTCAGAAACTTTCATAGCGCGATTATAGACTTATGAGATATTTCCTGAGGTTCTCGTTTGGCGATATAGATGTCGCTACAGTTTAAAAATATTCTAAAACGAAACCATGACTAACTGTTTTTACTTCAGCCGTCAAATTTCTAATTCACAGTGCTTCTAAGGATCAATTGCAATTAATTTACCTGCGTCTGATTCGCTGAGGTCCTCGCGGAGAAGACGATGAACTCGCAAATGAACTTCTTGTGCAGGCCGCGCGTCAGCTTCGCCGTGACGGTGATGGTCTTGCCGGTGCCGGTGGGCCCGACGCACAGCACGTGGTTGTAGTTGCTCACCTTGTAGCCGAGCAACGCCGCGCTTCGCACGTTGTCTAAAGTTGGAACCTCAATATCTGGGAACGTAAAAAGCAAGGCAGTATGATTTCTTTGGTGTATTTATGTCTTACAATCAAAACTATAATTCGTAGCGATTTACCACTGACACATCACGATATCTCCAAAACTATAAGACCTATTGTCAAAGATCGATGACCACGTGGTCAATCTCTGTCGGGTGTTCCATCTGGGTCTGGTTTTGTTGGGCATGTGAAATGTATGTCTGTAAATCTTACTATAGGGCATTCGTTTAATTTTTGAAGAATATAGAAATCAAATTTAGCATATTCCTTTCCCGACATAGATATCCACCAAGAAAGTATTTTATAAACATTTACCTCTAAATGTGCAACACCCTGGTGCCCTTTACATATTTTTTTATTTTATTTTACAAAGGGACGAAACGAGCAAAACGTTCACCTGATGGTAAGTGCAACGTCAGCCCACAACAAAACTGTGTCACCCAGAATATTTCTGTGTGACACCACACTGCGCCCGTCACCCTGAGACATCAGTTCTTAAGTCTCAAATGCCCAGTGATTACGCTAGCTCACAGTGCCCTTCAAACCGAAACACGGTAATGCTTGAACACTACTGCTTCACAGCAGAATAACTGGCCCTGGGGTGGTACCTACCTAGACGGATTCCTGCATAGGAATCCTACCACCTATCTCTATAAAGACTAACAAAACAGATAGACTGGTCCACCACTTGTCGTCGTCTTTGGATTTAGAAAATAGACTATATTACAAATCCAAAGACGACGACAAGAGGCACTTACTATCAAGTAAGCGTCACCTGTGCCCTTGACAGTTGCAAAATACATAACAGAACAGAACAGAACATAAAATACAAAGTTATGTGCAGCACTGCAATTGTCCTTCAACGTCGGCTACGAAATGTCACGTGGCCAGAGCCTTCACGAACGATCGTGTCGTATAACCGTAACACTGTAATGTTTGCTCACTACTCTTAGCAGAATAACTGACTAGGTAGGTACCACCGCAGGGCCAATTATTCTGCCGTGAAGCAGCAGTGTGCAAACTTTACTGTGTTTCGGTTTGAAGGGCACTGAGATCTATTGTAATTACTGGGTACTTTAAAGTTAAGAACGGACGTCTCAGAGTGACTAGAGCAGTGTGGTGCCACACAGAACTATTCTGGTTGACACAGCATTTGTTATGGGAAAACGTTGCACTTGCCATCAGGTGAACGTTTGATTCGTCTCGGTACATTCTCCTATAAAAAAACCCATCTAGACCCCTCCATAAACAATACAGGAAAGAAAGTTAGTTTACTAAGAGACGCGTGCAAAATTTAAAGTGGTGTGTTTCACCTAGTTTTTGAAGATCACCGCCCGCCCTTCCTCAATAGCGTGCACAAGCAAACTAATACCGTCACCGGAAACCGCCACCAGATACCCTCCACCACTACAACACTACCACTAAGCAATATACACCACTGAAGTCTAGAACACGACGAGTGTTTCACCTCAAAACGAGGCATTATCAAGTGGACTCTACGACAGACAGCCGCCGAGTGGCTGCCTATTTTATAATGGTTTTCCGCTTTTTTCGTCGTGATTCAATTAACCCTCCATAAACGTTTTTCCACCAGTAAAAACTATAAAAAACACCAAATTGAAATTCAAATAACAGTCTAAATATATTGAACCAAAAAAATGTACAGAATGTATGCGGTCTATTATAGTCTACATTACCAGCATAAGGCCGCTCAGGATCCACTTCGTACTCCTCCACATTCGCCATCCAGCTATACCAATATGGATTAGCTGGTTCACCGTCATCCGTTGGATCCGTAAAGCCTCCATCATGCAACCTATAAGCATATTTCATCATCATCATAAATATGAATGCCTATTACTTAATCCACTACTGAACCTATCCCTCCCCCATAAATTGCCACAAAAGTTAGTAGCTCTAATTTTGGGTGGTTTGCCATAATTGCCACTGTGGTTGCTACGGTTTATTTTTGAAGATGTTCCAAGTAGATGCTGTCCGTGGTTTTAATTTTCCCTCTGTCGACTTCTACGATACCTACGGCATCCCGTAGGTATCGATAGGGTCATAGATTTTTTTTTTATTGTATAAAGTGACGAAACGAGCAAAGCGTTCACCTGATGGTAAGTGCAACATCCACCCACAACAAATGCTGTGCCACGCAGAACACTTCTGTGCGACACCATACCGCGCCCGTCACCCTGAGACATCAGTTCTCGGGTCTCATATGCCCAGTGATTACGCTAGCTCTCAGTGCCCTTCGAACCGAAACACAGCAATGTTTGCACACAACCGCTTCACGGCAGAATAACTGGCCCTGGGGTACCTACCTAGACGGATTCCTGTATAGGAATCCTACCACCAGTATAGCCGCTCTTCAGCCGCCACCACACTGGGTAAGCATATTCACAAGCAGTCATACCCAGTTTACGTCGAGATGAAATTGTGATCAAACGTATACCATAAATAAAGCAAAAAATATTGAGAAACTTTAATGTTATTGTTCACTGAGAACCAGCGCTGTAGTCTCGACTGCAGCATTAAGCTGAGTGAGACCCATTTGTACAATGCGCCACGACACACATGACAGTATGGTTACTTTTGTTATAGTAACCACTTTTTGTTAACATTCAGTTTTGTGATGTTGTTGTTGATGTGTTTTCCTGTCTGTTGCGTATATTGTTTATTTGGTAGTTATTTTAATGTATTTGACGGCGCATTGCTAGCGCCATCTGTTTAAAGATACGTCGGATCGAGATTTGACAGCTGTCAGTCTGGCGGAGCGTCGAGACGATGGTCAGCGCACCCATGTGGAACTGCACTCTCTCTCGAACGTCCACGGCGAGCGCACCACGTTTCCGACGAATAGGTTTTGTTCCGTGAAATCTTCCCTCTTTTTTTAAAAAAAAATAATTTAAACCGATCGCTTTAGTAATTTCCTAATTACTAGTGAAAAGATTTAAGTTGAATTCGAGAAACGGAACTTGTCACTTCTTCAGCCGTCGCTGACTCCGACAAATTCGTGTCTGTGTCGTGTTATTGCAATATAGAAATTGACGACAGTGCATTTTCATGTCATTATTAAGCATTTCTGCTTAATTGAAAACTGATATTGACGAATGATATTGCCAAGGAAAAGGGTGGCTAGCCGGATCGGGCGATTTGATCTGAGGGTGACGTCTTCTCCTGCTAGCAATATTTACATGTTGTATACATAGTTTGTATCTCAGAAACTTCATAGCGCGATTATGGAGTGTATGAGATATTTGTTGAGCTTCTCATGTGGCGACGTTAAGGTATTGTACGGAAAGCCTTTATTCGTGCAGAATAATACCATAATATGCATTGCTGTCACTATACTGCTCGTGGGAACGCAATGGGGAGTAAGATATTATCGACTCGCCACCCGCCACGTCTCGTTTTTCTGCTTGTCCCCTTATGGGAAAACAGCGTGACTGTGTGTATGTATGTCATAGTTCAACTATACCATATCTTTTGCAGTTAAAATAATTACTTAACAAATTACTTACGTATAGTCATACACGCGGCCCTCTGCGGGAAACAAGGGCTTCATACCCGCCTCTTCCATTAGACCCCGCATGAACTTCGAGAAAACCGCGCGGCCGTTGTGATCACATGTGGCACCAACCGACCATATCACCGCCCAAATCACCCAGCATGGCGCCAATTTAGCTAAATGTAATAATAATAAGGTTATAGAATATATTGGAGTGCCATCATATCATTGAAGAGAAAGGGATGCTTAGATGTATTGGACACGTAGAGAGGATGAATGAAAGAAGATTGACGAAACAGATTTATGAGGCGAGTATGAATGAGAAAGCCGGTAAGGGTCGACCTAGGAGTACGTATCACGATCTGATCGTAGAACTTTTGAGGAAAGTTCACGTTAAAAGTACCCGCAACCGACGAAAGTGTATGAAAACGGTAATGAAAGTAGAAGAAGCGAAAGATGTGTGTCAGGATCGTAGCAAGTGCAAAGATGTGGTCTCTGCCTACCCCAATGGGAAAGAGGCGTGACTGTATGTATGTAAGTATGTATGTATGTAAGTATGTATGTATGTATGTATGTATGTATGTATGTATGTATGTATGTATGTATGTATGTAAGTATGTATGTATGTATGTATGGAGCGCCAATAGCCTAATAGTGTAGGATACGGACTCAGAAACTTGACGACGCAGGATCTAACCCGCCATTCGACTATTGATCCACATCATGTACCACATCCCAAGCACAAGTTTTCACAATACACCATTTATGAAAGCAGCAGCGGCACAGCAGAATTCGTGAAGGAAACGCAGCTTTCTCTAATAAGTATTATAATTTCTAGTTCGTATAGTAGATGGAGCAATAACCTGCACCTACACTTCAGGACCGTGCTCTGTGGCAATCTATGAGGGAGGCCATTGTTGAGCAGTAGACTTGAGACGGGCCGAAGCAACAATGGTAATGATTTATCTATATCCATTCACGATGAAGAGTCAACATGTGCTGACATGTCAACAATAATAAGCTGAAATGATGATGATGATGATATGGCGTCAATGTTAAAAATCTCACGCATGAGTGCAAGAAAGGGTGCGGCCGGTGGCGGCCGGTCGTCTTTCCCAGTCAGTGGTCTGAGCCTGTAGTCCAGCAGTTCCAGAAACTTGAGAACAAGCGACGAGTCAATGGAAGGCACGATCTCAGTGAGACTTTCACGCAGCAGCTGCAGCGCCGGATACACGTACGTGTTGATCAGAACAGGGAGGATCTTGCGGATACTGTCGGCTATCTGAATATTGAAAAATGACATCATGTACATATCTCATATAAATGTACATCATCGTGTATTAAAATTATGGTGAACACATTAACAAAACTAGGCTACAAAACAACTTTATTTAACCTTATTTAAAGTAGAAAGGGCAAAGACGTTAACCAGATGAGCTTTAAAAATGCATTAGCTCTCTACCGCCTCTAGATCGAACATGGCTGCACTGAAAATCAGTGTAGTCCCTGCAACTTACGCTGGGTGCAGACCCTTTCGTTGCGTCATACTGTGGCATTCTATCTAAGTGCTACCATATAGTATGTGTGCGTATGTGTATGTGTGTGTACTTATTGTAACTTTTTAACTTTCAAGTTGATAAAATAAATTTCGTGAGCAGAAAGTAGACTTAATCTTTTTCAAGATTATTTCTGAAGGTTATTTCATTATAGGCCATTTGAATGATATATTTTAATAAATTGTGATCGTCATAGGTAGGACCCTTTTATCTACGTTGGGTTTATTTATAGTACTTTGTTCTTTCAAGTGTATCATTGAAGGATGTTTATTCACTAGAGAAGCTGCAAGTCTAAGACAGTGTACTACTAATTAATTACTAATCTATAAACTCTTGTAAGGGGTTGACAATGTTAATTTTATAAAATATCTAATACAAGGAGATTTTTATTCTGCACTTGTATAAGATTTACATTAAATTATTAATAACCCGCTACAAGCTATCGATCCCTCAACATTTTTATTTAAAAAAATGTGGGGAAGGCACACGGCTCGGCAACCTGCCGTGTGCGGTGAGCGCCGTCCATCTCAAGCCCCTCGACACAGACGAGAAGTCGAGAACTAGGACCGTAGTCCACAGCAAAACTGGCGAACCAGCAAAAAGAGGGCTTGGCCTCTTTCTAGTGCGTAAGCACAAACTTCGACCGAAGTCTCGCATGTCAATGCGCGTTTTCATCATACAAGTATACAGCTAAGTCCAGTCTTCGTGAATGTACGCCGTACGGATTTGGTACACGTCGAATAATTATGAGCACCTGGCCCAACAACAAATAAGCCTTCCGTACGAGCTACCACATCGCCAGAACGCTGCAACAGCAGATGTTATATGATTGTCGTGTGTGTGGCATCAACATCTAATACAAGGTCAGCACGGCAACTTGCCGCAGAGCACGTCATGAGACCACTGCTCACTTCAAGGGTATGGGGTCCCACGTTGCAAGGTTTTCGGCTGCAGCCTTGAGTCTCCTCCGGCCGTCTACCATACGCATGAAATAGACGCATTAGCTCCACCAACCATTGTAATGATGTATTTTGCCATTCTTTATCATTTATAATTATCAATCAGCCATCAGGCAGTCAGCATTCTATTATAGTCGTCAAAATGGATTTGTGTAACTGACGTTGAGTATTATGTTTTCGATCAAGTTTGTCTCACCCACCACCAAGTTTCCAGTTATCATTCATTTGTAGGAATTTACGGAGAGATTTATTTAATATTGTTGTTATTCAACACATTGGAGGGCAGACAGTCTGCAGTCTCGTTATAGAGACCAGACTTGGACAAAGCTAAAGAAATATGAGTCAAACCAAGTGCAAGACGCGACCATTATAATAACGATATGTAAGCAACTGCCACAAAGACGCATTACCACAGGTGCAATAGGCATCAATGCGACTATCGCCAGACATACGCCAACACAAGGGCCTCTATGCGACCTAACAAACATCTACACTTATGTAAAAACCTCCGTCAAACAGAATCATAAGTCGTATTGAATCTGACGCGACTCATTCATATAACCGTCATTTAATCACATAGATGGTGCCTCCTCACAACACATCAATATGATAAATATCGACTTTGGCAAAAGTTGTTTAACTAAAAAATTACTAACGTGTCATAGTAGCAAGCCACCAAGACGCCGGTGTGTAGACCATGTATCATAGAACTGACGCCCTAAGACATGGGACCAAAGAGTACGCTCCAGCACCGAAACGCTAATAGCCACACCCTCTCTAATGTGATGGTATGAAAATCTGATCGACTCTATCTTATAATTTCAAGTTCCAACTAATCTTCATTATATCATTTCTTAATGATATCTTATGTAATCTTCTTCAATGATAGCTTTATTATCATATACTTTACTTACATAGGATCTTTGTATGAAACATTAACACTAAGCAACTTGATACTCTAGTCATGCTCGACCCTATATATATATATACCTATAGGTATATATATATAGGTACTTAACCCCCGGACATAGTATGATGTTAGCTATACGCGAACACTGTAATTTTAATATTTAAAACAATCAGTTTTTTAATTGGCATTACATGAATCGTCGTCGTTTCAGCCTATTAATAGTCCACTGCTGAACATAGGCCTCCCCCATAGATTACCACAAAAGTTTGTAGCTCTCGTTTTGGGGGGATTTTGCCATAGTTGCCACGCTTGGCAGACGGGTTGGCAACCGTAGTTTATTTATTTAGATGTTCGAGCAAGATGCTGCTGCCCATCTCCTGGTTTTCATTTTCCCTCTGTCGACTTTTACGACACCCACGGGACGAGATGGGGTGGTAGATTCTCTTAGGCCGCTACCACACGGCATTACATGAATACTTTCCAGTTTAGAAGCGGGCCTATAAATTTTAAATGCACGAACACTTTCTTATTATGAATTACTTATATAGAATATTTGCCATACAAATAATGTTAATTTTTATTTTATATTGTGTTTTAATTAACTTGTATAGGTTTCAAAGAGACCGTTCTCAGGAAAACTGGTCGCTGTTCAAGGCCAACAGAAATAGGTGCGATCAAATGGTACGTGCTGCTAAATGCCGATATTTTCATAACAATATATCATCTGCCGTAGTTTGACGACCGCGTGGCGCAGTGGTTAGCGTTCCTGACTTCTGCGCCACCGGTCCTGGGTTCGATTCCCAGGGTAGTTTCCGGAGGTAACATTTGTGCAAAAACACAAATTGTAGCTTTTCGGGTCTGGTTGTGTTGTGCATGTGAAATGTATGTTTGTAAAACGCACCCACGATACAGGAGAAAATCCTACTGTGGGGCTTGGTTTTTTTTTAAAAAAAAAAGAAGTGTGGAAATTTCTTAGAACTTTTGGTGTTGGCAAGCCGGCCACACTGGATTGTGGTCCTTCTCTTTCACTTTATGAGTTAAATCTACATTTCGCTTGTGTCAAAGCAATGGACCCTACAATCCGTTCCCAAACTATGGCTTCTATTGCGTCAATGTAATCTCTTAACATTCCGGCATTCAATTTTTCTCCTGTCGACCAGGATGAAAATAAAAAGTTCGTATTGGATATTAAATCTAAGGCTGTGGGTTGCGATGACATCAGCAGGCATATGGTGGTCACTATATTAGAACAAATTCTCCCGGCAATTACCCACATCTTAAATTCTCCTCTAGATTCTGGTCAATATCCCAGCCATTGGAAAAAGGCTAAGCCTTATTAAGCCTCTTCCTAAAGTTTAAAGTTTTAAGTATCTACTCGCTTAATGTCGACACTTACGGCACGGTCTCCTTAAGGCCGTCTGGGGCCGACTGAAAATCAGCGTCGCTCTCCCGCGGCTTATGCTGAGGCGTTCCTTTACGACACTTCATCTGCTTCGATTTTATATTAATGAATTGTTGTTATACCCTTTATTTTATTTTTTTGTTCATTGATTTTCCTTTGTTTTTTTTTTATTTTATTCCTATTCTTATTAATTTTGTTTATTCACCTGTTTTATTGTAATTTGTGAATTGAAGTGTCGGAATAAATGTCTTAAATGTCTTTTTGTTCTCAACCTCCTTAATCATTGTCGTCCAATATAAATTCTGCTCTTTCTTTCTAAAGTTTTAGAAGAGTGTGTACACAAGCAAATTTCCACGTTTGTTTCGAAACATAACCTACACAGTACTTATCAGTCTGGGTTTCGCCCCGATCATAACACTGCCACTGCATTAATCAAAGTTACTGATGAAATTAGACAAGGTATGGAAGAAAGAAAGATAACAGTGGTAGTGCTAGTTGACTTTTTCAACGCTTTTAACACAGTTGATCATGAAATCCTCATTTCCATCCTATCCCATCTTAATTTCGCCCCTAATATCTTAGAATGGTTCGCATCTTATTTTCGCGGGCGCCAGAAACCAGGTGGACAAAAAAACTCAGCTTGGGTTGATGTCGAAACTGGCGTGCCGCAAGACGGAATTCTCTCTCCCATAATTTTCTATGTTTTTATAAACTTAATCACCTCCAATTTCGACTGCTCGTACCATCTGTATGCGGACGATCTACTCTATGTGCGATCTGAAATTGACGATCTTCATAACGGTGTCATACTTTTTTGGGCCACCATTTTTTTTTTAATTATTTTCTTAAATCTTTCTTAATCGTAAAAATACGTAATTAAACATAATATATCGTTTTCCGAATCGCTCAGCGAGCTATGGAGAGAGCTATGCTCGGAGTTTCTCTGCGTTATAAAATCCGTAACGATGATATCCGCAGCAGAACTAAAGTAACCGACATAGCCGTAAGGATTAGCAAGCTGAAGTGGCAATGGGCCGGCCATATAGCCCGTAGAACCGATAACCGATGGGGAAGAAAGGTTCTAGAGTGGCAACCTCGTACCGACAAACGCAGTGTAGCCCCCCCCCCCCCCTCCCTTAGGGCTTCAAACCGAAATAATGTTTGAATACTGCCTCACGGCAAAATAATTAGCCCCAGCATAGGAATTCTACCACTAGACTAATACATTTAAATATACTCGACACAGACTGTTCGTTCGAAAATGCAGTCTGCAAAAGTCAAGGTTAGCACTTACTGATGGTACGTTGCTCTTCATCCAAGCATTCACGAGCGGTGGCAGACCAACAACCTTAGTATCTAAGTAGACCATGCCGCAACGCGATACAGTTGCTGGTGAGGCCACTGCCAAATCCGCCACTTCGAAAATCATTCTTTGCCGATCTGTTAGTTTCATGATCTCGCCACTGGAGAGGCAGAGCTTTTTGTTGTCGTCTAGTACCTATGTCATATTAAAGTATTCTGGTTAAAATGAAAATAGACAAAATAGCTCAGGCGCCAGATGCCAGCCTCCCCCTACAAAACTTCAAGATACTGTAAATTCGGTTTTCCTAGATCGGACCAAAACTGATGATGTTCTCCTAGCCGATTTCGACCACGGCGACAACTTCCGTCTACTGTCAAGAGCCATCAACTGCGCAGGAGATATTATAGTGCCACAAGTGTACGCGCAAACACAGAGGCACTCACTCGTCCCAACCTACCCGTGCCCGATGAAACGCTGATGCGATAAGATCGGACGTAGGCTAGGATGCAGTGTCAGAAACACGGGGACAATCACAACCCAACCAGACACGAAAACCAACAATTTATGTTTTAGCACAAATGTTGGCTCCGGCTGGGATTCGAACCCAGGACCCGCGGCCTAGAAGTCAGGTACTCTGACCACCAGGCCACGCGGTCGCCAAAACTAATAAGAAGCTGAAGGTAGCCCGGATTAACTATGAATTCAGGACATCTAACATCTCAATTCTCCCCTGACCATGGGTACTGTACAGCGCTCAAAACGACAGATTGTACATAGTAAAAATTAAGCTTAATCATATTATTTTTAAATACTCTATGTACTGCTTCGAGTAGGTTATGGTAATTTTATAAACTGCTCACTTTCCATTTTTTTCCAACATATAACCATAATCATCAATTCAGCCTATAACTAGTCCACTGCTAAACATAGGTTCTCACCCAGAGATTGCCATAAAAGTTTGTAGCTCTAATTCTGGGGGGATTTTGCCGTAGTTGCCACTCTTGGCAGGCACGTTGGTAACAGTAGTTTATTTTTTAGTTAATCCAGGAAGGGCACTAGGCCCTTCTCCTGGTTTCATTCTCCCTCTGTCGACTTTTACGACACCTACGTAGGAAGATATGCTCAATACATTCAGAATGCGTCTGACTGAATTCCAATAAGATATTATAACTTTATAAATGCTACTTTTCATTTTTTTTAAGTTAATCACAAATACTCACGGTATTCATGTTCTCAATCCACACTGCATCAACAGGGCCGTCGAAAATGTACCAGCGCTTGTCCATATCTTCAACAGCAATACCAGCCCGCACCAGACTCGATAAAATCCCATCCGTCCTGGTATTTAGTAATTGACATACATACATACAGTCACGCATTACTCCCATATAAGGGTTAGGCAGAGACCACACGCGTAGCCCACTCTTCGGCCCCGCGGGAAACAAGACATTACGCATGGCAAACCACGTTGCCGTCATTTTGGTAGTTTTCCTCGCCATTGCGTTCCCACGAGCAGTATAGTGACAGCATTGCATATTTTGGTGTTATTATGCACCGAATAAAGGCTGTCCGTACAATACCTTAGTCGCCTCTTAAGACACCTCGGTAGGAAAGAGGCAGGTGCTATTCTACTCTTCCGGACACCCATCGGCTAGTACTATTTAGCAGGTTTAATAATTAGTAGTGTCTAAGGTGTGAAGTACATCTGAACCTCAATTGTGCGGATTCGCGATTATCGGAGCTGCAACTGCGCCCAGCAAAAATCCACAACGCCCCGCCCAGCCTCACGTCTCGTTATTGTCACAGACTACTATCAGATGTACTACACTCGGCGTCAAAAAAATCGCACATCCGATAAAAATAATTTAAATACTATTTTAACACAACAGGCCAATGGCTATGTTGTGGTTTGAGGGTATCATTCGAAAGGTTCATTAGCTTTCAGGAATTTTAATTGAATTTTACTTTTATAACGAGACGAAAGAGAAATTAAAGGAAAAGACGCACGCGCCGTTTTAGGTCATCCCAGAGATGTTCTATTGGGTTAAGGTCTGGACTTCGTGCTGGCCAATGCATAACAGGGATATCGACCTCCTGTAAATAATCCCGTACAATAGCCGCGGTGTGGCAACGAGCATTATCATGCATTAACATGAATCCATCACCGACATAACCAGCATACGGGACCACATGTTCCTCCAGGATTTCAGTAATGTACCGACCAGCATTTAATGACCCTTGCCCACGGCCACCCCGAGTCCGGGAAACGCACACAAGTTCCGTTTTCCCGTCGACGGAAATGCCGCCCCAAAACATACACGAGCCACCCCCGTATGACGGATTCTTCTAAGCAGGGTTGTGTGAACCTCTCCCCCTGTCTTCTGTAGACCCTTCTACGTCTGTCATTGCAGAAGAGACAGACCCTCGTCTCATCAGAGAAGAGTACGGTCCGCCACTGTTCTAGAGTCCACTCGCAATCATTGCGAGCAAACTCTAGGCGATCTCTGCGATGCTGTGCAGTAAGTTTTGGACCTTTAGCAGGTCTATGGGCTGTTAAACTCTTTTCGTGTAACCTTCTTCTTATCGTAGAAACACTCACAGATGTTCTCCGAGTTGATCGAAGCTGTTGTTGCAACTCAACAGCATTTGTAAAACGGTTTCGTAAAGATGTCGTAACGATGAAACGGTCATCTCTTTCTGATGTGCACCGTTTTCATCCAGATCCCGGTTTTCTAACATAACCACCAGTCTGCTGAAAACGTTGGAACACCCGTCGAACTGAAAAACGGGACAGGTTCAACTGTCGAGCAACGTCACGCTGCCGCATCCCCGACTGCAATAGGGCAATCACTTGAGCGGCTTCTTCAGAGCTGGTGTCCATCTTTACTTGTTCTTACTTGGGTTACTTGTTCACGTGTGTTCACTGCAAAGTCTAAATTACGACTGGCCCATATTTCATCCAGATCGACCCTTTTATACCATTTTTAGGTGGTGTAACTAGCGTCCTTACTAACGAGCATTTGACAGTGTTTATTTTTGACGCTCTATAATGATAAATGTTTTAATGATTTCATGATTTCTTTATTAATAATGTAAAGCTATTCAAATACCCATTTCAAACATACCAATATTTATATAAATATAATTCGTTTCTAGCCATTACAGCCATTTTTCGCGCAAACTCAGAGAGGTGCGATTTTTTTGACGCTGAGTGTATGTACTTATTGTTTTAATGGTAGATTTGAAAGAGTGGCTCTATGTTGACTGCCGGCGTTCAAGGTATTCAGATCATGTCAGATGAAGAAATTGTATAATTATAGTACATACTACAGTTCAATGCTGTATAGTTTAATAAATATTTCGTTTAAGGATATTTAATTTATTCTCTTAAAATGTATATCCCACATTTTGTACGTAACATTCCGTTTTTGCTTCCATACATCGTATTATCCGGACTTTACAATATCAGATTGAATGGCAATTATAAGTCCGTAAATCCGCATGCCAAGCGTGGCGTTGACGGTAAATTCTCTTTGCCCAAACTTGGGAAAGGCCTTTTTTTCAGAAGTGAACTTTTCAAAGGCTTATTAAGAAGAAGTCACACTGCCGCTTGATATTGGCCGTAGCACATAAGTATTTCTGTATCGACTTAAGAAGAGAGACTGGAGAAGAAGTAGAAACGCTCTTACAGAATTCCAGCGTAGTAACAGCATAACACTGTCGAATTTCGAAAAGGAGTGACAAGAACAGAAGATGATGATGTCCTTCTGGCCGATTTACAACCACGGCGACAACTTCGGATTACTGTCGGAAGATGTCAACATAGCAGGAGATATTATAGTGCCACAAGTGTACACTTGTGGCACTATAATATCTCCTGCGTACGCACCAGCACAGAAGATCTCACTCGTTTCAACCTACCCCCGTCCGATGTAACACTCACACGAATAGATCGGTGGTAGACTAGAATACAGTGCAAGAAAAACGGGGGCAATCACAACACGACCAGACCCGAATACCAACGATTTTTGTTTTTCACATATGGGTAAGTATGGGTTCGAAACCCAGCTAAAGCCAACATATGGTACAACCTCCGGGTTAGAAGTCAGGTAGTCAATACCATCACCGGGAGCCGCCACCAGATACCCAACACGACTACAACAACTGGTGGCGGCTCCCGGTTTGCTTGTGCATGTTGTTGAGGGAGGGCGGGCGGTGCTCTTCAAAAACTAGGTAATACACACCATTTTAAATTTTGCATGCGGATCTTAGCAAATTAACTTTCTTTCCTTTATTATAATGGATTTTCGCGGAGTAACGCCTGATTCTATTCACTATACTTATACATATATATAATCGAAGCAGCCGAGCAGAAATGGGAGCCTTCGCTCAGCATTAGGACATTTATAGGCTGTTACTTTACCATTCGTGAGTCTGCAAATCAAATTCTCCATACAGCTGCCCCATGGTAATTGATTTGGGGTTCACAACGAAACTGTGGACCGGTGTGAAGGGAAACCCGTCGGGGGCTAGCTTCCCCTTTATAGCTGTTAGTGCATCGCGAAGCACCTCATAGCACTGCAACCATAAATCACAGGTAATAGTATTGTGTAATACAGTCAGTATTTACTTTTTTTTTATTTGATAAGAGTGGCGGAACGAGCAAAACGTTCACCTGATGGCAAGTGCAACGTCTGTCAACTCCATAACAAATGCTTTGTCACCAGAACATTTCTGTTTGACACCACACTGCGCCCGTCACCCTGAGACATCAGCTCTTAAGTATCATATGCCCATTGATTACGCTAGCTCTCAGTGCCCTTCAAACCGAAACACAGTAATGTTTGCACACTACTGCTTCACGGCAGAATTACTGGCCCTGGTGTGGTACCTGCGTAGACTAATGGTCGTACGATTTCTATTCAGGAATCCGTCTGAGTAGGTATCACCACAGTGCCAATTATTCTGTCGTAAAAATATGTTCGACATTGATGTCAAGACGAACAGCAATTTGAAAATTAAAAAAATTCCAACGTGGAACGGTCTTGTTGAGAGTTGTCATAAACAATTAGTTGTTCCAAATTTTTACAATGCTTCATTAATATAATTAAATAAATTTTTATCACTAATTTCATTTATTACAAATATTACCCACAATTCTATGCTACAACGCCTCTATTCTAATCTATTCAAATTTTGTATAAAACTTTCCCTGAAGTTGCATTTTGGGCTCCTACAGATGGCACTTTCAGTCATAATAAATTATATTATAATGTTAAGTCTAAATAATACATTCAATCCCACTTTTACGAGCGACTTTTAGGGAGGCGAGCTTAGCCAGTAAAATTATGTCATCATGTCAAACTTACTTCATCATGTCGCACCTCTATAACATGCTGCGCGCACAGCTCGATTTTACTCTTTACAAATTTGGGAAGGGCCTACGGTCCTGCAGCAGACCCTTGGAACTCTGATGATAATAATCCATCATCATCATTATTTCAGCCTATCACAAGTCCACTGCTGAACATAGGCCTCCCCATAGATTGACACAAAAGTTTGTAGCTCTCATTTTGTAGGGATTTTGCCATACAGGCACGCTGTAAAGGCGGATTGGCAACCGCAGTTTTTCATTCAGATGTTTCAGGAAGATGCTGTGGTCCATCTTCTGGTTTAAATTTTCTCTCTGTCGACTTTTACGAGACCATCGGGATGAGATGGGGCGGTAGATGGCAATAATTAGTACGCTTTGAATATAAATAGAAAAAGTGACAAAATCTGTGATACAAGTACCAGTCACTAACTTTTTTCTGGTATTATTTTTCTGCATCACACTTTTTTAGGTAAGTCTGAGTTGACAATCATAGCTTCTGTACTCTATTTTGTGGTACCAGTGTTCTTAGAATAATTAATTTCGATGTAGTATTTATAATAGAAGTAATGGAAAGTCTTATTGCGACGGATGTTTTCGTTGTTATTACATGTAGATGCTTATTTTTACGTAAAGAACCATAATAGTCCTTATATGTGACTCCATCTACTGACCTTAGTTTTTCCTGCTCCCGCCGGCCCCACCAACATCAAGCCGTGCCGCACTACCGTTGTCTCATACAATTGTATGACCTTAAAAATGAACGCTGAAAACCGGAAATACAGATTATCAACGAAAAAGTGTAACATATTTATAGATTCAATTTATCTATAGTTTCGTTTAAGAGATAAGTTCGTGATCACTATTTGATAGTAACGAATATTCGATGATAGGAATGAATTATGACCTACATTTTGGTTTTATATTATATGCATATTATATATATTGATAGGTATATTTTTTTATTGTATAAGGTGATGAAACGAGCAAACGCTCACCTAATGGTAAGTGCAACGTCTGCCCATAACAAATGCTGTGTCACACAGACAATTTCGTTGTGACACCACACTGTGTCCATCACCCTGAGACATAAGTTCTTAAGTCTCGTATGCCCAGTGATTACGCTACCTCACAGTGCCCTTCAAACAGAAACACAGTAATGTTTGCACACTACTGATTCACGGCAGAATAACTGGGCCCTGGGGTGGTACCTACCTAGACGGATTCCTGATTTGAAAATTTTAAATCTACAAAAAGAGCCAAAAATGGTAATATACCGTGGCTCTAAGCTAAGATTCACGTGCACGTTCAACTTTAAATTCGTTGGCAACTTCTTATATCTAGGCACCGACAAACTGTAATAGATCATGTGACGTAGATCCAACAGGTTCTGCCAAGTGCAATGTCCCAGGTAGGCAAAGTTGGGCTGAATATAACATATTGATTAAGGCTAAGACAAAATTTTCACCATCTTCTAGCCATCTATTAGTGCAGCAACTTGGACTTTAACGAAGGGACGCTTTCGAAATGTGATCGTAGGTTAAGATGTTAAGAATACCATAGATATCGCATCTGCAGCTAAGAAAAGTAGCTAAGTTTAAGATTCTCTACAATTTACCTTTACAGAATATAAGAGATTTTTTGACCACATTGTCAAGAAATATGAAAGAGACAACCGTCATAAAAAACAAGACCTTGAGGTAGATGAGATGAGAGTAGATGTCTCTTATGCTGAAGAGTTAACGCAAGCTACAAAATTAACCACCTCTAGAGAACGCAGTTCTCGCTATCAATTTTTTTTTTTCGGTGATGTAATCGCTGTTAGCCTTTTTGGCTTTTACAGCTTCATCGGATACTGTGCTCACGAGCCAGGGGCCCGCGTGCCATGTTTGGTTTGACCCAAACATAAATACTTAAATAAACTCCTACAAAAACATCGAAATTCGGACTGCGTCGCGTTCGCTCGTGTGCTTGCGCGATTTCGAATATCTCAAATGATTTTAAGTCGTCTAATGACGGTCCGAGGGAGGCTGCGGGCCTCTATTCGGACTGTCGACTTGTGTGTCGGTAACTCTGGGCGGTGAGAACCGCCCTGGAACACGGGTGTATCGTGTGTACGCGGTGTGATTGTCGACTGCTGCGCGCCGCTCTCTACGGCGGTCGCGCGTAGTGGTGCGTGTTATATTAAAGCTATTAACTGTGTGTACAGTGTAGCCTGGATCGTGACTGACCGTACGCTATCAAAGAGAAACATAGCTAACCAAAGCTCTCCAAACGAAGGATGACATCACAAGGAGAAGGAAGATATTTAATGCGGTTATTAATAGTATATATTTTTTCTTCGAAATTTTTGTAATTTTGGTCACTATTAATCTACGTGTACGCGTAAGGTGGTGATAAATAAATAATTTATTACGATTCAAGACATAATGTAAGTGGAGGGAATAATTTTTAGCCTTCCTTATGTATATATTATTATTTATTACATGTATATAATATTATATATACTTATTTCAATCTATTTATATTTTACTTACATTGCAATTCGTCGTAACCTCTTTTCAACAGCATAGTCCTGATGGACTGCTCCATGATACCGTAGTCTACCACTGGGATCTCGACGCGCGGAAAGAGATCTGATATTATACCTAATTTAACAATAAAAACCATTGTTTAAAAGATACATTCAACTTATTTAACAGCTGATTCTTATTTTGGATCGTTGGTGTGTTTTATTCACACAAATATTTTGTTTAGTGCGGGTTCTGCGACCAATAACGCAGAAATTGATTTGCCATTGCGGTCACATTATGAGGCATTAAAAGATTACTGCGATAAAAGAGGGGCTGCTGTTCTGTCGTGAAGCAGTAGTGTGCAAGCATTGTGTTTCGGTTTGAAGGGCACTGTGAGCTAGCGTAATCACTGGGCGTTTGAGACTTAAGAACTGATGCCTCAGGGTGACGGGCGCAGTGTGGTGTCACACAGAAATGTTCTGGGTGACACAGCATTTGTTGTGGGCGGACGTTGCACTTACCATCAGGTGAACGTTTTGCTCGTTTCGTCACTTAAAAAGGTTACTGAATATACACAAATAGAGTTTGTAATCACCGTTAAACAACAAAAGATCGTCGGCAAGGAACTTGGGCACGTTGACATCTCGTAACGCACGCAGCACGATCTGTCGCTCGTCACCGTCAGGCATCTGCCTGATGAGATTGCCCGCCACTAGAATCACCGTCTTTACAGCTCGCATGCCGAAGTCGTAATGATCCTGCGCGAAAATAAAAAGCATGAGCTTTAACAGGTGGTAGGATTCCTATGCAGGAATTCGCCTAAGTAGGCACCACCCCAGGGTCAGTTATTCTGCCGTGAAGCAGTAGTGTGCAAGCATTACTGTGTTTCGGCTTGAAGGGCACTGTGAGCTAGCGTAATCACTGGGCATATGAGACTTAAGAACTTTATATCTCAGTGTGGTGTCACACAGAAATTTTCTGGGAGACACAGCATTTGTTATAGGCAGACGTTGCACTTACCATCAGTTGAACGTTTGCTCGTTTCATCACTTCATCCAATAAAAAAAAAAGGTGGAGATCCGAAATTCAAATTCCAAGAGTACATCGTTAATAAATTTAACAAGTTACAAATTACAAATATCACCTACATAGACTTTGTCACATTTTTAAGAAGTTTTTGATTTCGTCCACCACGTCGCTTCAGTGCGGGTTGGCGAACTACCCTTGCCTCAATCATGTATATTTTCTCAAATATCTTCCTTTACCGACGAGTATACGTATATACCTACACGCCTCATTCTCACTCCAAGAGCAAGGGCAAGGGCAAGGGCAAGGGCAAGGGCAAGGGCAAGGGCAAGGGCAAGGGCAAGGGCAAGGGCAAGGGCAAGTGCAAGGGCCACCTCCGTATACTATTTACCGCTCACGCTCGCTTTCGTTTCCCAGACGTGACTGGTGGCGAACCACGTCGCCGCCATTTTGGTACAAGTATAATTTTTTTCATAAAGGATCAGGTAGGAAATGGACTTGGGTGTAATGAATTCGGAAGTCGGGAAAAGAACAATAAGGTGTATGATACTACTGTCTCGGAAACAGCAGGTGTGAGGTACCACACTGCGCCTGTCACCCTGAGACAGAGCTCTCAGTGCCATTTTAGACTGAAACACAGCAATTTTTGCAAACGGCCTGAATCTCCGTACTGTTTCATTCGAGTTTCACTGAATGTATGTGACGTGACATAACGGAATTAAAAGATTTTTTAAGAAAAATTAATCATTCAAATCCGTTCAGAAGTGTAGAAGACATCTTACTACAATAATAATGGTGGAGAATGTGTATGTTTGAACGCGCTAATCCCAGGAAATACTAATTCAATTTAAAATCGTCTTGAATTAGATAGCTCGTTGATTAAGTAAATTTTTAAGTTATAAAACTTCCAGCATTGGCACTAAGACCGACCGACTTTTTTATTATTTATTACCTAGGTTTTGAAGAGCACCGCCCGCCCTCCCTCAGTAGCGTGTACAAGCAAACTAACACCGCCGCCAGGAAGCGCCAACAGATACCCTCAACCAACCCAAAACGCTCCCAACGAGGCATTATCGAGTGTCGTAGACTATACGACACTTCAAAAAACTAAGTAATATACACCATTTTATATTTTGCATGCGGATCTTAGCAAATTAACTTACTTTACTTCATTATAATGGATTACCGCAAAGTAACGCCTGATTCTATTAGCAATCATGTCAATAAAAAACCTCTTAGCCTAGATATGCTTCGAGGTTTGTTTATATTATTTACATACAAGAGTTTAATTGAGAACCTCCCTACTTTCTTGAAGACCACCGCAGAATCAAAATATTATTATTCTAAAAGTAGACTTTAGAATTTTAGAAACAAAACTTGACCTTACCTGTGAAGACAATTGCTCGGAGCTGAGCCGAAATGTGGTAGTGATCTTTCCCGCCAAAATTTTAGCCTCGAAGAAGCCGTACGAGAATAAAGAAATCTCCGCGATGAGAGCGTAGTCGGGAACCATCATAGCAATCGGACGGAAGAGTGCTTTCAGGTTATCTGGTAGTTCTGTGCGACCTGGTAAACAATTATATAGATTCTATAGTCATTTTTAGAACGAAGCTAATCTAATTAGAGAATAAAAGTAAAAAAGTACAGTTACAGCCTATAAATTTCCCACTGCTGAGCAGATGCCTCCTCGCATTTCGAGGGTTTTGGAGTGGGAAAGACTCGGCCACGCTGCTCCAATGCGGATTGGCGGACACCACATGTCTTTGAAATATTTAAATTCTTCAGGCATGCAGGTTTCCCCTCGATGTTTTTCTTCATCGCTGAGCACTTGGACTATCGGCATTGAAAATTACAGAACAGTTTTAGAGGTTTTTTTATTGGATAAAGTGATGAAACGAGCATAACGTTCACCTGATGGTAAGGGCAACGTCTGCCCAAAACAAATGCTGTGTCGGCCAGAAAATTTCTGTGTGGCACCACACTGTGCCCATCACCCTGAGACATAAGTTCTTAAGTCTCATATGCCCAGTGATTACGCTAGCTCACAGTGTCCCTCAAACCGAAACACAGTAATGTTTGAACACTACTGCTTCACGGCAGAATAACTGGCTCTGAGGTGGTACCTACCTAGACGGATTTCTGCATAGACGAATTCTGGTTATTTTTCCGCTCTTCATGATTTCTTTCGTTGTTTTTTTTCTTTTATATATGCCTTTTATGTATATGTGTCGTCGTCGTCGTTTCAGCCTATCAATAGTCCACTGCTGAACATAGGCCTCCCTCATGATATACCTCATGATAGCTCTCGTTTTGGGGGAATTTTGCCATAGTTTCCACGCTTGGCAGACGGGTTGGCAACCGCAGTTTATTTATTCAGATGTTCCAGCAAGATGCTGCTGCCCATCTCCTGGTTTTCATTTTCCCTCTGTTGACTTTTACGACACCCACGGGATGAGATGGGGTGGTAGATTCTCTTAGGCCGCTACCACACGTATAATGTATTTATTTATATGTTCATTTGTGTACCAGTTAGAATTTAGTAAGGTTTGTTTTCTGTACACCAATAATTTTCATCTCCTTACTCACCAGCGTATCCTGGATTCATAGTGATGAAGACCGAACATGATGCTTTGAGGGGCAGCTCGCAGCCCTCAAATATGAACCTGTCCTGCTTAGCGATTTGAGCCTTTTGTATTGTTACCACCTGTTTGTAAAATACGAACAAAATTCGCATTTTAACATATGTTAATCCTATAAACATATTAAAACATATACAGCATTTAAAGAATATTATATTCTGACCTTTCCAAGCTTTCGTCAGAATTAAAAATAAACTATTTTGATAATTGATGGAAAATTTGAACCGTTCATCATATCTAGACGGCATTACGTCCTGCCAGCCAAACCGAATGATACGCGATAGTGAGGATATTGAAAGTATGCTATCTATACTACAATAAGTGTTACGTACATAAAATCACGACTGTATCCCATAAGGGGTAGTCAGAGACTGGGCACTCACTGCAAAAACAGATGACTGCCACAATCCACGTTTCACCAAAACAATGTAATGCACTTGGTGTGATAGGTGGTGAGCCCATCGCCACCATGCGCTGTTGGGCGCACAGTGCAGTTTAATTCCTTACTCGCCTTTTACGAGATCCATTGGATGAGATGGAGTGGTAGTATTCTTATAACGAGCCGCCACCACACGGCTATTGATACACAGAGTTAGTTCAGTAAATTCATAATAGATGGCGTGACCAAAAAAGTTTGGCAGGTAGTTGATGCTGGTGGATCGTGATTTGTTATAATTTGTGTGGAAAGTTAGGAATTAAACTGCACTGTGCACCCAACAGTGCATGATGGCGATGGGCTCACCACCACCTATCACACCAAGTGCATTATATTGTTTTGGTGAAACGTGGATTGTGGCAGTCATCTGTTTTTGCAGTGAGTGCCCAGTCTCTGACTACCCCTTATGGGATACAGTCGTGATCTTATGTATGTATGTATGTATCAATAATCACTACAAGTGGAGAGTTTACCTGTTGAGCCACAACCGACAGGACTTCGATGTCAATTCGATTGAATTCATCAAAACAAGCCCATGCTCCAGATCTAGTGTAAGGACATACGAAACAATTTTATTATGTAAACTGGCTGTGCGACGCGGTTTCACCGGCGTATAAAAGCCTTAGAGTCGGATTTTGGGGTTTTTATTGTTACGCGCAGAACCCTAATTATTTTTCTAAAATTAAAGTAGCCTCTGATACCCGCTATAATATCAGCTATCTGACACGGAAAGTCCCGTCACAATGCCAAAATTCCCCCCAAATCGAGAGCTACAAACTTTTGTGGCAATCTATGGGGGAGGCCTATGTTCAGCAGTGGACTAGTGATAGGCTGAAATGATGATGATGATGATGATGATGAGTAAAAAGTTGTTGTTTTTCATTACAAACAGACTACTATTTGATTTATTTGCATAGATTAAATTGACAAACGACCTCACAGTGCACCTGTGGGTATGATATACTATGCTGCTGCTCAGAGAGTATGTATATAGTATATATATTCCGCGACGGCTGAATCCTTCCCTGATCGATATTTTAAAACATTTTTAATTTTTAGCATCTTTTACGTTACTTATAAAAAATCAAGCGTGCGAGACTTGTTTTTATACTCATTATAATACAATAGTGTTGTTAGAGTTTATTTCTTTACATTTTCGCGCAACAGTTTTCCTTGCATACATACATACATACAGTCACGCCTTTTTTCCTCGATAACGGGTAGGCAGAGACCACAAACGCAGCCCTCTGTTCGGCCCCCGAGGAAAACGCGACGTGACGGGTGGCGAACCACGTCGCTGAGATTTTGGTACGAGTCAAAAGATATCTTACTCCGAATTGCGTTCCCACGAACAGTATAGTGATAGCATCGCATATTCTACACAAATAAAGTTTGTCCGTACAATACCTTAGTCGCATCTTATGACACCTCGGTAGGAAAGATGTAGGTGCTATCCTACTCTGCCCCTATCGGCAGCCGGACCTATCGGCAGCCGGACACCTATCGGCAGTTGTCCTCGGCAAAATAAATAGGAAGGTCCTCCCGAACGAATACAACCTCAGCGATACCTTCTGGTTTACGACCAGACTGCCATCTGTGTCCTATATATTTTACATACTTCCGTAAGTATTAACACAACCACAAGTTCACTTACCCTTTGCTATAGAATCGAAGGCAATATCTAGGATATGAACATATTCTCAGCTGTTACGTACGCTCAATAAGCCACGCGATCGCGGTCGAAAAGCGATAGTTTACTTATTTCGCATTTAAGATTATTATTATCTATCCCATAGTGTCTCACAAGTGGGATAATATTTATGTCATACTTACGCTGCCAGTCCTTTGAAGAATTTCCCCATAGCCATGAAGTCCAACTGGTCGGAACAGTTGAACACGACGCACTGCACCGCTAGCGCCTTGGCTAAATCCTGGAGAAGTAATGATAAATGAAAAAATAAATGGAATAATAAATAAAATACTAAAATTAAATTATAAATGCAATAAAATATACTAACTTTTTTAAATAAAACGACAGACGGCTACAGAAGATATTCCTACAGTATAACAGGTATAATTCCATGTACAAAACACCCGGGGAAAACGACCCGAAATCCAATGATTTGGGTTTTTGTTCAGATCTTCTCTCCCAAATTATTCAGTTTTCGCGTGTTTGTCTGCGCATTCGTGAATCGAATATATCTATAATTTTATTATCTGTACAATAATACGTGAAGAAGCGAAGAGATAACGTTGTATCCCTTTCTAAGCATATCATGCGCACACGTGAGTGTGTTAGATTTGCCATAGTGCAGCAGCACCATTGCATGCAATTAAAGTTTGTATTGAGAAGAAGCGAGGAAGCTAAAATTTATTATACAATAATAAATAAAAAACACATTCATTATTTGCGTTGATACTGACAATGTTAAACACACAATAGTCTGTGGTGAAACAGTCGCACAGAGTAGAGGCTGTCGCAAAACATATTGTAATGTTGCCAACAAATAATTACTGAAACCTCAATAACGTTCAAACTTGAATTTTTTTTATGAATCACGATCGATTTTCGTCCACTGGGCGACACAAGTTTCCGCCGCGAAATCCAGGAGACGGAGATAGGATACTCTTTGTCCCGGAAAATCAAATTCCTATATTTATATACCTTGGTGGTTTCAGTCTTGCCGGTGCCAGCAGGCCCCGCGGGTGCGCCGCCGAAATTAAGGTGCATCGCGCACATGAGCGTCAAGTAGCACCGGTCCGTCAGTGGTGTGATCACCAGCCTTCCGCTACATAACCAATCAGCTTGTAGAGCCAACAGAATGTATGATGGTAGGATTCCTATGCAGGAATCCGTCTAGGTAGGTACCATATCAAGGCCATTTGTTCTGCCGTGAAGCAGTAGTGTGCAAACTTTCTTTGTTTCGGCCTGAAGGGCACTAAGAGTTAGTGTCATCACTGGGCATTTGAGACTTAAGAACTGATGTCTCGGGGTGAAGGGCGCAGTGTTATGCCACACAGAAATATTCTGGGTGATACAGCATCTGAAATGGGCAGACGTAACCTTACCATCAGGTGAACGTTTCTCTCGCACAGCTTTAGCGCTCAGGGGCTAGGCGCTCGCTTGAAATTTCATGGGTGATCTGGGTTCGATTGCCGATACCGCCACCGCTTAAATTGTTGATTGCAATTTTAAGTGATACCAGATACCACCACTACCACCACTCTGGTGGCGGCTCCCGGTGGCGGTATTGGTTTTCTTGTGCACGCTGTTCAAGGAGGGCGGGCGGTGTTCTCCAAAACTAGGTAATACACACTACTACATTTTGCATGCGGATCTTAGCAAGTCAACTTTCTCTCCTTTACTTTAAGTGTTGATTTACCACGTCCTCGGCGGTGAAAGAAATTCTCCATCGTGAGGAAACCTCCATGTAAGAGAAATAAATAATATTTCGAGGACATGTCAAGTCCGTCAACCCGTAGTGGAGCAGCGTAACGGATTCTTTCCTGCACCAAAACTCTCTCAGAAATGAGAGGAGGCCTGTGCTCAGCAGTGGTACTTTTATACTGACAACGTAATAAAATTTTACTATTCAACTTTCATCCATTTCCAGACGTAATTTAAAATTTTGCACACGTGTTATGACTACGACCGGGTATTCTCACCAGGATCGTCCGTTCAATGCTGTTAAAACGTGTCATGTTTAGTTTTTAAACTTACATACAGTCACGCCTTTTTTTTCATATAAAGGGTAGGCAGAGGCTACTCATATACCCCACTTTTCGCACTAGTAAATAAATTGGTGTTTTTAACACTAGAAATGCTTGCACACTTTCTTATTATTAACCAGGAGATTTCAGTTGTCGAAATCCGCCTGGGGAAAGTGCAATAGGTGGGATTACCTGTTCCCCAAATATTCATTCTGGTAGGTGAAAACAGAGTTGAGTGCGCGCACATCGCACGTGTTCTGGCTAAACTGGCGGTAGTATCCTGAAGTATCCAATCGCTCCTCGTCCTGATAGATCTCCGGCAGCTCTCCTTCTTCTAGCGGTACCATCTCCTTTACGATTTGGTAGTATCTGGAATTTTACATCGTACGATTTTATCAAAGAGATTTATTGTCCAGCTATCTTCGAAAGTAAGAGTCACAAATGAAAAGTCAATCCACTTGATGAAGGAAATCAAGTTAATTTGCTAAGTTATAAAACGAGCAAACTAACACCACCACCGGGAACCGCCACTAGATGACCAGACATTGATGCCTAGTGGTAGTGTTATAGTGGTGGAGGGTATCTGGTTCTCAGTGGCGGTGTTAGTTTGCTTGTGCACGCTACCAAGGAAGGGCGGGCGGTGCTATTCAAGACTAGGTAATGTACACCATTTTACATTTTGCAGGTGGATCTTACCAATGAACTTACTTTCCTTCATTATAATGGATTTCCGCAAAGTAACGCCTGATTCTTTTAACTATATCAAGCCACTTATCATTGGATATATTTATGTATAGGCTTTAACTATATATAAAATATCTTCTAGAACTGTAATCTTAAGGGATAATAGATTCTAGATAGGTAATAGCATGATGATGGTGATTATCTATATTCATTCTCTATAAACAGTCAACATGTGTTGACATGTCATCAGTTAGGACAGTGTGTGAGGACTTGTTCACTCTTCTCCGAGACCTAGGCCAATCGACTCAGTTACAGTTTCAGCTACACATGCCAGCTAGCGTGGTCACCTTCCCCACAGGCTAAGACTAATAACAATAGTACTCGTATAACAACACAGACAAATGCGCATGCATTCATAAATTGGTATCACCACTGAATTGCTACGACACAAGTCTTTCGGTCTGAAGAGCACTGAGGGTTAGTGTAATCACTGGGCATATGAGACTTTAGAATTTGTGTCTTAGGAGGACGGACGCAGTGCGGTGCCACATAGAAAAGTTCTGGGTGACACATCATTTGTTATGGGCAGACGTTGCACTTACCATCAGGTGAACGTTTTGCTCGTCTCGACACTTTATCCAATAGAAAAAAACACCAAACGTACGTATAAAGTTTTATCAGATTCCTTGCCTTAGTTGACAAATCCACTGAAAATCAGTGACATTCTTTACGTTCTCCTCCACTAGCGTGTAAGTGACATCGCGAGCGTGCACTTCTATCACAATGAGCGCGCACAGCACCTCACGTTGGAAGAATGTCAGCTCGCCCTTCACCAGAGCACGAAGGCTATCCAACTGGAACAAGCTTGTATTGATCTCAACCCTTTCTCTTCTTTAAGTCGTCACTACTATAATAAAATTGTTTCGGTTTGAAGGGCACTGAGAGCTAGCGTAACCACTGGGCATATGAGACTTAAGAGCTGATGTCTCAGGGTGACGGGCGCAGTGTGGTGTCACACAGAAATGTTCTGCGTGACACAGCATTTGTTATGGGCAGATGTTGCACTTACCATCAGGTGAACGTTTTGCTCGTTTCGACACTTTTTCCATTAAAAAAAAAAGAGTTTGTATATTTGAACGCGCTAGCCTCAATAATTATTAAACTAAATTAAAAAATATGTTGGCTTTAGATATTTAATTCGAAAGGTTATATAACTCTATACTACAACCTTAAGGAGCTAGTCGTTGAGAACCGAACGCTACCGAGAAGGTTCGAACTGCGAATGCTCAGGCCGGCGATATACCACGCCGTACGGCGCCAGCATATCATCATCATTACCATCACCATTTCAGCCCATCACTAGTCCACTACTGAACACAGTAGGAACAGGGAGGCCTCCCCCATAGACTGCCACAAAAGTTCGTACCTCTCATTTTGAGGGGATTTCGCTATAGTTGCCACGCTTTGCAGGCGGATTGGCAACCGCAGTTTTTTATACAGACGTTCCAGGAAGATGTTACTGCATAGTTCTCGGTTTTAATTTTTCCTCTATCGACTTTCACGACACTCAAGGGATGAGATGGGGTCGCATATTATCTTAACAGCCGCTGATTTTCACCATCGCACATTGCGGCACAGCGCGAAATTCCATCGTCACCACCTTGATGGTTGGCATTCCAGCACAGTGCGTTTTTCGCGCAATTTTCTGCCCCGCACAAGCACCTTATGGAATCTGCTGCCGCCAGCGGTTTTTCCGCACCAATACGACTTAGGGACCTTCAAGAAAAGAGCCTATTCCTTCCTCAAAGGCCGGCAACGCATCTGCTATTCCTCTGGTATTGTAGGAGTTCATGGGCGGCGGTGATCACTTACCATCAGGTGAGCCGCTTGCTCGTTTGCCTCCTCTAACATAAAAAAAAACCACACGGCTCATTTGCCAGTGGTTTAACCAAATTAACAGGTAATAAAGCTGGGATATGATGTCACCTTTTGCAGCATTTCCTCGAAAAACTCCGGCATGCGATAGTCAGCAATCGCATTCTCCACACCCGCGGTCCACGCCGTCTGCGAGCCCGCGATCACCACTTGCCCCGGCCAACGGAGCACCCACTGATCTCGTGGTAGCTCATAGAGCTCTTCCAAACCAGCCACCAGCGTCAGACGAACTGTATTTAAATTAACTTCCGTAATAGTAAACAAAAAAACAGAGTAATAAAAGATATGACAGACAGCAAATTCTTCTTCTACATTTTGATTTAATACTATCATAATCAGATTAGGATAAGCCGGTATATAAAAATAGCTAAATTTTTTTTATTGGATAAGTGACGATACGAGCAAAACGTTCACCTGATGTAAAGTGCAACGTCTTCCCATAACAGATGCTATGTCACCCAGAACATTTCTGTGTGTCACTACACTGCGCCCGACACCCCGAGACATCAGTTCTTAAGTCTCATATGCCCAGTGATTACACTAGCTCACAGTGCTCTTCAAACCGAAACACAGTGATGTTTGCACACAACTGCTTCACGACAGAATAACTGGCCCTGGTACCTACTTAGATAGATGCATAGGACTCCTACCACCAGTAACCAGTCTATCTTAGTCCACCGTTGAACATAGGCCTCCCTCATAGATTGCCACAAAACACCGTTCTGAGCAATCTGCATCCATCGTCTTCCCGCAAAACCGTGCAGGTCGTCGCTGCGTCTAGTAGGGTGGGGCGAACCTTTCAACGTTGTCGGTTCTACGAACTATATTGCCGGCCCATTCCTACTTCAGCTCGCCAATCCTTAGGGCTATGTCGGTTACTTATAACGCCTCCATTCACCATAATTATCTGTCATTGGAAGGTTGCCGGTACGTATAGCACATGGATTCCTTTTGAAGTACCAGCAGTTCATTTAGTGTTCAATTATTGTATGCAACTATTTAGACTCATGAGTCGTCGTATCAGCCTATCAAAAGTCCACTGCTAAACATAGCCTCACCCCCCCCCCCCCCATGGATGGCCACAAAAGTATATAGCTCTCCTTTAGGGGGGATTTTGCCATGTTTACCACGCTTGGCAGGCGGGTTGGCAACAGCAGTTTATTTATTCAGACTTTCCATTCTCCCTCTGTGTTTTACGACACCCACGGGATGAGATGGGGTGGTAAATTCTCTTAGGCCGCCACCACACGGCACTCATGAGTATAATAAGTGAAAGAAATGTGAAACAAATTAATTGAATATTATTATTATTTGTACCCGCGACCCAGGGCGGTGAAGCCAATAGCTTAGCCACTGCACCAACTGATGTGATAAAGATTAGGGAAGAATAAGGCTTACTTGTATGCCTCATGGTGTCTTCAAGCAATAGCAACCACTGCTCCACGTTGGCCGACGGGTAGAATTTGTATTTCAGCTCCACAATTTCGCCTTCACTCGAATGCATTTCAGTTATCTTCAGATCAGACTCGAAGGTTACCTAAAAACAGTCAAAAATCAATGAGATGAAAAGTCATTCGAAAATAAATTACAGTAAATAATTTTGTTGGAAAGTAAGTTACTTTGCTAAGATCCGCATGCAAAATATAAAAATGGTGTATATTACCTAGTTTTTTGAAGAGCACCGCCCGCCCTCCCTCAGTAGCGTGCACAAGCAAACTAACACCGCCACCAGGAACCGCCACCAGGTACCCTCCACCAACCACTACAATACTACCATAATACTAATTTTGCATGCGGATCTTAGGAAAGTAACTTACTTTCCATCATTATAATGGATTTCCGCAAAGTAACGCCTGATTCTATTAACTATAGTAAATAATTTGTCACACAAGTGACTAAAGTTACAGTTCATTAAAATATATGAAATATAAATGAAATAACCCAGTTTGTTCCGTTTTTTTTCATAATTATTTGTTTTTTTCATAAATTCTTTTTCTCGTATACATATTTTTCTAAAAAGTTAGCAATTTAGGTGACATTGCTATAATTTTTCATCAATTTTGTGGTCCAATTAGTAATCTTTATCAATACAGATGTAGCGACATCTACGTCGCCACATGAGAAGCTCAAGAAATATTCCCATACGTCCATAATCGCGCTATGAAAGTTTTCTGAGATGCGCGTACTATATATACAACATCTAGATATTACTAGTTGGAGGAGACGTCCTCCCCCACATCAGACCAACCGATCTGGCGGGTAGCTACCCTTTTCCTTGGCAACATCATTCGCCAAACAGATTATATAGATTTATCAATTATCAATACCGAGATGATAACCTCCGATAATAACACCGATTCTCTTATTCCGAAATGCGCCGAGAGATACAGTTACATGTGACAGTTCACGTCATAAGAGGCGACTAAGGTATTGCACGGACAGCCTTTACTCATCAAGAATAACACCATAATATGCTATGCTGTCACTGTTATGCTCGTGGGAACGCAATAGGGATTAACAATTTTTTGACTTGTACCAAAAAGGCGCGTACGGCGTGGCTCGCCACCCGTCGCGACTCGTTTCCCGCGAGGTCAAAAGTACGTGAGTGGCCTCTGTCACCCCTTGTATGTGGAAAATAGAAGTGATGACATACGTATGCAAAAACAAACCTTAGCGATGTTCTCAAAACACTTCCTGAGGTGCGGCTGTACGGCGCGGGGGTTGCGCGACTGCGCCAGGATCTCAAGCAGCTCGTCGTCGCTGAGGAAGAACAGCCGCGGGAAGCGCACCCGCTTCACCTCCATGTACTCGCTTAGACCACGCGACACTACTTCCAGAAGATGCTCCGCTTCTACTAGGCTATCTAGGAGACGGCTATCCGGGCAAGTTACCATTATCTGTAAAAACAATATTCTTGTTATACGATAGGTGTCCGGCAAATTAGAAAAGGTCACTGGTGGTAGGATTCCTATGCAGGAATCCGTCTAGGTAGGTACCACCCCAGGGCCAGTTATTCTACCGTGAAGCAGTAGTGTGCAACTGTGTTTCGGTTTGAAGGGCACTGTAAGCTAGCGTAATCACTGGGCATTTGAGACTTAAGAACTGATGTCTCAGGGTGACGGGCGCAGTGTGGTGACACACAGAAATATTCTGGGTGACACAGCATTTGTTGTGGGCGGACGTTGCACTTACCATCATTTTGCTCGTTTCGTCACTTTATACAATTAAAAAAAACCCCTTCTCTTCCGAAGTCTCGCAAGAGGCTACTGAGGTACGGACAGCCATAATTCGTGCAGAATAAAACCATACTATGCATTGCCACTATACTGCTAGAGGGAGAGCAATGGGGAGTAAGAACTCTAACGGCGGCGCCGTGGCTCACCACTCGTCACATTTCGTTTCCCGGGAGGGTGGAAAGTGGGCTACGTGTGTGGCCTCTGCCAGCTCCTTATAAAAAAGGTGTGACTTTAGGTTTTAATTTGATGTTGTGCCTAATCAATTGTCTTATGCGCTAAAGGTGGTTCGCACGCAATGTATATATATACGCAACCATGACACAGGGGAAATTATAGTGTTAAAAAATCAGCTACATGCGCTAATTTTTCGGATGTCAACTCGGAACTATCCTACAAAAGTCGCGAAAAGACAAAAAATCAGCCGGACCTTGCTTTATGATCTAAGTGTGGAAAAGAGAGATTGTCCTATTATCAGCAGTGAACTTGCAATGATGAGATTTTTTGCTACAAGTCTAATTATGTCTAATCTAATTAGGCGCTTGTTGAGGCGAAAGCCTCCTTTAAAGAAAACCCAATTAAAAGCTTGTAGATATCGTACCTACGAGGCGAAGGCGTCCGTGAAAGAAATATTACTAGAAAATTGAATTAGGCGACTTTTATTAAATAAAAATAAAAAAATATACGTACATACATACAATCACGCTTTTTTCCATATAGAGGTAGGTAGGGGCCAGACACGTAGCCCACGTAATTTTAAACGAAGAAAGAAAATATTAAAACAAATTAAACTTCTATTTTACTCTGAAAATTTGATTATCTGTACAGATTATCCGTGGTTGTATTAGTTTACTTGTGCGTCGTGCTCTTTAAAGAATACGTCATAATACCCATGTTTAATTTTGCATGCGGCTCAAGCAAATTAACGTTGTTTCCCTCCTTCTATGAACTTTACTGTGACTATTTCTCTATTTGATAAGATTCTAAAACCACAGACAGACCCTTTTATACTGATATATTTATGTGTATGATGATATCATACAGAATTTTCAAACTATACAACAATTGCCAGCACAAGCCTTCGGACAAGCAGCAGTTGAGGACATGATCCTTCTCCAAATTCTTTCCATGGTGCCGTACTTCTTTGCCTCGAATGGCAACTGCCGGGAAATGTCTTCTGACGTGAATATGGGCTCCAAATACATCCATTCCCTGATAAAAGTTATTTATCGATTATTAAATTATTAATGAGCAAATACTACCTACTGTGATCAACGACAAAACAAAAAAAAGAGAACAAAAAAAGAAGTATTTTATCGGTATTATGAATAAAATTTTAACTGGTGGTAGGATTCCTATGCAGGAATCCGTCTAGGTAGGTACCACCCAAGGACCAGTTATTCTGCCGTGAAGCAGTAGTGTGCAAACGTTACTGTGTTTCGGTTTGAAGGGCATTGAGAGCTAGCGTAATCACTGGGCATTTGAGACTTAAGAACTGATGTCTCAAGGTAACGGGCGCAGTGTGGTGTCACACAGAAATATTCTCGGTGACACAGTATTTATTGTGGGCGGACGTTGCACTTACCATCAGGTGAACGTGTTGCTCATTTCGTCACTTTATACAATAAAAAAAAACTCTATAGTAGTAGCGATTTACTTATATACTCGTATATATATGGATGTTAATGTTCGCAAAAACAATATGCATTTACTAAGTATTCCTTATGAAACCCATCATCATCATCATCATCATTATGCAGCCTATCACTAGTCCACTGCTGAACATAGATTGTCACAAAAGTGTATAGCTGTCATTTTAAAAAAAGGTATTCTAGTTGTCAAGCTTGGCAAGCGGGTTAGAAACAGTTTATTTATTTAGATGTTCCAAGAAGATGCTCCTGGTTTTCATTTTCCCTCTGTCGTCTTTTAAGACGCGCACGGGATGAGATGGGGTAGTAGATTCTCTCAAGCCGCAACCACACGTCAACCCCATAAAGTAAAGTTGTAGCCTATAAACGTCCCACTGCTGAGCACAGGCCTCCTCGCATTTCTGAGAGGGTTTCGGCTAACAAGAATCCGCCACGCTGCTCCAATGCGGGTTGGCCGACTTCACATGTCTTCGAAATATTTTTTATTACTCAGACATGCAGGTTTCCTCACGATGTTTTCCTTCAGCGCCGAGAACGTGGTAAATCAGCACTTAAAACAACAATTTTAGAAGTGCCGGCCCCGAGGATCGAATCCAGGTCACTTGCGTACTATGAGATTTAAGGCGAGCGCCTAGCCCCTGAGCTACAACGGCAACCCACGGCAAAGAAAAAAAAGGAAAATTCAAAGGCAGATATCAGACACACGAGTAGTCTCGGTAAGCTAGGGCTAAGCGATTGGCTTGACCCTAGCAATTCTTGGCCTAAAATAGTCGGTACCCAGTTTGGCAGCTAAATATAATTTTCAAACCTGCCATTGGTACGTACTTCTGACATTCAATCCACTCATCAACGACTTTCTGCGTAAGGCGCAACTTGTCGTCCCACTCTTGGATTCGCAGCGCGAAGGCTGCCTTGAATGGACTGAAGCCTAATTGCTGGGTGGTCAGCAGGTGCTCATCAAGGAGCTGCAGTGTATCATCTGGTATCTTCATAATAAACGTACCTATAAACATTATTTCGTAATTGTTTATCATATTTCATGGCTTAAGCGAATCACAAGAGAGAGACTTAATGAATTATAAAATGTGGGTTAAAATGAAAAATGGGCTGGCAGGCATTCTGTTCAAGATAGAATAAATTTCTAATCGACAAATATTAATTCAAAACAGAGTAAAAATGATGTGTTTATCAAATTGTTGATCTTCCGGTAACTTTGTGACTACGGTGACAACTTAAAAAAACTGAAAGGAGCTATCAGTAGTGACAGTAATGTTCGTGCAATCACCTTTAGGATAGGTAACCTTGCTCGAAGTAACGCTCATGCTAAAAGATGGATAAATACAGTGTCAGTAACACAATCAAGAGCTGTAAACCAAAACTCGTTCGACAAAGTTGGCGCTGTTTTTTTTTACATAACAAAAATTAGGTACATTACTATAAAAATGATTTCTCCAAACTGTAAACAGTTTGTTGGCAATTATGCTGTTAAATACATATCATTATGCACCTACTACAAATAATACAATTTATTAAAAAAAATATAGAAAAATAAAAGCAAACAAAAATTGCAGCGTATGTTAGAAACTGTATGGTTAACAATGATTTTTTCAAGAATATTTAAGCATAAATGTGCCTAATTTGCTTTTTAGTGGAGATTTTTTCTCTGAACCTTTTAATTTCCTTAAAAATCCTAAGTACAATGTATTTATTATTATTTAAACGCTGTCCATAACAATCGACGGCATTTGGTTCCAACCTAGAACCTACCACACTCAAGTTATTCAATATGTCTGGCGATTCAACGAAAGACGCGGTGTGGACGTATTTATATGACATCTTCTTTTATAACCTTCTATAATTAAAGGTAATGGGTTAAGTGGACGTAGTGAAGGATAAGGACAAGCAAGTAGAAGTGGTAATGGGCCTGGCATTCAGCTCGTAGAACTGATAACCGTTGGGGAAGAAAGATTCTCGAACGACCTTGTACCGGCAAACGCAGTGTAAGGCGATCCCCTACTAAATGGAGCGACGACCTGCAGTTTTACAGTTATGCAGGAAGACTATGAGTATAGGTTGCACAAGACCATGTTTTATGGCAATCTATGGGGAAGTAACAGGCTGAAATAATGATGACGAAAAGTACATGGTAAATTCAAAAAGCTGCTCTGCACTACAAAACAGTAGTATGCAAACATTACTGTATTTCGGTTTTAAGGGCACTGGGAGCTACTGTAATGTAATGTCGCTATCTGGTGCCACACAAAAACGTACGGGGTGACACTGCATTTGTTATGGGAATGATGGCAGACGTTACACTTACCATCAGGTGAACGATTTGCTCGTTTCGCTTTAGCACTTTCTTCAATAAAAAATTAGACGCAACTTGCGTGGTATTGCATAAATAGCATTATATGCAATACCATGCAAGTTACATAAATAGGTCGGGTCGGTCAAGAAAGTCACACACTATCACAGAATACATCGTAAAATAGCAACATTACAATGCAATAGTTAACAGAATCAGGCGTTACGTTGCGGAAATCCATTTGTAGGAAAGGAAATTAATTTGCTAAAATCCCGCATGTAAAATATAAAATGGTGTACATTACCTAGTTTTCGAAGAGCACCGCCCGCCCTCCCTTAGTAGCGTGCACAAGCAAACTGACACCGCCACCAGATGCCCTCCACCAATACGACACTGCCACTAGGTAATATACACCACTGAAGTCGAGAACACGACACGTGTTTCGCCCCAAAACGAGGCATTATCAAGTGTCAGGCTCTATGACAGAGAGCCGACGATCGACGGCTCTCTGTCGATCGAAATTAACTTCCTTTCCTACATAACAATGCAACTTATCGTACAGTGCTTTTACACTCACCAGTATTCTTATAAGGTGATATCTCCATATTCTTGTTGGCCCATTCGTTGACCATCTTGTCAAGCGACTGTTCAATGACGTACTCTTTGGAGGCGAGCTCTCCGATCTCGGCGATAAGCTCGCCGTGCGCCGCCACCCCCTGCTTCAAGCACATCTGGAAGGTTTGCTTTTCATTCATTGTGACCGTGATACCTAAAAATATATTAACAAATTTAATTTAAGTAAGAGTGAAGTATCCATACTAATATTTATAATATGAAAGTAACTCTATGTGTCCCTGTTTGTTACCATATCACGGTTCAACTGCTGAACCGATCTTGAATAAATTTGGCACAGAGATACGAGTAGCTTGCATCCTGGAGACAGACATGGGATAATTTTTACTACCCAAAATCAAATAGTTAATAGAGGCAGGCGTTACTTTGCGGAAATCCATTATAGTGAAGGAAAGAAAGTTACGTTGGTAAGATGCGCATGCAAAATATAAAATGGTGTATATTACTTAGTTTTGAAGAGCATCGCCTGCCCTCCCACAGTAACGTGCACGAGCAAACTAACACTCACTCTACGACAGTCCGCCGCCGAGTGAGCGGCGCGATCAATATCACTTGATAATGCCTCGTTTTGAGGTGAATTAATTGTGTTTTAATTAATGTTTAATTAATGTAAAATGTTTATATACTTTGTGGTTATTTGTATATGTATAGCTATTTATCAGTCTCTGTGGGGTGATATCACTTCATACTTCATACTTCAATATCAGGCTCAGCCGGTGAATGTTTCGGCCATAGGCCACAACATTACCTACTCTACTAACTAAGCGAATGTACTACTCTATAGTACATTCGCTTAGTTTCATTGGTGTGTGAGTATCAAATGTGAATAAATTTGTAGCGACATCTATGTCGCCACATGAGAAACTCAAAAAATAATTCATACATTTCATAATCGAGCTATGGAAGTTTTATGAGTTCCGCCAAAATGGTGACCCCGACAGGATCCATTTTGCCGGAAGATATTGCCAAGGAAAATGGTAGCTACCCGCCAGATTGCGTGGTCTGATCTGGGGAGGACGCCTCCTCCTACTACTATTATTTAGATGTTGTATACACAGTCCGCATCTCAGAAAACTTTCAAAGCGCGATTATGGAATGTATGTAGAATTTTTTTAGCTTCTCATTGGCGACTTAGATGTCGCTACAAATTTGTATTTCTTTTATCATTACCTGATCTGTCCATAAACTCCTTCCAATGTCTTTCTTTCATGCCGGGGTTCTTGACCGCTTGTAATATCGGTATAAGCGGCTTGAACTCATCGATATCGTCCTGTGTCAACCGTACCACTACGTTAAATTATTACAAAGAAATCTCCAAGTCCTTGCCCCCGCGCTTCCCTGGGTGGGTATGAGTTAGCGTTAGAGTTCAGTGTCACTGCGACAAACACAACACCACCAAATTCGAAAACTGGCTCCGTAGGGGCCACCAGGACCCGCGGCGTCGTAGTCGTGCAGTCCAACCTCTGGGCCATGCGGTCGCTGTATTGAACGTATAGTGATAAGAACATTCACTGGTGGTAGGATTTCTGTGCAGGATTACGGTGAGTCGGCTCGGTTGGCGCAGCTAAGCCCTTGGCTTCTGCGCCGCGGGTAGCGGGTTCGATTCCCGCACGGGACAAATATTTTGTATGGCCTACAAATAGTTGTTCCGGCTCTGGGTGTTTGTGCATGTGGAATTTATGTCTGTAAAACGCACTCACGACACAGGACAAATCCTACTGTGGAGCATCGTTTTTTAAAAAAAAAATGCTATTTAGTTTGTTTTGCTCTGAATGCACTGTGAGCTAGTGTTTATAATCTTGGCTCTAGAGTTTCTCTTATAGATAAATTTAAAAGAAATTAATATCTTAACCATGGCCTCCCAAAATGTATATGAAAACGTAACGTAAGTACATAACAATATTAATCACTTTAAAAAAAAAATTGATGTTCATAATGTGAATACCAGGAACAAGCACAAATTAATTATGCCAGTTACCCGACTTCACAGAGTCAGTAACACTTTCATGGGGCAATGTATACGTTTTTACAACAAAATCCCAGAAAGTGCGCAAAGTCTTTCAAGAAAAAAGTTCAAACTATTTGTTAAACAAAGACTTTTTAAAAAGGGTTCTTATAATATTAAGGAATACATGGATGATGATAACGCCTGGGAATGAGGTGATCGCTGCCAAGCTATTTCTACATCTTTATAAAACTGCTGTAATTGTTTATTTAAAATGACTGAAAAAATTTATCCCGCTGGGTTTCTTACTGGTTCTTCCCAGGACAGAGGCATTTCTTTGCGAACCAGTGTAGTTTAAAAAAATGGCGTTCAATAAGTATTATGTAAACGATATATATTGAATAAAAAAAGATTATATTCTATTCTATTCTGTAATCACTGGGCACATGAGACTTAAGAACCGACGTCGCAGAGGCGACGGGCGCAGTGTCACGCAGAAATGTTCCGGGTTACACAGCATTGCTATGGGCGGACGCTGCACTTACCATGAGATGAAAGTTACGCTCGTCTCGTAATTTTCCCCAAAAAAATATGGTTACCCTTATCTTCAAAGCGACATTCTGTATTTTAGGCAGGTCAGCAAACGTCCGAATGCACTTTAGTATCGTCTTGTAGTATTCGTTGACTAGCGGCTCTATAGTGTCCGCGTCCACGTACATTAGAGGGTTGTCGAACCACACTTCGCGCGACTTGAGGAACTCTGAAAATTAACTATCGTTGTCAAATCTCGATACACCAGACTGGTACTGGTAAGTGACTAAAATTAGGATTACAATGCACGAATCCGTCTAGGTAGGTACCACCGCAGTGCCTGTTATTGTGACGTCAAGCAGTGGTGTGCGAATATTAAATACTCGGTTTGAAGGGCAGTTATAGGTAGAGTAATGGGCATATGAGACTTAAAAACTGATATGGGTGACGCGCACCGTGTGGTGTCACATAGAAATGTTCTGGGTGCACTTATCATCGGGTGAGCGATTTGGTCGCCGCGTCGCTTTCTTTCATAAACAAATGCGATCGGCCCTGTGTTCCTTCACTTAAAGGAAGATCAAGAAACTCTTATGGTGGGACTTCAGTGTAAGTCGTTGTTTCTAAAGAAAGAAAGAAAAACTTTATTCAATACCACACCACAACATACATTAAAACTTCAAAAGTTAAATAAACAATTAGATATAAAAAAGTAAAGTTTCAGCCTATTAATGTCCCACTACTGAGCACAGGCCTCCTCTCATTTCTGAGAGAGTTTTGGAGCTAGAAAGAATCCGCCACGCTGCTCCAATGCGGGTTGGCGGACTTCACATGTCTTCGAAATATTTTTTATTCTTCAGACATGCAGGTTTCCTCACGATGTTTTCCTTCACCGCCGAGCACGTGGTAAATCGGCACTTAAAATTGCAATTAACAATTTTAGTGGTGCCGGCACCGGGAATCGAACCCAGGTCACTCGCGTACTATGAAATTTAAAGCGAGCGCCTAGCCCCTGAGGTACCACGGCTCAACAATTAGATATGACGTATTACAATTACAAACGTACTCGTACGTTGGGCTGTAGCAACGAAAAGGCTGTCGAGTCAGAATAATGCTATGGCAAATCTCAATCGTTCTTCTTAGTTTTCTGGCATCTACTTCCAATTAAAGAATTTTACATATTTTATTTAAAAGGCGTTTTATTGTTACTGCCATTCCCGATAGATGAACATTTCACAATAATAAAAAAAAAAAAAAAATTACCCCCCATGAATTCTTATGGTCAAGTATGTTAAAAGTAGCATACTACCGTCACTCAACACAAATAAATAAAATTAAAGTGTCTGTTTGTAATAACAAAATAACAGCTTTTTACTCAATGCTTATTAAAGTATATACGCTACTTATAGGAAAGAAACCATTTTAAAATGTTTGTCTGTCTGTCCGTTTGTTCCGGCTAATCTCCGAAACGGCTGGACCGATTATGATAGGATTTTCACTGGCAGGTAGCTGATATTCGGATCACTTAGGCTACTTTAATTTTAGAAAGATAATTAAGGTTCCGCGCAAAAAAAAATAAAGCCTCAAAGCCGTTACAAAAACGAAGTATATATGTATATCACCGATCGGGGCTCGGCTATTTTCCGCGGATGAAACAGCTAGTAGCTAGTAGCATAGCTAGTTTATAATGCAAATGCTTGCTCCTTGCAGAATTCGTACCCGTGATCACAGCATTGAAGGCACAGTCTCTGCCATCCGGGTTATTGGGGCGTCTAAGTCAATTAAACATTTTAAAACATATCGTAAGCTAGAAGTAAGAGATGTCCAACAGTATACATTTATACTTGATGCTGTAAATTCTGAAAATACATATCACCAAAACGAATCTAGATCACTCAACAATCCCTCGATAATAATCCTTCAATACCCAGACCAATAGAGCCGTGGTAGCTCAGGGGCTAGGCGCTCGCTTTAAATTTCATAGTACGCGAGTGACCTGGGTTCGATTTCACGGTGCCGGCACCACTAAAATTGTTAATTGCAATTTTAAGTGCTGATTTACCACGTGCTCGGCGGTGAAGGAAAACATCGTGAGGAAACCTGCATGTCTGAGAAATAAAAAATATTTCGAAGACATGTGAAGTCCGCCAACTCGCATTGGAGCAGCGTGGCGGATTCTTCCTAGCTCCAAAACCCTCTCAGAAATGAGAGGAGACCTGTGCTCAGCAGTGGGACATTTATAGGCTGAAACTTTACTTTTTACCCACCGGAAGCCGTAACCCATAAATTCCTGTACGGCTCGAACTCTTTAACCAGACGATTCAAGTCCGCGAACGGTACCGAAGGTTGTCCAAATAACTTCTGCCGCTGGTTGAGAACACGGCCCCAGTCTTGTGCCTCCTTCATGCCCTTCCATGCCTTCTTTATGTCGTTTGCAATCTCGTGCACCTGAGACGAGAATTTAATATTTTTTTTTTAAAACAATACCTATTAATAAAACTAAAACATTCTGTAACTTTCCATTATTCATTAATGAAAAGATTTTAGCGCGTTATTTCTTGATCCCGTGCGTCATACTTGTGAACTGGTGGTGGCTGGTCTGCACGAGTTTGCAATTTATTTATTCATTAGTTTTTAACATTTTGTCATGGAGCGTGCTTTGGTTCTCTATGATACGTTTGACTAAGATAAAAAAAAATAACAAAAAAGAGGATACCTACGGAGTTTATTTCACCTGTTTCTTCTCCGTTCAGAGGAACCTTATTACGAAACTGTGGTAGATTGTAAAAAAAATGACGTTTGTCAAACGAAATGTATATTCTTACGTTATTCTTACGTTGAAGGATAATAAATTTTCATTTCATTCCTTTAGACAATTCTCTAAAACGAGTAAATTAATTGATTCTCTTTTTTAAGACATTTTCACTTCTACAAATACCGATTATTTCAAAATAATTCTTGGTACTCTTAATGGAATTAATGGCTGATATCTTTGTAGTTCTTGTATTAAAATATCACCAACTTTACATTTCATTTACACAATACCTTGAACGTGGACGTGCCGTGTGGTAGCCGCTTAAGAGAATCTACCACCCCATCTCATCCCGTGGGTGTCGTAAAAGTCGACAGCGGGAAAATATAAATCAGAAGATGGGCAGCAGCATCTCCTGGAACATCTGAATAAATAAACTGCGGCTGCCAACTTGCCTGCCAAACGTGGCAACTATGGCAAAATCCCCCAAAATGAGAGCTACAACTTTTGTGGCAATCTATGGGGGAGGCCTATGTTCAGCACTGGACTAGTGATAGGCTGAAATGATGATGATGATGAATACCTTGGACATGTCATTCTGCAAAGTAAGCGCCATGCACTGCGAGGTGAACATGTCGATCTTGTCAAATAGCGTCTGCTCGTCCTGCTGGTGCAGCTTCCAAAACTTTTCTTGTTCCTCCTCTAGGAACTCCGTGGTAGAGTCCACCTGTCAAAGCGTTCTAGTTAAACAAGACTATAAAATAATATCGATAAAAAGGTCGCTTTATTGAAACATCTCCTACTAAACTAAACTTTACTAAGACTAAGACTACTGGTGGTAGGATTCCTATGCAGGAATCCGTCTAGGTAGGTACCACCCCGGGGCCAGTTATTCTGCCGTGAAGCAGTAGTGCGCAAGCATTGCTGTGTTTCGGTTTGAAGGGCACTGAGAGCTAGCGTAATCACTGGGCATATGAGACTTAAGAACTGATTTCTCAGGGTGACGGGCGCATTGTGGTGTCACTCAGAAATTTTCCGTGTGACACAGCATTGTTATGGGCAGACGTTGCACTCACCATCAGGTGAACGTTTTGCTCGTTTCGTCACGTTTCTTAGAAACGTAATCTCAAGAAACACTAACATGATTTGTATTTTTTCGCATTAAACAGCCCGTTTGTGGAGGAAGGCTGTAAGTTATAAAATTTTATGCCACAACCTTCAAAAACCGCCCACTGAGAACGGCCAAACTTTGAATGCTCAGGCCAGAAAGATACCATACCGTATGCGGATGAAACCGCAAAAATACTGTAAGTAATAACTGTTAACAAATTATCAGACAATTATCATTATTAAGCCGTGTGGTGGCGGCTTAGCCGTGTGGTGGCGGCTCGTTAAAAGAATACTACCACTCCATCTCATCCATTGGATCTCGTAAAAGGCGAGTAAGGAATTAAACTGCACTGTGCACCCAACAGCGCATGGTGGCGATGGGCTCACCACCGATCACACCAAGTGCATTACATTGTTTTGGTGAAACGTGGATTGTGGCAGTCATCTGTTTTTGCAGTGAGTGCCCAGTCTCTTGACTACCCCTTATGGGATACAGTCGTGATCTTATGTACCACGCTGTAAAAACTGAAAACTTTTGAGGAACGGTCACGTTAAAAGTACCCGCAACCGACGAGCGTGTATGAAGACGGTAATGAAAGTAGAAGAAGCGAAAGATGTGTGAAAGGATCGTCGCAAGTGGAAAGATGCGATCTCTGCCTACCCCAATGGGAAAGAGGAGTGACTGTATGTATGTATGTAAAAACTGAAATTAAAATATATCTGAGCTATCATCTATTTTACTATAGCTGACATTTCATTTTTCAAACACAATCTAATGATTACAAGTTAGAGTGAGTTTATAGTTGAGAATTACCGCATACTGTAGCGTCAGTGAAAAATATCTTTGTTATGTTAAGAAGCACTAAACCAAATTGATTTCTAATTAAAATCAATATGTTTGTTACAATAATACTAGCCTGTTTTGTTATCGTAAGCGGCCATCCGATGGCTTCCCATAGAGCCTTGAAGTCCTCATTCTCTAATGGCGTGAAAAATGTATCCAGTACTTCATAATCCTGAAAAAAGTATTGACATTTTCTCTCTTCATTATACTCAATCGTTAAACTTTCTTTAAAACATTCTTAATCACTACATGTGAGACAATGAACTTACAAGAGAGGGAATGATGAGAAATTGTTGACGATTAAAGAAAACAGTCTTTATGTAATTTATCAGGTGTCTTAGAGATTACTTTTTCTTTACATAGAGATTAAACTACCGTGAATAGTGATATTTATCAGTTAATATTCCAGAGCCTTAAGAAAAGAAAATAATATTACCGAAGTTCGTAATCTCAGCTTCACAGCTGCGAATTTGTCCGCGTGGACACAGGTTCGCAAATATCCTGTGGGAACTATTTGATTTTTCGGTGTTAATAGTATCCTATGTCCTATGGATGCAAGCTATCTTTGAGTAAAATTTCGTCATGATCGGTTCAGCGGTTGAACCGTGAACAGCAGGTAACAAACAGACAGAGGGAAAGAGAGATTTATTTTCGCATTTATACGAGTAATATTAGTATGTGTTGGGACATATATGATTAAGATAACAACCGTGAAAACTTTCTTCATGTTATCCTCCTGCGTCTTGAGCGCGAACGGGATAGACTCCATCCACTCGCGTATCTCAAACACGTGTTCAATTGTGTTCGGCTTCTCGCCGAGCTTCCTCATCACGCTCTTAAGGGCCTGGATTACGTCGTCCACCTGCAGCCGGACTTCTTCCGCCCACATCGTGAGAAGGGCCTTCATTATGTCTGTGCGTTTTTCTACTAAGATTTGCTAAAACAAAACAAGACGATAGTGATGTCCCGCCGAAACTTTTCGTTATCAGACCCTGCTCCATACATCATCATAATATACTTACCTCAGTAATGGAAACTATTTTTCAATGGCGACCTTAATTGTTAGGCTTGTGATTTTTTTTCTTTTTGGATAAAGTGACAAAACGAGCAAAACTTTCAACTAATTATAAGTACAACACCTGCCTATAACAAATGCTGTGTCACCCAGAAGATTTCACATTGTGCTGGTCATCCTGAGAAAGCATTTAAGTATCATGTACCCAATGATTACTAGCTCTCAGTGCCATTCAGACCCAAACACAGTAATGTTTACACACTACTGCTTCACGGCAGAAAAACTGGCCCTGTTTGGTTCCTCTAGGTAATCAAAACGATAATTTTTGTAAATTAATTATAAGTAAAACAGCGTACTAAGACCCACTGTTGGACACTGGCCTCCTGTTATTATACAAAAATTTGGATAGACTAGAATCAGGCGTTACTTTGCGGAAATCCATAATAGTAAAGGAGAGAAACAGTGTTAATTTTCTAAAATCCGCATGCTAATTAAAAAAAGGTTTGTATTATCTAGTTTTTGAAGAGCACGAGAAACGCAATGAAAACAAGTTCTCAATCATCATCATCATCATTTCAGCCTGTCACTTGCCACAAAAGTTTGTAGGTTTAATTTTGAGGGGATTTTGCCATAGTTTCCCTTAGCAGGCGGGTTGGCAACCGTAGTCTATTTATTGAGTTGTTCCCGAATTTCCCATCTGGTTTTCATTTTCCCACTGTCCACTTATACGACACCTACGGGATCAAATGGAGTGGTAGATTCTCTTTTCCCCCCTTAACGGCGAAGTTCTCAATGCATTCATAAAAAGGTTGAGAATTATTTGATCAGTTATCGCAAATGTATAATACAAATATCCATGCCTTCAACGTATCAACATTGATAGAAAACGGGCCGATACTGATGTACTGCGGCAGCCGCCATATTAGTTCTTGCTTGGCGTCGTAGTGCACTTGAATCTCTTCTCGTGTCTCAGACGCTGAATGCTTCTCTTGGCGGAAGTTCCTGTTAATAAATAAAGAATTTACTAACACGCTTAGTATGGAAAAATAAAATCTGTCGTTCGTGTCACTCCATGGGTACCATGAAGGTAATGCCAGAAAAGGCTCTACTTTCGTATCATCATCATCATTGCTGCCCATAATAGTTATGGTTCCACCCAGAAGCATCTTCGTAGTTCCGCACGGTGCTTCTGCATTCGTTTTTAATCATCAACATCATTTCAGCCTATCACTAGTCCAATGCTGAACATAGGCCTCCTCCATATATTGCCACAAAAGTTTGTAGCTCTCATTTTGCTACAGTTGCGCTTGGAAGGCGGGTTGTCAAAAGCAGTTTATTTATATAGATCTTCCAGGAAGATGCAGCTACTTAATTTGTTCTCTATCGATTTTTACTACACCCACGGGATTAAATGGGATGATAGATTCTCTTAATCCACCACCACACGGCCAAACTTTTATGTCGTAACCAGACTAGCTTTACCTACATACAGTCACGCCTTTTTCCTATATAAGGGGTAGGCAGAGACCACACCCGTAACCCCTTTTCTCATCCGCGGGAAACGCGATGTGACGTGTGGCGATCCACGTGCTTTGGTGTGATTCAAAAAATTCTTACTTCCCTCTAGCGCCCCCACGAGCAGTATGATAGCATTGCACATGGTATTATTCTGTACGAATATAAGCTATCCGTACAATACCTAAGTCGACGAGGTTCTTAATTCGACTGTATATATATATGTTTATATGGTTTTATGAACCTATTTTAATATTTATTTTTTTACAAGAAAGGGTACGTGTGTACTTGAACGACGACGAGGTTCTTAATTCGACTGTATATATATATGTTTATATGGTTTTATGAACCTATTTTAATTTTTATTTTTTTACAAGAAAGGGTACGTGTGTACTTGAACAATTGTGTTCCATACAATTGTTCAAGTTCTGATGATGGGATCAATGAGAAAATCATGAAACTCTGTTTTTTGATTAAATAATTATTGTTATTGAATGTATTCGTAACATACAAATCTAAACAGATTAAATTTGTTTATGTATATATCGATTTTGGGCTCGCATAAGCAACCCACGCCAGATTTTATTCACTTTCAATTATTTCTATCAAAAGATTATCTGAAAGACTGGTGGTAGGATTCCTATGCAGGAATCCGTCTAGGTAGGTACCACCCCAGGGCCAGTTATTCTGCCGTGAAGCAGTAGTGTGCAAACATTACTGTGTTTCGGTTTGAAGGGCACTGTGAGCTAGCGTAATCGCTGGGCATATGAGACTTAAGAGCTGATGTCTCAGGGTGACGGGCGCAGTGTGGTGTCACACAGAAATGTTCTGGGTGAGGCAGCATTTGTTGTGGGCGGACGTTGCACTTACCATCAGGTGAACGTTTTGCTCGTTTCGTCACTTTATACAAAAAAAAAAAAAAAAAAAAAAAATGCTTTCAATGATAAGACCGCACGTTGAAGACCACTTTAAATTTAAAGACTTATAGTCTTATTCATTAAAAAAATACTTATGATAGATTTATAAGTCAGTATAATTATAAAGTTAATTAAGCCTACCAAACATATTATAAAATTCCGCTATGGGATACTTCAATATGTTTATGTTGTCGTCCTAAAAAAATTTCATGTCTATATAGATGAAACATGTGTGAATTAAGCTCACTCGATGAATTCACACAATCGGCAACAATCAACTAGGCGCGATCACCCTGTTCGGACGCCCTATTCCCTGGGAAAAGAGCGTCAAATACCTCGGGTTCACTTTAGACGCAGCGATGTCGTTCGCTGCACACATAAAAATCGAAACAGAGCGGCTTTTATTTCAAGCCGACTATATCCACTAACTTGCCCTTCAAGCAAAATGTGCTTAAGACACAAACTTCGCCTCTATAGGACTTGCATAAGACCCGTAATGGCCTATGCTTGCGTCGCTTTCGCTCACGCGACGGGTAATCAATTAAAGAAGTTACAGAGCGTTCAATATCGATTCTTGCGAACTGCCACCGGGGCCGGTTGGTATCAACGAAACGTAGACCTTCACAGCGACTGTGAAATGCCCTTAATCTCTGAACACTTCAGAGCATTATCATGGCGGTTTTTCGAAAAAGCCGCGGTTCATCCAAACCCGCTGGTGGTAAAAGCAAATTACCGACCAGATAGAAACGCGAACGAACGCAAACGTCGCCCGCGAAATGTGCTAGACAACACGGACGTCTCAGCACTCCCTGACCACGACACGGTCAGTCACGATCCAGGCTACACTGTACACACGGTCAATAGCTTTTATATAACACGCACCACGACGCGCGACCGCCGTAGAGAGCGGCGCGCAGCAGTCGACAATCACACCGCGTACACACGATACACCCGTGTTCCAGGGCGGTTCTCACCGCCCAGAGTTACCGACACACAAGTCGACAGTCCGAATGGAGGCCCACAGCCTCCCTCGGACGGTCATTAGACGACTTAAAATCATTTGAGATATTCGAAGTCGCGCAAGCACGCAGCGAACGCGACACGGCCCGAATTTCGATTTGTTTCTAGGGATTTATTTAAGTATTTATGTTTGGGTCAAACCAAACCTGGCACGCGGGCCCCTGGCACACGGGCCTCTGGCACGCGGGCCCCTGGCACGCGGGCCCCTGGCCCGTGAGCACAGTATCCGATGAAGCTGTAAAAGCCAAAAAGGCTAACAGCAATTACATCACCGAAATTATATATGTGTGAATTTGTATATGTTTGGCTGCACACTTTTGTCCAAAATTAGTAATCCCTTTGAACAAGGATATAAACCTTCTATATTTTTATGAAATTGATTATAATCATTATAATTATACTTGATAAAAAGTTTACTATCTATTTGTCTATCTAACCTGAGGATGCTGTTACAGTCTGACTTTATTATTTCCATTAGACTACTCTTCAGTATTGTCTGGTCTTGATTCTTCAGAGATGATGGATGTTATTTTTATAAAATAGGACGCTCACGAGCAAGCGGTTTACCTGATGATAAGTGTTCATTGCTGCTCATGTACATCCGCAACACCAGAGGAATTACTAGCGCATTGCCGGCATTTGAGAAAGAAAAAGGCTCTATTTGTACCATGTTCTAAATCATCCCAACCATTATATCAGGTAGACCAAAAATCCTTGTAAAAGAACACCGATTCCTACCAAGGTGATTCGAGATTCGATCGAGGCTATCGTAATTAAAGAACACCCTAATTACAATAGAGAAGATGGTTGGGTTAGGTTAATACCATCGGCTTCATCATCACAATCATCATAGCAGCCTATCACTAGTCCACTGCTGAACATCGCAAGTCCACCATCGGCTAGGTATCCTATAGTTATTAAAATAAAATCAAAAACCAAGCATATTACAGTAGTTATAAATACAAAACAGACTACTCACTCTACATACTCCTCGATGCTTAGCAAGAAAATATCTCGGTAGCCATCGTACTGGCGCATGTACGCCACTAATGGTATGGTCGCCTTTCTGTACGCCTTCAACAGTCTTTCACGGTATTCCACCACGTTCGGTTCCATGAGACCTGAAAATAAACCATCAAAGTATCACCATAACGAAATGCATAGTCAACGATATTTAATGGTAGTTAGATTCCTAAGCAGAAATCCATCTAAGAAGGAATCACCGTAGTTAAAATTATCATGCCGTTAAGTCTAGGTAGATACCACCCCAGGGCCAGTTATTCCTCCGTGAAGCAGTAGTGTGCAAATATTGCTATGTTTCGGTTTGAAGGGCACTGTGAGCTAGCGTAATCACTGGGCATATGAGACTTAAGAACTGATGTTTCAGGATGACGGGCGCAGTGTGGTGCCACTCGTTGTTCTGGGTGACACAGCATTTGTTATGGGCAGACGTTGCACTTACCATCAGGTGAACGTTTTACTCGTCTCGTCACTATCCAATAAAAAAAACGAAAAAAAAAAGCAGTTGTGTGCAAACATTACTGTGATTTAGTTAGGGCACTGAGCAAGTGTACGTAAAAGACAATTGACGTAGAAGTGATTTTTGGTTTGCAAAAGAGCCGTAAGTGCTGTTTATAATCTTGGCTCTAAAGTGTCTCTTTGAGATAAATTTAAAGAAATCAATATCTTAACCTTGGCCTCTCAACATATATTTGAAAAAGTGTATGTACACAATAACATAAAACAGTTTATTACAAAAAGTGATGTTCCACCAGCAAAACTTGGCCGTGGGACTAAAATTCCAGCCGAGGCAAAATGATTTTAAACATCCGAACTTCCCTCCAATCGTCAGATAACAAGGAAGGATACAGGGTATGTATCTGTGTTTGCGCAGACATTAAAGGCACGACGAATATACCTTATGAAATTATGGAAATTACGCTCTGCAATTTATATGAGCGTTGACATCAATTAACATGTAATCGAGAGAACGTCGAAATAATCATCATCGGCGGCTCTGCAGCTGGATAAGATTACGTTATTTCACCAAAATATTATTTTATTCAAGGGAATTTAAGCCATGAAATATAGCCAATATTTGATGTCGTGGTAGCAAAATAAAACGACCGCTCTCGACCGCTGCGTAAAGGGAGCCGCGCTCCTCGATGATGCCCAAGTTGCATGAAGTCGGGCGTCGGCGCGGCGTTCGAAAGACAGGGTGGCCGCTGTATTTTTTATAGAGCGTTTCAAAGTTTTAAATTAATAAAAATATGTAATTAAAATTACAAACTACTATTCAATTGTTTCTAGTTTACAAAAAATAATATAAGTAGGTAAATATTTAATAGAACTTAGTCTATTCAAGCGTTACGCGGGTGACCATTTTTCTTACGTTTAGCTTTTTTATACCTGTCGTATTTTCTAAATGATGGGTCAGATTCGAATAATTTATAGAGGACTTTACATGTACATAATCAACCTTGACTATGAAACTTTTTTGTAGGATAAGGATGAATATCACAATACGAATGTCATCGTCTTTCGATTCTACCCGTGTTTTGATAAGACTGGTTTGAAAAAAAAAAGCGGTTATTGTGACTTAACTATAACAGTTAGACATATAGCCTCGCGGCCTTTTTTGTTAATGATGAGTACTATGAAAATGTAGTACATTATTTTCTTCAACATTAATAGTTTTTGCAGCGCACGCCAAATAATGACTTTTATCAGCAAATTTTTGATACCTTGAGTTACAGTCATAGCAATTTTCGTAGAAATCTAGGTTTTTTTTTAAATGAAATAAAACTCATGTTAGTCGGTGATAATGTAGTTGTATATAGGTGACAGAATTTTCTAAATCAGTTTAGTTAAATCATTAGAACTAAACATACAAAAAATCAAATCTTTCCTCTTTATAATATTAGTTTAGACAACTTCTGTGAATTTTCAATTTGATAACAAAGTTCTCAGAACACAGTGTGACTGAAAGTATGGTGTGAAAGTATGGTATACATACCTAAGCAATCAAGGTATTCTTCTATTCAAATAAATAAAATTTAAGTCTCTGTTTGTAATAAGAAAATAACAGATTTTTACTCAATGCTTATGAAGTATATACGATACGGTTTTTTTTTTTAAGTTTTTGTCTGTCTGTCTGTCTGTTTATTCCGTCTAATCTCTGGAACAGCTGGACCGATTTAGACGGTACTCACAGATACTTGATATTATAGAGGGTAACTTAGGCTACTTATTTTAGAAAAATAGTAAGGGTTCCGCGCAAAAAAATATAAACCCCGAAAACCGATCGGTGTCGGCTTTAGCACGAAGGTGATACCGCGGGGCACAGCTAAACAGTTACAAAAACCTTTTTCTTTCATAATATTTCCACAAACAGTTACCAATGGACGTTAAAAATAATTCCTTATCGAAGACAAGGCCCGTCATAATCATCGGATGCACTTGTGGGATGAAATGACAGCGATACAGCATTTCGCGAAACAACCGCTGAATAACTATCTGTAAAAGAAAAAAAATATTTAGAAAAACCATAGCTTAAAAATATCGCTCCAATCGTTCCAATGATTAAATAGTTAACCAAATAGTTTTTCTTAAAAAAAAACATCCGTAATATAATAGCTATGCTCTAGACCTCTAGGCTGGGTACTACCACCGCCCAGGGATCCTGTAATTAATAAAATTACATCCAAAGCCAACTATACCACTATTTACAACTATATACACTATATACAACTATACCACTGCAAGATATGGCAGGATTCCTATGCAGGAATCCGTCTAGGTAGGTACCACCCCGGGGCCAGTTATTCTGCCGTGAAGCAATAGCGTGCAAACATTACTGTGTTTCGGTGTGAAGGGCACTGTGAGCTAGTAATCACTAGGCATATGAGGCACGGTGTGGTGCCACACAGAGATATTTCGGGTGACACAGCATCGTCGCGTCCCGTCCCTTTCTCCAATAAAAAAAAATGTAAACATGCCAAGACATCTTGTCTCAAACAATGTGTTATTTTGGATAAGTACTTTTGTTTAATCATCATCATCATCATTTCAGCCTATCTTAGTCCACTGTTGAACATAGGCCCGGTATAGTTGTATATAGTGAATATAGTTGTAAATAGTGGTATAGTTGGCTTTGGATGTTATTTTATCATTTACAGGAACCCTGGGCGGTGGTAGTACCCAGCCTATAGGTCTAGAGCCTAGCTATTACGGATGTTTAATGATTTCTTATATTTACGCGAATATTCGTAGTACCGGTGGCAGGATTCCTATGCAGGAATCCGTCTAGGTAGTTACCACCCCATGTGTTTCGGTTTGAAGGGCAACTGTGAGCTAGTGTTGTCACTGGGCATACGAGACTGCAAGCATTACTGTGTTTCGGAAACAGTAATGCTTGCACACTACTGCTTCACGGCAAAATAACTGGGCCTGGGGACGGACCTAGATGGACCTGGGTAGAAATCTTACCACCAGTAATGAATTAACATGAACCGCTTATCAGGCTACAAAAAATAAATCTTAGTACATCCACAGAATACAGTGTTTAATAGCAAACATACAATCTCGTTCATATAATGCAGCATGCCACCACATATGCACCATGCAATTAATATTTCGTTTTTAAAATTAATAACCAAAGTTGATGACATTAATATCTTACTGACTGCCTTCTGCTATTTTTTTTTTGTTTGATAAATAAAATTTAGTTAATAGAATCAGGCGTTACTTTGCGGAAATCCCTTATAGTAAGGAGAGAAAGTTAATTTGCTAAGATCCGCATGCAAAATGTAAAATGACCAAATCACTCGGTTGACAGTCGTAGAGTCAAAGAAGATAATGCCTCGTTTTGAGGTGAAACACGTGTCGTGTTCTCGACTACAGTGGTGTGTATTGCCTAGTGGTAGTTTGTAGTGGTGGAGGGTATCTGATGGCGGTATTGGTTTTTTTTGGTGCACTCTGTTGAGGGAGGGCGGGCGGTGCTCTTCAAAACTAGGTAATACACACCATTTTACATTTTGCATGCGGATCTTAGCAAATAAACGTTCTCTCCTTACTAAATAAAATTTGGCAATTCCGCATTATAAATGATCGATCCGTAAATATTTAGATACAGTGTCAGAGATATGTGATGCCAAATACTTGGTCCATAAAGAAAAGCAAGCAAAAACTTACCTCGAACTGTTCCGGTGCTGTTGTATAGTACGGTCCATCAGCACTCATCATTAGATGAAAATAGAAGAGCGTGGGAGAATGAGAGCGAAAGGGAGAATTGATGAGATCCCGCGAGTCCCACTCGTAGTCCTCCTCGCACCAGTACGTGCAGAGGCACGGCGTTTCGCACAAGTTCACGAACATTGACATCGATTGTTCAATACAGTAGCGTAGCGCGTACTGAAATTTTGAGTTCATCATTATCAGCACCGTGGTAGCAGAAAGGCCGGGCCCTTGCCTTAATTTTCGTAGAACGTCAGTGACCTGAGTTCGATCCCCGGTGCTGTCATCTCTAAAATTGTTATTTTAATTGCTGATTTACCACGCTGCACGTCAGGAATAAATACAAGTTCGAGTGAATTCCGCTAGCCCGCACTGGAATAGAGTGGCGGACTTTTCCCGGCTCCAAAACCCTCCAAAACCTCAGAAATTTGAGGAGGCTTGTACTCAGCAGTGGGACATTTATTGACTTTATCTTTACTATCATCATCACCATAAACCTCGTAATAAAACTCGAAATAAAAAATGAGGTAGAGGTACACTGCAACGCGTAATATGTCGGCTTGACCAGAGCAGCAGTTTTCACAACTTATTTCACAGACAATAGAGACTATAGAGTCACTATGTGCCTCTCACACATAGACACACACGGACGCACGCACGCACACACAAACTACAACAGAACTAACGAGGTTCTAGCGACTCGCTCATTACTCAATGACTAGTGACAACACGCCAAGCGGGCATACCTTGGGGGCATACCATACTATGGGCAAACCTTCCAAGAAATGCACATGAGCACCTGCTGGCACTTTCTGGGAATTAATTTAATTAAGTATATAATTAGGATTTAATTTCGAAAGTTAGAGCGAGAAGTTAGAAAAATTAAAGCCAAAACTTACCTGCATACGGAACCGCACTAGTTGCATGAACCGACACAATTTACTGACCCCATAGAACTGCCACTTCTTTTCGTATATATTAAACCATCTGTGTGCAAATATAACTATTAAAACGGACTTTTGGCGTCAACTCGAAATGTGGCGGTAGTGTTCTAATTGTATTACTGTGTATATTTTAAGTAGTGATGTTTAATATTGATGGTTTATTACGCAGCAAGTGCTTGCAAAAGTGTACAGTGATTGTCCAGAACTGATGTGAAGCATCGTCGCTCCAGGCAGTCTGTGACCATGTTCTGGATTTTAATAGAGAAGATGGTTGGGCATTACCACCAGCTTAGGATCCTATAATTAATAAAATTAAATCAAAAACCAAGCATACCACTGCAAGACAAGACACAGTGAGCTCTTTCTGCGTAGATCGGACCAAGGATAATAATTAAAAGCTGAAGGTACTCCGGGTTGACTTTGACATCGGGACATCTGTCACGTCTGTCCCCCCGTGACCATGGGTGCTTTAGAGCACTCGAAACGTCGGGTTATAAATAATAAAATTAAATGCGATAAAATCCGTCAAATTAGTTTCATTTAAATGTGTAGTGTTCGCGTAAATATAAAAAATCATTAAGTCAACTATAATTTTAGTTTTAATTGAAATTTTTAATTATCTATTCTCAATCCCGTGACTGAGTTGACGTTGGCAGAATTCTATTGAGAGAGGCCAGAATGAATAGAAGAAGAACTTTCAAAACAATAAACATGTGTTTTATTTAGCTTTGGCTAGGTATTAATGCAATAAAAACAACTAAGAACAGATGAATGAGAAGTGTATAAATGGCCCACTGCTGAGCATAAACCACTGAAATTTTCGGAATGGGATTTTTTAAAGCTGGGAAGAGTCTGCCACGTTACTCCTGTGAGTTGGCAGACTTGTACTTGTTATAGATTTTTTTTTCTCATACATTTCTCATACATATATACATATAGTCGCCTCGCCATTTTCCCATATAAGGGGTAGGCAGACGCCACTCACGTAGCCCACTTTTCGCCCTCGCGGGAAACGAGACATGACGGGTAGCGAATCACGTCGCCGACATTTTGATAAGAGTCGAAAAATTCTTACTCCCACGAGCATTATAGTGACTGCATTGTATAATTATGGTGACGAAACGAGCAAAACGTTCACCTGATGGTTAGTGCAACGTCTGCCCATAACAAATGCTGTGTCATCCAGAACATTTCTGTGTCACACTTCGCACACTGCGCCCATCACCTAGAGACATCAGTTCTTAAGTCTCATATGCCCAATGCCCTTCAAACCGAGACATAGTAATGTTTGCACATTGCTTCGTCACGGCAGTATGATTGGCCCTGGGGTTGTACCTACCTCGACGGACTCCTGCGTAGGAATCCTACCACCAGACTAACGAAGTATACAAACTAATGAAGATATACGTACTCTAAATTCTACTAAGTAGTTACAAATAAATTTACCCCTTTCCAACGTCTCTGAATGACATCCTGATAGCGTGTGCAGTATTATTTAACCAAGTTATGGTCAAATACTTGAGCATCTGTAATAATAATATTGAATTTTTAAACGAATTCAAAAATAGAGGCGGTTTCATGTTCGTCTGTATGTATTTTTTTCTATGTGTGTTCACCTATATTTTCGTCGATTGTGGACAAATTTGAAAAAAATCGTAAGAAAAGAGATACCGTAAGGTTAGTCCCATATAATTTTGGTAAAGTTTTTTTTTATTGCAGAAAGGTACGGAACGCGCAGAACGTTCACCTGATTGTAAGTGCAGCGCCCGCCCATAGCAATGCTGAGTCACCCAGAATATTTCTGTGTGGCACCACACTGCGAGGAGCCCCTGAGACGTCAACTCTTAAGTCTCATATGCCCAGTGATTACGCCAGCTCTCAGTGCTCTTCAAAACCGAAACACAGTAATGTTTGCACATTCCTGCTTCACTGCGGAATAACTGACCATGAGGTAGTACCAACCTAGACATATTCCTGCATAAGAATCATTTGATGATGGGATCCATGAGAAAATCATGAAACTCTTAAATTCGCTTAAGCATGTTTGGAGCTGTGCTGTTGAAGTTGGTTTATAAATGTAGTCACTATACGTTTCTTAAACATTATTGTAGGTACGGAATGTCAGAGAGTGCATGAAATGGAATGCAATTGTTTTTGACAGGAGGGTACGGAAGGGGCGAGAGGAGGGGAAGTGGAACGACGAACCACGTACGACTACACATTAAGAGAGGGCACGGTGTCAGTGTGCCCTCTCTAAACTTTTAAAAACTATATTGTACTTTTCTATCTCAGCTAAAAGAAATATATCGAAGTTCAGAACCAACGTTGTTTAATCCAATCCACGAAATCACCCCATATTGTTATAATGTTAATATCCAACTGCTGGACACAAATCCCTGCCAAGAGAGGATTTTTTGAAATCACGTTGCTTAGCAGGTAAAATTTCGATATCAGAACCTACCTTACCTTACCTTACCTGACCAGAAACACTACCTTTAAACGCTACCGCTATGGATTTTTTAAGCATCTCCTTTAATGAAAGCTTATGAGACTTTTTTTATTTATAAGCTGGCGCTTAACTTCAATCCCACCCGATGTTTAGTGGCGATGTAGTTGACAGATTAGATTGTTAGATTCTTACGCGTCCAACATATGATCTCAAATTTTACGGACCAAAATTCTCGACGAAAACAGTGTCGAAGGTGTAAGATGTATTCCAATTTTTAATGTGCAATGCCATCACTGTATTGCGTACTAAAGAGCATGAGAGATAGCGTAGTTACTGGACATATACGACTTAAGAAATCAGTTCTTCAGTCAGTCTCAGGGTGACTAGTGTGATTTCAGCTATTTACTAAGTATACGTTGCACTTACCATCAAGTGAACGTTTTGCTCGTCTCATCACTTCCTCCTTTACAAAAATTGCTTATATACAATAAGACATGACACGATGTCTTTAAATTTCAAATAGAGAGCAATATATTAATAGTACCATTTGAGTGCAATGCTGCTGGGCCGCATCAAATTCAGCGAGTCCAACGTTTCTACCGTAGTTTGGTGTGAAGAACAACATTGATTCTACCTGAAATTAAAACTCGTCATTAGAAATATCCTGCAACAGTTGGATGCAGGAATCCGTCTAGGTAGTAGGCCTGTGGTGGTCCACATGGCCAGTTTTTCTGCCGTGAAGCAGTAGTGTAAAAGCAAACATTACTGTGTTTCGATTTGAAGGGCACTGTGAGATTTGAGAACCGATTTCTCAGGGTGACGGGCGCAGTGTGGTGTTTCACAGAAATGTTCTGCATTTGTTACGGGCAGACGTTGCATTTAAAAATTACATTATTATACAAACAGGGGTAAAATACAAGCACTGATCCCGCGTGACGGTATATGGTAACTACTAAATAGTACTACTATACTTGGAATCACATTAATTTGGTTCATAAAGCGATGTGCTCTATTCAACACCAACATAAGCTTACTACATAAATTACTTAAACCTTACCTTAAGACATTCTTCGACGACCAAATGTATACATGAAACCGATTCAACGAGAACGTACAGCGAATACCACTGATTGTGCTTCAAGCGACCGGAAAAGTCCTCCATCACACATTGCAATCGCCCTGAAATGATTTCGCTCGATTGAGAGTAAACGAACGAGTAATGTAACGAACAAACTACTACACTGTTTAGCTTAATAATCATTTAATAGTCTAAAAACTAACAAAAAAAACAAGCTTGAATAACAACAGCCGATAGTTTACCGTGTGCCGGCGGCTAAAGAGAATCTACCACCCCATCTCATCTCGCGGGTGTCGTAAAAGTCGACAGAGGGAAAATTAAAACCAGAAGATCGGCAGCAGCATATTCCCTGAACATCTGAATAAATAAACTGCGGTTACCAACCCGTCTGCCAAGCGCGGCGACTATGGCAAAATCCCTCCAAAATGAGAGCTACAACCTTTTGTGGCAATCTATGGGGGAGGCCTATGTTCAGCTTATGGACTTGTGATAGGCTGAAACGACGATAGATGTCCGGCAGAGTGGAATAGCTACCGCTTTCCTATCGAGATGACGTAAGAGGCAACTAAGAGTACGGATAGCGTTTATCCGTGCAGAGTAATACCATAACATGCAATGCTGCTCGTGGGAACGCAATAGGGAGTTTTTTTACTCGAACCAAACCCTTCACGTCTCTTTTCCTGCGGGGGTGGAAAGTAGGCTACGGGTGTGGTCTCAGCCTACGCCTTATATGGGAAAAAGGCATGACTATATGTATGTATGTATGAACACCAATGAGCTGATGATCCTGGTGAGTGTACCAAGTTATAGTCATGAACTTATTGTATTGTCATCGATCCATAACGTGTGCTATATCAAGTTATTCGGACGTATGGAAGTAGGTGAAAATGGAAAATGAAGAAAATGATGAAGGAATGTGATGGCGCAGCAAGAAAATCTTCTAAAATGTCATCCAAAGATTGTCCTTTGAATCGATAAAGGAAAATGCCTGGAAAATTTGACAAGTAGCAAACGACCATCACGAAAAAGTCACAAACTGACATACACAGACTGTAGTGATTACGGGAAACCAGTGAGGATCTGGAAAAGACCAACGTTGAACAGTAGATTATTATTGATTAACAGGGTGACGATGAAAATGACAAATTGGTAATTGCAACAAAACAAAAAAAATGGTGATGGTAAGTGCAACGTCTGCCCATAGCAATGCTGTGTCACCTAGAAAATTTTGTGTGGCACCACACTGCGCTCGTCCCTCTGAGATATCAGTTCATAAGTCTCATATGTTCATAGCTCGCAGTAATTACACTAGCTAGCTAGCCTTTCAGACAGAAACACATTGACGTTTGCAAACTACTGATTCACGGCAGAATAACTGACGTTACGGTGATACTCAGACAAATTATTTATAGGAATACTACCACGTCCTGTAAGTAATTATAAATAGCATTGTTACTATTATGATATAACTTGCGAGTTACTATTTAATAAAGGTATTGTTACCGTATTCGGGCACTGGAGGCACATACACTTTAGACGGCGCTAGTATAAAGTGATACAAGTCTGGATATTTATGAATCATGTAAATCATCTTCATTTTGCCTTCCATTTTTCTATGTGACAGCTCCACCTGATTACAGATATGTTTATTATACATTCCGCCGTGTGGTAGCGGCCTAAGAGTATCTACCATCCCGTGGGTGTCGTAAAAGTCGACAGAGGAAAATTAAAACCAGGAGATGGGCAGCAGCATCTTCCTGGAACAACTGAATAAATAAACTGCGGTTGGCAAGCCAAGCGTGGCAACTATGGAAAAATCTCTCCAATACGAGAGCTACAAACTTTTGTGTTTCTCTATGGGGAGGCATATGTTCAGCAGTGGACTTGTGATAGGCTGAAACGACGAACGACGACATTCTAAACTTGTATTAAAAAAACGAGTTAAAAGAAACTAGATTTTTACGTGATAAAACCATAAGCTATTGATTTTTTTTATTGGATAAAGTGACGAAAAGAGCAAAACGTTCACCTGATGATGATGATAAATGCAACATCTGCCTATAACAAATTCTGTATCACCCAGAACATTTTTGTGTGATACCACAACGCGCCCGTCACCCTGTTCTCAAGTATCATATGCCGTGTGTTTACGCTAGCTCTCAGTGCCCTTTAAACCGAAACACAGTGACGTTTGCACACTACTGCTTCACGGCAGAATAACTGGCCGTGGGGCGGTACCTACCCAGACGGATTCCGGCATAGGAATGCTACCACTGGTAAAAAACACTGAACAGCAACACGGAAAGATCCAATCGTTCACGGAATATTAACATTAAGTACTAACTTTCTAAATTGTAACATCTGAGCTAGCGTAATCGTTAGAAATGAGATTTATGAACTGATGTCTCAGGGTGACGGGCGCAGTGTTGTGTCACACAGAAATGTTCTGGGTGACGCAGCATTTGTTGCAAAATTTACTAACAATTTGTAACATTATAGTAAATTTTTGGGTTTAAAGATAGTAACAGTTTTTCTTTATTTATCTTACGATGCACCTCATTCTTAAGGTTTCGCAGATGATCCTCATCCACTTCTCTTGCTTGCCTGTGTATCCGAACCATTGCTAAAATATTTGGCATGTAGTGTAGTGGCATGCGCGGTAGCCCATGAAGGATCAAACAATCCAGGTACAAGTAAAATCTGAAAAATACAAAAACATTTTTTGCGGAACATTACGATTTGATTTTTAATTCATTTCCGTCAAATGTTCACTTGACTGGTGCTAGGATTCCTATGCAGCAATACATCTAATTAGACACCACCAGCGGGCCAGTTATTCTGCCATGAAGCAACAAAGTGTCTAACATTACTGTGTTTCGTTCTGAAGGGCACTGGAAGCTAGTGTACTGACCGGGCAAGTGAGACTTAAGAACTGATCTCTCGGGTTGTTGAGCGCAGTGTGGTCCATGCGTTATGTTCTGGGTGACACAGCATTTTTTATGGGCAGACGTTCCATTAACAATCAGGTGAACGTTTTGCTGGTCTCGTGATTTGATCTAATAAAAAAAATACTTATCAGTTCAAACGGTTGTATAGGCCACCTTCAAAAATCCTCAGAGTATGTAATATCACGCTCCGTATACGAGCAGTCTAGAACAGAATAACTTGTTCAAACTTGTTCATTTTTCTCTCAGTTTCCACTAACGATACTAACGAAACGAGATCCGCTAAAGGATTTTCACTTATGATCGAATATAAACGTACTATTAAGGAAATATAACATTCAAAAAAAATTTGGTTTCTGATATTACAGGAATAAAGCTCGTGAAATAAAGTATAATAATAAACATTTATATTGAAACGTCATTTATATCAAAAGTCTAAGTCGACAACGTTGTTGACAAGTTTTTTACTAGTCGATTATTTTATTTATTTATACATACATACAGTCGCTTTTACTCTTAAGAGGTAGGCAGAGGCCACAGCTGCAGCCCACTTTTCTACCTCCTGAGAAACGAGACGTGACGGATGGGTGAAAACCGTCGCCGCCATCTTGGTTCGAGTCTAGAAATTCTTACTACCCATTTCGTTCTCACGAGCAGTATAGGGACGGTATTGCATATTATGAAATTTAAAAACAGTTTAAAAACGATGCCCCTCACTAGAGGTACGCTAACCACAAGTTCATTAGGTTGTAATGTTTTATACATATAGCGAGGGAAGACAATACCAACTGATTTATTTTTCGAGTATATTCTCCTATTCAGAATTCGACTATGCAGAAACGTACACCATACCATAAAATTTGAGTTTTTTTTATTTGATAATGTGACGAGCAAAACGTTCACCTGATGATGAAACGACCACACTGAGGCCGTCACCTTGAGACATCAGTTCTTAAGTCTCATATGCCCAGGGATTACGCTAGCTCTCAGTGCCTTTCAGATCAGTCTTCATCAGTGTGTTTCGGACACAGTAATGTTTGCACAATACTGCTTCACGGCAGAATAACTGGCCCTGGGGTGGTAAAAAAAATAAAAAAATATATTTAATAAAAAATATTCCGTGTAGGGCTCTGTCTCGGTAGGTGCCATCAAGTGCCAGTTATTCTGCCGTCTAGCAATAGTCCGTGCTCGCGCTATTAGTTTGGAGAGGACTCCTCATCATCATCATTTCCGCCTATCTACAGTCCACTTCTGTACATAGGCCTCCCCCATAGATTGCTACAAACATTTGTAGCTCTCATCTGAGGGGAATTTGCCATAGTTGCCACGCTTGGCAGGCGGGTTAGCAACCACAGTTTATTTATTCTGATGTTCAGGGAAGATGCTGCTGCCCATCTTCTGGTTTTAATTTTCCCTCTGTCGACTTTTACGACACCCAAGGGATGAGATGGGGTGGTAGATTCTCTTAAGCCGCTGCCACGCGATGACTGTAGTTATGGAAATTACGGGTCGTATCAGACTTAATATCTGACGTCTCAAGGTGACTAACGCAGTACAGTGCCACACAGGTCTTGGAACTTTCTAGTATCAAAAAAATGTGTAAAAATGTGTTTGTAAAAGGCGAAAAAGTGTGGACACCTGGTAGATGTGAAACATCGAAATTGTTGGTTGTTTAAATAGTTTAAGACACCCACGGGATGAGATGGGGTGGTAGATTCTCTTAAGCCGCCGTCACACGGCCCGTGGGTGTCGTAAAAGTCGACAAAGGAAAACAAAAACAGGAACATCTTCCTGGGACATCTGATTATTAGTAAAGGAGAGAAAGTTAATTTGCTAAGATCCGCATGCAAAATGTAAAATGTTGTGTATTACCTAGTTTTGAAGTAGAACTTCAAAACTAGGTAATACACACCATATTACTATAATGGATTTCCGCAAAGTAACGCCTGATTCTATTAACCACATCTGATTAAATAATCTCGCCTGCTAAGCGTGGCAACTATGGCAAAATCCCCCAAAATGAGAGCTCAAAACTTTTATTTCAATCTTTGGGGGAGGCCTATGTTCAGCAGTAGACTAGTGATAGGCTGAAATCATCATCATCATTGCTGGAAGATCATCAGCTTACTACTAGTAAGCTGAAATGATGATGAAAGAGTTTATAGTTAAAAGATAACCAATAAATAAATATGGAGTAAAATAAAAATGTTTCGCATCTCGCGTCTAAAAATAACCAATGTTTCGAAATTATATTACAAAACTATTATTTTAAGTATCGAGAAAAAAGGCACGGTTTGTCTTCGGTTATTAATGAATGGAAAGCAGTGACATCTGTTAATCTCGTAAAGAACTAGTAGAAGAGTTAGTCACTTCGTTAATCATGTAAAAGAACTTAAAAACAGCTACTTTTTTAGTGCTGAAATGTAATGATTTCTTATACGAGTATTTATGTGAACACTACACATTTAAATGAAACTACTTTTACGGATTTTCTCGCGTTTAATTTGACTATATTATAACCCAACGTTTCGAGTGCTTTACAACACCCATGGTCACGGGAGGACTGAGGTGACTGATGTCCTGATATCATAGTTAACCCGGAGTAGCTTCAGTTTTTTATTTATTATTTTTGGTCCGATCTACGCAGAAAGTGCTAACTGTATCTTGAAGTCTTGCAGTGGTATGCTTGGTTTTGGACAAGCATACCACTGCAAGACTTCTGCAGCGCTTTCTATGCAGAAAAAAAAATAAAAATCTGAAATGTAATTCAAAAATCTAATGTAAATTAAAATTATGGCCCATGTATTTTCTCCACATTATAATTGCTATAATTATTTAATAAATGAAAGTAGAGGAAGGTAAAGATGTGCATCAGGATCGTAGCAAGTGGAAAGATGTGGTCTCTGCCTACCCCTATGGGAAAGAGGCGTGACTCTATGTATGTATAATTATTCATTTTACGTTGTAATTTGAGCTGTTCATTTCCGTCACGGCATGTTATGTAAAAACCTGTTATTACCTAAGATTGTTCTCAACCTCGTTCCGTAGGTCGATGGCGAACTTGACCCGCTGCGCAAACGTCTCCGGGTCATCGGCTTTAAACATAAGCCGAATGCGAGGGATCCTAAAATTAATAGATTTTGATCAACTCGATATTTCATGTGTGTGAAAAGAAAATAAATTCACTTTGGCTTTCACTTTGACTTAAATCAGAAATTCAGTAGTTTTATAGTAAATCTTCAAAAGTTGTTTTTGTTAACAAAGACTTCATATCTGTTTTTTACAAGCAAATAAAATTCATGTGTAATGAAATCTGCAGTAGATATTATACTGTCTTTCATATAACTGTCTTTGATTTGAAGTCTTAGGAGAAGTTAGTTAATTGGTTGAGGCGTTCGAGGAGTAGGAACCTGTCTAGCAATCTAACTAGCAGGTGCAAATGTTATTGTCAAAAAAATTAAAGCATTTTAACTATAACTTGTTCAAAACCGGACGGATTTACTTCTTCTTACCATCAAGTTTTGCTTTTTTGTTTTCAATTTATGCTAAAGACAGTACTCCACCAAACTGAAGGTCAGAACGGTAACTTGTTTCCTTTTTTATCGGAACATAATTAAAAAAGTAGATTTAAGAAAACAACAATCTATAGTCGAGGTATATTAAAATCATGTGATGTTACTTGAACCGTCTCTTTGAGCCATCCAGTGCCATCACCTCCCACTTTTCAGTCTTCATATCATAGCTGAAGATAGCAACATTGATCCACTAAAAAAGGACAAAAAACAGTTCTTTGTTCAATTTACTGAGGATTGTAAATTAGCTAATTAGAACTTCACTCAACAAATCTGTCAGATGACATGTTCTGGGCGAAATGTTCTGAATGACGCAGAATTTGTTTTGCTGGGTTTTGGTCATCACTTTCTCCTTTAGAAATATCTGACTCCATTATATCCCTTAAGCATCCCAAACAAAGGTAACAACCAGAAAAATATTATCACCGTCGACTAATACCGTAGATGGCTACTACGCCAGAACAAAATTATCCAGAAAGGACCGCGGTAGGAACGAAGGACTGCAGCTTAAATCTATAGGGAATAACACTAATGTAGCCGTGCCAGCCGTCTGTAGGCGGCCTAAGAGAATCTACCATTCCACCACATCCCCTGGATGTCGTAAAAGTCAGCTGAAACGACGACGAAATAGAACTTTAGAGGTTCACTACCAAGAGTTATGAAATTCTTTGATGCCCTTAATTTCTAAATATAGTACTCGACACTGACCGTACAAAACAAAAAACAATTAGATGTTTACGCTGACATGTGTTAATGTCTACATCTCAATTCAATATAGAGACAGTATCTAAGTGCAACTTTGCTTTATCGCCTCAAAATTATAAGTACTAAACCTTGGTAGCGCCAAAGTAGAGCTAGTGTAATCACTGGGCACATGAGACGTAAGAACTGATGTCTCAGGGTGACGGGTGTAGTGTGGTGTCGCACAGAAATGTACTGGGTGATACAGCATTTGTTATGAGCAAACGTTACGCTACACATCAGGTGAACGTTTTGCTCGTTTCGTCACTTAATCCAATAAGAGGCTAAGAGCTTATCAAAATTATTTCATTTCGCGGGTCAAAAATTAATTCGTTCAAACACATTATAAATTACTATATATATGTAACTCCTTTATCAAAAGACGGCGACACACTCGAAATATCTCTGATATTGTGGAAGTTCATGGACTGCGGTGATCATTTAACATCAGGTGAGCCGACTGCTCGTTTACTGTTTGCTTAAACAAGCAAACAGTAAACACAATCAACGGTAAATGAAAATATCGTACATATTTGAGAAATAACTTATACATCGTACGTATTTTTTCCGCCCATCCACACTAGTGCAGCATAAGAATTTATGAATCATTCGCATACAACACTGTTTTAACGCAGGGTGTCCTAAATCTCAGACACGTGAGTTGACTTCTACAATACCGAAAGTCTATGGTTAAATATAATAAATTACCTCATACAAGTTATTCAGCATATGCATCGCATCATCCGTTCCTCTGTTAGAACCATCTTCTTTGGGAATAAACGCTAAGCCGGGACATGGGTAGCACTCACCTTCGATGTTACCCAAAGATAACCATTCCTCAGGGATTCTAATAATTTCATTAATACGGTCGTTAATGTTAGATACTAATACAGTATTTCTCATTTCATGATTTTTACTGTACTATGGTGGCTACGAAAGATAATCTTTCACACCATCACAATGCGTTGGTGTTATTAGAGTCGTCTAAAGGCGACTCCCGCCATGTGGTAATCTACCACCCCATCTCATCCCGTGAGTGTCATAAAAGTCGACAGATGGAAAATGAAAACCAGAAGATGGGCAGCAGAATCTTTCTGGTACATCTTAATAAATAAACTGCGATTGCCAACCCGCCTGTCAAGCGAGGCAACTATGGCAAAATCCCCCTAAACTGAGAGTTCCAAATTTTTTCGCAATCTTTGGGGGAGGCTCATGTTCAGCAGTGGACAAGTTATAGGCTGAAATGATGATGATGATGAAAGGCAATTCTTGCAAAACCACATCACTTATGTTGGAATATCCATCTCGAAAAATGCCACATCGAAATGCATATACCGGCAAGCAATCAAGCCTCACAAACTTCCTGTGTCACCACACTGCGCCCGTCACTAAGAGACATCAGTTCTTAAGTCTCATATGCCCAGTAATTACGCTAGCTCTCAGTGCCCTTCAAACCGAAACACAGTAATGTTTGCACTCTACTGCTTCACGGCAGAATAACTGGCCCTGGGGTGGTACCTATCTAGAATCGGATTCCTGCACAGGAATCCTACAACCAGTATATGGTACTAATACAGTCCACTGCAGTAAATGATGTATGCTAACGGCGTAAGAATACACTACTCCATCTCGTTCATACAGGGTTTAATAGAATACACTAGTTTACGCGGTATATTAATTTGACCATCTTCTCGTCGAGTATACCTCAATGTTTCAAAACCGGGACCGAGACGTGGTCATTCACTGCAGGCCGCATGAGGAAGCTCAGAGTCAGCTCAGCGAGCTATAGAAACGGCCCGGAATTTCTCTGCGTGATAAAATCCGTAACGATGGTATCCGCAGCAGAACTAAAGTAACCGACATAGCCCTAAGGATTAGCAAGCTGAAGTGGCAATGAGCCGGCCATATACCTCGTCGAACCGATAATCGATGGGGAAGAATGGAACGCAGTGTAGCCTCAGCTAGATGGATTGACGACCTGCACGGTTTTGCGAGGAGTCGATGGATGCAGGTGGCTTAGGACCGTATTTTTCTGGCAATTTTATGTTCATCAGTAGACTAAAATAGGCGAAATGATGATGATGATTATTTTGTTTGTTGTTATTTATAAATAGTTTTGTTTTGACGCTAACTCACCTACAATCAAAATCAGTATTATCAAAGATCTCCAAGTCCAGCTTGGGATAGGGACTATACAATCCGTGTCGCACTTGATCTGAGATTGGATACTCCGAAGGTGGTATCAGCCAGTAAGGTTGAATTCCGAGTTCCCGGAGCATTTTCTGCAATAGTTATAAAATAATTTACTGCCAATCGTAATGGTGTTTTCATAAATAGTACATTTGTTTTTATTGTATAAAGTGATGAAACGAGCAAAACGTTCAGGTGAACGAAATGGTAAGTGCAACGTCTGCCCATAACAAATGCCGTGTCACCCAGAACATTTCTGTGTGACACCACACTGTGCCCAATCTGAGACATCAGTTCTTAAGTCTCATATGCCCTGTGATTACGCTAGCTCACAGTGCCCTTCAGACCGAAACACAGTAACGTTTGCACACTATTGCTTCACGGCAGAATAACTGGCCCTGGGGTGATTGACTAGACGGATTCCTGCACAGGAATCCTACCACCTACAAATATAGCTAAATACAAAAATTCTCGCTCATATCCGTAAGGACTCACCTTTATGTTAGCAGCAAGAAATTTTCTTCTCAGCCTTTCAATTTTCACTAGCCTTGGTAGCTCTTTCGGAAGTACCACGCTAAGAAATTGCAGCTTCGGAACGAACGTTTCGAAGGGGAATTGCTGGAAATTGATTCAATTAATGACTTTGCATAATATTGTCAGCACATGTTTAAACACAAAGAGCGATGTTACAGCCTGTAACAGTATTAATTACGAATGACGCAAACAGTCCACTGTTGGACATAGGCAGAAGGCTACCAGGATAAGTCCTAGTTTAGGAATAACAAAGCTTGGCCTGTTCAGACTTTTGCGTCGTACGTTGGTGGCGTAAGAAAATCTACCATTTCATATCAACAAATTCAATATGGAAATCCCATAACATATACATGTTAAAATAGAAATCGGTCATGGTCGTCACTTATCGATACGTTGTTGAGCTGTCACCCTGAGGACTATGACGTAATAAACTGCTCCAAGTCTCCGGTTCTTTCACTCATCATAAGGAACATTGCTACGTTTTGGTGCTCCTTCTCAATGGTATAGTGTGGAAGCGTGGTATGACTGGCAGGGAATAGTAATAGGCATTAAGTCCACCTATCCGCCTTTATTTTAAGGGGTAGAATAAAGTTGTAAAACAAAAATAACAAAATACTTACTACACTTTCGTCCTCCCTGTAGGTGGTCCAACGTCCGGGGGGTAGCAAAATCTTTGGCTTCTGAGGTTTCGGAAGGGAGACTAGCATTGGAGCAAGCTTGTCTGTTTTTGCCTATGGAGTATTATATAAGATTGAAACGATTCATTACGTTTTTAAATGATAATGATTTATGATTGTGAATGTGGCCTATAATAAAAATGGTCTATAAAACCCCACAACTGACGTGAAGCATCAACGCTCTAGGAAGTCTGCAGCTTGTAACCATGTTCTGGACCATCTCAAACATTATTATCAGATTTGATACACCACAAATCCTTTAACCGATTTTATAACTATATTCCTATAAGTGTGACTCAAAAAACTGACATAGAATTCAACTAACTTGTCAAGAACACATTATTAGAAAAAACGTATTATAAAAGAGAAGACAGAGATGTGTGAAAATAACTCTTACTCTGCACTTGCAAACCTCCTAGCTACTAAATTTATGATGTAATTTTTATGTAATTTATAAATGGCGTCTAATATTACATTGAAAAAGAGAAGGTCTAATTTTGTGAACCGGTGCAGATTTTGACATTCATAAGAGCTTTATACAAGCCTAAACTGAATAAAGAAATTTTGACTTTGATGATGGCCGTATACTACCAACGGCTTGGGATTTTTTTTATTGGATAAAGTGATGAAACTAGCAAAACTTTCACCTGATGGTAAGTGCAACGTCTGCCCATAACAAATGTTGTGTCACCCAGAACATTTCTATGTGACACCTCACTGTGCCCATCACCCAGAGACATCAGTTCTTAAGTCTCATATGCCCAGTGATTATGCTAACTCACAGTGCCTTTCAAACCGAAACACAGTAATGTTTGCACACTACTGCTTCACGGCAGAATAACTGGCCCTGGGGTGGTACCTAACGAGACGGATTTCTGCATGGGAATCCTACCACCAATAAAATTCTATAATTAATAAAACTACAAGACTTCAAGACATTGTGAGCTTTGCGTAGATCGGACTAAAAATAATAATTTAATGCTGTTTGTTTCTGTATGGTGAGTGCTCGGGTCGGGTTATAAAAAGTTAAAATATTATAAACAAATCTGTTTTTTTTTTGTCTTTATGAATTTGTTTGTCTATTATAAATATTTTACGTGTAATTCGTGTAATTACTGGGCGTATGAGACTTACTGAACTAATATCTGAGAGTGACAAGGGCAGGTTCGAGGAAACACAGAAATGTTCTAGGTGAAACAGCATTTATTATGGGCAGACGTTGCACTTGTCATCAGGTTAACGATGTGTTGGTCTCGTCACTTTTCGCCATAAAAATCTACGATAGCAAAAGTGCGAGAACAGCTTCCTTATATCGAGCTAACCTGCAAAATTAACTTCATTCTTTTCTTTGCGCACACTTCCCTCGAAAGGTCCTCCTTTGTCATGTTCGCTACGAGCTCAGAATAATATCCTCTCTTCGGAATGGCGTCTCTCGTGGTGTTGTCGAACACCACATCTTGGTATTTTATCTTTTTCTTTTTACTGTGCATTTCTAATCACACTGTGAAAATCTTAACCTACTTATAACTCGAATATTAAAATGAATAAGTAGCTATTTTAATTTAAATATCAAGAATTGCAGTTTTATGTTATTACGTCAAATTGTTTGACAAATTTATTTTTAAATTACATGCATTATATTTATAACTACTGACTGTACTACGTTAAGGTCATTATCAATTCGACATCATACTAAATTCCGTTCAGGATCGGTTTTTCCTACAGTGTATTTTTGGTGCCTTATATACAATTCCCAAAGAAAACTGTCCCACAAAATTTCAAACTTGAAACAGCCAAGCTGAAATTTTATTTATTTACTGGTGGTAGGATTTATATGCAGGACCCCGTCTAGGTAGGTACCACCGCAGGTCAAGTTATTCTGCTGTAAAGCAAACGTGTTTCGGTCTGAAGGGCACTGAGAGCTTGTGTAATTACTGAGCATTTGAGACTTAAGAACTGATGTGTCAGGATGACAGGTGCGGTGTGGTGCAACACTGAATTGTTATGGGTGACACAGCATTTGTTAGCAGACGTTGCACTTACCATCAGGTGAACACTTTGCTCGTCTATAATAATAATAATGGTCGACCGATTCGTTTCGCCTGCCCAGCGCTCTCGTCTGGTAAGGGTTTTATTTATTTATTAATGTTTAGTATTATGTCTAATATATGTCTTTGAGTATCTTATTTGTTATGTATGTTTATCTTAATAGTAATATATCCCAATCGGACGAGAAATCACTATGCATACCCATAATACTCTCTCGTGCCATTGTCCTATAAAAAAGAAAATAGGTGATGAAGATGTAACAATTTCTACAAAACCGATATTATATCTTGTCACGTGACGTTACGAATATATATTAGATCAGCGAATGGAAAAAAATCGTTCGCTGCATTACATAACGACAGTCGTTCCTCTGTGCTGTATTATTTGTAAGTCCCCTATCGCATAGACAGACAGTGGATGGACGGACCTCTCCTATAGAGTGCCACAAAAAAGGTGGTTCACTTGCATCCATCGACTTCCTGCGAAGCCGTGCAGGTCGTTGCTCCATTTAGTGGGAGGATCCGCCGTAAACTGTGTGTTCCCATATACATACATAAGATCACGACCGTATCCCATAAGGGGTAGTCAGAGACTGGGCACTCACTGCAAAAGCAGATGACTGCCACAATCCACGTTTCACCAAAACAATATAATGCACTAGGTGTGATAGGTGGTGAGCCCATCGCCACCATGCGCTATTAGGTGCACAGTGCAGTTTTATTCCTTACTCGCCTTTTACGAGATCCATTGGATGAGATGGAGTAGTAGTATTCTTTTAACGAGCCGCCACCACACGGCACCCATATAACATAACATTTTTTGTTTCAGCGCACCTGAGGGAACACGTTCGTAGAGGAGGTCTATCCGTTATGCGGACTATGATTCCATGGCGATTGTTTTAATTTATATGGAGTCCTGTCTTATGATTGACTAGTGGCTGGGTGAGCAATTCCAGATTACGAATAGATTACAACGAACGGTGGTCACAGTCAACCACTGTTCTCCGTAGTGCTCGGTGGAGAAAAAAAAATAGGAAACGCAGACCAAATACCTAACCTTTACATTTTGACGACTTGTGACGAATCCAAAACACTCTTAACAATGAAAGGAGGCATGTGCCCTTCAGTGGAACATATATTTAGGTCGGGGAAAAAGTTAATAAACTTGTAATAAAATCTCTGTGGCAGTACTGTTTGCTGTGGCTAACTAAAAATAATCTTATGAAGAAATTCGACTTTGAAAAATTACAACTGGAGTCGCGAAAAACTTAACATCATGAGAGGACTGCCAAAAGTACATGACGCGTAATTTTTGCAGCAACGGGATCATGAAGATCAAAAAGTGATCGAACAAAAGGACACATATATACAGTAATTAATAATACAAATGTTTGAATTTTCATATAAAATGCGAGGAAACTTTTTCCCCAACCTTATATATCGCAGGTTATTAATTATGCCACTTTAACATCATCATCATCATCATCATTTCAGCCTATCATAGTTCACTGTCGAACATAGGCCTCCCCCATAGATTGCCACAAAACTCGGTCCCGAGCCACCTGCATCCATCGACTTCCTGCAAAACCGTGTAGGTCGTCGCTCCATCTAGTGGGGGGTCGCCCTACACTGCGTTTACCGGTACGAGGTTGCCACTCAAGAACCTTTCTTCCCCAACGGTTATCGGTTCTCCAAGCTATATGGCCGGCCCATTGCCACTTTAGCTTGCTAATCCTTAGGGCTATGTCGGTTACAATTAATTACACTTTAACATATCAAATGATAATATGTATATAGTTGAGGAATAAAATAAAACAATGTATAACTAATTTGCGTATATATAAGAAATAAATTTCTTAGAAAAACATGCAACGGAGTTTTCTCAATAGACAGGAATGCTGTTGGGGTGTTCATTTAAAATGTTCTCCAACTGAAAAGAATATTTTTTTTATTAATTTAAAGTTTAAAGTCAGCTCGGTTATTTTAAAGAAACAAAATGTAGTTTGTTTAGATCATTAAGAGATGAGGTGGTAGGATTCCTATGCGAGAATTCGCCAAAATCGGTACCCCCTACAGCGCCAGTTTGTCTGCCGTGAAACTGGAGTGTGCAAACAACACTTTATATTTGAAAAGTACTAAGTTGTAATTGCACGGCACGTGAGAGTTAAGAAACATTGAGTCATGGCGAAAAGTGATGAACTTTGATTTGGAAGAAGCACACGAAAATTTCCAATTCAAAGTTTTGTTCGGTCACTTCCAAACAAATATCAAACTGAGACAAAAAAAAAGTTAAACATAAAAATCGGGGCATTAAAAGACAAGAAACACTGGGCATATGAGACTTAAGAACTGACGTCTCGGGGGACGGGCGCAGTGTGTTGCCGCACAGAAATATTCTGGATGACACAGCATTTGTTATGGGCAGACGTTGCACAACACCAGGTCAACGTTTTGCTCATCTTGTCCCTTTCTCCAATAAAAAAGTGTCTTTGTTACTCACTTCTTGATACAGGGACCCGGTTCCACCAGCTCCTCCTCCTTCTTGTAGATACACTTGGTATCCGTAAACCCGAGCAATTCGGCCAGTAGATCAATGTCCTTGTAGGAAGGTTTCGCTCGCAATATCTGTGTGACGAGATGAAAATAAAACGTAGACGTGACAAACCATTCCCCACGAAGAACTTCATCAACATTGATTCATTTGTTCTCATATTGATGTGTTTTTCTTTTATTGGAAAAAGTGACGAGACCAGCAAAACGTTCACCTGATGATAAGTGCAAAGTCTGCCCATAACAAACACTGTGTCACCCAGGACATTTCTGTGTGACACCACACTGTGTCCGTCATCCTGAGACATAAGTTTTTAAGTGTCATATGCCCAGCGATTACACTAGCTCACAGTGCCCTTCAGACTCAAACTCAGTAATGTTTGCACACTACTGCTACACCGGCTGAATAACTGGCCCAGGGGTGGTACCTACCTAGACGGATACCTGCATAGGTATCCTACCACCAGTAATTATTGCGATATATCTAATGGAAATATAATAAATTGTTAATGGAAGTTTCCAGCAGTGTGCAAACATTACTGTTTCAGTTTCAGAGGCACTGAGAGCTAGCGTAATCACTGGGCATATGACAATTAAGAACTGATGTCTCAGAGTGACGGGCACAATGTGGTGTCACACAGTAATTTTCCGGGTGAGACAGTATTTGTTATGGGCAGACGTTACACTTACCATCAGGTGAACGTTTTGCTCGTTCCGGAACATGGAATAAAAAATTAAAAAAGCCTTAGTGCTTGCCTAAAAAATAGTTTCTCAATTTTAAGTGCTTTACCACGTGCCCAGCGGTGAAGGAAAACTAACGATGTTTTCTTTGAACCTGCATGTCTGAGAAATTGAAATATTGCCAGCTTGCATTGGAGCAGCGTGGCGGGCACTTTCAAGCTCCAAAGCCCGCATAAAAAATAAGAGGTGGCCTGTGCCCAGCTGTGGGACATTTAATGGCTGTAACTTTTCACTTTTTAGTGCTTGCGGAAGCAAAGTCCACACCAGAAGCATCCAATGAAACTGAATGTTTATGTCTATTTTATTTGTTACCAAACAGCTACAAGTCAGGATACACCAAACTTATTTATACTTATCCAAACGTCCTACCTTCACCATGTCGACAGACGGTCGTGGATCTGACTACCGATAGACGTCGGAAAATCAGTCGTGTCAGAGTGTACGGCAATCCCAAAATCTCCCCGACAGATTAAATGTAGCAGAGTCACCAATATGAGAATATCGGCACTGCGCTCAACGACCACCTCCCCATCGACTTGTTTACGAGAAAAACTTACAAATTTGGAAGGACACACATCTATGTTGTTGACTTTGAGAACATGGTGGTGATTAAACAGATCTACTGGCCGCTGAGCTAGCTGTTACAATACAAACAAAGGACCGATGTCAGCACCTCTGTGGCGACAGCACTCCGGTCCTCAATGGGGGGCATGTTCCAGAAGACGAACCCCACAACGGTCTCGTCACGCAGGTACATCAGCATCCCGCGGAGATATCTATTCTTGTACTCATCAGTCCTTGGAAAGAATTTACACACAATGTATAGTTTTGCACGTTTAATAAATAGTGTAAATTTCGTGGTGGGGTTGTAGATTCCTATAAGACCTAAACCTAAACTGAGACCCCATCTAATTCTAAAGGTGTATTAAAATTTGACAAAGGTAATCAGCAAATAGCCGTATGGTGTCAGCTTAAGAGAACCTACCGCCACATCTCATCCCGTGGCTGTCGTAAAAGACAACAGAGAGAAAATAAAAACCAGGATATCGGCAGCATTATCTTACTGGAACATCTGTATAAATAAACTACGATTTCTAAGCCGCCTGCCAAAGGAGGAAACTATAGAAAAATTGTAATTAATGGGAATGGAACTTAAGAACTGATGTATTAAGGGCCCGAGCTCGGTGTGGTGCCACACAGAAATTTTCTAGGGGAAACATCCATTGTATTGTGCAGCCATTGCACTTTTAATCAGGTAAACGATTCGCTCGTATTGTTCAAGCAATATTTGGATCCCAGCCAGAGCGATCCAAGAAGATCACTTTCGAAATATACGTTTTACAAGTACAATCTGAAACTGTGATGATGTTCTCCTAGCCGATTTAGACCACGGCGAAGACTTCCGTCTACTGTCGAGAGCCATCAACTGCGCAGGAGATATTACAGTGCCACAAGTGTACGCGCAAACACACAGGCACTCACTCGTCCCAACCTACACGCGCTCGATGTAACGCTGATGCGATAAGATCGGAGGTAAGCTAGGATGCAGTGTTAGAACCACGGGGACAAACAACACAACCAGACCCGAAAACCAACAATTTATGTTTTAGCACAAATGTTGGCTCCGGCTGGGATTCGAACCCAGGACCCGCGGCTTAGAAGTCAGGTACTCTGACCACTAGGCCACGCGATCGAAACGCGGTAAAACTGTATGAGAACATTATAGAGAAGAACAAAATATACTTTTTATAACATGGTCGATCACCGTTGCCACTCTCTGCGCCCTGCGTTTTGTTTCCCATCTCCTCGGTGGCGCACTGCTTGAATATACCTATCGTTGGCATACAAGCTCCCACCTCGCCTACAATCTACAAGATAACATTTTAACATTAAAAACTTATCGTCAGCCACTAAATAATCAGAAATAGGTCTATCCGAAGTCGGGAAATATTGCCAAAGTCGTCATAGTGCGTAGTAGTGTGTAGACATTACTGCGTTTCGGTCTTAAGGGCAATGAGAGCTAGTGCAATCACTTGGCATTTGAGACTTAAGAACTGATGTCTCAAGGTGACGGGCGCAGTGTGGTTCCACTCAAAAGTGTTCTGGGTGACACAGCATTTGTTATGGTTAGACGTTGCACTTACCATCAGGTGAACGATTTGCTCGTCTCTTCACTTGCTACTATGATGTCCTCCTGGCCAATTTTCGACCACGGCGACAACTACCGAATACTGTCGGAAATTATCAACTCCGCAGAAGATATTATAGTGCCACAGGTATACGCACAACCACAGGGGCACTCAATCATCCCAATCTACCCATGCCCGATGTATAGCTCATGCGATAAAATCGACGGTAGGCTAGGATACAGTGCCAGAGACACAAGGACAACACAACCAGACCCGAAAAACAAAATTTTGTGATTTTACACAAACTTTGGCTCGGAACCAACTCCGATTCTCCGAACACAGGACCCGCGACGTGGTGGTCCGGCACTCTGACCACTGGGCCACGCGGTCATCAGCTTTCTATTACAGTGAAACCTGGATAAGTGGGATCTGAAGGGACCTATATTTTTTTATCACTTTGAGGCTTTTCATTTACCCAGTTTCCCAAATAGGCAGGTTAACGTGACAGTGGTCCCATTTATAGAGGGCCTGGATGTTTAATTTATCAGCGGCTAACGTTTAACCTTCTTTTCGGCATTTTATGCACTTTTATTCACTCGTTTATCGTACAAACTCTTAGTACACTCTGACAAACAAAGCAAGTATCGAAGGGATTAGACTGTTTGTAAACAAACGCGTCATAACATGTCTAAACCTGATAAATGGTCCCACTGATACGGGCTATAGAGCAAAAAAGTTCTAATTACAGAGGTAAACATCGAAAAAATCTAAGAAATCAACTCTCAGTTACAAAGCATTGAAAATTCCCTGTAACACAGGTATTTCAATTCAAAGTGCCGAGACCCCACCGTAATTATCAATAACAAAGGTTTCTCACACATTCAGGGCCCACTTTATTTTTATTTGATAAAGTGACGAAACGAGCAAAACGTTAACCTGGTGATACGTACACCGTCTGCCTATAACAAATGCTGTGTCACCCCGAACATTTCTGCATCACACCACACTGCGCCCGTCACCCTGAGACATCAGCTCTTAAGTCTCATATATCCCAGTGATTACGCTAGCTCACAGTGCCCTTCAGACTGAAACACAGATTCACTGGTCCCGGGGTGGTACTTATCTAGACGAATTCCTGCACTTATACAGGTTTCACTGTATAAAAAAATAGATAAAGTATGGCAACCTCCATCTGCAGCTCCTCCTCGAGGCGCAGCCAGAAGTGCGGCTCCATGTTGGCGGCGCGCCAGTAGCCCGTCATGTTGGCGCCCGCCACGTAGCCCTGCTCTTGCGCGTTCAGGATATGCTCCAGCCGGAGCCGCGTGTCTTTCCACTGCGAGTAGAAGCTGGCGGCGTCGCCAGCCTTTCGATCATATCAAATTAATGTAAAAAAACAGAACGGAAAAAACTTTGGACGAAATAAGATTGACGAAACAGATTTATGAGGCGAGTGCGAACGGGCAAGCCGGTGAGGGTCGACGTAGGCGAACGTATCACGATCAGATCGAAGTCAATATCAATCAATACACTCTTTATTGTACACCAATATAAAAATAAATACAAAGTACTATATTTAAGTTAGGGTACAAAACACGGTCTTACACTAAACTATATAAATTTATAAAAAAAAACACTAGATGATAGCATCTCATATAAAAACGCGACAGAGGTAAAGGATTACGAGCAAAAGGATAAGTGAAAGCATGAGTTCGTGCGGTGCTATGAGCAGACGTTGCACTTACCAGTAGGTGAACGTTTTGCTCGTTCCATCACTGGATCCAATAAATAAATCCACGCAAAAGAAGTCGCGGGCATTAGTCAATGATGAATAAATCCCTTTATCAGCCGCCGACATAGTCAATATGGCGGAATCGTCTTCCAAATCGATGGTACATCTAAAAGATATCAAACTTACACACAAAAAAGCATAGTACGGTTCACACATCACTTACAACGTAAAGGTGGGTTCTTGCTTCCAGCTCAGTGTTGACCAAGAAACCACCGTTCTCCTCGTCCACCTCCAGGTAAGACGGCTCAGCTAGCTCCACGCGAGGCTCCGCGCCAACCGCCACAAATGCCTGCCAGCATATACATATAATCACGCCTTTTCCCCATATAAGGGGTAGGCAGACGCCACACACGTAGCTCACTTTTCGCCCACGCGGGAAACGAGACGTGACGGCTGACGAACCACGTCGCCGCCATTTTGGTACGAGTCAAAAAGTTCTTACTCCCCATTGCGTTCCTACTCCCTATTCTTACTCCCTATTCTTACTCCCTATTGGTATAGTGACAGCATTGGACATTATGGTGTTATTCTGCACGAATAAAGGCTATCCGTACAATACCTTAGTCGTCTATCACGACACCTCGGTAGGAAAGAGGAAGGTTCTATTCTACTCTGCCAGACACCAATCGGAACTAAGCTGGAGAGTTTGTATGTTTGAACGCGCTAATCTCAGAAAGTACTTATCAGATATGAAACGTTATTATATGATGTGATAGCCCGTTTGTTGAGGAAGGCTTTAGGTTATAAACCTTTATGCTATCATTTTAGAAGTTACGTGCTGAGAACCGAACATATCCAAAACCGGCCAAACGGAAAACCTCAGGAAGAATCACCAGTTCAGCGAGGTACCATAGCGTACGGCGCAATCACGTGGTCGGCTTATCTTACGCAGGTGATACCGCGGGGCGCAGCTTGTTTAAAATAGAACCTGCCAACTGCGAGTCCGACTGACGCCGGTGGGTTTAGTTACATTTTCTTTGGAATTTTAGAATAATAACTGGAAGTTATAAGTGTTCGAAATACTAGTAACGTTATAAGCATTCCTAATAAACATGTTAACAACACCAACTAAACTTAGACTTTTGCTAGGAGGAGGTTCACGACAATAGTCCTGCAATTCGATTCGCTGTCAAAACATGGGGTTTGCGATGGCACAATTCCGAACTAACCCGCCCTTGCCCCCGCGAGGGCGGGTATGCGTTAAGCATTTCTCAATTTAAAAAAAGGAGAAGGTTCACGACAATAGTTGAATGGCACGCTGGAACCTAAGCCTTTTTTTTCTGTCTTCACCCGGTTTTCTCTCCGTTCCCGCAAACAGCAAACAAATGAGCAATTCGAATGTGCCAGATTTGATACCGACAGCAACAATAGTTAATGAGAACGGCAATGACGGAATGAACAGCAGTACAGTACCCTAATACTGAAGCCAATGAAAGTACTGGTGGTAGGAATCCTATGCAGGAATTTGACTAGGTAGATAGATACCACCCTAGGGCCTGTTATTCTGCCGTGAAGCAGTAGTGTGCAAACATTACTGTGTTTCGATCTGTAGGGCACTGATAGCTAGTGTAAACGCTGGGCATATGAGACTTACGAACTGACGTCTCAAGATGACGGGCGCAGTGTGGTGCCACACAGAAATGTTCTGAGTGACACAGCATTTGTTATGGGCAGACGGTTGGACTTTCCATCAGGTGAACGTTAAGCTCGCTTCGTCAAATTATCCAATAAAAAAAATATATAAGCTTTAGTTAGTAGACAATTGTTTGCCTTTTAAAGCAAAAATCGAGTACAATTTAATGATCAAGTTAGTCATGAAAAAATAAGGTCAGACCAAAAAGGGTGGAAAAATTATGGAGATCTAAAGCAGTCTGTACTTATGCTAATAAATTCCGTACATAATCGGTGACAATCGAGGTTCCGTCCGACAAAGTCAACTCCACCCGCCCGTCCGAAGACTGAAAGGCGTCGTAAACTTGAGCTGGAACAGAAAAGACAGCAACCTAAAAACCAGTTGTAAAAAGAGTAACAATCCATAAAGGTCCCACTGCTGAGCACTGGTGTCGTCTCATTTCTGAGAGAGTTCCGGAGCCGGGAAGCCGATGGGTCGGCGGACTTCACGTCTCTCGAGCAAGCAGATTTCCCCGCTATATTTTCCTGCACCGCCGAGCACGTGTAAAATTAAAAAACAACTTTGCTGAACAATTTTAGTGGTGCCGACACCGGGAATCGGACTAAAGTCACTTGCGTTAGTTAGTTATCCCCATTCCCTGGTCTACCGCGGCGATCCGATGTAAGAATTCGTAAATGAGAGTTCCTCTTCACGTTCTTCTTCTGGATACATACATACGAGTACATAGTCACGCAGAGACCACATCTTTCTTCTTGTTAGGATCCTGGCGCACAACTTTCGCTTCTTCTACTCTCATTAGCGTTTTCATACACGCTCGTCGATTGATCGTTTTCTTTCGTATGGATAAACAACAATAACCTTGGTAGCTCAGGGACTAGGCGCCCGCTTTAAATTTCATAGTACGCGAGCGAACAGAGTTCGATTCCCGGTGCCGGCACCGGTAAAATTGTTCATTGCAATTTTAAGTGCTGATATACCACGTGCGCGGCGGTGAAGGAAAACAACTTGAGGAAACCTGCATGTCTAAGAAATAAAAAAAAGTATTTCGAAAACGTGTGCAGTCCGCCAACCCCCATTGGAGCAGCGTGGATTCTTCCTAGCTTCAAAACCCTCTCAGAAATGAGAGGAGGCCTGTGCACAGCAGTGGGACATTTATGGGCTGAAACTTTACTTTTACTTTAAACAAAAATATTCAATTCCGAGACAACCAAGTGTAAAACTGAAATAATTTAATTAGATATTTTAGTTTGTAATTCTAGCACTAACATTAAAAGTTGTACTCTTACTTTTAGACTTGACGGTGACTCCCTCGCCCTTGATCTTCTCCGCGGCCCACTCGCCGAGGTACTCCGGCAGCACGCCCGCCATGATGCCCCTATCCTTGAATATGTGGACGATCTCGAGAGGCTGCTTATCCGGATCGAGATCCCGGTCCATCTTGTCTGCAAGGAACGTGAATATGTTAAACATATTTACGTACAGTCACGCCTTTTTCCCGTAAGGGGTAGGTAGAGACCACACCCGCAGCCTTTGACGGAACGAGACGTGACGGGTGAATACTGCCCATACTATAATCTATCTATACATATAATAAATCTGAAAACTTAACGTGTCTGTACATTTAAAAATTTGGGATTAAAATGACTGAGGGAGGCTAAAAATAAGTCACTGAATACATTTCTATAACTTTATATCTAGATGATACTTACTCATTCTCCCTAAATACCAAGCCAGCTCACATCCGAGGGGTCCACCTCCAAGGATCACAACGTGCTTCGCTGCTTTCACACTACGATAGGCCGTCTCCAAGTCTCTGATGGTACGCAATGTGCATACCCGCTCCCGCACCGGTTTTGGGGCAGATTTGAACATCGACAGTTGTTTCGCTTTTGAACCTTTTAAAAAACAACATTATAAATGTTGTACAGCTTAGATATTTTGTAGAAGGGAGGGAGGCCGAGGAACAAGAGGCCTGCCTGATGGTAAATGGTTGACTCATGAATGTCCGCGATACCAGAGGAATTGCCGGCCTTGTGTGGTTGCGGTCTAACAGTACTTCCACCCCATCTCATCCTGTGGGTGTCGTAAAAGTCGACAGAGGGAAAATGAAAACCAGGAGATGGGCAACGTCAACGTCCTGGAACATCTGAATTCATTCTGCGGTTGCCAACCTGCCAAGCGTGGCAACTATCGTGAAATCCCTCCAGAATGAGAGCAACAAACTTTTGTGACTATCTAGAAGGGAGGCCTATGTTCAGCAGTCGACTTGTTATAGGCTGAAACGAAGGAACGAAATAAGGTTTTTTTTTAATGGATAAATTGTAGAAACTGTAAAAACAACATTTCTGTGTGGCAACAAACAAAGCCCGTCACGCTGAGACATCAATTCTTAAGTCTCCTACGCCCATTATAATATAAGAATGCTAGTAGTTATTTATTCTGAAGTTAAACTGCACTTCGTTCGAAGCTATTTTATTAAAAATAGTACACAACAATAAAATCAGACTAAGGGCGGATTTCACCGTTGAAACTAAACGCGATCAGTTCAAGCTGAACGAAGTTTAAGCGTTTAACTGAGTTCAATGCTACTGTTTGCGTTTCACCAACATCAACTGAACGCGATTAAAGCTAAACGCGGTTCAAATTCTGAACGCCCAATTTTCGACGTTCAGCTCTTTAAACGCTGTTTAAACGCGTTTAGAGAGATGTCACAATAAATATTTTTAATACGTTTTGTTTATTGTTTGCACACCTATGTGTCTTATGCATAAAAACAGGCTGTTTGATGTCGCAAAATAATAAATACATCGAGTTTTTGTTTTAGATTGTGACGATATTTCACGTAAACTTCGTTTTTCTGAACGCGTTCAAAATGGAGCCGGTGAAATCGGTTAGACGAAAACCGAGTTCAAATGATACATTTGAACTAAGTTCAGTAAAACGTGGTTTTATTATACTTGGTTTCCAAAGCGATCGGTGAAATCGGGTCTAAGACATGTTATGTTAGCTAGTAGAGATTATTTGGACTGTGTATAGCAGTGTTAATAAGCTTTCTTAAATTTTCGTTAAAATGTAAGGTCCTATATACATCCATACAGTTACGCCTTTTTTCAAAATGAGGGGTGGGCAGAGAATACACACATAGCCCACTTTTTGCTCCCGCGGGAACCGAGAAGTGATATGTGGCGCGAACGTCGACGCCATTTTAGTACGACTCCAAAAATTCTTACTCCCCATTGCGTTCCCACATGCAGTATATGCAGCATTGCATATTATGGTATTATTCTGCACGCTCAAAGAATGTCCCTACAATACTTTAGTCGCCTCTTTCGACACCTCGGTAGGAAAGAGGTAGGTGCTATTCTACTCTGCCGGACACCTTTCGGCAACAGTTATATGTTACTTCTGTAATATAACTATTTTTCAAAAGCATTTACCATTTTTCCTTAAAAATGGTAAATGCTTTTGAAAGGTTTTGCAAAGAACTTGATGGATGAAAGCACAAAATGCCATAACAGAGTAACCTATAGTGTGATGCAAGTGGAGAAGTGTTAAGATGATTAACAGACATGATGATGAAGATATATTATAAATATTATGATGATGTTCTCCTAGCCGATTTCGACCACGGCGACAACTTTCGAATACTGTCGAGAGTCATCAACTGCGCAGGAGATATTATAGTGCCACAAGTGTACGCACAAACACAGAGGCACTCACTTGTCCCAACCTACCCGCGCCCGATGTAACGCTGATGCGATAAGATCGGAGGTAGCCTATGATGCAATGTCAGAAACACGGGGACAATCACAATACAACCAGACCCGAAAACCAACAGTTTGTGTTTCAGCACAAATGTTGGCTCCGGCTGGGATTCGAACCCAGGACCCGCGGCGTAGAAGTCAGGTACTCTGACCACTAGACCACGCGGTGCTAAATATTATATAGTAGTAATAAAAGTGAAATCACCAAACGGCCTCAACGGAAGACCAGCGCCGGTTGCTTACAGCTGGCATATGCTGGTTAGGAAACACAATTTGTGACGACATATTTTCTTTCTAGTTTCTTTCTTTCAAAGGGATTTCAAAGGGAATGGGAAAGTTCTGGATTGACCTAGCCTTTAGTCTAAAAAGGAATCGCAGATGAATTCGCTAGGACAACACACGAGTCGCTCGCTCACCTGGTGCTAAAAGACACCGCTCATAGTATATCGGCTGTTCGCCGCACAGCGTCTTGACCCAGGCCACGTGATCGTCGGCGTCGACGCGAACCACGCACCATCCGGTCGCGATCGAGACCGCCGGCCCGGTCTTCGCGCGATAGAACTTCACTGGGTCCATGAATTTATGGCATTCCGACAGGTACATGCTGGGAAAAGAGTTTCCTTCCTCATTCGATGTTTTCGTCGTTTCAACCTATCACTAGTCCACTGCTAAACGTAGGTCTCCCCCATAGATTGCCACAAAAATCAGTTGCTATCATTTTAGGGGGATTTCGCCATAGTTGCCACGCTTGGCAGGCGGGTTGGCAACCGCAGTTAATTTATTCACATGTTCCCGGAAGATGCTGCTACCCATTTGATTTTCATTTTCCCTCTGTCGACTTTTACGACACCCACGGGATGAGGTGGGGTGGTAGATTCTCTTAAGCCGCTACCACACGGCCTACCTTCCTCATTCGCTCAGCCTGTCACAAGTCCACTGCTGAAGATAGGCCACCCCGATAACAAAAGCCACAAAAGTTTGTAGCTCTCATATTGGAGGGATTTTGCCATAGTTGCCACGCATGGCAGGCGGGTTGGCAACCGCAGTTTATTTATTCAGATGTTCCAGGAAGATGCTGCTGCCCATCTCCTGGTTTTGATTTCCCTCTGTCGACTTTTACGACACCCACGGGATGGGATGGGGTGGTAGATTCTCTTAGGCTCGACACTAAACTAAACTAATTTATTAATTCTCATATTCAATTCCGTTCCGTGATACGCAAAAGGGTCGTGGTGCTGTCACGATCAAAAATGTCGGACTTTCTTCTGGGGTACTCTGTATACACTTGTGTATGTATACAGTAGCAGTGTAGTAACAACATATACACAAAGCCGTGAACAATTTTTAGTTATTTATTAACACTGACAATAAAAAAAAACTGTTTAGTAACTAAACTAAATAAAAAAAAACTAAATCAAACAAACACATAGTATTATCAGGTGGTTTGATGACTAGAATATATCGAAGAAAGCTGAAACCGAAGTTCATGAAGTGATTATTATTCCTCAGACATTATTAACAACAAAGAGTTTTTTTTTTATATAGCATAAAGCGACGAAACCAGCGAAACGTTCACCTGATGGTAAGTACAACGTCCGCCCATAACAAATGCTGTGTCACACAGAAATATTCTGCGCCCTGCGCCCGTCACCCTGAGACATCAGTTCCTAAGTCTCGAATGCCCAGTGATTACGCTAGCTCACAGTGCCCTTCTAACCGAAACACAGTAATGCTTGCAAACTACTGCTTCACGCCAGAATAAATGGCTCTGGGGTGGTACCTACCTAGACGGATTCCTGCACAGGAATCCTACCACCTGTAATTTTTTAGCACCTTCCATCATTTTTTGCAAGTTTACCAGGGTTGACTGACAGAGAATTTCTCTAGGCATTGTATTCGTAATATTAAGGTGTTGCAATAATAAATAAATTAAAAAAAAATTATGTACGTAAACAAAAAGAAAAACCTTAAAAATATATGTGCCACCAACCAATGATTCTTTATGACAGTTTGACTGATTCTAATTAATTTACTAGCTATGTAACGCGGATTCACCAGCGTAAAATAGCTTACAGCGATCGATGATATACATATACTCTTCCCTATTTGAATCGAATTTCGGTGTTTAATTTTTTTTGCGCAGAACCCTTATAATTATTCTAAAATTAAAGTTGCTTATGTTACCCACTATAGTATCAGCTCTCTGCCAGTGAAGGTCCCGTCAAAATCGGTCCAGCCGTTTTGGAAATTAGCCGGAACAAAAAGACACGGACAGACAAAAAAAATTTAAATAGTTTTTTCCTTATAAGTACCGTACATACTTTCATAAGCATTGAGTAAAAAGCTGTTGTTTTGTTATTACAAACAGACACATATGTATTCTTGTTTTTTTTTTATTTGATAAAAGTGACGGAACGAGCAAAACGTTCAACTGATGGTAAGTGCAACGTCTGACTATAACAAATGCTGTGTCACCCAGAACAGTGTGACACCACAATACGCGACAATTGAAGTCTCACATGCCCAGTGATTACGCTAGCTCACAGTGCCCTTCAAACCGAAACACAGTAATGCTTGCACAATACTTCTTCACGGCAGAATAACTGGCCCTGGGGTGGAACCTATCTAGAAGAATTCCTGCATAGGAATCCCACCACCAGTAAATTCTTTATTACCCTGAAAAATGATTGAAAGTAAAATTTATGTGTAACTATAACAATACGTCTTTTTCTTCCAGTCTTCTACGTAATAAAGGTTTTCTATCTCCGGCGGGTCGGGATTCCACCACATGTGCTTCGACATCGGGGGCTGCTGGTAGGGCAGACAGTCTTCTTTAGATATAAGGAATACCTTAGAAATAAAAGTATAATACTTAAGTTCCTTTTATAGTACATAAAAAGTGTTCTCCTAGTTTCCTAACACCATTATATGCAATGCCGTCACTATACTGCTCGTGGGAACGCATTGGGGAGCGAGATTTTTTTTTTACTTGTACCAAAATGACGGCGACATGGCCACCCGTCACGTCTCGTTTCTGGAGGCGAAAACTGGGCCACAAGTGCAGCCTCTGCCTATCCCTTATATTGTTAAAAAGGCGTGACTATATGTATGTTCTTCTCGCCGGTCTTTGACTACGCCTACTATAAACAGCTATCAGCTGAGCAGGAGATATTATAGTGCCCCAAGGACAAACAAAGCTCTCACTTATCCTAATCTACTCGCGCCCATTATAACGCTCATGTGATTAGATAGGAGGTAGCCAGGATACAATGTCATAGCATACATATACATACATACAGTCTCGCCTTGTTCCCATGTAAGGGGTTGGCAGAGGCCACTCACGTAGCCCACTCTCGTAGCCCAATTTTCGCCCTCGCGAGAAACGAGACGTGACGGGTGGCGAACCACGTCGCCACCATTTTAGTACGAGTCAAAAAAATTACAGTGCCCTTCAGATCTAAACACAGCAATGTTTGCTCACTACTGCTTCACGGCAGTATATTTTTTTTTTATTTCATATTAGTGACGGAACGAGCAAATCGTTCACCTGATGGTAAGTGTAACGTCTGCCCATAACAAATGCTGTGTCACCCAGAAAATTACTGTGTGATACCACATTGCACCCGTCACCCTGAGACATCAGTTCTTAAGTCTCATATGCTCAGTAATTACGCTAGCTCACAGTGCCCTTCAAACCGAAACACAGTAATGTTTGCACACTACTGCTTCACGGCAGAATAACTGGCCCTGGGGCGGTACCTACCTAGACGGATTCCTGCATAGGAATCCTACCACCAGTGAAAATATATAACTGGGATTGAGGTGGTACTTAGACGGATTGCTGGACGACCGCGTGGCCTAGTGGTTACAACACCAGACTACCTCGCTGCGGATACTGAGTCCGAATCCCCAGACATAGCCAAACAATTGTGCTAAAATAGTTAATAGAATCAGGCGTTACTTTGCGGAAATCCATTATAATGAACGAAAGTAAGTTAATTTGCTAAGATCCGCATGCAAAATATAAAAATGGTGTATATTATCTAGTTTTTTGAAGAGCACCGCCCGCCCTCCCTCAGTAGCGTGCACAAGCAAACTAACACTGCCTCCAGGTACCCTCTACCAACCACTACAATACTACCACTAGATAATATACACCACTGAAGTCGAGAACACGACACGTGTTTCGCCCCAAAACGAGGCATTATCAAGTGTCATATACTCTACGACAGACGGCCGGCGAGTGAGCGGCTCGGTCAAAGTGCTGCCTATTTATGTTTGCGTCACCTATAGTATAAGGGAGGGTTCCTGGTGGCGGTACCTGGTGGCGGTGTTAGTTTGCTTGTGCACGCTACTGAGGGAGGGCGGGCGGTGCTCTTCAAAAAACTAGGTAATATACACCATTTTTTATATTTTGCATGCGGATCTTAACAAATTAACTTACTTTCCTTCATTATTGTGCTAAAACACAAATTGTTGGTTTTCGGGTCTGGGTTAGTTGTGATTGTTCCAGTGTCCTCGGATTTTATCGCATGAGCGTTTCATCGGCCAGGGTAGGTTAGGAAGAGTAAAAGCCCCTGTGTCTGCGATAACACTTGGGGCACTATAATATCTTCTGTGCAGTTGTTAACTTCCGGAGTATTCGCTAGTTGTAGCCGTGGTAGAAAATCGGCCAAAAGGACATCAGATAAGGTCATATCATAATCAGCCATTCAATAGTCCACTGCTGGACATTGACGTCTCCTGAGAAAGGTTTTCCGTAATCGCCACGCTTGGCAGTCGGATTGGCGATCGCAGTGCTAGACGCCTCGCACCTTAGAAAGAAAGAAAGAAAGAAAGAAAGAAAAGATATTTTATTTGACATCACAAACGTAACAAACAATAAAATATTAAAAACAAAAGCGAATATGAAGTGAGAGGAAAAACAATCAAACAAAAAAGAAAAAAAAAATGTAAAGTCAAATAAGGTCTCTGTTTCAGCAAATTGCGGCAGCACTAAGATACTGCAGCGCTGATTTTCAAATAGAGCCTGATGGTGACTTCACGGGCGGAAATACTATGTTTGTTACGAAGGGTGTATGAAACCAACATTAATTTGCCACGCAACTACTTGCAAAGTCACACACAGATGATCACGGTGTATATCGTTTTGCTCGTTCCGTCACTTTTATCAAAAAAAAAAAAAATATCCGACCATCTGTAGTCTGAGCCATCATCATCATCATCATCATCATTTCAGCCTACCATAGTCCACTGTTGAACATAGGCCTCCCCCATAGATTGCCACAAAACACGGTCCTGAGCCACCTGCATCCATCGACTTCCTGCAAAACCGTGTAGGTCGTCGCTCCATCTAGTGGGGGGTCGCCCTACACTGCGTTTGCCGGTACGAGGTTGCCACTCGAGAACCTTTCTTCCCCAACGGTTATCGGTTCTCCGAGCTATATGGCCGGCCCATTGCCACTTCAGCTTGCTAATCCTTAGGGCTATGTCGGTTACTCTAGTTCTGCTGCGGATAACATCGTTACGGATTTTATCTCGCAGAGAAACTCCGAGCATAGCCCTTTCCATAGCTCGCTGAGCGATTCTGAGCTTCCTCATGCGGCCTGCAGTGAAGGACCACGTCTCGGTTCCATATGTTATCACTGGCAACACGCACTGGTTGTACACTTTTGTTTTGAGGGATTGCGGTATACTCGACGAGAAGATGTGACGCAGTTTCCCGAACGCTGCCCAGCCGAGTTGGATCCGTCGATTGACCTCTTGGTCGAAGTTGGACCTACCTAGTCGGACAATCTGTCCTAGGTATACATATTCGTCAACAACTTCGATCGTAGTGTTCCCAACAATAACCGGTATAGGTGTGACATGGACGTTAGACATGATCTTCGTCTTGTCCATGTTCATCTTAAGACCTACCCGTTGGGAGACACTATTGAGGTCATTGAGCATAGCGCTAAGGTGCTCCAGCGATTCTGCCATTATGACTATGTCGTCGGCAAATCGAAGGTGAGTGATGTATTCGCCATTGATGTTGATACCGTATCCTTTCCAGTCCAGTAGCTTGAAAACATTTTCCAATGCAGCGGTGAAGAGTTTCGGGGATATTACATCACCCTGTCTTACACCTTTCTGCAATTGGATCGGTTTCGTACTCTGGTTCTGTACTCGGATAGCCATCGTAGCATTGGTATACAAGCACTGCAACGCATCGATATACCGACAGTCAATTCGGCACCGCTGAAGCGACTCTAGCACCGCCCAAATTTCGACGGAATCGAAGGCTTTCTCATAGTCCACATACGCCAGACATAGCGGAAGATTGTACTCTTCGGTCTTTTGTACAATCTGGCGAAGGGTATGTATGTGGTCTATGGTACTATAGCCTTTTCGGAATCCGGCTTGTTCGGGAGGCTGGAAGTCATCAAGTCTGCTTGCGAGACGATTCGTTATGACTCTCGAAAACAGCACGTAGACGCGGCTTAGAAGCGATATCGGTCTATAGTTCTTCAAGAGGGCGTTATCGCCCTTCTTGAAGAACAGGACAACCACGCTTCTACTCCACGCTTCCGGCGTAGCGCCGCCCCGGATGACGGAATTAAAGAGCTTCTGAAGGACTACTAGTATCGGCTTTCCACCCGCTTTCAGAAGCTCTGCTGTGATTCCATCTTCACCCGGCGCTTTTCCATTCTTAAGCTGTTTGAGAGCCATACTAATCTCGCTCAGACTGACGTCCGGGATATCATCGGAATAGTGTCGGACGAGACTTGCTCTTGGGTCGTTACTCACACTAGTGTGTGGCTCCAACGACGATGTGTACAGCTGTCCATAAAATCTCTCGATCTCACTCAAAATCTCTGCTCCAGCGGAAATGACGCCACCGCTTTCGGTCCTCAACTTAGTCAGTTGGCTCTTTCCGGCAGACAGATCCCTGGCAAAAACCTTGGAGCCTTGGTTTCGCTCTATCGCTTCCTCAATACGAGCTGTATTGAAGTTGCGAAGGTCTCGCCGCATACATTTGGAGATCTGTCTGTTCAGTTGCCGATATGCTGACGCATCAGTTGAGGACTGTAGCCTCATTTCTCGCCTAGCCTCCATGAGATTAAGAGTGTGGTCGGCGAGTTTCTGGATCTTTTTTGTGCGGTGGGTCTTGCAAAACTTTGCCCCCACCGCATGGACAGTTTCCACGAGCCTCTCGTTCATATCATCCACTGTAACGCAATCTTCCAGGCACTGAAAACGATTTTGCAACTCGAGCTGGAAGCTTTCGGGGTTTTGGATAAGGGCACGAGATGGACGGAGCGTGGACTTCACCAGACGCGACCTCTCCAGCTTTACGTTCAGGTTCAATGTGCCTCTTACCATTCGGTGATCACTGCCGGTTTTCACCCTAGCGATCACAGAGACATCATTGAACAGCTGTCGTTTGGTCGTCATGATGAAGTCGATCTCATTTTTGGTGGAACCGTCCGGGCTCATCCAGGTCCACTTTCTGTGGGGCCGCTTTTGAAAGAAGGAGTTCATCATAAAGAGTCCCTCCTTCTCCATAAAGTCGGCCAGCTGTTGGCCCCTTTGGTTCCGTTGCCCTATTCCAAATTGCCCCACTACCAGCTCATCGTCTTTTTTCATGCCCAGCTTCGCGTTAAAGTCTCCCATCAACACCGTGTAGTGAGTTTTGGAGGAATGTATGGCTCTTGATATGTCCTCATACATTACCTCCACCTCATCATCAGGATGTGCCGAGGTAGGTGCGTATACCTGTATGACCTTCAGCGAATACCGTTTGGTTATTCTGAGTATAAGGTACGCAACCCTAGTCGACACACTCCCGATCTTGACAATGTTGTTAATGAGAGACTTGTGGACTATAAACCCGACACCTCCTTGGGACAGATGGTCGCCCTCCCGGTGGTAGAACAAGTTGCCGGATTCAAGGATTACCGTGTCCTCCCCCTGTCTTCGGACTTCCGATAATCCTATAATATCCCAACGTAACTTGCTCACCTCCTCTTCCAGTTCCAAGATCTTCTCGTCGGTCCTCAGCGTGCGTGCGTTGAATGTTGCCAGGTCCAGTCGTCGGTGGTGGTAGCAAGATCTCCTCCTCCGGAGATTCTTCGCACCCCCTGCCCCGCCGTTACCATGACCGCTACCGTAGCCAGGACTAGCGGGGCCGCCGGAGACTAAGGGCCGTTGTGTTGCAACTCTCATTTTGGGGGGATTTGCCATAGTTGCCACGCTTGGCAGGCGGGTTGGCAACCGCAGTTTGTTTATTTTGATGTTCCAGGAAGACGCTGCTGCCCATTTCCTGGTTTTCATTTCCCTCTGTCGACTTTTACGACACCCACGGGATGAGATGGGGTGGTAGATTCTCTTATGCCGCTACCACACGGCGACACTGAGCCAACAAGGGTGAAATGACACCTCAAAATAAAATATTAAAAAAATATATTATTAATTTGCTTTTTATTTATTTTTCATCATCGCATCGCGTATATTATTACATTTCGGTCTGGCATTTCTCCTCAAGGTTTTCTCCTTGGAAACTCACACGACACCCACGGGATGAGATGGGCCTAGTACATAAAGTTACGATGAAGAAAAGCAAATTGATTTGATATACACGCCACTGACCGAGACCATATAACCTAGTGGTAGTGTTTTAGTGGTGGAGGGTATCGGGTGGCTATTCCCGGTGGCGGTGTTAGTTTGCTTGTGTACGCTACTGTGGGAGGGCGGGCGGTGCTCTTCAAAAACTAGATAATATACACCATTTCCCAATTTGCACGCGGATCTTAGTAAATTAACTTTCTTTCCTTCATTATAATGGATTTTCGCAAAGTAACGCCTGATTATATTAACTACAAAGTTAGGTTATTAAATGACAATCTTACCTTAGCTTTCTTGTCATGTTCGATAATAGACCTATAAGCCGCCCAACCAGCCGCTCCAGCCCCAATTATGAGGTACTGGACGCAGGGTGGCAGATCTTTGTGGTGATATGGACGCTTAATCACACGGCGCGGACGCCCTAGGAATGAAGAATTTTAGAAGCAAGTTATTTAATAAGTTTTTCTTGTTACGTACTAAAAAATCCTTCCCCGTGGTAGAAATTCCTCCATATACCAAAAAACTTTTTTTTTTATGGGATAAAGTGATGAAACGAGCAAAACGTTAACGTGGTGGTAAGTGCAACGTCTGCCCATAACAAATGCTGTGTCACCCAGAAAATTTCTGTATGACACCACACGGTGCCCATCATCCTGAGACATAAGTTAAGTCTCATATGCCCAGTGATTACGCTAGCTCACAGTGCCCTTCAAACCGAAAGACAGTAATGTTTGCACACTGCTTCACGGTGTCACACAGAAATATTCTGGGTGACACAGCATTTGTCGTGGGCGGACGTTGCACTTACCATCAGGTGAACGTTTTGCTCGTTTCGTTACTATATACAAATGTTTTTGCAGAAGTGTGACTTGGTGAATGCGTGAACAAACAATCACGATCGATTTCCCGCAAAACCGTGCAGGTCGTCGTTCCATCCAATTGAGGAACGCCCTACACTGCGTTTGCCGGTACGTGGTTGCGCCACTCGAAAACTTTTCTTCACCAACGGTTATCGGTTCTACGAGCTATATGGCAGGCTTAGAAGCAACTAATTTCAGGACACATCTTTGAGCCCGTTCAGCGCCTAGTAATAAAGGTTTGCTTGATCCTCCCCAAGATACGATGCAACAAGATAAAACTGACTGCACAAAAACGTTATTTTTTTTTAAGATATAGTTTATTTTACGAACAAGGGAAACAATATAGTCTATGTGGTAATTCCAGGAAAAATTAGTAAATTACTGCGCCTAGGTATTTGTACTGCTAGCGAAACAGTTATGGAGTAATATTTTTAAAGAATGTTTTGGCAGTAAAGATTTCCTTGTAGCGAAAGTAATAAATTTGCTTTTATCTGCATTAAGAGTAAGCATATTACAAGTCAACCGAGTCATAACCTGCTTAAGCAAATCTAAGAGTCATTCCAATTACTGCCATGTACAAGAAAAGCTGTATCGTTGTCATATGCGTCGATTTTGCAAATTTTTGAGAGAGAGTTTACAAAGATTGTTTATATATATTAAGAACAAAGACAGACAGAATTTAAATTCTAGACCTAAATTCACCTTCAATATCAAAGATTTATTTTATAACCCGCTGATTTTTACGTAATATGTTTTAAAGAATAAAGAAAAAGTTAAAGAAAGAAAGAACTATTAGGGGATCGCAGACCAGTTTGTCTTATTATTTAAGATGTTTACTTATATATACGAATTTTAGTGATCATAAATGTATGTGCAGTGATACAAAGAATAATAATAATAATTAATACCAAATATCTCAGGCCGAAACAGTTATATTAGCACACTACTGCTTCACTACTGAATAACTTGCCCTGCGGTGGTACCTACCTACACATTCTGCTTAAGAATCTTACCACCAGTAAATTTAAAAAATAAATATTGGATCGCCAACAAGTGATACTCATAAAACTTAAATAAACTAGCAATAACAATTAATGAAGGAAAGTAAGTTACTTTGCTAAGATTTGCATGCGGATCTTAGCAAAGTAACTTACTTTCCTTCATTGTAATGGATTTGATTTCCGCAAAGTAACGCCTGATTCGATTAACTATAATAACAATTAACTCCGGTCCAGGCGTAAATAAAAAAGTAACCACAGAATATAAAAAATAAAAAGGGCAGTGAATATAACCTCAAGTTCGTCTAGGTAGGTACCAACCCCAGGGCCAGTTATTCTGCCGTTAATCAGTAGCGTGCAAGCATTACTGTGTTTCGGTTTGAAGGGGACTGTGAGCTAGCGTAATCACTGGGCATTTGAGACTTAAGAACTGATGTCTCAGGGTGACGGGCGCAGTGTGGTGTCACACAGAAATATTCTGGGTGACACAGCATTTGTTGTGAGCGGACGTTGCACTTACCATCAGGTGAACGTTTTGCTCGTTTCGTCACTTTATACATTAAAAAAAAACATCTTTTTGGATTCATAAAAAACAGTTGGTTCTTAAAACTTAATAAATTATTATTAAATATCTCTACATATAAATACAATATATACTACATATAAATACAAATGATCATCATCATCATTATCATCATTTCAGCCTATCACTAGTCCACTGCTGAACATAGGCATCTCCCATAGATAATTTATTCAGATGTTTCCGGAAGATGCTGCTCCCCATCTCCTGATTTTTGTTTTCCCTCTGTCGACTTTTACCACACCCACGGGATGAGATGGGGTGGTAGATTCTCTTAAGCCGCTACCAAACGGCGAAGGTCAGTAGTGGTCATCGTTAATTAAAAATTTTGGAATGTTTCTGCTTAAAACTCAAGAAGTACTGATTGGATTTCGATCATTCAAACAAAATTTCACTTAAGTTATGTAAGTTTTGTGCATAAAAGTTTAAATTCATCACAATAACGTGAATGTAGCCGGTGAGTACTGTGTGACACGATAGCCTGTGTCACACAGGTTTACAATCGGGTGAATGATTCACTCGCGACGTCACTTAATAATACATACATACAAAAGATCACGACTGTATCCCATAACGGGTAGTCAGAGACTGGGCACTCACTGCAAAAACAGATGACCGCCACAATCCACGTTTCACCAAAACAATATAATGCACTTGGTGTGATAGGTGGTGAGCCCATCGCCACCATGCGCTGTTGGGTGCACAGTGCAGTTTAATTCCTTACTCGCTTTTTACGAGATCCATTGGATGAGATGGAGTGGTAGTATTCTTTTAACGAGCCGCCACCACTTAATAATCATAAAAACATAATGCGCTGATAGCGAAGATGATAAGCAACAAGAAAAATAAATATAGCCTTACATATTGGAACATTTTCCCCCAGTTTGTCTCGGGCTTCTTTCCACAAAAATAATTTGTAAATCTGTAAAAATTTCCAAATAAATTGTTGCTTGTAACTAATTACTTAAAAAAAAGAGCGCGATCAGTACACGTGACAGAAGTAAAACTCATACAATATTAGAAAGGACATTGCTCAGCTCCCATACAAAGTTCGTCCAAGAACTAACAGTCATAAAACATTGAATATTGGGTGATTAAATAAATATGAATTAATAAAAACATTGCGCACTGTAAAATAACTACTCACTGTATAAACAATTATGTATAAAATGTTGCAATCAAATTCTACCCTGAAACCCTCATCGCGGGTCCTCATTGCAGTCCGATAACGTTTCAGTTTTTAAATTGGTTTCAGACTTATGGTGACAGTTGGAAGCAATGACAACTGGAGACCCTGTTATTTGCTACAAGGTATTCCATCAAAGTTCCCAAGGGTTGCTCCAATGCAAGGCATCTACAACTTGATTCATCAACGTTCGTGTTCTCGTGATTTTTCTAGAATATCCTCTAATCGACTTTCAGCTTTAACATTTTTAATGGAGGAAAGTAAGTTACTTTGCTAAGACCCGCATGCAAAATATAAAAATGGTGTATATTACCTAGTTTTTTAAAGAGCACCGCCCGCCCTCCCTCAGTAGCGTGCACAAGCAAACGAACACCGAGTCAAGTCTCGGCGGCCGTCTGTCGTAGAGTCTATGACGCTTGATAATGCCTCGTTTTGGGGAGAAACACGTGTCGTGTTCTCGACTTCAGTGGTGTATATTATCTAGTGGTAGTGGTTGGTGGTGGGTACCTGGTGGCGGTATTAGTTTGCTTGTGCACGCTACTGAGGGAGGGCGGGCGGTGCTCTTCAAAAAACTAGGTAATATACACCATTTTTATATTTTGCATGCGGATCTTAGCAAAGTAACTTACTTTCCTTCATTATAATGGATTTCCGCAAAGTAACGCCTGATTCTATTAACTATATTTAACATTTTTACATAAAGCGTTCTAAAGAATAGACATTGATGCCGGTTATTTTCAGAGGTCTTGTTCTTTGTCACCGGTGTAGATTTCGACGTACTTAAGATCTTTGAACGCGCTTATATTGAATACATTTAGTGTTTTACATTGCATTTCACATTGGTCGCATATATGCACATCTTCCCATAATACCGTAATCTCAGCTATTACTCTCTACCTTCTTTAAGAGTACAGTTGTTTAATTAAAAATCTTACCTGAGGAACTACAAAATACTACTTCGACACTGACAAAATGAAAGAGAGGCGTAAGTTCTCTTACCCACGACACTACCAAATATTAGGATTAGCAAAACAAAGTTTGTGTTGGTCGGCTCCTCCAAAAATCATTTTAAATATATTCCAACTTTATCTCATTTGATTAAAACTATCTTACCAAACCCATGATCCCGAAAAATGACGCCAAGCTCCAGACATAAATCCAAGGAAAAGGTGGTGGAGATGGCGGAGGGCACGGTGGTGGATCGGGAACGGGCTTCAGTGTGCACGGGCCCTTGATGCGAGCGCAGTCCATCATGGGCTGTAAGAATTATATCATAGACAGCATCCTCATATGTTGCATAGTTTACGAATGTAACACACGTGACGCATACGAAAGTTTAGTCCGTAGATGTTCGGCAGAGTAGAATAGGCACCTACCTTTTTCCTACCGAGATGTTGTAAGAGGCGACTAAGGATATTGTACGGACTGCCTTAATTCATGCAGAATAATACCAAATATTAAAAAAAAATATGTTCATGTTCACTATAGTTGTAGGTAAATAAAAGGTATGTATGTATTTCCACTTCAGCTACATCGACTCTGCAGTCCAATAATAATGTTATTAAACCAATGTTTGGCCAGGATTAAGGTATGCCAATGATCTGTATTAGATCCCTGGTGCCGGCACTACTAAAGTCATTCGTACTGCAAGCAACTTCTCGTTTCTGGAAGGCCTTTGTCCAGCAGTGGACTACTAACATATCGATGAAAAATACTTGAGTTTCATTTAATTACCCCAAATCATTGATATACAAAAACCCCAAGATACACAGTTCCATACAAAATTGACAAATGACTCCAAAAAGCGTCGTCGATCGATAAACACACAAACATCACTAATTCCGACTAAACGAACACAAATTTAATCTTATGCCCACAACTGGCCGACCCCTTTACTGCAGGAATCTGTCTAGGTACCACCGCAGGGCCAGTTATTCTGCCGTGAAGCAGTAGCGTGCAAACATTACTGTGTTTCGGTCTGAAGGGCACTGAGAGCTAGTGTTATCGCTAGGCATATAAGACCTATGAACTGATGTCTAAGGGGGACAGGCGCAGTACGGTGACTCAGAAATATCGGGGTGACACAGCATTGCTATGGGCGGACGTTGGACCAGGTGAACGTTTTTGCTCATGTCGTTCTATTCTCAAAAAACAAAAACATTAACTTTTTAAACTTTCCACTTTTTTTTAATTCGTTGCCTATTTGTCGCAAACAAAAAATAGTGTATTCGCTTTATATTACACAGATACGAATACTATACTAGAGTACAAACACTCTTTATCCATTTCCGAAATGTAAAGATTTCGTTAAACTAATTTTAAATGTTCGTTTTTATGAGTATTTAATGGCTTATTAACAAATTAAAGAAAATAGCTATAATAAAGTAGTAAGTTATTTATTATTAACCATTATTTATTTGCCAATAGTATCAAAACATAAATGATAAATTTATTATATTTACGAAATCAGAACCATTACTGGTAAAAATTACGTCATTTCCTTTTCTGTATCATCTGTGGATAATGGAAGAAGACATTCTTCCTTTTCAGCTTGTGCTAGAAGTGTCGATCTATCAAGAGGGTTCCACGGTTCGTGGAATGCGTATTTATACTTGTTCTTCCCATGATACCCAAGCCGTGGTAATATCTCCTGGCCCAGCTCGTTGTCTAAAGTTTTTAATCTATTCAACGATTTGTTTTTCCAGTTATCTGGATGAACGATGTGCGAGTTGTGGATCAAATTCCGGACCGTACTGGAAGGCGTGTTAAATCCTAGATTGTTATCTGTTTTAAACATCTCTATCGATTGCACATCCTCGTTGGGAACCTCCTGCCAAAGAAATTTAAGATTGAAATAATGACGAACTGTTTTTAGTGCGTTGGACGAAATTTTCATTAATTTGAACTGTACGATGTACTTTACCATTGCTTAAGTAGTGACTTTTCAAAAAATGTTTTCCAACTCCTTGGCCCTAATAGCATGTGACGCCAATTATCGACACGTCGCCTTCTTTACTTCCCTTCTTTCGCCCTCCAAAGATATTTTTCAACATTTCAAAGAACCCTTCAGGTTTTTCCTCTTTTGCAGTTTCTTCTTCTTGCGTAGCCTCTTCCTCTAAATTTGGCTTTTCGTTAGTGTGTTGAGGAGAACCTCGCTGATAGCCTTCACGATGAACAGGAGTCACCAACACGAATCCAGTCCACTGATGAACAAAGCACAAGCTGGATTTCATTAGATATTTAATTCGACGTAAGGGTTCTGATTTCGTCTAACGCACTAAAGCGAACTTTTAGATAAACGGCAGAAGAAATTCATTTATAATAATCTAGTCGTTACTCGGAAATTGTAAAAAAAAAGTAATTTAGCGCCGAAAGTTATGTTATTTCAAGGCATATCTGTACCTCAGAAGTATACAATTGTAACTCTCTATTGTGAAAATTTGATTTTTATATTAATGAGATCGTAAGAACCAGCTCTTGTGTAAATATTTCCAAAAACTGCTAATCTGGTACAAAATTATCTGCATAGACGACTATTACGTACATAATATGGCACATTTAAATGTGGCGTCGCGTGCTCCCAATTAATTTATGCCTGTCCCGTAAAATTTGTCTTTTGGCGTTTAATACCGTTTACCTCTGAGGTACAGATATGAGACTTAAGAACCAATGTTTCATGGTGAGAGAGTCTCCGAATGTAAAATTCTGAGTGTCAATGTTACAGGCACGTATGCCACTTGCCATCAGATGAACGACTTACTCGTCTAAACCCTTATTTTCAATAAAAAAGACCTTAATAGACGAATAAATACTTTCGTACAGTTTTATGTAAATAAAGAAGTTAATCCAGCTTTTATCATGTATTTACTGAGCAGTTATCTCATCGATTTACCATTGACTCATTACAATATCTCCAATCGTATATATTCTTTTCCCGGCATAGACTAAAAATTAATATTACCAACATTTACGTGTGAAGGTGTAAAGTTAGGCTAGTGTTGTTTTTTCTTTATAGACTAACATAAAAATAGATTAATGTAAAATTAAAAAAAAAACAATATAGTACCTTAGCGTTACTGGGTGGAAGTGGTGGTACTACGATTTCTGACAACCTAATCCTGTAGGGATCGTAGTTTGGTGGTTGCGGTTCTTGAGGACAATCCCTGCGCCCCATTTGCGGAGGAGGATCGGTCTTCGGCCACGGCTCTACCGTTCTGCCTTCGGTTTGAGAGATACTTTTGCAACAGCTGTCCTTATCTTTAGAATAATTCTTTTGGTTTCCTAGAATATAAAAAATAATACATGTAATAACATACAAAATCGATAGTATTATTAAACCTCACAAATATAGTATTGTTTGCAGATGATACATCACTGATATTTAAGGTCAATCGAAAAACTGAGAACCTCAATGAAAATAGTGCTCTGAATAATATTTTAGATTGGTTCCATGCAATCAATTTGGCTCGAAATACCAAATAAACAAAATACGTTAAATTTGCATTACCTAATGTTAAAACTGTACAAAATAATATCCTTTTTTAAAACTTAGACTTTGTCGATAGTACTGTATTTTTGGGGATCACATTACATTGTAAACTTCAGTGGGGTCCACATATAGATACCTTAGCTTATAAACTCAGTTCGACTGCATATGCTGTGAGAAAGATCCGACATAATTCAGATATAGCTACTGCAAGATTAGTTTACTTTAGCTGTTTTCACAGCTTAATGTGACGTAAATACAATATTTACTCTGCAGAAAAGAGCAGTCCGCACAATCTATTAATGATTCGCTAAAGGAACTATTTAAAAAAAAAAAACTTTTACGTGCCAATATATATATGAAAACGTTACGCATGTACGTAAATTTAAATTACTATTTCCGAAGAAGAGTGACAATCATAATTTAGAATTAAGAAAGTGTGGTGGCGGCTCGTTAAAAGAATACTAACACTCCATCTCATCCAATGCATCTCGTAAAAGGCGAGTAAGGAATTAAACTGCACTATGCACCCAACAGCGCATGGTGGCGATGAGCTCACCACCTATCACACCAAGTGCATTATATTGTTTTGGTGAAACGTGGATTGTGGCAGTCATCTGCTTTTTGCAGTGAGTGCCCAGTCTCTGACTACCCCTTATGGGATACAGTCGTGATCTTATGTATGTATGTAATAAACTTGATAATCCAAAATTTAGACTGAATAAAATAAAAAATTCTTTTATGGGTCGATGTACATGTATTTATAATAAATCATCATCATCATCATCATTTATATTAAAATTCCAGAAGATATAGTAAATCTAACAGAGACTAAATTTAAAACCTAAATTAAAAAAGCGAAAGCTTATTATAATTCGAATGATTCTTTCAATGATATGGACGCATGGAAAGTATTCATCCAGGGAGACATCAAGTAATGTATAACACAATGTGATTGTTATTTTGTGGGCAGCTACGTAATATGTATTTTTAGGTTATGTAATTGTAAAATGTACATTGTCTTGTGGAACACTAAAGTGCGATCTGTAAAGAAAAAGACAATAATTTAAGTAATGTTAATTTGTTTGGTAGACTTGAGTATGTCATGCTCGCTTTAATGTCTCTGCTTACGACGGCGTCGTATGGACGGGTCGTCCACTTTCCTTTGAAATAGTTGAGGAGGGCGATGGCTGCCACATGCGTCATACTTGTGAACAGGTGCTGTTTGTGGAGGCCGGTCTGCTCGAGTTTGCAATGCATTTATTCATTTGTTATTAAATCTTATATAACCATTTTGTGATGGAGCGTGCTTTGGTTTTCTATGAGACTGTTGATTGTATGTTTATTATTTATACTGTGCTTTTGACAAACATAAAAATAACAAAATAGAGGATACCTACGGAGTTTCTTTCGCCTGATTCTTCTCCGTCAGAGGAACCTCATTACGAAACGACGGTAGATTGTAAAAAATGACGTTTGACTAACGAAATTTATATTTCTTACGTCGAAAAATAAAGAATTTTCATTTCATTGAATTTCATAACATTTATTCCAGAATAGTATACTTTTTGCATAAAGCATAATGACTATTTAAGCCAAAAATTGAAGATAGTGTAGTTTGTTTTTTGTTATTAGATCAAGTGACGAAACGAGCAAAACTCTGAGACATCAGTTCTTAAGTCTCATATTAGCCGAGCGATTACCGACCGGACCGAAACAAAACAATTGACCTTACGGTGGTGCCCACCTAGACGGATTCCTGCGTAGAATACTGAGCGTACATAGAAAATAACTAAAGAAAATATACAACTTTTAATTTCTTTTAAAATAATGTGAGTTTAGTTAGTATCAATTTTACTCGTTATAGTTACAATTTGAGGCGTCTATTCTAGTACTTAGTTGGTAATTCAATGGACCACACACAATTTTGGTGGGTTTTGAGCAGGGAGGGACGTGACGCCTCATATCGTTGATTTTTTTCAGTTTTCCTTTACCAACCGAGGTTTACTTGCCCTGACTGCCGAGCACGGCATAAACCAGCACAAAACAATAATGAACAGTTTCAGTGGTGCTGCTGCCGGGGATCCAACCCAGGTCACTCGCATATTTTGAAGTGAAGTGCGACGGGACCTTCATCTATCACACAACATCATCATACTGAACATAGGCCTTCCCCATGGATTGCCACAAAAGTTAGTAGCCCTCGTTTTGGGGGGATTTTGCCATAGTTGCCACGCTTGGCAGGCGGGTTGGCTATCACACGTATTATAACCAATTTAAACATTTATATTACCAATTCCTGTCACGACGTGTCCAGCATTCTGATTGCTGAGAGCCAAAATATTATTAATGTTTCTTATTTGGCTGCAGTATCTTAAGGTACTCATTGTTAATTTTAATTTGTTTATATGGAGCACTGATAATTTACTGTTGTATGATATTTAAATTGATTACATTATTTTTGAAAAATGATTTTGGATATTGATTAAAAATGAACGCTTTGACGTAAATTTGGAAATGGAATTGATGCAATTTTTTTTTCGTTAGTCATCGACTGTTATAGTTTCTTTATAATTTTTATATGACCACGAAGGTTTTAACTTTTTCTGGGGGCAGGATTCCTGTGCAGGAATCAGGCGGATTATCGTCTAGATTGCTATAAATGCTGAGACACCGACCGGGACCTTTCGAACAGAATAGGGTAAACCATAGATTATTCAAAAACTCCGGTAAAACGCCTCCACTTCACTCGCAGATCGCAGACGCGGCATACCGGGACAAATTACTTTCTAACCGGGACGTATGGCAGCACTAGTCTAGGTAGGCTCCACCACAGGGCCAATTTTTATGCCGTGAGGCAGTAGCGTGCAAACTTTACTATGTTCCGTTCTGAAGGGTACTAAGAGCTAGTGTAATCACTGGGCAACGCAGCATTGCTATGAGCAGACGCTGCAATTACCATTGCTGAACGTTTTGCTCGTCTCGGCCTATTCTCCAATAAATAAAAACTTCGTAGAAGAACATTAGCCATCTATATATGAGCTATTGATTTGTTACCATAAACTAAATTGTTAGTCTATGGTAAAGACTGTGATGGATTTTTGGCGCCAACTCCAAAAGTGTCGGTTGTGTTTAGTCTTGAATTTTGTTATTTCTGTGTATATTTCGAGTTTTAATGTTTACAATCAAAAGTTTATTACGCAGCAAGTGCTCGTGAAAGTGTAGTAATTAATGAAGGAAAGGAATTTTTGTTGCTAAGATCCGCATGCAAAATATAAAATGGTGTATATTACCTAGTTTTAGAAGAGCACCGCCCGCCCTCCCACAGTAGCGTGCACAAGCAAACTAACACCGCCACCAGATACCCTCCACCGGAGGATGAGCGGGCGGTGCTCTTCAAAAACTAGTTAATATACACCATTTTATATTTTTCATGAGGATCTTAGCAAATGAAAATCCTTTCCTTCACTATAATGGATTATCGCAAGTAATTGGCAAATTCTGTTTAAGACCGAAATTGTGTTTTTAGTCTCTATCCGTTCAACTCATAACTGAACAATAAAAAAAATTAACTTCAGAACTGATGTTTCAGTGCGAAGAGCGCGTTGCGATGACACAGAGCAATGTTCTGAGTGACACAGCATTTGTTTGGGGGCAGACATTGCACTTATCATGTGGCGATTTCCTCCAATCGTTTCTTCCATAAAAAATGGACCATTACGTTGTGTTTGACACTGTGGCAGTCTCCCAGAGTTATCTGGTGCAATGTAGTGGGTGGTTTACTCCGCACATGATTCAGACACTAAGTCGATCTTCCGAATGTCCCTTTATCTGTTTACGTGTTAATGTAAGACGTATTTTTTCACAGATTAATAAATCTTTGATGAAGCTTTTTCACTAGACTCTGTAGATTGAATCTTGGTATCAGAGAGCTGGTTGAAGCCATCTATTTCATCAAGTATGTATCCACTACCTCATTTTGTTCTCATATGTAATGATCGAACTGGGAAAAGAGGTGGTGGTGTTGCCATATATCTACGATCCAACATAGCTTACAAAATAGTCTTAGCTTCTCCTTCTCCCTATTCTGCTTCTTCTGAGTTTTTGTTCTGAGAAATATTTGTATCGATGATTTTAATAATGACTTGCAAAGTATAGGATGGGACAAAATATTGACAGTGGGTGACGTTAACGGAATGGTTAAAAAATTTAATCACAGTGTCGTTTCTGTATTCGATCTGCATGCCCCAGTAAAGTCAATCACCATCAAAGATCGTTCCTATCCTTGGATTACTGATACGATAAAACTTATGATGAAGTTACGTGATGAAGCACTAGCGGATTATCATAAAAGTAAATCTGAAAGTAAAAAAGATTACTACAAGAGTCTAAAATCTACAGTTCCATTTCTTAAATGTACCAGCCACAGCAGAGGTCTCTATTTCACAGTTGACTTATTTTGAATACCATAAATTTAGTGAGGCAGTCTTCCGTTTGGAGCCCGTAAGTTTTGATAAAATTATTAAAATAATTAATAGCTTAAAATCCAATGCAGAAGGTTGCGATAATATAAGTTTAGAAATGCTTCTTATGACTTTCCCCTACACATTAGACTTTATAAAAGATCTAATAAATATGTGTATTAGTACGAGTATCAAAAAAACCACAAAGTAACCGACATAAAAACATTAAAGAGTATCTTTCAAAAGTATCTTAAAAGCTTAAATCTTCTTTTGAAGTAAGGAAGCTGAACATTAGTATAATATCTTTAAGATTTACTTAGTGATATTCCTCTATTCATTTGATGTTGTGACTCATCGGATATAGCACTTACCTGAATGTTACACCAATACTTTTTTGAATGAAAGGGATGACGGATTGATGAAATTTAAGAATATCATTTGGTCCAAAACCTGCACTTTCCAAGTTTTTGATAAAAATACAACAAGTACCAAATTTTTAGTTTGCATACATTTTTAGATACAAATGCCATACGTATTTGTATCTAAAAATGTTCATAATATTTTATATTCTCCAATAAAAAGTTGGCGAAATTCGACATTTTTACTAAAGACAAAAGAGAAACATTATGTATTATTCTCAACTTTTGTGCTCATTTTTTAAATAGCTCATATTATGATGTAATAATTCAAATGACGAATTCGTTCCTAGTCACACCATTGAACCGTTCCTAAATACAGTTATAATTTTTTTACTTGATTTAGGATACATCTTAAGGAATTGCAATCAAGTGAATTTAAACCACAGTCTCAAATTATATCTAGTTTATGTCCAACCAAAGGTTGCCAAGAAGAGATCGCTTTTAGCGATAAGCCCGCCCATTCTACTTATTGTCTATTTATGTCCTATTTGTATTTTTTATTAAGGGTTTACAATAAAGTTATATTTTATTTAATTAATAAAACGGAACAGCTTATAAGGACGCACTGCCTATTATATTTGAGAGTGTTATGGAGCCGGCAAGAATCTGCTGCAATATACTAATACCTATCTACTAATCATTCCTTTAATTCACGACTATGATTTAATTCCATGGACAAACATAAAGAAACAACGTATGTCTTCTTATATTAATGAAACACACGATCCTTGCTCACGTATAACAATCTCGATAGATGGTAAACACTGAAATCGTTAGCACAATCCAAAACAAACAAACGGACTGTCCATTCACAATGCGCACATCTTCCTTGTTTCTGGAACAATCATCGTGGCGTATAAACAACTCATAAGCATTCAGTAACCTTGGACGTTACGGACGGATTCTGGAAACAAACCCATTGGGCTATCGTTTGATGTTCGCTTTTAAAGTAGCTGGAAAGTTTTTAGGAATGAAATTAAACTAACTGTAAGTTCCTAATGTTATGTTAACTATCTATTTTTATTTTTTGCCGTCTGTGATGTGGTTGGGATACCTTGATTTTTGGTTTTGATTTTATATAAAACTTGTTCAAAACTTTATATTAATATGCGAAGGCAACTATTAAATAACTAGCTAGCAACAAACTAATTAGCAACTTGTATAAATACTTTAATATTTGTCTGTAAGTCTTCCAGCAAGCTGAAGTGGCAATGGGCCGGCCATATAGCTCGGACAACCGATTACCGTTGGGGAAGAAAGGTTCTCGAGTGGCAACCTCGTACCGGCAAACGCAGTGTAGGGCGACCCCCCACTAGATGCAGCGACGACCTACACGGTTTTGCAGGAAGTCGATGGATACAGGTGGCTCAGGACCGTGTTTTGTGGCAATCTATGGGGGAGGCCTATGTTCAACAATGGACTATGATAGGCTGAAATGATGATGATGATGATGAAGTCTTCCTAAAATAAATACAAAAATTATGAGACACTTTACTAGTACAATTAAAGTAAGAAAGAAAGAAAAATAATTTATTAGCAACCATAGCAAATACTCAATTAGCACAATCTTACTACTATAATAAAGCTGAAGAGTTTGTATGTTTGAACGCGCTCATCTCAGGTACGAGTACATCTATATGCCCTGATATATGGAAACTCGCAATTGTACGTCCATTGCCTAAACATTCAAACCCGGTCGAACTTAAAGATCTTAGACCTATAAGTATTTTACCGTGTTTGTCAAAAATTATGGAAAAAGCAGTCTGTACACAGTTAACAGATTTCCTGGAAAAACATCATATCCTACCCGAATTGCAATCGGGTTTTAGAAGAGGACGCAGCACAGTCACTGCTTTGCTGGATGTGACCGATAATATACTCTGCGCCCAAGATGATGGGATGTGTACTTTACTTGTATTGTTAGACTATTCTAGAGCCTTTGACTCGATAAATATTAACCTTCTTATGTCTAAACTGAAATACTATGGTTTTGATAGCAAAACTTTACAATGGTTTAACAGTTACCTCAGCAATCGTTACCAATATGTCAAACTTGATCGTTACGATGGTACTTCGTTAGTATCTAACAAAGTAGCTGTAAAAAGAGGGGTGCCTCAGGGGTCTATCTTAGGACCAGTACTCTTCATACTGTATTTATTTGATATAAAATCGCAAATTAAGTTTTGTAATTATCATATTTATGCAGATGATATACAGGTGTACATTTCTTGTAAACCTTCGGAAATTAACAACGCGATAACCAAGCTTAATGAAGATCTATCGCGTATAGCCATGTGGTCTACGAAAAATTGTCTTTTGCTTAACCCCCTCAAAACTAAATATTTAATCTTCGGGAGTAAAAAACAGCTTGGCAATCTGAATCCATCATTGAGCATCATGCTTATGAACGAACCGATTGAGCGTGTATACGAAGCACGAAATCTGGGCTTGCTTATGGACTGTGAACTGCGATTCGAAAGACATTGAGAATTCCGTGAAAAGTTGCTTTTATAAGTTGAGAGTTCTTTATAGAATGAGGCCATATTTAACGGAAGATTTGCGTATACAACTGATGGAGTCATTAATTACATCAAAATTAAATTACATGGACACAGTTTTTGGTCCACGACTTTTATCAAGAACAAAGAAACTTGTGCAGCGAGTCCAGAATGCTTGTGCCCGTTATTGCTTCGACGTTCCCAGAAGAGCTCATGTGAGTCCATATTTAAGTAAGCACTGTATACTTAAAATAAAAAACATCGTCGCAAACTTCATTTAGCTTGTCTTCTTTTTGGTGTTTTAAAACATAAAGCACCAAACTATTTAAGATATAAAAAGTTGTCTTGGGTGTCGAGCGAGAGGTCACACGGGTCCAGGCAATGCGCGATGCAGCTAGCGACGCAACGACATAGTTCAGCTGCTTTTAGGGGTAGTTTTCGTTATGCTGCATCCAAATGCTGGAACAACATTCCACCGCCATTAAGGAACCTGCCTCATATTAGTGGGTTTAGAAATAAATTAAAAATATATCTTTACGAACACCAAAAGAATGAGGTAATTCAAAAACTAGACACAAGTGCTATATGACTTATTCTTGTAAATAAATATTTCACTTCCACTATAAATAAACTAGAATAAGTAAATCACTCACTTTCTTATTTACCGTTTTGCTAATATGCTTAATTTTATTTTGTATGTATTGTTATGCTGCAAGTAATGACTTTAAGCCTATCATAGATTATAGCCGATTTATTATATTTTAAAAGTAGGTGAAACCATTCTGCCAGCATTCACATTGTACAACATTATTCTTTTATTTTTTTTTATTTTAATTTTTATTTCTTTTTACCTTGCATTAGAGATGATACTTTTTTGTTTTTCCTTCTTATATTAAACTCATTATAAAATATATATAGTTTAAGGTAATTATCTCATATATATATATATATATATATATATATATATATATATATATAAATTCCACATGCTTTTGTGAAGCTGGACCGTGATATCACCAAACGGCCTCAGCGGAAGACCAGCGCCGGTTGCTAACAGCCGGCATATGGTGAGCTGGGACCGACTTGTGACGACATATTTTTGTAACATTTTTTTGAGTATTGTTTGTGTAAATGTACTGTCGTTACAAATAAATGTATTTTCTTCTTTCTTCTTCATATCAGGGGCTTGTTAAGGCGATGTTACTCTACTCTAGAGACTGCCCTCGATACTGTTGGGTCTGATTACACACACTACATGATAATGGGCGATTTCAATTACGGTGTTTGCATGTACACTTTAGGCACTATAATATTTCCTGCGCAGTTGATAGCAATGCGAGAGCAACATACCTCTACAAGATGCAAGAGTATACAAGCTAGATTATGAATGTGATCTCTCTTACATAGGGCAAACAAAAATATCAATAAAAATCCGCATAAAAGAACATATAGCTGATGTGAAGCATCGTCGCTCCAGGAAGTCTACAGTCTGTGACCATATTCTGGATCATTCCAACCATTACATCAGATTTGATAAACCACAAATCCTCGCAAAAGAACACCGATTCCTACCAAGGATGATTCGCGAGGCTATTGAAATTAAAAAACATCCTAATTTTAATACAGAAGATGGTTGGGTATTACCACCAGCTTGGGATCCTATAATTAATAAAATTAAATCAAAAACCAAGCATACCACTGCAAGACTTCAAGACTTCAAGTAAGCTCTTTCTGCGTAGATCGGACCAAGAATAATAATAAAAAGCTGAAGTACTCCGGGTTAACTATGACATCGGGACATCTGTCACCTCAGTCCCCTCGCGACCATGGGGTAAAGCATTCGAAACGTCGGGTTATAAATAATAAAATTAAACGCGATAAAACCCGTAAAATTTGTTTTATTTAAATGTGTAGTGTTCGCGTAAATATAAGAAATCATTATCCTTCAAAAGGCTTCTTAGAGAACATTATTTGGAGGCAAACTGATGCACTAATTTCACGTCTTATTTTGTTCATATATGTATTATGTTTATTTTTTGTATGTATGTATTTATCTGTTAATTTTGTGAATATATATTTATTACTTATATTATTACAAAACAAAAAAAAAGCAAAATTTAAAACTTATATTAAAAAATGTTTGTGCTCTAAAGCATATTATAATATAAAGATTTAGTACAGTGATACAGAAGTTTAGAAAGTATCCATCCAGGGAGACATCAAGTAACTAACCACACGATATAACTGTTATTTTGTAAGCAGCTACGTGACATGTATTTTTATGCAGGAATAGGTATTTAGAATGTAACATTTTTGCAAACAATAAATTGTAAATGATGTTAGGGAAGATTATAGGTGTGCTCTGTAGAATGAATTCTTTTAGCTCCAAACAGTAGACTTGAGTATGTCATCTAGCTTAAATGCTTCTGCTCGCGGCAGCGGCGTTTGGCGGGTCGTCCACTTCCTTTGAATATGCTCGAGGAGGGCGATGGCTGCCACATGCGTCATACTTGTGACCAGGTGCTGTTGGTGGAGGCTGGTCTGCTCGAGTTTGCAATGCATTTATTAATTTCTTATTGAATCTTGTATAATATTTTGTCAGGAGAGTGCTTTGGTTTTCTATGAGACCGTTCTTTGTAAATTTATTTATATTGTACTTTTGATAAAGATAAAAAAATAACAAAATAGAGGATACCTACGAAGTTTGTTTCGCCTGTTTCTTCTCCGTCACAGGAATCTCATTACGTAACGGTGGTAGATTGTAAAAAATAACGTTTGACAAACGAAATTTATATTTCTTACGTTAAAGAATAAATAATTTTCATTTCTTTTTATTTCATTTTTTTTCATTTCATATAATTATTATGTAATAGTATTTATATTTTCACACCACACTCCATATCTTACATATTTGCACCTGCCATCAGTCTTCTCGTCTCCCAGGGTTGACTGGCAGAGAACACCTCTAGGCATTAAGACCGCCCATTGTATTCCTTAGTATTTTTTTTTATTAGATAAAGTGATGAAACGAGCTAACGTTCACCTGATGGTAAGTGCAACGTCTGCCCATAACAAATGCTATATCTGTGTGACTTCAGTTCTTAAGTCTCATATGCCCAGTCATTACGCTAGCTCTCAGTGCCCTTCAGACCGCAACACAGTAATGTATGCACACTACTGCTTCACGGCAGAATAACTGGCCCTGGGGTGGTACCTACCTAGACGGATTCCTGCACAGGAATCCTACCATGTGGAATTTCGCAACACCAACGAGACGAGATTAATAGATTCTCTAGATTCTCACGGTAAGGAACAGGGAACACTAAAGAATTGAAAGTTCGAAATATTAAAACCAACTTTATTCCTGTACAAAATGTCTATAAATCGATGAATTCCGTACGAGTTGTTTATATGTCATAAATTACACTTATTTTGCTACCAAACTTACGTTAACATAATTGAATAATATTCAAAAAAATAATACTTACTGCAAACAAATCAAATGCAAAAATAAAAAAGAAAAAAAATAAAGTTTCAAGCTATAAATGTCCCACTGCTGAGCACAGGTCTCCTCTCATTTCTGAGAGGGTTTTGGAGCTAGGAAGAATCCGCCACGCTGCTCCAATGCGGGTTGGCGGACTTCACATGTCTTCGAAATATTTTTTATTTCTCAGACATGCAGGTTTGCTCACGATGTTTTCCTTCGCCGCCGTGCACGTGGTAAGTCAGCACTTAAAATTGCAACTTTCAATTTTAGTGGTGCCGACATCGGGAATCGAGCCCAGGTCCCTCGCGTACTATTAAATTTAAAGCGAGCGCCTAGCCTCTGAGCTAGTGCAAAAATATAAGAGGAAAAAACTTAAATGAGCTTGCTTTATGAGACTAAAAAGTAGGATAACATATTTCTATAAAGATTTGAATATTTTTTTTATTAGTAATAGTGACGAGGAGAGCAAAACGTTCACCTGATGGTAAGTGCAACGTTTGCCCATAACAAATGATGCGTCACACAAAACATCTGTGTGACACCACACTGCGCCCGTCACCCTGAGACATAGTCTCAAGTCTCATATGCCCAGTGATTACGCTAGCTCACAGTGCCCTTCAAACTGAAACACAGTAATGTTTGAACACTACTGCTTCACGGCAGAATAGCTGACACTTTTAATCTAAATGCTGTGCAGACGCCTCGTCTCATTTTCGAAAGTGTTTTGGAGAAGGGTAAAGTCAACAACGCTGCGCTGGTGCGGGTTGCCCCATTTAATTTGTCTTTTACCTCATATTACTTTACAAATATTTTTATTTTCTTCACATTATAAATTATTGGTTTTGTACCAACTGGTTATACACACGTATAACTGGTGGTAGGATTCCCATGCAGAAATCCGTTTAGGTAGGTCCACCCCAGGGCCAGTTATTCTGCAGTGAAGCAGTAGTGTGCAAACATTACTGTGTTTCGGTTTGAAGGGCACTGTGAGCTAGCGTAATCACTTGGCATATGAGACTTAAAAACTGAAGAACACAAAAATGTTATAGATGACACAGCATTCGTTATGGGCAGACGTTGCACTTACCATCAGGTGGGCGTTTTCCTCGTTTCGACACTATATCCAATAAAAAAACACACGTTTTTCATTCACCGCCAAGCATGTGGTTAATTACCACTTAAAATTGTAATTAACAAATTTTAGTGGTGCCGACACCGGGGTTACAACCCACTTTACTTGCGTACTACGAAATTTAAGGCGAGCGCCCGACCGGGTCTATTGTGTTACTGTGGCAGGTTTCGGGATCGGTTTTATTCTGGCATTTGAACCTCATTCATTGGATAATATAACCTCAATCATTGGAAACCCACCAGTTACTCAATAGACTAGACCCCCAGGGCTGAATAGACAGAGACCACACCTTTCCACTTTCTACGATCCTGACACTCGCTGCTTCTACTTTCATGAGCGCCTTCATACAAGCTCGTCAGATGGGGGGGTACTTTTGACGGTGGTCTTTCCTTAAAACGTCTACGATCAGCGGGGATATTAAGTATCCAAAGTGAAGATCACTTATGAAAGTGGAGAACGAATATCTGTTAAATAATTGTTTTCATACTGGTCATGGTTAACGAAACTGACGCTTTTTTTGTAAAAGTAAAAGTAAAGTTTCAGCCTATTAATGTCCCACTACTGAGCACAGGCCTCCTCTCATTTCTGAGAGGGTTTTGGAGCTTTTTTTGTAGGACGTCTTTATTGTTAATCACAGCCACTATGCAGACAGTTATTTAACAGATATTCGTTCAACACTTTTATAAGTGATCTTCACTTTTGTGGTAGGATTCCTATGCAGGAACCCGTCTAGGTAGGTACCACCCCCGGGGCCAGTTATTCTGCCGTGAAGCAGTAGTGTGCAAACATTACTGTGTTTCGGTCTGAAGGGCACTGTGAGCTAGCGTAATCACTGGGCATTTGAGACTTAAGAACTGACGTCTCAGGGTGACGTGCGCGGTGTGGTGTCACACAGAAATAATCTAGGTGACACTGTATTTGTTTTGGACGTTGCACTTAACACCAGGTGAACGTTTTGCTCGTTTCGTCACTTTATACAATAAAAAAAAATACGCAATAGCCCCGCTGTCGGAATAAGTTCGCCTTCGTCGGCCCTTGCCAGCTTACCCGCTGAAGCTTGTAACTCGCCTTACAAGCGCCAGTCACGGTTATATTTTAAAGCAAAGCAATGAAATACACTTAAAATGACTAATTATTTACTCAATGTACTTAACTTGTACTTTACTTACAAATTAACATAATCTTCAAATAAATACATCGATTCAATCACGAATGGAACAAACATTAATTGCATTCCGACGACGATGGATGCAACCTGATCAGGTTAATTGTCTTCACACAAACGCCACATTGCCTTATTTTGAACATACACGCATACAGTTACGCATTTTCCCCACATAAGGAGTAGGCAGAGGCTACAGATGTTCACCACTTTTCGACCCCGCGGGAAACGGAACTCGACGGGTGGCGATCCGTACAAGTCAAAAAAATCTGACTCCATTGCGTTCCCACAGAGTTACCACGTTCTTGCGCTCGTGTGAATAAGCTCTAAACAGAAAACCTAGCGGCAAGAATAACATGTTCATATTGCAAATTAAGACTTATTAGATTTATATTAACGCTTTCAGTTGGTACCTGTTCGCGTGTTACATCCTTATAAATTCACCCGCAAATAAAATTAACAATTGTCTTTGACAGTAGAGAACGAAGACACACGAAAAAGGAGTTTTGACGTCAAACTCGAGTAGTGACAGGAGTGTTTTAATTTAACTTTGTGATTACTGTGTATATTTTTTTAAGCCGTGTGGTGGCGGCTCGTTAAAAGAATACTACCATTCCATCTCATCCAATGGATCTCGTAAAAGGCGAGTAAGGAATTAAACTGCACTGTGCACCCAACAGCGCATGGTGGCGATGGGCTCACCACCTATCACACCAAGTGCATTATATTGTTTTGGTGAAACGTGGATTGTGGCAGTCATCTGTTTTTGCAGTGAGTCAGTCAGAGACTGGGCCTCTGACTACCCCTTATGGGATACAGTCGTGATCTTATGTATGTATTTTGGGTTTTGATGTTCAATATTGATAGTTTATTATGCAGAAAGCGCTCGTGAAAGTGTACGGTGATTGGAAAATTGTATTTAAGACCAAAATGGTACTTTTCGTTTTGTCTCCATCGGTCCATATATTCATTCAACTCATTTCATTTCACAGTTAAAAAAAAAAGATCAAAATTTTGAATTATCTATTGTCACTCCCGTGACTGATACATTGCCATATTTCTATTTAGAGGCCAAAATTAAAAGAATAAATGAAAAAGGAAGTTTCGATGAAAATGTGTGTGAAATCATTCAATACATTCGTTCAATTAGTAACTGTCAATAACATCAAATGTCAGATACCTATTATACATACATACGATCACGATATATATATATATCCCATAAGGGGTAGTCAGAGACTGGGCACTCACTGCAAAAACAGATGACAGCCACAATCCACGTTTCACCAAAACAATATAATGCACTTGGTGTGAAAGGTGGTGAGCCCATCGCCACCATGCGCTGTTGGGTGCACAGTGCAGTTTAACTCCATACTCGCCTTTTACGAGATCCATTGGATGAGATGGAGTGGTAGTATTCTTTTAACGAGCCGCCACCACACACCACATACCTATTGTATGTCACGTAAATGGATTATTCGTAACGAGGAATATTAAAATTCCTCAAATTGATGATATAGTCATATCAAACAGGTCATTCAAAATTTCCAAATTAATAGTTAAATAAGTCGCTGAAGAACGAACCTCAAAGGTTATTCGCAAGTTTTACTTCTTAATTAAACGTGCTAACGAAGTGACAGATATGTTCCAGGCTGGTTTAATACAGTAATACATAGTCACGCCTCTTTACCACTAGGGTAGGCAGAGACCATATCTTTCCGCTTCCTACGATCCTGAGTATAAGGTGAAATTCATAATACTAGTTGGGAACAGTACATTAGGGCATTGCCTTGGAAATTGTGAAAGACGCCCTATAAGCCGTGCGGCTAGAAGCTGCATATTATCAATCGTAAATACTTAATGTATTGCAAAACAAACCTTATAGTCCCGACTTACTGTTGTTCCGTGGCTTTATAGGGTCCTAGGGTGTACACTTTTTAGGGTCCTATTCATCTTAAAGGTATTTTACACAACATACACCAATGTTTGACCTCAATTCCACTTGATGTAAAGCGGTAACTTTTGACTAATGATATAAAGGTTCTTAATGATTACCTAGTTTAACCTATTCGGTTAGTGCATGGACCCCACCAACTTAAAGATCACGGAACTGATTATGGAAAGGAACAAAAAAAATCGATTGTTTCACTGCAAAGATCAGACATTAAAAAAGAGAAAAGTCCTAGAGGTTATATACGGAAATAAGGTTTAATTTGCAACACACCAAGCAATTTTCGCGCCGCTTTAAAACGTTCCGTGTTAAACGGCTCAGTTAAAGTATCAGCCTTTATATGTCCCAGCGTTGGGCACGGACCCACCAACACACATTTACTCTTAATAAATATCGATAACATTCTTCCTAATAAATGCATACGTTCAACTGTGGGGCATTTATAGGTTGTCGCTTAACTTACAGAGGACACAGACTAACTTCTAACACAGAGCACAAACTTATTTACAAACTAGCGCTTATTTATTTAATCTGTACAATATAGTACAACGGTATAGTCCATTTCACGGAAAAATATATGGAAAATAACTGAATCTATACAATTATAATTTATTAATAATAACTTATATTCATGTAATGCATTATTATAAATCTAATAATGTAACAAATTAATATAGTTAATAGAATCGGGCGTTACTTTGCGGAAATTCATAATAGTAAAGGAGAGAAAGTTAATTTGCTAAGATCCCCATGCAAAATGTAAAGTGGTGTATATTACCTAGTTTTGATCCTAGGCTCCGCTCATTCGGCGGCTGACTGTCGTAGTCAATATCACTTGATAATGCCTCGTTTTGTGGTGAAACACGTGTCGTGTTCTCGACTTCAGTGGTGTGTATTGCCTAGTGGTAGTGTCGTAGTGGTGGAGGGTATCTGGTGGCGGTATTGGTTTTCTTGTGCACGCCGTTGTGGGAGGGCGGGCGGTGCTCTTCAAAGATGATGATGATGATGTTCTCCTAGCCGATTTCGACCACGGCGACAACTTCCGAATCCGGATGTCGAGAGCCATCAACTGCGCAGGAGATATTATAGTGCCACAAGTGTACGCGCAAACACATAGGCACTCACTTGTCCCAACCTACCCTCGCCCGATGTAACGATGCGATAAGATCGGAGGTAGGCTAGGATGCAGTGTCATAAACACGGGGACAAACACAACACAACCAGACCCGAAAACCAACAATTTGTGTTTTAGCACAAATGTTGGCTCCGGCTGGGATTCGAACCCAGGACCCGCGGCGTAGAAGTCAGGTACTCTGACCACTAGGCCACGCGGTCTTCAAAACTAGGTAATACACACCATTTTACATTTTGCATGCGGATCTTAGCAATTAACTTTCTCTCCTTTACTATAATGGATTTCCGCAAAATAACGCCTGATTCTATTAACTATATTAATTTGATACATTATTAGATTTATAAAAATTATAATTGTATAGATTCAGTTATTTTCCATACAAATTAGTTATTAAAAACTATTGTATGGAGATGAAAAAAATAAATGTTGCGAAACTCGGTAGTAATTACACTTAAAAAAAAGGTTTAGCGCCAATGTGTCAAGAATTCAGCAAGAGAAGGGAAGAAGAAAAATTAAACATGGACTAGATTATTATAGTTGTCACTACTCTTACCAACTGAGCAGCCATAAACATAAAAAATACCATAGACAAATCATTTGCATTCTACTGCTTAAGAACACTATCGGAAAATATTAACATAGAAACATGTTAAATAAAAAATTCAATTATTCCCATGCACGCATAATCGCATAAATGCAGAGGTTATAATATTATTCAGAAAAGAGCTTTTAATATATTTTCATGTTATGTCCTGTTGTATTATCGTTTATTAACAAAAAAATGTCTGTCCCTCTGTTGGGCAGGATTCAACGAAATTACTAAAGCTATTTACAAGGTGTTTAGTTTATGTAGATAATTCGTCAAAAATTTGATATTTACATGAATTCCAAAATCAGTGCAGCCAAAATAGGTCGTGCCCCCCCCCCTCATCGTAAAAGTCGACAGAGGGAAAAAAACAGGAAATTGACAGTAATATCTTCCTGGAACATCTGAATAAATAAAATGCGGTTGCCAACCCGAATACCAAGCGTAGCAATTACGTCATTATCCCCCTAAAATGGGAGCTACAAACTTTTGTGGCAATCTATTGGGGAGGCCTATGTTCAGCAGTGGACTAGGTGGATAGGCTGAAATGCCGGTGAACATTGTATACGAAAACGAGTGGGGGTTGTAAACATTTGGTCGACAATTACACAACTTTTACAATAACAATGGTCGAGTTCAAGGACACAAACGACGGATCGCCACTCGATTATCCCCACCACACAAGCCCACACTGAACACTAGCAAAGGAAAGTTCTGGACGCAGCATGTGTGGAGGCGCCGCGAGGTCGCGGCTCACTCGAGGCCGAAGAGCCAGTTGATGCCCTGCGCCAGGAACAGGATGAGCGGCTGCCAGGCCACCAGCCAGCGGATCCAGTCCAGGAGCTGCCCGTACAGGATGTGCGGTCGGTCCCAGCTGATGCTCGTTAAGGTATACTTATACATAAATGCCACGTCTTTTCCCCATATAAGGTAGGCAGAGACCACACCCGTTGCCCACTTTTCACCCAAACGGGAAGAGTCGTGACCGGTGATCGGTGGCGAACCTCGTCGCCGCCATGTTGGTACGATTTTTTTTAGGACTGATGGTCACTGTTAGCACGAAGGCTTTCACAGCCGAAACCTTTACCGAAACTGGCGAAAAGGTCCCCGAGAGGGGATCTCGGCTTGGACCGTCATGACCGGCTCAAGAGAATCTACCAGACCATCTCAACCCGTGGGTGTCGAAAAGTCGACAGAGTGAAAAAAAAACCAGGCGATCGGCAGCAGCATTTCCCTGCGACATCTAAATAAATAAAGTGCGGTTGCCATCCCGCCTGGCAAGCGTGGCAACTATGGCGAAATCCCCCCTAATGAGAGCTACAAATTTTTGTCGCAATCTGTGGGAGGCCTATGTTCAGCAGTGGACTAGTGATAGGCTGAAATGATGATGATGATGATGATTGACTCAAGGTCAGTAGCGTACTATGAAATAGAAGGCATCGGTAGAGAAAGGATACGGGTTGGTGAACATGCGTTTGAGATCCACCTTCTCCTTGCAGTAGGGGCAGGTCTGCTTCTTGCCCACAATGCACCAGCCACGGATGCAGAACTCGTGGAACACGTGCCCGCAGGTCAACTGGTACGTATTCTCTGCGGAACCCAAAATTGTACATATTGTACGAAAATTCTAGAACGTTACATCTTCCCCCCTTAACGAAGAGCGAACTTTCTAGAACGTTATATCTTCATCTTTAGAAGAGCTAAGTTTCCAGAATATTGAATCCTATTCTCAACAAACAGCGATTTTTTTTAGATTGGAGGGCAAATCGAAATGCGTGAGTTTAGACGAGCTACAGGGCGAAAGAATAGAGATGACAGATTGATTAATCAGATCTTTAACATAGCGAAATATATACATCTATCTTCGGAGCGGCGTTTTATTGATCCGAATCATTAACAATATTATGTAGGTATATGTAACTTTACATTAAAAAACAAAAAATTCTACGGATTTAATCGTGAGTGAGATAGAAGGATTGACGTTTGTGAGGAGCTGGTATGAGTTCGCAAGCTAAGAATCAAGTGAAAGTAAGAAGTAAATTATAGATTTTTTTTAATTTTATTTCGATTAGGGCTACACCTTTTGAATTCCACAAATGACAAAAATGTCTTAAACTCCGACGAACGGCACAATACATACATACATAGAGTCACGCCTCTTTCCCATAGGTGTAGGCAGAGACCAAATCTTTCCACTTGCCACGATCCTGACACACATCTTTAGCTTCCTCTACTTTCATTAGTGTTTTCAGACAAGCTCGTCGGTTGCGGGTACTTTTGACGTGGCCTTTCCTTAAAACGATTTCGATCTGACCGTAATACGTTCGCCTTCGTCAACCCTTACCGGCTTGCCCATTCACACTCGCCTTATAAATCTGTTTCGTCGATCTTCTTTAATCCATCCTCTCTACGCGTCCAAACCATCTAAGCATCCCTTTCTCTATCTTTGTCACTACATCTTCTACCAGATCGCAACGTTCTCTTATCACGTTCTTTCTCAGTTTGTCCATCAAAGTCACTCCAGCTATACTTCTCAAACTTTTCATTTCAACAGCATTAATCTTATTTCATGCTTCTTCAGCCAGACCCAACATTCACTACCGTACATAAGTGTGGGGACCAGTACTTCAGACCAATACACCAGTATGTACAGCCAGTCGTGCCTTTTGAGATACTTTCTGGCTGCACATAAAGTTATGCAGGGTACCATATGATTTATTTCCTGCCAACGCTCTTCGTTTAATATCACAGTCGTAGTTTCCGTCTTTCGAAAATTTTGAACCCAAATATACAAACTCTTTCACTTTTTCCACTCTTTCTCCTTCAATCAGAACTCTGCAATCCGACATACTTTCTTGTCTTTCAAAGACCATTACTTTCGTCTTATCTACATCTACAGCACAATAACTGTGCATATATCATCATCACCATACTTTCAGCCCTATTTTTAATTTTCATTTAGTCCACTGCTGAACATAAGCTTTCCACTTAAGAGCTACAGAAGCTTGTAACTCTCATTTTGGGGGTATTCTCCACGTGGCGGCACGGTTTTGCGGCAATTCGACGAACGCAGGTGGCTCAGGACCGTGATTTGTGGCAATCTAGGTTCAGGAGCGAACTTGTGATGGGCTGAAATTATGATGATGATACATTTTTTTTATTGCATAAAGTGATGAAACGAGCAAAACGTTCACCTGGTAAGTGCAACGTCTGCCCATAACAAATGCTGTGTCACCCAGAAAATTTATATGTGACACTACACTGTGCCCATCACCCTGAGACATAGGTTCTTAAGTCTCATATGCCCAGTGATTACGCTAGCTCACAGTGCCCTTCAAACCGAAACACAGTAATGCTTGCACACTACTTCTTCACGGCAGAATAACTGGCCCTGGTGTGGTACCTTCCTAGACGGATTCCTGCATAAGAACTCTACTCTGCCAGACACCTAGCATGATAATACACCTAGCATAACATGACGTGACTTTACCTAAGACGCCCTCCTCATTGACATCGACCAGCAGCTGGTTGCCGCACACCGCACACACGTTGCTCTCCAGCTGCCGCGTCGGCATACCCTCTTTTGTGTAATACTGGAAATACAGAAATGACATTCAATGCTTAAGGTCTTTCACACTGGTGCTGTCAACAGGATTATGATATTGAATGAGATAGTAAATAGAAACATATCTTTAGCGAGTAATAAATAACAGAACAAAAAGGGAAGACGAAAAATACTACTTACTAAATAAAAACTTACTGGTGGTTGGGTAGGTACCACCGCAGGGCCAGTTATTCTGCCGTGAAGCAGTAGTGTGCAAACATTACTGTGTTTCGGTTTGAAGGGCACTCAGAGCTAGCGTAACCACTGGGCATATGAGACTTAAGAACTGACGTCTCGGGGGGCGGGCGCAGTGTGGCGCCACACAGAAATATTCTGGATGACGCAGCATTTGTTATGGGCAGACATTGCATTTAACATCAGGAGAACGTTTTGCACGTCTCGTCCCTTTCTCCAATAAAAAAAAAATCTTTCTGAAAATATTACATGTAACGAAACGTTCGTTTTTTTTTTGGATAAAGTGATAAAACGAGCAAAACATTCATCTGATGATAAGAGCAACGTCTGTCCATAGCAACTACTGTGTCACCCAGAACATTTCTGTGTTACACCCCACTGCGCCCACCACCCTGAGACATCAGTTGTAAATTCTCATATGCCCAGTGATTGCACTAGCTCACAGTGCCCTTCAAACCTGCACATCATTGCTTCACGGCAGAATAACTAGCCCTGGGGGTACCTAGACATAGGGTAAACTACTCGTATTTGTAGATTACTTAACTTATATTTACGCGAATACAACACATTTAAATGAAAGTAGATTTCACGAAGTTCAGCGCGTTTATTTTTGCTGAAAATATTTGTAAATGTTTTGTAATGTTTAAATAAATATTGAATCATTTTTAATACACACATTAAATAGTTGTATAAGGTATTAGTAATGCTGGTGGCGCGTAGGTTAAGAATTATATGCTGTCATTTCATTCTGGAATAAATTGTGAACATGTACGTGCGCTTCTCTTCTCTCCTTATTAGAACGCTACACACACCACACTCACCCAAAACCAAACATCCCCACACATACACAAGGAGTAACTAACGGTTATTCTGACTTGATCTCTTTTTTTTGCTCATACCTTAAGTTAAAACATTTAGTAAAAAAACTGTAATTAGCTTTTAATTTACATTATAAAGTTTACTTATTTTTATCGTTGTCGTGTCATAGTTTTCTAATAAATAAATATATAAATGTATTAATAACTTTTAAATCATTGATGTTCCTAAATCCTTGTATTTTTACTGTATCGTGTATCGTTTCACAGACATAGCGCTATATGTTGACAATATTAGGAAATTGACGCCGAGATCGAAACTGCATCGATGAGATCATCTATATACATAAAAATCAATTGTCTGAATGATCATCACTTGAGAACGGCGTGACCGATTTACCTGATATCGTAAATAGAATCATGCGTTACGGAAATCCATTATAATAAAGGAGTGTGTGAAATATATAAAAAAAAATGTAATCCGTAAAAATTAGTTTCATTTAAATGTGTAGTAGTTAGGCTTAGGGTAGTAGTATGTGTTTAAAGTGGTGTGTATTACCTAGTTAAATTTTGCATGCGGATCTGAGCAAATTAACTTTCTTTCCTTTAATGATTTATATTATTTACACGAATACTACACATCTAAATAAAACTAATTTTTACGGATTGAACTTTTTTTTTCTAAAAAATCCGTAAAAATTAGTTTTATTTAAATTTCTTTCCTTTATTAGGATTTAGCTGATTTTTTTTTTGTTGTGTTCATAATGGTCAAAACAAGGTTCGTAAGAAAAAATATTTTGTAAGGAAATTTGGCAGGAATATTTGTATTGAAATCTCGATAAATAAAATTTTTGATGTTTTTGATGCTTAATATTTTTTTTTTTGCCAAGCACATTTCTCTTTTTCTTTATTAGTAAATTGCACCCGTGTGAAGCCGGGGCGACCCGATATTAATTATGATGATGTTCTCCTAGCCGATTTCGACCACGGCGACAACTTCCGAATACTGTCGAGAGCCATCAACTGCGCAGGAGATATTATAGTGCCACAAGTGTACGCGCAAACACAGAGGCACTCACTCGTCCCAACCTACCCGCGCCCGATGTAACGCTGATGCGATAAGATCGGAGGTACGCCAGGATGCAGTGTCAGAAACACGAGGACAATCACAACACAACCAGACCCGAAAACCAACAATTTGTGTTTCAGCACAAATGTCGGCTCCGGCTGGGAATCGAACCCAGGACCCGCGGCGTAGAAGTCAGGTACTCTGACCGCTAGGCCGCGCGGCCGTCAACACACATTACATTAAGCACACAATGAAGCATGTCGATTTCAAACAAGCGCCAACTGCGTCTCACCCCGATAGAAGCCGCCATCTTGTCCGTGCAGTACTCGGCCACGTCCCTGCCGAGGACGCCGAAGTACAGCCCGTAGAAGAGGAACATGAGCGCCACGTCCATCCACTGCTGCGGCTTGTGCCCGAACATCACGTTAACGCCGAGGAACGTAAGCATCATCGCCACGTACCCGAACACGCCCAGGAAACAACTCACTTTATATATGAGGTAGAACCATTTGTACACCAATCTGAGGATATGACAGTCTGCGGTGAAAGTAAGCACGTTGAGCTCTTACGGTAGTAATGTATAAATTATGTGCCGTGGTAGCTCAGGGGCTAGGCGCTCGCTTTTAATTGCATAGTACGCGAGCGACCTGGGTTCGATTCCCGGTGCCGGCACCACTAAAATTGTTAATTGCAATTTTATGTGCTGACTTACCACGTGCTCGGCGGTGAAGGAAAACATCGTGAGGAAACCTGCATGTCTGAGAAATTAAAAATATTTCGAGGACATGTGAAGTCCGCCAACCCGCATTGGAGCAGCGTGGCGGATTCTTCCTAGCTCCAAAACCCTCTCAGAAATGAGAGGAGGCCTGTGCTCAGTAGTGGAACATTTATAGGCTGATACTTTTTTACTTTGTTTGTTTTACGTATAGTGGCGGCTCGTTAAAAGAATACTACCACTCCATCTCATCAAATGGATCTCGTAAAAGGCGAGTAAGGAATAAAACTGCACTGTGCACCCAATAGCACATGGTGGCGATGGGCTCACCACTTATCACACCAAGTGCATTATGTTGTTTTGGTGAAACGTTTGCCCAGTCTCTGACTACCCCTTATGGGATACAGTCGTGATCTTATGTATGTATGTATGTATGTTTTACGCACTTATAAGAGCTCGCTATAGTCTGTTCATAATCTTATACAGTGTACGGCTGTCTTATTAGAATTCATTAAATAATATATATTTTTTTATTGATTGTGTCGAAACGAGCAAAACGTTCACCCGATGGTAAGTGCAACGTCTGCGCATAACAAGTGCTGTATCATCCAGAACGTTTCTATGTGACAACACACTGCGCTGGTCACTCTAAGACATCCGTTCCTAAGTCTCATATGCCCACTGATAACGCTAGCCCACAGTGCCCACCAAACCGAAACACGGTAATGTTTGCACACTATACTGCTTCACGGCAGAATAACTGGCTATGGGGTGGTACCTACCTAGACGGATTCCTACATAGGAATCCTACCACCAGTTAATATATATCGTGTCATAATAACGATTATATTTGACGACCGCGTGGCCTAGTGGTCAGAGTACCTGACTTCTAAGCCGCGGGTCCTGGGTTCGAATCCCTGCCGGAGTCAACATTTGTGCTAAAACATAAATTGTTGGTTTTCGGTTTGTGTTGTGTTTGTCCCCGTGTTTCTGACACTGCATCCTAGCCTACCTCCGATCTTATCGCATCAGCGTTACATCGGGCGCGTGTAGGTTGGGACGAGTGAGTGCCTCTGTGTTTGCGCGTACACTTGTGGCACTATAATATCTCCTGCGCAGTTGATGGCTCTCGACTGTAGTCGGAAGTTGTCGCCGTGATCCAAATCGGCTAGGAGAACATCATATATTTGGCCAACCAACAAAAACCAACACTGCGTTTTGGCTCAAATGTTGGCTCCAACTGGGATTCTACCCACGACGTAGAAATCAGGTACTAATACAAAATTCAAAATCTTTAATGTTTTGTTTTATTTACGCGAATATTACACATTTAAATAAAACCACTTTTTACGGATTTTATCGCGTTTAATTTTTAACTATTTTTAACACGACGTTTCGGGCGCTTTACAGTCCCCCCCCCCCCCCCCCCCCCCCGTGACCATGGGTGCTGTAAAGCGCCCGAAACGTCGTGTTAAAAATAGTTAAAAATTAAACGCGATTAAATCCGTAAAAAGTGGTTTTATTCAAAATCTTTATTGCATTCATGTGTAAAAAGATGTAATACTAAAGATTGACACATCATCAAACCCTGTTATAGGGCACTGTAAAACATATTTTAGTTTTTATTTATTATTATTGGATAGAGTGACGAAACGAGCGAAACGTTCACCTGATGTAAAGTGCAACGTCTGCCCATAACAAATGTTATGTCACCCAGAACATTTGTGTGACTACACTGCGCCCGTCACCCTGAGACATAAGTTCTTAAGTCTCATTCGCCCAATGATTACGCTAGCTCACAGCGCCCTTCAAACCGAAACACAGTAATGTTTGCACACTACTGCTTCACGGCAGAATAACTGGCACTGCGGTAAAAACATATAACAAATATTTGCGTAATAATCTTATGCTAAACTAGCATTACAAAGAGAAAAGATTCAGATTCGATTTATTTGATTTCGATATTTCTTACTCCCCACGAGCAGTATAGTGACAGCACTGCATATCATGGCATTGCATGTCGATAAATAAAAACAATATTATGCAAGAACCCCTCACCTAGGTGTAGTTACCGACATGGGCTTGTTGGTACACTTCCTTATGACTACGGCGGTCAGCAGCGTGAAGATGGTCCATATGATAATGAACCGCCACCACTGGTTCTTGGCGCTCATTAGCACCGGGATCGACCACATCGCCACCATCGTGAAGAACTGCAAATAAGAATATAGTGTTACACGCACCATACATACATACATAAGATCACGACTGTATCCCATAAGGGGTAGTCAGAGACTGGGCGCTCACTGCAAAAACATGACCGCCACAATCCACTTTTCACCAAAACAATATAATGCACTTGGTGTGATAGGTGGTGAGCCTATCGCCACCATGCGCTGTTGGGTGCACAGTGCAGTTTAATTCCTTACTCGCCTTTTACGAGATCCATTGGATGAGATGGAGTGGTTGTATTCTTTTAACGAGCCGCCACCACAGTCCTAAATAATCGTGTATATTACATTATAAATAATTACGGTAATAAATACTATAATTGTCAATGATTGAATAATAAACCTCAATCATAATGGTTTGTACAAGCATTGTATTACTTAGCCCCTGCCGAATGTAAAGAGTAGTCAGTCCCTCTGCTATTTTTTTTTATTGTATAAATGATAAAACGAGCAAAACGTTCACCTGACGATAAGTGCAACGTCTGCCCACAACAAATGCTGTGCCACCCAGAACATTTGTGTGTCACTACACTGTGCCCATCACCCTGAGACATAGGTTCTTAAGTCTCATATGCCCAGTGATTACGCTAGCTCTCAGGGCCCTTCAAACCGAAACACAGTAATGTTTGCACACTACTGCTACACGGTAGAATAACTGGCCCTTGGGTGGTACCTACCTAGACGGACCCCTGCATAGGAATCCTACCACCAATACAAATTCATTGCTATTGTTATTAATAATTACACTAACCAAATGCTAAATAATCTTGTGTGCAAAATAATAATGGCATATATAATATAATGCTGTTAATTATTTTACTATTTAATGCATAAAATAAATTTTAAATCTAAATGGCTAGTACAAGCATTGTATTGACTGACCCCTACCACAATGTGTTTTTTTTTTTATGTTAGAGGAGGCAAACGAGCAAGCGGCTCACCTGATGGTAAGTGATCACCGCCGCCCATGAACATCTACAATACCAGAGCAATAGCAGATGCGTTGCCGGCCTTTGAGAAAGGAATAGGCTCTTTTCTTGAAGGTCCCTAAGTCGTATCGGTCCGGAAAAACCGCTGGCGGCAGCAGATTCCATATGGTGCTTGTGCGGGGCAGAAAATTGCGCGAAAAACGCACTGTGCTGGAATGCCAACCATCAAGGTGGTGACGATGGAATTTCGCGTTGTGCCGCAATATGCGATGGTGAAAATCAGCGGCTGGAATTAATCCGAACAATTCTAGAATGTATTCTAGAACAAGGGAAGAGATTGGCAAATGATCTTAGACAGAGCGTTACGCTGCTCTAACTGTATAAAACCCATTGTACTTAAATAATTAGTCTCGTAATTTTTTTTTATTGTATAATGTCACGAAACGAGCAAAACGTCCACCTGATGTTAAGTGCAACGTCCGCTCACAACAAATGCTGTATCACCAAGAATATTTCTGTGTAACACCACACTGCGCTCGTCACCCTGAGACATCAGTTCTTAAGTCTCAAATGCCCAGTGATTACGCTAGCTCACAGTGCCCTTCAAACCGAAACACAGCTATGCTTACATAAGTTTTGCACAAATTAATTATGCCAGTTACCCGACTTCACAGAGTCAGTAACTCTTTTATGGGGCAATGTATACGTTTTTACAACAAAATCCCAGAAAGTGCTAAAAGTCTTTCAATCAAAAAGTTTAAATTTTATATTAAACAAAGACTTCATAAAAAGGGTTATTATAATATTAAAGAATACATAGATGATGATAACCCCTGGGAATGAGGTGATCGCCGCCAAGCCATTTCTACATCTTTATAATACAGCTATTGTAATACAGTTATTGTACATTATTTTAAAAATGACTAAAAAAAAAAAAAAGCCCGCTGGGTTTCTTACTGGTTCTTCCCAGGACAGAGGCATTTTTGCGAACCAGTGTAGCTTAAAAAAAAAATGACTTTCAATAAGTACTATGTAAATAGTCTATATTGAATAAAAATTTATTCTATTCTATTCTATTCTATTCTATTCACTACTTTACGGCAGAAAAACTGGCCCTGGGGTGGGATTCCTGCATAGAAATCCTACCACCAGTAAATATATGCTGCATATTTTCAGTCTGACATTTTTCAAAATGGCTCTTCCGCGACCTGTCGAGCTTCGAAGTAATTTGCAATGTGAGAAACAATGCCAAACTATTGTAAATTTAATGTTTCGAAAACTATGATTTGTGGCTTAAATGGTTTATGGAATCTCATATATATCTTACGTTGGTTTACATTAGAACAAAGAGACAGAACGAAATTATAATAGTTACTGGCATGGCAATGGAAACCTTAAAAATTAAAAAAAAATTGCACTAGTCGGTGGCCGCGACATGTCCTCGTGGATATAGTAATTTTTTTTAATTATTTGGGAAGAAGTCCAAGTCACAAGTCTGAAAATCGAAATTAAAATCAATCGGGAAGATAAAAATGCTTCGCTTTATTGAAATGAAACGACACGTTACCGCATAGGATCTATAATGCCGCTTCTTCCATTCCACGACGACGACCTGCGCGACGATTAGGGTCACTACGAGGATCATAACCATAGTGGTGTGCATCGACTCGTGACCGCGGTGCATCTCGTGCATCTTCTGGTGGTCGTACCTGCGGAAGGAAACATTTTTTTTTTATTTTTCTTGTTGAAAATTAAAGTGATGAAACGAGCAAAACGGTCACCTGATGGTAAGTGCAACGTCTGCCCATAACAAATGCTGTGTCACACAGAACTTTTCAGTGTCCATCACCCTGAGACATAAGTTCTTAAGTCTGATATGCCCAGTGATTACGCTAGCTCACAGTGCCCTTCAAACCGAAACACAGTAATGCTTGCACACGCTGCAGTACTGCTTCACGGCAGAATAACTGGCCCTGGGATGGTACCTATCTGGACGGATTACTACATAGGAATCCTACCACCAGTAAATTTGCGTTGGTACGAGTCTGCCACTGCTACCAAAAGTTCAGAAAAAATACTAAAAACTTCCGCGTAATAAATCCGAAATACGTCATCAGATCACCAAATACATTTATAAAAGACCGCATTGTAAATATTTTTAGGGTTTCCTAGTCAACAAGGTACTTTTATAGTTTCGCCATGTCCGTCTGTCCGTCTTCGCGGCTAAACTCAAAGACTTAGTTAACTACTTAGTAGAAAGGTTCTGGTGATTTTCTAAATAATATTATTATTTTATAGAAGGGGACAAACGAGTATGCAGTTCACCTGATCACCACCGCGATATAACAGAACAAGATTTAAACAAAAACCATCATATTAGTATGGAGTATAGATTGATGTGTTCCTAGCCGATTTCGGCAACGGCGACTGCTTCAACTCCTTTTCAACTTCCTTCTGTGGCTAACGTAGCCAATCGTTCATTGAGGGCGTCAGAATACCATCAACGTAATTATAATGAGTAGCCGCTGGTGGTCGGGGTTTTAATTCTTCGCGTTTAGCATCAAGCTCTGAAAGTCGATGGTTTTCAAACTCTTGATCATCATTTTATCATTCACTTGACGTCTCCATTCCGATCTATTACTCGCCATCTACTCCCATTGCAACGGCCCTATGTTACATTTTTTCATGTGTCGCTTTAGCACATCATTATACCGGAGTATTTGCCCACCAAGCTTGCGCTTGGAGTATAGATTATGATAAAGGTAAAAAGATTTCTTTCGCTGGATCTTCGCATGTATAACCTACAGTTAATTATTTTAGCTAACCTCCCATTGGAAGTCTATTAGATACGATCATTATTTAACCGAACGTGCTAGACGACACGGACGTCTCAGCACTCCCTGACCACGATACGGTCAGTCACGATCCAGTCTACACTGTACACACAGTCAATAGCTTTTATATACGACGGATTTTATATTCAACGGATAGCGGCTCGAATCGTCGACGACCAAGTTCTATCTGATCGGCTTGATCCACTGGCTTTGCGAAGAGATGTTGCATGCCTTTGCATTTTTTAAAAGATCTACCAAGGGGAGTGTTCCGAAGATTTGTTCGGGTTAATTCCAGCCGCTGAATTTCACCATCGCACATTGCGGCACAGCGCGAAATTCCATCGTCACCACCTTGATGGTTGGCATTCCAGCACAGTGCGTTTTTCGCGCAATTTATTGCCCCGCACAAGCACCTTATGGAATCTGCTGCCGCCAGCGGTTTTTCCGGACCGATACGACTTCAAGAAAAGAGCCTATTCCTTCCTCGAAAGGCCGGCAACACATCTGCTATTCCTCTGGTATTGTAGATGTTCATGGGCGGCGGTGATCACTTACCATCAGGTGAGCCGCTTGCTCGTTTGCCTCCTCTAACATAAAAAAAAAATATAACACGCACCACGACGCGCGACCGCCGTAGAGAGCGGCGCGCAGCAGTCGACAATCACACCGCGTACACACGATACACCCGTGCTCCAGGGCGGTTCTCACCGCTCAGAGTTAGCGACACACTAGTCGACAGTCCGAATGGAGGCCCGCAGCCTCCCTCGGACGGCCACTAGACGACTTAAAATCATATTGAGATATTCTAAATCGCGCAAGCACGCAGCGAACGCGACAGTCCGAATTTCGAGGTTTTTGTGGGGATTTATTTATGTATTTACGTTTGGGTCAAACAAAACCTGGCACGCGGGCCCCTGACCCGTGAGCACAGTATCCGATGAAGCTGTAAAAGCCAAAAACGCTAACAGCAATTACATCACCGAATTATTTAACCTCGAATGGCGCACCGGATAAGCGATTGGCTTTTGCGTTACGTATCGTAGATTCGATCGGATAAAACCCAGACCCGAAAACCAATAATTTGTGTTTTTTCACAAATGTTGCTTCCGCCTGGTATAAGAACGCACGGCCCGCGTTGTGGCAGTCAGGTACTATAGCCACTCTCGTCTACGTCTACGTCCACATAGCCACTTTCGTCAGCAAGGTAACAAGGGCGCCACAGAAATATTACACCACACATTATGATAACTTATCATCCATGCATTTATATATATTTCATATCCATATTGTAAATTGATCGTCACGGTGTCTATCGCGGCCAAGCTGTGTACACATCGTAACAACCTACCAAGTAATCGATAGTTAATTTATTGGATGCTATTAAACCAATTTACTTTATTTATTTTTTATTATATTCTTTACTAGCTGATGCCCGCGACTTCGTTCGAATGGATACAGGTTTTTTTTTTTATTGGATCAAGTGATGAAACGAGCAAAACGTTCATATGATGATAAGTGCAACGTCTGCCCATAATAAATGATGTGTCACCCAAAAAATTTCTGTGTGACACCACACTGTGCCAATCACACTGAGACATTAGTTCTTAAGTCTCATATGCCACCACTGCTTCGCGGCAGAATAACTGGCACTGGGGTGGTACCTACCTAGACGGATTCCTGCATAGGAATCCTACCACCAGTAAGTTTTTTATATATCCCGTGGGAACTATTTGATTTTCCAGGTTAAAAAGTATCCTATGCCCGTCTACAGGATGCGAGCTATCTCTATGCCGAATTTCATCAAGATCGATTCAGCGGTTGGACCGTGAAAAGGTAACAAACAGACAGAGGGACAGAGAGAGTTGCTTTCGCATTTATAATATTAGTAAGGAATTTACCTTAACAGTAAAGGTCATTAAGAAGGAACTTAAGGCCTAAAGGCATTCTCTATGAGTCAATTCAAGGTGATTTTGTGATAGTAATTAAAATAACAAAACAAGATTTAAACAAAAATCATCAATCCTATGCAGGAATCCGTGTAGGTAGGTACCACCCCAGGGCCAGTTATTCTGCCGTGAAGCAGTAGTGTGCAAAAATGACTGTTTTTTGGTTTTGTAGGGCACTGTGAGCTAGTGTAATCACTGGGCATATGAGTCTTAAAGAACTGATGCCTCAGGGAGACAGGTTCATTGTGGTGTCACACAGAAATTTTCTGAGTGACACAGCATTTGTTACGGGCAGACTTTGCTCTTGCCGTCAGGTGAACGTTTTGCCCGATTCGTCACATTATCCAATAAAAAAATAAGTAAAAATTGAACAACATAAAATCCGTAAATTTTGATCAGTGTAAAATATTTTCTTACTACTATAATAAAAAGGGAGAGTAAGAGATAGAAAGCGAGAGTAAACTGACAAAGTTTGAACATCATCATCATTTCAGCCTATCACTAGTCCACTGCTGAACTGCATGCAGGCAGGCAGGTTGGCAACCGCAGTTTATTTATTCTGATGTTTCAGGAAGATGCTGCTGCCCATCTTCGGGTTTTAATTTTCCCTCTGTCGACTTTTACGACACCCAAGGGATGAGATGGGGAGGTAGATTCTCTTAAGCCGCTACCACATGGTGAAGTTTGAACATGCTAATCGCAATTATTTCCTCATTACATATCCTTTTTGTTGAGGAAGGTTATACATACATACAGTCTTTCCACACTCTACATTGCTCCTTTTTGTTTGATGAGGGTTTTCTAACAAGTTTTTCGGTGGCATGTACTTTAGAAGTGGTGTATCCTTAAAATGTCTTCGACCTGATCGTGATATGTTTGTTTACGTCGACCCTAACTGCTTTGTGCATTCGCAATTGCCTCATTGATGCCTCAAAAAATCTCTTAAGCCACCACCACACGGTGGCACAAAATGTTAGACAAGGTTAATAAATAAACATTCAAGTTTATAGCAAACTCGAGTAGACCAGCCTCCTACAACAACACCCATTCACAAGTATGTGATGAAGATGTGGCAGCCATTGCCCTCCTCAATCATATTCAAAGGAAGTAAAAAGGGTGTGGTGTAGTTTTGTCATAAAATTTTGATATCAAAACCATTTTATTCAAAAAAAAGGTTTTCGTTTATGTAAAAGTATTCACTGCTTACATTACAGCATAATTAGATTCACTTTCATTATGCCCACAATTACTTACCTTAGTTTTTCATCACCCGTCATCTCTTCATATGTCTGTAAAAATTAATTTAAAAACTATTAAATTGTAATTCTCTTGAGAGCTTGTAACTCAATAGAGGTAAGTTCTACATAACATTATCTTAATAATTTATTTAATTGATCATGAATACAAAATGTTAAAAATACTTCATAAAAGCACTAGATTTCCTTTTATTTTAAATTTAATCCCCTTTGATTTACAAAATCACATTTTCAAATCAGAAACTAAGACAGGATAATAAGTAGTGGTCAAAAATTTCTGGTTGTTTTCTATTCGTATAAGTACATAACTACCCATATAATAAAAATGATAAACATAATGTCCCATTCTTATGTTACAGTAACAACCTTAGGGTCTCAAATGGATCTTTACATCAATCAACCACGTATACGAGTATAATTTACCAATAATTTCAATGTCGAAGAATAGTTTAAAAATTTAAGGGATAAATGAGAAAATGAACATTTTATAAAATATTTTTTGATTACCTTATTGGGGTCAACAGGCCGGTGGAGATCCATGGTTAGTTCTAATAGGAGATACACTTGTATATTATTGTTGTGATAGTGTTAAACTTTTTAGATGCTAATATTTACATAATTTAATTATTGATAATGCTATAACCCCGTTATCTCGCATGTATGTACCGTGAAGGAAACTCAACTTGGCGTTGCCATCTTATCTTTTGTCAATGTGACAGTTGAGTTGACAGCATTCAAATAAGATTAGGGATTTGGTCATTGTAGCCTTGGATATAAGCATTTTAGGACTAATATTTTTTTGACAAAACACTTTATTATACTAATTTTACAAACGGCGGACTTAATGCCATATGGCAATTTCTACCGCTCCACCGGAAAGTTAGTGGGAGAAGCGTGTACGGCAGTGCGCAAGGGAGAAAAACATGAAAATATACGTACAAAACTAACGTATATACACAGGCACGCACACATACGTATTTATATATACACTCATTTTTTTATATTAAACACTCCACCCTATACGTAAATATACAAAATAATATAAGGATATGATACTCGTACATATGATAAAGAAAAAGTTAAGTATCAGTGAGCTCATACAGAAGTTTTAACTTCCGTTTAAAAATCCACTGGTTTAGGTATTTTCTTATGTTTAAAGAAAGCGCATTCCAGAAATACGGATAATCAGTTTTTTCGGACAAGGTGGTAAAGTTTCTACTATGGAATTGCCTTAGAGGTCCAACGGCTTTACGGCTAATTTCCTATACCTGAACGCGGCAGGTAAGGGAACTATCTAATGTTAGTATTTAACGTGAGCGCTATACTGATGTAAACTTCTTACTTGAAACTATCAGCCATAAGCTGATGTCATTGTCAATCTGTTTTGTCAGTGTCTTTATCAATGTAAATAATTAACCACAACAAATTTTACTATTAATTTAGCTTATTAAAACCTTATATTCATTAAAGGTTTTCTCTTATTTCAATTTAATAAGCTAGATAAAAGCAACATGGATAAATATCTTCGCCCTGAAAGGTTTGATATCGACCCGTCAAATAGCTTTGGTACAAGAGCTTGGATACACTGGCGTAAGACTTTCGAAAGCTTAATTTCCTCGCAGAAACCGACCGCTCCAGAAACAGATGCACAGTCGATTCCTCCGCCAGAAAAATGGGACAGCATAAAGTTTCAGCTTTTGGTAAATCATATATCACCAAATATCTATACATATATAAGCGAAGCCACGAACTACGAAGAAGCGATCATAATACTGCAAAAACTGTACGTAAAACCAAAAAAATCTGATTTTTGCTAGACACATGTTAGCAACAAGGAAACAACGGCCAGAAGAAAGTATTGACACATATTTACAAGCTTTGAAACTACTTTCTAAAGATTGTAACTTTGCGGCTGTTGATGCAGAAACAAACAAAAACGATAGCGTGCGTGATGCTTTCATATCCGGTATATCATCGCATAAAATCAGACAAAGGCTTTTAGAAAACTTAACTCTAACACTTGATCAAGCTTACAACCAAGCCCTCTCTCTAGAAACTGAATCTTTAAATGCTGTTGCCACAAAAGAACCAACATTAGTCTCTCCGAAACCACAAACTGTGCACGATGAGACCTGCTCTTCTGTTAATAATCGACGACGACGACGACGAAAATGTTTCTTTTGTGGGGGACAAATACATCCTCGTAAGAACTGCCCTGCATTTGAAAAGACTTGTCAGCTCTGCAACAAGAAGGGGCACTTTGCCACTGTTTGCAGAAGTTCTTCTAAACCTACAAATTCTGTGGTAGTAGGTACCGAAGATCTTTCCGCTTGTAGCAGCAGCGTCACCTTCTTCATTACGTAAAGCTACTGTACCCACTTATATTCGAGGAATAAGAGCAGAAGCACTTCTCGACACCGGCAGCTCCATCAGTTTTATAAATGACAGCTTTGCAAGACTATATTTCTATGGCGTCTCTTAATCATACTTCACAAGTAGAAGGTCAAACTTTGCAAACCCTAAAAATCGGAAATCATAGATATGATAATGTGAATCTCCTTATCGTGAAAAATCTTTGTTCTGACATAATTATCGGCCATGACGTCCTCGAAGAACATAAAACGCTAGAGTTCTCTTTCGGTGGGCCAAAACATCCACTTCAAGTATGTAACGTAGCTGAAGCATCAGTACCAGCTGTACCGCTTTTTGCGAATGTATCTCCCAACTGCAAACCTATTGCTATTAAGTCTCGAAGGCACAGCAAAGAGGATAGTGAATTTATTAAAAAGGAGATCAGAAACCTCATAGCTGAGGGCGTGATTGAAGAAAGTAAATCACCGTGGAGGGCCCAAGGATTAATAACAAAAAGCGAAACTCATAGAAAACGCCTTGTGATCGATTACTCTCAGACAATTAATCGTTACACAGAACTCGACGCGTACCCTTTACCAAACATTGAGGACTTAGTTTCGAAAGTGGTAAAGAATACATTTTTCAACCTAATAGACCTGAAAAGCGCGTACCATCTAGTACCTATACTACCCGAAGAAAGGAAATTTACCGCTTTTGAAGCGCTGGGAAATTTGTACCAGTTCAGGCGTATCCCTTTTGGAGTAACAAATGGTGTTTCGGGCTTCCAACGAACTATCGATTGGATTATAAGAAAAGAGAAGCTTCAAAACACATATGCGTATCTTGATGATATAACTATTTCTGGCCGTACTCTTGAAGAACACGATCATAACTTAGAAAATTTTATGAATGCCGCAAAGAAATACGGTTTAACACTGTGTATAAAAAAATGCAAATTTTCGCAAAAGTCAATTAATATTCTAGGCTATAATATTCAAAACCACATAATAAAACCTGACAGTGAGCGACTCAAGCCACTGAATAATTTACCTCCAACAAGCGATTTACCGACCTTAAGAGGATTTCAAACTTTTCTGAACTGATTCACTCACTTTCGTATACGACGACTTTTCCGCTCACAAGCCTGCAAATTAAATGTTTCGAAGGCCTGAAAAATGATATCGCAAAGTCTTCTATACATGCAATTGATGTAAATATACCTTTTACAGTCGAAACTGACGCTTCCGATCATTCCATTGCAGCTGTACTTACGAAAAATTCAAGACCAGTGGCGTTTTTCTCAAGAACTTTGAATTCAAGCGAACAAAACCATTCCGCCATTGAAAAAGAAGCGTACGCCATTGTGGAATCATTGAAGAAATGGAGACATTTCCTTATTGGTAGACACTTTAAGTTGGTAACTGACCAACGCTCGGTTTCCTTTATGTTTAATATGAAACATTCAAGTAAGATAAAGAATGAAAAGATTCAAAGATGGCGACTGGAACTTGCTGCTTTCAAAAACGATATTATATACAGACCGGGGAAAGAGAACTATGCTACTGATGCACTATCCCGAGTTTGTGCCACTGTAGAAACACGTACTGCAAAAGTTTTCTTGCTGCATGAGGCTCTTTGTCATCCAGCGGTAACGAGAACGTTTCACTGGGTTCGCTCTAAAAACCTTCCCTATTCCATTGAAGAAGTCAAAACAATGACAAAATCTTGTCAAACCTGCTCTGAAGTAAAACCTAGATTCTTCCGAAATACCTTTGATGACCAGAGGAAACTTGTAAAAGCGACGGCTGCTTTTGATCGCCTTAGCATAGATTTTAAAGGACTAGTTCCAACAAAGAATAATAACAAATTCATACTTACCGCGATTGAAGAATTTTCACGTTTCCCGTTTGCTTTCCCATGCTCAGATGTAAGCTCGAAAACAGTTATTAAACACCTTAACAACTTGTTTATGATATTCGGCATGCCTTCTTACGTTCATTCAGATCGCGGAACAGCATTTCTTTCTGCCGAAGTACAGGAATTTTTACATGTTCGAGGTATTGCCACTAGTAGAACTACAGCTTATAACCCTCAAGGTAACGGTCAAGTAGAAAAATTTAATTCTACTCTTTGGAGAACAATTCTTTTGGCGCTGAAGACGAAGAATCTTTCGGTAGAAAATTGGAAGCAAATATTACCACAAGCCTTACATTCAATTCAATCATTACTTTGTACAGCCATAAATTGCACTACACATGAAAGAATGTTTAGACACCCACGAAGATCTACTAACGGCACTTCTGTTCCATCGTGGCTTACAAATTCTGGACAAGTCTTGATGAAGAAATTTAATCGTACAAATAAATATCAGCCATTAGTAGAAGAGGTTGAATTGATACACAGCAATCCTGACGTTTCATACATTCGGTTCACAGATGGCCGGATGGCCGATGGAGAAACAACGGTGTCGAATCGTCATCTAGCACCATTGGGTTCAGAAGGGGTAGATCTGCGAATAGATAATGAACACACTACTGATTATCATAACGTCGCAGAACCACTTCCGGAAACAGAAGACCAAAACTTGGAGATTCCTTCATCTAATGAGACGGGACCTGTGGCACTTGATAATAACAGAGAGCTAGACACCGAGTTACCATCATCACCGCCGCCGGAGCCAACACTTCGTAGATCTGGCCGCGTCCGTAAAACACCAGAATTTTTAAAAGATTGTGTTTTAAAATAGTGCGGGGGAATGATGTAAACTTGTTACTTGAAACTATCAGCCATAAGCTGATGTCATTGTCAATCTGTTTTGTCAGTGTCTTGGTCAATGTAAATAATTAACCACAACAAATTTTACTATTAATTTAGCTTATTAAAACCTTATATTCATTAAAGGTTTTATCTTATTTCATATACGGAATCATGTGGTCATTATAAATCAGAGGATTTAACGCAATATGATAGTCTACTTAATTGGCGTGCACTGCCTAAGATTAAGGCTTGGCATTTGTGATTTTTGACCAATTGAGGATTCTAATCAGGTTAAAGTTAATTAAGGCATACATTATTTATATCGGCAAGGTCAGCTTGAGCATTCAGTTGCAGATGGTAAGAGCAACAAAGATTGGTCATAATCGAGTTAACAAAAATAAAAATAAAAGTTAAGGATAAAGAATTCCGCCCTGTCGAAAGCCAACGATCAAGTCTCACCAATCGGAAATCAAACGAATGAACCACGAAGATCAGAATACAACCGGAATTGGTAGTGCTGAGGTAGAAACCCATATTTGAGACAAAATGGCAAGAAGAATGTCATGATCAACGGTATTAAACGCGTTAGTAAAGTCAATAAATACTAACACCGTTAATTTTTCAAACTCCATGCCATAACGCACATCTGACGTGATTTTTAAAAAAGCAGTTGTGGTTCTATATCCCGATCGAAATCAAGACTGATATTGACTTGTAGCGACATCAATGTCGCCACATGAGAAGCTCAAGAAATATTCCCATACGGATACGTTCATAATCGCGCTATGAAAGTTTTCTGAGATGCGACCTATAAAAACAACATCTAAATATTCCTAGTTGGAGGAGACGTCCTCCTCAGATCACACTACTCGATCTGGCGGGTAGCTACCCTTTTCCTTGGCAATATCATCCGCCAAAATAGTGACCCCGGTATGAACATCCCGCAGCCAACTTCTCCGAACCACAGTACCGAAACACAATAACGTCATCGGCAGCTATCGCAGTCACAGCACCAGACTACTGTCGGTACAACGCGTGCTTTCTAGTCTCTCAGTCACTGAGGATCATCAACGGGCGGCCCCTCTCCTCTGGCTGCCTCCTGCGGCACCAACATATGTCTCCATACGTCTTGACGCACTGAAGACCTGGACACAGGTTCACCGCAACGCGAGACTGCACCTCGTCGCCTAACGTCTCAATTTCTCCACGCTAACTATGACTTCCAGTCTCAGCGGGGAAGTGATGACGTCTTTTTTAGAATTGAAAAGCTTAACACCGTAATTCTCTGCCGTTGTATGGCTTACAACGGCAGAGAACACAAGTTACAACTACACTACAACACTACAACTTTTTACTACTACTACAACTTTTTACTACTACTACAAACTTTTTACTACTACTACAATTTTTTGCAGCTGGCACGCGAGCACTGTAATTGTTTTGAATTCCTTTTTTTTTAATAATTGTAGGGTTTCCATGTTATCGGTTTACATGTTTACAAAGAGCCCACTTCTTTCTCAAAAGCCGGCAACGCACCCAAAAATCCTCTGGTATTGCGGTGATCACTTATCATCAGGTGGATGGTATGTGATCGTCGCCGCCCATGAAGCCGCTTGCTCGTTTGGCCCCTCTCCAATAATAAAAAAAATCGAAGTTTTACGAGAGAGCGACGCGACAGCCCTTAAACATAGATCCCATACTGCTGAGGCCAGTATGGGTCACTACCTCGCCTGCATTTACCACACCATCGTTTTGTCGGCTTCGTCACTCGTCTGTACATAATCTTTCCTCTGTGGCTGAGCACAGGCCTCTGCTAATTTCCGAGAGGTTTTTGGAGCTGGGAAGAGTTTGCATGACATCGTAATAAGTTAATACATATAAATAATAGATATTACGGTTTGTTGCGGCTGCTTAAGAAAATCTAGCACCCTGTATAGTACTGTATGTGCCTTGAAAGTCGACTAATGTATTAACATAAGGGTTGTATTCTTTTTGCACAGAATTAAAAATTAAATCGAGGATATTTGCAGCCGTATCTCCTGGAAGATCTAATTAAATGAACTGCAGTTGCTAACTCTTGTGTCAATCATGGTATCTATGGCAATATTCCCTAATTCTTTAGGAAGGCCTATGTCCAGCAGTGGACTAGTTGGATGTTATTGGATAGGGTATAAAGATTATAGAAGAATGACGTAAATTACATTATAATATGTCTCTAAAAAATCCAATCTTGTGGATTCTTCTCTGAGAGTTTTTTATTTTTCGAACAGGTGAAGATTTTGACTATAAAGACAGGGACATGATTTTTAGAAATTTTCGGCCCTGTGGTAATATTAATGTTATTGTCATATGTCATCTAGATGACATATTTTATTATTATTGAACAACATAAATAAAAATTCTCTCATTAAATAATTTTTTAAATTTAATCAGCTTTAGCAATCATGCATGAATATTTAATTTATATTAGTTAAGAATACGTTTTGCCGTAATGCCAAACAAAGGTGAGAATTCACATACATTTGTATTGGGCAGTTATTACTTTAAAATATTTGTTTTGAAAGGGATAATAATACTGGCCACTACATTTTGGAAATTTTTCCTATAATTCTGTAACTTTTTTAATTTAGTCTTACACTAATTCTTCTGTCTGTCTCTAAATTTTTGAATCTTATTTTATATTATACATCTCCAAAACTTGTTCGCCCGTATTAATGTGTTGAAGTGTGTTGCTCAAATGCTTAAAAATCTCTGCTTGTGGACATCAACTAGGCTATTCTAAAAAAAAAGGCCATGTCCAATACATTGCTTTATAATTTGTTAATACCTGAATTTATTACTCTGTAATAAAATACAAATTTGATTACACGATTTTAACTGTAAACGTTACATCCATCATGATCATCATTTCAGCGTATGACTAGTCCACTGCTGAACATAGGCCTAGCTCTCATTTTGGGGTGAATTTCGCCATAGTTACCACGCTTGGCGGGCGGATCGGCAATCGCATTTTATTGATTCTGATGGTCCAGGAAGAAGCTGCTGCCCATCTTCTGGTTTTAATTTTTCCTCTGTCAACTTTTACGACATCCAGGGGTTGAGATGGGGTGGTAGATTCTCATAAGCCGCTACCAAATTCAACTTCATTTAAAGCACTTTAACTAAGCACTTTTGCTGGTGGTAGGATTCCTATGCAGGAATCCGTCTAGGTAGGTACCACCCCAGGGCCAGTTATTCTGCCGTGAAGCAGTAGTGTGCAAACATTACTGTGTTTCGGTTCGAAGGGTTCAGAGATATTGCGTAATTTCTGGGCATATGAGACTTAAGAACTTATGTCTCAGGGTGATGGGCACAGTGTGGTGTCACACAGAAATTTTCTTGGTGTCACAGCATTTGTTATGGGCAGACGTTGCACTTACCATCAGGTGAACATTTTGCTTGTCCCGTCACTTTTATGAAATAAAAAAAAAAGGTTCTGAATTAAAAAAAACCTACAAATAGCTACATTATTAAAAAAATGCCAGCATAACATAATTTTCATTCATGTTATTCGATTTTCTTCTTCAGTACTAGTTATATGTAAATTTTCACTTCCTTTACTGTTAAGGATAGCATCTATGGTCTTCAGTTAGTGGGTATAAAATAAATGCTGTAGCATTGTAACCCTGACACCAGTAAGTGAGACAGAATTATTTATGATTAGTTATGTTTCACAGAGATTATAAGAGGAGTTAATGCAGATCCAAAAGTGACTGGGAGTCCATCCCAGCATGGCGCTAGCAAAATGGCAGCTGTGCCATCAAAAGCAACTGTGAGCAAGGTAAGTGTATGATATAAGACATTTTCAAATTTTGAAAGAAAGAAAGAGATATTTATTTCAAAGCAATCACAAATAATACCGATCACAATATAAACACAATGCCACAGTTTGCTAATTAATAACCATATAAAACTACATTAATAAAAAAAAACAGCAATTTGGCAAGTGCCAAAAGGTTTAATTTATGGAAAATAAAAAAATAATAAAATAACAAAAAAAAAATGGGAAAATGCATCCAATATATATCCACCTGTACATGGTGAAATGCCTCAAAAAGGAATGCCACTCAGGATATGCTAGGACGTATTAACCCAACACAACCTCACCCTGATTTTCAGTGGCATCCTATATAATTATTTATATACTTACATAATATTTACATACATATATATAAATATACACATACATACACAAATATTCATATGATCATACACATGCATATATGCACAAACATTGATATATAAATACTGATAATGTTAATTCTTTGCGGGCAGAGGGCAAGCGGCTTGCAGTTTCCAGTAACAACAAAAAAAAAATTGGTGTTATATCATTGTAAAAGCATTATATTAAACATAAAATATAGTGTTTCATTATCAATTACTAGGTATCATCTAAAGGATAAATTTAGATAAGAAAAGGTGATATATAATTTAAAAAGAAGTTTAAAATTGACATACAGTGGTCAGCGTGTGTCCTAGTAGGCAGGGTATTTAATTTTCTGCAGGTCCCGAGTTCCAATACTTTTTAAATGTTATGTTATATTTATAAATGACATTGCTATGCCCTAACAGGATTATATTAGTACACTTTATTGCAATAAAGTGATTGATTGATCTATTAAAAATACTCGCAACGAAGAGAAAGAAGAAGAAGCGAAAGTGGTCTCTGCCTATCCCAATGGGAAAGAGGCGTGACTGTATGTATGTTTGTATCTACCTTTTTAATTTATACTATACAAATAAATAAAAATGAACTGTCTGTTTGTAATGCGAAATTAACAGCTTTTTTCTCCTTAAACTGCTGGACCGATTTTGACCGGACTTTCAATGACAGATAGCTTATATTATAGCGGGTAACTTAGGCTACTTTAATTTAAAAAAAATAGTTAGTTTTCCGTGTCTAAAAATTAAAAAAACCCGAAAATCCGATTCAAATAGGGAAGTGTGTATATCTTCGATCGGGGTCGGCTTTTCGCGGGCTATTTGAAACCGGGCCACAACCACTGCTCTGTAAATTTACAAAGGCAAAGGACAATGAAAGAAAGAGGCCGTCTTCTGAGTATTTATTGCTATCTTTTCCTAATAAACACACTTTGCAACGATTAAAAAACTAACTACTATTTCTGCACTGCTCTTACAACCATGCTGTTTAAAAAAAACACATACAGCTGTATTTATGCTTTTTTTTTATTGGATAGGGTGACGAAACGAGCAAAACGTTCACCTGATGTAAAGTGCAACGTCTACCCATAACAATTGCTATGTCACCAAGAACATTTCTGTGTGACATTACACTGCGCCCGTAATCCTGAGACATCAATTGTTAAGTCTCATACGCTAGCTCTCAGTGCCCTTTAAACCGAAACACAGTAATGTTTGCACATTACTGCTTCACGGCAGAATAACTGGCCCTGGGGTGTTACCTACCTAGACGGATTCCTGCATAATAATCCTAAAACATATATATCATTTTAAAACATTCGTTATAGAAGAAACGGTACACTCTTTAACCTCGAAATTTTACTCTCATTCTTCTTTTTTAAAAAACGAACCCCTACAGAAAGATTTTCTCCTGAATCGTGGGTGCGTTTTACAGACATACATTTCACATGCACAACACAACCAGACCCGAAAAGCAACAATTTGTGTTTTGCACAAATGTTGGCTCCGGCTGGGAATCGAACCCAGGGCCGGTGGCGCAGAAGTCAGTTACGCTAACCACTACGGTTAGCCACGCGGTCTCATTGCACCCAAAGTAGTTTTACTTCAAAAGTTGATTTACAATTTTTGTTTACTATTATAACATTCGCTTACTACACAACAAGGTTCACCCTTCCACCACACAAAAAGTCCACTGCAGTTTTTATATCACAGTTTACTTAATAATTGAATTTAAAAAACAAACCATGCACATTCTTTTATAAATTCAAGAGTCTTTTGAGAGTTTCGTTTTCTCATGTATACCATCATCAGAACTGGACCAAATTACTAAGGTACCCTTTCTAATAAAAAAATAGTCAACGAAATTGGTCCCGTGGTAAAAAATTATCGCTGAACATACATAGAAAAAGATTACGACATATTGAGCACCTACTCCTTTTTTGAGGCATATTAGAAATAAGGTTTAAAACTCGGGAGACGGGCGCAGTGTAATGCCACACAATATTCTGGGTGATACAGCAGCACCCAGAAAATTTCTGTGTGACACCACAATGCGCCCGTCACCTTGAGACATCAGTTTTTAAGTCTCATATGCCCAGTGATTACGCTAACTCTCAGTGCCCTTCTAACCGAAACACAGTAATGTTTGCACACTTCTGCTTCACGGCAGAATAACTGGCCCTGGGGTGGTACTTAGCTAGACGGATTCCTGCATAGGAATCCTACCACCTTAAAAGATGCTTATCCGTTTTTATGTCTAAATCTGACTTTCAAAAGCATGCCCATTTATTCTGCCGTGAAGCAGTAGTGTGTAAATGCTGTGTTTCGGTATGAAGGGTACTGAAAGCTGGTGTAATAACTGTGTGACTTAAGAACTGATGTCTCAGGAGGACAAGCGCAATGTGGTGTCACAAAGAACATTGCACTTACCATCACGTCAACGTTTCGATCGTCTCGTCACTTTCTTCAATAAAAAAAGTTAACTGGATAAGGAATAAGGAAGACTATTTAACAGTCAACAATTATACAACTTTTTTATCGACTTCCGTATTTATTAAACATCATATCGACACTTTTGACGAGCGGTCGATTCAGAAGTTTGCCTACGTCCTTCGCGAACACGAAGTCCAGGTGGTTGAACTTGGGCCAGCTGCAGCCAGCGCGGACCTCCTCCAGCACACCCCCGTCCCGCAGCTCCTTGGCTAGGCGCATTATTTGCTGAAACAGGATTTTACTGTTACGAAAATCTACATGGATAAATTGGTTCGTTTCAGCCTATCAATAGTCCACTGCTGAACATAGGCCTCCCCCATAGATCGCCACAAAAGTTTCTAGGTCTCATTTGCGGGTGATTTTGCCATAGTTGCCACGCTTGGGAGGCGGGTTGACAAGCGCAGTTTATTTATTCAGATGTTCTAGTAAGATGCTGCTGCCCATTTCCTGGTTTTAATTTTCCATCTGTCGACTTTTACGACACCCAAGGAATGAGATGGGGTGGTAGATTCTCTTAGGCCGGCTACCACACAGTACAAAATGAGTCGTCTACTGGTGATATCCCTATGTAGAAATCCATTTAGGTAAGTGCTACCCCGGGGCCAGTAATTCTGCCTTCAAATCAGTAGTGTGCCATCATTGCTGTTTCGGTTTGAAGGGCACTGAGACTGACAGCTAGTGTTATTATTGGGTATATGAGAGTTAAGAACTGATGTCTCAGGGGAACGGGCGCATTGTGAAACACAGATGTTCTGAGTGACACAGCATGGTTATGGGCAGTCGTTGCACTTACACATCATCAGGTGAAAGTTTAACTTGTCTCGTCCTTTTCGCCGGCTGATGCTGAAAAATAACATTTCGCGATTCGCCACGCCATTTCGACACAATTGGCATTTTCCTTAGTCGACTTTTACGATACCAACGCTATGACGACGGTAAATGTAGTGGTGGTAATTCTCTAACACCGTCGTTACACGGCATTTGATGATAAAATAAAGCCATACATACGGATTTCTCTGTTAGGCGATCGTTTTCACCATACAGCAACATGACGGGCACTTTGACATTGGAGAGGTTGTACGGTTTGACCTCACCGGCCAAACCATCCTCCCATGATGTAAAAACACCTGAAATTATTACAATGTGTGAATTTAGTTAATAGAATAAGGCGTTAATTTGCTTAAATCCATGCACTAATACTGCTACTTACCAGTTATAGCAATTTTGCCAAAATGCTCCAACTGCCTCCACGACGCAGGCTGGAACCTGGTCAGTATAACGGACATCATGTCCTAGGCACAAAAAACAGAGTTTATTTGATTTTGTTAGCTAAGGTTATAAACGAGTTTTTATCTGATATGAAGAGGTCAAGGTAGACGAAAACTATTATTTGTACTGAAAATGCTCAGACCGGTGTGCAGCAGCAAAGTCTGAGGTGCGATGCGTAAGAGAGCCTATGTCCAGCAGTGGACTATATATAGTCCTCCTAGCCGTTTTGAACGTTGGACATGGTCCAGGGGGTCTACCGTGTAACTCTGGTTGGTTTCGTGATCGGTTTCATTCGATCCCATTAACCAATGAATGAGTTTCATACGCCAAAATAAAGCTCATTGGTTAATGGGATCAAATGAAACCGATCACGAAACCTACTATAAAGATAATAAATAATAGTTTGAATAAACTAAAAAATACGCTTTATATAGAATACCAAACTAAAAAATAGAAAATAAATTTTAATAAATTTGAATTAAGAATAGTGTAAAAAATTCTAATAAATATAAATGAATAATAGAGTAAATAAGAAAAAAATTGTTTTATTTAAAAAAAGCGTATTTTTTAGTTTTTCAAACTATTATTTATTTTCTACTTTTTAGTTTGGTTTATTTATAAAAGCGTGTTTTTTAATCTATTATATTTTGTTACAAACTAATTTAAGACGATGGCCTCTATAACAGGAATATATTAGCCATCTATTGAGTAATTTAGTTGGATCTTCTATAAAAGCGGGTTTTTTTAGTTTTTATAAACTATCATTTTTTATTTTTAGTCGAATTATTGCATTGCCGTCGGTCTTTGACAGGTGTGCAAAATTTGAATTAAATCGGATCGTTCAAAGTAGGAGAAAATCGAGCCCTAAGGAAGACATACAAGTGAAGCTAATGTAAAGCGTATGAAAAAGAAACAATTAAAGAAACAGGTAATTTGTGCTGCGGCATAGAATTGACGTTTTACTTTGTCAACTCTAGGAATAAGAACACACATGTGACCAAATGGCGTTACGGTGCCTTCAACGCCGCCATGACACTGTAATTTTCCGGAAACGGTAGCTTATCTTCACTGTCAAAATAAATGTCGTGTGGCGTCTCATATGCCCAGTGATTACGCTAGCTCACAGTTTCCTTCAGACCGAAACACAGTAATGTTTGCACATTTCTGCTTCACGGCAGAATAACTGACCCTGGCGTAGTACCTACCTACCTACTTGCATCGTTAGCGGGTTCGTCTTTCCAATGAGTTATCAGAAAAATCTGATCTTAAAGTATAGCGTCTTGCATTTTGTTAAATTCTATCAGATTTTTTTTCTAGTAAAACCAGAGATCAGCACCTTCCTGCCGTGGTAGCTCAGGGGCTAGGCGCTCGCTTTAAATTGAATTGAACGCGAGTGACCTGTGTTTGATTCCCGATGCCGGCACCACAAAAAATGTTAATTGCAATTTTAAGTGTCGATTTACCACGAGCTCGGCGGTGAAGGAAAACATCGTGAGGAAACCTGCATGTCTGAGGAATAATAAATATATAAACAATCCGAATTGGAGCAGCGTGGCGAACTCTTCCCGGCTCCAAAACCCTATCAGAAATAAGAGGAGGCCTGTGCCCAGCAGTGGGACTGAGGCTGTTACTTTACTTTTACTTTTTTACCTTCCTGGAACATCTGAATAAATAAACTGAGGTTGCCAACCCGCCTGCCAAGCGAGGCAACGATGGCAATATTTCCACAAACTTGTCACAAATGGGGGAGGCCTATGTTCAGCAGTGGACTAGTGATAGGCTGAAATCATCATCATCATTGCTGGAAAATCCAGATCGTATTCATAATAAAATTACCCAGTCATTCTGTTCATAGTCCTCGCCAACTATGGAGTAGGCCAGCCGCATGCACATGTCGTCCTCTGCCTGCTTCACCTGGCACAGACTACTGACCACAAACTCTCGCAGTTCTGGCCTGAAGGCCATGGAAACCATTCCTTGCGCGCGCATTGCTTGCTGTAAAATATACAGTTTTTTTTTATTGGATAAAGTGATGAAACGAGCAAAACGTTCACCTGATGGTACGTGTAATGTCTGCCCATAACAAATGCTGTGTGACCCAGAAAATTACTGTGTGACATCACACTGCGCCCGTCACCCTGAGACATCAGTTCATAAGTCTCATATGCCCAGTGATTACGCTAGCTCTCAGTGCCCTTCAGGCCGAAACACAGTAATGTTTGCACACTACTGCTTCACGGCAGAATAACTGTCCCTGGGGTGGTACCTACCTAGACGGATTCCTGCATACAAATCCTACCACCATATAGAATTTGCCAACATTCATTGGTTAATGGGATCAAATGAAACCGATCACGAAACCGACAAGAGTTACACGGACATCCAGTCCAGGGGGTGTACTCCCCTGGACTGGATGTCCGTCGGGTCGCGCGTTTGGCAGGGGCTGGCCGGTGGCGGCTTAACAGCCGACGGGCCGCTGTGCTACTTTGTGGTGTTCGCATAACCGCGATAAATATTATTTTGTAGAATTTAGCCACATTTTAGTGGAGAAACATGTTTTACTTAATTTTAACCCAGTTCTCTCGCAATTTATTTACAGTTTCTTGCGAAGAAAAATTTCGTGATATTTGCCGAGACTCCCCCTCTCCCCCATGTGAGATCGGTTGACATTCGGCTTGATCCCTCCCCTCCCCTAAACGCCTCATGTAGTTAATGAACGCTCCCTTATAAAATATCGTATCTTAAGACTAAATCAAGTTTTCCGATTCTACATACGAACCGGCAGCCGAGGTAGCTCAAGGGCTAGGCGCTCGCTTAAAATTTCATAGAACGTGAGTGGCCTCGGTTCGATTCCCTGTGCCCGCACCACTTAAATTGTTAGTTGCAAATTTAATTGTCGATTTGCCACGTACTCGGCGGTGAAGGTTAACATCTTGAGGAAACTTGCATGTCTCCAACCCGCATTGCACTCAGCAGTGGGAAATTTATAGGCCGTTACTTTACTTTACTACTAACCGGGATGTTCCAAGTTTTCAACATGATTTCAGCCAGCGGTTTGACATTGTCCATAAACACTGCGGGCGCCAGTGCCACGAAAGCCACCACTTTGCTATTGTATTCAGGCCGCTGCGACATCATGGTGAAGAAACTTGTTGTTCCCATAGAGTAGCCTATGTACATGACCTTCGATAGGCTTGTGACGCTCAAGACCTTATCGATGAGAGCCGGTATGTCATATTTCCCGTGCTCGTGGAAACTGTAATAAAATATATAACATAAGAAATGTAAGAAGACAAGGCTTACACAGAGAGCTTAAAGTCGACAGAGGGAAAATGAAAACCAGGAGTGAGTGAGCAGCAGCATCTGAATAAATAAAATGCGTTTTTTTTTAATTTTTTTATTTAATTTCATAAAAGTGACGGAAATGAGCAAAACGTTCACCTGATGATAAGTGCAACGTGTGCCCATAACAAATGCTGTGTCACCCAGAACAGTGTGACACCACAATGCGCCCGTCACCCTGAGACATCAGTTCTTAAGTCTCATATGCCCAGTGATTACGCTAGCTCTCAGTGCCCTTCAAACCGAAACACTGTAATGTTTGCACACTATCGCTTCACGGCAGAATAACTGGCCCTGGGGTGGTACCTACTAGACGGATTCCTGCATAGGAATGCATAAGAATCCTACCACCAGTGGGTTGCCAACCCTCCTGCCAAGCGTGGCAACTATGGCAAAATCCCTCCAAAATGAGAGCTACAAATCTTGTGGCTATCTATAGGGCGGCCTATGTTATGCCTTCTTTTGACTGTTTCTTCTCCGGTCAGACCTTGTTCAGATACGGTGATAGATTGTTAAACGAAGCTTAGCATTATATGTAGCTCACTGTGGCTGCATTACGTATCTCGTGAATTACTTTATGTCCAATTGCTTGTCGCATGCTCTTACCTATACTCCCAAAATTTTGGATTGTCCCTGGTGAGGTTGAGATGTGTTGTGTATACGTTGCCTCTTAAGTTTCCTAGCCACACGTCGTAGCCAGCGTCTGCTAGGATGTATCCTAAAATTTAAACACACAAAACATTTAATTTGAAACGGTTCATAGTTAATAGTATCAGGCGTTACTTTGCGGAAAGCCATTATAGTAAAGTAGAGAAAGTTAATTTGCTTAGATCCGCATGCAAAATGTAAAATGGTGTGTATTACCTAGTTTTGAAGAGCACCGCCCGCCCTCCCTCAACAGCGTGCACAAGAAAACCATTACCGCCACCGGGTATCTGGTGGCGGTATAGGTTTTCTTTACATTTTGCATGCGGATCTTAGCAAATTAACTTTCTCTCCTTTATTCAAATGGTTCCACAGATGTGGTAGGATTCCTATGCTGGAATCCGTCTAGGTAGGTACCACCCCAGGGCCAGTTATTCTGCCGTGAAGCAGTAGTGTGCAAACATTACTGTGTTTCGGTTTGAAGGGCACTGTGAGCTAGCGTAATCACAGGGCATATGAAACTTAAGAACTGATGTCTCACGGTGATGGGCACAGTGAGGTGTCACACAGAAATGTTTAGGGTGTCACAGCATTTGTTATGGGCAGACGTTGCTCTTACCATCAGGTGAACGTTTTGCTCGATTCATAACTTTATACAATAAAAAAAAAAGTGTCGAGACGATTCGTTCAAGTTAAGTTGCCTTGTACATAATATTATAAAACTATTGGTAACGCCAACTATTGCTTTTCCCGCACGCATCTTAGGGCATAAGTGGCTGCAATTTGCTGTTGCGTGTTACACGCGTTTGAACGACACGTTTGCAGAGACCGCGCGAAGTTTATTTTTATTGCCATATGACTATATGTCAGTGAAAGTGGAAGCCGCTTCCAAGGACTAGAGTGAAGAGAGTCAGCCGTCAGCACCGCCGCCTCGCCAGATCCTAAACTAAAGTCAAGGTAGCCTGTTTCCTGTTCCCCAATGACACGGTTACTATATTTATTTCCGTTAAACGTAACCCTGTTTGGGGTGAGGCGGTCGTTCACGTTTTGTCCCACCGACTATGTTACGTGGAGTACTGTCCTCGCATCATATAGATTCTATCCTATGATTCTAGCCTATCACTAGTCCACTGCTGAACATAGGTCTCCCCCATAGATTGCACAAAAGTTTGCAGCGTTTCAGGGGGATTTTGCCACGCTTGACAGACGGATTGGCAACCGCAGTTTATTTATTCAAATGCTCCAGGAAGATGCTGCTGCCCATCTCCTGGTTTTATTTTCCCTCTGTCGACTTTTACGAAACCCACGGATAGATATTCTTAACCCTTAAATGGACGATTTTTTTTTACGTTTTAAAAAAATATATTTGTATAATAGACATGTATTACTGTCTGGAAAAATGAGTAAAAAAATCTAGACATGAATTTACTATTTTTTTTTTGCAATAATGTGAGTGTTGTTTATAAACTACATTGCGCATTCAATGACATTTTGCAAGTATGGGTAAAATAAGAGTGGATATTGTTTTTGAAATGTGTTTATTTATTCTAAATTATGATATTTATAAAAACAATTGCTTTTTTTCGTATCACATAAAGATACACGACATTTTTGGCACATTTTGAACGTAAATCCTGAACATTTCGGGAATTTGCACCTCTGCTGCTTATCCAGCCAAACTGCCCAATGACATGTCTGATCCAATCTGACGTCTTTCAAAGGAATTGCTTGAGCTGGTCCTCGGAACTTCTTCATTACAAGTTCTCTTTGTATTGTGCTCCCACTAGGTCGACCACGTTTAGCGCCATTTGCAGGTAGACCCAATTTGCAGAGGGTTTCGGCAAGTTCTAGTCTAAATGTACCCAAATTGAGAAGTTGATCATTTCCTTTTATATTATTTACCTTCTTCAACATAACCCATGAATTTATAACTGCGAGGTCCAGGAAATGATAAAATAAGCGCATGGTCCACTTGCGGCTCTTCATTGTGATGTGATAACGACCTATAAATGAATCTAATAAGTCCACGCCCCCCATGTGAGCATTGTACTCCTTGATGACTTTGGGGCATGGAATAGCAACTCTCTCTTTCTTCGATTTATCAAAGCGCGTGACTGTGGTTGCTGGTTCTGCTCCTACGTAAGTGGAAAGAAGGTTAACGGGCTTGTTATCTTTCCACACAACAGCACTTACGTCAATATCATCCACAGTCGCCACGTTTTCCTCATAGAATCCTCTGGGTACGTTCTTTTTCATTATAGTGTTTTTGTCAGGCAATTTGCAGTTTCTCAATCGGTTTACTCTTACTGTTCCCAGTGAGAAAATTCCTTCCTTAGCTAAATAGGTGACGAGAGGCACAGAAGTATAGAAGTTGTCGAAGTATATAATGTGATTCACATTGCGTGGTACCATTCTAGCTAACCTGACGACTGTATTTCCAGACTCTCCCAAATCTGGCTCACCAGGTAAGATGTTATTTTTGGAGCCCCCTCCACTGTAAACCTCAAATCTATGAGCATATCCTTGTAGACTGCAGATGAGATATAATTTGAACCCCCACTTGTGGGGTTTATTGGGCATGTATTGTTTTATGTAATGGCTCATTTTGGTTGCACACATCTGCTCGTCTATGGAAAGCCTTTGGTCTAAGGGAACCTTTCCAAACTGGCAGTTGAGCATTTCCTCAAGAGGTCTTATTTTGAATAGCCTGTCATAGTCTGGATGATCTTTGGGTAAGCATAGCGTATTGTCGGCAAAATGGAGAGTGAATCTTATTTTTTCAAATTTTTTTAACGGCATCGTATTTTTTATGTGATCATAACCAAATTTATCACTCCAGTAAGCCCTGGTGTTTGGAAATTTTATGACTGAGGTGTAAATCAGAATGCCTAGGAATTTATTTAGGATATTTTCATTTATAATTTCAGGATTGGATATTTGTTTCTGGGCCGCGTATAAGTTACTTTGTTCTACAATTTGCTTTTTTAGATCTGATGTAAAATAAAATGAAAAAAAATCATACGGCGTGTTACAAGACATCAATGCTTCCGTTATCTGAGTTTCTCCCCTAAAAATAAGGCTGTCTTCAGCAGTAACAAGATTCCGTTTTCGCCAAACCAGAGGTCGCTTAGAAATCCCTTGTGATCTACTCTGGGGTACTGCTTCTCCGGCTTCCAAAATAGGAGGGTCTGGCATATTTTGATCGTTGTCAATTACGAGAGGAGGATCAGCATCCACTTCATCAGACTGGTCATTCTCACCTTCATCACTATTTTCAATGTCCCGAAGAACATCTCGAGCTGTTTGATAATAGTGACCTTCATCCTCTACTTCGGAGTCCGAGCCGTCTAAGCCATCTTCTGAATCTTCAAGAGTTTCTAAATACTTTGTAATTTCGCTTTCTAGTAATCGCGGCATGCTGAAAAGCAAAATAAAAACCCTTCACCAAACATGCATTTATTTAGCAGGCAATGCGCATTGTAGTTTTCCTACAACATACCAGATTTCGCGTAATTCGACAGTAGCATCAAGTAATTTTCAATGTTTTACAACATGAACATGTAATTGAAGATATAATCAAGCAAATAAAAATATGTTATATACTTACATTATATTTTATCAAAGTCCGAACACAGCTTCAAAACTTAGTTTCGCGCCACTAGAAAAGTTTTCTTCAAAGTGACATTTGACATTCATTTATTTTTAATGCATAAAAATATTGGATAGTGCCAACATTAAAAAAAGTACAAAATTCGTTCAGAAATAAGAACTAGTTGTCAAAATTAACAAAAAAATAAAATAAAGATAATTTTATCTGTGATGTTTAGTATGTTGTTTAAAAACAACATTGTCCATTTAAGGGTTAAGCCGCTACCACACGGATTTTATCGATACTCATGTATGCATTTAAATTTATAATTTACAACTGCGCGTAGGTTCTATATTATTGGTACCGACAGAATAACAGCTGTGCAATTCTGCTGTAGCATAATGCTGAGTCGGGTCCTTTCGTTGCTCTGCATTCCAAAATAATACTTCTTAATGTCAATTTTTCGGCTCGGTTGGCGCAGTGGCTAAGCTCTTGGCTTCTGCGTCGCGGGTCGCGGGTTCGATTCCCGCAAATATTTGTATGGCCTACAGATAGTTGTTCCGGGTCTGGGTGGTTTGTGCATGTGGAATTTATGTCTGTAAAATGTACCCACGACACAGGAGAAATCCTACTGTGAGGCACCGTTTTTTTTAAAAAAAAATGTTTTTTTATTTCTTTTTATTTATGTTGTTGTATTGAGCATAGCAACGAATAAAGTTATAGTCTTTCTTATGGTCTAAGAGCCGGTGGGAGATCGAGCTTCACATTTTTTATCAGTATATTTGATAAAAAATATGTCTCATTGAGTTATCAGATCGGTGAAAGTCGATCTCCCACGGTCTCCTCCACCATTACGTTCTATATCGTAGAAGCCTATCGCTTAGCCAACCATGCCGACATGTAAAACAATTAAATTACCAAGGCTCCGCTCCGGGCCCATTATTACGAAGTCCCCGCTGCTGCCTAAGAGGCCGTGCATTATCAAGACAGCCCTCTTGCCCTTCCCCCTGGGCGACCCCGAGCGCCTGGCGGTCCGCCTGCCCGCCGGTATCCTGTGCAGTTGCAGCACATATCCGTCGGGCGTCGTGGCGCGGTGTCGCTCTACTGGGTAGCCGGCTGATGTGATCAACTGGGGCTGAAATTTTATATTTAAAAAAAAAACATTACGTATTTCATAATTGAAACCTCTTTGTAAAATTGCAAGTTTTAAGTACACGTTTCTATGTGTAAGGTTTTAGAATCAAATGTTTCTGATCCTAAAAGGACGAAAAATAGGTTCTTGGCTAGAGAGACTAAAACGGAACTGTGGGCCGAGGTGACACGCCAGAGGTTCCTATGTTTAGGCTGGCCAAAATTAGAAAATCTTTTATTAGTAGATCTATCCAATTTTAAAACAAAATTCCTAAAAGTGTGACTCAAAAAACCGACATAGAATTCAACAAACTCGTCAAGAAGACATTATTAGAAAAGGCATATTATAAAATAGATCATTAGATAGAGGACAGAGATGTGTGGAAATAACTCTTACTCTGCACTTGCAAATTATGTGCTATTGTAATTAAATAACATAATTATTGTATACATGACATTATGTAATATGGCATTGAAAAAAAAGAAAGAACCCAGAGTTTCTTGCCGGTTCTTCTGTGAGAAGGTCTTATTTTTTGAACCGGTGTAGATTTTGACATTCATAAGAGCTTTATACAAGCCTAAACTGAATAAAGAAATTTTGTCTTTGACTTTATGATACATATGGGTAGGGCTCATTTTTGTTCATAATTAAAATTAACCGTTGTGGCTCAGGAGTGGGGCGCTGTGGTATATTTCATAGTACGCGAGAGACCTGAGTTCATGTCCGGTGCCAGCACGTCTAAAATTGATCTGCAATTTTAACTGCTCATTTACCAAGTACCCATCAAAATTATGATGTTTTATCGTTAAAAAAACGTTGCCCACATTAGTATTTGTCCTGTATCATGGGTGTATTGACTCCCATAAATTGCACTTACTCGTACTAATCCACACTTAATATTAAAAATGCGCAAGTTACTCTGTCTGTCTCTCTGTATGTTTGTTATGTTTAACCGTATGTTGTGTTTAACTGTATGTTGTGTTTAACTGTATGTTGTGTTTAACTAGTAGTAGGATTCCTATGCAGGAATCCGTCTGGGTAGGTTACACCCCAGGACCAGTTATCCTGCCGTGAAGCAGTAGTGTGCAAACATTACTGTGTTTGAAGGGCACTGAGAGCTAGCGTAATCACTGCGCATATGCGACTTAAGAAGTGATGTCTCAGGGTGACGGGCACAGTGTGATGTCACACAGAAATGGTCTGCGAGAAAGATGTTGCACTTACCATCAGGTGAACGATTTGCTCGTTTCGTCACTTTATACAATAAAAAAAAAGTGTCGAGACGATTCGTTCAAGTTAAGATTCTTGCCTTGTACATTATATAATAAAAACCTTTTCACGGTTCAACCGCTGAACCGATCTTGACGAAATTTGGTACAAAGATATATTTTATAGATACATGGCATACTTTTTATCTCGGAAATTCAGAGATATTTAAAAACCTGTATCTACCCGGACAAAGTCGGGGGCACCAGCTAGTGCTATATAGAAAAAGTATTTTAATTTTTAGAGTTCCGTCGTCATACAAAGGATCCTTTATAATTTCGTTCTGTCTCTTTGTCCTAATGTAAAAGATCACAAGATTTCAGATAATTATGAGACTTCATAAACCAATTTTAGCCAGTAATCTTAAAGTTTGCAGTGGTGTGGCATTGTGTTCCTCACATTGCAAATTAGTTCGAAGCCCGACAGTCTCTCTTCCGACAGAAGAGCCATTATGAAAAATGCCAGTCTAAATATACGCTGACGGGCAGCAAAGTTCAAGGTGCGTCTGGTCAGAAGCGGAATTTACTTTCTTTTTTTTAACTTGGATAAACTGACAAAAAGAGCAGAGCGTTCACCTGGCCGTAAGTGCAGTGTCTGCCCATAACAAATGCTGTCTCGCCCAGAACATTTCTGCGTGACACCACACTGCGCCCGTCACCCTGAGACATCAGTTCTTAAGTGTCATATGCTCAGCGATTACGCTTGCTCTCAGTGCCCTTCAGACCGAAACACAGTAATGTTTGCACACTACTGCTTCACGGCAGAATAACTGGCCCTGGGGGAGGGCACCGACCTAGATTACTGTATAGAAATCCTACCACCAGAGAGATAGCGCTTTAGGACCAATACGATAAAGCAACCTTGGTCCATTGCAATAAAGCTTATTTCTTATTTTGTAATATATTGTACAATACATTTTTAGTAGATTTAGTTTTTTTTTTGTTTTTTTAAAAAATGATGCCGCACAGTAGGATTTCCTCCTGAGTCTTGGGTGCGTTTTACATACATAAATTCCACATGGACAAACACCCAGTCCCAGAACAACTATCTGTAGGCCATACAAATATTTGTCCTGTGCGGGAATCGAACCCGCGACCCGCGGCGCAGAAGTCAAGGGCTTAACCACTGCGCCAACCGAGGCGTTAGTGATTGCATACTCAACAGATTTTACAAATTTATTCTACTCTTGAAATTAAAACATATTTTAAGTGTAACAACGACCGTATCCAATCAATATTGATCTTTATGCGCCCTTGATATTGCCGCTCTAGACCCTGGCCTCGCGGGCCTAGGCGTAAATCCATCATTGCGTCTGGTACAGCGATCGCTAAACCGCCCGCTAAATGTGGCGACTATGGCAAATCTGCGTGCTTAGGATAGGTTTATGTCCAGCCTGCTGAAGCTTCTCCTGAATCGTGAGTGCGTTTCACAGGATTCCTATGCAGGAATCCGTCTAGAGCCGTGTGGTAGCGGCCTAAGAAAATCTACCGCCCCATCTCATCCCGTGGGTGTCGTAAAAGTTGACAGAGGGAAAATGAAACCCAGGAGATGGGCAGCAGCATCTTGCTCGACCATCTAAATAAATAAACTGCGGTTGCCAACCCGTCTGCCAAGCGTGGCAACTATGGCAAAATCCCCCCAAAACGAGAGCTACAAACTTTTGTGGCAATCTATGGGGGAGGCCTATGTTCATCGGTGGACTATTGATAGGCTGAAACGACGACGATGACGACGAAGACGACGACGACGACGACGACGACGACGAATCCGTCTAAGTAGGTACCACCCCCAGGGCCAGTTATTCTGCCGTGAAACAGTAGTGTGCAAACATTACTGTGTTTCGGTTTGAAGGGCACTGTGAGCTAGCGTAATCACTGGGCATATGAGACTTAAGAACTGATGTCTCAGGGCGATGGACACAGTGTAGTGTCACACGGAAATTTTCTGGGTGACACAGCTTTTGTTATGGGCAGACGTTGCACTTACCATCAGGTGAACGTTTTGCTCGTTTCATCACTTTCTCTAATAAAAAAAAACATTCACATACACATCACAACCAGAACCAACGCACCGATTGGTACCTACACAAATGTGGGATCCGAACCCGGGGCCAGCGGCGTGGAAGTCAGATACTCTGAACATTAAGCGAGCCGCTGGATCGTTTGCCCCATCTTCTGTAAAAGAAAACTGAGACTACCGACCAGTCGTCGTTGGCCGTGATCTTCAGAAGCAGGGCTGGATAATTTATTACCTTACCTTATAGGGATCGCAATTAACAGATCGTTTTTATTGACACTACGGCGAACCTTCGGAGAAATGGTATTGTGTGCATTTCCTTAACGTTGGCATTGGAACGAAATTATAAATCGTCCCCGAGATTGCGAAAAAAGTGTGATTGGGTGAGCTCTGTATGTTATTTTTTTTTTTAATTAAATTTACTGGTGGTAGGATTCCTACGCAGGAATCCGTCTAAGTAGGTACCGCCGCAAGGCCAGTTATTCCGCCGTGAAGCAGTAGTGTGCAAACATTACTGTGTATCGGTCTAAGGGGCACTGTGAGCTAGTACCCATGACTGGGCATATGAGACTTGAGAACTGACGTCGTCTCAGGGGACAGGCGCAGTGTGGTGCCACACAGAAATATTCTGGGTGGGTCAGCATTGCTATTAGCGGTAGCTACACTTACGATCAATTGAAAATTTTGCACTTGACGTTGAAGAAACTTCAATATTTTTTTTTTTAATATATATCAATCACATATGTCTACACAATTTTCATAGATTATAATGACATTTCTAATACGTAATGTTTTCTTTTATTTACGCGAATATTACACATTTAAATAAAACTACTTTAAATGTAAAAAAGTAGTTTTATTTAAATTTCTAATACGTATCTCACTAAAGATACACATGCTTTGCAAATAACAATTCTAGTTAAACTAACCTAAACACAAAACGAACAATAAAAATGAATTCAAAACATTAACAAAACTATACTAAATCATGTAGTATTACGCACTCCCTCTGAACTTGAAGCAATGTACAAGGTACAAGGTACAAATCCGACAATATATTGGCGGCTCGTTAAAAGAATACTACCACTCCATCTCATCCAATGGATCTCGTAAAAGGCGAGTAAGGAATTAAACTGCACTGTGCACCCAACAGCGCATGGTGGCGATGGGCTCACCACCTATCACATCAAGTGCATTATATTGTTTCGGTGAAACGTGGATTGTGGCAGTCATCTGTATTTGCAGTGAGTGCCCAGTCTCTCACTACCCCTTATGGGATACAGTCGTGATCTTATGTACGTATGTAATATAAATTCCATCGTCACGATCGTGATTATTGGCATTCCAGCGCAGTGCGTTTTTCGCGCAATTTTCTGCCACGCACAAGCACTTTGTGGAATCGGCTGCCGCCAGCGGTTTTTCCGGACCGATACGACTTAGGGACCTTCAGGAAAAGTGCGTATTCCTTTCTTAAAGGCCGTCAACGCATCTGATATTCCTCTGGTATTGTAGATGTTCATGGGCGGCAGTGATAATTTACCATCAGGTGAGCCGCTTGCTCGTTTGCCCCCTCTTCCATAAAAAAATATATCATTTAGGATATACATTTGATTATAATTTCCTGTGAATTATCAATTAATACAATACTTCCGGTGAGCCGTGGTAGCTCAGGGGCTAGTCGCTCGCTTAAAATTTCATAGTACGCGAGTGACCTGGGTTCGATTCCCGGCACCACTAAAATTGTTAATTGCAATTTTAAGTGCTGATTTACCACGTGCTCGGCGGTGAAGGAAAACATCGTGAGGAAACCTGCATGTCTGAGGAATAAAAAATATTTCGAAGACATGTGAAGTCCGCCAACCCGCATTGGAGCAGCGTGGCGAATTCTTCCTAGCTCCAAAACCCTCTCAGAAATGAGAGGAGGCCTGTGCTCAGTAGTGCGGCGTTTATAGGCTGAAACTTTACTTTACTTTTTTACAATACTTCCGCACTAACACCTTTTTTTTATTAAGTGACGAGACGAGCAAAACGTTCACCTGACGGTAAGCGCAAAGTCTGCCCATAAGCGTGTTACTCAGAATAATCGTGTGTATCACCACACTCCGGCCGTCATCCTGAGACTAAACTTCTTAAGTCTTATGTGCCCAGTGATTCCACTAGCTCTCAGTGTCCTTCTAACCGAAATACAGCAATGTTTGCAGACGACTACTTCACGGCGAAACAACTGACCCTGGGGTGGTACCTACCTAGACGGATTCCTGCAGCAATCAATTCATAACTAATTCCCCTGGTGTTAGTACCACATAATTCCTACTAATCAGAGGTATCCGACAACTGCCCCGCGAGGTTTGAATCCCGACCGAGTGTGCTGTCACACCATTTGAGCCAAAGCACATTTTTTTTATTCGAGAAAGTGATGGGATTTCTGTGTAAGCACCACACAGTAATGTTTACACACTGCACAGGACCACGGATGTCTGAACATCACTATGTCCTCTGTATTAAATTAAAAAGTATAATGTAAGTTGTCTACCTATTAGGTGATAAATTTTACAGATAAGAATGTCAGATAAGAACATTTTCTTGTTTCATTATTTTTAGAATGGTATTATTTAAGTAGTCTGGTTTTAGTTTTTAAATATACTTTTTATTATTCAATAGAGATTATTTACATAATACTTGATGACGTAAATTTTTTAAGGCTACATGTTTCAAACATGTTTTGTATTTAACGCATACACAGCAAGGATTATTGATTCGTTCCAACCAAAATCAGTCCCGTCATAACTTCCGTTGGGTCAGCCTCCGCAATAAGGACAAATTTTGTCACATACATTTAAGAAATTGTAAACACAATATATCGATCGCAATTCATTTTGGACATATTTATTCGTGCTCGTTGTTTGAATTTTGCCTCAAATCACTGGCGATCATCGCTGCGTTTATGCTATTTGTATATTCTCAAGAAAGGTCCTTGTAGTGTAGTGTATTTTGATGTTGATAGACCGTGGAATACGACGTGTGTTTACTTCCGAGCTCACATGCACTTGTGTTACAGAAAGTCAAGGTTTCAGTCTTTCAGCCTATCTCTAGTCCACTGCCGAGTATATGCCTCCACCATAGATTGCCTCAACATTTTGTAGTTCTCCTTCTGGAGGGATTTTGCCATAGTTGCCACGCTTCGCAGGCGGGTTGACAACCGCAATTTATTTATTGAGATCTTCCAGCAAGATGCCGCTCATCTCCTGGTTTCTATCTTCCCTCTGTCGGCTTTGACGACACCTACGGGATGAGATGGGGTGGTAGATTCTCTTGGGCGGCTACCACATGGCGCTGTACATATAGCTCGGACCACACACATGGGTAGTTATTAGAATCAGGCGTTTGTGGGTAGATCCATTATAATAGGGAAAAAAAAGTAAATTTGCTAAGGCATGCAAAATATAATATGGTGTACATTGCCTAGCGAAACAAGCAAAACATTCACTTAATGGTAAGTGCAACGTCTGCCCATAACAAATGCTGTGTCGCCCAGAACATTTCTGTGTGACACCACACTGCGCTCGTCACCCTGAGACATCAGTTCTTAAGCCTCATATTTTTTTAGGTTATAGATTTATTGGGTTACGCTAGCTCTCAGTGCCCTTCAAACCGAAACACAGGTATGTTGGCACACTACTGATTCACGGCAGATTAGTGGGCCCTGGAGTGGCACCCCTACCCAGAAGGATTCCTGCATAGGAATCCTACAAACACTTCACTTCAGTGGTGTGCATTGCCTAGAGTTAGTGTTGTAGCGGTGGAGGGTATCTGATGACGGTGGCGGTGTTAGTTTGCTTGTGCACGTTTTTGTGGGCAGGCAAGCGGTGTCCTTCACATATTAAAAATAAAATATTTTAATTCTATATTTTGCGTGAGAATCTTAGCAAATTTATTTCCTTATCAGAAAGGATTGACGCAAAGTAACTTCTGATTCCATTAACTACACTTGTGTGTGTTCGAACAACTGTATTTACCGCCATGCTCATCCTGTACAAACTAACATACATACAGATACGTGGCCCACTATTCGCCCTCTCGGGAAACGAGACATAACGGGTGGCGAACCAACATTTTGGACCGAGTCGAAAAATTCTTACTCCCCATTGCGTTCGCACGAACAGAATAGTGACAGCATTGCATATTGCGGTGTTATTCTGCACGAGAAAAAGGTGTCCGTACAATAACTTAGTCGCCTCTTACGACACCTCTACTCTGCCGGTTACCTATCGGCCCTTTATATTTTAAACTCTTTCCTTATTTATATGTAGGTATGTAAAAACATATTTAATCATGCTCTTAATTTTTCGGGTCTTTCCCTTTGTAGTCTTTTACGATATTCACAGGAAGACATGGGATTATGGATTTTCCAAAGCCATCATCGCGGAACTCGATTTTCCTTTAAAAATACAGTTTATTCATTCATTTCTTGCAAATAGCATTTAATCAAACAGTAACGCACACACTGACATCATAAGACATGCACTGCATACTTAATTAGTGTCTTATCATAGTAGGTTCTTTTATATTGTTTCTTTAATTTTGGTGGAAAACGGAATCTTCCAAATACTATCCAACTGTTCAGGAAATATTATAGTGAGTGCCACAAGTACTTTTACTGCTGGTAGGATTCCTATGCAGGAATCCGTCTAGGCAGGTAACACCCCAGGGCCAGTTATTCTGTCGTGAAGCAGTAGTGTGCAAGCATTACTGTGTTGCGGTTTGAAGGGCACTGAGAGCTAGCGTAAACACTGGGCATGTGAGACTTATAAACTGATGTCTCTGGGTGACAAGCGCGGTGTCACACAGAAATGTTCTGGATGACACAACATTTGTTATGGGCAGACGTTGCACTTACCATCAGGTGAACGTTTTGCTCGTTCCATCACTTTATACATACAAAGCCACTTCTAACCTACCTCCACACCCAGTATAACGCTCATGCGATAGGATCGGAGGTAGGCAGGCACACGTCTAAAACATGGGGATAACCACCACACCCGAAAATCAATTTGTGGTTTGCACAAATGTTGGCTCTGTTGGCAATGTTTTTTTTTTGTTAAAAACGATGCCCCACAGTAGGATTTCTCCTGCGTCGTGGGTGCGTTTTACAGACATAAATTCCACATACACCCAGACCCGGAACAACTATTTGTAGGCCATACAAATATTTGTGCCTAATGTCCACAATGAATCGAACCCGCGACCCGCGGCGCAGAACCCAAGGGCTTAGCCACTGCGCCAACCGAGTCGACTTCGAACCCAGTAGACAGGCAGTAGTCAGGTACTCTGACCGCAAGGTCCTATAAATCTTGTGCTACTGAGTACAGACCTCCTCTCATTTCTGAGAGGGTTTTTGAGACGGGGAAAGTGCACCACGCTGCTCCAATGCGGGTTGGCGGGCTTCACATGTCTTCGAAATATTTTTTATTCCTCAGACATGCAGGTTTTACTCACGGGCTTTTCCTTCACCGCTGAGCACGTGGTAAATCAGAACTTAAAATGGAATGAACAATTTTAGAGGTATCAGCACCGGGGGTCGAACTCGGGACATTCGCGTAATATTGATTTAAAGGCGAACGCCCGGCCCCTGACCTACCACGGCTCCACCGCCGAGCTTGGTGGTAATGGCCAATTAAAGGCGAACGCCCGGCCCCTGACTTACCACGGCTCCACCGCCGAGCTTGGTGGTAATGGCCAATCCTTTTTCCTTGGAAGATGCCTATGGCAGTTTAATATTATCAAGCTCATGTAGTGACAAGTTACTTATCGTTAGATCAAAGACCATAATACTGTTTGATTTATGCGCGGTAGAAACTAATGTTCGTACTTCTGTTATGCTCGGTTATATAAGCATGATTTGCATTGTTAATTAATATTTGAAAGAGAAAATAAATAAATACAATAGTGTGCAAACAAACTAATGTCAAGTACATTAGTTAGTGCTTATATATAAGAAATGAAATGAAATATATTTGTTTACTGAATTAAGTAATACAGATTTAGTTTTTTATACAATCTACCACCGTTTCTTAATATGGTTCCTCTGTACTTGGAAGAAAGAGGCGAAAGGAACTCCGCGGGTGGATACCCGTCTTTTTCAACCGACTACGAAGAATCCAAAAGAAGGAATATGAATTCAATCCGTATGTAGGTGGAGTAGTCGGGCATATAAGACTTAAGAACTGATGTCTCAGGGTGACGGGCGCAGTGTTGTGTCACATAAAAATGTCCTCGGTGACACATAATTTGATATGGGCGGACGTTGCACTTACCATCCGGTGAACTTTGCTCGTCTCGTCACTTTATCTTTTAAAAAAATAGTCATCACTGCACTTCAAACTGAAACATAGTGATGATAGCACAGCACCACTTGGCAGCATCACTGACGCTGTGGTGGAACCTACCTATACGAATTCTAACCCCTGTGTCCAATTGATGATGATTATGTTCTCCTAGCCGATTTCCACCACGGCGACAACTTCCGACCACTGTCGAGAGCCATCAACTGCGCAGGAGATATTATAGTGCCACAAGTGTACGCGCAAACACAGAGGCACTCACTCGTCCCAACCTACACGCGCCCGATGTAACGCTGATGCGATAAGATCAGAAGGTAGGCTAGGATGCAGTGTCAGAAACACGGGGACAATCACAACACAACCAGACCCGAAAACCAACAATTTATGTCTTAGCACAAATGTTGGCTCCGGCTGGGATTCGAACCCAGGACCCGCCGCTTAGAAGTCAGGTACTCTGACCACTAGGCTACGCGGTCGTCATTAGTACAATTGATATTAAGTATGTAAATCGTAGCTTTGTCTCCGACACGCTCGCCTGGTGTGAATAACACAGGCCTAATCATGTAACGCTGAATTACCTACAACCGTACACGTAAAGGTTCAAGTTTGTTGATGTTACTGTCTTTAGTGTTGGCAAGCAAAGTTCCCAGCACAGAACCGCGGAAGCTCAGGGGCCGGGCGTTCCGATCCCCGGTGTCGCCACCTCTAAAATTGTTCTGCAGTTTTAAGTGCTGATTTACCACGTGCTCAGCGGTGAGGGAAAACATCGTGAGGAAATATGCGCATGTTTGAGAAATAAACATATTTTGAAGACATGTGAAGTCCGCCAACAATCGTGGAGCGGCGTGGCGGACTTTTCCCGGCTCCCACAACCCTCTCAAGAGAGAGGAGGCCTGTGCTCTGCATTGTTACATTTATAGGCTGTTACTTTTTTTAAGCCCGGTTTCCGTCCGTAAAGTCAACGTCCCTTTACCGAGTCAATGTATGGTCAACGTACTCAACTAAATGGTATTTATTAAGAAGAAAAGAATATTTATTCGCATCGCACGTCGTAATACGCTTGTAAATAAATAAATGAAAGTTAATTTGTTTGACAATGTTTTCCTTCACCGCCGGGCACGTGGTAAATCAGCACTTAAAATTGCAATAACCAATTTTAGTGGTGCCGGGAATCGAACCCAGGTCACTCCCGTACTATGAAATTTAAAGCGAGCGCCTAGCCCCTGAGCTACCACGGCTCTTCGATAATATAATTAAAATACTTTCGGGTAGCTGGCTGTCGCCTCAGTCAGTCCAACCATTTCGATAGCTCTAGGCGACGTGCTATTTATTTGGCGGGCCCCTACATGAATGATGCTAACAATTAAACACTAAGGCAATTGCAGCAAACTAAATAAACTTGGACAACCAGAAGTGTAAAAAAAAGTAAAAGTAAAGTTTCAGCCTATAAATGTCCCACTGCTGAGCACAGGCCTCCTCTCATTTCTGAGAGGGTTTTTGGAGCTAGGAAGAATCCGCCACGCTGCTCCAATGCGGGTTCACATGTCCTAAAAATATTTCTATTCCTCGGACATGCAGGTTTCCTCACGATGTTTTCCTTCACCGCTAAGCACGTGGTAAATCAGCACTTAAAATTGTAGAATAATATTAGAGGTGCTGGCACCGGGGATCGAACCCAAGTTACTCGCTTACTATGAAATTAAAGGCGAGCACCAGGCCCCTGAGCTACCACGTGTTACTACCAGAAGTGTGCAGATGCAAAATTCTGGTTGTTAACGGACCGCGGAAACTCAACAGGCATGAATACAAAAAAAATAATTGGACAATGTTCGTGACATAAATCTGAATCGCCGTTTGTTTTGTGCATAATCCGTACAAGCGTGCTCGGAATATTTAGCCCCAATTGTTAAATTGATAAAGACCATGACCGTACTTACATACATACATAAGATCACGACTGTATCCTATAAGGGGTAGTCAGAGACTGGCACTCACTGCAAAAACAGATGACTGCCACAATCCACGTTTCACCTTAACAATATAATGCACTTGGTGTGATAGGTGGTGAGCCCATCGCCGTCATGCGCTATTGGGTGCACAGTGCAGTTTAATTCCTTACTCGCCTTTTACGAGATCCATTGGATGAGATGGAGTGGTAGTATTATTTTCACGAGCCGCCAGCTGGGTCAAATACCAGCGTGCCTTGCTTCTGTAGAAGCTAATGAAGGTAATGTAATGAAATGCGGCAAGTTGTTGATCATTGGATCTGGATGATTTCGGCTCTGGGTGCTTTAGTTCCCCGCTAACAGATATACTATTGAGCCTGTCCATTAATTATTGTGGTGGCGGCCTAAGAGAATCTACCACCCCATCTCATCCCGTGGGTGTCAAAGTCGACAGAGGCGAAACGGAAACCAGGAGATGACCAGCAGCGTTTTCCTTGAATATCTGAATAAATAAACTGCGGTTGCCAACCCGCCTGCTAAGCGTGGCAACTATGGCGAAATCCCTCCTAAACGAGAGCTACAAACTTCTGTGTCTATCTATGGGGTACTTGTGAAAGGCTGAAACGTCGACGATGATTTTTTTCAAATTGTTGGTTTTCGGGTCTGGTTGTGTTGTGATTGTCCCTATGTTTCTGACACTGCATCCTAGCCTGACCCCGATCTTATCGCATGAGCGTTACATCGGGCGCGTGTAGGTTGGGACGAGTGAGTGCCTCTGTGTTTGCGCGTACACTTGTGGCACTATAATATCTCCTGCGCAGTTAATGGCTCTCGGCAGTAGTCGGCAGTTGTCGCCGTGGTCGAAATCGGCTAGGAGAACATAATCATCACATCATTCTGTCGTCAACCAGTAATATTCAAACACTACTGTTTGATGTTTCGGTCCGCAGGGCACAGTTAATGTTCAGAAAAGTTTGTTTCTCGGTTTGTTATGGGCAGACGTTACACTGACCAACAGATCAACGATAGGCTCGTCTCGTCGCTGTCTTCCATAAAAGAAACGGCTACCAAATATGAAAAAAATGTAGGAACATACACTGACATTGCGTGTGACACTTTCCTAGCTTATCCCTTGATTTTCCTATCCTTCAGAATCGGGAAGGTTGGGAACAGTAAGTGACTGTGGCTGCAGTCGTGTTTATGGCACTAAAACTTATCCTACGCTGATGTATCAATACACTAACAATGTCCTCCGCAGAGCCTCCATCCGTATATGCTAGTATTGGAGAGTACTGACTAAATCTCGAAAGTATTATTGTATACTCTTTTAAATGAAACTAATTTTACGGATTTTATCGCGTTTAATTATTACTATTTATAACCCGACGTTTCGAGTGCTTTACAGCATCCATGGTCACGGGAGGTCCGAGGTGACAGATGTCCTGATGTCATAGTTAGCCCGGGGTACTTTCAGCTTTTAAATGTATACTCTTATTACTGCTTAGGTTGCTTTTTAAAATTAAAAGGGATAAGAGTGCTCTGTAGTTGCAAGGACTTGCCTCCCAATTTCATCCCGCGGGTAGTGTTAACTAAGAGAAATACCTGAATAATCTTATGGCGTCTTCCGGTAGTGGTGGTTAGTATGCCACATACTAATTACTTCCAATAATGTCAGGTGAAGGGTTGCGTCGTCTAAAGTGCGAGGCGACTGGTACTACGATCACCAGTCTGCCAGCCAATCGTGGCAGGGACATCCCATGTCCAGCAGTGAACCACCCTACTGGTGGTAATACTGCACAGGAAACAGGTATCCGTATAATTCGTAGGTATCACCCCAGGGACAGTTATTTTGCCTTCGAGCATCACTGCTTCGGTATGAAAGGCACTGAGAGCTAGTGTAATTACTGAGCATATGAGACTTAAGAACTGATGTCGTAGGGTAACGAGCGCAGAAATGTTCTGGGTGACACAGCATTTATTATGAGCATACATTACACTTACCATTATGTGAACTTTGTGGGGGCGTGATAAGGGAACGTTGCGGTGTTGTTGAAGATGTAGTGAAAAAGATGTAGAGAAAGGCATGCTTAGATGGTTTGGACACGTAGAGAGGATGAATGAAAGGAGATTGACGAAACAGATTTATGAGGCAAGTGTGAATGGAAAAGCCGGTAAGGGTCGACCTAGGCGTACGTATCACAATCAGATCGGTGAACATTTGAGGAAAGGTCACGTTAAAAGTACCCGCAACCGACGAGCGTGTGTGAAAACGCTAATGAAAGTAGAAGAAGCTAAAGATGTGTGTCAGGATCGTAGCAAGTGGAAAGATGTGGTCTCTGCCTACCCCTATGGGAAAGAGGCGTGACTGTATGTATGTATGTATTAGATGAACGTTTTGCCCGTCTCGTCTCTTTCTCCGATGAAAAAGTTGTCAGAATAACTACTTCCAAAAATTCCACATAAAAAATACAGAGATTGGTGAAGGGTAGCGGAGTCTTAAAGTGCGAGGCTTTTTATTTTTAAGGGCTGATAAAGAAGTGCACCATCGTCGCTGGCTTTGAAACATGGAGAAACCTACCGTTTCGGTCCTGAGTACAGTGATAGCAACTGCCCTACTATTTAGAAATAAACGTTGTTCGGTTGTCCGTTTGTATAATGTATGTAATAAATTGAAATGTTATGAACCGAAGTAGTCTCGAGTCATCGCAATGGCAGCGAGAGACTGCTGGTTGCAGTGAGTACTGCCCCCTGGTCGGGCTAGAATCGTCCACGGTTGTATTCCGAACGGAGTTACCATGACTCCTCCTTGACCACCGTGAGGTTTAAGTCGGTAAGAGTCCGACATAACGCGGTTGACCCCCCCCCCCCCTGACTGGTTAGGTATCCATGCATCTTTTCCCCACGTGTTAAAAAAGTAGTGGAATTGCTCGAACCTGCAACGTCATGTTTCGCAGTCCGTGTCCTAAACCATTAGGTTTAGCCATTAGGTACCTTTGTCGCTATAAATAAGGAAGAATTACGTTTTTACCCCCATCAAAAAACTTAGTAGCTATTATAAAATAAATCTGTTTTTCAATTTATTTAATGATAGCAATTAACGGAGTAGCGTAGATTTATACATTAAACTTTATTTTTTTTTTATTAATTTCCAGTAAAAATACAAACCCGCATCGTCTTGCCTTTAATATGCAACAACAAAATTATTTTAACAGCATCTGATAGCGGATTGATTATTATCAACGATAAAAACTATCGTAATAGTTATATTTTTCACACTGCTATATATTATGTCTGTTTCGCGCCCTCTGCGCTGGCGTAAAAAGTAAAAAAAGTAAAGTTTCAGCCTATAAATCTCCCACTGCTGAGCACAGGCCTCCTCTCATTTCTGAGAGGGTTTTGGAGCTAGGAGGAATTCGCCACGCTGCTCCAATGCGGGTTGGCGGACTGCACATGTCTTCGAATTATTTTTTATTTTTCAGACCTGGGAGGTTTTGCTCACGATGTTTTCCTTCACCGCTGAGCACGTGAATAATGAGGTTAATTTTTTCTAAGATCCGCGAGTGAGTGTTGGGAACGGAATATTACGAATATTATTAGTTTCGTAGATACAGTGATAAGTCAGTGTTAAATGGCATATGTATATAAAGCAGTAATACCCAATTTAGCCCGAGTTTATTTCTTTAGTCGTTTAAAACTCCTATATAAAGAATAAGGTTTAAAAATAAATCAAATTTTTGTTACAAGCTTTTATTGTGAGACCTACTGGACTGCTTCTACTGAACTGGTTCAAAATTCAGTAGCAAATTTTGACCTTAACAAACATACGAACATTGCAAGTTTTTTTTTTTAATAAACTGACGGAACGAGCAAAACGTTCACCTGATGATAAGTGCAACGTCTGCCCGTAACAAATGCTGTGTCACCCAGAACATTTCTGTGTGACACCACATGCGCCCGTCACCCTGACACATGAGTTCTTAAGTCTCATATGCCCAGTGATTACGCCAGCTCTCAGTGCTCTTTAAACCCAAAACACAGTAATGTTTGCACACTACTGCTTCACGGCAGAATAACTGGCTCTGGGGTGGTACCTACCTAGACGGATTCCATAAAATTGATTCTTAGCATCATACACATTTTTTTAAATTTCATATTTATGGCGCCTTCTTTACTATCATCTTCATCATTTCAGCCTATCACTAGTCCACTGCTGAACAAAGGCCTCCCCAATAGATAGCCACAAAAGTTTGTAGCTCTCATTTTGGGGAGGGTATTTCGCGTATTTGAACGCTCGACCGGCAATAACCTTGATATTCCCCTACTGGCGATCGGAATATGAATATACGGTGGGGCAAATTTGGATCTCAGTTACAACTTCAGTAGTAGGAGAATCCATTAAAAATTAATTTACTAAAAAAAATATTTTAAATTTTGAATAATATATTCTATGACACTTATGGAATAGTAAGAAACATTTAAAAGGGTATCCTCAAAATCCATCAAATATATTCTAAGTTAAACCAGTTCAAGCATACATACAGCTGTATATATATAATTCTTCTGTGTGTGCGTGTGTCACTGCAACGTACCGGACCGATGTTGATGAATTTTTTTGTGTGTTTGTGTGGTTCCCTGGATGGTTTAGATTCAGAATTGGACCCGGTAGGCGGCGCCGCGATATTGTAGGAAAATCACAAAAGTCACTCAGTATATAGTTTATCGATAATTCGAATATCGAAAAATCAGGCAAACCAACCTTCGTACAGGACAACGTCTGTCGGGTCCGCTAGTTATTAGGTATATATTATTGTTGATAGATTAGGAGGCTGGAAGTCGTCAGGTCTGCTTGCGAGACGATTCGTGATGACACTCGAGAGCAGCATGTAAACTCTGTTCGGTAGCGATATCGGTCTAAATATCTTCAAAGTGCTTTATAGCCCTTTTCGAAGAACAAGACTACTAGACTCCAAGCTTCCGGCTAAACGCCGCAACGGGTGACGGAATTAAAAATCTTCTGAAGGACTATAAGTCCGAACTTCACTCGCGTTCAGAAGCTTCTTCGTAATTCCGACAGCACCCAGCGCTTCGCCATTTTTACCCGCATTGGAACAGCGCGGCGGATTCTTCCCAGCTCCAAAACTCTCTCAGAAATGAGAGGAGGCATGTGCTCAGCAGTGGGACATTTATAGGCTGAAACTTTTTTTACTTTTTTACTGTGGGGACAGAAAGACCTAACTGTGTCTTGAAGTCTTGCAATACCACTGCAAGACCTACCACAGCTTGGTTTTTGATTTGATTCTATCATTTATAGGATCTCAAGCCGATGGTAGTACCCAACCATCTTCTCTATTGAAATTACAGTGTTTTTTTTTAATTTCAATAGCCTTGCGAATCATCCTTTGTAGGAATCGGTGTTCGTTTGGAAGGATTTGTGGTTTATCAAATCCGATGTAATGGTTAGGATGATCCAGAACAAATTAATTAAAATAAAAACAACAAACGAATTTAGTAAAATTCGTTTTATTAAATTCGTTTTACGAAACGAAGGTAGGTATCACCCCAGGGCCAGTTATTCTGCCGTGAAGCAGTAGTGCGCAAACATTACTGTGTTTCGGTTTGAAGGGCACTGTGAGCTAGCGTAATCACTGGGCATTATGAGACTTAAGAACTGATGTCTCAGGGTGACGGGCGCATTGTGGTGTCACACTATTCTGGGTGACACAGCATTTGTTATGGGCAGACGTGGTACTTGCCATCAGGTTAACGTTTTGCTCGTTCCGTCACTTTTATCAAAATAATAAATAAAAAAAACCCGCTTGACCTAGACGAGTCGAGTATAAAACAGTTTATTTTATTATTTTGCACGTCTTATGCCGCGAAGCGGCGTGACTACTAACACGGCCAGAATTCATATACGTAATATGACTTTATCGGGTGGGTGATGTTAAAAGTACGACACATAGAGAAACGTATAATTTCTTGACAGTATTTCTCTCGCTAAAAAGTATCTCACAGTGTCTCTTCCTAAAAGTTTGACTCAAAAAACTGACATAGAATGTAACAAACTTGTCAAGAAGACATTGTTAGAGAAAGCGTATTATAAAATAGATCATTACATACAGGACAGAGATGTGTGGATATAACTCTTAGTCTGCACTTGCGAACCCCCTGGCTACTAAATTTGTGATGAAGAAAAGTAAGTTACTTTGCTAAGATCCGCATGCAAAATATAAAAATGGTGTATATTACCTAGTTTTTTGAAGTGCACCACCCGCCCTCCCTCAGTAGCGTGCACAAGCAAACTAACACCGCCACCAGGAACCGCCACCAGGTACCCTCCACCAACCACTACAATACCACCACTAGATAATATACACCACCGAAGCCGAGAACACGACACGTGTTTCGCCCCAAAACGAGGCATTATCAAGCGTAAAAGACTCTACGACAGACGGCCGCCGAGTGAGCGGCGCGGTTAAAGAGCTGCCTATTTATATTTTGCATGCGGATCTTAGCAAAGTAACTTACTTTTCTTCATTATAATGGATTTCCGCAAAGTAACGCCTGATTCTATTAACTATATTAAATTTGTGATGTAATTTTTATGTTTTTTATAAATGACATTATGTGATATGGCATTGAAAAAAAGAAAGACCCCAGAGTTTCTCGCCGGTTCTTCTCTGAGGTGGTCTTATTTCTTGAACCGGTGTAGATTTTGACATTCATGTAATATACAAGCCTAAACTGAATAAAGTAATTTTGACTTTGACTTTGACCGAGTATTTAATTTAAGCTAATTTAATTAGCTTAGTCTACCAAGCAAGGTACTTTGTATGGAAAGTAGGCGAAAATTATACGACTACAACACGGGCATACTAAAGGCAAAGAAGTTATACAATAATTCATACCATGTTTCCCACAACGCACCATGCACACGCACACTACTACAGCTTACATAATTACGCAACATACTCGTATGTTCAGTTTTGTCAGACTGCTGGAAGCCGAAAACTTACTATCCCGGCGTCGGCGACTGGCGGACTCATCTGTTCGAAGGAAAAACGTTTGCTTGTGTGATACAACACTTGCTTCTATCTTATGCCGTCATCGGTTGGGCAATGGAAAAACGCCCAATTAAATTTACGAGTTTATTGCCTCGATCAGCTGTATAACAGGATTGACACATATGAGTTTTCGTCAAAATCTTTATGAAATAAAAACATTATTATTAAAATAAAATCAAAAAAAGTAAATATGACGATAATGATTTCTTATATTTACGCGAGTAGTAGTAGTAGTAGTCGTAGTAGTAATAAATTAGTTTATTTAAATGTATGATTAGTATTTAAATAAACTAATTTAAACGGATTTTATTGAGTTTAATTTTGAACTCTTTTAAACCCGACGTTTTAGCGCTTTATAGCATGATTGTCACGAGAGGACTGAGGTGACAGATCTCCTGATGTCATAGTTAACCCGGGGTACCTTCAGCTCTTAAATATTATTTTTGGTCTGATCTACGCAGAAAGAGCTAACTGTGTCTTGAAGTCTCGCAGTGGTATGCTTGGTTATTGATTTAATTTTATTAATAATAAGATCCCAAGCCGCTGGTAACACCCAACCATCTTCCCTATTGAAATTAGGATGGAATCCCTATTGAAAAAAGGAATAGCGTTGCGAATAATCCCTGGTATTTTTGCTTTATCAAATCGGACGTAATGGTTGGGATGATCCAGAACAAAGTCACACACTGGAGACTTCCTAGAGCGACGATGTTTCACATCAGCTGTAGGTTCTACGCGGGTTTCGATTTTTACACGCTTTTTATTAGCTTCACTTGTATGTTTGTAACCGACTCCTTAGGGCTCGATTTTCTACTACTTTGAACGATTCGATTTATATTTATTAGAATTTTTTACACTATTCTTAATTCAAATTTATTAAAATTTATTTTCTTTTTTTTTAGTTTGGTTTTGTATATAAAGCGTATTTTTTAGTTTTTTAAAACTATTATTTATTTTGTTTGCCCTATGATTGTGTTACTTTTTATTTCTTAAGCTTTCTTCTTCTTTCTTGATCTTGGCAAAAATCGAGCCATTTTTGCCAATGTCGAATTATAATTTAATCTTTGTTATAAACTTCGTTTCGATCGACAGTGAAATGATAGTCGACTTTAAGTGAAGATTTGCTGGACTGATTTAGACAAAGATAAAAGTAAAATTTTGGCCATGAATTGAATTTTCCAATGACTGTACACTTTCAGGAGCACTTGCTGCATAATAAACTATCAATATTAAACATCAAAACTCCCTATATGTTCTCTGCTCAACCCAAAGGTAGACTGGTAGAGAATGCCTCTAGGCATTAAGTCCGCCTTTTTGTACACTTTTGTGCAAATAAAGTTTTAAATAAATAAATAAATAAATATACACAGAAATTACAAAATTCAATCAAAACATTAGAGTCACTTTTCGAGTTGGTGCCAAGTCTGCTAAAGCTTTGTACGTTTGGCGCGTTTCGGTGCCCGCGTGCTGCGTGTAAAATAATATTGAATCAAAAGCTATAGCTTTATAAGCTATTTAATTTAAGATTATTAATGAAAAATAACATTTAACCTCAACGGTTATCGGTTCTACGAGGAGAATGCCATAAATCCAAATTCAAATTATTCAAACAATTGAAGACCACTGGAAAAAAGTAGAAGGGTGGATTTTTATGAAAATTGAGTTAATAAAGATCGACTTTTGAACAGGATAAAAACTGACTTTGTCATTGAAATATACAAAAAAGCAAAAACTATGTTAAAAAGTAAAAGAAAAGTAACAGCCTATTAATATCCCACAGCTGGGTACAGGCCTTTTCTCATTTTCGAAAGGGTTTTGGAGCTTGGAGCTGGGAAAAATCCGTCACGCTGCTCCAATGGCGGATTTCACATATCGTCGAAATATTTTATATTTCTCAGACAGGCAGGTTTCCTCACGATGTTTTCCTTCACCGCCGAGCACGTGTTAAATTAGCACTTAAAATTGCGATTAACAATTTTAGTGGTGCTGGCACCGGGCATCGTACCCGGGTCACCCGCGCACTATGAAATTTAAAGCGAGCGCCTAGCCCCTGAGCTACCAGGGACCGGTGTGTAGGTAAAAAACAAGGATGGTCAGTAGGTATTATACACGGAAAAAAGAAGGCATGTCGAAGCTATTTTTACCAAAATATTATTCAACTTTAGTATTTTTATTTCTGAACTTATAAATAAACATGTGTAATGTTGCTAAGCATTTTTATGGAATAAAAAAAATGTAATTCTTGTAAAGCTTCAAAACATTGATTCTCTATTATTTTAAAGTGTGTATTACATTGTTCCTTTTTTCCTCGTGGTCTTTAATTGCATACGTCACGTGGTTATTGTAAAAGTCGACGTAGGGCAACGTTAGCAAAAATCTCGTAGCTATATATAGCAGAAAAAAACTATCTTAATACATGCTCGGCCATTAATATAAAACCGATTATATCGGAGCCCATAGTAATATAAAGTACTAGATGATGCCCGCGGCATCGTCCGCGTGGATATAGGTTCTTTTTAAGTATCCCGTAAGGAATACGTTATACGTAAGTTGTAAGTTTTTCGGGATAGAAAGTATCCTATATCCAACCCCGGTATGCAAGCTATCTCTTTGTCTAATTTCGTCAAGTTCGGTTCAGCGGTTGAACCGTGAAAGAGTGATGATGATGTGATGTTCTCCTAGTCGATTTCGACCACGGCGACAACTTCCGAATACTGTCGAGAGCCGTCAACTGCGCAGGAGATATTATAGTGCCACAAGTGTACGCGCAAACACAAAGGCACTCACTCGTCCCAACCTACCCGCGCCCGATGTAACGCTGATGCGATAAGATCGGAGGTAGGCTAGGATGCAGTGTCAGAAACACGGGGACGAACACAACACAACCAGACCCGAAAACCAACAATTTGTGTTTTAGCACAAATGTTGGCTCCAGCTGCGATTCGAACCCGGGACCCGCGGCGTAGAAGTCAGGTACTCTGACCACTAGGCCACGCGGTCGTCGTGAAAGAGTAACAAACAGACAGAGGGACAGAGGGAGTTACTTTCGCATTTATAATATTAGTATAGATTTTTAAAACGTTTGAAGTTATACTTCATACCCACAACAGTATCTTCAGCTGAATGTTTTTATTTTATTTAATTTTCTTATTTTCCAGCTAAGACATTTTATTGCCTGCCTGTTAGGTTTGTTTATTTATACATACATACATACATACATACATAAGATCACGACTGTATCGCATTAGAGGTAGTCAGAGACTGGGCACTCACTGAGATGACTGCCACAATCCACGTTTCACCAAAACAATATAATGCACTTGGTGTGATAGGTGGTGAGCCCATCGCCTCCATGCGCTGTTGGGTGCACAGTGCAGTTTAATTCCTTACTCGCCTTTTACGAGATCCATTGGATGAGATGGAGTGGTAGTATTCTTTTAGCCGCCACCGCACGGCTTGACGAGATACTTAAATAAACTTTGCAAAAAATTTAAATATGTACATGCAACGAACCAAACATATAGGTAACATTTTTTTGTGTATACCGATCGAATTAGAAATTCAATAAAGCTCAGCATTAACACTCACCACGGTCTCGTAAGCTTCCTTCCTCAAAAGCTGGGCATCGCCTACAACAATGAAAATGCTGCACAACAACAAAACGTAGCGTAACGTTATCGCACTCATTATATTGCTATAATATTTCACAGTCCTTTTTTTAAAAAAAATTAACTGACTGTTTTTTTTTTGTTTTTTGAGGTAAATATTTTTCGCGTTCCGAGAGCGCTCGCTTACGCGCCGCTGCCGAAGTGCGGCCCGATGTCCCGCTGGCCATTTTTATCGTGCCGTCTTCGCGGTGACGCGTCGCGACCGCTATGAATAATCTGTGGTTTGTTTACTTGCCGTAGATAAGATCGATTGTTTAATGCGGCGGCCGCGTGGCTCAGAAGCGACAGCAGCCTGATAATGTATCGGCTTCCAATTCTAACCCAAACCACTGCACTACACGTTTCTGGATTGAGTGTTGTTGTGCTTCTGATGGTGGAACGATTTACCTCTACATCTGCGTGGTAGCTCAGGGGCTAGGCGCTCGCTTTAAATTTCATAGTACGCGAGTGACCTGGGTTCGATTCCCGGTACCGGCACCAATAAAATTGTTAATTGCAATTTTTAGTGCTGATGTACCACGTGCTCGGCGGTGAAGGAAAACATCGTGAGGAAACCTGCATGTCTGAGGAATAAAAAAATATTTCGAAGACATGTGAAGTCCGCCAACCCGCATTGGAGCAGCGTGGCGGATTCTTCCTAGCTCCAAAACCCTCTAATAAATGAGAGGAGGCCTGTGCTCAGTAGTGGGACATTTATAGGCTGAAACTTTACTTACTTTTTTTCTGCGTGGTCTGCGACCTGTTAGGGCCTTTAAAAGGAAGTACAAAGCAGCGTGGCCGTGGCAGCTCAGGGGCTAGGCGCTCGCTTTAAATTTCATAGCACGCGAGTGATCTGGGTTCGATTCCCGGTGCCGGCACCACTACAATTGTTAATTGCAATTTTAAGTGAAAATATTGGATTTACCGCGTGCTCGGCGGTGAAGGAAAATATTGCGAGGAAACATACATTTCGTTGATATGTGAAGCCCGCCAACCCGCATTGGAGCAGCTTTGCGGATTCTTCCTAGATCCAAAACCCACTCGGAAATGAGAGGAGGCCTCAGCCGTGGGACATTTATAGGCTGTCACTTTACTTTTTTTTACAAAGCAGTGTTACGTATTGAAAGACTAGCAGAAAGTGACGAGATTAGCAAATCTTTCACCTGATGGTAAGTGCAAGGCCTGCCACACTGCGCCCGTCCCTCTGAGCCATCAGTTCTTAAGTGTCATATGCCCAATAATTACACTAGCTGTCAGTGCTAGCTTTACAATTGATGCATTTCCGCGTTCCGGCAAAATAATCGTTATTACCTGGTCTCGATTTTCGTCAGTAATCAAGGTAAGACCGACACTTTCGAGACCATTTCCAAAATAGGTTTCCGTGCTTATAGGCTAGGCATTGAGGCAGTCAAAACATTATATTTACAGAGGAGATTTGATTTTTCAGAGGGCACATAAAAACAAACAGGAAATAGGTACTTAATAAGTAATTATCAAAATCCATACTGTTCGCAGATGTATCGTTCAATCGTTCATTCAATCAGCACAGAGTATCCTGAGCTTCACTCTACAGTATTGCCATGCCCATGTAACCAGAATGATCTTAAGTCATGGAAATTACAAAAAATCGTCGAGACTCAAAATTTTCGAGACCGAGATTCCCGGGATAAAAGCCCTACTCGATCGAAACACAGTAATGCTTGCACACTACTGCTGAACGGCAGAGTGACTGGCCTGCGGTGGTACCTACCTAGACGGATAACTGCACAGGAATCTTACCATAAACATGCATAAACACCTAGACCTGGAAGGCTATATCATTTCAGCCTATGATTTGTCCATTGCTGAACATAGGCCGCCCCCGTAGATTGCCACAAAAGTTTCTAGCTTTCGTTTTCGGGGCATTTTGCTATAGTTGCCACGCATGACAACCGCAGTTTATTAATTCAGATGTGGATGCTACTGGTGGTAGGATTCCTATGCAGGAATCCGTCTAGGTGGGTACCACCCCAGGGCCAGTTATTCTGCCGTGAAGCAGTAGTGTGCAAACATTACTGAATTTCGCTTTGAAGGGCACTGTGAGCAAGCGTAATCACTGGGCATATGAGACTTAAGAACTGATGTCTCAGGGTGACGGGCGCATTGTGGTGTCACACTGTTCTGGGTGACATAGCATTTGTTATGGGCAGACGTTGCACTTACCATCAGGTGAACGCTTTGCTCGTTCCGTCACTTTTATTAAATAAAAAAAATGTTCCAGGAAGGCGCTGCTGTCTTTTCTCCTGATTTTCATTTTCCCTCTGTCGACTTTTACGACACCCACGGGATGAGATGGATTCGTAGATTCTCTTAAAAAGCCACAACACAGCAAATTAATTCTATTATAAAAAATTTAATAGAATAAAAAAAAAAATTGTGTGACGTCAATGTAATGATTTACGGTACGGTCAGCGAAACTAAATGTCACTGGTTCGGTTCCTCGTTGGAATTAGCACAAACTATTAAGCTGTAGTAGAGTGGTATCTGGAAACTATTTATAGGATTGCGAACACCGATAGAATGACAAGTCCAATAAAAACTTGTAAAAAAAGGCGAGCGCAACTCACACACACAACAGAAGTGGAACTTAAATATAAATAAACAAGAATTAACAAAAATGTTGCTATAAAATTTCAGCTCAATAGTATAAAAACGTTTTTTATGGGAGAAATTGACGAGACGAGCAAAACGTTCACCTGATGGTAAGTGCAACGTGCGCCCATAACAAACGTGCCAGAAAATTTCTAGTGTGACACCACTCTGCGCCCATCACCATGAGACATCAGTTCTTAAGTCTCATATGCCCAGTGATTACGCTAGCTCACAGTGCCCTTCAAACTGAAACACAGTAATGTTTGCACACTACTGCTTCAGGGCTGAATAACTGGCCCCTTCGGTGGTACCTACCTAGACGGATTCCTGCATAGGAATCACCCGTCCATCACACAAAAGTCCACTACAGTTTTTATATTACAGTTTACTTTATAATTTAATTTAAAATACTGTCTTCAAACCATGCACATTCTTTTGGAAATTTAAGTGTCTTCTGAGTTCGTTTTTTCATATATACCATCATCAGAACTTGACCAAATTACTAAGGTACCCTTTCTAATAAAAAAAATATTCATTAAAATTGATCCCGTGTTAATAAATTATATAACAAATGTTGTGCACTTATCGCCCTCGCGGGTAACGGGACGTGACGGGTGGTGAAATTCGTCGCCATTTTGGTACAATTACAAAAAATCTTACTCCCCATTGCGTTCCCACGAGCAGTATAGCGACAGTATTACATATTATGGTATTGTTCTGCGTGAATAAAGGTTGTCCGTACAATACCTCAGTCGACTCTTACGACACCTTTCGGTCTTACTTTAAATTTCAAGTTCGAATTCGAGTGCAAGGTTTTCGTGCAACGTTTCTCTCGTTATTCTAGGTAGGGTTTTTTTATAGGATGAAGTGATGAAACGAGCAAAACGTTCACCTGATGCCAAGTGCAACGTCTGTCCATAACAAATGCTGTGTCACCCAGAAAGTTTCTGTGTGACACGGCACTGTGTCCATCACCCTGAGAGATAAGTTCTTAAGTCTCATATGCCCAGTGATTACGCTAGCTCACAGTGCCCTTCAAACCGAAACAGTAATGTTTGCGCACTACTGCTTCACGGCAGAATAACTGGCCCTGGGGTGGTACCTACCTAGACGAATTCCTGCAACCTACCACCTCCAAAATGTATACATAAATGTAAAACGTATTTGAAATTCAAATGTTTTTAAAAAAAATATATTTATGTTACTTTACTTTTTTTATATTAAACCTGTTTACAAGCTTCTAACATGTTGCCCTAGCATTCTGCCGTGGGCGAGCGCGGTAACTTCTGGCTAATAACAAGAAGTTTTCATCTGCGATAAATCAAAGTGTTTTCTGGTGGTAGGATTCCTATGCAGGAATCCGTCTAGGAAGGTACCACCCCAGGGCTGGTTACTGTGTCGTGACACGGTCGTGTGTAAGCATTATTGTGTTTCGCTTTGAAGGGAAACTGTGAGCTAGTGTAATTACTGGACATATGAGACTTAATAACTAATCTATGTCTCGGAGTGATGGGCACAGTGTGGTGCCACACAGAAATGTTCTGGTTGACACAGTATTTGTTACGGGCAGACGTTGCACTTACCATCGCTACCGCTCGTTTTATCACTTAAAAAAAACAAACACATATGGAAAGTGAGTTCCTTTTGTGGTTGATCTTTTAGAACCCGATGGAACGCAACTGCCCAAAAATCGGAATAATGTCCTCCTGACCGATTTTCGACCACGGCGATACCTCCGAATACCATCGGGCTATCAACTGAGATATTACAGTGCCGTAAGTGTAACCAACACTACTACACTAAAACAACACAACCTGAACCGAAAACCAACAATTTGTGTTTGTGACTTAAGAGTATGTGCCACCCCATGCTTGCCATGATTACAGATATGTTTATTATACATTACGCCGTGGCCTAAGAGAATCTACCATCCCGTGGATGTCGTTAAAGTCGACAGACGGAAAGTAAAAACCAGGAGATGGGCAGCTGCATCTTCCTGGAACATCTAAATAAATAAACCGCGGTTAAAGGAAAGTAAGTTACTTTGCTAAGATCCGCATGCAAAATATAAAAATGGTGTATATTATCTAGTTTTTTGAAGAGCACCGAACGCCCTCCCTCCCTCAGTAGCGTGCACAAGCGAACTAACACCGCCACCAACCACTACAATACTACCACTAGATAATATACACCACTGAAGTCGAGAACACGACACGTGTTTGGCCTGTTGGCGGTTCCTGGTGGCGGTGTTAGTTTGCTTGTGCACGCTCCTGAGGGAGGGCGGGCGGTGCTCTTCAAAAAGATTGGGGATAATACACCATCTTTATATTTTGCATGCGGATCTTAGCAAAGTAACTTACTTTCCTTCATTATAATGGATTTCCGCAAATTAACGCCTGATTCTATTAACTATATTAAATTGGCTAAACTGCGGTTGCCAACCCGCCTGCCAAGCGTGGCAACTATGGCAAAATCACCCCTTAAGTGTGGGGGCTACAAACTATTGTGGCAATCTATGGCGGCGGCCTATGCTCAGCAGTGGACTAGTGATAGGCTGAAATCATGATGATGTCTCCGGCTGCGATTCGAACAGAGGACTCACGGCGTAGAAGTCAGGTACTCTTACCACTACGCCACGCGGTCGTCAAAGCGGTGTGGGTAATGGTTTGTTGCAGTGTTACAGCTTAAGCAGAGCAGTCACAACGCGATTAGACTTGATAATTAATAACTTCGTGTTGCACGATTTAGCTTGGTTTGAGATTCACAACCAAGAACGCTGACCGAGTGGTATCAAACTAGTTTTATTTTTTTTTTATTTAAGAAAGTGACGAAACGAGCAAAACGTTCACCTGATGGTAAGTGCAACGTATACCCATAACAAAACGAAATGATAACAAAGTAACTACAAGTAAACCTATACTGCAACGACATGATCGCGTGTCCAAGTGGTCGAAGAATTTCGAACTCAGTGGAGCAGAAGTCAGGTAGACTTCTCCACGGGTCCTGAGTTCGAAACTCGAATCCCACTCAGAGCCAAATTTTCAGGTTTGTACTGTAATTATTTCTTTATCTCTGCCATTGCGTCCTAGCTTATCTCTGATGTAATCGCATGAGCGTTATATGGGGCGTTGACAAGGACGCCGGTGTGCTTTTGTATTTGCGTATACACTTGTGGCACTATAATATCTCCTGCGCAGTTGATAGCTTCTGATAATATTCGTCGATTATCGACCAAGAGAGTCTCCTATGAATCTTACTCCCTAAGCCTTAAACTATATACATACACGACATAAGAAACATACATGTGGCGAACACACGCACACGCACGCAATCATTGTCTTATTAATTTTATTACCTAACGCTTTTGTGATAAGCTTCAATTTCCTGATTTGAAACGAATACTTCCACAAAGACGTCGCGTTGCTAGAATTAAAGCCAGTTTCTTTGTGCGGTTAAGACGGAAGTCGCTTATGATCTTGTCAGCGAGATCTCTCGAGGTGCCATTAATTATATGCAGAGTGCGATTATAAGTTCTGTATTCATGATTTATTATTCATATATCTAACATCAACAACATTCCAAGCTAATCCATTTTAACAATTTAAAACATTACAACATCGTGCCACGGATAACTTAGCTCCTGAGTCGTGGTCCGCAGTTCTTAATTTCAGTGTTTGAAAGTAGACAGCAAACTATTGGATTATTGTTTGAATCTATACGAAAACCCTATCCATACTGCGGCCTAAGAGAATCTACCATCCCATCCCATTCCGTGGGTGTCGTAAAAGTCGACAGAGGGAAACAAAAACCAGGAGATGGACAGCAGCACCTTCCTGGAACATCTGAATAAATAAACTGCGGTTGCCAACCCGCCTGCCGAGCGTGGTCACTATGGCAAAATACATCCAATGTGAGAGCTACAAACTTTTGTGGCTATCTATGGGGGAGGCGTATGTTCAGCGGTGGACTTGTGATAGCCTGAAACGACGACAACGTCTGCGGGGTATTTCGTATAGCCAGGATAGGAATAAATGGAAGGGTATGGAGAAGATCTGTGTTTCGCAGTAGGTCAAAAAATTTATACCAAAATCGTAAATGTCGTCGCGTCTTTGAAACTACCTTACCCGCTTAGGCGTTCCGACGGCTACGGTAAGAAGACAAGCGAGTGCTTGCTCGGACCCTATTACGATGTATACGAGTAATACATATAAGTAATATACCTTTTTACCCATATAAGAAAACATCCGTCGTCGTTTCAGCCTATCACAAGTCCACTGCTGAACATAGGCCTCCCCCATAGATTGCCACAAAAGTAAGTGGCTCTCGTTTTGGGGGGATTTTGCCATAGTTGTCGCGCCTGGCAAGCGGGTTGGCAACCGCAGTTTATTTATTCAGATGTTCCTGGAAGATGCTGCTGCCCATCTCCTTGTTTTTATTTTCCCTCTGTCGACTTTCACGACACCCACTGGATGAGATGGGGTGGTAGATTCTCTTAAGCCGCTACCACACGGCTACTCTTCTATTACACTCCTTTTATTTATACCTATTTGAATTTTATTTTGTACTGCCTGTCAACAGCACAGTCTCATGTGTTTATGAACACTCATTTCCGTTTCATTATTTCCAGTGATAATTCGTTTTAGATTTCCGCTTCAGTTAAAATTCACGCGACATTTATATCGCATTAATCGTAAAATAACAAATAACGGTGCGACATTTCATGTTCCAACAGCACGGGCGTGGTCCCGGAGTCGACTTGGTAATTTGCCATCAAGTATTTTGTCATCATTGCACTGGAAGTCGTGTTAATAATTTCATATTATTTTGTAACTAGAACGATTCCTTAGCCCCAGATGCTAGGTCACTGTATTAAATTGGGTACATCGCAGTAGTACTTTGGTGATAAACTATCACCAGCGAATAAACCACGTATTATTAAGTAAATGGTGATATTAAGTATAGGTAATAATTTAACTGTGCCGTGTGGTGGCGGCTCGTTAAAAGAATACTACCACTCCATCTCATCCAATGGATCTCGTAAAAGGCGAGTAAGGAATTAAAGTGTACTGTGCACCCAACAGCGCATGGTGGCGATGGGCTCACCACCTATCACAACCAAGTGCAGTATATTGTGTTGGTGGATTGTGGCAGTCATCTGCTTTTGCAGTGAGTGACCGGTCTCTGACTACCCGTTATGGGATACAGTCGTGATCTTATGTATGTATGTGTATGTAGTAATTTAATTATGGTAGCACTCCTTTGCAGGGATCCGTTTAGATACAGTGCCAGTTATTCTACCGTGAAACAGCAGTGAGCAAACTGTTCTTCGGTTTGAAGGGCACTGAGAGCTATTGTAATCTCTGGGAATATGAGACTTAAGAACTGATGTCTCTGGGGGACGGGCGCAGTGTGTTGTCACACAGAAATATTCTCGGTGACACAGCATTGCTGTGAGCAGATGTTGCACTTACCATCAGGTCAGTGTTTTGCTCGTCTCGACCCTTTTTCCAGTAAAAAAAACATGACTGTTATTCGCTCTGAAGGCAACTTCCTGGAGCACCTGAATAAATAAACTGCGGTTGCCAACCCACTTGGCCAACTATGGTAGAATCCCTCCAAAATGAGCGCTACAAACTTTTGTGGCAATCTATGAAGGAGGCCTATGTTCGGCAGTGGACTAGTGACAGGCTGAAGTGATAATGATGAGGTTTTCGGGTCTGGTTGTTGGTGCATGTAAAATTAATGCCAGTAAACCGCTCTCGCGACACATTAGTGTGGCAAGATAACGTAAGACATAGTTCTTTATCATCATTTCAGCCTATCACCAGTCCATTGCTGAACACAGGCCTCCCCCATAGATTGTATTGGGAATTCGCCATAGTTGCCACGCATCTAGGTTCAGATGTTCTAGGGAGATGCTGCCTATCTCCTGATTTTCATTTTCTCTATATCGAATTTTACAGCACCCCCGGGATGAGATGGGTAGTAAATTCTTTTTAAGCCGCCATCACACGTCTTTGTTTTTTTTTTAAATAAATGAAAATATATTATTGTGCACTATATACATATGTCCGTAAATATTTATTTGCGCATTTCCGGTCAGTCATTAAAATTCTATCAAGGTATATCGACTGGAAAGATAATGCAATAAGGCGACACGGTACACGGAATAATCTGAATAGAAATAAATCATTAAGAGATGAACATATTAAATATAAAAATTGTATATTAAATTTAAAATAAATCATTTTAAAATTAATAGTACATAACAATGGACAAAGTAAGGTCATAATTTGAAGAATTCGGAACAACTGTCAAAAATACAAGCATTTATATCGGGTGTATGTATATATGCGTCCGTGCGCGTAAATATTTGGTATGGTCAGGTGGTTTAGCGGTTAACGTAATTAAACCATTAAACTGCGGGTCCGGGGTTCGATAGCACAAGTTACTCGATTGTTTTTAATTCTTTGCACCCTGACCCGAAACAACTTCTTGTAGGCCATACAAATGTTGATACATACGGTAAAAGAACCCGCGATCTGCAGCACAGGAGCCAATGGCTCAGTCACTGCTCTAAGCGAGCCGCCAGGTTTTGGCTTACGGGCTGTGTGTCGCAGTTATCTCCGTGTCTGACACTGACACTGATCGTACGGTTCAGGAAAAGAACTCTCCGACATCTTACTACTACAATTTTAAGAAAGAAAGAAAGAAACCAATTTATTTGACACAACATCAACAAGAATCACAATAAAATTGTGTAAAAAAAGACAATTTTTTTAATGTAATGTCAAAATGTTTGTGTGTTTTTACTGGTGGTAGGATTCCTATGCAGGAATCCGTCTAGGTTGGTACCACCCCAGGGCCAGTTATTCTGCCGTGAAGCAGTAGTGTGCAAACATTACTGTGTTTCGGTCTGAAGGGCACTAAGAGCTAGCGTAATCACTGGGCATATGAGACTTAGAACTGATGTCTCAGGGTGACGGGCGCATTGTGGTGTCACACAGTTCAGGGTGACACAGCATTTGTTATGGGCACACGTTGCACTTACCATCAGGTGAACGTTTTGCTCGTTCCGTCACTTTTGAAATGAAATAAAAAAATGTTTATTATAACTATAAGCCCAATTAATTTTATTATAAAGATAGACAGGAAACTTAGATTTTACTACACCAAATAGCAAAGTGGCCAAGTGTAAGTGTCTTCTCGCACACATTTTTAACAAATTCGCATTGTTTACAAATGGCGTGACATGAGAGCGAGGAGGGATAGTGAAGCAAAATCGGGCGCAGGCATTTTGTACAACATCAGCATAATTGAGCTTCGAAAGAACAAGAGACTCACGTAACCTGACTCTAAGTTCTTCCCTGAGGTAAGGGCTCATTTTGTACAGCACTAAAAGCCAATACTCGTCCGGCAGTGTAGAATAGCACACACCTGTTTCCTACTGAGGTGTCGTAAGAGGCGACCGAGTCATTGTACGGACAACCTTTGTTCGTGCAGAATAATACTATAATATGCAAACTGTCACTATACTGCTCGTGGGAACGCAATGGGGAGTAAGATTTTTTTTTCACTCGTACTAAAATGGCGGCTTGTTCGCCACCCGTCACGTCTCGTTATCCGCGGCGGCGCTACGTGTTTGGTCTCTGCCTATCCCTAACATGGGAAAAAGGCGTGATTGTATGAATGTATATTGTTTTAGGAAAGTTTGTATGTTTGAACGCGCTAATCTTAGAAAATACTAATCCGATTAGAATAATTATTTTTGCATTAAATAACTTTTGCTGAGGAAGGTTCTAAGCTATATATGCAGCTAGCTGCTGCACGTGACTTCGTCCGAGTGGATGTAGGTTAGTAGGTTTTTCAAATAGCCAGTGGAAACTATTTGGTTTTTCGGGTTAAAAAGTATCTTATGTCCGTCTCCAGGATGCAGGCTAACTCTGTGCAAAATTTCGTCAAGATCGGTTCAGCGGTTAAACCGTGAAACGGTAACAAACATACAGAGTGACAGAGAGAGTTACTTACGAATTTATGATGACACTATGTGGAATATCAGCGGAAGATCAGCGCCGGCGGCTTACACATGCTGATTTGGGACGTTGGACGTTGGAATGTTGGACTTTGGGACGTTGGACGTTTGGACGTTGCACTTACCATCAGGTGAACGTTATGCTCGTCTAGTCACTTATGGACTTTTATTGGATAATACATACATACAGTCACGCAGTTCCCATAGGGGTAGGCAGAGACCACATCTTTCCACTTGCTACGATCCTGACACTTTTTTGTTTGTTTAAAGTACCTAACCAACCGCGCCCGATTCGATACCATTATCCTGCGTATTTTTGTATTGTGGCCCCGGCTGGGATTCGAAACGAGGACTCGCGGTGCATTAGTCGAGCAGTCTGACCACTAGGCCACGACCTAGTCTATTCAGTATCAGAAACGGGGATAGAATACAAATAAGACATGGAAATTAGCATTGCAATTTTCACCGACCAGCTTGGCCATATTCCAGTAAGCGTCAAAAAATTCCATAGCTAATCATTAGCAAACCTATACATAAAATATACATTATCTGTCTGTCTGAATGTCGATTATTATTTAAAAATGGGCTATTATGATGAAATTTTCGTTATACGTACTAATAGCCAAACAGTCCCAAATAAACAAACGTCGGCAGGTTGTTTATGCTGTGTTGGGACAGATTTTTTTTTTCTCTTTCTTTTTTTTTCTTTTTTAAAAAACGAAGCCTCACAGTAGGATTTTCTCCTGTATCGTGGGTGCGTTTTACAAACATACATTTCACATGCACAACACAACCAGACCCGAAAAGCAACAATTTGTGTTTTTTGCACATATGTTGCCTCCGGCTGGGAATCGAACCCAGGACCGGTGGCGCAGAAGTCAGGTACGCTAACCACTACGCCACGCGGTCGACAACGTAACGACTTGCTTTTCTCGAGAAAAGCAAGTCGCTACGTATATATGCAAACAGTATGTATGTATGTATACATACAGTCACGCCTTTTTCCCGTATTAGGAGTAGGTGGAGGCCACACGCGTAGCTCACTTTCTGCACCCGAGGGAAACGAGACGTGAGGGGTGGCGAACCACGTCGCTGCCATTTTGATAAAAAAGTAAAGTTTCAGCCCATAAATGTCCCACTGCTGAGCGCAGGCCTCCTCTCATTTCTGAGAGGGTTTTGGAGTTAGGAAGAATCCGCCACGCTGCTCTAATGCGGGTTGGCGGACTTCACATGTCTTCGAAATATTTTTTGATTTCTGAGACATGCAGGTTTCCTCACGATGTTTTCCTTCACCGCCGAGCACGTGGTAAATCAGCACTTAAAATTGCAATTAACAATTTTAATAGTGCCGGCACCGGGAATCGAACCCAGGTCACTCGCGTACTATGAAATTTAAAGCGAGCGCCTAGCCCCTGAGCTACCACGGCTACGAGTCAACAAAAATTCTCTCGAGTAGTATAACGACAGCATTGCATATTATGGTTTTATAAGCGTTATGGATATATATATAGGATTTCTATGCAGGAATCCGTCTAGGTAGGTACCACCCCATGGCCAGTTATTCTGTCGTGAAGCAGTAGTGTGCAAACAGTATCGGTTTGAAGAACATTGAGGGATAGTGTAATCTCTGGGCATATGAGACTTAAGAACTGATGTCTCTGGGTGACGGGCGCAGTGTGGTGTCGCACAAAAATGTTGTGGGTGACGCAGCATTTGTTATGGGCAAACGTTGCACTTACCATCAGGTGAACGTTTTGCTCGTTTCATTACTTATTGCAATAAAAAAAATATTGCTGTTTAGCCTACATTTTTTTGTTCATCGAGTAATAACAATTTGTATTTGATTCTAAACCCATACCCTAATGTTTGCACACTACTTGCCCTGGGGTGGTACCTACCTAGACGGATTCCTGCATAGGAATCCTACCACCAGTGAAAATTGTAAGTGTATTTTGTAACTCTTTTGGCGTATGAAATCATTCATTGGTTAATGAGATCAAATGAAACCGATCACGAAACCAACCAGAGTTACACAGTAGTCCTCCAGGTCCATGCGTCACTACGCTAGCTACTTATTCAACAGCCTCACCATAAGATACAAGTCGCCAATAGTCAGGTCTCCGCAGTCGTAAATGCTCCAGCCCTTTCTAATCTGCTTAATGGCAGTTTCTATATCAATGTCCGATTACTGTTCCTCCTCTGTTTTCGGAGTCTCCTGCTCGATTTTAGCCTCTTCGTTTTCCTTTCCATGCACGAGAGTGTACATGCTATCATCGCGTTTCTTGGGCCTGATTCGGAATTTCACCTGCAAGACAACAGGTCTGGACAGGTCAGGGCCGAACTGAAAACCAGTGCTGTGATGTTATCGCGGTTTTCGCTGAGTTCGGTCCATTTTGCGATATGCTGCGGCACAGATATTATTCTAATAGGTGGTGGCGGCTTAAGAGAATCTACCGCCCCATCTCATCCCGAAGGTGTCGTAAAAGTCGACAGAGGGAAAATAAAAAACAGGAGATGGGCAGCAGCATCTACCTGGAACATCTGAATAAATAAACTGCGGTTGCCAACCCGCCTGCCAAGCGTAGCAACTATGTCAAAATCACTTCAAAATGAGAGCTTCAAACTTTTGTGGCAATCTTTGGGGGAGGCCTATGTTCAGCAGTGGACTATGATAGGCTGAAGTGATGATGATGATGATATTTTTTTTACGTAGTAGCTAAATATTTTTTGTTCCTTTTTTTATATTCTTCCTGTTTATTTCGTGCTGTATGTTTTTTTTAATCGTGATTAAATGTATCACTTACTTTTGCTTATGTGTTACTTAAAAAAAGTTATTGTTATTGCTTGAGCCCTCTGCCGGAAGCTATTATGAACCGGAATCTGACAGATGAATATTTATTATTGCCATTCGCAATCCACTTTCGCTTAAACATTCGATAATGATGCCATTTTATGGCAATGTTTAATTAAAATTTTTCAGTCCATCGGACGCGGTACGACTTGTCGCTTTTGCCGATCGTCGGTCGGCCTTGTCACAGAACTCTTACGCTTCTTAGGGTCAAATTGTTTCGATCTGTTCCCAAAAATAAACTGTTAATGAATATGACGACAATTAATGTACGGAATAAAAATATTTTGGTATCGCATTATTTTTTATTGTATGAAGTGACGAAACGAACAAAACGTTCACCTGATGGTATATGCAACGCTTGACAAATGCTGTGTTACCCCTGAAAATTTCTGTGTAACACTACACTGCGGTCGTCGCCCTGGGATATCAGTTCTTAAGTCCTTATATGCCCAGTGATCACGCTGGCTCTCAGTGCCCTTCAAACCGAAACAAAGTAATGTTACAAAGTAAACCGAAACAAATGCCCGATTATTTCGGTACGATGTCTCAGGGTGACGGGCGCATTGCGGTGTCACGCTGTTCTGTATGACACAGCATATGTTATGGGCAGACGTTGCACTTACCATCAGGTGAACGTTTCGCTCGTTCCGTCACTTTTATCAAATTTTAAAAAAAAATCATACCATCCTTGTCCTGACGACTACGAACACAACAAAACAAATCTGCCAAATCGGTCGAGCCGTTTTCATGTGTTCTTTCATACAGGCGACAATTGATTTTTATTTACATTGAAGACTAGCTAGTTAGTTTCACCCGCGCAAAAACGGCCCCGATCGATGATATACATATATAATTACTTATTTGAAACGGATTTTGTCGGGAATTTCTGTCAGCCATCACTACCATCTCTGCACAGGGAGGACTACTCGCTGGTCCATGACGCAAAGGAGAAGGCCGATCTTCTAGGTTCTCTTTTTGCGTCCAACTCGACTCTCGATGACAGGGGGAACTCACAGCCGACCATCCCGTGCCGTGCTCTATGCCGGACATCCGGTTTTTTCAGAGCTCAGTGCGCAAAGCACTCCTCTCCCTGAATATTCAAAAGTCGAGTGGGCCCGTTGGAATCCCCCTATTGAGTTGAGGATGTGTGCTCCAGAGTTGGCACAGCTTCTAACGCGTCTTTTCCGGTACTCCTACTCTCTAGGCGTCGTCTCAGATCCGTCCAACTACGGACCGATCGCCATCACCTCCTTGTTCTCAAAAATAATGGTACTTAGAGTAGCACCAGTTGATTAGTGACCGCCAGTACGGCTTCCGACGGGGTTGCTCAGCTTCTAATGTATTCAGTCTTCTAGTGTACCTCACTCATCGATGGGCGGAGGCAGTAGAGAGCAAGGGGTAGGCCCTGACAGTTAGTTTGGACATAGTGAAAGCCTTTGATCGGGTATGGCACAAAGCGTTTCTCTCGAAGCTTCCTTCATATGGGCTTCCCGAGAAATTTTGCAATTGGGTCACTAATTTTCTCACAGACCGGAGCATCAAGGTCGTAGTTTACGGTGCATGCTCGGAATCCAAGTCTGTGAACGCTGGTGTCCCACAAGGCTGTGTGCTATCGCCAGCCCTGTTTATTCTGCATATCGGAACCGCACAGCGAGCTATGGAAAGGGCTATGCTCGAAATTTCTCTGCGTGATAAAATCCGTAACGATGATATCCGCAGCAGAACTAAAGTAACCGACATAGCCCAAAGAATTAGCAAGCTGAAGTGGTAATGGGCCGGCCATATAGCCGGGGACGAAAGGTTCTCGAGTGGCAACCTCGTACCGGCAAACGCAGTGTGGGGCGTCTCCCCACTAGATGGAGCGACGAGTCGATGGATGCAGGTGGCTCAGGACTGTGTTTTGTGGCAATCTATGGGGGAGGCCTGCGTAGATTAAAACCAAAAAAATAGCTAAAAAAAACGACTTTCGACTCAGGCCATAATATAAAGCGCGCGAAACGTCGGTATGTTTAAAACAGTTTAAAAATAATCGCAATAAAATCCACAAAACTTAGTTTTATTGAATGTGTCTTTTTTATTTATGCGTATGTATTATTTCCTGAACGGCCTTATTTATTACGAATGCCACGTCGAAATACTATTTCAATGCAAATTTCGACTGCCCGTTTGTTCGCGTCTCGAGGAAGTCGATTGTTTCGCTCGAAAGCGTGCTCGGACACATTTGTAATACTTCGGGCTCGATCTATACGCGATAGTTGAACTTTACAAACAATAACAGCGGGAGACCTTGCGTCAATCATCATCACCGAGTGCTCATTTCTGGCGTAAGGTCAGTACAGGATGGCAGGTATTTGAGAGCGGGAAATGTGCCCCATTCCGATTCAGATTTGTTCTTGTTATGTCACTTACAAACCATATTTAGGCATTTTTTTTAACAATCGGTACCGTATCGCTGTTTTACATGCAAATCACTGGGCGTATGAGACTTAAGAACTTATGTCTCAGGGTGACGGGCGCAGTGTGGTGCTACACAGAAATATTCTGTGTAACACAGCATCTGTTATGGGCAAACGTTGCACTTACCATCAGGTGAACGTTTTGCTCGTCTCGACACTTTATGAAATAAAAAAAAAGAAAAGAAAAATAAAAACTAGATGTCCAAACAGGCGGACTTAAGGCTACAAGGCATTAAGCAGAAAAAATGCAGTGGGTGCCAAGATCAAACAGTAAAACAACCTCGGTAATCTTACAAAAAAAGTACGAAAATGTAAACAAAGAAACTATTCCGGTATATTTAATAATAATTACAAAAAATTAATATCATAAATACATTATATATATACATACCCACACGCACATGCATTGCAATGCCTCTCTCAATAATTGAGAATATAATTATTATTGACGTGAAACGTCTTTCGGTGAGAGTAACATTTCGGGGTCGGAATTTGAGTGCAGCGTTTTCGTGCAAAGTTTTTGTTATTCTCAATTAATAATAATAATAATAATCATTTCGTTCGTTCTTCCTCCAATAATAAGATTTGTATTCCCACACATTTCACCGGGCTCTATAGTAACTCCTTCACTGTTCAGGCTGCGCTTCTCTGGAACTCCTTGCCCGATGACATCAGGAAAGCTTCTAATAAATACTCTTTCAAAAAATTGGTTCGTGATTATTTATTAAAGAATCATTACATGTTAAATTGTTAGTTGTCTGTCCCCGATTTAATTTTGCATTGTTTTGTGTATAGTATATGTGTTTATATATATACGTATATATCTGTTTGTGTATACGTTTATATATATATATATGTTTGTGTATGTATGTTTCTATTTACATATATGTACATTTTATAAGATATTTATATATATAATTATTATAATATTATTTTATTTCATATTTTTGTCTTTTATTGTTACACCTTCATCAAAATCTCACCACTCCATGGGTTGACTGCGAGAGAATGCCTAAAGGCATTAAGTCCGCCCTTTGTATCCTTTCTTTGTAAGGCAATAATAAAGATTAATAAATAAAATAAAAAATAATTTCATTCGGACTTTGCATCCAAGTTAGTAACAATGAAAATACTTATTCTAATGTTAGTAAAAATTAAAAAAAAAAAAATATGCCTGAAAATTATTATTTTGCGGCACGGGATGATGGCGACACATGCATTGTGGTCCAATGCTTAAAAATCCGGACATCTTCTCTATCCGCCACCGTGCGCACAAGTTTGTTGTGGCTGGCACGCACCAGCTTCCACAGAGATGCTACTCGTTTGCGCATTATCTTTTTTTTTTATTGTATAAAGTGACGAAACGAGCAAAACGTTCACCTGATGGTGAGTGCAACGTCCGCCCACAACAAATGCTGTGTCACCCAGAATATTTCGGTGTGACACCACAGTGCGCCCGTCACCCTGAGACATCAGTTCTTAAGTCTCAAACGCCCAGTGATTACGCTAGCTCGCAGTGCCCTTCAAATCGAAACACATTAATGCTTGCACACTACTGCCTCACGGCAGAATAACTGGCCCTGGGGTGGTACCTAGACGGATTCCTGCATAGGAATCCTACCACCAGTGATATCGCTCAAAAATCATCCACACGGTCTTCCGCACATCCCTGAGCTACAGTTTCGTGGCAGTCCCATCAGTGCCCTATACGCATTATTACGAGTATATTGGACGCGCAGGACGCTGTAAGCCTTCTTAGAAAATTCGATCTACAGGCTGCTAGCGTAAAATGACTGGCAATAGGCTCTAAACAAGCTCACTACTGTACAGTTAACCTATGCGGCGAAATATATTTTTATAAATTCATATTTATTCAGCCGTGACAGTTCGGGGGCCGGGCGCTCGCCTTAAATTTCACAGTACGCCAGTTCGATCCCGGTGCCGGCATCTCTAAAATTGTTCAGCAAATTTATGTGCTGATTTACCACATGCCCCGCGGTGAAGGAAAACGTTGTGGAAGACGTGATTGTCTGAAGAGTAAAAAAAATTTCGAGGACATTTAATGTCCCACCCGCATTGGAGCAGCGTGGCGTAGTCTTTCTGGTTTCATAACCCTCGTAAATGAGAGGAGAACTGTGATCATCAGTGGGAAGTTCATAAGCTGTGTACTTTACTTTTTTATGTATTTTTTGTAATTTGAATGAAATGGATACATACATACATTGACACTTTTTGAATATGTGGTATTTAGGGACCACACCCGTAGCCCACTTTTGACCCCCACGCGAAACGAGACGTGACAGGTGGCGAATCATTCCGCTGCCATTTTGGTAAGATTAAAAAAAAATCTTACTCCTTATTGTGTTCCCACGACCAGTATAGTGACAGCATTGCATATTATGGTATTATTCTGCACGAATAAAGGTAGGTAACCTCTTTCCTACCAAGGTGTCGTAAGAGGCGATGTATGGACGTAAAGGTAAATACATATGTACCTTTATACAAAACAGACACATTAACATGTGTAATAACAATGGTCTTATAGTCATTAATTTCGCGCAAGTACCAACAACGATTCACCAAAGTTTCATCGCAATCGGATGAGTGGTATAGGAACGCATACAGACGACACAAACAATGAACATTAATTTTTTATATACGAGTATATAGATATTCACTACGTGTACTCTGTGACGTATGATCTATATGCCACGTTTCGGTTCCGCTCTGTTAGGGTTCCGTAGAAAAAACGGAACCTTTATGATTTCTTTCTGTCCGTATGTTACAGCCATTTTACTTAGAGAATATTGCCACATAGACATTGAACACACAGACATGGATTAAATTTTTAGGTAATTTTTGTTTTGAAACGCTGTACAAAGGTGTAGTCGTCGTCGCTTCAGCCTATCACAAGTCCACTGCTGAACATAGGCCTCCCCACAGATAGCCGCAAAAGTTTGTAGCTCTCATATTGGAGGGATTTTGCCATAGTTGCCACGGTTGGCAGGCGGGGTGGCAACCGCAGTTTATTTATTCAGACGTTCCAGGAAGATGCTGCTGCCCATCTCCTGGTTTTAATTTCCCTCTGTCGACTTTTACGACACCCACGGGATCGGATTGGGTGGTAGATTCACTTAGGCCGCTATCACACGGTAGTATGGTATGGTAGGTGTAGTGAAATTACGAAAAAAATAGAGGTGGCACACCATATATGTAAGTGAAATAAAACCATCAGGGCACATAAGCGTCATAAAGTTGTTAATTGTAATTTTAAGTGTTGATATACCACGTGCTCGGCGGTGAAGGAAAACATCGTGATCAAACCTGCATGTCTGAGGAATAATAAATGTTTCGAAGACATGTGAAGTCCGCCAACCCGCATTGGGGCAGCGTGGCGGATTATTCCCGGCTCCAAAACACTCCCAGAAAAGAGAGGAGGCCTGTGCTTAGCCGTGGGACACTCATAGGCTGTTACTTTATTTTTTGGTTTTTTTTTTAAGCGTGTGAGGCATCGTTAGATAGGTCTTGACAAAAGATAACGAAGTTCTGAAGTAACTATTTTATTTAAGCCGATAATTGGTGAGATATGCGCTTCTACAGTCGTAAAACGAGTGATCCTCTCCCCCTCCTAACTTTTCAACTACATGGTGGAAGAAAAGGAAAAATGTACGTGGTATAACCTAGAAAGCACTTTCAAGGAAAATTGGTTTGAATAAGATATGTCGTGTAGTTTTGGAGATATGGGATATTTTCTATTACACGCTATTCCGCGTTACGGAACCCTTCACTGTGCTCGGTCCGACACGCTCTTGGCCGGTTTTTTGTATTTTACATTGTGCGCGCGTACGATTATTCAATGATTTTCGGTAACGTACAACATACATGTACATTCATGTACAACATGGATAATACTGATACATGTACAACGTAGGTAAATTTAAACAAATAACAATCTTAACCTCGGTCATATTTATAGTTTTCTATATGCCGTGCCGTGGTCAATATATATATAGAAGAATGTATATATATGTTTCTCTTCTGTCTGAATCTGTAATTCTGTCTGGAATCTGATGAGGGTGGTACGTATATGTACACCATCCCATCTCACCCCGTGGGTGTCGTAAAGGTCGACAGAGTAAAAATTAAAACCGGGAGATGGGCAGCAGCATCTTCCTGGAACATCAGAATAAATATACTGCGGTTGCCAACCCGCCTGCCAGCGTGGCAACTATGGCAAAATCCCCCCAAAAAGAGATCTACAAACTTTTGTGTTCAGCAGTGGACTAGTGATAGGCTGAAATGATGATGATGATGATATGGTTTAATATGCGTCAGTTGATATTTAATACTGGTAGATTAATACGGACGTTGTTATGTCATTTGATTAACTTTAAATGCCTTATGTATATAAAATACATAGTGCATTTAATATTAATCAAATTATATATATCTTAACTATGGTAAAATTGTCGACGCGAGGTAAAAGAATCCAGTCCATCCGCAAGTGTCGTTAAAGTCGACTCACGAGTAATTAAAAATCATCGTTTTCACCAGATGGCAGCATATTATTATCGTAATAATCTTTATCATATTAATTAACATTATCATAATAATCGTCGGCTTCAGCACGTCGTCGGCGCAGTGGCTAAGCCCTTGGCTTCTGCGCCGCGGGTCGCGGGTTCAATTCCCGCACGGGACAGATATTTGTATGGCCTACATATAGTTGTTCCGGGTCTGGGTGTTTGTGCATGTGGAATTTATGTCTGTAAAACGTACCCACGACACGGGAGAAATCCTACTGTGGGGCATCGTTTCTTTAAGAAAGAAATAAATTACATGCCATTACATTGCGTTTTTGAACAAGGCCCTCTGCCGTGTATTGCCGAAAAGCGCGATCATGGATCATCTGCATTCGAAAACAAGATGTTAGCGAAATGTAAATTGACTATGATATACTACCTATACATACATACATACATAAGATCACGACTGTATCCCATAAGGGGTAGTCAGAGACTGGGCACTCACGGCAAAAACAGATGACTGCCACAATCCTCGTTTCACCAAAACAATATAATGCACTTGGTGTGATAGGTGGTGAGCCCATCGCCACCATGCGCTGTTGGGTGCACAGTGCAGTTTAATTCCTTACTCGCCTTTTACGAGATCCATTGGATGAGATGGAGTGATAGTATTCTCTTAACGAGCCGCCACCGCACGGCTACTACCTATAAGTCAGTAAACTAACAGCTTAAGCTACTTGGTACATCATGATGAGTCTTTAGTTTTATTTGATAAAGTGACGAAACGAGCGAAACGTTCACCTGATGGTAAGTGCAACGTTCGCCCACAACAAATGCTGTGTCACTGGGTGACACACACTTCTGTGTGACATCAAACTGCGCCCGTCACACTGAGGCATCAGTTCTTAAGTCTCATATGCCCAGTAATTACACTAAGTCTCAGTGCCCTTCAGACCGATACAGTGTCTGTACACTTCTGCTTCACGGCAGGATAACTGGTCCTGGGGAGGTACTTACCTAGACGGTTTCCCCATAGGATATGTCTTCCAGTGAACTGTCAGAGAAGCGATTATCCGAAACGGACATATTACAATCATAGTCAAAGGCAGTGGTATGTAGTGTTTCCAGCTCCAGTTTGTCAAATATCGGGACGGAAAGATAAAAAAATCGAGAATTTTGGTTTCCAACATCAGGACAGCCACAATGGCTACAAATAAAACATGTTTTTGTGAATCATTGTTACTTTTATCGAGACTTAGAACTGATGTCTCAGGGTGAACGGCGCATTGTGGTGTAACACTGTTCTGGGCGACACAGCATTTGTTATGGGCAGACGTTGCACTTACCGTCAGGTGAACGTTTTGCTCGTTCCGCCACTTCTATAAAAAAAAAAAGATATTTCCTTAATTTAATAAAAAAAAATTATTATCTTGGAATCTTTTTTTTTCACTTAATAAACTTTCTCAATGTCTTTCGCATGTATGCCTCCTGACCTTGTCGAAGAGCAACTTCATTGGGTGAATAAAATTGCCATGGAGGCGAAATGTCACCATCGACTTCGTGACATTTCAGCTTTCGCGGAAGATCGGTTTTCTTGATGATTAATGACGGAACCTCTTATAGCATTTGTGCTTTTACATTCCAAGACAATTGTTTTATACGAGATATTAATTTCTAGAAATGACAAGTTTCTGTCTTTGTTATCTTGTCTGAACTCATTGTCAATTAATAATAATAAATAATAATAATAATATCTCATTTAATCAATCCAGCACAGATGGTACATAAAACACAAAAGAAAAATGGAACACAATAGAAAACGTATTACCGTAAATCTATAGTAAATTTAAAAAGAAGAATTTCGATCCTGGATCGATATGGTTTCAACCAGCGTTGGCATCATGCGCTGTTGGGTGCACAGTGCAGTTTAATTCCTTACTCGCCTTTTACGAGATCCATTGGATGAGATGGAGTGGTAGTATTCTTTTAACGAGCCGCCACCACACGGCTTTTTGTTATTGTTTGTGAAAGTGACGAGAGGAGAAAAACGTTCACCTCAAGGTAAGTGAAAGAAAGAAGGAAAGAAAGAAAGAAAGAGATATTCAAAGCAATCACCAATAATACCGGCCATATACACACAATGCCATAGTTTGCTAATTAATGATCATATAAATAAAAATTAATAAAAAAAAAGGAACAACAATTTGACAAGTGCCAAAGGCTTAAATTTAAGAAAAATAAAAAAAAATAATAAAAAAGTGGGAAAAGCATCCAATATATATCCATCTGTACATGGTGAAATGCCTCAAAAAGGAATGCCACTCAGGATACGCTAGGGTGTATTAACCCATCACAACCATGCCCTGATTTTCAGTGGCATCCTATATAATTATTTATATACTCACATAACAGTGCAACTGCCCATAACAAACGCTGTGTCACCCATAACATTTTGTGTGACACCACACAGCGCCCGACACCCTGAGACATATGTCTCTGGGTGGGTTAACGCCCGCATAGGCAGAGACCACATCTTACACTGCTTGTGAAAGATGTGGTCTCTGCCTACACCAATGGAGAAGAGGCGTGACTCTATGTATGTAGTATTACGTGTTAGCAGAATAATTGGCACTGCGTGGTACCTAGACGGATTCCTGCATAGGAATCCTACCAGCAGTAACGCTCACGACATTATTATACTAAAACAAAGTCTTTTCTTTCGAGCCGTGGAAGCTCAGGGGCCGGGTGATTGCTTGCCTTTATGCCTTTAATTTCATAGTGCGCGAGTAACCTGGGTTCGGTCCCCGGTGTCATACCATAGTGCCATTATTCCTCCGACATGCAGGTTTCCTCACTATGTTTTCATTCACAGCTTATCAAGCGGTAATTCAGCACTGAACAATTTTTAAGAGGTGCCGGCACTGGGGTTCGAACTCAAGTCACTCGCGAACTATGAAATTTGAGGCGAGCGCCCGCCATTTGAGCTACCACAGCTCTATTCGTATATATTTAGAACTATATTTTAATTCAATTTATAGTGGCAGTTCAGCTTCTCACCATTGCCCTTGTTAATAAACCTCCAAATTTTAGCTAAAAGAACTTATCGTCTTGGATTCAGGCGGCCGTGAAGGAGATAGTGATGTCGCCAGGCGCTCCGGCTGTTCCAGTCCCTCCTCCCGCGGAGGGCGAGCGCACAGAGCTCCTCGGCTCCTTAACTACACAACAACAACAGCGCACGAGCGCCAGGGTCATCAAGAAGCTTCGTCTCGAGCCACCTGTCGACAAGAGAGGTAACTCCCTTTGTGTCTTCTTAAAAATCTGTTGTTTAAAAAGTTTTTTTTTATTGGATTAAATGACGAAACGAGCAAAACATTCATCTGATGGTAAGTGCAACGTTTGTTTGCCCATAACAAATGCCCAGATGTCACCCAGAACATTTCTGTGTGACATCAGTTTCTAGTCTCATATGCTCTGAGAGCTAGCGTAATCACTGGTGATTACGCTAGCTCTCAGAGCCCTTCAGACCGAAACACATTAACGTTTGCGCAAGCAGTAGGCTTCACGGCCTGGAGTTCGTACCTACCTAGACGGATTCCTGCATAGGAGTCGTACCACCAGTAGTACCACATATTAAAAATCGTTCAGTTTCTTTATAATTTTTCCCGAGTAATTTAGATTTATTAGATTTAAATGTTGTCTAATTAATATCAACGGGTCACGATCGGCTTTTTAGTAACATCTATGAGTGAGGGCTATGTCCAGCAGTAGACTGATTATGGGATGTTATGAGATTATGATGATGAATCCTTAAATACTAGAATCACTATTGCTGATGTGATAAATAACTTATTATTTTTATCCACAACTGAATGGAATAAAGTTGTCAGTTCTTCGATATCGGTTTAGGTTTTAGGCTGCCAATATGGTAAGTGCAACGTCCGCCCACAACAAATGCTGTATCACCCAGAATATTTTTATGTGACACCACACTGCGCCCTTCACCCCGAGATATCAGTTCTTAAGTCTCATATGCCCAGTGATTACGCTAGCTCACAGTGCCCTTCAAACCGAAACACAGTAATATAATGTAATGTTTGCACACTACTGCTTCACGGCAAAATAACTGGCCCTGGGGTGGTACCTATACAGTCATATTTTCGTATAAACTGTGTAATTTCAAAAAAAAATGCAGTTTGTGTTCTTGGTCTCACTTTTATTATGATTATTATCGTATTTTGGCTTGGTCAGTTTATTCTGGTTATTTTGGTAGTATGGTTAATCGTTTAGTCTATAACATTCCTTTTTATTGTGGTGTGTTAGCGGCTTAAGAGATTCCACCGCCCCATCTCATCCCGTGGGTATCGTAAAAGTTGACAGAGGTAAAATTAAAACCAGAATATGGGCCCCAAATCCCCCCAATTGAGAGCTTCAAACTTTTGTGGCAATCCATGGGAGAGGTCAGTATTGGACTAGTGAGGCTGAAATGATGATGATGACGAATTCTATGAACCTAATCGATTTGTTAATCTATTTTTCACATTGTATAATATTAGTTTAAACCGTGTGGTGGCGGTACGTTAAAAGAATACTACCACTCCATCTCATCCAATGGATCTCGTAAAAGACGAGTAAGGAATTAAACTGCACTGTGCACTCAACAGCGCATGGTGGCGATGGGCTCACCACCTATCACACCAAGTGCATACTGTTTTGGTGAAACGTGGATTGTGGCAGTCATCTATTTTTGCTGTGAGTGCCCAGTCTCTGACTACCCCTTATGGGATACAGTCGTGATCTTATGTATGTATGTATGTAGTTTATAATACTATTTTTTTAATTTTGATTACTCTTTATTGCATAATAGGTATACCCGGCCGATTCACCCGCCGTTTAATCTAAATAGATAGCTCTGAGGGTTATGTTATGTAGCCTATAGCCTTCCTTGATATATCCAACACTAAAATAATTTCACAATTCGAACCTGTTCCTGAGATTAGCGTTTCAACCAAACAAAGTCTACAGCTTTATAATATTAATATAGATTTAAGTTCACTATATTATTCCTATAATTATATAATTTTCATTATAATTGTGCATTTCGTCGCTACCTGTGATTCATGTAGCACAACATACATACATACATAAGATCACGACTGTATCCCATAAGGGGTAGTCAGAGACTGGGCACTCACTGCAAAAACAGATGACTGCCACAATCCACGTTTCACCAAAACAATATAATGCACTTGGTGTGATAGGTGGTGAGCCCATCGCCACCACGCGCTGTTGGGTGCACAGTGCAGTTTAATTCCTTACTCGCCTTTTACGAGATCCATTGGATGAGATGGAGTGGTTGTATTCTTTTAACGAGCCGCCACCACACGGCTCAGCACAAGCAATCTACTAATTCTAGGCTTTGTATTATTTTCATGACAAGACTGTGTAACATTCTGATTAACCCTCAAGTAATAACAAAGTAAAGTAATAAAGTAAAGCTAAAGCTTTGAACATTAATTGAATTAGTAGCTAACTAGATAATAAAGCAATTATTTCAGAAATACCGGAATGCGAAACGCCCAGCAAAGACCCCGACAAGGAGCCGCCGGCGTTCCCGACTGTGAAACAACGCATGCCCAAAGCGCTCTGGTCCGCCGATGAAAAGAGTCTGTTCTTCGAGGCTCTCAACGAGTATGGCAAGGACTTCGACGCGGTCACCGCATACATCTGCGCCAAGATGAAGAAGAAAGGAATGCCGGATGCGAACCTAAAGACCAAGACTCAAGTCAGCCATTTTTACTACAGAACCTGGCATAAGCTATCGAAGCACGTTCACTTTGATGAGAGTAAGTTTTATTTTTATAAATATTTTTTTAAGTATGAAACAAGTGACAGCCTGTAAATGCCCCACTGCTGAGCACATGCCTCCTCTCATTTCTGAGAGGGTTTTGGAGCCGAGAAGAGGCCGCCACGCTGCTCCAATGCGGGTTGGCGGACTTCACATGTCTTCGAAATATTTTCAGACTCAGACATTTAGGTTTCCTCACGATGTTTTCCTTCACCAATGAGCTCGTTTTATATCAACATTTAAAATTGCATAACAGTTAATCGGGGATCGAATTCAGGTCACTCCGCTTACTATGAAATTTAAAGCGAGGGTCCGGCGCCTTACGGCTCATATTATAATCACATATTTATCACAAAATGGCACAGTACGGATACGGACGGTAGGATTCCGTCTAGTTAGGTACCACCCCAGTGCCAGTTATTCTGCCGTGAAGCAGTAGTGTGCAAATATTACTGTCTCGGTTTGAAGGGCACTGAGTGCTAGCGTTATCACTAGGCATATAACACTTAAGAACTGATGTCTCAAGGCGATTGGCGCAGTGAAGTGTCTCACAAAAATGTTTAGGGTAACACAGCATTTGCCATGGGCAAACGAAGCACTTACCGTCAAGTGAACATATTGCTCGTTTCATCACTTGATCCAATTTGTGTGGGCACTCGAGCAACCGGCTCATCTGATGGTAAGTAATACCAGAGGAATTCAGAGTGCGTTGCCGGCCTTTGAAAAAGGAAGCTATTCTCTTGTCCCTAAGTCGTATCTTTCCGGAAAAAGTGCTGGCGGCAGCAGATTCCAAAAAGCGGTTGTGTCTGGCAGAAAATTTCTAGCCAAGCGCACAGTGCTGAAACGCCAGTCAGCCAGTAACAATTGCGTTCCTCGTAAGCTGTTCTTCACTCAGACGTGAAGAAGGTGGCTCAGGAACTATACGCGCTGATAAACTGCGGCTGACTTTAAGCGCAAACAAAAATAGTGGCGGTGGCGTTTTTATTAAATTTTGAGTTTTGATGTTTAATATTGATACGAGTAGGTTATGATGCAGCAAGTGGTCGTGAAGTAGAAGCAGTAGTGTGCAAACATTACTGTGTTTCGGTTTGAAGGGCACTTGTCAGCAGGAATTTGTCTAGATAGGTTGGTACCTACCTAGACGGATTCCTGCTGAATCCTGGGGTGGTCCCCAGGGCCAGTTATTCTGCCGTGAAGCAGTAGTGTGCAAGCATAACTGTGTTTCGGTTTGAAGGGCACTGTGAGCAGTCGTAATCACTGGGCATATGAGACTTAAGAACTTATGCCTCAGGGTGATGGGCACAGTGTGGTGTCACACAGAAATATTCTGGGTGATACAGCATTTGTTATGGGCAGACGTAGCACTTACCATCAGGTGACCGTTTTGCTCGTTTTATCACTTTATCCAATAAAAAAAAACTTTGTTTCGATCTGAAGGCACTGAGAGCTGGTGTAATCTCTGGGCATATTAGACTAAAGAACTGGGAAGACGTTGTACTTACCATCAGGTGAACGTTTTGCTCGTATCGTCGCTTGTTCTCCTTCTTCTTTTTTGATCCTGGCAACTAGCTACCAAATCGAGCCATTTCGCCAATGTAGAGTAATAATTTAAAACTTCGTTTCGTTCAACAGTAAAAAATGATAGTTGACTTTTACTGAAGATTTGTTATACTGATAAATGGTGATGCGGACGAGGATTTGCTGGACTGATGGCGAAAGGAAAAGTACGAGTACAATGTCGGTCCTGAATTGATTTTCAAAGTACCGTACACTTTCAGGAGCACTTGCTGCATAATAAACTATCAATATTACCACCATTACAACTTAAAATATACACAGAAATTACAAAATTCATACAAACACCCTTTCGACTGTCTGTCTGTCTGAAACTGTCTTCGACACTTTTATCCATTCAAAAAAAAAATCTACACCAAAATTGTAGTTCTCGTTTTGTCTGCATCGGTCTAGCAAATCTTCAGAAAAGGTCGAGTATCATTTTACTGTCATAATAAAACCACTTGCCACTATTCGAGTTGGCGCCCAAAATTCAGCCCATGCGATCTTCCGCGCAGACGTGAAGAAGGTGGCACAGGAGCTGTACGCGCTGATAAACTACGGCGAGCTGCGGCGCAAGCTGACGTCGGTGAACGAGCGCACTTGCGCACGGCTGGGGGAGATGGTGCGCTGCGGCAGCATGGCGGTGCGCGCACGCGGCCGGACGCTGCGAGTGCGCACGCCCATGTGCCGCGCGCTGCGCCGCCTCAATCACATCGCAGGTGCGCCCCCCACCCTGCAACTGCAAATATATAATTCCGGTGATGTAATTTCTGTTAGCCTTTTTTGGCTTTTACAGCTTCATCGGATACTGCGCTCACGGGCCAGGGGCCCGCGTGCCGGGTTTGGTTTGACCCAAACATAAATACTTAAATAAACTCCTACAAAAACCTCAAAATTCGGACTGTGTCGCGTTCGCTGCGTGCTTGCGCGATTTCGAATATCTCAAATGATTTTAAGTCGTCTAATGACCGTGCGAGGGAGGCTGAGGGCCTCCATTCGGACTGTCGACTTGTGTTTCGGTAACTCTGCTGGAACACGGGTGTATCGTGTGTACGCGGTGTGATTGTCGACTGCTGCGCGCCGCTCTCTACGGCGGTCGCGCGTCGTGGTGCGTGTTATATAAAAGCTATTAACTGTGTGTACAGTGTAGCCTGGATGATGACTGAGCAACTGCAAAAGACCACACGTACACGTAGCCCACTTTTCTGCGTGCGTTGGTACTAGTCAAAAAAATCTTGCTCGCTATTGCGCTCCCTCGAGAAGTAAGGTGACAACATTGCATATTACGGTGTTATTCACGAATGAAGGCTGTCCGTACAATACCTTAGTCGCCTCTTACGACACCTCGGTAGGAAAGTTAATTTCGACAATAGTGTAATTGCCCTCCCGAATGAAGTAACTGACCCAGCCAAGCCTTCTTGGGTCGAATCAGTTACTCTCGCGCAGAGGATGACGGTTCAAGCCGAGTTCGCCTTCCGGGGCTCCTGTTCTGGTCATCCATAAATAAAGGCTTGTGCTAAGCGTCCTCAGCGCTCACCGAACCTTCCAGTCCGGTGAAGCTGTAAAAGCCCTTGGGTAACGGTGACCATCAGTCATAAGTGCTATTTTACTCTGCCGGACACCTATTGGTAATCGGCCACCCCTCGTAAATGTCTCAAAAGCAAAAGGATGAAAATTAATGTAAGTAAGACGAAAGTCGACGACGACCGCGTGGCCTAGTCGTCAGAGTACCTGACTACGCCGCAGGTCCTTTGTTCGAATCCCAGCCGGAGCCAACGGAGTGCTAAACTGTTGGCTTTCGGGACTGGTTGTGTTGTGATTGTCGCCGTGTTTCCGACACTGCATCCTCGCCTACCTCCGATCTTATCGCATTAGCGTTACATTGGGAGGGTAGGTTGGGACGAGTGAGTGCCTCTGTGTTTGCGCGGACACTTGTGGCACTATAATATCTCCTGCGTAGTTGATAGCTCTCGACAATATTCGGAAGATATCGCCGTGGTTGAAATCGATCAGGAGAACATCATCATCATCATCAAGACGAAAGTAATGGTTTTTGAAAGAAAAAAAAGTATGTCGGATTGCAAAGTTCTGATTGTAGGAGAAAGAGTGGAACAAGTGAAAGTTAGTGAGTTGAAGTGAAGTGAGTTCTAAATTTACGAGAGACGGAAAGTATGACTATGATATTGAGAGAAGAGGTTTAGCAGGAAATCAAGTGAATGGGGCTCTGCATAACTTTATGTGTAGCCAGAACGTATCTAAAAAGGCACGACTGACTGTACATAGGGGGGGGGGGGGGGGGTACTAGTCCCCACACTTATGTATGGTAGTGAATGCAGGGTCTGGCAGAAGAAGCATGAAAGTAAGATTAACGCTGTGGAAATGAAAAGTTTGAGAAGTATAGCTGGAGTAACTCTGATTGACAAAGTGAGAAACAGCGGGTTAAACTTTCCAATATGGACCATCGATATATGAGGTTTTAGGGGTGGGAGGGGGCGGAGTGGGGGGAGGGCTACCCCCCCTGTGCCATCATTAGATATTAAATAATTAAGTAAACACTTGGTATCGAGTAGATATCTATTCTTTCAAAATTTTCGGAACCCTACAGCAATTGAAACGAGAAGTGATTGACGTTTGACATCAATTATTTGTCAAATTTATTTTGTAATTGCGTGTTATTTGCCAATTTCAATAAAAAGTAAAAAAAATGTATCTCATGAACCGTAAACTTCCGCAACCTAAAACTTTGCAAAACGCTTTCTTTTAGTGAGTATTATCTACAAAATAAATATGGGTATTTAAATCGATGGTCCATATTGGAAAGTTTATCCAAACAGCGTGATAAGGGAACGTTGCGGTGTGGTCGAAGATGTAGTGAAAAATATAGAGAAAGCTATGCTTAGATGTTTTGGACACGTAGAGAGGATGAATGAAAGGAGATTGACGAAACAGATTTATGAGGCGAGTGTGAATGGGAAAGCCGGTAAGGGTCGACTTAGGCGTACGTATCACAATCAGAACGGTGAACTTTTGAGAAAAGGTTAAAAGTACCCGCAACCGACGAGCGTGTGAAAATGCTAATGAAAGTAGAAGAAGCTAAAGATGTGTGTCAGTATCGTAGCAAGTGGAAAGATGTGGTCTCTGCCTACCCCAATGGGAAAGAGGCGAGACTGTATTTATGTATGTATGTATGTATATACATAAATTTCAAATCGAGGCGAGTTTATCCCGAGTTGGCACATCTCTACAATTGTTCTCCTAGTGTATTAGCCATAATAGTGTAAGTGGGTCGCGGTGAGGCGGGGTGTTACTGTAGTGATATTGGATGATGGTCTAGTCCGTCTAGGTAGGTACCACCACCCCAGGGCCAGTTATTCTGCCGTGAAGCAGTAGTGTGCAAACATTACTGTGTTTCGGTTTGAAGGGCACTGTGAGCTAGCGTAATCACTGGGCATATGAGACTTAAGAACCTATGTCTCAGGGTGATGGGCACAGTTCAGCGTCACACAGAAATTTTGTGGGTGTCACAGCATTTGTTATGGGCGGACGTTGCACTTACCGTCAGGTGAACGTTTTGCTCGTTTCATCACTTTATGCAATAAAAAAAAATGATGGTGACGGTGATGGTGATGGTCGCGCAGAGCGGGCGTGCGGGGCGCGCGTGTGCGGGCGCGCGGCGGTGTCGCTGCGCGCGCGCTGCGCGGCGGGCTGGGCGCGCGTGCAGGCGGCGGCGCACAACCCGCGCGCGGCGGCCGCGCTGCCGCTGCGCACGCGCCTGCACGCGCTGCTGCGCGCGCTTCACCGCCGCTGGCGACTCGTATCCTTTGCGCGGACATAATAAACTTTTTTGAAAGAAAGAAACACATTTATTCACGGTCTAATTACAATAGATACAAAAACAAAACAAGAAAAAAATGGAATTACACAGAACATAAAATAATATTGCCCAAAATTGACGAAAGTGAAAAAATTATATAAAATGAGTCTGTGTAGCAGCTTAATACCGTGAAATGGACAGGACTCAGTAAAAATCGAGATACAGAGACTTAAATTGCTCTGATCCCGACACTGGTTTTCAGTCCTGCCCGGACTCCGAGGCAACTCGGACGGCTGCATCAATGCACTTACAATAATACGATGCAATAACGGAACTTAAATAATTTATGTTTTAAATTTTCGCACAATGATTACTTTTATTCACGCGAATACTACACATTTAAATAATTTTTTTTTACGGATTTTATCGCGTTTAATTTGGAACTATTTCTAACCCGACCTATCGAGCGCTTTACAGCACCCATGGTCACGGGAGGACTGAGGTGACAGATGTCCTGATGTCATAGTTAACCTGGGGTACCTTCAACTATTAATTATTATTTTTGGTCCGATCTACGCAGAAAGACATCTGTCACCTCAGTCCTCCCGTGACCATGGGTGCTGTAAAGCACTCGAAGCGTCGGGTTATAGATAGTAAAAAATTAAACGCGATAAAATCCGTAAAATTAGTTTCATTTAAATAATTTTAATGAATCATTTAAAGTGTTTTCTTTATATGCGTCTATTCAAATTTGAAGAGGCATTTCAAGAGCGCCGAATCGCTTGACCTTGACATGTCGGATATAAAGCACTATCTCACGCCGCTTCGCCCCATGAGACTTGCAATTAACGTTGCAAAGGTAACCGTGGTTACCTTTTGAACGGGTAACCATTTCCGTCGTGGTTGCCCCCTCACTTGATAAGGAAAGTTTGACTTGTAAAAAGTAAAGTAAACTTTCAGCCTATAAATGTCCCACTACTGAGCACTGGCCTCCTCTCATTTCTGAGAGGGTTATGGAGCTAGGGAGAACCCGCCACGCTGCTCCTATGCGGGTTGGCGGACTTCACATGTCGTCGAAATACTTTTTATTCCTCAGACATGCAGGTTTCCTCACGATGTTTTCCTTCACCGCCGAGCACGTGGTAAATCAGCACTTAAAATTGCAATTAACAATTTTAGTGGTGCCGGCACCGGGAATCGTACCCAGGTCACTCGCGTACTATGAAATTAAAAGCGAGCGCCTAGCCCCTGAGCTACCACGGCTCTTGACTTGTAGGTGTTACTTTTTCTAAACTGTCATTATCATGAAAAGGGTATAAAATTTAACCTCTTCAAAATAAACCCTTATATCCTTCACCAACGGCTTACCAGAGCAGTCCCTGCATCGAAATCCGATGTGAATTATCCTTGGTACAACCTACGTTTTTAGAAAGCTTAAACTTTCTCACCATTTATTAGAAAGTTTACTCTCCAAAATTCCGTCTTAACTCGATAACTAAGGCCGATTATAAAGAAGACGGCCCGTCAGAGAACGGTCTAGTTACGAAGCTGACAGAAGACCAGAACAAGGATGAGGAAGATCTGGACACTATACGAATTGGGGAGGAGAAAACAGAGGACTTGGAGAGCCATTTGAATCTGGAAACTGAGAGAATAATTGTTCAAGGTAATACGTTATAAAATATATAGTTTTAGGAAATTTTATTTATTGAATTAAGTGACGAGACGAGCGGAATGTTCATCTGATGGTAAGTGCAACGTCTGCCCATAACAAATGTTGTGTCATCCAGAACAGAGCATCATCACCCTGAGTTAGCAGTTCTTAAGTCTCATATGCCTAGTGATTGCAGTAGTTCCCAGTGCCCTTCAGACCGAAACAATAATGTTTGCACACAACTGTGAAGCACGGCAGAATAACTGGCCCTGCGGTGGTACCTACCTGGACGGATTCCTGCATAGGAATCATACCACCAGTAAAGGGTATACATTGATTTTGCTTTTAGGTTAAGTCGAGGCGCAGTAGCTGAAGGGACCTCAAAAATTGTTAATTGCAATTTTAAGCGCTGGTTTACGTGCTCGGCGGTGAAGGAAAACATCGTGAGGAAAACTACGTGTCTAAGTAATAATAAATATTTCGAGGACATGTGAAGTCTACCAACATGCACTGGAGCTGTTGCGGGCAGACCGGCTACGAAACCCTTTTTAAAGTAGGAGGACTGTTTTAAGTCCTCTGTTCTTCTTTATTCTTTGATCCTGGGCAATCGGCTACCAAATAGAGCCATTTTAGCAACGTTATGTTATGAATAATAATTTAATTGTAATAAGGAGTTTCGATCGACAGTAAAATGATAGTTGATATTTACTGAAAATTTGCTGGACTGATGAATGATGATGGAGATGAAGATTTGCTGGACTGATGGAGACAACAATAAAAGTACAATTTTCTGCATAATAAACTATCAATATTAAACATCAAATCTCAAAATATACACAGAAATTACAAAATTCAATAAAAACACTAACGCCAGTTTTCGAGTTGGCGCCAAAAATCCTTTTAAGTCCTTTATTGGTCCTGTTTTGGCATGAAGCCGAAGGCTTACCTGCCTGCTGAGTCATAGATATGAATCACCATCTCAAATCTATCGTATTGGACAGAAGGTGGAAAGGAGGTGCATCATGTAGTATCAGAGACTTTGGTATGACTCGAATACATCTTCCTCATTACACGTAAAATACGCGTATAGGAGGTGCGACACCACCGATCGACTGGAAACCGACCCGTTGCAATCTACTATGTACATCTTATGAAAATCTGAATGTGCAAGAATTTGGACAGAAGAATTGACAAGTCGGTTGACGTCACAATACAGAGTTTACTATGTTTATTTAGTGGCGGCTCGTTAAAAGAATACTACCACTCCATCTCATCCAATGGATCTCGTAAAAGGCGAGTAAGGAATTAAACTGCACTGTGCACCCAACAGCGTATGGTGGCGATGGGCTGACCACCTATCACACCAAGTGCATTATATTGTTTTGGTGAGACGTGGATTGTGGCAGTCATCTGTTTTTGCAGTGAGTGCCCAGTCTCTGACTACCCCTTATGGGATACAGTCGTGATCTTATGTATGTATGTATGTAGAAATATTTTTTGGCGACCTCTAGAGCACCTCCGTCAGAAGAAATTGGCCCTCCACGTTGGTCCACGCCCAGGAGTAGAGATACATCTGCCGGTAGTCAGCCCCAGCGAACCCCTGTCCAGTCATAAGATTTGTTTCTCCTCGTACTTGGAAAGGATGGGGACTTTGACACGGGATAAAGATGGCGGTGGTGAGTGAAGAATTCGCTTACTTTTCTTATCATAATAATTACTGTAGTCCTTAGGTTGGCATGAAAACAGTCCTGAACATTATACACCACTAGCCGCAACATTGCGGCAAAATTGGATCGCCGTTCCGATGAGATCGAAACGTCTAAAAGTTTCACATTTGTCGCCTTAACTCCCGGTAGTTAATAAAGTCGGGTCAGAAATATAAAAAGAAGATTTTAATATTTTTCTTCATACTTCAAACCCGTGGTCAGTAGTATTTTTTTATTATTGAATTAAATATTTTTCTTCATCCATTATTATACTCTACTGTTACACTAATATTACACTAATTTAATACAGAAAGCTTTCAAAAGCGCAGAGGATATTATAGTGCCACTAGTGTACGCGCAAACAGAGAGATTCCGATCTTCCCTCGCCTCACCTCCTCATAACATCACCCAGGATTCAGAGACTCGAGGACAACCCTAACACAACCAGACCCGAAAACCAACAATTTGTGTCTTTGCACAAATATTGGCTCTGGTTGGAGTTCGATACCAGGATCCGCAGCCTATAAATGAGGTACTCCTGGCCCACTTCAATGACATGTTGACTTCAGTGTCTTCCTTTTATTTGTTTTTTACTAAACTTACTGTTTTTAGCAAAAATAAGAACAACGAAACGTCAGAGAAAGGACAGCGTTTCGGAGAAGGAAGTGGAAAGTAAAAAACCTAAAGTTGACGATTCGGAACCAAAAAAAGTGGTACATATAGACGAAACGGCTATAGATGGAATTGAGCTGATGGCGAATTACAAGATTCAACAAGAAGACGAAGAAAAGCCGAGCACGGAAGACGAGAAAGAACTCAAATCCGAGGAGACAGCGGAAGAGGATATAGAAAGGGAACCAGAAAGGGACAAAGATGTTATGTCCGAAAGGGAGAAGGATAGTTTTTCTGAGATGGAAGATGACGAGAAGTTTAACAAGAGCGATACAGACAACGAAAGTGATGGCAAAGTGGATAAAAGCGGGAAGGGCAGAAAGTTCAAAAATTTGAAGGTATTCCTGATTATTTATTTTTCTCAAGATCACTAAGTAATTAATAATTCATACTAATTGCATTTAGAAAACTTTTAATAATTATTTTCCAAAGTCCACGAATTTAACTGGATGAATAATAAAATGCGTATAATAAAAATTGTCACCATGACTTATTAACGAGTCACGTTCCTGTATCGAGAGTAACAATTGCCAGTGTCTAATGTATCAAATTGTATTATTTTTTTTAGTTATTTAAAAAGAATTAATGATAATTCATGTCTTTGTCTTGCAGGTAAAATTCCGTATTAGGCCCAAGAAACGCGGGGGAAGCATGTACACACTCGTGCTTGGAAAGGAGAGCGAAGAAGCTAAAATCGAGCAGGAGACTCCGAAAACAGAAGAGGAACAGAAATCGGACATTGATATAGAAACTGCCATTAAGCAGATTAGAAAGGGCTGGAGCATTTACGACTGCGGAGACCTGACTATTGGCGACTTGTATCTTATGGTGAGGCTGTTGAATAAGATGCTAGCGTAGTGACGCATGGACTTGGGTAGTACTGTGTAACTCTGGTTAGTTTCGTGATAGGTTATGTTTGATCCCATTAACCAATGAACTTTATTTTGGCTTATGGCTCATTCATTGGTTAATGGGATCGAATGAAACCGATCACGAAACCAACCAGAGTTACACAGTAGACACCTTCGAATGAAAGAAAAATGAACAGTATTAGAAAAAATATAATATTTGATATAGGTAACACAGTAAAGCGATCCAGTGGGCACCATTTATGTTAGCTTAGTTCCATCTGGTATATGTGTGTGTATGTAGGTGGATGCCGTGTAGTAGCGGCGTAAGAGAATCTACCACCCCATGTCATCCCGTGGGTGTCGTAAAAGTCGACAGAGGGTAAATCAAAACCAGATGATGGGCAGCAGCATCTTCCTGGAACATCTGAATAAATGATTTTACTGGTGGTAGGATTCCTATGCAGGAATCCGTCTAGGTAGGTACCACCCCAGAGCCAGTTATTCTGCCGTGAAGCAGTAGTGTGCAAACATTACTGTGTTTCGATTTGAAGGGCACTGTGAGCTAGCGTAATCACTGGGCATATGAGACTAAAGAACTAATGTCTCAAGGTGACGGGCGCAGTGTGGTGCTACACAGAAATACTCTGAGTAACACAGCATCTGTTATGGGCAGACGTTGCACTTACCATCAGGTGAACGTTTTGCTCGTCTCGTAACTTTATCAAATAAAAAAAAAACTGCGGTTGCCAACCCGCCTGCCAAGCGTTGCAAAACTATGGCAAAATCCCCCAAAATGAGAGCTACAAACTTATGTGGCAATCTATAGGGGAGGCCTTTGTTAAGCAATTGACGAGTGATAGGCTGAAGTGATGATGATGATACTATAATTTAAATAAAACTAGATTTTACGGATTTTCTCGCGTTAAATAGTAATATTTATAATCAGACGTTTCTAGTGCTTTTTCATCACCCATGGTCACGGGAGGACTGAGGTGACAGATGACCTGATGTCACGTTAGTCATCGACGTTCTAGGAAGTCTGCAGTCTGTGGTCATGTTCTGGATCATTCCAACCATTACATAAGATTTGATAAACCACAAATCCTAGCAAGGATGATACGGGAGGCTATTAAAATTTAAAAAAAAAACATCCTAATTTATAGAAAATTTGGTTGGGCCACCAAGCATACTACTGCATATTTCCCTCCCGTATCTGATGAATCCACCGATCAATCCAATTGCTTAAACGCACTCGCACGAAGATTTGGGAATACTATTTCAGAAAATTAGAGATTTACTTCCAATACCATCTAAGGTCGCTCGTGGTGTCATATCTTCTTTATCATCAGCCCGCCATCGGTTCACTGCTGAATACACCTCTCCCAAGAAGTGAGAACTTCATTCGCATACAGATCGCAGGATCAGACTCCTTGCACCTAAGTCGCTTCTGCCATTATCATCAGCCCGCCATCGGTCCACTGCTGAATACACCTCTTCCAAGAAGTGAGAATTTCATTAGCATACAGATCGCAGTATCAGACTCCTTGCACCTAAGTCGCTTCTGCCATTATCATCAGCCCGCCATCGGTCCACTGCTGAATACACCTCTTCCAAGAAGTGAGAATAACATTAGCATTCAGATCGCAGTATCAGACTCCTTGCACCTAAGTCGCTTCTGCCATTATCATCAGCCCGCCATCGGTCCACTGCTGAATACACCTCTTCCAAGAAGTGAGAATAACATTAGCATTCAGATCGCAGTATCAGACTCCTTGCACCTAAGTCGCTTCTGCCATTATCATCAGCCCGCCATCGGTCCACTGCTGAATACACCTCTTCCAAGAAGTGAGAATTTCATTAGCATACAGATCGCAGTATCAGACTCCTTGCACCTAAGTCGCTTCTGCCATTATCATCAGCCCGCCATCGGTCCACTGCTGAATACACCTCTTCCAAGAAGTGAGAATAACATTAGCATTCAGATCGCAGTATCAGACTCCTTGCACCTAAGTCGCTTCTGCCATTATCATCAGCCCGCCATCGGTCCACTGCTGAATACACCTCTCCCAAGAAGTGAGAACTTCATTCGCATTCAGATCGCAGTGTCAGACTCCTTGCACCTAAGTCGCTTCGGCCGCTAACCGTACTGGCATTTTTCTTGATGGTTATTTACCATCTAACGAATGTATTGCTATTTTCTAGGGTTTTCCCTAAGTCTATTTCTAAGAGCCGTGGTAGCTCAGGGGCTAGGAGAGCCGTGGTAGCTTAGGGGCTAGGAGCTCGCTTTAAATTTCATAGTACGCGAGTGACCTGGGTTCGATTCCCGGTGCCGGCACCACTTAAATTGTTAATTTCAATTTTAAGTGCTTTACCACGCGCTCGACGGTGAAGGAAAACATCGTGAGGAAACCTGCATGTCTGAGAAATAAAAATATTTCGACGACATGTGAAGTCCGCCACTTCGCATTGGAGCAGCGTGGCGGATTCTTCCCTGTTCCAAAACCCTGTCGGATATGAGAGGAGATCTGTTCTCAGCAGTGGGACATTTGTAGGCTGTTACTTTACTTTTATTTATTCCTACGATACCCGTAGCATGAGATACGTAACAGATTTTCTAATGCCTAAAAAAATTTTTAATAAAGTAAAATTTTTTTTTTACATTTACCACCACATGGTTATTAACATCGGGTTTTTTAGCGCACCTTTATTTCTTCATCTAATCTTATTCAATACTATTCCCGTTTTCGTGTTCGTAGCAGTTGTTCGCCTCACTCGCAAAATTACTTTTCTCTGGTAAGATACAGGTAATAATATTATCAGGATCTTTTAAAATCAGTTGTAGAAGCTGTAAAACGTTCCGCGAATTATCGAATTTTTAGAGTTGTTTGCTTATTTTCTAATAAAGTTCTGCATTCTTTACCGATTGCACTGGATGGTAGATTTTTAAGAAGGGTCATTATAATATTGAGGAATACATGGATGATGATAACGCCTGGGAATGAGGTGATCGCTGCCAAGCTACTTCTACATCTTTATAATACTGCTGTTATTGTATATAATTTTTAAAATAACTGAAAAAAAATTCCGCTGCGTTTCTTACTGGTTCTTCCCAGGACAGAGGCATTTCTTTGCCTACCAATGTAGCTTAAAAAATGACGTACAATGAGTATTATGTAAATTATCTATACCGAATTAAAAATATTCTATTATATTCTATAGGAAAATACTCACGTATTTCCTCCCAATACTGTCGTTATTGGCCGTGTGGTAGCGGCCTAAGAGAATCTACCACTCCATCTCATCCCGTGGGTGTCGTAAAAGTCGACAGAGGGAAAATGAAAACCAGGAGATGGGCAGCAGCATCTTGCTCGAACATCTAAATAAATAAACTGCGGTTGCCAACCCGTCTGCCAAGCGTGGCAACTATGGCAAAATCTCCCCAAAACGAGAGCTACAAACTTTTGTGGCAATCTATGGGGGAGGCCTATGTTCAGCAGTGGACTATTGATAGGCTGAAACGACGACGACGACTGTCGTTATACAACAATTGTCTAAATTCCAGTTCGGTTCCCGATCAAAACTAGAATTAGACTATTGGTGGGCGGAACCGACACCGCCTTTGCCGCAACCCCTGCAAAAATCACAGAAAATCACTGACGTGGAGAAAATCCCCGCCGCCGTAGACAAAGACAAAAATGCGGAGAAGAAAGAAAAATCCGACAAGATCCATGATAAAGGAGTGGAGAATGTTATAGAAGAAGAGAAGGAGAAAGCAAGGGAAAGTGACACTGACACCATATTCTCGCCTAAGAATACGTTTAGTCAAGACAGTAATGATGGATTATCTGGCGACGAGAGGAAAAGTGAGTTATTCCTTATTTTCTTTCACGATTAAACTCGTGGCACAATTTCTATTTTCGCAGGTGATATTTCCTCGGAAAAGGTTACCTACACGCCAGATCGGGTGGTCAGATCTATGGAGGACGTCTCCTCCAACCAGTTATCTACTTTCATGTTGTATACTTCATATCTCCAAAACTCTAATAGCGCAATGTCAGACGTATTAGATATTGCTTGAGCTTCTAGCTGAAGTTAATTGCGTTGGATACGTCATAGTAATGACATTAAAGACATTTATTCCGACACTTCCATCTACACACATAATACATGGTACACATTACATAAGGTATACATAACACAAAGAAAAATTTAAAGAAAAATAACAATGTAAAGAAAAAAAATGTGTTTGTGTGTGTGGTGATGAAGCGGCGGATGGGACCGTCTCAACATAAGCCACGGAATCTTAGCGCTGATTTTCAACGAACAGCGAGCGAATAATTGTTTGTTATTTTAATTTTAAGTAAGTAACTAAATGTAAGTAATTTAAAACGAAAACGGTGCTAAATTTTATATGAAATAAACTGTGGAGATACGAACTATATATATTAGTCTAAACTTTTACATTGCTACTCTAAACAATGTAAAAGTGTACATTTACTATGTACTTAATATATGTGCAAATGATGAAAAGAAAATGAAAAAGTATTCACTGTCTTAAGCTTATTACCTACATGTGAGACGCGTGCAAAATAGTGTAAGCTAATGACTATATTTTAATGATTTCTATCATTTATAATTTAATAGTGAAAGAGTTTAGAAATATATAAATGATTTAGTATATATTTACGAATCGAAGTAGCTAAGTTTCGACAGTATGAGTGCATCCGATAATCTCTTACATAATCCTGTACAAAATGTTTAACCGATAAAATCAGTTTTTAACAATGCCAGCGATATGATCTTGAATCTAAGGTCAGGACTAACTATTACTCCTAAATTACGACCTATTACTTCTCTTTCCAATGGCAACATTTTGAATGTAGACTTTTGGATTATATTCATTTATTTTTTCAATTTGTTGTTTAGTGCCACATATTAAAAATTGCGCCTTCGACGCATTCAACACCAGGGAATTTCTTTCGGACCATTTCAGTATTCTTTCCAAGTCTTCATTAAGGCCCCGTATCTCTTTTTCAGTATGAGTGGGTTTGAAAGAAGTATAAATATGTGTGTCATCTGCATATACATGATATTTACAACATGTAAAGCAGCTTCCAATATCCGAAGTATACAATGCAAACAGCACGGGGCCCAAAATCGATCCTTGGGGTAAGCATCTCGTAACCTGCTGTGGAAACGACACGCACTCTCGTCCATTTTCTTTACGAATTATGACTTGTTGTGACCGTCCGCTAAGGTAGCTGTTCAATAGCCATTCTATCGTTACATCGTTACAATAGCCATTGTATCGTTTTAGGGTCAAATCCGTAAAATGCCATTTTGGACCAAAGTAATGTTGTATTTATCGTATCAAACGCCCTGGAATACGCAAATAAGACAAGCACAGTCCCTCTACCTGCATCTTGAGCCTCCAATATGTTACTTATTACATCAGAAAGCGCAGTAGAAGTACTACGTCCCTTTCTGAAACCTGATTGAAGGTCAGGTAAAATAGAGTTATCTTCCAGATAAGATGTTACTTGTTGATATTGTACTTTTTCAAGAATTTTTGATAAGCATGGCAGTAAGCTTATAGGCCTCAAAACTTTAATATCTTCAGGGTTAGCATTCTTCGAAAGAGGGCGTATTAAGGCTCTTTTCCACTGGCGCGTTATCCTAACGTTTTCACGCGTATACCTTCTCCCGCCATTCTGGTCAAATGCGAATTAAATTTAGAAATAGAAAAATAAGGATAACCAAAACTGACTACCGCTTGGTCTGGTGGTGAGATTACCTGGCTTAAGTCACTTTGCGCCGCGGATGCGGACGAACTCTAGGTTCGTATCGCAGACAAAGCCTCACAAATTGTCGGTTTTCGGGATCAGGTTGTCACTATACGGGTAATGTGGGGTATAATTAAGAGAAAAAAATAAAAAATGGCACAAATAAATTATTATTTGATACATACATAATTACAGAAAAGGATAAAAGCAAAAAAAACTACAATGGCGATTACATGGAAAGCAAGGTTTTTTTTTTGACTGGTACCAAAATGGTGACGATGTGGTTCGCCACCCGTCACGTCTTGTTTCCCGCGGTGGCGAAAATGGACTACATGTTTGGCCTCTGCCTGTAGTATACTTAACTACTCGTACTTCCTTTATTAGCCACGTCATGATCATGGTCAATTACCAACAACGTCTTATAAATTTTGGAAGCTGATTTCTGAACTTTTCTGATCCTCGATCTGTTGTTAGACGAACAGCTGGCCTCTCCGGAGCACAAGGCGGGCCCGGGCTGCGGCACGCTGCGGCTGGTGTCCAAGCTCATTAACCGGCCCGCCGCGCCGCCCCCGCCCAGCGGCTTCCACCAGCTCAGCGACAGGTCAGTGCAGTACAGCGACAGGTCAGCGCAGCACACTGCAGCTGGTGTCCAAGTTCATTAACCGGCCCGCCGCGCCGCCCCCGCCCAGCGGCTTCCACCAGCTCAGCGACAGGTCAGTGCAGTACAGCGACAGGTCAGCGCAGCACACTGCAGCTGGTGTCCAAGTTCATTAACCGGCCCGCCGCGCTGCCCCCGCCCAGCGGCTTTCACCAGATCAGCGACAGGTCAGTGCAGTACAGCGACAGGTCAGTGCAGCACGCTACGGCTGTTGTACAAGCTTATCAACCGACCTGCCGCACCGCCCCCGCCCAGCGGCTTCCACCAGCTCAGCGACAGGTCAGTGCAGTACAGCGACAGGTCAGTGCAGCACGCTACGGCTGTTGTACAAGCTTATCAACCGACCTGCCGCACCGCCCCCGCCCAGCGGCTTCCACCAGCTCAGCGACAGGTCAGTGCAGCACGCTACGGCTGGTGTACAAGCTCATCAACCGACCTGCTGCACCGCCCCGCCCAGCGGCTTCCACCAGCTCAGCGACAGGTCAGTGCAGCACGCTACGGCTGGTGTACAAGCTCATCAACCGACCTGCTGCACCGCCCCGCCCAGCGGCTTCCACCAGCTCAGCGACAGGTCAGTGCAGCACGCTACGGCTGGTGTACAAGCTCATCAACCGACCTGCTGCACCGCCCCGCCCAGCGGCTTCCACCAGCTCAGCGACAGGTCAGTGCAGCACGCTACGGCTGGTGTACAAGCTCATCAACCGACCTGCTGCACCGCACCGCCCAGCGGCTTCCACCAGCTCAGCGACAGGTCAGTGCAGCACGCTACGGCTGGTGTACAAGCTCATCAACCGACCTGCTGCACCGCCCCGCCCAGCAGCTTCCACCAGCTCAGCGACAGGTCAGTGCAGCACGCTACGGCTGGTGTACAAGCTCATCAACCGACCTGCTGCACCGCCCCGCCCAGCGGCTTCCACCAGCTCAGCGACAGGTCAGTGCAGCACGCTACGGCTGGTGTACAAGCTCATCAACCGACCTGCTGCACCGCCCCGCCCAGCGGCTTCCACCAGCTCAGCGACAGGTCAGTGCAGCACGCTACGGCTGGTGTACAAGCTCATCAACCGACCTGCTGCACCGCCCCGCCCAGCAGCTTCCACCAGCTCAGCGACAGGTCAGTGCAGCACGCTACGGCTGGTGTACAAGCTCATCAACCGACCTGCTGCACCGCCCCGCCCAGCGGCTTCCACCAGCTCAGCGACAGGTCAGTGCAGCACGCTACGGCTGGTGTACAAGCTCATCAACCGACCTGCTGCACCGCCCCGCCCAGCGGCTTCCACCAGCTCAGCGACAGGTCAGTGCAGCACGCTACGGCTGGTGTACAAGCTCATCAACCGACCTGCTGCACCGCCCCGCCCAGCGGCTTCCACCAGCTCAGCGACAGGTCAGTACAGTGCAGCGACAGGTTAGTGCAGCACACTGCAGCTTGTGTCCAAGGTCATCAACCGACCTGCCGCGCTGAAGTATTTAGCTGGTATAATCTATACAAATAAATAAAATTGAAGTGTCTGTTTTTAATAACAAAGTAACAACTTTTTACTCAATGCTTATGGAAGTATATACGGCACTTATAAGAAACAAAACAATTTTTTAAATGTTTGTCTGTCTGTCTGTCTGTTTGTTCCGGCTAATGTCCGAAAGGACAAAGAAGTTTCTACCAAGATTATTGTAATCTATTCTATTGCCTTGAAAGTTTGCAGGATGCCGTGCCGATAGGCGTCCGACAGAGTAGAATAGCACTTACCTCTTTCCTACCGAGGTGTCGTAAGAGGCGACTAACGTATTGTACGGACAGCCTTGATTCTTATTTATTTTATTTTATTTTAGTATGTTCGTAAAACATACAGCTAATTTACACAAAGTAATGATGATGTCCTCCTAGCCGATTTCGACCACGGGACAACTTCCGAATCCGAATGTCGAGAGCCATCAACTGCGCAGGAGATATTATAGTGCCACAAGTGTACGCGCAAACACAGAGGCACTCACTCGTCCCAACCTACCCGCGTCCGATGTAACGCTGATGCGATAAGATCGAAGACAATCACAGCACAACCAGACCCGAAAACCAACAATTTGTGTTAAGAACAAATGTTGGCTCCGGCTGGGATTCGAACCCAGGACCTGCGGCGTAGAAGTCAAGTATTCTGTCCATTAGACCTCACAAAATAATATAATGAGCGGCGGCCGTCTGTCGTAGAGTCTATGACACTTGATAATGCCTCGTTTTGGGGCGAAACACGTGTCGTGTTCTCGGCTTCAGTGGTGTATATTATCTAGTGGTGGTATTGTAGTGGTTGGTGGAGGGTACCTGGTGGCGGTTCATGGCGGCGGTGTTAGTTTGCTTGTGCACGCTACTGAGTGAGGGCGGGCGGTGCTCTTCAAAAAACTAGGTAATATACACCATTTTTATATTTTGCATGCGGATCTTAGCAAAGTAACTTACCTTCCTTCATTATAATGGATTTCCGCAAAGTAACGCCTGATTATATTAACTATAATATAATGAGGATAAAGCAGTATAAGTCAATCTACAAGTTTTCACTTACAGAGTATTAAAGTATATCACAAAAAGTCTTAGACAAAATAAATAATGACAACTCCGTATCCGATGTAGCTTCTTCACTGAAGAGATACTTTTCTGAGAAAAAAATATTTAGTTGATTTAAATAAAACTATTTTTTTTTTCGGATTTTATCGCGTTTAATTTATAACTATTTTTAACCCGACGTTTCCTGGGGCGTGACCATGGGCGCTTTACAGCACCCATGGTCACGAGGGGACTGAGGTGACAGTTGTCCCGATGTCATAGTTAACCCGGAGTACCTTCAGCTTTTAATTATTATTTTTAGTCCGATCTACGCAGAAAGAGCTTACTGTGTCTTGAAGCCTTGCAGTGGTATGCTTGGTTTTTGATTTAATTTTATTAATAATAGGATCCCAAGCCGGTGGTAATACCCAACCATCTTCCCTATTGAAATTAGGATGTTTTTTAATTTCAATAGCCTCGCGAATCATCCTTTGTAGGAATCGATGTTCTTTTGCAAGGATTTGTGGTCTATCAAATCTGATGTAATGGTTGGGATGATCCAGAACATCAGATGATCTTTCTGCGTAGATCGGACTAAAAATAATAATTAAAAGCTGAAGGTACTCCGGGTTAACTATGACATCGGGACAACTGTCACCTCAGTCCCCCCGTGACCATGGGTGCTGTAAAGCGCCCGAAACGTCGGGTTAAAAATAGTTATAAATTAAACGCGATAAAATCCGTAAAAAATTGTTTTATTTAAATGTGTAATATTCGCGTAAATAAAAGAAAACATTATATTTAGTTGATATTAATGATGTATATTAATGATGAAAGAGTGGCAGCCTAGCCGATAGGTGTCCGGCAGAGTAGAATACCACTTACCTGTTTCGTACCGAGGAGTCGTAAGAGGCGACTAAATTATTGTAAGTACAGCGTTAATTCGTGCAGAATAACACCATAATATGCAACGCTGTCACTATACTGCTCGTGGGAACGCAATGGGGAGTAAGATTTTAACTCGTACCAAAATGGCGGTTACGTGGATCGCCACCCGTCACCTCTCGTTTCCCGCTTGGCGAAAACTGGGCTACGTGTGTGGTCTCTGCCTACCCCGTTATGAGAAAAAGGCGTGACGTGTGTGTATGTTTGCAGGATGAAGCGGCTGCTGGCGCTGGCCGGCAACCCGCTGAGCAGTGCGGGCGCGCCGCGCTGCGCCTGCGGGCACGTGTGCGCGCACCAACGCAAGCAGGTCCGCAACTCTGCGCGCACTAGTTTTCTTTTTTAATTCCGCCAATGAGCTACCAAATCGTACCTTTTTTTGCGAATCATCATCATTTCAGCCTATCATTAATCTACTACTGAACATAGGCGAGTCCCATAGATTGCCACAAAAGTTTGTAGCTCTCTATCTAATAGAATTAGGGTTGAATTTTCACTAATTACATACATACATACATTCGCGCCTCTTTCCCATAGGGGTAGGCAGAGACCACATCTTTCTCCACTTGCTACGATCCTGACACACATCTTTAGCTTCTTCTACTTTCATTAGCGTTTTCACACACGCTCGTCGGTTGCGGGTACTTTTAACGTGACCTTTCCTCAAAAGGTTTCTTTCCTTTTCACTAATTGTATTTTCTAAATGAAAGGCTTGTGAATTGTTTGAGGTTTTAATCTGCACTGTTTTTAAATTACAAGGGTCTTGACCTTCAATAGAGGAGGTCTGTATTTGTACATATTATAGCTATAGTTAATTGCAAACGATAGATTACAAGAGGCCATTTAACAATTGGACTATCTACTTTTAGGGCTTTTGCCATAGTTCGCAAACGCAGTATATTTATTCAAACGTTACAGGAAGATGCTGCTGCCTATCTCCTTTTTTTCATTTTCCCTCTGTCGACTTTTACGACACCCACGGCACGGCAAGAGAATCTACCACGATTCTCTTAAGCCGCCACCACACGGCATTTTCGACAATGTCGAGTAATTTAATCTTTGTTATAGATTTCGATCGACAGTAAAATGATAGTCGACTTTTACTGAAGTTTTGCTAGGCTACGACAAAACGTAAAGTACAATTTTGGTTTTGAATTTTCCAATCGCTATACACTTTCACGAGCACTTGCTGCATACTAAGCTATCAATATTAAACATCAGAAATTACAAAATTCAATAAAAAACACTGGCGCCATTTTTCGATTGGGCGCCAAAAGTCTAACACGCTTATATTACAATGTTCATGTACGTCAGACCGGGCGCCGCCTTAAATTTTAAGGCCGGCAACGCATCTTCTATGGTATTGTAGGTGTTCATGGGCGGCGGTGACTGTGAATTACTATCACGTGAGCCACCTGCTCTTTTGACACCTGTTCAAAAAAAGTTCGTAGTACGCGAATGGCGGAGATCGATCTCCAGGTAAACGTCGTGACGAAACCAGCATGTCTGGGGAATAAAAATATTTCGACGACCTGTGAAGTCCGCCAACCAGCACTGGACCAGCGTGACGGAATCTTCCCGGCTTCAAAACCCTCTCAGACATGACAGGGAGGAGACGTCTGCTCGGCGGTGGGACTTTATGGGCTGTTACTTTTACTAACACAAAAAACTATTTGAAGGAAAACTAATTTAAACGAGATATTTCTGTCTTTTGTGCCGGCAATTGTAATGGGTGGTGTAGGAAAGCATAGTGGGAAAAAACATGCATATCTGTCTGCGCACAACCCTCTTAGAAGCAGCATGATGATGTCATAACAACAATGACTCCAAAATACTTTCTTTTTTATTGGAAAAAAAAAAGTCCTCAGGAGACGAGCAAGACGTTCACCTGATTGGAAGTACAGCGTCTGCTCATAACAAATGCTGTTACCTAGAACATTACTGTGTGACAACACACTGCGCCTGTCGCCTTGTGATATAAGTTCTTATATCTCATACGACCAGTGATTACACTAGTTTTCAATGTAATTCAGACCCGAACACAGTTATGTTTGCACACTGCTGCTACACTGCAGAATAACTGGCCCTAGGGTGGTTCCTGCCTAGACGGATTCCTGTACAGGAATCATATCACCAGTATACCTTCAAAAATGAAATGCCTGTGCCCAGCAGAGGGATATTGATGGGTTGCTAGTCTGCTCTTACTTATTGCAGAAGCCGGCAGCGTGCAGTACCACCAGCCGGCCGGCAGTGGTGTGCAGCGCGCCCGTTTTCCGACATCCCACGCCCATCGCGCCACGACCTGAAACCGAAGTGAGTTTCATACATTTTAAACTCTTCAAAAACTGTGTCAAACTGTGTTGGCAAATCAACTTTCTGATTTCTTATATTTACGCGACACAGTAAGCTCTTTCTGCGTAGATCGCACCAAAAATAATAATTAAGAGCTGAAGGTATCCCGGGTTAATCAGGACATCTGTCACCTCAGTCAGCACTGACCAGAGGTCAATCGCTCAGCCTCTCCGCCTGTAGGCATGTTAATACGAGTGCGCCTTCTGCGATCTTTATACGGAATATGGAGGTTCATTTCCTTGTACATTTCGGTCACTCAAAAGTCCACATCGTTTTGATGGTTGGCATTCCAACACCGTGCGAAATTATTTTCCAAGCTTTACGACTTTTTGAAATCTGCTTTTGGAAGATCTTATCGGAGAGACTACTCCTTTCTCCTACGCCGGCAACGCACCCTTAAGTTCTCTGGTATTTCGAATGTTCGTAAACGGTGGTGATAATTTAACCTTTCGAGCCTCTTCTTCGTTTGCCCGTTCTATAAAAAATATTGTGCAGGTGTCGCGCAGCGTGAGCCTGGAGGGCTTGCCGCGCTGGAGACGCGGCCGGCCGCGCCTGTCGGAGCGCCGCGTCGTCGTGCAGCGCCTGCTGCCGCTGCTGCCCAAGCTGCCGCCGCCCAGCAGTGGGTACCTCCTGTGCCTTGTCGCGACTCCCGCTCCCCTTTAGCCCTTGCCCGTTCAACCCTTACATCCTCCACATCCATCCTTGCCCCCTTTATCCTTGCTCCCTTGATCCTTGCTCCCTTGATCCTTGCCCCCTTGATCCTTGCCCCCTTGATCCTTGCCTCCTTGTTCCTTGCCCCCTTGATCCTTGCCCCTTTGACCCTTGCCCGCACGACCCTTGCCCGCTCGACCCTTGCCCGCTCGACCCTTGCCTGCTCGACCCTTGCCCGCTCGACTCTTGCCCGCTCGACTCTTGCCCGCTCGACCCTTGCCTCTTGCTCTCTTGATCCTTGCTCCCTTGATCCTTGCCTCCACTACCCTTGCCCGCTCGACCCTTGCCCCTTGCTCTCTTGATCCTTGCTCCCTTGATCCTTGCCCCCACTACCCTTGCCCGCTCGACCCTTGCCCCTTGCTCTCTTGATCCTTGCTCCCACGATCCTTGCCCCCTTGACTCCTGCCCGGTCGACCCTTGCCCCCACTACCCTTGCCCGCTCGATACTTGCCCGCTCAACTTATGCCATCTCAATCCTAGCCTTCCTGATCCTTTGTCAGCTCAATCATTTCCCTCTCAACCCGCGCTTACCTCAAGCCCTCTTGATCTCTGCTCCCTCATCCCTTTCCCCGAAGTCTTACCCTCTCAATCCTTGACCGCGATACAGACGATGACAGGCGAACGTTTTGCTCGTTTCATCACTTTATACAATTAAAAAAAAAATGCTTTTGTTTTAGTTGCTGTGCCCTTTTTTTATTATTGCATGTTAATTTAATACTTCTTCATTCTGCTGATTACAAAAGCTTACAGACTAATTTCAAACATTACTTAAGTTTATACATTTAAAGTTGATTTTTTGTAGCAGATCTTATCCCAGTGAAGATCGTCCCGAACTCCCCACCAGCGCCGCCGAAAATTCTACCAAAACCACCACCAACCTCCACTTCCGAGTGAGTGTCATGCTTTACGGATTATTGTATTTTTGTATGTCTGCTCGTATCGAATTTTGTAATTGATTTTAAACTAACTTACCGAGGAGCTATTCGAAACTTTAAACATAGTCTAGAACTGGATAACAATTCATTATTAACTAGCTATCTTGTCTGTCTGTCTGTTTGGTTGTCTGTTGGATACAAATGTGTAGAAACGTAGTATATAGAAGTTTTTGATACTATATTTGTTATTAGAAACTGCAACTACCAGCGAACTTTTCGTTCCTTTTAAGGAATGAAACAGAGTTAATTTGCATGCAAATTGCATCTTTACGCTGGTAGTCTAAGATCTCCTCCACTTACATTCATCGACTTCCCACCACATGCACCAGATTTTAAGTTAGACCTCCAGCAATACAAAAGTGAAAACCGCACCCGATTTCGTGCAGTAGTTCTAGTACGTTTTTTTTGTAGTATAAAGTGACGAAACGAGCAAAACGTTCACCTTATGGTAAGTGCAATATCCGCCCACAACAAATGCTGTCACCCAGAATATTTCTGTGTGACACCACACTGCGCCCGTCACCCTGAGTCAACAGTTCTTAAGTCTCATATGCCCAGTGATTAGTCTAGCTCACAGTGCCCTTCAAACCGAAACACAGTAATGTTTGCACACTACTGCTTCACGGTAGAATAACTGGCCCTGGGTTGGTACCTACCTAGACGGATTCCTGCATAGGAACAGACAAAAAATAAGTGTAAAAATAATTGTTTTGCCGTGTGGTGGTGGCGGTCGAAGAGAATCTACCACCTCATCTCATCTCGTAATGTCGTAACAATCGACAGAGGGAAAATAAGAAACAATGAGATGGGCAGCAGCATCTTACTGGAACATCTGAATAAATAAACTCCGGTTGCCAACCCGCCTGCCAAGTGTGGCAACTATGGTAAAGTCCCTCCAAAATGAGAGCTACAAGCTTTTGTGGCTATGGGCTATTCTCATAAAAAAAGATATTTAGGCGAAGAGAGGAAGGCCATAAACTTCCGGATCATAAGCATTTGTAACATTATTACATTATTTGCAGTTTGTCTTTCTTCTACGTGCTGAGCGAGTCCAACGGGCAGTTCTTCTTCCATGATGGCGACCGACGTATCCCCATCACACCGCTACCTGGTAACGGTACCGAAGATCAGGAGCAGGAAGGTTTGTAACCTCAAAGTTTCACTAAATAATTCTAATTCAGTAATAGACCCGATGGCGTGCCGTGTGAACTACGCGATGGGGGAAATTTGCGAATTACGACACAGGTTCACGCGACAAATGATAGGATCGCACTCAGAAAACTTTCATATCGCGATTATGGTCGAATGGGAATATTTCTTGAGCTTCTCATGTGGCGACATAGATGTCGCTACAAAGACAATTACTTACGGGAAGTCTGTATTACTCATCACGCTCTCTAAAACGTATTCAAATCTTTAGTCTTTAAAGAAACTAGCTTTGTCTGTGAATTAGTTAGCGTTGTCTTTTGGATTAATAGTAAAAAATAAACATATTGTTGATCTAACCGCCGTGTGGTAGCGGCTAAAGAGAATCTATCACCCCATCTCATCCCGTGGGTGTCGTAAAAGTACTGTGTTTCGGTCTGAAGAGCACTGAGAAGTAGTGTAATCACAGGGCACATGAGACTTAAGAACAAGGTGACGGGCGCAGTGTGGTGTTAAAAATGTTTCGGATAATACAGAATTCGTTATGGGCAGACTTTGCATTTCACCTGATGGTGGTGAACGTTTTGATAGTTTCGTCACTCTATCCAATCATCATCATCATCATCATCATTTCAGCCTATCACTAGTCCACAGCTGAACATTGACCTCCTATAGTAATTTATTCAGATTTTTTTTTATTTTTGTGTCGCGTTTGACACCACACAGCGCCCGTCACCCTGAGACATCAGTTCTTAAGTTTCATATGCCCAGTGATTACGCTAGCTCGCAGTGCCCTTCAAACCGAAACACAGTAATGTTTGCATATTAATGCATCACGGCAGAACAACTGGCCCTGGGTTGGTACCGACGTTCCGGGAAGAAGCTGCTGCTCGTCTCCTGGTTTTAATATTCCCTCTCGACTTTTACGACACCCACAGGATGAGATGGGGTGGGAGATTCTCTTAAGCCGCCACCAAACGGCGGTTAGATCATTATTATGTTTATTTTTTACTATTAATCCAAAAGACAACGCTAACTAATTCACAGACAAAGCTAGTTTCTTTTTTAAAGACTAAAGATTTGAATACGAACGTTTTAGAGAGAGTGTCGAGTAATACAGACTCCCCGTAAGTAATTGTCTTTGTAGCGACATCTATGTCGCCACATGAGAAGCTCAAGAAATATTCCCATTCGACCATAATCGCGATATGAAAGTTTTCTGAGTGCGATCCTATCATTTGTCGCGTAAACCTGTGTCGTAATTCGCAAATTTTGCCCCATCGCGTAGTTAAATATTAAAATGGTAAATTTAAAGAAAATATTGTTTGTTTAGTGTTTATGTAGACTGTGTAATTAGTTCGTGTATTGTGTATACTTCAATGAGGACATAATAAACGAGAAAAGATAACTATAAGACAATAAAAGATAACCTTTTTTTTACATAACTTACAATGTTTGATTTTGGAACAAAGGAATAACCCAATTATAAGCCGTAAGTTATGGTCTTTTTAGAACCCGATTCATAAGGTTATTAAAGCTAGTTATTCGTTCACAGAGGAGGAACTAACCGAAGACGAGGACGTGAAGGAGTTCAAGATGGACATAACGAGTACCGAGGTGTCCAAATCGACGACGCCACGGTCCCAAGAAAACGCGGAGACGAGCGTCGCGTTCAAGACCCACACGCTTAAAACTGAGAATGCCGATATTTCCAGTGAGTGAACATACATACATACATACATAAGATCACGACTGTATCCCATAAGGGGAAAGTCAGAGACTGGGCACTCACTGCAATAACAGATGACTGCCACAATCCACGTTTCACCAAAACAATATAATGCACTTGGTGTGATGGGCGGTGAGCCCATCGCCACCATCGCTTTGGGTGCACAGTGCAGTTTAATTCCTTACTCGCCTTTTACGAGATCCATTGGATGAGATGGAGTGGTAGTATTCTTTTAACGACCCGCCACCACACGGCTGAGTGAACAGTTCTAATTTTTTATATAAGGAAGGAAAGTAAATTAATTTGCTGAGATCCGCATGCAAAATGTAAAATGGTGAACTGAAGTCGAGAACACGTGTCGTCAGTGGTGTATACTAGTGTAGATTACTACACCTCGAATCGTACCACCATTACTGGTACACTGATCATCCAATTCTGCCTTTTTTTGTATTTCAACGATCTAATTGCCATTCGAAGTTGTGCGACTTCTTATGCATATTTAATGAAAAAGCAATTTTAATACTGCACTGTTTAAGCAGTGTTCTGTTGTCAATAAGAAGTGAAAAAAAATCAGCAGTCTTGTGTAATAATCATTTTAAATGGAAGAATTTGAAGTACCAGGATTATTTTGAATACTATTTATAACTACCACACAGTACAATATTTAGGGTACCTCAAGGACTTAATCTAGGGCCATTGCTTTTGTTCGCGTATGAAATTCACTCTGACTAGAAAAACTAACACTGTCTAGGATGATTCAGAGTAGCCACATCACTATGGCTCGGTAGGCGCAGTGGTTAAGCGCTTGACTTCTGCGCCGCGGGTTCGATTCCCGCACGGGACAAATATTTGTATGACCTACAGATAGTTGTTCCGGGTCTGGGTGTTTGTGCATGTGGAATTTATCTATGTAAAACGAACCCACGACACAAGATAAATCCTACTGTGGGGCATCGTTTTTAAAGAAACAAAAACTATTATTAGAAGAAATTCATTTTCTAACAGTGTCTTACAGAATTTTCCGAAACTTTCTCCAGTGTATTCTCCGGTGTGTAATTTCTTAACCACTCATATGGTATATTGATTCTTGTTACAGATTTCCTACCCACGGAGTCGATGTCTCTTTCACCGTCGCGGCTGTTGAGAGACTCGGACGGCTGGCTGGACGGCTCCGTGCAGGACTTCTCGCTCAGCAGCTTCCTGGGACACCTGGAGGGGGACGAGAGCCACGCGCCGCAGCCGGAGCTGCCGGTCAGTTAGTCCGTTGTGAAGCGCACCTTATGTTTGTGTGCTCGCTGCTAAGCTAAGCTGGACTTCTCTTCCTCGTCCACCTGGAACGACGGAAGCTGGTTTTTCTTTCTATTTGATTATAATTACTTAAGCCATCTCGTCTCACCTAGTTAGCGTGGTAGAAGAGTAAACTATGGGCAATGCTGATAGCAAAAAGCTGATGTGAAGCATCGACGCTCGAGGAAGTCTGCAGTCTGTGACCATGTTCTATATCATCCCAACCATTACATCAGATTTGATAGACCACAAATCCTTGCAAAAGAACATCGATTCCTACCAAGGTGATTCGCGAGGCTATTGAAATTAAAAAAAATCCCTAATAAAATACAGAAGATGGTTGGGTACTACCACCGGCTTGGGATCATATAATATGATTTCCGTAAAGTAACGCCTAATTGTATTATCTATACATACATACATAAGATCACGACTGTATCCCATAAGGGGTAGTCAGAGACTGGGCACTAACTGCAAAAACAGATGACCGCCACAATCCACGTTTCACCAAAACAATATAATGCACTTAGTGTGATAGGTGGAGAGCCCATCGCCACCATGCGCTGTTGGGTGCACAGTGCAGTTTAATTCCTATATATTATATATTTTATTAACAAATTAAAATAAAATTAAAACTAAAACCAATGCAAGATTTCAAGGTAATGATCATAATACCGTAAGGTACCGTATCGAGGGTTATTCGCCATCGGGTGGTCTGACCTGGCGGAGACGTCTCCAGCCAGTAATCAATAGCGCATAATCTTCAATAGCGCGATGCAGGACGCGTGATGTGTATACAGGGGGATGGCTAGGTGCCTGCCTCAAAATTGTATGGTGCCCACCTCAGGATGATAGGTGACCAAAATTCTAGAATAGACAATTAATTTTTCAATTAAATAACCGAAAATCGATGGCCGAAATATGGCTCAACACTTGGAACATAAATTTCTTTTATTGCGTACATTGGGCTACATAACCATAGCTTTTCAGCGACCAGCCAACCTGGGAAATAACATACGCCAATTTCTTTGGCTTCTCATGTGATTGAAAGTTACGGCTATAAAAAAAAACCTTGGGATACTCTATTGCTATTCAATTCATAAACTCTTACAGTATTGGGTTACGAAAATAATAGCTAAATCGTTTTCTACCACTGGTTTGAAAAAGGTAGTCCCAGTAACCATCACCCACCAAGCTCTACTGGCTGTGCCCCGCGGTTTTGACCCGCCGTTTAATTTAAAATACCTGGACCTGGATTCGATTCCCGGTGGTAAAATAGTTAATTGCAATTGTAAGTGCCGATTTACCACGTGCTCGGCGGTGAAGGAAAACATCGCGAGGAAACCTGCATGTCTGAGAAAAGTTAATATTTCGAAGACATGTGCAGTCCGCCAACCCGCATTGGAGCAGCGTGGCGGATTCTTTCTAGCTCCAAAACCCTATCAGAAACGTGAAGAGGTCTGTGCTCAGCAGTGGGACATTTATAGGCTGAAACTTTACTTTTTTTCTGATTTGATGACCTGAGTGTCGGTACACTGCTATCACCAATCCGTACCGTGTATGGTGATTACTGCAAATCGTTCCTTCGTGCTTAGAGCGCTATGTCCTGCAGTGGTCTATTAACAGGTTGAAGAAAATTAACGCGATATCATCTAGCATATTGTTTCGTTCATACCCGTGTCCTGTGAATGAATAGCGACGACTGACGCTGCAAAGGAATAGCTTATAATATAATAAATTTGAACACCACAGGTGGACTCACAGATACAGTCCCTGATGGCAGAATCGAGCATGGACTATGTGGCCAAGTTTGCAGACCTCGCCGCTGTGGTCACCGATGAAGTGGAACCGCTCGGCAGCAACCTCACCTAACAACGCAAATTTGAACCTCATCGTTCATTAATAGGACGTTAAACGCTAGCCGACTGCAAATCACTTGATCATGATAAATAATTATACTTTTGTTTACCTTTGTACATGTACCATCTCATGAATCGTAATTTACATAAATTATTAACATAAATTAGTTGAGATTATCAAACTGTAACATTAACAATGTCATTGGATGCACGTTTGAGAATATTGTACTTGTCTAATGTGAGTTACAAATTATTAATAAAATCATAAATAAAATACCATGTGATACAATTTTTTTGCTGACCGTAGTTTCTGATAATTTTGTGATTACGGGTACTACCTTCGTACGTCATGAAGGATAGCAAACATAATTAATTTAGAAGTAGTGCTGATTGAGTTTCATTACTATTAATAAAGTACTAGTATTTATTACAAGTATCTAAGAGCACAGTAACGCCCTCTGCGACATTAAGTTTTGTTTTCATATGTACCACTAATAAAAACAAAGAAAATGCTCAGTAACATAATTTATTTGTAAATTATTGACTGCAATATTTTTATTTATTGTTTTATACACTTGCATTTCAAATTTCTTTTATCATCCAGCTGTGTATCCATGGAATCGTTATCTAGAGTATTATAATTAATTACATGACGTCTGTATGTATTTACTATGAAATTACTTGTTAACATGAACTGTACTTTACTATGTTTGTTGTAACTACTTATATTGGTGGATTAAAACGATAATAAATATTGATAATTTTTATTTCCATCTGTCTTACCATCTTTATATATATATGTATTCTTCCGTGCAAAATTACTATTTCATTTTGGTCTTGACTGAAACTGAATATTTTTTTATTAAATTAAAAAATGATTTCATGTAAATAGTTCTTATTGTAGCAGATTGGTCCATTCCCAAAAGAATTACCACTTACATCCCATCGTTGCAGTAAAAGTAAACTATTAGTAAACACCGATTAAGGGCGGATTCATCATTTTACTTATACCAGACTAGTGCCTAACAGCAGGGTTTTTTTTATACGCTATTTGCAAAATAACGCTAGGTGCAAAATGTCTGAATTTTTTTATTGAATTAAGTGATGAAACGTGCAAAGCGTTCACCTGATGGTAAGCGCAACGTCTGCCTATAACAAATGCTGTGTCACACAGAACATTTCTGTGTGACACCACACTGTGTCCATCACCCTGAGACATCTGTTCTTAAGTCTCATGTGCCCAGTGATTACGCTAACGCACAGTGCCCCTCAAATCGAAACACAGTAATGTTTGCACACTACTGCTTCACGGCAGAACAACTGGCCCTGGGGTGGTACCTACCTAGACGGATTCCTGCATCCTACTACCAGTAATTGTTGTTTTTGTTTGTTTTTAAAAAAACAATGCCCCACAGTAGGATCCTCCTGTATCGTAGATACGTTTTACAGACATATATTTCACATGCACAACACTACCAGACCCGAAAACCAACAATTTGTGTTTTTGAACAAATGTTTGCTCCGTCTGGGATTCGAACCTAAAACCCGCAGCGTAGAGGTCAGGTACGCTAACCACTAGGTCACGCGGTAGTCAACTTTAAAGTATTGAAGCAAAAAATACACGTGTTGTCTATTAGTATATGAACACTTATGGTGAACTTGAGGGCGAGGAGTATGGCGATAAAAAAGACGGAGCTGCGTGCCTGCCACTACAATATTAAAAATTAAGACGCCAAGCCGAAATAAATGAAATTATATATAACAATCAACCGCAAGAAATCACAGATAACGAATTTCCAGTCCAGTCGCTGCCCGCTCGCAGGTAGGCTAGCCGGGCTTCCCCGAACGGGTTTCCACATGGCTGGCCGGTCCGAGTCGTGGGTCCGAGGGTGGCGTGAAGATAAAAATCGTTGCATACGTAAATGCACCCTAACATGTTACTTATGGGGTACAGGGCTTTTGCCCCGGAAAGTGATTCGGTGCGCGAGAAGATCCGGAGCCGAGACACCTCAGTCAGGGTATATAGGGTAATAATAGTTTCAGTGTACCTCACTCATCGGAGGCAGTAGAGAGCAAGGGGGAGGCCCTGGCAGTTAGTTTGGACATAGCGAAAGCCTTTGATCGGGTCTGGCACAAAGCGCTTCTCTCGAAGCTTCCTTCATATGGGCTTCCCGAGAAATTTTGCAATTGGGTCACTAGTTTTCTCACAGACCGGAGCATCAAGGTCTTAGTTGACGGTGCATGCTCGGAATCCAAGTCTGTGAACGCTGGTGTCCCACAAGGCTGTGCTATCGCCAACCCTGTTTCTTCTGCATATCAATGATATGTTACAGATTAGTAACATTCATTGCTATGCAGATGACAGCACTGGTGATGCCTTATACACCGGCCGTGCCAATATTTCTCGGGAACACGTCGACGAGCACCGGAACAAACTTGTGTCTGAAGTCGAGATTTTGTTAGACAAAATCTCGGACTGGGGCCGACTAAATTTAGTCGAGTTCAACCCTAACAAGACACAAGTTTGCGCGTTTACCGCAAAAAAGAAACCCTTCGTCGTATCACCTCATTTCGAGAGCACTCCCCTCGTTGCCTCAGCCAGTATCGGAATCCTTGGCGTCGACATATCGAGCAACGTTCAATTTCGCGGTCACTTGGAAGGGAAGGCCAAATTGGCCTCCAAGAAGCTTGGCGTGCTCAGTAGAGCGCGACAGTACTTCATGCCGGCCCACCGCTTGCAACTTTATAAGGCGCAGGTTCGGCCGCACATGGAGTACTGTTCTCATCTCTGGGCGGGGGCACCCCAGTGTCAGCTCCTTCCATTTGACCGCATTCAACGAAGAGCGGCTCGAATTATCGACGACCATCCTATCTGATCGGCTTGATCCCCTGGCTTTGCGAAGAGATGTTGCTTCTCTTTGCATTTTTTACAGGATCTACCATGAGGAGTGTTCCGACGAATTGTTCGGATTAATTCCAGCCGCTGAATTTCACCATCGCACCTTACGGCATTACCTCAAATTCCATCGTCACCACCTTGATGGTTGGCATTCCACCACAGTGCGTTTTTCGCGGAATTTTCTGCCACGCACTTGCACTTTATGGAATGTTCTGCCGTCAGCGGTTTTTCCGGACCGATACGACTTAGGGACCTTCAAGAAAAGAGCCTATTCCTTTCTCTAAGGCCGGCAACGCATCTGCTATTCCTCTGGTATTGTAGGTGTTCATGGGCGGCGGTGATCACTTACCATCACGTGAGCCACCTGCTCGTTTGCCTCCTATTCAATATAAAAAAAAAAAAATGTAGGGGAGATTTTGCCATAGTTACCACGCTTGGCAACCGTAATTTGATTATTCAGATGCTCCAGGAACATGCTGCTGCCCATATCCTGGTTTTAATTTTCCCTTTGTCGACTTTTACGACACCCACGGGATGAGATGTGGTGGTAGATTCCCTTAGGCCGCCACCACACGGCAGCTATCAAGAATAAAAACTGAAAGAAAAATTGAATAGTAGTATTGTAATACAGTAACGTCAATCCTGTTTCTGAAGAAGAATCAACGTCTTGGATCGCGGTACCGTAGTCTGTTTCAGCCAGCTTTATATGTTTGTGGTGAATGTGCTGTTTCGGAGATTGAAAAAACGTCTAATTCTGTCTTTGAATCAGAACGTGAGCACATTTCACATTCTCAAGAGGACGAACGACGCGGTGTGGTGTGCATTAGGTGCACTGCGACCGGTGAATACGTTAACTGTCCGTCCCATCCCCGCAAGGCGTTATTAGCGTTGCAACGTAGAGTATATAATGCCTGCGAACAGGGAGTGTCTTTGAAAGGTGGCAGAACGTCATCCACCTCGGTAGATTTCCCTTGACCCTAGTCAGTGTAGGCGAAGTGCGAAGTGTATTCGCTAGCCCGCAATAGGTGTAGGGTTAACTTTCGGTCCTTACAGAGGGAGTTGTTAGGCGTCGTAGGTGTGTGTGGTGTCGCCTCGTATTAAAATATTTTGGCAGCACTCATGGTCGCATTTACTTACTTTACGTTGAGTGACTTCGAATTTAATGCTGTAATAAAAACAGTATGCATTTTTTTTGTTTTGTGAAGGTTATGCTGTCAGTTTAAGGCAGGGGATTCCCCGTGCTTTCGATTCGTTCGAAGGAATACGAATAAGAGAATTAGGCGCATAGAGCCTCTACATACTTCTCATTTTAAGACTGCAAATTTCACTATTTGTTTACTTGTTTTTATTCAGAGAATAATTTGTATAAAGAGTTGATAGCCCCGATTATTCCCATCAATTAGATAAATTCAGTTACACTAGATACGAGGGTGGATTGAAAAGTACTCGGCCTAACACAGATCCATTCAATTCTAAAAATCAAATCTACCCACATTATTTAGTTCAGTTCAGACTAGTTCATTGTGTGAAGTTCGAAATTAGTTGTGATTTTATAAATTTATTAACAAAGTAATCGGTCATAATTTCCGCGAATGGAGCAAATCGAGCAGCGTGCCGTCATTAAGTACCTCCATAAGAAGGGGCTATCATCAAAAGCCATCCATGATGACATGGTCAGTACATTAGGCGATTGTGCTCTGTCATATTCATCCGTCAAAAAATGGATAGCAGAATTTAAGCGTGGTAGAGAGAGTGTGAAAGATGAACCCCGCTCTGGAAGGCCTTCGACGTCAACTACTGACGAAAATATTAAAAAAGTACTTGATTTAATAATGGGAGACCGCAGATTAAAAATTAGAGAGATAGCCGAGATTATAGGCATCTCTTATGAACGAACTCAAAACATCATTGTCAACGAGTTGGGTTTCCACAAGGTGTCTGCGAGGTGGGTTCCGCGACTGCTTTCAGTTGAACAAAAAAGGACGCGATTGACTATTTCACGCGACTGTTTGGAGTTATTTGAAGCCGATGCAGATGATTTTTTGAATCGTTTTGTTACTATGGACGAAACATTCATTATGGTTCATTACTGTACACCGGAAACAAAACAACAATCAAAACAGTGGAGAAGACCTGGTTCACCACCCCCTAAAAAGGCTAAGTCGATTTTGTCGGCAAATAAGGTGATGGGTTCAGTATTCTGGGACTCGAAAGGTGTGATTATGATTGATTATCTTGAAAGGGGTCAGACTATAAACTCTGATTACTACGGCACCTTACTACGTCGTTTACGAGAGGAAATAAAAGAAAAACGTCGAGGAATGCTCAGAAGAAAAGTCCTGTTTCATCAAGATAACGCCCGTGTTCACACGTCAGTACAGTCAATGGCTGGAATTCACAACTGTGGCTTTGAACTGTTACCGCATCCGCCGTATTCACCTGATCTGGCACCATCAGACTTCTTTCTGTTCCCTAACCTAAAAGCACTTGGGAGGTCAAAGATTTTCGACAAACGACGAGGTCAAAGCAGCTGTAGACGCATATTTTGACTCTAAGGAAGAATCATTTTTTTTTAACGGTCTAAATGCTTGGAAGAGGTGGTGGCAAAAGTGTATTGAACTGGATGGTGATTATGTAGAAAAATAAAAATATAACTGATTTAGTATGTGTTTATTTTCTTGATTAGGTCGAGCACTTTTCAATCCACCCTCCTATTATTCATTCTACAGTGGAAAGATATCACAAACACTTTACGTTACGTTCTGAAGGACACTGAAAACTTGTGTAATTGCTGGGCAAATGAGACTTAAGAACTGATGTTTCAGGGGGCCGGACGCATTTTGGTGCTAAACAGAAATGTTGTGGGTGACACGGCATTTGTAATGGACAGACATTGCACTTACCATAAGGAGAAAGATTTGCCCGACTAGTCATAATCTCCTATAAATACAAAAGTTATAAAAAAAAACATGTGGATCAATAAGGTATAATCAAAGTGAAATTATCAACGGTTATTGAAAAAGTTAACCAGAAGGAATTTAAAAATGTAATTGTCATTCTGCTATACCTTTAACAATATTTTAACTCTATTAAATAAAATGGAAACAATGTTCATTGTTTCATAACAAAGTGTATATAATTCACCATCTGTGTAAAAGTGCGTATCGCGACATCCCTAATTTGTATAGTAGTCTAAACACACTCACCATAAATAAAAAAAATAGATTTTGTTTTGAAATAATACATGAGTGAATAAACTAGTGGGAAAAAAGATAAAATAGTATAAATACTATAAAGTAATACACATATATATAAATAAAATACAGTGAATAACTTACGACAATATACTTTAAATGATTTACGAAAAGCACGCAAAACCACAACTTGTTTTAAAAACTGTGGACCGTCGATACCTAGATTTCAGTATCGAACTATCGATATATCGTTCCTAAAATATCATTCAGAAATATCGATATATCGATATTTTATCAACACTCTTACACTAAACTGAAAGTACTGAATTAAATTTGATAAAAAAATATGACCACTATTCACTTTGGGTGTTGATAATATTTTAAAATCAAAAGCAAAACTATAAATAATGTAAAGAGTTATTGATTATTGGACATATCTACCTGCTCCCCTTTCTACTGTTTTAATTTACGAACAGATACTTAAATATACCATTATGTTTTTAATATGCTTTACGTAAGTTTCACTATTATATTCAGACACCATTTAGTTAATATGTTTATTAAATCCTACCCGACGAAATTATACAGTTTTGTTAATGAGTTTAATAATAGTAAACATTGTTATTATTTTAAATTTATAGGTTAATATTGTATGTGATTAATTAAACAAACAATGGTAATCAAAAACAATAGCGAAATCTATGTAATAATACAGAATAATACAATTTGGGAGGTTTTATTTACAAATTATTTTTTCCAGGTTACTAGTCGTACTCCCAGTAATGATTGTAGGGTTTCTTATGTTTTCCGCTTTCGTCATTATACCTCTAGCATTCATATTTGCGTCGTGGTATATGAGAATAAAAGAGAGAAAACTGCAAAGGCGGCAAAGAGATGGAGCTAACGTAGCGTTTTTCCATCCATATTGCAATGCAGGTGGAGGTGGAGAGAGAGTGCTCTGGGTGGCAATTAAAGCCATATTAACTCGGTAAGTGCTTAACCTGATTTCTTTGCTATTTAAATACACACTTATCCAATTATGACTCACAGATGTCTTTAAGTTAAAAATAATATATTCTCTCAATTTAAAGCTGTTTTACTTTCAGCTGTAGAAGTTGTATCCTCATTGTCTATTACATCCTCAGATTTCCAGATTCTAACATCTACATTTACACAGTGGAGACTGCAGAACCAAAAACGATACTTGACAAAGCTCAAAATCAATTTAACGTGGAAGTGGACCCTGAGAAGATAAACTTTATAAGACTTAGCATGCAGAAGTTGATAGAAGCCAAGACATATTCATACTTTACATTACTGTTGCAAAGCTTAGGGTCCATAGTTTTGGGGATGGAGGCATTCGTGAAACTGAATCCAGGTGTGTAAGATTGATTTAGAAAAGCTAAATAATGTGTAAGTAATACTTCTAAATGTTTAATTTACTGACAAATATTATAAATGTAAGTGTTTCAAAGTTTGTTATAAAATTTTGCTGATATAGCTGAATGTATTCTTATGAAACTAGAATAGGGTTTAAAATTATGTATGTGGCACTATGATGAGCCGTAATAATTCATAATACTATCTGCTTATGTCCTTGTGGCACCTTACTTTGTTCCTGTTCAAATATACACTCAAGTGTGCTTGCTTCGCTAAGCAGAGCTTGGCTAACAGTGCCGCGACACGGTAGCCACATACAATATGGGACGGATGAGGGATGTGAACCGAACTCCAGTAGCCTAGTGGCCACTGCTATGTACTTAAAAGTCTGTTCTAAGGGTAAGTAAATAGTTGACATTCCATTTACTTTAGAAACAACACATTCCCCTCAAACTGTAATAATCTTTATGATGCTTGTAGGAATTTTTGCTGGTGGTAGGATTCCTATGCAGGAATCCGTCTAGGTAGGTACCACCCCAGGGCCAGTTATTCTGCTATGAAGCAGTAGTGTGCAAGCATTACTGTGTTTCGGTTTGAAGGGCACTGTGAGCTAGCATAATCACTGGGCATGTGAGACTTAAGAACTGATGTCTCAGGGTGACAGGCGCAGTAAGGTGTCACACAGAAATATTCTGGTTGATACAGTATTTGTTGTGGGCGGACGTTGCACTTACCATCAGGTGAACATTTTGCTAGTTTCTTACAGAAACAGAATAGCAATGCAATAGAAACAGCAAAAATAATGTTACTGTATAACACTATACAGTTCACAACTATTCCCTATTGCTCTTCACTATTTTACTTTTCTTCTTATTTTATCCTGGATAGCTGCTTGTTCTGGTCTTCGATTTCGTTTATTACTACAATATCCATAGCAGAAGTAGAGTAGCCAACATGGTCTTCAGCAAACTGAAGCTGCTATTGGTCACGCATATCTCGCAGAACCAATAACTGTTTAGGAAAAAGTTTCTTGAGTGGCAACCTCATACTGGCAAATACCATTGCAATGGTCACCTCCTTTGCAATGACATTTGCACTTGTTAAAGTAAGAAAAGTAAAATAACAGCCTATAAATGTCCCACTGCTGAGCACAGGCCTCCTCTCATTTCTGAGAGGGTTTTTGGAGCCGGGAATAGTCCGCCACGCTGCTCCAATGCGAGTTGGCGGACTTCACATGTCCTCGAAATATTTCTATTTCTCGGACATGCAGGTTTCCTCACGATGTTTTCTTTCACCGCTAAGCACATGGTAAATCAGCACTTGAAATTTTAGCACGATTTATTGTTGTGGTGGCTTGAAAGACAAGTTAGAGAACAAAGAAACCATAAATCAGCTATATTACCCAGTTAAAAAAAACTGTGGCTTAGAACACATCAGCAACCATTACACTCTACAACAACCAATGTTCTATGTATAAGTGGGAACTTTAACTTGAAGTCTTGAAATAATGATTTTGTTCTGTTTCCAGACATCTTCATAGATACTACAGGCTTCGCATTTACATACCCCATATTCCGATACCTGGCACAGTGTCCCGTGGGCTGCTATGTACACTATCCCACTATCACGGCCGCAATGATGCGACGCGTTAAACACCGCATCGTCGCATACAACAACTCAAGCCTTATAGCTAGGAATCCCCTCTTTACTTGGCTCAAGCTTCTTTACTATAAGTTATTTGGCTGGGTAAGTTTACCAGCCATTTTTTTTTACAAAATTGTTATATTTATTGATGGTATTAAGTAATGAAACGAGCTTCTCGTTGACCTGATGGTAACAGCCAGAGGGAGGCTATAATAGTAACCCAGAACGTAGCATTGGAAAGTTCTGTTCTGTGTAGCACCAAGATGGTCACCATTTAGAGATTTGGTTATTAAGTCTCATATGCCTTGTACACTAGCTTCAGTGCTCTGCAAACTGAAGCCAGCCCATCACCACTGCATCATAGCTCGGCTAAGTAAATGGCATTTCGATGGTAACTACCTGGATGGATTCCTACTTCCTGTCACCAATAGAATAAATATATCTTGTGCAGCGGTTTCTAGTTGTTGACCAGATGTCACGATGATGGAACAGTGAACATAATTAATGAAGTACACGGTCCCTAGTGGCCGTTTATTGACTAATAGTTACATGATTTACATTTGTATTTATAACAGATCTTTATTGTTTCATTTGGCGAATGATGGTGCCAAGGAAAAGGGTAGCTACCCGCCAGATCGAGTGGTCTGATCTGGGGAGGACGTCTCCTACTAGTAATATTTAGATGTTGTGTATATATAGTTCGCATCTCAGAAAACTTTCATAGCGCGATTATGAACGTATGGTAATATTTCTTGAGCTTCTCATGTGGCGACATAGATGTCGCTACATTTCACAGAAAGAATAGTTCTGAAAGAATAATTTTCGCTTGGATTTCACTATGATTAAACATATTGTTTACTATCTGTGCCCCTCGGTTTCACCCACGTAAAAAAGCCGACCACAATCAATGATATACATATATATTTCCCTATTTGAATCGGATTTTGGGGTATTATTTTTTGCACGTAACCCTAATTTTTTTTAAATTAAGTAGCCTAAGTTACCCGCTATAATATCAGCTATCTGTCAGTGATAGTCCCGTCAAAATCGGTTCAGCCGTTTCGGAGATTACCTGGAACAAACAGACTGAAAGACAAAAAATTTCTAAATTGTTTTTTTCTCGTACCGTATATACTTTCGTCAGCATTGAGCAAAAAGCTGTTATTTTGTTATTACAAACAGTCACTTTAATTTAAGTTATTCATATAGGTGAGTAGTTAGAAAAAAGTTATCATATACAAAATAAAAGAATGTTTATTTTGATGATGATGTTTGGAGATATCATAGTGCCACAAGTGTACGCGTAAACACAGGCACTAACTTGTCCCAACCTACCCAAGCCCGATGTAACGCTCAGGCGATAAGATTGGAGGTAGGCCCGGGTGTAGTGTCAGAAACACGGGATATCACAACCAAACCCAAAAACTAACAATTTGTGATATAGCACAAATGTTGGCTCCGGCTGGGATTTGAACCCAGGGCCCGTGTACAAGTCCGGTACTCTGACCAACTAGGTCACGCGGTCGTCTAATATATAGTATGGTATATAGAACACGACTACCATTACCAGGCATAGTGTAATTGCAGGGCTAATGTGGGTAGTGGTACCCCATCTCATCCCGATATGTCAAATTGAAAATATCCACACCAATGATGGATAGCAGATATGCAGTGTCTGGTACTGCGGTGGCCAATCTGTCTGTCAAGCATGGCCAGCGGCTTATGACTTTACAGACTTGCAATAGAGTGGCAGGACGGCCAAAATGCCACATGCACCCAACTAAAGGGGGCCCATATCTGATTGTTACTGTTATGCAACTTAACTATTGAACTGTACATGGCTCTATCTCCATGGATATCTTGAATACTCATCATCATCATCATCATTTCACCCTATCACTAGTCCACTGCTGAACACAGGCCTCCCACATAGGTTGCCACAAAAGTTTGCAGCTCTCATTTTGGGGGGATTTTGCCAGAGCTGCCGCGTTATGCAGGCGAGTTAGAAACCGCAGCTTTTTTATTCAGATGTTCCAGGAAGATGCCGCCCATCTCCAAGATTTCATTTTCCATCTGTCTCTGATTCTGATGGGACACCCACGGGATGAGATGGGCTGGTAGATTCTCTTAAGCCGCCACCACACGTACCCTGAGACATCAGTTATTAAGTCTCATATGCCCAGTGATTACGCTAGCTCTCAGTGCCCTTCAAACCGAAACACAGTAATGTTTGCATGCTACTGCTTTACAGCAGCATGCATAACTGGCCCTGGGGTGGTACCTAGACGGATTCCTGCATAGAAATCCTACCACCAATAAAGGCTGTCCATAATACCTTAGTCGTCTCTGGGATTTGAGACTGGGCTATTTTTATTTACAGTAACATTCTGTTTTCAGGTTTATGGAGTGGTTGGTCGTTGCGCAGATGTTGTGATGGTGAATGGAACTTGGACGGAGGACCATGTCAATGAAGTGTGGTGTGTACCTTACAGCACCCACCGCGTCTATCCTCCCTGTGAGGTGAGGGATTTTTGTACCTAAATTATTTAATAACATACAGTAACGCCTTTTTCCCCATAGGGGGTAGTCAGAGACCACACCCGTAACCCAATTTTGATTAATAACAACAATATAAATAAATAGTTCGACGATTGAGTGAGATAGATACACTGCAGGTCCGTCATTCAAATCTCAGCCGGATCTAACGTACAAAAACAAATTGTTGCTTTTCTAGTCTGGTTGTGTTGTGATTGTCCCCGTGTCTGTGACACTGCAGCCTATCCTCTCTACGATTGCATCGTGCGCGGGTAGATTAGTTGATTATCGCGCCAAGTTCCGAAAGTATTCGGAACTTGGCGCCGTGGTCGAAAATTACCTACGAGGACGGATCAGATACGAGTAGGTTGTAACAAGTTAGTGCCTTATACTACGCACTATGTTTTCAGGTCACCGAGCTGAAGAAGCTGCGTTCACTGGTGAAGGAATCGGATCCGATCCGCATACTGTCTGTCGCTCAGTTCCGTCCCGAGAAAGATCACCCGCTCATGCTGCAGGCGATGTATGAGCTCAGGAATCTACTCGTCAAAAACGAGATGCTGTGGAATAAGGTACTAAGAATATATAATTTTCACTGCTGGTAGAATTCCTATGCAGGAATCCGTCTAGGTTGGTACCACCCCAGGGCCAGTTATTCTGCCGTGAAACAGTAGTGCGCAAGCATTGCTGTGTTTCGGTTTGAAGGCACTGAGAGCTAGCGTAATCACTGGGCATATGAGACTTAAGAACTGATGTCTCAGGGTGATTGGCACAGTGTGGTGTCAATCAAATTTTCTGTGTGACACATTTGTTATGGGCAGTCGTTGCACTTACCATCAGGTGAACGTTTTGTTCGTTTCATCACTTTATCCAATAAAAAAAATCATGGAAACTGTCTTGTTCCAGACACTGCATTTGCACCTTGCAAGTTTTTAGCTTCTTCATCATCAGCCTGCTTACTGGTTTGCACATCTCGTCACTTTATTAAATAAATAATAATAATAGGCCTCCCAAGTAGTAAGTATATGCCATAATTACCACGCTCGACAGACGGATTGGTGTTCCCCGTACCAGCGTTGCACTGTGAGCTAGCGTGATCACTAGGCATTTGAGACTTAAGAACTGATGTCTCAGGGTGACGGGCGCAGTGTGGTGTCACACAGAAATATTCCGGGTGACACAGCATTCGTTGTGGGCGGACGTTGCACTTACCATCAGGTGAACGTTTTGCTCGTTTCGTCACTTTATACATAAAAAAAAAGCAATAAGGTTAATCTTAAATTTCCCTCATTTAACTGTTAGCGACACCAGTGGCGCGACTGGTGGTAGGATTCCTATGCAGGAATCCTTCTAGGTAGGTTTTACCCCAGAGCCAGTTATTCTGCCGTGAAGCAGTAGTCTGCAAACATGACTGTTTCGGTTAGGAGGGCACTGAAAACTAGTGCAGTTAACTAAACATATGTGATGATTTCTTATATTTACGCGAACACTACACATTTAAATGAAACTAATTTTACGGATTTTATCGCGTTTATTTTTGTTATTTATAACCCGACGTTTCGAGTGCTTTACAGCACCCATGGTCACTACTCCTACTCCGGGTTAACTATGTCATCAGGACATCTGTCACCTCAGTCCCCCCGTGACCATGGGTGCTGTAAAGCACTCGAAACGTCGGGTTATAAATAACAAAAATAAACGCGATAAAATCCGTACAATTAGTTTCATTTAAATAAGCATATGTGACTTGAAAACTGATGTCTCAGGGGGACGGGCGCAGTGTGGTGCCACACAGAAATGTTCCGGGCGACACAACGTTTGTTTTTGGCAGACATTGTACTTGTATTGTACTCGCCGCGACGCTATTTTCCATTAAAAAACAACTGTCACTGCAGAGGCACCTTCCTAGGCAACTGAATGTTAAGACATATGGTCATCAATTAAGTTTCTATCTGTATTGAAAATATCTCTTTCAGATCAAACTTGTACTGGTCGGTTCTTGCCGTAACACAGAGGATGAGGAGCGAGTTCAAAACCTGAAGGACTTGGCCAAGCATCTATCGTTGGAGGAGAATGTACAGTTCGTTGTTAATGCGTCCTACTCAAGGCTTCTGCAGCTCTACCAGACTTCAACCATGGCCCTACACGCTATGTGGAACGAGCATTTTGGTATCAGTGAGTATCTTCCTGATTGATTGAAGGCGCTGCCTATATTCTCAGCTGGATATGATGCTGAATAACTGAACATGTCTGAACTGAACAACAGATCTCACAAAAAAAATTCTACCCTGATCCATATGATATCAAATTTCTGTACTTTGTGTGGTCATCTCTTTGCCTAGTGTGGCCTTTCAACAATTTGCCAGTACGAGGTTACCATTCAAGAACCTTTCTTCTATAGCCGTTATTTGTTCTAGAAGCCATGTCTGCTCAGTTGGCAGTACGAAGAGCATGGCTTCTGCGCCACGGGTCGCGGGTTCCATTCCCGCACGGGGCAAATATTTGTATGAGCTACAGATAGTTGTTCCTGGTCTGAGTGGTTACGCATGCGCAATGTATGTATGTGAAACGCACCAAATACACAGGAGAAACACTAATGTGGGCCAATTTTATATAAAAATGTGTTCATCCACTGCCACCTAATCCATCCACGGCTAATAACTCTTGAGGTCAGACACCATATTTTTCTTGCAGCTTCTATCTTACAGGGGAACTGAATACAAAAACCTCACTGACTGTGCATATATTTGCGATATTAATAAGTGGGTAATTTAAATAAAAAATGCAATCTGAGCACCTTCAAAAACCTTTTTTTATTGGATAAAGTGATAAAACAAGCAAAACGTTCACCTGATGGTAAATTCAACATCCGCCCATATCAAATGCTGTGTCACCCCAATCATTTCTTTGTGACACCACATTGTGCCCGTCACTCTGAGACGTCAGTTCTTATTTCTCATAAGCCCAGTGATTACACTAACTCTCAGTACCCTTCAGACCAAAACTCACCTACCTTTTTTTTATTTGAAAAAGTGTCAAGACGAGCAAAACGTTCACCTGGTGGTAAGTGCAACGTTTGCCCATAATAGATGCTTTATGTACTCAGAATATTTCTGTGTAGTACCACACTGCGCCCGTCACCCTGAGACAAGTTCTTAAGTCGCATATGCCCAGAGATTATGCTAGCTCTCAGTGCCCTTCAGACCGAAACACAGTAACGTTTGCACACCACTGCTTCACGGCAGTATAACTGACCCTGGGGTAGCACTATGTAGGTACTATGCAATGAAATGAAATAGCAGTATGCAGTGGCAGTAGGTGTTGCTTTGTATGTTTAAAAATTAGGCGGTGTTCTGCAATTCTCATTGACCACTCCCCAGTTGTACAGTGCTCTCAGGGAATGAGACTAGACCTGTGCCCGAAATTGGGACATTTATTGAGTATATTGCCCTCTCCTGTGATTAATTTCTTCTTTCTTCTGTCAACCTCTCCATCCGGACTCCTGTGCATTACACTTCTTTCTTTAGTAAATCCTTTACTGCCACAGTTGTGCGCTTGAACTCCTTACCTTTACACATACAACATGCAAGTCCCTTTTTTCCTTCAAAAACCTGGTTCGAACTCATCACTTGCATATTTAACTCATGTTTTCACTTATTTCTTCTTAATCCTTTACCTCTGTCTGTCGCTTTTCTATCTTCTCATCTAGTGTTTTTTATAAATTTATATGGTTTAGTGTACACCATCCTCTTTTCCAGGTTTTTCATTTTGCTCACTCGTTAAAAGAATACTACCACTCCATCTCATCCAATGGATCTCGTAAAAGGCGAGTAAGGAATAAGACTGCACTGTGCACCCAATAGCGCATGGTGGCGATGGGCTCACCACCTATCACACCAAGTGCATTATATTGTTTTGGTGAAACGTGGATTGTGGCAGTCATCTGCTTTTGCAGTGAGTGCCCAGTCTCTGACTACCCCTTATGGGATACAGTCGTGATCTTATGTATGTATGTATCAACATCAAAATACACTACACTACAAGGACCTTTCTTGAGAATATACAAATAGCATAAACGCAGCGATGATCGCCAGCGACTTGAGGCAAAATTCAAACAACGAGCACAAATAAATATGTCCAAAATGAATTGCGATCGATATATTGTGTTTACAATTTCTTAAATGTATGTGACAAAATTTGTCCTTATTGCGGAGGCTGACCCAACGGAAGTTATGACGTGACTGATTTTGGTTGGAACGAATCAATAATCCTTGCTGTGTATGCGATAAATACAAAACATGTTTGAAATATGTAGCCTTAAAAAAATTTAAGTCATAAGTATTATGACTATTCAATAGAGATTATTTATAGTCATAATACTTATGTATATGACTATAAATAATCTCTATTGAATAATAAAAAGTATATTTAAAAACTAAAACCAGGCTACTTAAATAATACCATTCTAAAAATAGTGAAACAAGAAAATGATCTTATGTATGTATGTATGTTTCATCTTCTGCGCTATGGTTTTCTGGAAGAAATCGCTTTCAGTGATAAGACCGCCTTTTGTACCTTAACTTACATAACATAGTACTTAGTCATCATCTTTTTATTGGTGTACAATAAAGAGTATGTTAATTGATTGATAATTGAAATAAACAAAATATATTGTTCCCTTTTATCCAGGTGTGGTTGAATGCATGGCAGCGGGACTGATCACTATCGCGCATCGCTCCGGTGGCCCACTGCTGGACATCATACAGAACTCCCCGGTGAGGACCGGCTTCCTGGCCGCCGAGCCCGAGGAGTACGCACGCGCCATTCTGGAAGTGTTGGCTTTGCCCAATGATGAGAAGAAGAAGATCGTTGAAGCCGCCAGGTAAGTTCTTCACACTGACAATCTATCTGCCTGTTGAACTAATATTATACCAATACAAACATTATATGTGTGGTAGCGGCTTAAGAGAATCTACCACACCAACTCATCCCGTGGGTGTCATAAAAGTCCACAGAGGGAAAATCTACCTGAGCATCTACCTGGAACATCTGAATAAATAAACTATGGTTGCCAACCCGCCTGCCAAGCGTGGCAACTATCGCAAAATCCCCCAAAATGAGAACTATAAATTTGTGGTAGTCTGTAGGTGGGATAGGTGTCTGGCAGGGTAGAATAGTACCTGCTTCATTCCGTATCTATAATAGGAAAGCCTTTAAAAAAAGTAAAGTAACAGCCTATATATGTCCCACAGCTAAGCGCAGGCCTCGTCTCATTTCCGAGAGGATTTTGGAGTCGGGGGGAATCCACCACGCTGCTCCAATGCGGGTTTGCGGACTTCACATGCCTTCGAATTTTTTTTTATCTCTCAGAAATGTTGATTTCCACACTGTTCTCCTTCACCGCCGGGCACCTGGTAAATCAGCACTTAAAATTAACAATGTGGTGTGGTCTCTGCCTGTCCCTTATATGAAAAAGGCGTGATTGTATGTATGTAATTGTACGCGCAGATACCAGAGGTACTCACTCAGCCTAATGCGATAAATAATATCGGAGGGGGGGGCTAGGATGCAGACCATATCAATCAAAAAGTTCAAATTTTATATTAAACAAAGACTTATAAAAAGGGTTATTATAATATTAAAGAATACATAGATGATGATAACTCTTGGGAATGAGGTGATCGCCGCCAAGCCATTTCTACATCTTTATAATACTGCTGTTATTGAAAATTATTACAAAAAATTACTGAAAAAAAAACCCGCTGGGTTCCTTACTGGTTCTTCCCAGGACAGGGCATTTTTTGCGAACCAGTGTAGTTAAAAAAAGAAAAAAATGACTCAATATGCATTATGTAAATAAACTATATTGTTTAAATGAAACTAAGTTTACGGATTTTATCGCGTTTAATTTTTTATTATTTATAACCCGACGTTTCGAGTGCTTTACAGCACCCATGGTCACGGGGGGACTGAGGTGACAGATGTCCTGATGTCATAGTTAACCTGGGGTACCTTCAGCTTTTAATTATTATTTTTGGGTCCGATCTACGCAGAAAGAGCTAACTGTGTCTTGAAGTCTTGCAGTGGTATGCTTGGTTTTTATTTATTATTGGATCCCAAGCTGGTGGTAATACCCAACCATCTTCTCTATTGAAATTAGGATCTTTTTTGATTTCAATAGCCTCGCGAATCATCCTTGGTAGGAATCGGTGTTCTTTTGCAAGGATCTGTGGTTTATCAAATCTGATGTAATGGTTGGGATGATCCAGAACATGGTCACAGGCTGCAGACTTCCTAGAAAGACGATGCTTCACGTCAGCTATGGGTTCTTTTACGCGGGTTTTAATCGATCTTTTTGTTTGGCCTATGTAAGAAACTATATTAAACTATATTGAATAAAAAAAAATCTATTCTATTCTATATGCCCTTATTAAGCACAATACTGCTTGTTTAACCGTCTATTCTGTCACAGCGGGGATCTTTTCCAATCCATTTATATGCTACTAGCCAGTATCTAGTTAGTGTTGCTCTACTACTTTTAAAGCTGCTACAATGGACTCCACCATCAATCATAACAATTAGCCGTGTGGTGGCGGCTCTTTAAAAGAATACTACCACTCCATGTCATCCAATGGATCTTGTAAAAGGCGAGTATGGAGTTAAACTGCACTGTGCACCCAACAGCGCATGGTGGCGATGGGCTCACCACCTATCACACCAAGTGCATTATATTGTTTTGGTGAAACGTGGATTGCAGTATAATAATAATAATGAAATTCAAATTCTACGGATGGTACCATCAGGTGCATGATTTGGTATCTCGTCACTTCCCTCCATAAAAAAACAGGTTGAGGAAATCTTACGAGTTCCGTTTTCTTTCACAGATCTTCCGTGGACCGATTTTCGGAGATGGAGTTCGAGAAAGCATTCCTGAGGGCATCGGAACCTCTCTTTGACATAAATTAGCTTATCATTACACTGGCTTGTCGCTGTTTACGTTGTTTACAATTTTCCACTAGTTTTAAGTACAATGAGCACGGGAATAAATTTTACCAAAGTTTATCTGAGTTTTTTTATTACAACAAAAATTAAATTTTTCTTATTGTATTTAAAAAAAGAGAGAGAGTCCATCAGTCCATCCCATTCCGTGAGTGTCGTAAAAGTGGACTGTAGCATCTTCCTGAGACATCTGAAGAAATAAACTGCGGTTGCCAACCCGCCTGCCAAGCGTAGCAACTATGGTGATATCCCCTCATAGTTTTGTGTCAATCTATGGGGGAGGTTATGTCCAGCAGTGGACTAGTGATAGCATATTGATAATGAATGTTAATTAAATGCACCCTTGAATTGGTTCGCGTGGGACTGAGTGCATTATCATCACGTCAGCCTATCACTAGTCCACTACTGAACGTAGGCCTCTCCTATATATTGGTCACAAATATTGGTAGCCCTCATTTTAGGGGGATTTTGCCATAGTTGCCACGCTTGGCAGGCGGGTTGGCAACCGCCTTTTATTTATTCAGATGTTCCAGGAAGATGCTACTGCGCATCCCCTGGTTTTTATTTTTCCTCTGTCGACTTTTACGACCCACGAAATGAGATGGGGTGGTAGATTCTCTTAAGCCGCCACCACTCATCATTAACAAAAAATTCCCTTTAAATTAGTGTGACAAGCAAGCATATAGGCCATCTCTCTAACGGTAAGTGATCACAATCACCTATAGACATCCTAAGTCAAAAATGAAGGAGGTGCGCTCTTACCCTAGGATACTACAACTGAATACCTCATTGACATTAATTGCTTCTGGCCGTGTGGTGGCAGCGTGAGAAATTCTGCCACCCGTGGGTGTGAAAGGAGCAGACTACGGGAAAAGTTGGGAAAATATCATGGATTCCAACATTGGGGCAGAAAAATCATTTCGACTAATGGTCATAAAATAGATTTACTGTTGGTAGGATTCCTGTGCAGGAATCCGTCTAGGTAGGTACCACCCCAGGGTCAGTTATTCTGCCGTGAAACAGTAGTGTGCGAACATTACTTTGTTTCGGTTTGAAGGGCACTGAGAGCTAGCGTAATCACTGAGCATATGAGACCTAAGAACCGATGTCTCTGGGTGACGGGCGCATTGTGGTGTCACACAGAAATTTTTCGTGTGACACAATATTGTTATGGGCAGACGTTGCACTTACCATCAGGTGAAAGTTTATATCGTTTCGTCACCTTTTCCAATAAAAAAGGGACCATTGACGGGCATCAGCGTCAGAGATGCAAGGCGTCTGGCACTGCGGAACCACCGCCTGCCAAACTCGGTCATTACAGCCAATCCTTCTTGGGAGTGCATGTGTCCAGCAGTGGGCTATTAAATAAAGAAGAAGCGCCTCTAGTTCTCGACATTCGCCATACGAAACCCAACATTCTACTTTACGCTGTTTTGTATGTTATTCCCCGGCTGAACCGACCCTTTTTTTTATACGTGGGGAAATCTTGCATGGATAGCCGACCGGCAAGGGGGCGGGCAGCCGGGTTATGTCGGACTCTTACTGAATAAAACCCCACAGTGGTCTCCATCAGCGCCAAAGAGGGCTCACGGGATCTCCGTTCGGAACGCAACCGTGGCCCCTCTAACGCTTCGCTATATCTGTAGCCCGACCCGGGGGCAGAATTCACTACCCCCAACGCTTTAAGGTACTGCCAGTATGGAGCAAGTATCGCTCCATCATCTAGAATGAAACGACTAAAATTTTTAAGCAGAAACTCATATCCGAAATTTGTCAGTACCAAATTGAGATTTAGTAACTTATCGTTTATTCATATAAATTTTATTTAAATTATAACAAATAGTACATTGTTTTTATACAGCTTAAAGTAAAAACACAACATTTAGTATCACTTAAACTTGATAAGGAATGTACAGAACGTCGCCTAAGTTAGTTACATCCGACCCTGTCTCTTGGAATTAACCTTAGCTCGGAGCCGTGTTTCAGGAATACGTTGCCTGGAAAAGAAATTTATCATTTTAAAGCTCGTCTACAAGAATTCGCACGGTTTAAAATGTACCTTCTTTGTGAATAGAGACTGTGTAATCACAGGGCATATGAGACTTAGAATCGATGTCTCGCGCTGTATGAGTAAGGTGTAGCACTTGAAGATGAACGCTTTGTGCGTCTCTTCGCCAATTAAAAATCACCATCAAATCTGTGACCATAACAGAACGACGTTTCAGCTTATCACAAGTCCACCGACTGCTGGACATAAGCGCCCCCCATAGATTGCCAGAAAAGGTTGTAGCTCTCATATCGGAGGAATTTTGCCATAGTTGCGACGCTTGGCAACCGCAGTTTATTTATTCAGATGTTCCAAGAAGACGCTGCCCATCTCCTGGTTTAATTTTCCCTCTGTCGACTTTTACGACACCCACGGAATAAGATGGGGTGGTAGATTCTCTTAAGCGGCCCCCGCACGGCATACGAGCACGTAACGTATTTAATTTAAACCCAAAACATTACAGATCTTGACTGAGCGTGGTAGAGAGCGAGCATCTTATAAGATTAAGATAGAAACAGTATATTTCTATGTCCGTGTGTAATGCATGTATAGTGTAATTATCATAAGTAAGCGGATGAGTGAATTGACATAGTACGCATACTCGAACGAAGCTGAACTTCATTCGAATGAAGCTCAGCTTCGTTCGAGAATGCATAGTAAGTTCATTCCGGTAGCGCTCCCACTTCTTTCCTCACCCCCATGCATTAACAATTTTTGTTACTGCGCACGTAACTGCGTGAAATTCACGACCGCTCCAAGTATAATTCAGTTGTACTTATTAACTGAAAGATTCTAAAAGCAAAACTAACCCGCGGTCTGCTGCGGGTTGATTCCAATGCCGTCGTCGGTGATGATGGCGCTAGTGGCCGGCTCGACGCGGAACTCCTCGGCAGCGAATTTTAGTACTGCTGTGAATGGGGTGGCCTCGGGTACGCTCAGGCTGTTGAGTTTGAACCACAAATATATGCAAGTCTTAATGCATCATTTTACTGGTGGTAGGAATCCTGTGCAGGAATCCGTCTACGTAGGTTCCACCGCAGAGCCAGTTAATCTGCCGTGAAGCAATAGGTGTGCATACATTAACGTGTTTTGGCCTGAAGGGCACTGAAAGCTAGCGTAATTACTGGGCATGCGAGACTTAACAACTGATGTCTCAGTGAACAGTTTGGTGCACACGGAAATGTTCTGGGTGACACAACATTCTTTATGGCCAGACGATTTTTTTAAATATTTTCATTGATGTTTTTAATATTAAATAATACCGAATATTATATTATATTAGTTTAGCATTTCATTTTCTTTACGCTAGCTATATTCAGAAATTAGAAACCACAGACACAAGTCGTCGTCGTCGTTTCAGCCTATCAATAGTCCACTGCTGAACATAGGCCTCCCCCGTAGATTGCCACAAAAGTTTGTAGCTCTCGTTTTGGGGGGATTTTGCCATAGTTGCCACGCTTGGCAGACGGGTTGGCAATCGCAGTTTATTTATTCAGATGTTCCAGCAAGATGCTGCTGCCCATCTCCTGGCTTTCAGTTTCCCTCTGTCGACTTTTACGACACCCACGGTATGAGATGGGGTGGTAGATTATCTTAGGCCGCTACCACTTGGTCTACACAAGTATCGAAACTTAATTACTCTTTTCTTAGGTTGGTTGAAAGAAGCAACTATTACTGACTACTCATAACTAGTCATGGCAAATGGCCAGGCGTCAGGAACTCATTCTCTCAACGGGTGCACTATAGCTGTTAAAAACACTACACAAACTAATTTGAAATGTATTTAAATAATGAAGGAAAGTAAGTTCTTTTGCTAAGATCCGCATGCAAAATATAAAAAATGGTGTATATTGTCTAGTTTTTTGAAGAGCACCACCCGCCCTCCCCCAGTAGCGTGCACAGGCAAACTAACACCGCCTCTACGACAGACCATTTTTTATATTTTGCATGCGGATCTTAGCAAAATAACTTACTTTCCTTCATTATAATGGATTTCCGCAAAGTAACGCCTGATGCTATTAACTGTATTTAAATCAACAAAATTGTCCTCTGTTTGTTTTTTAAATTATTAAGTAAATTATATAGTACATATTTTGTGGTAAGTCTTTTATTGACCATGTAATAAATAAAGATTATAAAAGTATATTGTTCCAGAATGCCAAATCATATTCATTCTCCTTTACTAATTCAAGAAACTCGATTTTTAGTTGCTCAGTTTTACAAATTTTTTGCAAGAAAGTCTTAAGTTCGGAATATGTTAAATCAATATAAAAATATTCAGCTGACATATGTTCTTTTATCAATCGTCCACAATCTAACAAAGCCTTTGATAGTAAGTGAAATATATCATTATGTTCAACGCACAAACCAACTATGTGCTTTTCTTCTAATCTGAAAAGTTGATTCCAAAAGCATCTAAATCTTAATTCCTTAGATAACATTATGTCCTTAATTATGTTAACAATATTGTTCACAACAAAAGCATATTTAACGTTTTTATTAAGCATACAAATAACTAACAACTCTATCGTATTTTCACTATTTTTACAAATCATATCCTTTATTATTGGTTTACAGTCTTCACATACATTTAGCTCACAAAGAAATAGTTCGGTTTTCAACATTAAAACTGTTTCTTTTGGAAATTCTTTGGCTATGTTTTTAAGTAGTGTCTCTTTCGATGCTGCTTCTACAAAAAAATCACTCAAACAGGACTCTAACTTATTCTCAGAGAACAGTTCCACAAACAATTTAAAACCAATATCCATTTGACTGATTTTTGTAGATGAGTTGATTATTTTTTTCAGTATGTACTTTGGAGGGTCTTCCAAGCAAGTCTTTAATAAAACATTTGATATATTGGTATCACTGAATGTTGATACAAATTCACTAATAACAGATTGTTTCTGCAACTTATCTAGACATTTAACTACATGTTGAGACATTAAAAATGCGTTCCTCAACTCATTTTCATTTGTGTTATTATTGGGCCAATTTTCTAATTGGCATATGTTGAGGAAATCATGGAAAAAGTCCAATAATTGTCCTACGACTGCCGTTTCCATAGTGGCTAACAAGGCGACGTAACTTCAACGTAAGAACTTCATTGTATCAGCATCTGTTAAAACAAATATGGTTCAAATGTTGACAGACTTTTCCTGCATTTAACGAACGTTTTGATGTACTGACTACGTTGATGTTACCTCAACATATTAAATTTTAAATTTTATATATTTTGACGAAAATAACTTACACTTTGAAAGGGAGTTTTGGATCCGAAGTCAAGGTAATCTTGAACGTTACTTTCGACCTGAAAAGAGAATTAACTGTATAAAATATAAGTTTATTTATTAAGGTCTGCTCTAAATATTAAACGTTATTGTTACTCACATGTTTTATTTATTTTAGACAGTTTTAAAGAGCAAACTTATAAAGTTTATTTTAATTAAAAACCTGTAAGAAGTGACGTATACACAAGCTATTGACAAGTGACAACTCGTTGTCAAATGTCATCTTTTGTCTACGACTACGATCTCATTTTGTATAGAGTTGTTTGAAAAACTTTGTCGATGTCTACACATTGAGTATGTAGTGTGATAAATAAGTCGCCAACTCGATGACATGCGGCGCATACAAGTTGCTCCCCCTTGTATCGCACATGCGCCGTGTGTATTGTTTTTTTTTAATGACTGATGGTCACTGTTATCCCGCAGGCTTTTATAGCTTCGCCCGGATTGAATGGTGGCCGAGCTCTAAGAGCGCCTTGTCAAAACCTTTATTATGGTTAATTAGCGCAATTAACCCCGAGAGAGGACCTTGGCTTGGACTTTTTTTACCCTGTGCGTGTAAGTATGCTGGGTCAGTTATTTCTATCGGGATAACGTTTTAAACATCTGTATTTTTCACAAATTCCGAATGTGCAGAGGCTGAAGAAGTGGAGCAAGAAACTTTAGCGACGTTTCTAGTCATAATTAAGATGAGAAAAACCAGCCTGATTTCGTTAATCACATGTAGGTACCGCAAAGCTACGTGGATCCTGTCGTCGGGTTTACAGGTGGTAGCTTTGAGTGCTCGTACAGATTGAAGATTGCAACGGGCCGGTTTCCACAATTTCACATCTAGCGCCTATTTTGTAGCGTGTAGGCAGGAATATTATTCTACTCAAGCCAACCAAGCTCCTCCAGGAATTGCAGCAGACCCTTGATGTTCCCCGCGACCTCTGGGACCGATCTCGGCGAGCCGAGATGCTTGGCCCAGTATATGGCGACCGTAGGGCAGTCCAGCAGGACATTGGCCGCCGTTTCGTCTGTCTCCGTACAGGCTCTGCACAGAGGACTGTCTGTAACACCCCGAGTAAACTGGAAATGGATCATTTAAAGTTATGGCGCTACTAATCGTTCTGATTTGGGGTTTATTCAGACGAAGTAGTACCTTGGAATTGTGACTGTTGATGGCAAAGGTTTGTACATGTTTGTTTGTTCTTAGCGCATTTACAGACTAGCAAGCGAACGTACCTGTGGGGAAGTGGCAGTATAGTTTCTGGACCCATGGCACACTGGTTGAAGACTCCCCGAGCAAGTTTGTCCGTCGCGTCCCTTAATCCATTGTAGTATTGAATTGACATACCTCATTTAATTTCTAGTAGCATTCGAATATGAGGTCTGAGTTCATAACATTGCTATTGAGGAGCAGTAGTACCGCCATGCTGTCGGAGAGTATTCTCTATAATCTAGTTCTTGGCTACCATACTACTGCACTCAGTCGTGCCCGTGCAAGGGCTGAAACATCGGTGCCGTTCGAATAATCAGGAACAAACAACGGACAAACGAAATATTTACTGCCGTATTTAAATAGCTTTTTTGTTTTTCTTTATTTGATAAAGTGATGAAACGAGCAAAACGTTCACCTGATGGTAAATGCAACGTCTGCCCATAACAAATGCTGTGTCACCCAGAAAATTTCTGTGTAGCACCACACTGTCTCCATCACCCTGAGACATAAGTTCTTAAGTCTCATATGCCCAGTGATTACTCTAGCTCACAGTGCGAACCGAAACACAGTAATGTTTGCACACTCCTGCTTCACGGCAGAATAACTGGCCCTAACCTATGTACCTATTGGCAACTTCTAGGGCAACATTTCTAAAATTGTTAATAAAAAGAAATTAAAACGAAGAATTCTTAATTATTATCGAACTATTAAGGACAGTTATTTTGCCGCGAAACAGTAGTGTGCAAACATTACCGTGTTTCGATCTGAAGGGCACTGAGAGCTAGTGTAATCACTGGGCATATGAGGCTTAAGAACTGATGTCTCAGGGTGACGGGCGTAGTGTGGTGTCACTCAGAAGTGTTCTGGGTGATATAGCATTTACGGGTGATGATCAATAAAAAAAACAACAGACGAACTAACGAAATGTTTTTAGCAAAATATAAAATATTAATTGGTCACCAGTAACTTAAAACAGGGAATCTGCTATACTCTTAGGGATAATACAACAGAACTGTTCTGTGGATAATCTTGAATGGTAGATGTGGCTAATGGGATCACTTTCAAACCAAAAAGACACTTAAGGACTGATTAGAAATCTATTTATTTTATTTTAAACATTTTGAATTTATTTTTGATGAAACCTAATCATTATGAAATTTATTTTTAATACAAAAGTTATGTCAGATAACTTGACATGTTACTTCTTCAAGTGATTTTCACGGAATTAATATAATATGACAAATTCAATCTGAACAAACAAAATTGACATTCCAAATTTAAAGTGATTCAAACATCATTCTAAATCCAAAGCAATTCAAACATAATACATAAACCAAACAGATCAGAGTTGACATCAAAAGAGTATGTATAATCTGAGATTACCAATTAACAGATAATACATTCTGTATTACTGAGAAGTGACAGGTGACAGAAAAACTGCTGTACTCATCAATCAATAGAAATGTTGAATTATACATAGTAGAAAACAAATAACGTTTATTACATAAAACATTAATAACAGAATGTTATTAAAAAGGAATTTACTTGAATATTTAACTTTAATATCTTGTAGCGGAACAGTGATCTGTATTCTGCTCAATTATGTGACCAACATTTCACCCATTACAGGGATATGGTTTCATTTGTATATACTTACAGTTTTCATAATTTCGGTGCTATTTAGTTTTAAATTTATTCAGTGGCTGTTGCGTTTAAACAAGCCCGTTAAATACGATGTCGATGGCCTCATTAAGGATTATCCATCTTTATCTTTTTTGTCTGGCATTTTGCCTAATACAGCAAAGAAAGTGTCCAAAGAATTTAAAGAATACGATACGAATGAGCTTAGCGTTATTTCTACGGTCTTAGAGAGAAAATTGGTGTCATCATGGTATATACCATACATTTCACAAGAAATAGGATTTCCATTCGCCTGTAAACAAATGTTGGATCAAATTATTAGCAGGACTTTTCAGGTTTGACATACCATTTTGTTAAAACAAAGATATGGCGAATTCTATGGTACTTACTTGTTATAAGTTAATAAACACATATTACAGCTGTAGTTATGAGTAATTTTCAAGAAGGTTGGATCATATTATTATCATACTTCTTAAAAAAGAGTTGCTTTTGTATTTATTCTTTTCTCCAAAACACTGACAACTGCGGGACCTAGTGGTCAGAATTCTGACTTCTATGCCGCACATTCATCGAATCCCAGCCAAGGACAACTATTTTTTCAAAAACACATCAGCTGTTGTTTTTGGGTCTGATTGTACATGTGAAATCTGTCTGTTTAACTCACACATACAAGAGAAGTGATACTGTGAGGTATTGTTAAAAAAAATTGTTAAATGGGATTATACTTTGGCTATAAGTAAAGCAATAAAATTGTAAAACTTTCTAGGTATATATAGCAAAGCTAAAAAAAAGGCATGTTTGATATTAAACTGTCAATAACTTCATTTTATTATCATTACAAACACCAGTACAGCCCATATTTAATATTGGCTGCATGTTCAGTCATTATTACTTCAAAAATTATGCTAAGAATTCATGCATAATATGTGGTCTACTTGGTGGTTTAATATTTTTAGACATTTTGTTTTAGATATGCGATAAAATTGACACAAAGGATGTGTATGTTGACATTTGCGCAGTGCTTACAAGCCATTTAAAGGAGTATAGTAAAGCGATAAAAAGGCATGAGGAGTCAAATTCAAATACAGTAGAGTCCTTATACAAGAAATCACATGCAATATCTACTGATAAAAAATATCAATCTGCTGACCATTGCATTAATTTACTGAGAATTATCCTAAAAGAGCTCATTCCATGGGAATTATGGGACACACCACATTCAGAACTGCTGGTGAGAGTGTTGTCTAAGAAACTAGACTCTTTCATAGATAACACTTTAGCAGATCCTATCTGGTTGAATGATAAAATACTTACAATAATAAAAGGAAAGGAAAGAGAAGAAAAATCTGCCCCAACGGATCAAAATAATGAAACTAAAGAAGACTCGGAAAAAGCTAAACCTGAAGAAACAACAACAGAAACTCTAACTACAAGTGTGGAGTCTGCTTTTTCTGAACTTATTATGGAAAGCAAACCTCCAACTCTTCACCCTCAAAGAGGTGTAAATGATGAGATTAGAGACGAATTTCCAGAAAAGATGGAGAGTATAGTCGAAGAAGTGGCTGCGCAAAGCACAGAGCCTGTTGATATAAAAGCTTCACCAATTTTGAGACAGAGAAGGGGTAGGCAGGGAAGAAATGAGGTCAAAATATATGACAGAGTGATTGAAGGTAATTTTTTAGTGACTTATTTTATTCAGTTTTCATGCCCAGTAATTTTAGTTGCTCTAATGCAAATCAGGACTTACACACTACTGTTATGTGGCATAACATTCAGCATTGTGGTGGCACCTATCCAGGCAGACTGGTATAAAAGAACCAGTAAAATCGGTAATTAACCTAAATCGGTAAATAGCCTTTCATGTCTAGTGGTGGTAGGATTCATTTGAATCTGTAGGTACTACCCCGGGGTATTCAGCAATGTAGCAGTAGTGTGCAAATATTACTTTGTTTTGGTTTGAAAGGCTTTGGGCATATGAGACTTGTCTTGACTGATGTGTCAGGGTGACGGGAGTAGTGTGGTACATACAGAAATGTTCTGGGTGACACAGCATTTGTTAGGGGCAAATGTTGCGCTAATCATTGTATAAATGTTTTGCTAGTTTCGTCACTCTACACATAATCCAATTTAATCTAAAATAAAAATATATGGCATGGGGTCCGGGATAAAAAATATCCTATGTACAGACATAGGATACTTTTTATCCTGGACCTCATACTGTGGACGGCCACAGGATCAAAGTTATCTCTGTTCCAAATTTCGTGAAGATCGGTTCAGCGGTTAAACTGGTTAAAAGGTAACAAACAGACAGAGGGACAGAGGGAGTTACTTTCGCATTTACAATATTTGTATTTGTATACCTTGACCCCGAGGCTATAGTATGTTTTCTATCAAATATTGCAGGTAGTATGAAGACATGGGAAACGGATATGGATCTGCAATGCATAAGTCTGGGCCAGGATTTGCTTGCAAGTCTTGATGGCGAGATCACACTCAGCCGCTTATGGGGACAAGATCTTGAACCAGACGGAAGCCCCAATCCACCGAGAGCTAAGTCACCACAGCCACTTTGGTTTGGTAAGAGTTTAATGCTTATTACTTTTACAAGATAGCACACAATACAATTAGTGTGACAGCAACATTCTGAAAAGTTTTTAAAAGGGTAATTGACATTTAAATGAAACTAATTTTACGGATTTTATCGCGTTTATTTTTATACTATTTATAACCCGACGTTTCGAGTGCTTTACAGCACCCATGGTCACGGGGGGACTGAGGTGACAGATGTCCTGATGTCATAGTTAACCCGGAGTACCTTCAGCTTTTAATTATTTTTTTGTGGTCCGATCTACGCAGAAAGAGCTAACTGTGTCTTGAAGTCTTGCAGTGGTATGCTTGGTTTTTGACTTAATTTTATTAATTATAGGATCCCAAGCTGGTGGTAATACCCAACCATCTTCTCTATTAAAATTAGGATGTTTTTTAATTTCAATAGCCTCGCGAATCATCCTTGGTAGGAATCGGTGTTCTTTTGCGAGGATTTGTGGTTTATCAAATCTGATGTAATGGTTGGGATGATCCAGAACATGGTCACATCATGGTAGATCAGTAAAAACCCGCGTAAAAGAACATATAGCTGATGTGAAGCATCGCCGCCCCAGGAAGTCTGCAGTCTGTGACCATGTTCTGGATCATCCCAACCATTACATCAGATTTGATAAACCACAAATCCTCGCAAAAGAACACCGATTCCTACCAAGGATGATTCGCGAGGCTATTGAAATTAAAAAACATCCTAATTTTAATAGAGAAGATGGTTGGGTATTACCACCAGCTTGGGATCCTATAATTAATAAAATTAAGTCAAAAACCAAGCATACCACTGCAAGACTTCAAGACACAGTTAGCTCTTTCTGCGTAGATCGGACCACAAAAAAATAATTAAAAGCTGAAGGTACTCCGGGTTAACTATGACATCAGGACATCTGTCACCTCAGTCCCCCCGTGACCATGGGTGCTGTAAAGCACTCGAAACGTCGGGTTATAAATAGTATAAAAATAAACGCGATAAAATCCGTAAAATTAGTTTCATTTAAATGTGTAGTGTTCGCGTAAATATAAGAAATCGTTAGGGTAATTGACTTTATTGGAATTATGGATTCGTTTGCCAGAAATTGATATCGCTTTGCATGCTTGTTTGGGTTTTATTTGAAGTAGTATTTACAGTTACATTCAATAATACATTTAGTTTTACCAATAACAACAGGACTACTGGTGGCAGACAGCATGACTTTTTATCATTAATTAACGGGGCCTACATTTATAATGGGTGCATTCAGTTATATTTGATATCATTATGCTGTTGCTGTTTGCCATAAGCTCTTGTTCAGGGCTTCTCAAAGTGGTCGAAATTGTTTTCCCAGGGGTTGACATAAACGACATCGCATTTTGAAGGTCGATATGGTCTAAAATTCTTCCTCTATTAATTAACACAAGTCCTTATTTGAAACTTTCAAGATACTGAATAAGTTGTGTTACGTGTACTTGTTATAAGAATGGCCAATATTTTAGTAGGAAGTAACATTGTTGTACTTTTAAAAAACTCAACAAGACAATAAGCAAAAAAGACAAAAACTAGAGAGAGGATTTTTAAAGTAATTTGGCTGAGGTTCATTTTGTCCGTTCATTTTGGCTTTCCCAAAATAGTTTGGAAATCTTTGCTCTAGTTGGTCTTTTCTTATTATTCAGTTTGTCTTTGCTTATTAACTCACTAAGTTGCTCGGGATAATTTATTTTGATATTTCTTATCTAAGAATACTTGATATTTGCATGAAGTATTCTTAGATTAGGATAGTTATTTTTATTAAATGTACATTATTTACATTATGTTTTTAAACTACACTTCTTTCTCAAAAATGCCCATCTGACCTGAAGCAGGAACCCAGCGAGATTGTTTTTTTAGTTTTTATTGTTAATTATTTAAAAAGAACAATAGTATAATTAACATAGAGATATAGTAATACAAGTATATTATTTTATATCATAATAACCTTTTTCATATAGGCTCTGCTTTTTTTTATGAGGAAGGCTTTCTGCAATTTTTAATGGGACTTTTTGCTTGGCTTCATAACCCGGACTTCCTGCTACCACGAAAATGTGGACTCAATATATTTATCTTGCCCATATTATAACTTATAGCAGAAGACAGTGTTATTACGTTGTCGGGATGTCATTATGATTAAATATTCGTCATAAAGACTTCATTAAAAGGGCTATCATAATCAATCAATCAATCAATATATTCTTTATTTTACACCAAATACAGGAATAAGCACAAAATAAACAAAAAAAAAATTTGCAATAGGAGGTCTCATCGCTCAGAAAGCGATTTTTTCCAGTCAACCATTGTAAACGGAATTCTTGTGATTACATAAAGAAGGGAGCAGAAGGGGGTTTACATAAATTTATGTAAAGCACAGGATGAAGGCATTCGTAGATAAAAGCAATAAACTAAAGTTCAGGAAAAGGGAAGCATAAAGTCATAGTTCCAAGAAATGAGCTTTGACGAGTTTTTTAAAGGAACAAAGGGAGTTAGCTTGTCGAATGTGAAGGGGTGAAGAATTCAACAATCGCACAGCTGTGACTGTAAAAGATTTCTTGAAGAAAAAAGAAAGAATATTAAATAATACTTGGATTTTTTTTTCTTTCATAAAAGTGACGGAACGAGCAAAACGTTCACCTGATGGTAAGTGCAACGTGTGCCCATAACAAATGCTGTGTCACCCAGAACAGTGTGGGCACCACCATGCGACATCAGTTCTTAAGTCTCATATGCCCAGTGATTACTCTAGCTCTCAGTGCCCTTCAAACCGAAACACAGTAATGTTTGCACACTACTGCTTAAGGGCAGAATAACTGGACCTGGGGTGGTACCTACCTAGACGGATTCCTGCATAGGAATCCAACCACCAGTAAAATAAATAATAATCCCTGGGAATGAGGTGATCCCTGCCAAGCTATTTCTACTGTCGTTGTATATTATATTTGAAATGACTAAAAAGAAAAAAAGTGCCTGCAGGGTTTCTTGCTGGTTCTCCCTAGGACAAAGGCAATTTTGCGTTGAATGTGGTTCAAAGAGTAAATCTTTATTGAATAAAAATTATTCTATTCTGTTATTCATCACTAGGTGAAGAAGACGCCATAGAACTAGACTGCGAAGACATCAGTCCGCAAGCCCACCCCCAGCCCAGCCCTGTTAAGAAAGAGAACAGTCCTAAACCCACGGATGTGCTCCTGAAGGACATTCAGAGCACCGTCCACCAGGCCAAGAGCAAGATAGGAGACCTACAGGTCCCGTTCACAAACGTAGATGTGTCCTGCAAGCATTCCAGTGTATGTCTCTTCAGCATGGACTATCTGCTTACCGTTTGCTTTTATTGTTAAAATTTATTAATGTCATGGTAATGTTATTTTTAGTTCATATAGTAATAGTTTAGATTCAAGCAGTTATTAATATTTATTCTAATAATAAGCCGTGTGGTGGCGGCTCGTTAAAAGAATACTACCACTCCATCTCATCCAACGGATCTCGTAAAAGGCGAGTATATAATTAAACTGCACTGTGCACCCAACAGCGCATGGTGGCGATGGGCTCACCACCTATCACACCAAGTGCATTATATTGTTTTGGTGAAACGTGGATTGTGGCAGTCATCTGTTTTTGCAGTGAGTGCCCAGTCTCTGACTACCCCGTATGGGATACAGTCGTGATCTTTTGTATGTATGTATGTATTCTAATACTGGCTGTACTCGATCAAACAACTTCGTCCCAGTGGATTTTCAATTTTTTTTTAATATGATTAGTATAGAAATTCACCAGATAATTTACCGGTGGTATGATTCCTATATATCCGTCTAGGTGGGTGACACCGGCCAGTTATTCTGCTATGAAGCGATGCTGTGCAGACATTGCTGTTTAGATCTGAAGGGCACTAAGAGCTAGTGTAATTATTGGGCATATCATCATCATCATCATTTCAGCCTATCATAGTCCACTGTTGAACATAGGCCTCCCCCATACATTGCCACAAAACACGGTCCTGAGCCACCTGCATTGATCGACTTCCCGCAAAATCGTGCAGGTCGTCGTTCCATCTGGTGGGGGGTCGCCTTACACTGCGTTTGCCGGTACGAGGCTGCCACTAGAGAACCTTCTTCCCTAACGGTTATCGGTTCGCCCATATAGCTGGGCATATGAGACTTAAGAACTGATGTCTCTCGTGAAGGTGACGGGCGCAGTGTGCAGACGTATCCCTTACTGTTTTTTATTACATAATCACCACCACAGCTGAACATAGGCCTCCCCTATAGATTGCCACAAAAGTTTGTAGCTCTCATTTCTGGGGGGATTTTACAATAGGCAACCGCAGTTTATTTATTCAGATGTTCCAGGAAGATGCTGCTGCCCATCTCCTGGTTTTCATTTTCCCTCTGCCGACTTTTACGACACCCTCGGGATGAGATGGGGTGGTAGATTCTCTTAAGCCTCCATAATGTCATTTAGAAATTACATAAAAAATTACATCATAAATTTAGTAGCCAGGGGGTATGCAAGTGCATAGTTGAAGTTATTTCCGCTCACCAGTGTCCTCAATGTAATGATCTATATTATAATACGCTTATATGTATAACGCTTTTTCTAACAATGTCTTCTTGACAAGTTTGTTGAATCTGTCATATTTTTGGGTCACAGTCACATTCTCTAATATCAGCGTTCATGTTCAGCTCGTATAAGGCGAATTTTAAAAACACATATATCTTCCTGTAGGGATTCTGATCATTGCAGTGAAAGCCGCATTCGAATTCGTTCAGTCGTTCCCGAGATTAGCACGGTCACAGAAGGACAGATGCCCGCTAGCTTTTATACTATGTATTGATATCTATATTTTATATAGCCTTTGCCTGGTTCGTATGGGTATTTTCGAGGTTCTTTTTCTAATTAGTTAAATATTTAAATGAAACTAATTTTACGGATTTTATATAGATAGATAGATAGATACATTATTCATTGCATCACAGTGAAGAATTACAATAAAACAATAAACAGAAAAAAAAAAACAGTTATAACTAGAACAAGATATCAAATATCAAATTACACAAAGAAACAGATTAAAAAAAAATGTCTTAACACACTAAAGTTGTAACCTAATTTTTTTTTTTACTATACGCCACAGGTTTTGTACTACAGTGTGACGCAACGAATAGGTCTGCGCTCAGTATGAGTTACGGATGCAACACTGATTTTCAGCACAGCCTTATTTTTTTTTTATCCCAAGCCGGTATTGCGCGCTATACTACAAGTTTATTATATATTTAAACAATATCCTTAAAATTACTGTTCGCGTTAATATTTTTTTTTTAAAATGAAATACGTAAAATTAGTTTCATTTAAATGTGCAGTGTTCGCGTAAATATAAGAAATCATTAGTTAAATATTGCATGAAAAAATTACTAACGTGACCCTGGGCATGGTACCCCTTTCATTTAGTGTAAGTGTGTAAGGACCTCATACTAGATGGCGTTACGATCTATGAAAGGAGTTTGAAAAGAACATACATACGTACAGCCACGTCTCTTTCCCATTAGGGTAGGCAGAGACCACATCTTTCCACTTACGACCCTGACACACGTCTTTCGCTTCTCCTACTTTCATTATTGCGGGTACTTTAAAAGAGCACGGATAAGAACATTTAGTGAAAAGAAGTGATTTTATAGAGGCGGGATGAAGATACCGTTAATCATGGAATCACTCAAAGCTTTGGTAAAGGAAAACAATCTTAATTTTCTAAACAGCATGCATGTCACTGGTGGTAGGATTCCTACGCAGGAATCGATCTAAATAGGTACCACCGCAGGGACAGTTATTTTGCCGTGAAGCAGTAGTGTGCAAACATTACTGTGTTTCGGTTGGAAGGGCACCCAGACCCAGCAATGTTTGCACACCTGATGTGTCAAGGCAACGGGCGCAGTGTGTGCCACACAGGAATAGTTATGGGCAGACGTTTCGCTTACCATCAGGTGAACGTAAAAAGATGCAATATTAAAAATAATGGGTATTACCTAGTTTTAGTTAGGCATACAACCGAAGTAGAGAACACATGTGTTTCGCTTCACAACGAGGCATCGGCTGAGTGGCAGCCTAATTGAAGTGGTGGAGGGCACCCGGTGGCAGTTCCCGGCGACGGTATTAGTTTGCTTGTGCACGCTATTATAGGAGGATGGTTCCCTTCAAAAACAGATTTTTTTCGCTTTTGTATGCGGATCTGGCATGGCGCTTACCTCAGTTCGAACCCGGGACACCTTTAAAATTATTCTGCAATTATCAGTGCTGTAAAAAGTTTTCGAAGACGTGAAGTTGTTCAACCCGCATTGGAGCAGCGTGGCTGACTCTTCCCTGCTCCAAAACCCTCTCAGAAACGGGAGGTATGTGCTCAGCAGGGGGACATTTACAGGCTGTTATTTTAGTTTACTTTATATGCGGATCTTAATACCAATGCTAATTAACTTTTTTTCTGTCCCTTACTGTAATTGTTTTCGTTAGTAAAGACTGATTCTTTTAACTATTTCTAATGTTTTGTAGCGACATCTATGTCGCCACGTGAGAAGCTCAAGAAATATTTCATACATTCAATAATCGCGCTATGAAAGTTTCTGAGATGCGAACTATATATACAACATCTAAATATTACTAGTAGGTTTTACTGGTGGTAGGATGCCTATGCAGGAATCCGTCTAGGTAGGTACCACCCCAGGACCAGTTATTCTGCCGTGAAGCAGTAGTGTGCAAGCATTACTGTGTTTCGGTTTGTAGGGCACTGAGAGCTATCCTAATCACTGGGCATATGAGACTTAAGAGCTGATGTCTCAAGGTGACGGGCGCAGTGTGGTATCACACAGAAATATTCTGGGTGACACAGCATTTGTTATGGGCAGACGTTGCACTTACCATCAGGTGAACCTTTTTCTCGTTCCCTCAATTCTATGAAAAAAAAAATAGGATTCCTATACCACCAGTAAAGGCCACCAGCTTTTTCTCCTACACAAACTAAGATTTCTATTTAAAGTAATACTAGTGTATATTTAACCATAGTCGATCTTGCCTTTAACTTCAACAAATCACGGTTTGTGTTTTCACAAGCGTAAGTGTTTAATCAGGATGAAGCAGCCGGCATGATGGAAGGTCTACTGGACTTCGGAATCGCGGGTATCAAAAAAGGACTTCGCTTCACGGGACTTAGCGATGACTCCCAAGTAAGTAGTAATGTTAACGCGATTTTGAAATTCATTGAACCTGTTAAAATTGTCAACTAATTTAATTAAAAAAAAATTGTAACATTTCGATTGTATCCAACCAGATTTCATGCGCCATTTTTTAACATAATAATCTTTGATCTTCCGTCTAGGTACCACCTCACTGTCACTTACTCTGCCATAAAACAGTATCGTTCAAACAAACAAGAGAATCTACTACCCCATGCCATCGTCGTCGTAAAAATCGACAGAGGGAAAATGAAAAACAAGAGATGGGCAGCAGTGTCTTCCTGGAACATCGGAATAAATAAACTGCGGTTGCCAACTCGCCAGCCAAGCGTGGCAACTATGGCGAAATCCCCTCGAAATGAGAGCTACAAACTTTTTGGCAGTCTATGGGGGAGGCCTATGTTCAGCAGTGGACTAGTGATAGGCTGAAATTACAAGTGTAATTACGGGGTATTGCTTAAGAACTCGAATGTCTCTAGGTGACGAGCACGATCTCTTGCCACAGAGAAATGTTCTGGGTGACATAGCGTCACAGGTGAACTATTTGCTCGCATCCTTACTCTATCCATAAAAAAAAACTTACACAGATAACCTTCTGGTTGTTAACCGCTGTTATCGCAGTCGGAAAAGAGGACCTTCTTTTCAATTCGGTCATCCTTTGTGTTTGACTTACTTGGACGGTCTATTATAACCGTTTACTGGTGGTAGGATTCCTATGCAGGAATCCGTCATAAGTAGGTACCACCCCAGGACCAGTTATTCTGCCGTGAAGCAGTAGTGTGCGAACATTGCTGTGTTTCGGTTTGAAGGGCACTGAGAGCTAGCGTAATCGCTGGGCATATGAGACTTAAGAACTGATGTCTCAGGGTGACGGGCGCAGTGTGGTGTCACACAAATATTCTGGGTGACACAGATTTTTTTGTGGGCGGATGTTGCACTTACCATCAGGTGAACAAAATTGGGTGCGGTTTTCACTTTTGTATTGCTGGAGGTCTAACTTAAAATCTGGTGAATGTGGCGGGAAGTCGATGAATGTAAGTGGAGGAGATCTTAGACTACCAGCCTAAAGATGCAAGTTGCATGCAAATTAACTCTGTTTCATTCCTTACGGGGCGGATTTTTTAAATATTTCACGTTCAATGTCCTGTGGTAACTTATTAGAAATTTTGATTGAAATGAAATAACAATTCTTTTTAAAGGTTTTTTATGATCCAATCGGTATCGATGGAAAGGGGAACGAGAGACGAAGGGTGGCCATTTACGAGTAGAACTCTGTGACTATTTTGACGGCATTCTAAAAGATTTGCGCAATGAAGCAATTACCAGGATACTAATAAATGTCGCTAAGGAGAGGAACCACGAGGATATACATTTCTTATTGATGGGCGTATCTTGTTCTCAGGAAAAATCCCCATCTCATCAGTCGAAAGACAAAGGATCGGACAAGATCTCGCCGCCGCAGGATGTCAGCAGGAGCAGGCCTATCCCCGAACACAGGGAAGTCATAGTCGAGCACAGAGATGTTATACAGAGAGGTATGGCCAGAACCTTCCCTCTCTCCCCTTCTATGCATGAACCATGTACCTAACATTTTTTGTATGCTGTAAATATTTAAGCCGTGTGTTGTGTGTCATTCGAAACGTTTTTTTATAAGACAATGTGACGAAACGAGCAAAACGTTCATCTGATGGTATGTGCAACGTCTGCCTATAACTTTGTCATCCACATTACCGTGTGGCACCACACTGCGCCCGCCACCCTGAGACGTCAGTTCTTACGTCTCATGTTCACAGTAATTACAGCTCTCAGTGTCCCTTCAAACCGAAACACAGTAGTGTTTGCACACTACTAATTCATTGCAGAATGACTGGCCTCGAATTCATCGCAAAGTAATGGAGTTCTGTTTTTTTTCCCACTCATTTCATATTTTGTTTTTAAAACTTTATTGTGTATTTCGTTTGTGATGTCAAACAAAATAGCTTTTCTTTTTTCTATATTTACGCGAATTCTTTGATTTCTTATATTTTCGCGAAATCTTATTTTTCTTTTTTCTTTAAACTTTTTCACTCTCCGAAATGTAACCTTTTGTACCTTTGTAAAAGTGGGTCGAATTTTTATCGTTGATTTTCACCTATCTATCGAACTGAACTCATCGAACTTACGAAACCAGATTGGGTGATAGATTTGTTTCACAGCGCAATCAAAAAGCTTACAAAATTCTATTTAAATGCAAAATCAATTTGTTGCAGAAGACAACGGGTATGTCCCTCCGCTGGTAAAACAACAACGAGTTATATCACAAGACAGCGTGGTAAGTTTATCTTCAAAAATCATACTTGATCGTCATCTTGGTTTCAAAATCTTATCTTTCTGTGCCTGTAAATTGAAAATTAGTATTTATTTAATCTTTATTAGACAGATAATACTTTATATGCCCAAACATTATCGTTTTTTATATTATCGTAGCCGTCGCAAGCAAAGGGCAGGGTGGGTAGTTGGCCGCCCGAGGTCCCGTTGGCTGAGTCCCCGGAGCCCGAGTACGAAGAGGCGGCCGATCTCTCCACCAGCATCGCCAAACTGCGCTGCCTTCTGCAGCAGCGAGCTGAAACTACCCAATACAGGTATTAGTTGTGACTTCAACATCGATAGGCGGTCATGCGTGGATATGTTTATGGGTGGAAGTCGTTAGAAACCAACACGTAGCACGCAATTGCTATGATAAGTGAGTACGTCCACGTAGTAGGGCTACGCGATACCTTAGTACTGTACACATTGGCCGGCTTGGAAGGACCACACACAAAAACACGCGTCACAGATGCGTCATTACACGGAAACAGCTCTTAAATCTGTCTCTCTTTTTCGTCTTTATTTTAATGTCACAAATCTAAAATAACTTTATTTCTTCTAAAAAAAATGGAAGCCAAAGACGCAGTTTTAGAAATTACCTCTTATATTCTTCTATCAATACCCTAAAAGCCTTGTGGGCTCGTAATGCCATGGTGGCAATGATGAAAGTGAAAACGGCAGCCGTGTTAACTGTTAGCCTTACGTTTCGATTATCACGTGTAGGTCGGACGATATCTGGTGGGAGGGAGCAGAAGAGACACGAGGCCGGACACAGCACCACCATTCCTCGCGTCCGGTCGACACCGCTACACTGGCCGGTAAATAACATTTACGAGTAGAGCCATACGAAAAATAGATAGCTGCCGATGCGACTTATGTCTTTATATAGCTTTATCCTTTTCGGTTGGCTTTACGACCAGGGGGTCTACTGTATAACTCTGGTTGGTTTCGTGATCGGTTTCATTTGATCCCATTAACCAGTGAAAGAGCTTCATAAGCCAAAATAAAGCTCATTCATTAGTTCCAACCAAAGTTACACAGTAGCCCCCCAGGACGGGCGTAGTCGCTTTCAGGCTATAGTCTTTTGTGGGAGTACTGTAAACTGTTTTTTTTTACATTTTCAACTGATATTCGATTGTTGGTTGGAATATATACTTTATCACATAGCAAAGTACACAGCGAATCTAACTCTGCTGGGCAGCGTTCGGGAAACTGCGTCACATCTTCTCTGCGAGTATACCTCAATGTCTCAAAACCAAAGTTTTCCACCAGTGCGTGTTGCCAGTCATAACATACGGAACAGAGACGTAGTCCTTCACTGCGGGCCGTATAAGGAAGCTCAGAATCACTCAGCGAGCTTTGGAAGGGGCTATGCTCGGAGTTTATCTGCGTGATAAAAACCGTAATGATGTTGTCCGCAGCAGAACTAAAGTAACCGACATAGCCAAGGATTAGCAAGCTGAAGTGGTAATGGGCCGGCCATTTAGCTCGTAGAACCGAAAACCGTTGGGGAAGAAAGGTTCTCGAGTGGCAACCTCGCACCGGCAAACGCAGTGCAGGACCTGCGCGGTTTTGCGGGAAGTCGATGGAGGCGGGTGGCTCAGGACCGTGTTTTATGGTAATCTATGGGGGGAGGCCTATGTTCAACAGTGGACTAAAATAGGCTGAAATGATGATGATGATGATGAAAGTATACAATTCAATGTTCCGTGTACAAATGGGCACGCACTTTTAAAAGCGAAAGACTCGTAAACATGACTTTGTATCAGTCAATATTTCATTATAATTAAACTAACTGGATGGGTAAAACAATTATAACAAAATACCACAGATAATAAAAGAACCAATGTATCAATTAAAAAAAAAACTTTATGAATGGCTTCTTCAAAATAAATTTTATTCTTTGAACGATATTTTGAATTACAGAGGATCTTAGTTTAGCTTTAAATTGACATAACTTGAAATATCTTTAATAATATTGTTATTTAGTAATTCTTTTTATTATTTGATATATTTGAAGTTTTATTTACTTATAGATTTTAAATTTATGATTTAATGAATATATTTACATGCTATTGTAAATGGCTGAATAAGGAGACCCCTTACTGTATTGACCATCACTTTACTATCCTATATAAAAGTTTATAAACACTTTTATTATTGTAATACATAATAAATATCATCACATTTTAAATTGAGTTTGCCCCCGGCCTAAGGGAATTTATCACCCCATCTCATCCTGTGGGTGTCGTAAAAGACCGCAGAAGTAAAATGAAAACCAGGTGATGGGCAGCAGCATCTTCCTAGAACATCTGAATAAATAAACTACGTTTGCTAACCCGACTGCCAAGCATGGGGACTATGACAAAAACCCTTCCAAAATGAGACCTACAAACTTTTGTGGCTATCTATGGGGGAGGCCTACGTTCAGCGGTGGACTTGTGATAGGCTGACACTATAAAATATATATATAATATTAATTTTATTTAAGACATTTTCATTGGTTAAGGTTTTCTTCTTGTTCCTAGCTTTATGTTTTCTCATTATAACCTCCCATTGGGGAAAAACAACAAATTCTCTTTTATCATATTTTAAAACATCAGTTAAAGAAGATCCGAATGATTTACAAAGCTCTGATAATTTTGATATAATTTTATTTCTTCAGATGAATATGACATGAGCGTCGAAAGGAACTCGTCTCCCGGACAGACGTCAAACAACATGCAGAGGTTGGATAAGTGAGTATAAAGTGATATTTTATGTAAGAAGAATGTTGAAATACTAAATTATTAGGTAAAGGTTTTGTGTTAAACTTCCTTGCCGATTGCGTGCTTGTTGCAACAGTTAGTAATTATGTTGTTGTATAAGGTTTGGTAGCGGCCTAAGAGAATCTACCACACCATCTCATCTCGTGGGTGTCGTAAAAGTGGACAGAGGGAAAATGAAAACCAGAAGATGGTCAGCAGCATCTTCCTGGAACATCAGAATAAATAAACTGCGGTTGCCAACCCGCCTGCTAAGCGTGGCAACTATGGCAAAATTACCCCCAAAATGAGACCTACAAACTTTTGTGGCTATCTATGGGGGAGGCTTATGTTCAGCAGTGAAATTGTGGGTAGGCTGAAATGATGATGATGATGAATGACCTTGTTAGGATTTTGAGTACGGTTCGCACATAATTATAACGTTGACAAATCACTTTAAAGCTAATATACTTAGGACCATTATTACATTCACTTGATATAAATTTATCACCATTGACTTTTTTAAGGATTATGACCGAAATATTTCTGTGATACCATAAACGTGTCTTTTTTGACCGACGAATAAACGGAGGACCATGTTTGACTTCTTCGTTTATGAGACGATTTTAATCATTCTGTTTATTAGGGGTGGTCGTACAAATCAAGTTCCGGTAACCCGACATTATTAATCTCTTTAATCGGTATAATCATTTTGAAGCTGTTTTATAAGTTGAAATCTGTTTTTTTTATTAAGTAATTATTTAATTATAGAAGTAACGCGACAATCAAGTCACCTGGCAGTAAGTGTCACGCTGCCTATGACAGTTCCGAGTCGCCCACTTTAAACCGCACTACGCTCGTCACCATGAGGCTTCGGTTATTCAATCCACACAGTGGTGTTTTCTAATTGGCAGAATCCATCCTCCCACTTTTTCTCCTCTTTTTGTTTATTTTTAATGTTTTTTTCCTATTTTTTTGATAATTTGTCTTTATGATTTTCTTCTCATTTTGTAATCTTTCATCTTTCAATTTGTGTCTGTCATGCATAGGTTGTTTCAAAGGACTGTCACGGGAGTGTTCAATTCCATAAAGACGGCGGTTGGTGCCGAAGGAGAAGAAGTTACACCTCGACCTTTACATGACTGGAACTATGTTTGCACATCTGTTGAGCTTAGTGTGAGTTGTTATTTAATTTTATATCACTTTATTTTTTCCGTTATTGGTTTGGACTAGGAGAGTTATGTAGTCCAAAGGGACTGAAGATTGTGTCATTTCCGGGGTACATTGGAAAAACACAAATGATTGGTTTTCGGGTCTGATTGTGTTGTGATGGTCCTTTTGTCTCTGACATTGCATCCTAGCGTATCTCTGAACTTATCGTATAAGCGTTACATTGGGAACTTTATTCGGATATAAAGTTTCCAGTTACGATCAGAGTGGCCGTCATACTACACTACGTTCGAGTTAACTCTTATCGTCAAAACGCGACTTAAATCTTATTTGGATATTCTAAAGGCGTAAATGTTCTGACATCCTATTTTTTTTTTCAAATTTAGCAGTTTTTATACACAGGTTGATGGTTATTGAGCAAGGAAAAGGGTAGCCCTTTTTCGCGGTCGCACAATCTGCCACTATACTTTATCTTCATCATCATCATCATTTCAGACTATCACAAGTCCACTGCTGAACATAGGCCTCCTCCATAGAATTTGGAGGGATTTTGCCAAAGTTGCCACGTTTGGCAAGCGGGTTGGCGACCGCTGTTTATTTATTCAGATGTTCCAGGAAGATGCTGCTGCCCATCTTCTGATTTTAATTTTCCCTCCGTCGACTTTTACGACACCCATGGGATGAGATGGGATGGTCGGTTCTTTTAGGCCGCCACCACATGTATTTTTCTTAGGACGGCAGAATACCTTCCCCATGATTGAGAATGGTTGTCCCGGTGCAGGCGGGCGGAGCGGGCGGTGCGGTGGCGCGGCTGGTGGGCGCGCGGCGCGCGCTGGGCCACGTGGAGGCGGCGCTCGACCCGCTGCAGCCGCGCGCCCCGCGCCCCCCCGCGCGCCGCAACACGCCTGCCGCCCGCTGACTTCGGTACGCTTCGCTTCGGACTACGACGGAGTCACTTCGGACGACTTCCGACAGCTGACGATCGACTTCCGATAGCCACGAACTCAGTTTGGACTGCTTCGGTTGACTTTGAATTGCTTCGATTCACTTCTGATTACTGCCGGCGATCCCCCACTGGATGGAGCGACGTCCTGCATGAAATGGTGATGATAATGTGGACGCCGGATTACTGTAGGTTGACTTCGGATGATTTTGGCCAGCTTCGGTTTACATTGGACTGACTTCGAAATGCTATGACTGGCTTCGGATGACTTTTGACTGACTTCGGATGACTTTGATCGACTTAGCACTACTTCGTTTAACTTCTTGACATTTTTTTTTACTTTTCCTTACTTTGCTCGACTATAAATTATAAAGTTTGATTTCAAACGACTAAGACGTTGTTACTATAATATAAAAGGTTAAACAAATAGTTAAATAACACAATGTATGTCACACAGAGGAGTGGTGCAGTTCTTCGGGCTCAGCGTGGTGTGGGACTTGTGCGGTAGGTGGCGCTGTGGGGTTGTGTAAATCTCACGTCGCTTTTCGTGTGGCCACGCTGCTGTTCGCTGGTGAGATTTTTTTAATATAACACTAGCAATGCCACTAACTTTTTACTTTTTACTGGTGGTAGGATTCCTATGCAGGAATCCGTCTAGATAGGTACCACCCCAGGGCCAGTTATTCTGACGTGAAGCAGTAGTGTGCAAGCATTGCTGTGTTTCGGTTTGAAGGGCACTGTGAGCTAGCGTAATCACTGGGCATTTGAGACTTAAGAACTGATGTCTCAGGGTGACGGGCGCAGTGTGGTGTCACACAGAAATATTCTGGGTGACACAGCATTTGTTGTGAGCGGACGTTGCACTTACCATCAGGTGAACGTTTTGCTCGTTTCGTCACTTTATACAATACAATAAAAAAAAACTATACTAATATCCCTGTTGACCACTCCAACTAAGCTTGTAACTAAGTCGAATTATCATCATCATCATCATCATCATTTCAGCCTATCATTAGTCAACTGCTGAACATAGGCCTCCCCAATAGATTATTACAAAAATTTGTAACTTTTACGACACCCACGGAATGAAATGGGGTGTTAGATTCTCTTAAGCCGCCATCACATGTATTTTATGCATTGGAAGTAATTAAAAACAGAACGCAAATCATTTCAGATTTAGCCGAGTCATTACTAAGCGCATGGTTGGATGAATTCAGCGCATGGCTCAGACAGCAGACGTTCGTCGTGTTCGAGCGGATGTCGAACGACAGCGCGGATTTGAACCTGAAGAAAGGCAAACTGCGCGAATTGAACGTAGAGGAGACGTGTGCCGCTGTTATTTCGATCATACCAGGTGAGGATGCTTGATGGTGGTCTTTTGACCGCAGCCGCAGTAGTCCGATATTTAAAGACTAATTTCCAAAACTAAATCGTTCATCAGACTATCATTTCAGCCTATCACTAGTCCACTGCTGAACATAGTCCTCCCCCAATGATTGCCACTTTGGGGGGATTTTGCCATAGTTGCCACGCTTGGCAGGCGGGTTGGCATCCGCCGTTTATTTATTCAGATGTTCCAGAAAGATGTAGCTGCCCATCTCCTTGTTTTTATTTTCCCCCTGTCGACTTTTACGACACCCACGGGATGAGATGGGGTGGTAGATTCTCTTAAGCCGCCACATATACACACATATCCATACCCACATACATAATATCATATACATACCCCCATAGATTGCTACAGAACACGGTCCTGAGCCATCTGCATCTAGTGGTAACAAGAAGGCAGGTTTGCCGGTACGAGGTTGCCATTCATACAGTCACGCCTTTTTTCCATATAAGGGGTAGGCAGAGGCCACACATGTAGCCCACTTTTCGCCCTCGCAGGACACGAGACGTGACGGGTGGTGAAACACGTCGCCCCCATTGTGGTGCGAGTCAAAAAATCTTACTCCCCTTTGCGTTCCCGCGAGCAGTATAGCGACAGCATTGCATGTAATGGTGTTATTCTGCATTAATAAAGGCTGTCCGTACAATACCTTAGGCGCCTCTTACGACACCTTAGTGGAAAAGAGGTAGGTGCTATTATACTCTGCCGCACACCTATCGGCTAGGCCGCCACTCTTTCATCATTAATATATATCATTAATATCAACGAAATATTTTTTTCCTCAGAAGTGTATCTCTTCAGTGAAGAAGCTATATCGGATGCGGTCAAACTGACAGTTTCGAGCTTCAGCCACAAGGAGGTGAACAGCGACTTCGCGTTCAGGGTTCTTGACCTATTCGTCGCTCAGTTCAAGAAGGCCGCCGATCTGAGGAATCCCTCATTCGATTCTAATTGAGACTCTAGTCACTTATTTATTTTAACTGTATAAATTTTCATTCCAAAGAAATTATTAAAGCTTTAAAAAAATATATGTTAGTGTACAAAATGTCTGTAATGGTTTTCATGCTCTCCACTAGATGGCGCTACTTGCCTTTTGCGTCGCGTTAGATGTACTGATTTTACTTACTCATACGCATCAATCTCGACTTTTATTTTTAAGGGTATAGAAATGACTCACAAACTCAAAGAGAATCCGCCCTCCCTAAACTTAGCTTTTATAACGCTAACTTTATAAGAACCGACGCAACGAAATCTTCAATTTCGCTCGCTATCACCAAGTCGACGTAATAATCGTACGAGAGACTTTTTTGAAACCACACTCATGATCCCAAAATCGCAAAATGTAACATCATTCGGAACGGTATAGTTACCGCTGCGAACGGCGGCTCTCTTATCTTTTTTTTTATTGTATGAAGTGACGAAACGGGCAAAACGTTCACCTGATGGTAAGTGCGACGTCCGCCCACAGCAAATGCTGTGTCACCCAGAATCTTTCTGTGTGACACCGCACTGCGCCCGTCACCCTGAGACATCAGTTCTCAAGTCTCAAATGCCCAGTGATTACGCTAGCTCTCAGTGCCCTTCAAACCGAAACACAGTAATGCTTGCACACTACTGCTTTACGGCAGAATAACTGGCCCTGGGGTGGTACCTACCTAGGCGAATTCCTGCATAGGAATCCTACCACCAGTCTACCATCTACTACATAAAGTCCTTGCACCGCGTACCAGTCGACACACCGCCATCTTGAAGCATCGGTCTGTCAGCTAGCCACGACCGGCCACCTCCCCATTACTATCGCATCTATCTACTTACCATGTAGAATGTCGGCTCGGTTGGCGCAGTGGCTAAGCCCATGGCTTCTGCGCCGCGGGTCGCGGGTTCGATTCCCGCACGGGACAAATATTTGTATGACCTACAGATAGTTGTTCCGGGTCTGGGTGTTTGTGCATGTGGAATTTATGTCCGTAAAACGCACCCGCGACACAGGACAAATCCTACTGCGGGGCTTAGTTTTAAAAAAAAAAAAAAAAAAACGCTGAAATCACACGCGGCGACTTCGAAGCACTCCGCTCCCTCGGGAGCTCAACCATCCTTGCCGGTGACTTCAATATCAACCAACCCGCGTGGGATGGCCCTAGACTCGCTTGTCGACCTCCTCGACTTCGGCGTCGTGGCGCCTGCAACACCCACCCATTTCCCGCACAAACTGGGACACGCCGGATGTGCTTGACGCAGACATCCTCAAAAACATAAATCTCGCCATCCGCGACATAGAAGTGATCCACCAACTAACATCTGATAACCGCCCCGTACTACTTCGCCTAGGGCCCAACACCAAAGTAATCTTTTGTAAGTATTACGCTCATTCAACGTAAAGCGAAGCGTAAGATACATCTGCAAGACATCGTCGTCATCATCGCCTTGTTCGCTGTTGAACATAGGCCTCCCCTGTAAATTTTAGTCATATGCAACATCGATGCAGTGTGGTCCGCTTACGATCGGGCGGGTAGTGAAAGCTTACCTAGCTGAAAGCATACATTATGGAAGGAATTTTCTGGTTCTTGGGGAATTGGAGAAATTAAATTAAGCGTGGCGACCACAGCTAATCCTTCCATCCAGTGAGATGTATACTTGCTAAAAATGAACTGCACTGGTGGTAGGATTCCTGCACAGGAATCCGTCTTGGTCCACGGCGGTGCCCTAAAGCCGTAGTGTGCAAACATTGTGTTTCGGTCTGAAAGGCACCGATCGCTAGTATAATTAATGGGCACATGTGATTTAAGACTAAAGCAGTGCGTTTTCATACAGTAATGTTGCAAATGCATTTGCTTTAGGCAGACGTTGCCGTGTGGTAGCGGCTTATGAGAATCCACCACTCCATCTCATCCCGCGGTTGTCCTAAAAGTCGACAGAGGGAAAATTAAAACCAATAAACTGCGGTTGCCAACCCGCCTGCCAAGCGTGGCAACTATGGCAAAATTCCCCTCAAAATGAGAGCTCTATGGAGGCCTATGTTCAGCAGTGGACTAGTGATAGGCTGAAATGATGATGATGATGAGACGTTGCACTTACCATCATGTCAACGATTTGCTCGTCTAGTCACTTTATTAAATAAAAATAATTTTCTATATCCTTTATTTTGTTTTTTTTTTAACTATATAATAAGTGCATTGTGTGGTATGCACCAATGAAAACCTGTGTCTTTCTTTCTTTATATATTAACTTACTAACTTAGTGGAAACTTAACTGAAGTATGTTTTTCTTTATTATGAATTTGTTATTTTCTGTATTATAAATATTGTTTGTTTCCCAAATAAATTGGGGGGGGGGGGGGGGGGGGGAGAGATAAATAAAACATTTAATACCATTAACCGTACGTAGTTCTATTCTATTATTCGTTTTAATCATACATTAAATAATAATTATATCACAGAACGCGTATAAAAGACCGATCACTTAATTATATACGTTATTTATATGAGGAAAGTTAAATGGTGTCGAACGTTTGACTTTCGACAGAACTACACTTAATTCTATATAGTTACAAAAGTCTCTCTCACTAAACTTACAAAGTACACTTTAAAATCAGCAATTCCTCCACTCTCCAATAATTATTATAAGGAACACTCCAGTCACGATCCAAGGTAAAATAAATGGGGTCATTTGAAATATATTTTTTAACGCATACAATAAACAAACACAGAGAGTGGGTACAGTCTAAAATTTTTCAATTGTCATGTTTCTCTCAAACATCTGTCACAGATAATTAATTAGTTCACCGAAACCGAGTTGTGAGTTTTTTTAAATTATCGATAACAAGGATTTTCCTTCGCTTCGTTCAACTGTTGTGGCATTTATAATAGGATTTTAGTTTTGTGAAATCATAGCGCAGTCACAGTGCTGAGATCCTCGCAGCTGCTGTACGGAGAGGAGTGGGGTGAAGTCTCGCAGCCGTTTATCTCGGTGCCCCGCGTGCGGCTGGACCCCGCGAAGTTTAGGAACATCTGTAGATAATACGAGATTATATTTCACTGAGGAATAAGCATATATTGAACATTTCTTCTCCTGTGCACAGGTTCTGTTTTCGTAATATCAGGATTATGGAGAAGGGATGATTCAGCCATAATTATCTGTCCTGGACGTTTACTCATAATGTTTTCCTTCATCGTCATGTCATATATGTGATTTAATTATGAATGGGTAGACTGGAGATAGGTCACCCATTATCATCATCATCTTTTTTTTTATTAATAAAGTGACGAAACGAGCGAAACGTTCACCTGATGGTAAGTGCAACGTCCACCCACAACAAATGCTGTGCCACCCAGAATATTTCTGTGTGACACCACACTGCGCCCGTTACCCTGAGACAACAGTTCTTAAGTCTCAAATGCCCAGTGGATTACACTAGCTCACAGTGCCTTTCAAACTGAAACACAGTAATGCTTGCACACTACTACTTCACGGCATAATAATAATAATCATCATTTAGCCTATAACTTGTCCACTGCTGAACATAGGCCTCCCCATAGATTGCGACAAAGGTTTGTAGCTCACATTTTGGGGGGATTTTGTCATAGTTGCCACGCTTCTAGGCGGGTTGGCAACCGCAGTTTATTTATTAAGATGTTCCAGGAAGATGCTGCTGCCCATCTTGGCATCTTCAATGTCGACAGAGGGAAAATAAAAACCAGGAGATCCTGGTTGTTATTTTTCCTTCTGTCGACTTTTACGACACCCACGGAATGAGATGGGGTGGTAGATTCTCTTAAGCCGCCACCACGTTTTTGAAATTTTCACCACCAAGGACACCACGGCTTTATTTATTTATTTATTTTTTAAGGGAAACATACAAATGATATATAGTATCCTTAATATAAAGGATCCACACCGGTGCTTGCACCATTTTAGATGCAGGTATAGCTAATGTTGACGACGTGCAGGGGATTTCCCTTAGACCGAGTGGGCCCGGGGCTTGGGGGGCATATCTTGGTGAGATTTTTTATGGTTATTCACTTTACTCACAAATAAAAATGGCAAGCATCGGTATCTGAAGACAATGAATGAGATACTTTTATCATTTACAGACTCGTTGTTTTTTTACTTTAATTTAATTCTTAAACGTCATTAAATGTATCGCGCTAGTCACACTCGCAAATAAAAATGTTAAGCATCGGTTTTTTTTTTTTGATAAAATAACGAGACGCGCAAAACGTTCACCTGATGGTAAGTGCAACGTCCGTTCATAACAGGTGCTGTGTTACTCAGAATATTTCTGTGTAGCACCACACTGCGCCAATTTAATAAAAGTAAAAAACAACGAAAGTCTGTAATGATAAAAGTATCTCATTCAGTGTCTTTACTGGTGGTAGGATTCCTATGCAGGAGTTCCGTCTAGGTAGGTACCACCCCAGGGTCAGTTATTCTGCCGTGAAGCGGTAGTGTGCAAACATTACTGTGTTTCGGTTTGAAGGGCACTGTGAGCTAGCGTAATCACTGGGCATATGAGACTTAAGAACTTATGCCTCAGGTTGATGGGCACAGTGTGTAGTGTCACACAAATTTTGTGGGTGGCACAGCATTTGTTATGGGCAGACGTTGCACTTACCATTAGGTGTAAGTTTTGCTCACGACACTAGAAGTAACAAAATGCCCGACCATTTCATCAAAAAGCATAAGAAAAATTGCTGCGAGGAAATTTGCCCAGGATAGAGAAAAATGGCATGGAATGAAGGAGGCGAAAGGGATCCATATGTAACTTTTGTTAGTTTCAATCCAGATCCATATGCAACATTTTTAGGTAGACTTGTTAAACTAAGAAAAAAAAACTAACATTACTTTTCGTTTGTTATTTAAATATGAAATAAATAATGCTTTATAAATAAAAAATTAAAAAAATTTAAAAGGAAAACGCCTCGTTCTATGAATATAGGAACCGGGCTTAGTGCAGCCAGTTTACCAAATCCGCTGGTGCCGTTAGTAGCTGTCCATATCTAGAAGTGGACTCCTCACAGATGATGGTGTTAACTGACCTGATCGAGCGAGCTCTGGTTGACCGTGTAGTCTTCAATGTCACAGGAGCCTTGCAGTTCCGCTGTCAGACGGAACACGTCGCTCAGTCTTGTGGTAATCACTTTACCGTTAACTGGAAGCAGATATTTTGGAAATCGCAAATTATAAGTAGGTAGTGGAAACACTGAAATTAAGATAAAGGCGACTTTAAAACCGTAAAAAGTAGAGATGCTTCGACTACTCGTTTATTAGTCAGTGCGCGGTATATTCAGATTTTTTTTAGAACTAGTACGTGGCCGAATTAAACCGAGATTAAAGTGAAAAACCGAAAGTAGTAGTTTCAGTCTATAAATGTCCCACTGCCGAGCACAGGCCTCCTCTCATTTCTGAGAGGATTTTTGGAGCTAGGAAGAATCCGCCACGCTGCTCCAATGCGGATTGGCGGACTTCACATGTCCTCGAAATATTTCTATTCCTCGGACCTGCAGGTTTCCTCACCATGTTTTCCTTCACCGCAAATCACGTGGTAAATCAGCACTTAAAATTGTAGAACAATTTTAGAGCTGCTGGTACCAGGGATCGACCCAGCTTACTCGCTTACTATGAAATTAAAGGCGAGCACCAGGCCCCTGAGCTACCACGGCTTTCTTTGTATTTTTATTTGCTTAATTTGAACATGTATTAGCAATAAAAAAATTATACTTAGAGCTTTAGCATTTATTATTTTGAAATATAAATAAAGAAAAACTTAAAAAGTTTGAAGACAAAGGAAACTTATAGAACAATATAATATGGTCTGACATTTCTGGTAGAGTTTCCGATCTTTAATAAAAAGATCGATCTCATGAATCGATTCGAATCCTGTGATCTGAGATCGATCCAGACAAAAATCGAGGACGAAAGATCGTTCTGTCATAAATCGATTATTATTAGGTATTTTTGGATGACATATAACTCGCTCGTTCAATCAAGCCCATGATATTTAGGAAAACAGAATTGACAGTAAAACATTTAAAATTTTCTAGACTTAAGAAATACTAAGCGATGTAAACGACGAGGGATGAACCTGGGAGGTCAGAAGTATACCGTACGGGCAAAAAAAAAACCTTTTCGGGTCCCCCGTGTCCCCACAACAAAGAGCGCACCTTGTGCTAGTTTGCTTAAAGGTTAATATGTCTAGTTGTCCACGCAAATCTCTAAACTTAATTTGAGTGGTTTTTTATCACATTAGCCACAGTCTACAATATTTTTTTTTACAAATTAGCAATCCGAGCAGATAAAACTGATATGAAACCCTTCCGTTCTAAGTTCCTTACTTTTTGCTGTTTGTTACGCCAAAGAAAGAACGAAATAGGCACAGGGATCGGATTCCTTACAGCCAATAAACCATAATTGCAAACGCTTCTTTTGCAAGTATCTAAGTGCACGTTAGTAAAATTGAAATTCACTGTTAGAAGGGACAGTTAAAGTAAAATCGAAAATCGGACATGTCAAAACCGATCTTCGATTAAATTAAATCGAGATCGCAAACCCTAGTTTCTGGTCGTCATTATCATCACCAGCCCGTCGCAAGTCCAATGCTCAACTAAGCCCTCCCCCATAGATTGGGGGATTTCGCCATAGTTGCCACGCTTGGCAGGCGGGTCGGCAACCAACAGTTTATTTATTTAGCTGTTCTTGCAAAAAGATGCTGCTAATCTCCTGTTTACATTTTCTCTGTTGATTTATGCGACACCAACAGGACTAGATGTGGTGGTGGATTCTCTTACGCCGCTACATATACGCACGCATACTCATATTATATATACTCATGACAAAAAAAATTGTTCCACATAGAGGCACTCACTCGTCCAAATCATGAAATAGAAGGTTAGAGGAATGGCAGTGATGCTTACCGGTAGCCTGCGTGGGCAGCAGGAAGTGCAGCGCCGCGCGCTGGCGCACCTGCAGCTCCGCGAGCGGCGCCCGCGCGCGCACCCGCCGCCACGCGCTCGCGCCGCGCCCGCACCGCACGCGGCACGACACCACGTACCCGCCGCCGAACCTGCCGGCACACACACATACAGACCTCCACTCACAACCAGATACAAGTTACCACGCACCCGCCGCCGAACCTGCCGGCACACACACATACAGACCTCCACTCACAACCAGATACAAGTTACCACGCACCCGCCGCCGAACCTGCCGGCACACACACATACAGACCTCCACTCACAACCAGATACAAGTTACCACGCACCCGCCGCCGAACCTGCCGGCACACACACATACAGACCTCCACTCACAACCAGATACAAGTTACCACGCACCCGCCGCCGAACCTGCCGGCACACACACATACAGACCTCCACTCACAACCAGATACAAGTTACCACGTACCCGCCGCCGAACCTGCCGGCACACACACATACAGACCTCCACTCACAACCAGATACAAGTTACCACGTACCCGCCGCCGAACCTGCCGGCACACACACATACAGACCTCCACTCACAACCAGATACAAGTTACCACGTACCCGCCGCCGAACCTGCCGGCACACACACATACAGACCTCCACTTCACAACCAGATACAAGTTACCACGTACCCGCCGCCGAACCTGCCGGCACACACACATACAGACCTCCACTCACAACCAGATACAAGTTACCACGCTACCCGCCGCCGAACCTGCCGGCACACACACATACAGCCCTCCACTCACAACCAGATACAAGTTACCACGTACCCGCCGCCGAACCTGCCGGCACACACACATACAGACCCTCCACTCACAACCAGATGCTTGTTACCACGCACCCGCCGCCGACCTGCCCGGGCAACCACACATACAGACCTCCACTCACAACCAGATACAAGTTACCACGCACCCGCCGCCGAACCTGCCGGCACACACACATACAGACCTCCACTCACAACCAGATACAAGTTACCACGTACCCCGCCGCCGAACCTGCCGGCACACAACATACAGACCTCCACTCACAACCAGATACAAGTTACCACGTACCCGCCGCCGAACCTGCCGGCACACACACATACAGACCTCCACTCACAACCAGATACAAGTTACCACGTACCCGCCGCCGAACCTGCCGGCACACACACATACAGACCTCCACTCACAACCAGATACAAGTTACCACGTACCCGCCGCCGAACCTGCCGGCACACACACATACAGACCTCCACTCACAACCAGATACAAGTTACCACGTACCCGCCGCCGAACCTGCCGGCACACACACATACAGACCTCCACTCACAACCAGATACAAGTTACCACGTACCCGCCGCCGAACCTGCCGGCACACACACATACAGACCTCCACTCACAACCAGATACAAGTTACCACGTACCCGCCGCCGAACCTGCCGGCACACACACATACAGACCTCCACTCACAACCAGATCAAGTTACCACGCACCCGCCGCCGAACCTGCCGGCACACACACATACAGACCTCCACTCACAACCAGATACAAGTTACCACGTACCCGCCGCCGAACCTGCCGGCACACACACATACAGACCTCCACTCACAACCAGATACAAGTTACCACGTACCCGCCGCCGAACCTGCCGGCACACACACATACAGGACCTCCACTCACAACCAGATACAAGTTACCACGTACCCGCCGCCGAACCTGCCGGCACACACACATACAGACCTCCACTCACAACCAGATACAAGTTACCACGTACCCGCCGCCGAACCTGCCGGCACACACACATACAGACCTCCACTCACAACCAGATACAAGTTACCACGTACCCGCCGCCGGAACCTGCCGGCACACACACATACAGACCTCCACTCACAACCAGATACAAGTTACCACGTACCCCGCCGCCGAACCTGCCGGCACACACACATACAGACCTCCACTCACAACCAGATACAAGTTACCACGTACCCGCCGCCGAACCTGCCGGCACACACACATACAGACCTCCACTCACAACCAGATACAAGTTACCCACGTACCCGCCGCCGAACCTGCCGGCACACACACATACAGACCTCCACTCACAACCAGATACAAGTTGACCACGTACCCCGCCGCCGAACCTGCCGGCACACACACATACAGACCTCCACTCACAACCAGATACAAGTTACCACGTACCCGCCGCCGCGCCGAACCTGCCGGCCACTCACAACCAGACAAGTACCAGACCCGCCGCCGAACCTGCCGGCCACCCACACCAGGAGTCACTCACAACCAGAACAAGTTACCACGCACCCGCCGCCGAACCTGCCGGCACACACACATACAGACCTCCACTCACAACCAGATACCAAGTTACCACGTACCCCGCCGCCGAACCTGCCGGCACACACACATACAGACCTCCACTCACAACCAGATACAAGTTACCACGTACCCGCCGCCGAACCTGCCGGCACACACACATACAGACCTCCACTCACAAACCAGATACAAGTTACCACGTACCCGCCGCCGAACCTGCCGGCACACACACATACAGACCTCCACTCACAACCAGATACAAGTTACCACGTACCCGCCGCCGAACCTGCCGGCACACACACATACAGACCTCCACTCACAACCAGATACAAGTTACCACGTCACCCGCCGCCGAACCTGCCGGCACACACACATACAGACCTCCACTCACAACCAGATACAAGTTACCACGTACCCGCCGCCGAACCTGCCGGCACACACACATACAGACCTCCACTCACAACCAGATACAAGTTACCACGCACCCCGCCGCCGAACCTGCCGGCACACACACATACAGACCTCCACTCACAACCAGATACAAGTTACCACGCTACCCGCCGCCGAACCTGCCGGCACACACACATACAGACCTCCACTCACAACCAGATACAAGTTACCACGTACCCGCCGCCGAACCTGCCGGCACACACACATACAGACCTCCACTCACAACCAGATACAAGTTACCACGCACCCGCCGCCGAACCTGCCGGCACACACACATACAGACCTCCACTCACAACCAGATACAAGTTACCACGTACCCGCCGCCGAACCTGCCGGCACACACACATACAGACCTCCACTCACAACCAGATACAAGTTACCACGTACCCGCCGCCGAACCTGCCGGCACACACACATACAGACCTCCACTCACAACCAGATACAAGTTACCACGTACCCGCCGCCGAACCTGCCGGCACACACACATACAGACCTCCACTCACAACCAGATACAAGTTACCACGTACCCGCCGCCGAACCTGCCGGCACACACACATACAGACCTCCACTCACAACCAGATACAAGTTACCACGCACCCGCCGCCGAACCTGCCGGCACACACACATACAGACCTCCACTCACAACCAGATACAAGTTACCACGCACCCGCCGCCGAACCTGCCGGCACACACACATACAGACCTCCACTCACAACCAGATACAAGTTACCACGTACCCGCCGCCGAACCTGCCGGCACACACACATACAGACCTCCACTCACAACCAGATACAAGTTACCACGTACCCGCCGCCGAACCTGCCGGCACACACACATACAGACCTCCACTCACAACCAGATACAAGTTACCACGTACCCGCCGCCGAACCTGCCGGCACACACACATACAGACCTCCACTCACAACCAGATACAAGTTACCACGTACCCGCCGCCGAACCTGCCGGCACACACACATACAGACCTCCACTCACAACCAGATACAAGTTACCACGTACCCGCCGCCGAACCTGCCGGCACACACACATACAGACCTCCACTCACAACCAGATACAAGTTACCACGCACCCCGCCGCCGAACCTGCCGGCACACACACATACAGACCTCCACTCACAACCAGATACAAGTTACCACGTACCCGCCGCCGAACCTGCCGGCACACACACATACAGACCTCCACTCACAACCCAGATACAAGTTACCACGTACCCGCCGCCGAACCTGCCGGCACACACACATACAGACCTCCACTCACAACCAGATACAAGTTACCACGTACCCGCCGCCGAACCTGCCGGCACACACACATACAGACCTCCACTCACAACCAGATACAAGTTACCACGTACCCGCCGCCGAACCTGCCGGCACACACATACAGACCTCCACTCACAACCAGATACAAGTTACCACGTACCCGCCGCCGAACCTGCCGGCACACACACATACAGACCTCCACTCACAACCAGATACAGTTACCACGTACCGCCGCCGAACCTGCCGGCACACACACATACAGACCTCCACTCACAACCAGATACAAGTTACCACGTACCCGCCGCCGAACCTGCCGGCACACACACATACAGACCTCCACTCACAACCAGATACAAGTTACCACGTACCCGCCGCCGAACCTGCCGGCACACACACATACAGACCTCCACTCACAACCAGATACAAGTTACCACGCACCCCGCCGCCGAACCTGCCGGCACACACACATACAGACCCCACTCACAACCAGATACAAGTTACCACGCACCCCGCCGCCCGAACCTGCCGGCACACACACATACAGACCTCCACTCACAACCAGATACAAGTTACCACGTACCCGCCGCCGAACCTGCCGGCACACACACATACAGACCCTCCACTCACAACCAGATACAAGTTACCACGTACCCGCCGCCGAACCTGCCGGCACACACACATACAGACCTCCACTCACAACCAGATACAAGTTACCACGTACCCCGCCGCCGAACCTGCCGGCACACACACATACAGACCTCCACTCACAACCAGATACAAGTTACCACGTACCCGCCGCCGAACCTGCCGGCACACACACATACAGACCTCCACTCACAACCAGATACAAGTTACCACGCACCCGGCCGCCGAACCTGCCGGCACACACACATACAGACCTCCACTCACAACCAGATACAAGTTACCACGTACCCGCCGCCGAACCTGCCGGCACACACACATACAGACCTCCACTCACAACCAGATACAAGTTACCACGTACCCGCCGCCGAACCTGCCGGCACACACACATACAGACCTCCACTCACAACCAGATACAAGTTACCACGTACCCGCCGCCGAACCTGCCGGCACACACACATACAGACCTCCACTCACAACCAGATACAAGTTACCACGTACCCGCCGCCGAACCTGCCGGCACACACACATACAGACCTCCACTCACAACCAGATACAAGTTACCACGTACCCGCCGCCGAACCTGCCGGCACACACACATACAGACCTCCACTCACAACCAGATACAAGTGTACCACGTACCCGCCGCCGAACCCTGCCGGCACACACAACATACAGGACCTCCACTCACAACCAGATACAAGTTACCACGTACCCGCCGCCGAACCTGCCGGCACACACACATACAGACCTCCACTCACAACCAGATACAAGTTACCACGTACCCGCCGCCGAACCTGCCCGGCACACACACATACAGACCTCCACTCACAAACCAGATACAAGTTACCACGTACCCGCCGCCGAACCTGCCGGCACACACACATACAGACCTCCACTCACAACCAGATACAAGTTACCACGTACCCGCCGCCGAACCTGCCGGCACACACACATACAGACCTCCACTCACAACCAGATACAAGTTACCACGTACCCCCGCCGAACCTGCCGGCACACACACATACAGACCTCCACTCACAACCAGATACAAGTTACCACGTACCCGCCGCCGAACCTGCCGGCACACACACATACAGACCTCCACTCACAACCAGATACAAGTTACCACGTACCCGCCGCCGAACCTGCCGGCACACACACATACAGACCTCCACTCACAACCAGATACAAGTACCAACCTGCGGCACAAACACATACAGTCACAAAATACATAGTAACTACGCCGAACCTGCCGGCACACACACATACTCACTCAAAAATACAAGTTACCACGTACCCGCCGCCGAACCTGCCGGCACACACACATACAGACCTCCACTCACAACCAGATACAAGTTACCACGTACCCGCCGCCGAACCTGCCGGCACACACACATACAGACCTCCACTCACAACCAGATACAAGTTACCACGTACCCGCCGCCGCGACCTGCCGGCACACACACATACAGACCTCCACTCCACAACCAGATACAAGTTACCACGCACCCGTCCGCCGAACCTGCCGGCACACACACATAAAGACCTCCACTCACAACCAGATACAAGTTACCACGACCAGACCCGCCGCCGAACCTGCCGGGCACACAACACATACAGACCTCCCACTCACAACCAGATACAAGTTACCACGTACCCGCCGCCGAACCTGCCGGCACACACACATACAGACCTCCACTCACAACCAGATACAAGTTACCACGCACCCGCCGCCGAACCTGCCGGCACACACACATACAGACCTCCACCTCACAACCAGATACAAGGTTACCACGTACCCGCCGCCGAACCTGCCGCACACACACATACAGACCTCCACTCACAACCAGATACAAGTTTACCACGTACCCGCCGCCGAACCTGCCGGCACACACACATACAGACCTCCACTCACAACCAGATACAAGTTACCACGTACCCGCCGCCGAACCTGCCGGCACACACACATACAGACCTCCACTCACAACCAGATACAAGTTACCACGTACCCGCCGCCGAACCTGCCGGCACACACATACAGACCTCCACTCACAACCAGATACAAGTTACCACGTACCCCGCCGCGAACCTGCCGGCACACACCATACAGACCTCCACTCACAACCAGATACAAGTTACCACGTACCCGCCGCCGAACCTGCCGGCACACACACATACAGACCTCCACTCACAACCAGATACAAGTTACCACGTCCCGCCGCCGAACCTGCCGGCACACACCATACAGACCTCCCTCACAACCAGATACAAGTTACCACGTACCCGCCGCCGAACCTGCCGGCACACACACATACAGACCTCCACTCACAACCAGATACAAGTTACCACGTACCCGCCGCCGAACCTGCCGGCACACACACATACAGACCTCCACTCACAACCAGATACAAGTTACCACGTACCCGCCGCCGAACCTGCCGGCACACACACATACAGACCTCCACTCACAACCAGATACAAGTTACCACGTACCCCCGCCGAACCCGGCACACCACATACAGACCTCCACTCACAACCAGATACAAGTTACCACGTACCCGCCGCCGAACCTGCCGGCACACACACATACAGACCTCCACTCACAACCAGATACAATTACCACGTACCCGCCGCCGAACCTGCCGGCACACACACATACATACAGACCTCCACTCACACCAGATACAAGTTACCACGTACCCGCCGCCGAACCTGCCGGCACACACACATACAGACCTCCACTCACAACCAGATACAAGTTACCACGTACCCGCCGCCGAACCTGCCGGCACACACACATACAGACCTCCACTCACAACAGATACAAGTTACCACGTACCCGCCGCCGAACCTGCCGGCACACACACATACAGACCCTCCACTCACAACCAGATACAAGTTACCACGTACCGTCCGCCGCGAACCTGCCGGCACACACACATACAGACCTCCACTCACAACCAGATACAAGTTACCACGTACCCGCCGCCGAACCTGCCGGCACACACACATACAGACCTCCACTCACAAACCAGATACAAAGTTACCACGTTACCCGCCGCCGAACCTGCCGGCACACACACATAACAGACCTCCACTCACAACCAGATGCCTTGTTACCACGCACCCGCCGCCGAACCTGCCGGCACACACACATACAGACCTCCACTCACAACCAGATACAAGTTACCACGTACCCGCCGCCGAACCTGCCGGCACACACACATACAGACCTCCACTCACAACCAGATACAAGTTACCACGCACCCGCCGCCGAACCTGCCGGCACACACAATACAGACCTCCAATCACAACCAGATACAAGTTACCACGCACCCGCCGCCGAACCTGCCGGAACCACACACATCTACAGACCTCCACTCACTAACCAGATTACAAGTTAACACCGTACCCGCCGCCGAACCTGCCGGCACACACACATACCAGACCTCCCACTTTCACAACCAGATACAGGTTACCACGCTACCCGCCGCCGACCTGCCGGCACACACACTATTAAAGACACTCACTAACCAGATGCCCTTGTTACACGCACCGCCGCAGAACCTCGGCAACATACGAGACCTTCCCCATTCACAACCAGATTACCAAGTTACCACGTTACCCGCCGCCGAACCTGCCTGGCACACACACATACAGACCTCCACTCACAACCAGATACCAGATTACCACGTACCCGCCGCCGACCGCCGACCTGCCCGGCACACACACATACAGACCTCTTTCACTCACAACCAGATACACGTTACCACGCTACCCGCCGGCCGAACCCCTGGCCGGCACACCACACATACCAGGACCTCCTCCACTCACAACACCAGCTACCAAGTTACACCGTCCCCGCCGCACGAACCTGCCGGCACACACACATACAGACCTCCACTCACAACCAGATACAAGTTTACCACGTACCCGCCGCCGAACCTGCCGTGCACACACACATACAGACCTCCACTCACAACCAGATACAGTTACCACGTACCCGCCGCCGAACCTGCCGGCACACACATACAGACCTCCACTCACAACCAGATGCTTTTACACGCAACCGCCGCCGACCTGCCGGCACACACACATACAGACCTCCACTCACAACCAGATACAAGTTACCACGTACCCGCCGCCGAACCTGCCGGCACCACACATACAGACCTCCACTCACAACCAGATTACCACGTACCCGCCGCCGCCGAACCTGCCGGCACACACACATACAGACCTCCACTCACAACCAGAATGCTTGTTACCAGCCCCGCCGCCGAACCTGCCGGCACACACACATACAGACCTCCACTCACACCAGATACAAGTTACCACGTACCCGCCGCCGAACCTGCCGGCACACACACATACAGACCTCCACTCACAACCAGATACAAGTTACCACGTACCCGCCCCGAACCTGCCGGCACACACACATACAGACCTCCACTCACAACCAGATACAAGTTACCACGTACCCGCCGCCGAACCTGCCGGCACACCACACATACAGACCTCCACTCACAACAGATACAAGTTACCACGTACCCGCCGCCGAACCTGCCGGCACAACACACATACAGCCCTCCACTCACAACCAGATGCTTGTTTACCACGCACCCGCCGCCGAACCTGCCGGCACACACACATACAGACCTCAACTCACAAACAGATGCTTGTTACCACGCACCCGCCGCCGAACCTGCCGGCACACACACATACAAACCTCCACTCACAACCAGATGCTTGTTACCACGCACCCGCCGCCGAACCTGCCGGCACACACACCATACAAACCTCCACTCACAACCAGATGCTTGTTACGCACGCACCTTACAACATACGGTGCAATAATGCTTTCTTATTCTTTCCGCGAACACTATTACATTTAAACAAACTAATTATTACGGATTCTATCGCGTTTATTTTTTAACTATTTCTTACTCGACGTTTCGAGTACTTTACAATCCTACCCGTGATCATGGTGCTGTAAAGTTTTATTTAATAACGTTTCAATAACTGTGTTCGCCGAACTCAAGATTTCAGGATTACAATATAGATTCAATATATTTTAAAACAAATATCACCCCCCTAGTAACACCCATTTTAACCACATTTCTCTCTGGTATTTCATCTGATACAATCCAGGAAAGTAAGTTACTTTGCTAAGATCTGCATGCAAATTTTGCATGCGGATCTTAGCAAAAGTAAACTTACTTCTTCATTTATAATGGATTTCCGCAAAGTAACGCCTGATTCTATTAACTCTGATACAATCCTTACACTCCATAAAGCCTTTAGATAACCTACACTTCCTGCTACCGCTAAAAGTATCGAACTTCGAATAAACTGCGGTGAGTAACAGTACAAAAAAAACAGCGTTGCCAGGCGGCGAGCGTCGTCCAGCGCGTGCGTGGCCAGCAGCACCGCACAAGTACCTGCGCAGGCAGCGCTCGAGCGGCGCGAGGGCCCGCAGCGCGCCGTCCTGTGCGAGCGCGAACGCGCGCGGCCAGGCGGCGAGCGTCGTCCAGCGCGTGCGTGGCCAGCAGCACCGCACAAGTACCTGCGCAGGCAGCGCTCGAGCGGCGCGAGGGCCCGCAGGCGCGCCGTCCTGTGCGAGCGCGAACGCGCGCGGCCAGGCGGCGAGCGTCGTCCAGCGCGTGCGTGGACAGCAGCACCGCACACGTACCTGCGCAGGCAGCGCTCGAGCGGCGCGAGGGCCCGCAGCGCGCCGTCCTGTGCGAGCGCGACGCGCGCGGCCAGGCGGCGAGCGTCGTCCAGCGCGTGCGTGGACAGCAGCACCGCACACGTACCTGCGCAGGCAGCGCTCGAGCGGCGCGAGGGCCCGCAGCGCGCCGTCCTGTGCGAGCGCGACGCGCGCGGCCAGGCGGCGAGCGTCGTCCAGCGCGTGCGTGGACAGCAGCACCGCACGCCCGCTGCCGCACGCCAATCGGACGCCTCGCGACACGCTGCTGCGGGACGCCGGGTCCATGCCGCTGAACAAACGGTACCGTTACTTACGACACGAGAGAAGAACATTTCTTATTGCAAAAATGGCAGAACTTAAGTTGGAATCGATAGTGAAACCAAGAAATACAGTTTAATTTTCCAAAAAAAGTTCTGTAAATTAATATTAATACTATGCGCCGACTTAGACATTTTAAAGTGTAAACATTTTATTTTGCCTGCATTTAAAAGTAAATTATCGCAAACCATTTGGAAACAATGTCTAGAGTTAGGTTGGCTGTTCCAGCATTAAGGCATTTCTGTTAACTTTTAAACAACAATGACGTATCATCGTCGGCCAACAGAACTATATCAGACATTTTTTGTACCAAATATGGATGGGCAGATCATTTGTGTGTACCAAGAACAAAAATGGACCAAGGATCCCTGAGAAACACCTATTTTTACTACATAACCTGATGACATAACACCGTTGATAGCTACTTAAGCTTTCTACTTGGAAAGTAGTAAGATAAAAGATCCAGTGCGACTTCACGAAAGCCGTAGTATTTAAGTTTTCATATTAAACAATTACAGTCAAATGCATTTGAGAGATCACAAAACACACCGACTGTGTCATGTAAATATTCCCAGGCTTGTAGAACATATAAGGCTAGCTTAGCACCGGCATTAGTGGTTGGATGAATGAAAGAAGATTGACGAAAGAACATCCACGCAGCGAGTGTGAGTGGGCAAACTTATCACAATCAGATCATAATCGTTTTAAGGAAAGGATATGTCAAAAGTATCCGCAACCGACGAGCTTGTATGAAAACGCTCATGAAAGTAACTGATGTAAAATATATGTCTCAGTATCGTAGCAAGTGAAAAGATGTGTGTGTATTTGCCTCTGCAACTTTGTATTTATCTTTTATGACATTACCATTTAATTTCAAAGCAGTCTTTTTTAGTATTACGCCTGCCAGTTTCTAAATTAATTATATTCCATGTGGCTTTAGTTTTATTACAAAAAAAGTAATTTTTAGAATGCAAATCGTCTCCATAAAGTGTGGCATCGGATAACATTTATATATAAAAGAAATTAATGGGAAATTACCTTGTAGGTTCATCTAAAAGAACCAAGGGCGTCCTGCCCATAAATGCGATAGCTGTACACAATTTTCTTTTGTTCCCGCCACTGAGTGTTCCGCTGCGAACATCTTTGTACTTCGTCAAGTCGAACATCTCGATTGTTCTTCGAATTACCTGCAAAATATCCAAAGTATAAGATAGGTATCTAAATGGATCAAAAATTTTAAATACTAGAGAGTATTTAAAAAAAACGAATATTACTGATTTTATCGCGTTAAATTTTATACTATTTATAACCAGGCGTTACAGCACCCATGGTCGCGTTGACAGATGTCCTGATTTCGTAATTAACTGGGGTACCTTCAGTTTTTACAGTGGTATGCTTGGATGTTGATTTAATTTTTTTAATTATATGATCCCATATACGACAAAATTCAATTTATTAAATGTGTAACATTCGCGTAAATATATGAAATTATTACCAGGAAGTATTTTACAATGTAACATTATTTTAAAATAACATTATTTGAAATATGATTTGGTAAATGTAATGACAGATAGTTTGAAAGAGCTCAATATAAGGTGCACTATATGACCATTTTTTTCTGTCATAATATTTTTTTTTATAATGATTGATGACAATGTTGATAATATAAGTATAGTTTTGCACATTGTTATGACTATTTATAATTCGTAATCAACATGTTTTAATATCGAGAAACTTCCCTTCATCATCTTCCACATTTTTTTTTTTTTAAAACGAAGCCCCACAGTAGGATTTTCTCCTGTATCGTGGGTGCGTTTTACAAACATACATTTCACATGCACAAAACAACCAGACCCGAAAAGCAACAATTTGGTTTTCGCACAAATGTTGCCTCCGGCTGGGAATCGAACCCAGGACCGGTGGCGCAGAAGTCAGCTACGCTAACAACTACGCCATGCGGTCGACGACATTGAATATTTCGTAGACATTTTTCTTAAGTATTTACCTAAGAAAAAGGTTTACAAGGTGATAAGATAGAAGTCTAAGATGAAGGCCAATAGTTACTCATCGAGCCGAGCCCGTGGCTGTACCAGTGGTGCAGTAAACTTGAGTATTAAATAATTTCAGAAGTATTTAAGATAACATGAAAACCAAGACTAAATTGATTCCCATATTTATTATCCCCAATCAATGCACATTTCAGCTTTCAGTATCATCATCATTTCAGCCTATCACTAGTCCACTGCTGAACATAGGCCCCCTCCATAGATTGCCACCGGTAAATAGCTCTCATTTTGGGAGAATTTTGCCATCGTGGCCACGTTTGGCATGCGGATAGGAAAACGCAGTTTATTTATTCAGATGTTGAAGGAAGATGCTGCTGCCCATGTTCTGGGTTTAATTTTCCCTCCGTCGACTTTTACAACACCCACGGGATGAGACGGAGCGGTAGACTTTCTTAAGCCGCCACCACACGGCCAAACAGCTTTAGTGATTTTAATTGAAAGAGTTCGGGAGGACATAAGAACGGAACTTTTTAACTTTAGAACTTGTCAAGGAAGCAAATTTGTAAAGTATGAATTTCACAATATATATAATCACGGATTGTATACTTCCATGTTATTTATTTTTGAAGAAAGGGACGAGACCAGCAAAACGTTCACCTGATGGTAAGTACACGGCCGCCCATAGCAATGTTGTGTCACCCAGTATATTTATGTGTGGCAGCGCACTGCGCCCTTCCCCTGATGCGTCAGTTCTTAAGTCTCATATGCCCAGTGATTACGCTAGCTCTCAGTGTCCTACAAACCGAAACACAGTAATGTTTGCACACTACTGCTACACGGCAGAATAACTGGCACTGGGATGGTACCTACCTACACGGATTCTGGCATATGTATCTTGAAGTTTTGCAGTGGTGTGCTTGGTTTTTGATTTAATTTTATACTGCTTCACGGCAGAATAAAGTTTTTGTGTGTCATTTATGTGAATTAGTCGACTTACCTCTTTCTGGTCAGTGATACCGCGTAGTTTACAGTAGAATTTCAACGTTTCTCGCACAGTTAGCAGAGGGTCGATGGCGTCGCTTTGCGGACAGTAGCCTAGAAGACGAGCAGAAATCATTTATAAATTCTGTAAACAAATCGTTAATAGTGGAAGTTACAAGAAGCCGATAGGTGTCCGGCAGAGTAGAATAGCACCTACCTCGTTCTTACCGAGGTGTCGTGAGAGGCGACGAAGGTATTGCACTATACTGCTGGTGGGAACGCAATGAAGGGAAAGAATTTGTTGACTCTTACCAAAATGGCGGCGACGTGGTTCGCCGTTAGAGTGGTTTATGTCTATCCCTTTTATGGGAAAAAGGCGTGACTGTATGTATGTATGAAAAAGTGAAAACACAGTGTATGATAAGCGTTTTAATGATAATAAGAAGAATTCTAAGAAGGAAGAAGCACAAGAAGAAGAGAACTTACCAACCTATTTCATCTCGAGGGTGTCGTAAAATTCGATTACACGAGATCCTGTAAATATCTTACTGCCTCCTACGATAGTATAATACCAATCCCAAATATACCAGACGACCGCGTGGCATTGTCAGATTACCTGACTTCTACGCCAGGGGCCTCGGTTCGAATTCCAGGCGGGCTTAAATTTTCGGTTTTAAAGTCTGGTTGTGTTCAATTTGTTCGTGTCTCTGATACTACCTACCTCCAAACTTATTGCAATCGCGTTACAATTGCCACGGATTGGTTAGTTGTAGTTAGGCGATATTCGAAAGTTGTGCTCAAAAGCTGTGGTGAAAACTCGGCCAGGAGGACATCATGTGCTTAAATACAGATTTTTCAGGACCAACACTTACTAATAAGTCCCTGGCAGAGGTCTCGAGGGTCTACCCGCTTGTCATTGAGGTAAATGCTGCCTGAGGTAGGTCGCAGCTCGCCCGTCAGCATGGAAAATGTAGTCGATTTTCCGGCGCCATTTTGACCTAACAGCGCCGTGCACTGCAAATTACGTTAAACAATTTAATGGTCGCTAGCAGCATCGTTTAGGCAAATTTTTAAATAAAACTGATATTTGCGGATTGTATCGCGTTCAATTTTGTACTATTTATAACCCGACGTTCGAGCGCTTTTCAGCACCCATGGTCACGGGGGGACTGAGTTGACAGATTTCCCGATGTCATAGTTAACCCGGAGTGTCTTAAGCTTTTAATTATTATTTTGGTCCGATCTACGCAGAAAGAGTTGTGTCTTGAAGTCTTGCAGTGGCTTGGTTTTTGATTTAATTTTATTAATTATAGGATCCTAAGCTGTTGGTAGTACCCACCATCTTCTCTAGTAAAATTAGGAAGTTTTTTTTAATTTCAATAGCCTCGCGAATCGTCCTTGGTAGGAACCGGTGTTCTTTTGAGAGAATTTTAGGTTTATCAAATCTGATGTAATGGTTGGGATGATCCAGAACATGGTCACATACTGCAGATTTCCTGGAGCGAGGATCTATGAGGATATTTAAATGTGTTTAATTCCCGTTAATATAAGAATTCATTAAAAGAACTACATTTGTTTTGCTGTTATTGATTTGTTCCTAATCCATAGTAATATTATAAATGCGATAGTAACTCTCTCTGTCCCTCTGTCTGTTTGTTACCTTTTCACGGTTCAACCGCTGAACCGATCTTGACGAAATTTAGCACAGAGATAGCTTGCATCCTGGAGACGGACATAGTATACTTTCTATCCCGAAAAGTCAAATAGTTACCACGGGATATTTAAAAAAACCTATCCCACGCGGACGAAGTCGCGGGGATCAGCTAGTTGATTATAATTTTCATTGTAATTTCTCGATAAAGGCAATTTGTTTTTAAACAATTTTATTGACGAATACAATTATCCGTGGTAGCTCAGTGGATAGGCGCTCGCTTAAGGTTTCATAGTAAGCGACCATAGAATGTTCATAGAAGGTGACCAGGGTTCGATTCCCGGTTACCGGCACTAAATTTCTTTCGGATAATTTTTGCGCGGACCCCTAATTATTTTTCTAAAATTAAAATAGCAGAAGTTACCCGCTATAACATCAGCTATCTGTCAGTGAAAGTCTTGTCAAAATCATTTGAGCAGTTTCGGAGATTAGCCGGAACAAACAGACAGACAATAATTTAAAAAAAATTATAAGTACATTATATACTTTCATAAGCATTGAATAAAAAACTGTTATTTTCTTGTTACAAGCAGACACTTTAATTTTATTTATTTATATAGAATATGAATGTAATTTTGCATGAATCGTTTAGAGGCAGCTTACCTGACCGGGTGGTATACCAAGTGTTAGATCGCGAACGGCGACGCGACGGCCACCCAGAGCTGGGTAAGCTTTGCCCAGCCGCACGCACTGTGCCACATCGCACTCCAATGGCACGAAGCTTTTTATTGAGCCGTTCTTCTCTTCCGTTTCCACGTAACCTACGAAGATTATTAACTTTGATTCTGGAGGACCAACAGCATGATCAACTGGTGGTAGGATTCCTATGCAGGAATCCGTCTAGGTAGGTAGCACCCCATGGCCAGTTATTCTGTCGTGAAGCAGTAGTGTGCGCACAATACTGTGTTTCGGTTTGAAGGGCACTGCGAGTTAGCGTAATCACTGGGCATAAGAGACTTAAGTACCGATGTCTCAAGGTGACGGGCGCAGCTTGGTGTCACACAGAAATGTATCGCGTGACACAGCATTTGTTATGGGCAGACTTTATCCAATAAAAAAAATTACCTAGTCGTAAGCATTGACATTTGCACACGTATTTAGAGTTTCATTGCTATTTTTCAAGAGATTAGACGAGGTCGCCATGGCTAAAGGCCAGCACTTAATGTTTCAGTTAAAAAAGAAGTGTGAATCTTCATTTTGTTTTATACGCCTCGACATCTTTATTAAATAAAATGTAAACAGATAAAAACGATGGTATTGATCTATGAAGTACGTAAAAAATATGGTTGTACCTCAGGGATCAATCCTTGTACACTTCTTATTATTATTACATGTTAATTTTTCTAATAAATTTTAAATTAAAAATTGTTCTTTAAGTTGATCGTTTGTTACTTTGCATTGATTAGATACTATTTGCCACATATTTTCTTTTAATTTTGAAATTTTCGAAGCACCTATTTCTCCACGACCTGGGTTGCCAGGGAGAGAATGCCAAAAAGCATTAAGTCCTCGCTTTACAGTCTATTTTATTTTTTAATAAGGTGAATTACAAAAAAGAATAAAAAAATAAACAACATTCTTTACCAGGTTTTGAAACCATACCTGCATTGATGTTGCCAATAGTACGCAAACGTAAAGGCGTTCGCGAGGCCAAAACCCGCCGCCGCTCATCCAGAACTTCTGGATCCAGCTCGCTTTCTGTCAGCGGCTCAATTGTTTCAGAACGGAATCTACAGAAATAATAAATACGATTATTTATTTGTTACAAAGTTGTCAAGGGTGTGGTGGCGGCTTAAGAGAATCTGCCACCCGATTTCGCGCCTGGTTGCGTTGTGAATATGAAATCCACGTCTGTGAAATGCACCCACAATACAGATGAAATACTATTGTGGAGTATAGTTTTTTAAAAAAAGAAATGAAGATTTTATGATTTTATTTTATTTAAGAAGAAAATTTTATTTTATGACATGCATTTAAATTTAAACTGCCTGACAGCTGCTCGTAGGTTTTATACTCCTATTAGTGGTGCCGACAGAATAACCGTCTAGGTAGGTACTACCGCAGGGCCAGTTATTCTGCCGTGAAGCAGTAGTGTGCAAACATTACTGTGTTTCGGTTTGAAAGGCACTGAGAGCTAGCGTAATCACTGAGACTTAAGAACTGATGTCTCAGGGTGACGAGCGCACTGTGGTGTTACACAGAAATATTCTGGGTGCCACAGCATTTGTTGTGGGCGGACGTTGCACTCACCATCAGGTGAACGTTGTGCTCGTTTCGTCACGTCAGTCGGGTCATTTCGTTGCTGCAATCCAATATAAATTTTAATACTTTTCATTGTCAATTGTTTGTTTTTATGTTGTTGTATTGAGCGTAGCAACGGATAAAGTTATTTTCTTTCTTTATTTCAAGATTAATATCGGGTATTTCTTCAAGTAAGTTTATTGACACACAACTTCAGAAATTGGACACCACAGTCACTTACTTAACAAATATGACTTCGAAGCTGTCGTATTCGATGGCCAGGTTGAGAAGAAGCAGCACGGTACCGACAACAACTAGCGCTATGTAGTGGTAGACTATCAAGTTGCCCAGTAGTGGGTCCCGGTACGTATCCATACCGAATTGACCGAGCACCTGGAAACGAAAATGAAAAAAACATAATGTTTGAGTGCATTTTCTGAAATATCATGAATAATATCAGCTAAATCTGTATGTATTTAATTTATTTATTTAAACTTTAATGCAGTAGAGGTACATATTGCGGACTTAATGCCTAAAGGCATTCTCTCCCAGTCAACCATAAGGCAAAGCAGAGATAAAGATAATATGATATATATTTGTTTCTATCTGAATTACTGAACACGAGTATCCTAGTCTACCTCTAGGTATGGTAGGATTCCTTATGAGACTAAGGAGCTGATGTCTCAGGGTGACGGGCGGGGTGTGGTGTCACACACAAGTATTCTAGGTGACACAGCATTTGTTGTGGGCGGACGTTGCACTTACCATCAGGTGAACGTTTTGCTCGTTTCGTCACTTTCTACAATAAAAAAAAGGTTAAGACGAGTGAGTGCCTCTGTGTTTGCGCGTACACTTGTGGCACTATAATATCTCCTGCGCAGTTGATGGCTCCCGACAGAAATCGGAAGTTGTCGTGGTCGAAAGTCGGCCAGTAGGATCATCAGATCAAGTTTCTATAATTCGAATTAAAAGTTTCAAGACAACGAAATAAAATAATGTATTTCATTACGTATTGAATAACTCGAATCCCATTTTTTTATTGGATCTGATTGAATCTATTTTATAATAACGAATTTTGTCGTGTTAATTTAAAGAGGAGGGGTTCTCCTATAATCATGGGTGTTGCAAAGCGCTCGAATCGCAGCCTCGGAATAAGGGGACGGAGGGGCGAAAGTATCTGCAAAACGCGATAAAATCCATAAATATTTAGCGAGTAGTGTTCGCGAAAATAAGAGAAATCATTACTCATACCTGAGCTTGGATGGTGTTCTTGGCGATCTCCAGGATTCCGTCTCCAAGCGCGAACTGAGGACTCATCAGTAAGATCTTGTGAAGCACCCAGCGGGCGTAGTCCGTCGTCTGCAAAGTTCATCAATGATTCGTCACTTTATACGATATTTTTATAGTATATCGTATATCGAGACGAGCAAAACGTTCACCTGATGGCAAGTGCAACGTCTACCCATAGAATAGAATAGAATATTTTTTTATTCAATATAGATCATTTACATAATACTTATTGAACGTCATTTTTTTAAACTACACTGGTTCGCAAAGAAATGCCTCTGTCCTGGGAAGAACCAGTAAGAAACCCAGCGGGATTATTTTTTGTCAGTCATTTTAAATATACAATTACAGCAGTTATATAAAGATGTAGAAATAGCTTGGCAGCGTTCACCTCATTCCCAGGGGTTATAATCATCCATGTATACCTTAATATTATAATAACCCTTCTTAAAAAGTCTTTGTTTAACAAATAGTTTGAACTTTTTTATTGAAAGACTTTGTGCACTTTCTGGGATTTTGTTGTAAAAACGTATACGTAAACGTATAACAAATGTTATGTCATCCAGAACATTTCTGTTTGGCACAACCCTTTCATCATTTCCTCAGTCTCATAGGCCCAGGGATTACACTAGCTCTCAGTGCCCTACAGATCGAAGCACAGTAATGTTTGCACACTAATGCTTCGCGGCAGAATAACTGGCCTGCGGCGGTAGCTACCTAAACGGATTCCTGCATAGAAATCCTACCACCAATAAAACATACTTTTAAGCTCAAAATCTGTCACTTCATCAGGAATATATCATATACATGTTTGTCCGTTAATTCTTCACGATAATTCCCGTTAAATTTTAGATACGTCAATTTGTAATTTTTTTTAAATGGCTTTAACGTTTTCAATCAAATTTACGGCTTATAGATTTTTGGGTTTGAAAAATCTATATCATCTTCAGGTGATTCGCTTAAAAAATATTTCAATCATCATCATTTACTAGTCCACTGCTGAACATAGGCCTCTGCCATTTATCGCCATAAAAGTTTCTGCCATAGCTGCTAAGCATGGCAGGCGGGTTGACAACCGCAGTTTATTTATTTTGTTGATGCGGCTACCCATCTCTTGGTTTTCATATTCCCTCTGTCGACTTTTACGACACTCACGAGATGAGATTTGATAATAAACACGTAATGCCATCTAGCGTTAAATAACCTAACAATTTACGAAATTTTATTTTAAATATGTATTTTAATCCTCTTTTTTTTTATTTCACTAAAGTGACGGAACGAGCAAAACGTTCACCCGATGGTAAGTGTAACGTCTGCCCATAACAAATGCTGTGTCACCCACAAAATCACTGTGTGACACCACACTGCGCCAGTCACCCTGAGGCATCAGTTCTTAAGTCTCATATGCCCAGTGATTACGCTAGCTCTCAGTGCCTTTCAAACCGAAACACAGTAATGTTTGCACTCTACTGCTTCACGGCAGAATAACTGGCCCTGGGGTGGTACCTACTACCAGTAATACCTCTCAGGCAAATAATAATTATAATGTTTACTAATATTATAAATGCGAAAGTAACTCTCTCTATCCCTCTGTTTGTTACTTTTTAACAGATGAATCGATAATGACGAAATTCGGCACATATATAGCTTGTATCCTGGAAACGGACACAGGATAAATGTTATCCCGAAAAATCAAATAGTATATAACAAATAAAGAATTATTCAACATGGAATATTTATGAAACCTAAATCTAAGCGGACGAAGTCGCGCGACTTTGCTAGTTATTTTTATAAATTCAAGATAACGTCGCTTTAAAAGTTCATTTTGGTGGCGGCTCGTTAAAAGAATACTACCACTCCATTTAAATAAAACTATTTTTTACGGATTTTATCGCGTTTAATTTATAATTATTTTTAACCCGACGTTTCGGGCGCTTTACAGCACCCATGGTCACGGGGGGACTGAGGTGACAGTTGTCCCGATGTCATAGTCAACCCGGAGTACCTTCAGCTTTTTAATTATTATTTTTAGTCCGATCTACGCAGAAAGAGCTTACTGTGTCTTGAAGCCTTGCAGTGGTATGCTTGGTTTTTGATTTAATTTTATTAATAATAGGATCCCAAGCCCGGTGGTAATACCCAACCATCTTCCCTATTGAAATTAGGATGTTTTTTAATTTCAATAGCCTCGCGAATCATCCTTGGTAGGAATCGATGTTCTTTTGCAAGGATTTGTGGTCTATCAAATCTGATGTAACGGTTGGGATGAACAGAACATTCCTAGAGCGTCGATAGTCCGCAGTTCCGAGAGTCTGCAGTCTTTGACCATGTTCTAGATCATCCCAACCATTACATCAGATTTGATAGACCACAAATCCTTACAGTAAGCTCTTTCAGCGTAGATCGGACTAAAAATAATAATTAAAAGCTGAAGGTACTCCGGGTTGACTATGACATCGGGACAACTGTCACCTCAGTCCCCCCGTGACCATGGGTGCTGTAAAGCGCCCGAAACGTTGGGTTGAAAATAGTTATAAATTAAACGCGATAAAATCCGTAAAAAATAGTTTTATTTAAATTTGTAATATTCGCGTAAATAAAAGAAAACACTACCACTCCATCGCATCCAATGGATCTCGTAAATGGCGAGTAAGGAATTAAACTGCACTGTGCACCCAACAGCGCATGGTGGCGATGGGCTCACCACCTATCACGCCAAGTGCATTATATTGTTTTGGTGACGTGGATTGTGGCAGACATCTGTTTTTGCAGTGAGTGCCAAGTCTCTGACTACCCATTATGGGATACAGTCGTGATCTTATGTATGTATGTAAAAGTTCAATTTTAGAAGTGCTCACTTCGGATTCAGATATGATGTCCAGAATGAGAAGTATCGTGATGCCGACTATGCCGACGAAGGAGTTGGCGCAGAACAGCACCATGTTGGCCAGGCTCGGCTGCGAGAACAGCTTCTCGGTGACGTGAACAACGCCAGCGCATCCGTATCTGAAATATAATTTTATTTTTTTAATTTTCATTTAGGACAACAAATAATTACATAATAATCCTAAAACTATATATTAATATTGTGGTTGAACTTATGTGATTATGTAACTAGTACCGGTGTCCACAAAATAAACTTAACTGGTGGTAGGATTCCTATGCAGAATCCGTCTACATAGCTACCACCCTAGGCCGTGAAGCAGCAGTGTGCAAACATTACTGTGTTTCGGATTCAGGGGAACTAAGAGCTAGTGTAATCACTGGGCATATGAGACTTAAGAACTGGTGTCTCCGGGTGAACGCCGCAGTGTTGTGTCACGCAAAATTCTTCTGAATGACACAGTGTTTATTATAAGCAGACGTTGCATTTACCATCAGGTGAACGTTTTGAACGTTTCGTCATTTCTCCAATAAAAATTAAAAATAAAATATAATGATTATGATGAAATTATGATGAAACAGGATGTTTGTAACTCTGATCTGAGGATCTACGGGGGTCGTCGTTTAATCAGGCGAGGTTCGAACAGAGGGGGAGGGTCACAAAAAAATCCCGATTAATAACGATGGTGGGAACAATCACGTGTAATTTTTGGAGCGACGATAAAATTTCATTTAATCTGTGATGTGTGAAATGTTATTTACTGATACAACTAATTGAATTGAATTGTGCGACACACTTGAATTGTGTGTGTCACGACGTACCAAGGGCAGAAGGATATGAATGCTTAAGAGAATCTGTGGTAGGAGTCCGTCTAGGTAGGTACCACCCCAGGGTCAGTTATTCTACCGTGAAGCAGTAGTGTGCAAACATTACTGTGTTTCGGTTTGAAGGGCACTGTGAGCTAGCGTAATCACTGGGCATTTGAGACTTAAGAACTTATGTCTCAGGGTAATGGGCACAGTTTAGTGACCCATCTCATCCCGTGGGAGTCGCAAAAGTCGACAGAGGGAAAATAAAAACCAGGATCTAGGGCAAAAGAAACATGCGGTTGCCAAACCGCCTGCCAAGCGTGGCAACTACGGTAAAATCCCCCCAAAATGAGAGCGACATACTTTTGTGGCAATCTATGGGGGTGGCCTATGTTCAACAGTGGACTAGTAATAGGCGGAAGTGATGACGATGATGATGACTAAAAAAGACTGACTGAAAATAAAGACTTACCCATAACACAAGATGAGAATACAAATAGCCGGGAGATTATTTCCGGTTACAAACACGGGGAAGTGGAACGCTTGTAGGACTATCGCGGTGATTACGATGTTTATCAGGATTATCTGCAGGGAAAGCAATATTATTGAATGAACTATTACCTAGATAAAACTAAAAACATACCAGATTAAATCCGTCTCGGTAGGTACCACCCCGGGGCCAGTTATTCTGCTGTGAAGCAGTAGTGTCATCTTTTGAACCGGTGTAGATTTTGACGTTCATAAGAGTTTTAAACAAGCCTACTTAAATTGAATAAAGAAATTTTGACTTTGACTTTTGACTTTGATAGAATATCATATATAACTGTTGCTCTAGTGTGTTTATTGGTATGACGACCGCGTGGCGTAGTGGTTAGCGTACCTGACTTCTGCCGGAGGTAACATTTGTGCAAAAGCACAAATTGTTGCTTTTCGGGTCTGGTTGTGTTGTGCATGTGAAATGTATGTTTGTAAAACGCACCCACGATTCAGGAGAAACTCCTAGTGTGGGGCTTCGTTTTTTAAAGAAAAAAGAAAACAAAAATCTTCCATTTATATTGTAACAAAATAAATTTTTGATACACCATTTTAAAGATTATTTTTCTCCCCAACTACGAAAAATAATTAAATGTCTTAAAATTAATGTTTTCGTCTCTCTCTGTTGTTAATCTGTTCCACTAATATGCACGGCAAGTGTTGGTTGGAGTTGTTTACATTATTTAAATAATGTAGAAGGCGCCATCTGTTGATGTGATCATACACGCTACGAACGCCACTTTCTTTATTAGGCAAAGCCTGAAACAGATTTGGTACTGAATCCATCAGCTAAGCATTTCAAATAGCAATCTTTAAAGTTGTCAGTAATTTCGGTAGTGCTTTCTCTTCCCTCATTGTCTTTACTTATGATAACTTCTTTCCGCGTTCTACTGCTCAAATATGAAGTTACAAGTTTAAGCGTAGAATTTCTTATACCGTGATGATGTAGTTTTCTGATAAGTGTTTCATGATGAACGTAATCGAAGGCCTTATAAAGATCACAGAAAACACCCAAGGCATCCTGCGAATATTCCCAGCCATCATATTCTTAATTAGTTCAACACCGGCGTCGGTTGTATTACGACCCCTTGTAAAACAAAATTGGTTTTTGTGAAATAATTTATGTAACAATTTATTGTAATAAGAACTATACAAAATTGAACTACTAGACTACTAGAAGAGGTATCGGTGAAATTGTAACACTACCGGCACATTTCGAAGCCCCGCTTGAGTCGCCGATGGGTCAGCGCGTCGTAGTCCGAACAGTATCGTCATGAATCATACTCACGGTCATATCCCACATAAGAGCGGTGAGCCAGTACAGCGCAGGGCTGACGCCGGCCAGCAGCTGCAGCCGCTTCTCCTGGCTGCAGCGCGCCGTCACCAGGTAGATGGCGCCGCCCGCGCTCACCAGGCTGTAGGCAATCAGCAGCATACCGGTGATGCCCGCGTCCGCGATGTGCTGGTAGCTGTGTGAAATATAGAATTGACGCAATGCATTTCTTATAAAACTAGTTCTTGCTTCTGTATGATACGATTTTTACACTGACTTATACATGCTTATATAAGATATACGACCGCGTGGCCTAGTGGTCAGAGTACCTGACTTCTAAGCCGCGGGTCCTGGGTTCGAATCCCAGCCGGAGCCAACATTTGTGCTAAAACATAAATTGTTGGTTTTCGGGTCTGGTTGTGTTGTTATTGTCCTCGTGATTCTGACACTGCATCCTAGCCTACCTCCGATCTTATCGCATCAGCGTTACATCGGTAGGTTGGGACGAGTGAGTGCCTCTGTGTTTGCGCGTACACTTGTGGCACTATAATATCTCCTGCGCAGTTGATGGCTCTCGACAGTAGTCGGCAGTTGTCGCCGTGATCGAAATCGGCTAGAAGAAGATCAAAAGATATATGTGTATTAGTATAACTTATATATGTACGGAAAAACATTAATTTATTTAACAAAAAATTTATTTAAATAAAACTACTTTTTTACGGATTTTATCGCGTTTAATTTTGAACTATTTTTACCCGACGTTTCGGACGCTTTACAGCACCCATGGTCACGGGGGGACTGAGGTGACAGTTGTCCCGATGTCATAGTTAACCCGGAGTACCTTCAGCTTTTAATTATTATTTGTAGTCCGATCTACGCAGAAAGAGCTTACTGTGTCTTGAAGCCTTGCAGCATGGGTGCTGTAAAGCGTCCGAAACGTCTGGTAAAAATAGTTCAAAATTGAACGCGATAAAATCCGTAAAAAAGTAGTTTTATTTAAATGTGTAATATTCGCGTAAATAAAAGAAAACAAAAAATTTATTGTATCCTGTAGAATGGGTGGAGGCGACACGCCAGTTTAGGTCCTATGTTTAGGTTGGCTAAAACTAGAAAGTCTTAGCCGACTTAAAGTCATATTCCTAAAAGTGTAACACAAAAATCGGACATAGAATTTAAGAAACTTATGAAGAAGACATTATTAGATAAAGCGTATTATAAAATGCAGTGTGGTGGCGGCTCGTTAAAAGAATACTACCACTCCATCTCATCCATTGGATCTCGTAAAAGGCGAGTAAGGAATTAAACTGCACTGTGCACCCAACAGCGCCATGGTGGCGATTGGCTCACCACCTATCACACCAAGTGCATTATATTTTTTTGGTGAAACGTGGATTGTGGCAGTCATCTATTTCTGCAGTGAGTGCCCAGTCTCTGACTACCCCTTATGGGATACAGTCGTGATCTTATGTATGTATGTATGTATTATAAAATAGATCATTATATAGGATAAAGATGTGTGGAAATAACTCATACTCTGCACTTGCAAACCCCCTGGCTATTAAATTTATGATGTAATTTTTTTATAAATGACCATTATGTAATATGGCATTGAGAAAAAGAAAGACCCCACAGATTCTTATCGGTTCTTCTCTGAGAAGGTAATTTTTTGAACCTGTGTAGATTTTGACGTCCATAAAAACTTTAAATTAGGATTGCCAAAATTGAATAAAGAAATTTTGACTTTGACTTTGACTTTGAGTATTCGGCAATTGTCGCGGTGGTCGAAAATCGGCCCGGAGAACACCACTTACACAGTATCCTTATTGATTTGCTCTTTGGAAATCTTCAGCGGATGCGTATAAGTGGTGATGTTAGCAGTGTCGCGGCCGCTGACCACCCGCAGTACGGCGTTGTTGAGCGCATTCAGGTAGGCCGGCATAGCGTGGTGACCCTTGTTGTTGTACCACGCCACCAGGTTGGACATGTTGTTTTTAACGACTGACGTATAGCCGCCGTATCTGTGTGAGAAAAGAGTAAAGGCGTTGATGAAATTGATTAGTTTGATTGATTGTTTGATTTAACTAGATTGTTAGTATTTTATTGTTTTCAAGCCGTGGTAGCTCAGGGGCATGCTGCTCGGCTATTTATATAATTTCATAGTACGCGAGCAACCTAGGTTCGATCCCCGGTGCCAGCACCTCTATAATTACTCTATAATTTTAAGTGCTGATTTACCACGCTGAGCGGTAGGAAAACATCACGAGGAAACCCGCAAGTCCGAGGAACAGAAATATTTCGAGGACATGTGAAGTCCGCCAAAACCGTATTGGAGCAGCGCGGTGGACTATTCCCGGCTCCAAAACCCTTTCAGAAATGAGAGGAGGCATGTGCTCAGCAGTGGGACATTTATAAGCTGTTATTGTTTTTATTAAAAAATAAATAAATCTTCATTTATAATTAGGCCGTACTTCTTCAAAGCTATAATTTGGTAATCTATATTTATTATTTCTCAAAGGTTTTTTTTGTCGGAAATACCTCCCTTAATGCTGTATTAAAATTAATGTGTGATACGCCATTTGGAAGATTATTTTCCCGTCTAATGACGAAAAATAAGTAAATGTCTTTAAATAATTTTGGTTAAAAATTTAATTTTACAAAGCGCAACCAGTTCAACTAACATGCACAACAGTTACTCCTAAAGCCGGTGTGTGAAGGCAGGTTCGCTAGTTATGTATCGTTTCATCACAAGTCCACTGCTGGACATAGGCCTCCCGCATGGCAACAAAAGTTTGTAGCTCTCATTTTGGAGCGATTTGCCATAGTTGCTACGCTTGGCAGGCGGGTTGGCAACAGAGATAGCTTGCATCCTGGAGGCGAACATAGGATACTTTTTGTCCCGGAATATCAAATAGTTCCCATTTAAAAAACCTACATCCACGCGAACGAAGTCGCAGGCGTCAGCTAGTATAACATAATAATACAATGAAAAACCTTTTTTCTATGTAAACTTCTTGCGAATCAATCAACCAGTCGTTGAGAGTTTTGACATCGGTAAACAGCATCATTTCAGGTAGCATAGTAGTGTTGACTTCACTTAGGTCGCATTCTTGTTTGGTCTCCAAGCATTCACATGTTGGATTATCCTGGAACAAATATTGGGAATCGACCCTGTTTAATGTAATAATATAGACACATGATATAAACATAAAATAGTTGATGGAAACGGGCGTTACTTTCCGGAAAACCATTCTTAAAATAAAGGAAAGAGTAGTTGTTTTGAGGTTAAACACATGTCGTATTCTCGACTTTAGTGTTGTGTATTGCTTGGTGGCAGTGGTAGAGGGGATTTGGTGGCAGTTGCGCACGCTATGACGCTATTGTGGGAGAGAGAGCGGTGATCTTCAAAAACTAGGTAATACATACCATTTTAACTTTTGCATGCAGATCTTAGTATATTAACTTTGTTTTCTTTATTAAAAGGAAACAATTCTAGTGTGGACAGTGTAATAAAATAATTTAGTTTCATATGAGAATGAAAATAACTTCATCCACAGATACGAACTAGTACTGTGAAAATTGTATCTCGTATGATTGGTTAATCCTAGTGACTCATAGACAGAATTGGAAGTGTGGGTGAGTGTTAAAAAAATGGTATCGCCACATGGACTATAATATTTTCAGTTACATCCTTGTCTATTATATGTGATTTGTGACAAAAAAGCGTTCGGCTAAGTCGTTTCAACGAATAAGATACGAGGCGGATTGTTGATACGGGTTTTTTTTTTTAAATTAGAATATTATTGAATACCACGTAGGTCAGTTGTCAGTGTACCGATGAAGCCAGTATGTAAGTACTAGAGCACCGAGGGTAGGATTCCTATGGAATCCGTCTAGATAGGTTGGTACCTGGGATGGTCCCAGGGCCAGTTATTCTGCCGTGAAGCAGTAGTGTGCAAACATTACTGTTTCGCTTTGAAGGGCACTGTTACCAAGAGTAATCAGTGGGCATATGAGACTTAAGAACTGATGTATTGATGCTTCACAGCAGAATAACTGGCCCTGGGGTGGTACCTACCTAGACGGATTCCTGATGTCGCGAGACCAACGGTTTGTGTATGATGCCACACAGAAATTTTCTGGGTGACACAGCATTTGTTACGGGCAAACGTTGCACTTATCATCAGGTGAACGTATCGAATAAAAAAATATATTTTTGAAAACATAATTCTAGATTTCGACATCGGTTTTGACCCTTCATCCGATTTTAACCATATGCATTACATAGGGTACGAGAGGTGAACATGAGCTTATAGATAGTCCACTATTAGACATATGCCTCGCCAATGTTGGGAAGCAAATCCTCTGATCAAGCGTGGTGGTGCTTCGCAGGCGGATTGGCTAACGCAGTACCTCGCCTCGCACCTTAGACGCTTCTACTTATGAAACTGTAATTTTTCCCGCGCTAATCAAAACCGATTAATCTGAAGAAGACGCCATGATTTAAATAGACCAAGACATCATGATCATCAAACACATTAACGTCGGGTTGAGTAGAATCACCATAATATGCAATGCTGTCGCTATACTGCTCGTGGAAACGCAATGGGGGGAATAATTCTTTGACTCGTACCTAAGTGACGGCGTCGTGGTTCGTTACCCGTCACGTCTCATTTCCCGCGGGGGAAAAAGGTTAGAGCTACGTGGGTAGTTTCTGCCTATCTAAGGGAAAAAGGCGTGACTGTATGTATGTACGATTTTACCTCATACGTCCAATCTCGTGCTCGCTTTGCGTATCTCAGCGTATCCATGACTTGTTGAGCGAACGAAGGGCTGATGTTATCGCCATAGATTGAAGGATTATTACTGTAATATACAAAGATATAATTTATTTAGTTACGTGATGCATAGTTATAAGTATTAATAGTAAGTATAAATTTACAGATAAAATGATTTCTTATATTTACGCGAACACTACACATTTAAATGAAACTAATTTTACGGATTTTATCGCGTTTCATTTTTACTATTTACAACCCGACGTTTCGAGTGCTTTACAGCACCCATGGTCACGGGGGGACTGAGGTGACAGTTGTCCCGATGTCATAGTTAACCCGGAGTACCTTCAGCTTTTAATTATTATTATTGGTCCGATCTACGCAGAAAGAGCTTACTGTATCTTGAAGTCTTGCAGTGGTATGCTTGATTTTTGATTTAATTTTATTAATTATAGGATCCCAAGCTGGTGGTAATACCCAACCGTCTTCTCTGGGTTGTAAATAGTAAAAATTAAACGCGATAAAATCCGTAAAATTAGCTTCATTTAAATTTACAGATAAAAGTTAAAGATTAAAATACATTAATAACAGATTTTAATAATATGTAATCCGTTATTGTTCATTTGAAAGTACTCGTATAACAATTCAGGAATGTTATGAGACGTTTTTTTTATTGGATAAAGTGACGAGACGACCAAAACGTTCACCTGATGGTAAGTGCAACGTCTGCCCATAACAAATGCTGTATAACCTATAAAATTTCTGTGTGACACCCCACTGTGCCATAAGTTCTCGCCATAAGTCTCATATGCCCAGTGATTACGCTAGCTCATAGTACCATATGGTACCACCCCAGAGCCAGTTATTCTGCCGTGAAGCAGCAGTGTGCAAACATTACTGTGTTTCGGTTTGAAGGGCACTGTGAGCTAGCGTAATCACTGAGCATATGAGACCTAAGAACTTCTGTCTGAGGGTGATGGACACAGTGTGGTGTCGCACAGAAACTTTCTGGTCGACACAGCATTTTTTATGGGCAGACGTTGCACTTACCATCAGGTGAACGTTTTGCTCGACTCGTCACTATTTCCAATAAAAAAAAAATATATAAGAGTGTAATATATGAGTATATCTTATTCTACTCCTATTTATAAATCTATTTTTTTATTATATTATTGGATGCCACTGAAAATCGGAGCAGGATCATGCATCCTAAGCATATCCTGAGTGGCCGTCCTTTTTGGAGCATTTCACTTGGATTTAAAATATTTTTTTCCTGTATTGTATGTTTTTTTACACGGTTAATGTGTCTGTGAATTGTGTGCGTGTAACAAATATATGTTTCTCTCTTTCTAAAGAAAATGAGAAGTGCGCTTAGCAAAAATTACTGACTGACATCAGAACTGTGAAACTGAATGTCACTTTTTTAATTCAGATTTTATTACAAAAATACTATTTAATTGCGTTTAATTTTGGACTATTTATGTCCCATCTTGTTCCACCATGTTCTAGATCATTACAGCCATTACATGCACTCGAAACGTCTGGTTAGAAATATGTAGTTCAAAATTAAACGCGATAAAATCTCTAAAAATTAGTTTTATTTAAATGTGTAGCATTCGCGTAAATAAAAGAAATCATTACAAAAATACTATCAAAATTTCCTACATTTCCGGTGGATATTTTTACAAATAAATTTACAATAATTGTCTTACATACAATCCTTGTCCTGACAATAACGAACGAGAACAATTCTAAAGTGTTGAAGTGATGATACCATTCATACATCATCAATTTATTTTTATTTGTATGGATAGATTATAGGACGAACAGAATACATACACGAGAAATTCCGTAGTGTTTTCATACAAGTCCCGATGAAGTTTAAGCGCGAACTCGTTGTTTGGCGGCGGTCTGATGTTGGAGAACGCCATCGCAATAACCACGAATAGGGACGGCAGCACGACAAGCATGAACAGTAGCGACCTATCAAGGAGAATTATCACGTTAAAAGAAATACTGTATGAAAACTTAAAAAAAAAGTAAAGTTTCAGCCTATAAATGTCCCACTACTGAGCACAGGCCTCCTCTCATTTCTGAGAGGGTTTTGGAGCTAGGAAGAATCCGCCACGCTGCTCCAATGCGGGTTGGCGGACTTCACATGTCTTCGAAATATTTTTTATTCCTCAGACATGCAGGTTTCCTCACGATGTTTTCCTTCACCGCCGAGCACGTGGTAAATCAGCACTTAACAATTGCAATTAACAATTTTAGTGGTGCCGGCACCGGGAATCGAACCCAGGTGACTCGCGTACTATGAAATTTAAAGCGAGCGCCTAGCCCCTGAGCTACCACGGCTCTAAACTTAAATGTAACCTTAAATTTTTGCTCACCTATTTCTGGTGTAGTGTATGTAGCGGGCGTACAATAGCGCGAGGAACTGATCCAACACGCTGCCCATAAGTGGCCCGTCGCGCGGGACTAGCGGGGCTCGGTCGTTTCGTAAGCTGGACGTCGAGGTGCTTTTAGATGGTGCTTCTGAAACTGTTTTTGGTTATTTCAGAAACTAAATTCAAGAACAGTCAATGTTAATCAACATTACTGGTGGTAGGATTCCTATGCAGGTATTTGTCTACGTAGGTATAATCGCAGTGCCAGATATTCTGCCGTGAAGCGGTAGTTTGTGAACATCGTCGTCGTTTCAGCCTATCAATAGTCCACTGCTGAACATAGGCCTCCCCCATAGATTGCCACAAAAGTTTGTAGCTCTCGTTTTGGGGGGATTTTGCCATAGTTGCCACGCTTGGCAGACGGGTTGGCAACTGCAGTTTATTTATTCAGATGTTCCAGCAAGATGCTGCTGCCCATCTCCTGGTTTTCTGTCGACTTTTACGACACCTACGGGATGAGATGGGGTCGTAGATTCTCTTAAGCCGCTACCACACGGCCAGTTTATGAACATAGACATGTTTAAATAAAACTAATTCTTACGGATTTTATCGCGTTTAATTTTGAACTATTTATAATTCAAATTTAAACGCGAGTTGCATTTCGAGTGTTTTACAGCTCCCATGGTCACAGGATGACTGAGGTGACAGATGTCATAATAAACCCTGAGTACCTTTAGCTTTAGCTTTAGCAGCCTAGTCCTTCAATTATTTGAAAATAAAAATGATTACATAACAATTTCGACAATCTTGTCAATTCTCGAGTCTCGACCCGAAAGTCCCGGGACTCGAGACAACTCATCTTAATCTTCATCTTTAATATTTTCAGCCCATCACTAGTCCACTGCTGAACATAGTCCTCCCCCAAAGATTGCCACAAAAGTTAGTAGCTCTCGTTTTGGGGGGATTTTTCATAGATGCCACGCTTGGCAGGCGGGTTGGCAACCGCAGTTTATTTATTAAGATGTTCCACGAAGATGCTGCTGCCCATCTTCTGGTTTTCATTTTCCCCCTGTCGACTTTTACGACACCCACGGGATGAGGTGGGGTGGTAGATTCTCTTTTTTAAGATTCTCTAAAATTACGAAAAGTCCCGGTACTTCGAGACACTAGACGTCCCGGGACCAATACCCTAATCGGTTGACATCGATGCATCATATGCATGGGTTCGAATCCCAGCCGACCAACTATTGTGCAATAACACAAATCGTTGGTTTTGGATTCCGGTTGTTTTGTGCATGTGATTTTTTTCTGTGATATACACTCAATATACAGATATAAAGAATGAAAATTATTCGAAAATATTAAGACTCTTCAGTATAAGTGTAATTAAGCTAGCCGATGCCCGTGAATTCGTTCGAGAGACACTTTTGCATGTATAATGTTAGTGGTAGTTGGTATACGGTGTTGAATGTGCATAAACTTAAAAAAAGTAAAGTTTCAGCCTATAAATGTCCCACTGCTGAGCACAGGCCTCCTCTCATTTCTGAGAGGGTTTTGGAGCTAGGAAGAATCCGCCACGCTGCTCTAATGCGGGTTGGCGGACTTCACATGTCTTCGAAATATTTCTTATTTCTCAGACATGCAGGTTTACTCACGATGTTTTCCTTCACCGCCAGCACGTGGTAATTATTATTATTTAATTTATTATATATTATATTATTTTGCATTACTAAAAAAAAAAAAATTTAATAATAAATACCCAGTTCAAGAGCCTGGGGCTGTGCGTCCGCTTGATGGCAGATGGTGAAGAACACCTGCTCCAGGCTGCTGCAGTCCATGCTGAAGCTGCTGAAGCCAAGATCCGACTGGTTTGACTCCAATACAGAGCATAACTGTAGAAAGCTGCATAAACAAGAAGAACTTTTGTTAATTTTTTTTTATATGAGAAGTTGAGATGAAAGTGAAAATTATGCGACGAGTTAAATCTTCACTTGATGGTTACTGCAACATCTGCCCATAACAAACACTGTGTCCCAAAACAATTCTGTGTGGCACTACTCTTCGCTCGTCACCCTGAGACAACGGTTCTTAAGTCTCATATGCCCAGCATTCACAAGCTTTCAGAGCCCTTCAGACCAAAACACAGTAATGTTTGCTTCACGGTATAATACCTCCTCGCCCTGCGGTGGTACTTTCCTAGACGGATTCCTGCATAGAAATCCCACCACCAGCAACGATGACCACCAGAATACAATGTTTCTACATGAAACGTTTAAAAAGGAAACATTTCTGATGCAAAAAACCAAGGAAAGGTATAATATGCATATAATATTTATTCATTAATTAAAAATAGGTCATATAACAAAAGTAAAGTAACAGCCTATAAATATCAAAGTGCTGAGCACAGGCCTCCTCTCATTTCTGCGAGGGTGTTCGGGGCCGGGATGAATCCGCCACGCTGCTCTAATGCGGGTTGGCGGAATTCACATGTCGGCGAAATATTTATTATTTCTCAGACATGCAGGTTTCCTCACCATGTTTTCCTTCACCGCTGAGCACGCTGTAAATCAGCACTTAAAACTGCAGTACAATTTTAGAGGTGCCGGCATCGGAGAACGAACTCGGGTTACTCGCGCACACACACACACACATACATATACGGTCGGCCCCGCGAGAAACGATATTTGACCATTTCGCCGTCATTTTCGTACGAATTAAAAAATTCTTACTCACCATTCTTTTCCCACGACCAGTATAGTGACAGCATTGCATATTATGGTGTTACTCTGCACGTATAAAAGCTGTACAATACCTTGGTCGCCTCTTACGACACCTCGGTAGGAAAGAGGTAAGTGCTATTCTACTCTGCCGGACACCTATCGGGCTAAGGCATACTTTGAAATTCAGAGGCATGAAACCCTGAGCTACCACGGCCCTATTAGTTATATACTGAGCAGTTATTTTACGATGTGAATTTTTTTGCTAATTCATGATACAACAACAAATATAAGAAGATTCACATCTGTCACTATACCGAGTTGCACTTCTCTTTTTTATTTCTAAGACCTGTGGGCTTCCTCGCGATGTTTTCCTTCACCGCTGAGCACGCGGTAAAGTTAAGTCTGCTACATTGTTCTGCTGGTTCCTCATCCTCCTTTCAGCTAACACAAGTCCTCTGCTGAACATAGACCTCCCTAGAGGCAGGTAAAGATTCTGGGGGTAATTTTCCATAGTTGCCACACTTGGCCGGTGGGTTGGCAACCGCGGTTCATTTGTTTGGTCGTTCTAGACAGCGCTGATGTCCATCTCTCGGTTTTAAATTTCCCAATGTCGACTTTTACGCCACGGGGTGAGATCGCGGGTTATCTAGATTAATTGAAGGCAAAATACAAAGACAAATAGTAACATTAATTATCTTACTTGTTGCTGACTCCGTCACAGTCAAAGAAAGGTAGATTTATCTCTACTTCAAGCCCATCCACGTCCACTAAGTTGGCATTCTTAATGACGTTCCTCACGGTCATGAGAAGAAGCTTCGTTTTCTCCTCAATGCATATTTCCTCGTCTTCTATGATCTCTTGAAGACCTTCTAACTGTCTCTTCCTTTCCGAATACATCACGGTCAGCTTGTATCCGCTACCAAGGCAGCGTTTGATCTCTATTGGCGAGCCAGTCGTGTGTACTTGACCCTAGTTTTGAATTAATGACATACTTTATAAGATTCATACAAGAGAGAAACAAAGGTAATATGCTAAGATCCGCACGTAAAAAATGGTGCGTATTTTGTATGTTTTGAAAGCCACCGTTCGAATGCAGCAGATAACACAAATTGTGTTATGACTGTCCGAGTATCTCTGACACTGCATCCTAGTCTACCTACGATTTGGTCGCATTATCTAACGCGAAAGCGTTACATCGATAGCAGGAAGCGGGAAGGTCAAAACGAGACTAGGGCCTCCGATTGCGTTTGTGCGTACATTTATGGGCCTCATTCCACCTCAGACCTCACTTTTTGGTGGTCTAAATAAACGATGCGACGGTATCCGCTTAGATTTTAATTGTCTGGCCTCCGCAATAAGCACAGTACAGTAGTTGTGTAAGTAATGAAGGGACCCAGTATATTTAGAAACTATTTGATTCATTAAAAACTTTGGTGAACAACGATAACAGACTAACATATCAGCGCCATCTATTAGCCAGTAGGCGTAATTCAGTAGCGGGTATTTGGTCTGGAAATTGTGATTGACATCTAGATGCATGTAAACAGACGTGTAACTAGTTCTTCCCTAACATGAGGTCTAGGCTAGATTACTTAATTAAGAAAAACCCTGTTGAAATAAAAGCAATTATGCATACATACATTCAGACCCGCCTCTTTCGCATTGGTGTAGGCAGAGACCACATCTTTCCACTTGCTACGATCCTGACACACATCTTTCGCTTCTTCTACTTTCATTAGCGTTTTCATACAAACATGTTTGTTGCAGGTACTTTTAACGTGACCTTTCCTCAAAAGTTATTCTATCTTGTGTATTTTCGGTGATGTGATTGCTGTTAGCCGTTTTGGCTTTTACAGCTTCATCGGATACTGTGCTCGCGGCTGTCGTAACAGTCTTCTCATAAATCCAAGCCATCTGAACATCCCTTTTCGCTATCTTGGTCACTACATCTACAACCACATCGCAACGTTCCCTTATCACGCTGTACCTCACTTTGTAGATCAAAGTTACTCCAGCTACACTTCTCATTTCTACAGCATTAATCTTACTTTCATGCTTTTTCTGCCAGACCCAGTATTCACTAACATACGTAAGTGTGGGGACCAGAACTCTCTGTATGTACAGCCAGTCGTGCCTTTTTAGATACGTTCTGGCTACTCATAAAGTTATGCAGAGCCCCATTCACATGATTTTCTGCCAATACTCTTCTCTCCATATCACAGTCCTACTCTCCGTCTCTCGTAAACTTAGAACCTATACCTGTACCTGGGGTACACAAGCTCTTGTTCCACTATTTCTCCTTCAATGAGAACTCTGCAATCATTCATACTTTCTTCTCTTTTAAAAACCATTACTTCAGTCTTACTTACATTCACTTTCATCTCTTTGCTTTTTAGGGCACCATGCATAATATTAACCATCGCCTGCAATTGTATAAACAAATAGTGTATTTGTCGAGTAATAGTATACCTTGTGCATAATGACAATCTGATCACTCAGCAACTCAGCTTCGTCGAGGTGATGGGTGGTGAGCAGGATGGTTCTGTTCTCTCGCAGTTTTAATATCATAGACCAGATATCCCTGGCAAGGTAACAATGAAACTATAATTGTTTAGCATTGGATAGTAGGAGATCATAGAAGTGTATTAGATAAGCTTTATTAAATATTATCTTTTGAGTTTATTTTCTTATATTTAAAAAAATATCTATTTGTTAATAAGGTAATAAAAAGTTATCATTTTAATGATAAAAGTATTTTCTAATTGTTTTTATTGAGAAAATTACGACAGGAGTGAAACGTTCAACTTTTTGTAAGTGAAATGTCTGTCCATAACAAATGCTGTGTCTCAGAACATTTCTCTGTGGCTACGCAAGACGCCCATCACCCAGAGACATCAGTTCTTAAGTCACATATGTCCAGTGATTACACTAGCTCTCAGTGCCTTTCAGATCAAAACAGTAATGCTTGCAAACCACTGCTTCACTGCAGAATGACTGGCCCTGCGGTCGTATCTACCTAGATTGACTTCTGCATAGGAATCTTGAAAAGTGTTTTACAAACGTTACCTTCTTGCAGCAGGGTCGACTCCAGCGGTGGGTTCGTCTAGTACAACGAGGCCAGGTTCTGCCACAAAGGCCAGCGCTACGCACAGCCTACGTCTGGTACCCCCGGAAAGTCGCGACACTGGTTCTTCAGCCACTGCTCCCAATGACAGAATGCGCAATATGCTGCAATGATGAATTGGAAATTTCAAACTAATTTAATTATTTAATACAATTCCATAGACGACGGACTTTTAAAAATACTCTGATACTTATTATTACTGATACTGATTTTCCGGAATAATTCTATGTCGTCTCCAGGATGGGAGCTGTCTCTTAACCGAATTTCGTCAAGATCGGTTCAACGGGTGCGCCGTGAAAAGGCAACAAACAGGTAGAGGGACAGAGAGAGTTACTTTCGCATTTATAATATTACTAGCTGATGCCCGCGATTTCGTCCGCTTGGATGAAGGTTATCTTAAATATCCCGTAAGAACTATTTGATTTTTCAGGATAATAAATCTCCCATGTCCGTCTTCAGGACGCAAGCTATCTCTATGTGAAATTTCGTTTAGATCGGTTCAGCAATTGAACAATGAAAAGGTAACAAACAGACAGAGAGGCAGAGAGAGTTGGCAGATTCTCTTACGCCGCCACCATAGTATTGCATACTCTCTTTTCCATTGGGGTAGGTAGATACTACATCTTTCCACTTGTGACTAATTAATTATAGATTATTAACTAATTCACAACGAATAGTCTCATAGAACATCAAAGTCAAAATTATAGACAAGATTCAATAATCTATACAAATAAATGAAATTAAAATGTCTGTTTTAGTCAATACTTATGAAAATATATACGGTACTCATAGAAAAAAAAAATATTTTTTTGTCTGTTTGTTCCGGTTAATCTGCGAAACGGCTGGACCGATTTTGAAGGGACTTCGGGGGGGGAAATAACTGGAACTGCGCTACCTAGATTTCTGCATTTTCTTATGGCACTACAATATCTCCCGCGCAATTGATAGCTCCCAATAATTTTCGGGAGTTGTCGCCGCGGTCGTAATCGGTCAGGTGGACATTTTTTTTATTTATTTATTTATTGATATAATTTGGAACGTCAACAGTACACACATTGTCTATCCTATAAATTAAGTTACATAATACAGTCTGATGTGCATACCAATTACAGACGAACATATCACTTACTACAAGTATTTGGCGAATTATATTGCCAATGAAAAGGGTAGCTACCAGCCAGATCGAATGGTCTGATCTGGGGAGGAAGTCTTCTACTAGTAATATTTAGATGTTGTATATATAGTTCGCATCTCAGAAAACTTTCATAGCGCGATCATGGACGCTTCTCATGTGGCGACATAGGTGTCGCTACAAGTGGTTGTTACCTTATATTTTGAAAGTAGGAGTGATGTTACCTGTCCACCTCGGCGCGCATCTGTTGCAGCGTGCGGCCGCTCTTGAGCTGCGCGTACAGCTGCACGTGCTCGCGCGCGGTGAGCTGGCGCAGCAGCACGTCGCGCTGCGGGCACACGCCGAGCCGCGCCGCCGCCTCCGACCTGATCACCACGTGGCCCTGGCTCGGCTGCAGCATGCCCGTCAGGATGTTGCTGCAATCGTTTCACGCCGCCATTGGAACTCAGGTGGTAGGATTGCTATGCAGCAATCCGTCTAGGTAGGTACCACCCCGGGGCCAGTTATTCTGCCGTAAACCAGGCACTGGGAGGGAGCTAGTGTAATCACTGGGCATATGAAACTTAAGAACTAATGTCTCAGGGTGACGGGCGTAGTGTGGTGTCACACAGAATCTTTCTGGGTGACACATTAGTTTTAGGCAGACGTTGCACTTACCATCAGGTGACTGTCGTGCTCGTTTCGTCACCATATCAAATAAAAGAAAACCACTTAAGCGATAGGCTCCTGCGCCATGTGTAGGGTAGGGGATGCCCGCACGGGATAAATATTTGTATGGCCTTTTTTATAAGAGAAAGTGACGAAACGAGCGTATAGTTCACCTGAGTGTAAATGCAACGTCTGCCCATAACGAATGCTGTGTCACTCGGAACAATTTGGTGCGGCACCACACTACACACGTCACCATGAGACATCAGTTCTCAAGTCTCATGTGCCCAGTAATTAAGACTTAGCTACATAGTTGTTCCGGGTCTGAATGTTTAGTTACTCGTATCATACATATAAATATAAAATAGAAGTATCTTTTGTTGTCTGTCTTTACGAATGGATTTAGCTAGTGAAATACTAAAGCTATAGAAAAGTCCACACCAGGTAGAGGCAATAACACTGCAGAGTTGGGAGGATGGCTGACAGCAAATCCCTCGGATAGCCTTGGCGGATTCCCGAAGGAAAGCGTAACTTTGTTGTATCGTTTATTGTGTAGTTTAAAAAAAGAAAAAAAATGACTTTCAATAAGTATTATGTAAATAATCTATATTGAATAAAAATTTATTCTATTCTATTCTATTCTATCAGTAACTCGTTTGAATGACCTGGAGGCAGAAGTGTAATTTTACTTCTTAAAGTCGATGGTTTTTGAGTATTGAGACGCAGATGCTTTAGGCTTTTAGCGAGACGCCATTCTTCAAGTGGTACCAAACGAAGCCTGGCATCTGCCTCCGATGGGCACCACAGAAGATGGAACGAAGAGTTTCATTCCCCTAATTACCACATCAGTGACGGACTCGGCAACGACGTTGGGATCATCCAGCGCGAAGCAACCCCACCCCCATGGGTAGGATGCAAAGAGAAACGGCATCCCAACCCAATCCGCCGACATGTAGTTCCACACACGGCGGCAGCTAGCAGATCGCGACCCCAATAGGCACGATACACACTCTGCTCCGGGCAGTTGAAATGCCCAGAGGGGTATCTGTCCGAATGAGAGGTCGTCAGAAAATTCAACTAGGAAAGGTGTGTATGGTCCTCCACATCTGGAACCCGCGTGGGCGAAGTAACCAGTTGCGTAAGACCATAGTGCAAAGGCGAAGTCATAGACAGATCTCGCCGCATGACGACGGTGCGAGATCCTAGCCATTCGGGGCGATGGGCGTTAAAGTCGCCAAGAATTATCAATCAGATTGGTTATACGTTTGTAAATCGAACCCACGATAGAAACCCTAATATTTCTGCGATCCACAAATTATACTTTTTTTTATTGGTGTAAGTGACGTAACGAGCAAAACGTTCACCTTGGTAAGTGCAACGTCCGCCCACAACAAATGCTGTGTGGCCCAGAACATTTCTATGTGACACCACACTGCGCGCGTCAGCTCGAGACATCAATTCGTAAGTCTCATATGCCCAGTGAATACACTAGCTCACAGTGCTCTTCAAACTGAAACAAAGTAATGCTTGCACACTACTGCTTCACGGCAGAATAACTTAACCTGGGGCGGTACCTACCTAGACGGATTCCTGCATATTTTCATAAGCGTATGCATACAAACACGCACAACAGAATAACATCAAAGACCAGCAGCAGCATGTATGCCATGAGCAGCGTGTAATTGTGAGACTAGTTTTAGTATTTCGCTTTGTCCAAGGTGGCAAATTATTCACATAATTTATAAATGCTGTAACTTGGTTAATAAACAAAAATACTATATACGATTGCTTCACCACCTACTAACCTAGACGGATTCCTGCATAGGAATCTTACATGTACAATACATGTTCTTGTGCCCATAACACTGCTTATTTTACGCGCTAATCCTCATGTAATCTTATCATATAAGCGTTCTACGCAGTAACAACGTAATCAATAAAGAAAAATTTAAAATTCTTGTCGACATAACCTCAAAAACAAAATTAACCGTAAGTTAAATATACGAGTATCTTTCGCCACAAAAGTCGACCAATAGCAGTACCATAAAAAAAAAATCGTTTCAGGATGGCTGCGGAATTACCATCTACTGGTTAAATATGAATGATATTTTTTTATTGACATGTATCAGAAATATGCTGCTGCCTATCTCCTGGTTTTCATTTTCCCCCTGTCGGCTTTTGACATCCACGGGATGAGATGAGGTGGCGGATTCCCCTGTGCCGCTGTGTAGCCGGTATGCGTGCCGGCAGCGGAAAGCTCTGGCAACTATGGCAAAATCCCCCCAAAATGGTGGGCCACAAGCTATTGTGGCAATCTATAGGGGGAGGCGTTTGTTCAGCAGTGGACTGGTGATAGGCTGAAATGATGATGATGAACTAACATGAGGGTAGTCTTCCCCGCGCCGTTATGCCCCAACAGCGAAGTGATCTGTCCGGTCTGCAGCTCTATTGAGACGTTGTCTAGAGCCAGCTTGGCCCGAGCTCCTGAGCCGTACACTTTGGTGATGTTTATGACGCTTACGCCCGCTTTCTCGCCTGACGCCTTGCAGTTCGTTACGTTGGTTTGCAGGACTCTGAAGCCTGGAAAGATATAAAGAAATTAAGCACAATAAATAATAGTGGTTTTTTTTTAATGGAATAGGGGGCAATCGAGCAAGCGGCTCACCTGATGGTAAGTGATCACCGCCGCCCATGAACATCTACAATACCGGGGGAATAGCAGATGCGTTGTCGGCCTTTGAAAGGAACAGGCTCCTTTTTTGAAGGTCCCTAAGATGACTTAGGGACCTTCAAAAAAGGTCCGGAGAAGCCGCTGGCGGCAGCAGATTCCATAAAGTGCTAGAGCGTGGTAAAAAATTGCGCGTGAAACGCACTGTGCTGGAATGCCAACCATCAAGGTGGTGACGATGGAATTTTGAATTTTTGAATTTTGGTATGATTGCGTCTATGTATGTACCGCCGGAGTGAGCTCTGTGAGACATTGTTATTTCTGGGCATATGAGGCTTGAGAACTTATATCTCAAGGTGACGAGCGCGGTGTGTGTCACTGCATTTGTTGTGGGTAGACGTTAGACTAACCATCAGGTGAACATTTCGCTCGTCACTTTTTTTATTGTATAAAGTGACGAAACGAGCAAAACGTTCACCTGATGGTAAGTGCAACGTCCGCCCACAACAAATGCTGTGCCCAGTGATTACGCTAGCTCACAGTGCCCTTCAAACCGAAACACAGAATATCTGACATAAAAAAGATAATTAATAAAATGTCTGTCTTAACAGAGTTAGGAACATAATAGTAACTTTTATTGGTTAAATGAGCTGAAACAAACGAGCTTCGACATAGACACACGAAATCTCTTTTACGAGTATAGTCTCGTAAATAAAGAAAAGCGTAGCGTATAAAGAAATCATATTCATAGCTTTTAGCATCATACTCGACTGAATGATGAAATATATTCTTCTATGGCGTTAATATTTCTAAGGCAATATATAATCCACTTTAAAGTCTAAGTGGTTTGGTATCTTCTAACTTGCTTACTATCTTGCAATCTCCACTTTAAATTCGGTAGGATTGTAGTGAAACATTAATAATTTGAGTAAAAAGGCATTAAATAAAATTACTTCTAGCAAAATCTATAAAACGTAAAACGAACAAACGTACCGTAAAATCTATCGAGCAGTAGTCCAATTATCAAGTAAATAATTCCATCTACTGCAGTAAATATCGCAGCCAGGCCGATGCTCATATCGTCCACGCCATCAGGAGAGTCCCACAAGTTAGCCCATTGAGCTCCGAGCCCTGTGGCTTCGTATCGCGTGATGTACAGGAACGCATAGCAAAGCGACGACGACATGGAAAGGCACTATAATGAAAACATAATAACATTAATGTAAAATTGTACCTATTTCTTTCTCTCTTTCTTTCTTTCTTTCTTTCTTTCTTTCTAAATTCCGGACGTCTAGGTAGGTACCACCCCAGGGTCAGTTATTGTGCCGTGAAGCAGAAGTGCGCAAACATTACTGTGTTTCAGTTTGAAGGGCACTGAGAGCTTCAATGTTAGATGGTGGTGTCTTCGAACACCAGCAAATAGTAGGTCTGCATTTAAAATTAGCTGTATTACGTGAGCTCTCAGTGCCCGTCTGACCGAAATACAGTAATGTTTGCACACTGCTGCTTCACGGCAAAATAACTGGCCTGGGGTAGTACCTACCTAGACGGCTTCCTGCACAGGAATCCTACCACCAGTAAAGTTCTGTTGAATAATACACAATTTAAACAGATACTCACGACAAGAAGTTTCAATGAACTGGTGAGCAAAGCCTCTAAGGAAAGGATGAGCACGAACGGCATGAAGGAGACGAGGTAAGCTATGCCGGAGCAGACTGCCGCAAAGCTGGCAGCCCTGAACAGCTTCGAAAGCATGTAGCTGAAAATTGAAGAATAGACTAGAATATTGTTTTCGATGTTATGTAAATATATGAAGTAAAGAAGTGAAGTAACAGCCTAAAAATGTCCCACTGCGGAGCACAGGCCTCCTCTCATTTCTGAGAGGGTTTGGAGCCGGGAAGAGTCGAGGGAGAGCCGCCACGCTGTCCCCAATGCGGATTGGCAGACTTCACATCCCTTCGAAATATTTATTATTCCTCAGACATGCAGGGTTTCCTCACGATATTTTCCTTCGCCGCCGAGCACGTGGTAAATCGACACTAAAAATTGCAATTAACAATTTTAGTGGTGCCGGCACCGGGAATCAAATCCAGGTCAGCTACCACAGCAATAAATAATAATAAATAAATATATACATACATAATGCATATATATATTTACATAAAACTTATTGAACGTCATTTTTAAAAACTGCATTGGTTCGCAAAAAATGCATCTGAGTTAGGAAGAACCAGAAAGAAACCCAGCGAGCGATTTTTTTTTCTTATAAGTTTTTTTTTTATAAACAATGTGCAGTTACAGCAGTCTCATAAAAATGTAGAGCTTGGCAGCGATCACCGCATTACCAGGAGTTATCGTCATCCAAGTATTCTTTAATATTATTATAACCCTTTTCATAGTGTGTTATCTGTCTGTGGGGCTTAGTTTTCTTTTTCAAACTTATGATAAAGACGCCGCTATACGAATGACAGGGATAGTTAACTTCTGTTTTTTTAATAACTTGTCAATAAAAATGTTCGCGCGATCGACGTCGCGGCTAAGCTAATAGCTAATACAACTTCACGACAACAACAAGGTTCTCCAACAAGGCTCCCATAGACAAATTTATTTTTAATTGGTTTCCGCGCTGTGCAGGTTGATGGATAATCGCACCCAGTCTTTGAGGAAACCTTACGTCCAGCAGTGGACAACTGGCAGAGAGTGATAATTTCAACTTACCAGAAGGCAAGCAAAGCGAAGGCGTAGATAACGAGTAACATGATGATGATGGAGGGCGCAGTGCTGGGCAGCACGCCCCCAACGCACAGCACGGTGGTGATGATGGCACAAGTGATAAGCAGCTCCACCAGCGACGCCAGGAACCACGACATGGTGTGGTACATCAAGTTCACACCCATCACTGACATTAACTAGAAAACAGATTTTTTTTATAGTTAATAGAATCAGGCGTTACTTTGCGGAAATCCATTATAATGAAGGAAGGTAAGTTACTTTGCTAAGATCCGATATTTTTTTTTAATTGGAGATTGAGACGAAACGTGCAAAACGTTCACCTGATGGTAAGTGCAACGTCTGCCCATAACAAATGTGTCACCTAGACCAGTTCAGTTCAGTTATCAGTTCTTAAATCTCGTATGCCCAGCGATTACACTAGCTCTCAGTGCTCTTCACACCGAAACACAGTAGTGAAATGATTTTTATTTTTAAAAATCGATGCCCCACAGTAGGATTTCTCCTGTGTCGTGGGTGTGTTTTACAGACATAAATTCCGCATGCACAAACACCCAGACTCGGAACAACTATCTGTAGGCCATACAAATATTTGTCCCGTGCGGGAATCGAACCCGCGACCCGCGGCGCAGAAGCCAAGGGCTTAGCCACTGCACCAACCGAGCCGACGTAAAATGAAATGAAATGAAAATTATTTATTCTTCAACGCAAGAAATATAAATTTCGTTCGTCAAACGTAATTTTTTTACAATCTACCGCCGTTTGGTAATTAGGTTCCTCTGACGGAGAAGAAACAGGCGAAAGAGTCTCCGTAGGTGTCCGCCATTTTGTTATTTTTTTTTTATCTTTGTCAAAAGTACATTATAAATAAATTTACAAAGAACAGTCTCATAGAAAACCAAAGCACGCTCCATGACGAAATGTTATACAAGATTTAATAACAAATGAATAAACGCATTGCAAACTCGAGCAGACCAGCCTCCACCAACGGCACCTGTTCACAATGACTCATGTTGTAATGTTTGTGCACATTGATGACAGAATAACTGCCACTGCGGTGCTATCCATCCGCATATTAATCACATCACCGGTAGTTTTTATTATTAACCATCGACCAATTATAAATTTGACATTTAGCTAATTTATTACACTTGATTTAATTAAAAATAGAATCCATTCTTACCACTGTATTTCCAGTTTCCTTGTCGGTCACAATTAACCTCACGACCGAAGACGTCGTGAACAGCAATGAAAAGAAGAACATTACTATCATGGACTGCGATTCGTATAGTGATGTTTGGTAACTGAAAGACGACAGAATATGTTGAGTGGCTCCTTTCACACAGAAACTTTTCATTTTAATTAATAAGTGTTTTTGAGCGATGCGAGTAAAAATTCAAGGTCGAATTTGAGTGCAGCGTTTTCGTTTCTTTTATTTTAAACTAATATTAATCGATTAATTCTTAATTGGCCGTGCGGTGGCGGCTTAAGAGAATCTACCGCCCCATCCCCAGGGTGTCGTAAAAGTAGACAAGAGGGAAAAATTAAAAACAGGAGATTGGCAGCTTGATCTTTCTGGGAACACCTGAATAAATAAACTGCGGTTATCAACTCGTCTACCAAGCGTGGCAACTATGGCAAAATCGCCCCAAAATGAGAGCTGCAAGCTTTTGTGGCAGCCGTTTGAGGGAGGCCTATGTTCAGCAGTGGACCAGTGATAGGTTGAAATGATGATGATCATGATGATGAATTAAAAAGTCCGCCCATTGTAGCTTTTATTACGTATGATGTGGTGGCCACGGTTATGCTGCTTTAGGACATTGTTGCCATAACATTATATTTGCGATAGTTATTACACTATCCGGTCAGGCCATGAGATTTTCCTGACCTACCTCTTAGTGTAATCAGTATAGTCAATTCACAATCTATAACTGTCCCACTACCGAGAACAGGCCTCCCTCTCGTTTCTGAGACGGTTTTGGAGCCGGGAAGAGTCCGCCACGCTGCTCCAATGCGGGTTGGCGGACTTCACATGTCTTCGAAATATTTCCCCACAATGTGTTCCTTCGCATCTGACCAGGTAGTAAGTCAGTACTTAATGTTAATGCACTTATTTTGTTTGTAATCGCCATAAGCTAGTCATATTTTTCTAAACATTTTACTTACAAGTCTTTCCTGTAACAGGGATACGGTGTCTGCTGGGTATACATCGCCCAATCCAGACTCTTGTCGTCACCAACGTTCCTTTTCTGAAATCTGCTGGTACGGTTCGCAGTGATCTGTATTATAGCCTTATCCACTATATCCTGAATCTGAATGAAGCCGCGGAAGTAGCGCATGTTGTCTATGAAGTTCGACTCGGGGCCTGGTATCCAAAAGCTGCAATGAAGTCAACGGAAATTTGTAAGTGGTGCCGGGCAATAAACGGAACAATAGATTCATTGGGTTTATAATCATTCATTTTAACTGGTGGTAGGATTCCTATGCTTCCTGCATAGGAATCTAGGTAGGTACCACCCCAGGGCCAGTTATTCTGCCGTGAAGCAGTAGTGTGCAAACATTACTCTGTTTCGGTTTAAATGGCACTGTGAGCTAGCGTAATCACTAGGCATTTGAGACTTAAGAACTCATGTCTCAGGGTGCAGGGCGCAGTGTGGTGTCACACAGAAATATTCTGGGTGACACAGCATTTGTTGTAGGCGGACGTTGCAGTGGACTAGTTAGTAGGCTGAAATGATGAGGCGGCAGGACCGCGTTAGGAGGTTTTTATTGGTGTTAGGATTATTCTTCAAAAATCCCTCTAGGTAGGTATCAGCGCAGTATCAGTTATTCTGCCTTCAAGAAGTGATGTGAAGGGTACTGTAGCTAGCTAGTGTAAAAGGCATATGGGACTAAGGAGCTGTCTCAAGATAACTACCGCAGTGCCACAATAAATCCACATAAATTATGTAATTTTCATTTATTGAAAAAAAATTTTTTTTCTAGTTTTAGTAAATTGAAAATAGTTTACGTACAAATTTCTTAATCTGTTGGTAGTCGGCACGTTATCTATGTCCATTCGAATTTTATATTCCACGTTCAAGGGAATTCCTGTACTTGTATCGTTATTCAGAAACACCAATCCTGTAAGGAAATGTCAAAATAATTTAGTCTTTCCATTCATGAGATATAGTCGTATTGTAAATGAGAGAAATGAAAATACACACACAATTTTTTTTTTATAGATGAGGGGGCAATTGAGCAAAGGGGTAACTTGATGAGTGTTATGCCGCGAAGTACGATGGTGAAACTCAGCGGCTGGAATGATCCCGAACAACTCCTCGGAACACTCCCCATGGTAAATACGATAAAAACGCAAAGAGACGCAACGTCTCATGGCCGGTGGATCAAGCTGATCGGAAAGAACCTGTTCGTCGACGATTCGAACCGCTGTTCGCTGCACGCTGTCAAATGGAAGGAGCTGACACTGGGGTGGGGGCACCCCACGCCATCTCGGGGCGCCATCTCATCACGTGGGTGTCGTAAAAGTCGACAGAGGGATAATTACAACCCGAAAATAGGCATCATTTTGAAAACACCTGAATAAATAAACTGCGGTTGCCAACACTCCTGCCAAGCGTGGCAACCATGGCAAAATCATCCCAAAATGAGGGCTACAAACTTTTGTGGACGATCTATGGTGGAGGCCTATGTTCAGCAGTAAACTAGTGATGGGCTGAAATTATGATGATGGCGATGAACCGCGGGGCACAGGTAGTAAAAAATACATACATACATACATAAGATCACGACTGTATCCCATAAGGGGTAGTCAGAGACTGGGCACTCACTGCAAAAACAGATGACTGCCACAATCCACGTTTCACCGAAAACAATATAATGCACTTGGTGTGATAGGTGGTGAGCCCATCGCCACCATGCGCTGTTGGGTGCACAGTGCAGTTTCCTTCCTTAAAAAATAATGTTACCGGCTGAGAACTCGTTGATCCGCATGAACTTGACTGCCTCTTTGCTTAGCTGCTGTTCATCGGACACAGGCCTGAACCGGTTCAAGTTGACGCACTCCAGTAGATTAGAGGCTTTTTGTAGAACTGTTTCCTAGATCCTGTCGGAAACGGAAACATATACGTTTTTGGTAATATCTTGTAATTGACCTTGAAAAGAGGCGTGCCTGCTTTCACTTCGTTGTCGTGGACTTAAACGTCTGTCCATGACAATCGCTGTGTCCATCCCAGAGCACATTTGCGTGGCACGACACTGCGCTCGCCACCCTGAGACATTACTGCTCAAGTCTCATATGACTGGTAATTACACTTACTTTCAGAAAAACGGCTGTTGATGTCGGTTTGCTGTTTTTCTCTTTGGCACTATCAATAATTTCATCTGGAAAGTCCTATCAGTAGTCTTTAAAACTTGTAGCTGCTAAGAAAATTTGATCTTTCGCCTGTGACCATGTTCTGGATCATCCCAACCATTACATCAGATTTGATAAACCACTAATCCTTGCAAAAGAACAACGGTTCCTACCAAGGCTGATTCGCAAGGCTATTGAAATTAAAAAAAAAACTAGTTTTATCAGAGAATATGGTTGAGTACTACTACTTGCTGGCTTGGCATCCTATAATTAATAAAATAAAATAATAAAACAAAGCATACCACTGAAAGACTTCAAAACACTGTTAGCTATTTCTGCGTAGATCGGACCAATAATAATTAAAAAGCTGTTAACCCCGGGTTAATTATGACATCAGGACATCGATCACCTCAGTCCTCCCGTGACCATGGGTGCTTGTAAAGCACACATAGATTTATTTAATCATGTTTATTTTTCGCGTTTGTTTTGACGATTTATTTCCTGACGTTTCGAGTGCTTTACAGCACACATCATGGTCCCGGGGGACGATGTCATAGTTAATCTGGGCTACCCTACAGCTTTTAATTATTTGTTTTGATCCGATCTACGCAAGGTTTCTGATTCAATTTTATTTTTGCGGATGAGGATGTTAAGGGAAAAGGGTAGCTACACGCAGACCGGATGGTCTATCTGGGGAGGACGTCTCCTCCTACTAGACCAATTTAGATGTTGTATATATAGTCCGCACCTCAAAAACTTTCATAGCGCGATTATGGAATGTATGAGATATTTGTTGAGCTTCTCATGTGGCGACATAGGTGTCGCTACATCATTAAATGTGTAATATAACCTGTTAATTTTTTATCAAAGATGACGTTATTCTAAATACATACCTGCACATTACCTAACTTCTCAAACAGGTCCTCGACGTCCACATCCGGCATTTGCAAATCTCCAAACAAATTCACTCTTAGTGCTTCAGTATTAGGAGCTGTGAGCAGCTCCTTCAAAGCAGTCAGCCCATTGCGATGCTCAGACAATGTGTTCACCGAGGAGAAGGACCTCGCGAAGGAATGCACAAGATCTACCATCTTTGCCATTGGCGTAAAAGACTCGTTCGCCTGTGAAAGTTTTTTGTTAAGTGTTAGGTCATAAGACGATCAGCTTATCGTCGTTGTGCTTGCCGAAACCCGTATGTACATTTTATCAATAGTTCAAGACGCGGAAAAAACTTAAAAAAAGTGAAAAAAGCTGACAAAATATCCTATATTTATAGTGTAAGCAACACTAAGAAATTATACTTATCACAGTTTTTTTTTAGTTGATAAAAGTGACGGAACGAGCAGAACGTTCACCTGATGGTAAGCGCAACGTCCACCCACAACAAATGCTGTGTCACCCAGAATATTTCTGTGTGACACCACACTGCGCCCGTCACCCTGAGACATCGGTTCTTAAGTCTCAAATGCCCAGTGATTACGCTAGCTCACAGTGCCCTTCAAACCGAAACAAAGTAATGTTTGCACACTACTGCTTCACGGCAGAATAACTGGCCCTGGGGTGGTACCTACCTAGACGGATTCCTGCATAGGAAAACAGGTTTTTTTTTCGCCACCTGAAAAGTTGATAAAATCCACATACGAGTTTTGGCAATAGCACCGACGTTACATACATACATACATAAGTACTCACGACATACATGCAAGTAATCACGACTGTATTCCATAAGGAGTAGTCAGAGACTGGGAACTCACTTGCAAAAACAGATGACTGCCACAATCCACGTTTCACCAAAACAATATAATGCACTTGGTGTGATAGGTGGTGAGCCCATCGCCACCATGCGCTGTTGGGTGCACAGTGCAGTTTAATTCCTTACTCGCCTTTTACGAGATCCAATGGATGAGATGGAGTGGTAGTATTCTTTTAACTAGCCGCCACCACACGGCAAGCACCGACGTTATACATCTGTTAAACATAATATACGCCGTGTGGTGGCAAAGTTAAACAATCTATTACTCTGTTTCGTTCTATATGCGTTGCAAAAGTCGATTATATATAAATTCCAGGAAAACTTTCACTAGTCCACTGCTGAACATAGGCCTCCCCCTTAGATTGTCACAAAAGTTTGTAGCTCTCTATTTGGGCGGATTTTGCCATAGTTGCCACGCTTGTCAGGCGGGTCGGCAACCGCGGTTTATTTATTCAGATGTTCCAGGAAGATGATGATGCCCAACTCCTGGTTTTTAGTAAGTATCTGTCGACTTTTACGACACGCGGATGAGATGGGGTGGTAGATTCTCTAAAGCCACCGCCACACGCGGCTACCAATATATATGTATATTGGTAGCCGTGTGGCGGTGGCTTTTATATTACTTTTATATTCACATAAATTATACCTTTCGTATTATTCTTTCCACCGCGGGAGTGGTTGGTGTATAAAGTATCTTGCCCATAATGAGTGGCTTCACAAAGCTCCACACGATTTTTCCACCGTCCACACTGACGATCTGCCTATACAGCGAGCGGCAGAACTCAGCTGAAATCATATAAAACGTTGAAACACACCGAAACTGATATTTCAGTAAAAATATTATCCTCCAAGCCGATTTTCGTTTTTACAGTGGTATACATGAAATCCGACTAGGTAGGTACCATCCCAGGGCCAGTTATTTTGCCGAGCAGCAGTAGCGTGCAAACATCACTGTCTTCTCACTGGGAATATGAGACTGAAGAACTGATGTCTCAGGGTGACGGCCGCAGTGTGATGCCACATAGGTGGGTGATACACCTCTTATTGCTGCTTGCTGTAAATGCGAAAGTAATTCTCTCTGCCCCTCTGTCTGTTTGTTTCCTTTTCACGGTTCAACCGCTGAACAGATCTTGACGAAATTAACACAGAGACAGTTTGCAACCAAATTGGAGACGGACATAGGATACTTTTTATCCCGGAAAATCGAATAGTTCCTACGGGATATTTAAAAAACACTTATCCACGCGGACAAAGTCGCGGGCATAGGAAGTTGTTAAATAAACTTACTCGGCAGAACTTGCAATTGCTCTTCATCAGCTTCAGCGGAAAGGTCTTTAGTTTCAACGATAGATTTAAAGAATCTATTTACATGCGTATTGAACTCTTTACCGCACATCATTCTTCCTGCATCCGCCATGAACCTGCCGCCTGAAAGAAACGATTAACTTTACAGCATATATGAATCATTATAAATGAACTTTCCGTTGAAATGAAACTAATTTTACGGATTTTATCGCGTTTAATTGTTTACTATTTATAACCCGACGTTTCGAGTGCTTTACAGCACCCATGGTCACGGAAGGACTGAGGTGACAGATATCCTGATGTCATAGTTAACCCGGGGTACCTTAAGCTTTTAATTATTAATTTTGGTCCGATCTACGCAGAAAGAGCTAACTGTGTCTTGAAGTCTTGTAGTGGTATGCTTGGTTTTTGATTTAATTTTAAAATTAATAATTAAAAGCTGAAGGTACCCCGGGTTAACTATGACATCAGGACATCTGTCACCTCAGTCCTCCCGTGACCATGGGTGCTGTAAAGCACTCGAAACGTCGGGTTATAAATAGTAAACAATTAAACGCGATAAAATCCGTAAAATTAGTTTCATTTCATTTCAATGTGTAGTGTTCGCGTAAATATAAGAAATCATTATGTGAACTTTCTGTCTTTTAAAGTCATTATTGACTATTAACTAAACATATAAGTAGTAGTAGGAGCCGACACTGACTACCACTAATCTGCTAAAGTCAAAACTGACTACTAGACTTATAAATTGTACATAAACAAAGTTAATATTAAATGAAACGTGTGGTAGCCGCTTAAGAGAATCTACAACCCCATCTCATCCCGTCGGTGTCGTAAAAGTCGACAGGGGGAAAATAAAGACCAGGAGATGGACAGCACCGTCTTCTTTGAACATCTGAATAGATAAACTACGGTCGCCAACCCGCCTGCCAAGCGTGGCAACTATGGCAAATTCCCCCCATGTGAATGGAAGCTAGAAACTTTTGTGGCAATCAATGGGGGAGGCCTTTGTTCAGCAGTGGTACTAGTGACAGGCTTAAACGAACGAACGATCGCCCTTGTGAGCCGATGTAAAAGTTATGTATATATGTCATGTAGACAAACTCAACTATTGATAAACGTAAATAAAAAGATATTACTTACCACTAAATAAACTTACCAAAAGAGAAATCCCCTTTAAAGTAATTTAGCATGGGCTCATTTGCCAATAGGTCACTAAAACTTCCAATATTGTTTTGCAACGCCGGCATGAGGGATGCCATCTGTGGGAAGTTCTCCATTACTCTTTCTCCCTCGGATACAGTGAGTTTTGACGCGGAGTAAAGTTCACCCAGTAACCAATCTTTGACCTAAGATAGAAAAATCATGCATCTTTACAAATTTGTTTTTTTTTTAATTCTACGACAGCAGGATTTCTCCTGTATTGTGAGTGCATTTAATAGACATAAATTTGAAATGCGCAACAGGACCAGACCAACGACTTTTGTTATTACACAAACGTTGGCTACTACTGGGATAAGAACCCAAGGACGTAAAAGTAGTCTCTGTAGTCTCAACTAAGAACAAAAAAAATTAAGCTGAGTGAGACCCGTTTGCTCAACGCGCCACGACACACATGACAATATTTTTGTACACGAGTTTTGTTAAATGTTCAGTTTTGTGATGTTGTTTAATGTTTCTTTCTGTTTGTCTGTAAAATTGTTACATTGTTTACTTGTATGTCTAGTGCCTAATTTTTATGTATTTCCGAAATAAATGTTTTCTTTCTTTCTTTCTTTCTTAAAAGTCGGCTTTAGTTCCTCTAACCACTAGGCTGTTTTACATTTAAAAAAACCATGACGTGTGTGTCAATGTGTAATCAATCCTTGTAGGCCCTCTGATGGACATAGATTATTTCTAGGAAGCGCCAGCAAAAGTTTTCCGCATATTCAATACCGTTAAATCTGTCCGTAGGTACAGACAGACAGTGACTTTGTGGTGGCGGCATAAGAATCTACCCCCCAGTCTCATCCTGTGGGTGTTGAAAAAGTCGACAGAGGGAAAATGAAAACCAGGAGATGGGCAGCAGCATCTTCCTGTAAATGAATAAATAAACAACGGTTGCCAAACAGCCAGCCAAGCGTGGCAACTATGACAAAACCCCTTAAAATGAGAGCTGTAAGCTTTTGCGGCAATCTATGGGGAAGGCCTATGTTCAGCAGTGGACTAGTGATTGGTTTAAAATTGTGATGATCAGTCTGTGATGAATGGCAAATGTATATCGTACTTACTTTGTTAATGATGAACGTGAAGTTCATGTTCTTTAGCAGCACGGGTAACACCTGCTTGGCTCCAGCTTCGTCCAGGTCACAGAACTGTTCCACCACCGCGCCGTAGATGTCGTCCAGAGTGACGACGTCCACGTTACCCGGCACTATAACCTTGGACATGTCGTCCATCTCACATGCGAAGTTGCTGATCCGGAATACGTCTTGTTTCGATGCGAAGATCTAAAGGTTTAATAACATGGTGAGAAATTAAAAAGTAAGTTAGTAAAACATAAGTTGTGTCCGTATTGTGAAAGAAAGGAACTTTTACTGGTGGTAGAATTTCCATGCCGGAATCCGTCTAGCTAGGTCACCACGGGGCCGGTTATTCTGCCGGGAAGCAGTAGTGTGCAAACAATACTAAGTTTCGGTTTTAAGGGCACTGAGGGCCAGTATAATTACTGAGCTAGGCGCTCGCTTAAATTTCATAGTACGCGAGTGACCTGGTTTCGACTTCCCGGTGCCAGCACCACTAAAATTGCAATTTTAAGTGCTGATTTCGTGCTCAGGCAGGTGAAGGAAAACATCGTGAGGAAATCTGCATGTCTGAGAAATAAAAAATATTTCGAAGACATGTGAAGTCAGCCAACCCGCATTGGAGCAGCGTGGCGGACTATTCCCCGCTCCAAAACCCTCTCAGAAATGAGAGGAGGCCTGTGCTCAGCAGTGGGACATTTATAGGCTGAAACTTTACTTTACTTTTATATGAGACTTAAGAATTGATGTCTGAGGGTGACGGGCACAGTGTGGTGTCACACAAAATTTTTCCGGTTGACACAGCATTTGTTATGGGCAGACGTTACATATAGGTGAACCTTTTTTCATCGTTTCGTCACTTTATCCACAAAAAAATTTAAATGAAATAAAGAAAAATATATGTATGTAATTGTTTTAAATAAATATCCCTTATTTATTTGAAACAATTACATACATATGTAGATTTGAAAAACGCATATAAATACTAAACCAGAACAAAAACAGTGAGAATATGAACACGCATTGTGTTCATATTATCACAGTACGCTAATTAATAAACAAGTAAAACATAAATATAAAAAAGTATACAGTCACGAAACTATGACACCATCACAGGAATTTGGGAAATGCCACAAGTTTAAATTTAACGAAATAAATAAAAAAAAGTACAAGCTGTAAAAAACCACCTGCATATGTATATATATCGATCACTATCTTTACATACTTCAAAATGGAAAAGCAGTCAGGATATGCTGGGTGTGTTAAACTAAGACAACCTCGCCATGATTTTCATATACTTAACTTCCCGTCAAGCTACTGCTTGGAAAGTTAAGCATAGATTACTATGTATAGGTCTATAGGGCACTATAAGCTAGTATAATTACACTTATGTAGGCAGAAATAAGATTAATGATGTGGAAATTTTGAGAAGTGACTTTGATGGACAAAGTGAATAGAAGCGTGATAAGGGAACGTTGCCGTGTCGTAGAAGACGAAGATGACAAAGATAGGGAAAGGATGTTTAGATGGTTTGAACACGCTGAGAGGATGGATGAAAGAAGATTGACGAAACATATTTATGAGGCGAGTGTCAATGGGCAAGAAGAAGTCGTTTTTAGGTAAGGCCAATGATAAGCCGACAACCTTCGAGCTTGTATGAAAGCACTAAAGAAGAAGCTAAAGATGTGTGTCAGGATAGTAGCGGGTGGAAAGATGTGGTCCGTTTCTACCCCAACGGCATAGAGGCGTGAATCTATGTACGTATGTATCTAAAGACTGACTCTGTGGCTGCGCCCGTCACCCTAACACATCAGTTTCATTTACCGCCCGTAATTATACATCCGTACTCCTATTAATACCGACAGTTGGTTACCGGTTTGAAATTCAGATATCCGACATGTATTCGGGGGGCGGCGATAGACCAGAAATTGGTGTTGTTGATTCCGAGATGGCTCAGGTCCCCTTCTAATCTGTCAGGGTCCGAGAACAGCTCAGAAACTTGCACTGAAACAAATGATTTCATAACATCAGAATCTTGCTGTTTATCAATTTATTTCTCAGTAAAGATTACAAACGTCAATCAGACTCCTAGTGGGCACTTACACCAATTGTCAAAGTATCATTATTTATTTATTTATTTATTTATTTAACTCTTTATTGCTTCCTTTACAATAAAGGGATACAAAGGGCGGACTTAATGCCTTTAGGCATTTTCTCCCAGTCAACCCATGGAGTGGTGAGATTTTGAATAGGTGTAGCAATAAAGGAAAACAGAGAAAGAAAGAGAAAGAAAAAAAATGAAAACCTAAATAACTCCTAAATATTATAAATATAGTTACATATATAAATATATATTAAATACATAAGCATATACGTATATACGGTATACATATATATTATACATATAAATAAACGTAAAAAAAAAAAAAAAATATATAAATAAATAAAAGTATCGAGAAGAATTTCCATTGTCAACTCCCATTGTCTTCCTGCGCAGCCGACCACAAGCTTAATTAACACATAAAAATTGTAATACAATAATCGCGACCAGGATCGAATTCAAGTTGCATACGTACTGTAATTTACAGTTGACATAGTTTTTCGTGGGAAAATCCTTCATGGATACCCCCTCTATCGCGGGGCCAAAAAGGGTTTATGCCGGCTAAAACTCCAGTGCTTTCGTAAAGGAGAGAAAGTTAATTTGCTAAGATCCGCATGCAAAATGTAAAATGGTGTGTATTACCTAGTTTTGAAGAGTACCGCCCGCACCCCCGCAACAGCGTGCACCAGAAAACCAATACCGCCACCGGGAGCCGCCACCAGATACCCTAGCACCTACCTACCTAGCAAATTAACTTTCTCTCCTTTAATAATACTCGTAATAAAAAAATCCCTAAATTTCCGCAAAGTAACGCCTGATTCTATTAACTCCAGTGCTTTCGTTTCGTCGCCACTTGTTGGGACTACGGAAACGCTATCGAACACAACCGCAGTCCCGATGGCGATATCCTTTGCGGTCGCTCCTCTTTGTGGGGTGGAGCTAGAGTTCTCCACCTTGTCTTCATGTAATTACGCGGGAATACCGTACCCCTGAGGCCGTTTTCAGAGAGTTGTCCTCCTCGCCTATCTTCAACCACAGCGACAACTACCAAATACTATTGGAAGCTATATTAATAATACTATTAATACTATTGCAAGCACTATTACAAGGAATTCACTCGTCCTGACCTACCCGCTTTCGATGCAACGCTCATGGTATAAGATCGGAGGAAGGCTAGAGGGCAGTGTGCAGAAACGAAAATATACAATTTGTGGTTTTGCACAATTGTTGGCTCTGGGTGGGATTTGAACCTAGGACCCGCGGCGCAGTGGTCAGGTACGCTGGCCATTAATCCACGCGGCTGTCAATTAGAAGGCGATATACATTATAAGACGAGCGCCGTATCCCTGTGGTAGCTTATAAAATAGAAATTATATAAAAAAAATTACTATGGGACGTAGTTATCACTTAGTGACATATCTCTCAATGGAGAACGCAATGTCGAGTAGGAATTTTTTGACTCTTACCAAAAAGGCGGCGACTTGTTTCGCCACCCGTCACGTCTCGTTTCCCGAAAAGTGGGCTACGTGAGTGGCATCTGCCTACCCCTTATATGGGAACCAGGCGTGACTGTATGTATGTACTAAACTGTGAGAGAACGGTGTCCCCATTTTATACCTTTAATGTCCTCCTCCGTCAAGGTATTTATTGTTTCTTGAAGCACCAGCAACCCTTGGCTGAGATCGAACAGACCGTCTTGCAGACGTTGGGTCTTTATTAACGGTGTAAGTTCATCAGTTAGGCCACGGATGCTGAAAGTATATTCACAACATAGTGTCAGTTTTGTGACGATCGAATTATTGCCTGATAATTTTTACTGGTGGTAGGATTCCTATGCAGGAATCCGTCTAGGTAGGTACCACCCCAGGACCAGTTATTCTGCCGTGAAGCAGTAGTGTGCAAGCATTACTGTGTTTCGGTTTGAAGGGCACTGTGAGCTAGCGTAATCACTGGGCATTTGAGACTTAAGAACCGATGTCTCAGGGTGACGGGCGCAGTGTGGTGTCACACAGATATATTCTGGGTGACACAGCATTTGTTGTGGGCGGACGTTGCACTTACCATGAGGTGAACGTTTTGCTCGTTTCGTCACTTTACACAATAAAAAAAAAATTAACGTAATCCGTGTGGTGGCGGCTTAAGCGAATCTACCACCTCATCTTATACCGTGGGTGTCGTAAACGTCGACAGAGTAAAACTTAAAACTGGAAGATAGGCAGCAAAACTGCGGCTGCCAAGCTTGGCAATTATCGCAAAATCTCCCCTAAAATTAGAGTTACAAGCTTTTGTGACAATCTATGGGGGAGGCCTGCGTAACTGACTGACTAGTGATGGGCTGGTATGATGACGACGAAATCTGATGTTCAGAAAATTCTGTCTTCGCTTCCGAAAGGCTGTAACTTAAAAACTACTGAAGTTATACAACGTGACATTCACATCTTACCCTTCGTGTTATTCTGCTGTGAAGCAGTAGTGTGCAAACATTACTGCATTTCGGTGTAAAGGGCGCAGTTCGTGTTCGCTAGTGTAATTACTGGGCATATGAGACTTGAGAGGGCGACGAGTGCAGTGTTCCGTCAAATTGAAATGTTCTGGGTAAGCATTCATGGGCAGACGTTCTACTTACTATCAAGTGAACATATTGCCCTTTCGTCATTTTATCCTATAAAAAAATCTTCGCGGTTTTTAAAAGAACGCACAGAACAGAGGTATGTTTAGTTTTAGGTCTGACGGAGGGTTTTCTTACCTATATACGACACTGCTCAGCGTTTCATCCATAAGCAATTGCATGGCAGTATCTATCGTAGAAACGAGGCGACCCTGCATCACGCCATCCAAGTCCACTTTACTGATTACACCCAGCAGACGGGAAACGTGACTCATTATATTTTCAAATCTTTCTAAAATACTCGAGATGAAATCGAAACGCCAAAATTCCTTCATTTGGAGTTTGTTTAGCTGAAACACAAAGGTTAATGACAATCACAAAACAGATCCACAGAAACGAGATAACAATGAGAAAATGCATTCTAGTCTTCAATGAAAAATAAGGTTCTTTAAATGACGATGATGTTCTCCTAGCCGATTTCGACCACGGCGACAACTTCTGAATACGGTCGACAGCCATCAACTGCGCAGGAGATATTATAGTGCCTCAAGTGTTCGCGCAAACACAGAGGCACTCACTCGTCCCAACCTATCCGCGCCCGATGTAACGCTGATGCGATAAGATCGGAGGTAGGCTAGGGTGCAGTGTCAGAAACACGGGGACAATCACAACACAACCAGACCAGAAAAACCAACAATTTGTGTTTTAGCACAAACGTTGTGGTTGGCTGGGATTCGAGCCCAGGACCCGCGACGTAGAGGTCAGGTTCTCTGACCACTAGGAAAGTCGATTATTCATCTAACATAGGAATGAGAGAACTCATTTGGTGTCATCTTTTGGAAAAATCCCGACTTTATACCGAATGCAGCGTAAATTTAACAAATGGACTGAAAACTTACAAAATTACGCTCGTTTGGTCTCACTCTTAATGTTCTCTCATTGAGTTGGTTAAACATACAATAACAAATGATTTCTTATATTTACGCGAACACTACACATTTAAATGAAACTAATTTTCGGATTTTATCGCGTTTAATTTATTACTATTTATAACCCGACGTTTCGAGTGCTTTACAGCACCCATGGTCACGGGAGGACTGAGGTGACAGATGTCCTGATGTCATAGTTAACCTGGGGTACCTTCAGCTTTTAATTATTATTTTGGGACCGATTGGGACATCTGTCACGATAAAATCCGTAAACTTAGTTTCATTTAAATACAATAACAATTTAAATAAAACAATTTTTTACGGATTTAATTTAATTTATTTATTTAAACTTCTATGCACTCAAATTGTACATATGACGGACTTAATGCCTGAAGGCATTCTCTCCCAGTCAACCATAAAGCTAACCAGAGATAAACATATGATAGACGGTTCAGCAAACATAAAAAGAAAAAAAAAAACATTATAAAAAATATATACGTAGATAGCAATGAAATATTGATAATTATATCAATACATACACCTTCAAATATTCATACATATATATATATATATATATATATATATATATATATATATATATATAAACATAAATACATATCTACATACATAAGTACTTATAACTACTACATAAATATAGATATAAATATACGATTTTGTCGAGTTTCATTATGAACTATTTATAAACCGACGCACCCGACCTCAGTCCTCCCGTGACCGTGGGTGCTGTAAAGACCTCGAAACGTCGTTTTATAAATAATTCAAAATTAAACGCGATAAAATCCGTACAAAATAGTTTTATTTAAATGTGCAGTATTCGCGTAAATATAAATCAATGTACAATAACAATGTTTGCTACTTGCTATTAAAAAAATTGGCTGGCCAATTATATTTACAGTTACATCTACTTTAGTCCTTGTCTTTTATAGGCAACGTGGAAGAAAGTGTACCTACATCATTTTCGTCATTAGGATCGTTAGTGGCGGTGTAACTAACGTAACCATACGACCGTTTCAGCGGCATAATCCCACTTTTAGATATATCCCGGTGTCCCCAAAATACGTTAAAATGTCCCGCTTTGCTTGAAAACAAAAGCGTAACATCAACATGTCATACCAACAGTTCCATTCATATCGTCAGACAGAGTACACGAGCACGTACAAAGAAATAAGTTCTGATTTACATTTTTGATAGTTAAACATTTCATAACTATATTCTAAACTAGCGATCCGCCCCGTCTTCGTACGGGTAGATAGATATTAGAAAGATAAATAAGTACTTTATTTGGACAAACAGAACAACAATCTCTTCACTAACATTTTTTGTAGCGACTATGCTCATCGGCGAATCTGCAGCTGGTCAGGTAAGAGTAAGTTACCAGAATAATGTTTTATTTATGGAAACATAAGCCATGAAAGTTTAGTGGCCCAGAGTTCCCTTGTAAACAATATTTGATGTCATGTTAACAAAATAAAACGACCGCTCTCGACCGCTGCGCAAAGGGAGTCGCGCACGTCGATGATGCCCAAGTCGCATGAAGCCGGGCGGCGCGGAGTTCGAGATCGCGGCCTCTGTATTTATTATAGAGCGTTTCAAAGTTTTAAGTTAAATAAAAATATAATTAAAATTACAAACCACTATTCAATTGTTTCTAGTAAACAAAAATAAAATGAGTAGATAGCTTAATATATCTCTGTAGTCTAATCGCGAGTAGCGCGGGTGAACGTATGGCTGTTCGCTCACACCGCGGCATCTTACTTTTAGCATTTTTATACCCGTCGTAACTTCTAAACGATAGGTCCGATTTGAATAATTTAAAGAGGAATTTACATGTACATAATCAACCTTGACAAAAAAACTATTTAGAAGGAAAAGGATTAATATTATGATACGAATGTCATCATCTTTCGATTCTACCCGTGTTTTGATGGACTAATTTGAATAAAAAGTGGTTATTGTGACTTAACTATAATAGTTAGACATATAGCCTCGCGGACTTTTTTGTGAGTAATGATGACTACTATGAAAACGTAGTACATTATTTTCTTTATCATTTATAGTTTTTGCAGCGCACGCCAAATAATGACTTTGATCAGTAAATTTTTGAAACCTTGAATTACATCATAGCAATTTTCGTAGCAATCTCGTTTTTTTTTAAATTAAATATATCTCATGTTATTCGGTGATAATGTAGTTGTATATAGGTGAAAGAATTTTTAAAATCGGTTCAGTAGTTTTTGAGTTAAATCATTACAACCAAACATACGAAAAATCAAATCTTTCCTCTTATAATATTAGTTTATACATATGTGATTTATTTTTAAACAATAATAGGTTTCGTTCCGCTCTAAGGGAAAAAATCGATGATCACGTTAGGTATAATATGTCATAGTTCCCTTAATGGGAATGTAAAAAAAATAATGGCCTGACGCAGATGACATAACTGCCATGTTAAATATGCCCGACCAAAAATATCGATTTTAGAGTTGGTCGATGATGACAGACTCTAAAGTATGATGCGTTTAGTGATCATACGGCCAGTCATCACAGTTGAGCACCTATATCTATTTTTTTGTAGACATTTCGAGTTTGAATATGTTTTAGAATAATTTTAACTTACTTCCATGTCGACTAATGTTGTATTGAGGTGTTTAAACGATATCGGCAACAACTTTGTTACAGTCAGAAGATTCGCATAAGTCTTCCCACGTGTGTATACTGTTATCAAATATTAAATCTTCTGGTTCTAGATTACGTATCTGGAATAAAAAAATGTGTTACACAATTTAAAAGTATCCAATGCAAGAGCCGAGTGTGTAAAACTTACTGGTGGTAGGGTTCCTATGCAGGAATCCATCTAGGTAGGTACCACCCCAGGGCCAGTTATTCTGCCGTGAAGCAGTAGTGTGCAAACATTACTGTGTCTCGGTTGGAAGGGCACTGAGAGCTAGCGTAATCACAGGGCATATGAGACTTAATAAATGATGTCGCTGGGTGACCGGGCGCATTGTGTTGTCACACTGTTCTGGTGACACAGCATTTGTTATGGGCAGACGTTGCACTTACCATCAGGTGAACGTTTTGCTAGTTCCGTCACTTTTGTTAAATAAAAGAAAAAGTAAAAATAATCAGCCTATAAATGTCCCACTGCTGAGCACAGGCCTCCTCTCATTTCCGAGAGGGTTTTGGAGCTAGGAAGAATCCGCCACGCTGCTCCAATGCGGGTTGGCTGACTTCACATATCTTTGAAATATGTTTTATTTCTCAGACATGCAGGTTTCCTCACGATGTTTTCCTTCACCGCCGAGCACGTGGTAAATCAGCACTTAAAATTGCAATTAACAATTTTAGTGGTTCCGGCACCGGGAATCGAAACCAGCTCACTCGCGTATTAAGAAATTTAAAGCGAGCGCCTAGCCCTTGAGGTACCACGGCTCTTGGTTATCTGGTATAACTTATCTCATTTTGCTATTCTGTTGAAGAGTTAGAATTCAGAAATAATAGCTATCTGATTAAAAACATTATAATAAAACTCACACTTACTTTGCGCAAATTCACTCGACTGTTTTCAACATCCCTTGCTAAATAATCTTTTTTGATAAGTCCTCTTAATGATTTCGAAAATTTGTATCCTTTTTTAAGATATTTCTTTAAAGGGACATCCACATCAAGCTTGTGAGCGACTGCACCTTGCAGGTCCTTCAAGTATTTCACGTCTTTGATACCATCAATTTCTTGCAAATGTGGTAGTTCTGCTCGAATTAGCTTGAAAGTGTGGCGCCAATACCTTAGCAAATCTAGAATTTTTAGAATATTCGTGTGTAAATGTTTGTTCTGATAAATAACTTTTTTGTTGTTAGGAATTTGCCATGTGTTGGCAATGAAAGAAAATCGTTTGTCGGTTTTATGCAGTGGTTATTGTAAGAGTCGATTAAAGAAGATGCTTAGAACTTGTGTCTTTTGACAGATGACGAAATCCATAAACCGATCCCGAGTAGACCGAAGTTACATAGACTGGTGAAGGCAATGTCTAATGTGTGAAGTAATTAGTGGACAAACGGTATCTTTTATAGCTTTGGTTTTCTGTGCATTTGTAGCAGCTGAGTGATTTCTCCTTTGGAGTCTGTAACTGGTAGATTTTATCCTCAAAATTACTAGTGTTCAGGGGAAATGAAATAAATATATTACACTCTCTGGCGTGAAAAATTCAGATTTCGTTTGTTCATTCAGTTCGTTCATTCAGAATCCGTTAAACGGATATTAATCCAAATCTGTTTTTTAATGAGGTTCCTATGTGCCTACGTACGTATGCTCATTAATAGTAATTTTTTTCAATCTATAGTACGCGAACACTAACTAATGAAAAACAAGTTACGGATTTCGCTCATTTATAACCTTCAGTGCAGCACCCATGTCAGGAGGACGAGTGACGACCGATGTCATATTTACCTGGGGTACTTCAGCTTTAATTATTATTTTTGGGTCGAAGGAAAGAGCTACGTGTCTTGAAGTTTTGCAGTGGATTGGTTTTGATTAATTTTTTTATTATTGATCCCAAGTGGAGGTATACCAACCATTCTCTATTAAATAGGGCCAACAACCCTCACACCTACACCTCTTCGTTTCGTCATCTGTCGGAAGCCAAGAAACTTCCTTGGATTGCACTGTCGAATGAGCATACAAACGTATCGAATTCACTACTGTTAATCTAGTACTTAAAGTTTGAATCTATTCGAAGCAGTCTTTAGCTATCAATACGGTCGCAGACGGGTAACGTAATTCGGGTGATGGATTGTACGACTATACAGGCAGTATTTGAGGACCGATTGCGTTACCGAGAATATATTATGTATATAGGCGTCTCTTCGACCGCGCCGCTCACTTGGCGACTGTCGGTCATAGCGCCTATAACACTTGATAATGCCTTGTTTTGAGGTATTTCGACGTGTTGAGTTCTCGACTGCGGTGATGTATTGCCTAGTAGTAGTGTTGCAGTGGTGATGGATATCTGGATGCAGTATTAGTTTACTTCTGCACGCTATTCTGGCTGAGGGAACCACCACATCTCCCGTGGGTGTCGTAAAAGTCGACAGAGGGAAAATAAGAAACCAGGAGATGGACAGCAGCACCTTCGTGGAACATCTTAATAAACAAATTGCGGTTGCCAATCCGCCTCTGCCAAGCGTGACAACTATGGCAAAAAATCCCCTTAAAATGAGAGCTACAAACTTTTGTGGCGATATATCGGTGAGGCCTATGTTTAGCAGTGGACTAGTGATAGGCTGAAATGATTATGATGAATATTTTGCATGCGGATCTTAGCAAATTAACTTTTTTCCTTATAGTTAACTTTGTTTTTAACCTTTACTTTTTTAAGCCGTGTGGTGGCGGCTCGTTAAAAGAATACTACCACTCCATATCATCCATTTGATCTTGTAAAAGGCGAGTAAGGAATTAAACTGCACTGTGCACCAAACACCGCATGGTGGCGATGGGCTCACCACCTATCACACCAAGTGCATTATATTGTTTTGGTGAAACGTGGATTGTGGCAGTCATCTGTTTTTGCAGTGAGTGCCCAGTCTCTGACTACCCCTTATGGGATACAGTCGTGATCTTATGTATGTATGTTAACCTTTACTGTAACGGATTTCGACATAGTAAGCTCTTATCCTGCTAACAATCTTAAAATATAACTCACAACGTAGCATTTCCAAACGCGTTCCTAGTAACATTCTGTGTCAAACATCTCGATATCTTGGTAGTGTGCGCTGACATGTCTTCGAATAAATGCTGTTTCACTTGTTCAAGAAACTCATTCATTGACCTGTTCAATTCGTATTTGGTGTAGTTACGTGTCGATATTAACTGGAATGAAAAAATGGTTAAGCAGCAGACCAGACGACAATAAATCTATTTATTTATTTTATTTTTATAGGAGAAAGTGACAGAGATGAGCAAAACGTTTGCTGTGCCGCCCAGAACATTTCTGTGTGGCACCATACACGTTAGTCTCGCGACATCGGTTCTTAAGTGTGATGGTGGCGGCTTAAGAGCATCAACCACCCCATCTCTTTACTGGTGGTAGGATTCCTGTACAGGAATCCGTCTAGGTAAGTACCACCCCAGTGCCAGTCTTTCTTCCGTGAAGCAGTAGTGTGCAAACATTACTGTGTTTTGGTTTGAAGGGCACTGAGAGCTATATAATTACTTGGCATATGAAACTTAAGAACTGATGTCTCAGGGTAATGGGCGCAGTGTGGTGTCACACAGAAATGGGTGACACAGCATTTGCTATGGCCAGACGTTGCACTTACCATCAGGGGAACTTTTTGCTCGTTTCATCACTATCCAATAAGAAGAAAATCCCGTAGGTGTCGTAAAAGTCGATAGAGGGAAAATTAAACCAGGAGATGGGCAGCTGCGTCTTCTTGGAACATCATAAATAAACTGCGATCATAATAGAGCTATATATTTTTTTATTTCATAAAAGTGACGGAACGAGCAAAACTTTTGTGGCAATCTCCATGGATAGGGGAGGCCTATGTTCAGCAGTGGCTAGTGATAGGCTGAAAAGATGATGATAGGCCCATAAATTACACTAGCACTCAGTGCGCTTCAGACCGAAACACACTAATGTTTGCACACTACTGCTTCATGGCAGAATAACTGGCCCTGGGGTGGTACCTACGTACACATAATCCTGCAAAAGAATCTTTTCACCAGTAAAAAGTACGTATCGACATTTTTGTTAACAATAAATGGATTTGATAAAACATTAGTAAATACTTACTTCCTTAATAGTCATATCCCAGTGAAAATCATGTTTCAATGTTAAATACACATCCTGTAAGTTCATTTCGTGTATTTGGCAGAGAAGATTGTCGTATTCCTGCTTCTTGTACAGCTGAAGATTGAGTTGTTTGAACCAAGACGTGAATTGCGAGCAGAGAATGCATTGGCTGGAAAGTTAATACATACATACAGTCACGCTATTTTCCCATATATGAAGTAGGCAGTGACCACACTCGTAGACCATTTTCATCATATCATTCATCGTATCAACTCACGGCTCAAAATATACGTATTAATTCGCCGCGCCTCAATATCAGCGCCATAGTAACATTGTTGCCGTAGCAATGTAGTTTTAAGGTAGAATAGAAATTGTCGGTTTTTAGGCAGTAAGGTATTACTATTGTCCCCGTGTTTCTGACACTGCAGCCTACCTCCGATCTTATTGCATCAGCCTTACATCGGTCGTGGGGAGGTTGGCACGAGCGAGTGCATCTGTGTTTGCGCGTACGCTTGTAGCACTATAATATTTCCTGCGTCGTTGATAGCTTCCGACAATATTCGGAAGTGGCCGTTGTCGAAATCGGCCAGGGCATTTTTTTTTATTGGATAAAGTGACGAAACGAGCAAAACGTTTACCTGATCATCAGTGCATATATGATAACAAATGCTGTGTCACCCAGAACATTTCTGTGTGATACCACACTGCGCCCGTCACCCCGAGACATGAGCTCTTAAGCCTCATATGCCCAGTGATTGCGCTAGCTCACAGTGCCCTTCAAACCGAAACACAGTAATGTTTGCACACTACTGCTCCACGGCAGAATAACTGGCGCTGAGGTGGTACCTACCTAGACGGATTCCAGCATAGAACATCGATTTATGAACTTGATTGATTTCATACCTGTTATTAAACATCAAAGTTCCAGCGTCTATAACATTTCCCAGTAAGCCAAATGACACCTTGGTCAGTGTTTCCGTAGAAAGTAGTCCAATTGCGATCGATCGGAAATGTGCCAACTTGTCCTGCGTCACCCATGGTGGTGATTGCGGGGATTTCGGTCCGTTCAGTATATTTTCTATGCCGGATTCAATTTTCGATACATCCGAATTTAAGACTGTATAGTTGACATCTTTCGATATTTTCAAATCGTTATCATAAATCTGTAAAGTCAAATAAATACAGTTGAGAAATCTTCGTAAGAATGGAATAGAATAATTTTTATTCAACATAGATTATTTACATAATACTTATTGAACGTAATTCTTTTTTAAAACTGGTTCGCAAATATCCTCTGTGTTGCGAAGAACCAGCATGAAACCCAGCGGGAATTTTGTCTTTGAAGTCATTTTAAAAATAATGTACAATTATAGTATTATAAAAATATACACATTCCCAGGGGTTATCATCATCCATGTTTTCTTAAATATTATAATAAATAAAATTGAAGTGTCTTTTTGGAATAACAAAATAACAGCTTTTTACTCTATGCTTATTAAAGTAAATACGATACTTATATGAAAAAAACAATTATTAAAATTTTTGTCTGTCTGTCTGTTTTTTTTTTATTGCATAAAGTGATGAAACGAGCAAAACGTTCACCTGATGGCAAGTGCAACGTCTGCCCATAACAAATGCTATGCCACCCAGAAAATTTCTGTGTGACACTACACTGTGCCCATTCCCTGAGACATAGGTTCTTAAGTCTCATAGGACCAGTGATTACGCTAGCTCTCAGTGCCCTTCTAACTGAAACACAGTAATATTTGCACACTACTGCTTCACGGCAGAATAACTGGCCCTGGGGTGGTACCTACCTAGACGGACTCCTGCATAGGAATCCTACCACCAGTAAAAGTTGATCCGGCTGATCTCCGAAAAAGCTAGACCGATCTTGACGGGACTTTCACTGACAGTTAGCTGATGTTATAGCGGGTAACTCATGCTGCTTTTTTAAAAAGAATAATTAGAGGGAAGTATATATGTATATCATCGATCGGCTTTCTACGCGGGTAAAACCGCGCAGCTGGTAATCCTTAAATATAGAATTTTTCATCTTACTTGTGATACGAATCGCAATGGCGGCAGTTCCTTGAATAGTTCGGTCGTATCCTCCAAGCAGAGTTGTTGCTTTACGCTGGATAAGGCCCCGGTCTCATCGGGTATGTATTCCGACACCGCTACATTTGATTTGCAGAAACCTTCTTTGCTGTTTGCGTTTATGTCGCGAAGCAAACGCACCCACTTAAACAAAAATTAGACTTTCTTTAAAACGACGAGACGAACAAATCGTTCACCTGATGGTAAGTGCAACGACTGCCAATAGCAAACGAGAAAGCGACGAGACTGGCGAATCGTTACCTGATGGTAACTGCAACGATTGCCCAAAATAAATGAGAAAGCTACGAGACGATCAAGTCGTTGACCTGATTCCTGAGAGCAATGTCGGCCCATAATAGATGCAGCACGACTGAGAACATTTCTGGGTGGCACCAAACTGTGACGTCAGTTCTTAAGTCCCATATGCCCGATAATTGCATTTAGCTAACAGTGCCCTTCAGAGCGTAACACAGTAATGTTTGCACACTCCTGCTTCACGGCAGAATAAATGTCACTTTGTTGGTACCGACCTAGACAGGTTCTTCAAAGGAGAACTGACCACCAGTAAAACTTTTAAATGAAACTAATTTTACGGATTTTATCGCGTTTAATTTTGTTATTTATAACCCGACGTTTCGAGTACTTTACAGCACCCATGGTCACGGGGGGACCTGAGGTGACAGATGCCCTGATGTCATAGCTTAACCCGGAGTACCTTCAGCTTTTAATTATTATTTGTGGTCCGATCTACGCAGAAAGAGCTAACTGTGTCTTGAAGTCTTGCAGTGGTTTGCTTGGTTTTTGACTTAATTTTGTTAATTATATCCCAAGCCGGTGGTAATACCCAACCATCTTCTCTATTAAAATTAGGATGTTTTTTAATTTCAATAGCCTCGCGAATCATCTTTGGTAAGAATCGGTGTTCTTTTGCAAGGATTTATGGTTTATCAAATCTGATGTAATGGCTGGGATGATCCAGAACATGGTCACAGACTGCAGACTTCCTGGAGCAGTCTGGGCATCTGTCACCTCAGTCCCCCCCCCCCCGACCATAGGGTGCTGTAAAGCACTCGAAACGTCGGGTTTATAAATAACAAAATTAAACGCGATAAAATCCGTAAAATTAGTTTAATTTAAATGTGTAGTGTTCGCGGTAAATATAAGAAATCATTAGTGAACCAGTAAAACTATAAATTATGTACTATATATTATCATGATATGATCACAAACGCATACTTTACTGTAAATTAAATACTTTAAACATTTTACTTAGGTCTTTTAATAGAACGTCAAGAAGTTGAAATATTATAAGGTTCAGGGGCTAGGCGATCGCTTTAAATTTAATAGTTTTTTTTTAATGGATAGTGTGAGGATACGAGCAAAACGTTCACCTGTTGTAAAGTGCAACGTCTACCGATAGCAAATGCTATGTCACCCAGAAAATTTTTGTGTGACATTACACTGTGCCCGTCATCCTGAGACATCAGTTGTTAAGTCTCATATGCCCAGTGAATACGCTAGCTCACAGTGCCCTTCAAACCGAAACACAGTTAATCTTTCCACTCTACTGCTTCACGGCAGAATAACTTCGATTCGCCTTGCCAGCACCACTGAAATTGTTGATTGAAATTTTAAGTGCTGACTTTACCATGTGCTCGGCGGAGAAGGAAAACATCGAGAGGAAACCTGCATGTCTGAGAAATTAGTCCGCCAACCCGCATTGGAGTAGCGTGGCAGGATTTTTCCATGCTCCAAAACCCACTCAGAAATGAGAGGAGGCCTGTACTTAGCAGTGGGACATTACTTTACTTTACATAGGCTGTTACTTTACTTTACTTTTAGAAAAAAAAAGTAGGGATGTTAAAAACAAGCTCACGTGTATTTTATCCAAATTGGTTAGTATATTTTCAGCAATATCAAAGCTCTTTTCGATATTGTCTAAGAAAATTTTTGTATGCGGGCCATTGTAGAGTTTCCTTATCTCCTCCCACCAGTTGCCGCCCGAAAGGAAAGTGGTAATAACGTCATGGTTCTGAAGATTGCTCTGAAGGTACTTCAGGTAGACTGGAACACCGAGGTCGTAAGCGTACTTGATAGAAGATTTTAGAGAGTCAATAATCTCTTGCCTGCAAAACAAAAATATGCTTATAAAAGTTTTGTTTTAAAAAGGTATTGTACGGACAGACTTTATCCGTGCAGAATAACACCATAATATGCAATGCTGTCACTATAATGCTCGTAGTAACGCAATGGGAGGAATAATTATTTGACTCGTACCAAACACTGGCGGTGACGAGGTTCGCCAACCGACACGTCTCGTTTCCCACGGGAGCGAAAAGTTGACTACGGGTGTGGTTTCTGCCGACCCCTTATATGGAAATAAAACTGACTGTATCTATGTATTATCATCCGCGTATGAGCCTTTCTCACATTTTTTTTAGAAGCATTTACGAGACGATACGTTGATTCGACGGCAGTCGTTCGCCTGATGGTAAGAACCAATAGCGTTGCCTTGGAAAGTTCTGTGTTGCTAATGCACTGCAGCTGGTTACCTAGTGGCATTGGTTTAAAAGTCTCATAGGCCATGTTATTAAATTTCAGTGCCCGGCATTTCAGCTTTAGTGCCCTTTAAATCGAAACACAGTAACGTTTGCAGATTACTGCTTTGCGACTGAATAACTGGCACTGCGGTTGTGTTTGCCTAGGCGGATTCCTGATTAGAATTCGTACCATTAGTATTTTTTTTATTTTTTTATTTTATAAAAGTGACGGAACGAGCAAAACGTTCACCTGATGGTAAGTGCAACGTCTGCCCATAACAAATGCTATGTCACCCAGAAAATTACTGTGTGACACCACACTGCGCCCGTCACCCTGAGACATCAGTTCTTAAGTCTCATATGCCCAGTGATTACGCTAGCTCACAGTGCCCTTCAAACCGAAACACAGTAATGTTTGCACACTACTGCTTCACGGCGGAATAACTGGCCCTGGGGTGGTACCTACCTAGATGGATTTCGGCATAGGAATCCTACCACCAGTAAAAGTAGTAGTGAGAATTTGCACGATAGCCACGCAGTTATGATGCTTGTGCTTATCTTTGATTTGAAATATTTGTGATAGTGATGTCGAAATCAATTTTTTTTAAACGCTTTTTGCATAGTCGCGTTCCACGGCTCTCACTGAGCGAGATAGGGTGAAAGATTTTTAAAATTAACTTTCGTATGTGTCTAACACTAAAAATATATCTTAGAGGTTTACTATACTTTTTTGAAAATAATACTGATATTCCCCTGGCCGATTTCGACCACAGCGACAACTTTCGAACATTGTCGATAGCTATCAATTGCGCAGGAGATATTATAGTGCCACAAGTGTACGCGCAAACACAGAGGCACTCACTCGTCCCAACCTACCCGCGCCCGATGTAACGCTGATGCGATAAGATCGGAGGTAGTCAAGGATGCAGTGTCAGAAACACGGGGACAATCACAACACAACCAGACCCGAAAACCAATAATTTGTGTTTAAGCACAAATGATGGCTTCGGCTGGGATTCGAACCCAGGACCTGCGGCTTAGAAGTCAGGTACTCTGACCACTAGGCCACGCGGTCGCTAACCTAATAAGTAACCTAAACCATTAGGCTATTGACACTTTAAACTACTCCTTGAGAATATATACAATTATGCTTTTTGTCTATCTCCTAGATAAGGTAGCATGATATTGAAGGAACAGTCAGCTTCTACTGATATTTTAACATTGTCCATATGATTGAGGTGCAATGCTTACCTTGTTTGAAGAAATACTGAAATATCCTTAACATTCCCTTTATCTTCGTTTCCAAGTATATTTACAAAACGAACTAAGCTTCTTTTGGCGTTATCAAAATCAATTTCAAGATTACTACCAAATGCTGACATTATTATATCTAATTTCATTGCACAAAGTTGAGCCTTTACTTTGTCGCTATCAGTTAATATTTCTTTTGTCGTGTCGTTGTTTTTCAAGCGGCTACATGTGGCTTGGAATGCGTTAACCAAGTTATGTTCCTTGTCGTCCTGCCCCAAATTATCAGTGATCGCATCGAAGAATACTGCTATGCCTTCTGTTGGTCTCCTTTTGAACAACTTCTTAATTGCTGATAGCTCTGTTTCTAACTTCTTGATTTCATCTTCTGATATATTCTTAATTATATCACTTATTCTCACGTCTTCCACGTTAGTTAGAAATTTGTTAACTATTGTAACGATTCTTGTTAAATACGCCGTAGAAATGACCAATTTGCTATTAGCTTCACTGTACATTCTATAAGATGGATTTGTTTCGTCTATTTTGTAATTTATCATCGCATCAACAGTTTTCACTAGTTTTTCTCTAACCGTTTCTATGTTAATGCTTTCTTGGTTGATACTTTTGTTGTTTGATATGTCAGTAATGAATTTTTCCAAATCTGTTGCTTTGGCGAAAGCTTCTTCGAAAGTGCAGTTCAAATCATCAACCAGCGATGTGAAGAAGTAATATTGCTAAAAATAGTGAAGAATTTAGATACACTGTTTTTCATAGTTTACATTATCTTTCAGAGATTAATAAAAGGGATAGTTTTTTAAATGGCTCGTTAAGCTCTGAGATATTAACAGGCATTATCTGTGCTATACTTTTTCCAGGCCTCAAACTGGCCATCACAAAACAGAAAAACAATACATAACATTACTTTGAATTATATTAATTTGTAATTATTCATTCTGCATGCCAATATTATTATCAAAACTACAAAATAATTTTCTAATAGACATACTTACAGGTTTAGCCACAACGTCCAATAGTATGTTATCTCCTCTTGGGAATGATATCCAATGCAGGAACGAGGGACACACGAAAGGTTGGACTCTGGTAAGGATTGCCTCATTAATTGGACTACCTGGTGCAGGTTTGAGACTCTTCACCACCGCTTCGCAATCCCAGAAGTTGCTGAGACTTGCACGGCGAATCTGGGTTGGGAAAAAAAAACTTTCAATATAAGTAAAAAAAAAAGTGAAAGTAAAGTTTCAGCCTATAAATGTCCCACTACTGAGCACAGGCCTCCTCTCATTTCTGAGAGGGTTTTGGAGCTAGGAATGATCCGCCACGCTGCTCCAATGCGGGTTGGCGGACTTCACATGTCCGTCGAAATATTTTTTATTCCTCAGACATGCAGGTTTCCTCACGATGTTTTCCTTCACCGCCGAGCACGTGGTAAATCAGCACTTAAAATTGCAATTAACAATTTTAGTGGTGCCGGCACCGGGAATCGAAACCCTGGTCACTCGCGTACTATGAAATTTAAAGCGAGCGCCTAGCCCCTGAGCTACCACGGCTCCCAATATAATATAAGTAATATAAGTAACTGAAACTAAATATCTTTTATTAAGAGATGATTGAAATAATCATCATTACCATGATATCAGCCTATCACTAGTCCACTGCTGAACTAAGGCCTCTCCCATAGAAAGCCGCAAAAGTTTGTAGCTCCGATTTTGGGAAGATTTTGCCACAGTTGCAGATTTTACCACGGTCGGGAGGCGGGTTTGCAACCACAATTTGTTTAAGCAGATGTATGCAGCAGGAATATGCAGCAGCTCCTAGTTTTTATTTTCCCTTTGTCGACTTTTACGACACCCACAGGGATGAGATGGGGTGGTAGATTCTCTCAACTGCCACCACACGGAGAAATAAATAAACATAAATTTACGAGTGGCCGGAGTATCTGACTATAACTCAAATTGTTGGTTTTCAAGTCTGGTTGTGTTTTGGTTTCTCCGTGGCTCTTGCACTGCATGCGCTGCAATGCACTGGACGAGTGAGTAGGCCTGTTTACGCATACGCAAGTGGCACTATAATAATATCTCCTGAGCAGTTGATAGTTTACTGACAATATTCGGAAGTTGTCACCTTTGAGGAAAATTTGCAGTTTTTTGAATGTCAGTTTATACAAAAATTGTGATAAAACATTTATTTACCTGAGTCATGAAGCCATAGTCTCCGTAGGAGTTAGCCAGTACGCCAATGAAATCTGGTAGCTTTTCATACAGTAAATATATAGGCGTCTTCTTTGTGAAACCAACCAGTTGAAGTAAATTGCTGTCTGGTTCTAAAATATATTTGCAACACTTATTAGCTAATTCATAATCAATAAAGTGCGACTCTATGCTTATCATATTCAAGGAATATTCGATAACTCGATTACTCTCACAGGTAAGATTAATATTAATATCCCCTCTAGAATTTCCAGACGGTCAGTACCTTTATTTCGTGTCCCAAGACATAAAACCAACCTGGGGAAAAATGCACCGTTAACTAGATTACCTAGATTGTATAATGAACTGTCATCGAGAGTCAAAGAGTTGGATATCACTAACGACAGTTTACAGGTTTTTAAAAACAAGCTTTTTCAGTACATGCTGGATTCTCTTTGAATGACTCACTTTTAAAATCAAACCATTTAATTTGTTATAAATTGTATTATTTATTTTGTATTATTGTATTGTATTGATAATTCATCTCTTTCACAATATTATTATGACCTGTAATTAGTATTAACGTTGTTTTTTTTTTTTTAAATTGTGATTAAATTTGTTTCATTTTGTATAATAATAATTGTAAGCAGTTGATGTAAGCATACAATAATTGTGCACGTCGTGATAACCTGTAATTAGATGTACAATTAACCTAGTATTTATAAATCATTTTTTTTTCGCATGCTTTATTGTAACACCTGTTGGTTATCCTTAATAAATAAATAAATAAATAAATAATATGGTAATATGTATAGTAATATATGAGATGAAAAAGCATGTATACTTTCACAGATCGACTCACATATCGAAAATGTATCGGAATAAGGTAAGGTTAATAATTATTTACAAAAAGCTAAAATTAAGTAACTATAACTTGTAAAGGAAAAACTTTGAAATTGCAGGCACTAGTTGAGAAATAATATAATAAAATTTTGTGGTATCTGCAGTTATGTATGAAAAACTGTCCTTCCGTTTGCGCGAACCATAATGAAGTTCGGTCAGGACCAAAATGGCGCCACCTTCCAACCGCGGACACCTTCACGGATGATGTCGGACGTTGTGGGATGATGTAGATTAATCTGCGGTAATCGGTGGAGCTGCAGTGACACTGTTATATGCTGTATCTTTACGTGGACGTCCCTCCATTTTTATTTAAATTTGCACGCGTATTTTTCACACGAGGTACGAAATATACTTTTTTTATTACGTACTATAACTTCAGATTGTCCAGGCAACTTATTTCCCTTTCGCTCGTGGGGCATTCTTGTGGTAGGATTCCTATGCAGGAATCCGTCTAGGTAGGTACCAGCCCAGGGCCAGTTATTCTGCCGTGAAGCAGTAGCGTGCAAACATTACTGTGTTTCGGTTTGAAGGGCACTGAGAGCTAGCGTAATCACTGGGCATATGAGACTTAAGAACTGATGTCTCAGGGTGACGGGCGCATTGTGGTGTCACACTGTTCTGGGTGACACAGCATTTGTAATGGGCAGACGTTGCACTTACCATCAGGTGAACATTTTGCTCGTTCCGTCACTTTTATCAAATAATAAAAAAATCTTAAGTCTCCTGTGTCCTGTAATTACACTAGCTTCTAAACCCTTCAAATATAAACATTTTGGTGTTAGTACACAGTTGATTGACGTAAAAAAAACCAGTATTGGGACATTCATTAGCCGTTGTCTCCGAGGGTGAATATTAGGCTACGGGTGTGGTTTCTGCCTACCCCTTATATAGGGAAAAACTAAGTGGCTGTCTGTATGTAAAATCCATATTTGAGAATAAAATATTTACCATTGATTTCCCTAAAATATGTTAACAGGTCTTCCGCCACATTTTTCAAGGTGACCGAGAAGAACTTGAATATATTCAACCAAGTAGCCCTCCCGACCGCCTTGCAGCTGTCTTCGATAAAGGGGCCGCTGCTGCATCTCACAAAGTTCCTCCAAATTGTGTTCAGAGGCACTCCCCCCTTAACCGACGGTATGGTGATAGAGTTTACTACTGTGTCCATTTTGGAGAATAATTTTCTGTGAATGGAAAGACTTTTGTTACTGTTCAGAAGACATATTAACTAATAATGATTTTAAGCGATAATATGCAAAGGCTATGCGGCTGTTTGAGCGGGTGCGCGCCAGCCCTGAAAGAGGTAGTTAAGATTAAGAGTATGAGATTTTTAATAACTGGACCACAATGCATGTGGCGCCGTCATACCATGCCATCATAATAATGATAAGGTTCTTGACATATATTTATTAAATTTTTGCTGACCTAAGATTAAGTATTGTTATTGTAGTAACTGTGTGGTAGCGGCTTGAGAGAATCTACCACCCCATCTCATCCCGTGAGTGTCGGTAAAAGTCGACAGAGGGAAATTGAAAACCAGGAGATGGGCAGCAGCATCTTCCTGGAACATCTGAATAAATAAACTGCGGTTGCCAACCCGCCTGCAAAGCGTAGCTACTATGGCAAAATCCCCCCTAAAACGAGAGCTTAAACTTTTGTGGCCATCTGTGGGGGATGTTCCTATGTTAAGCAGTGAACTAAGGATTGTTACTAACAAAAATATGGATGCGAAAATCCATTAATGAATTCCTTGTCCGTCTTTTCTGAAGTTTATAAACAAAACTGCCGCTTGTCCTAGTGTTGCTATGTGGTGGCGGTTCGATAAAAGAATACTACCACTCCATCTCATCCAATGGATCCCGTAAAAGGCGAGTAAGCAATTAAACTGCACTGTGCACCCAACAGCGTATGGTAGCGATTGGCTCACCACCTATCACACCAAGTGCATTATATTGTTTTGGTGAAACGTGGATTGTGGCAGTCATCTGTTTTTGCAGTGAGTGCCCAGTCTCTGACTGCCCCATAAGGGATACAGTCGTGATATTATGTATGTATGTATGTCCTAGTGGTAAAAGTGGCAGATTGCTATTGCGCGTGTCCAGGATCCAATAACAGGCGTAGCCAACATCTGTGCAAAAACAGAAACTGTTGGTTTTCGGGTCTGTCACTGCATCCTAACCCACCACCGATTTCATCGCATGAGCGTTACGTCGGGCGGGGTAGGTAAGGACATATGGGAGCCTCTGTGTTTGCGCGTACACTTGTGGCACTTTATTATCTCTTTCGCTAATGGCTTCGATAGAATCCGGAAGTGGTCACCGTGGTCGAAAATCGGCCAAGATGATGTGATGACCATCACTGCGATCAGTAATTCGTCAATTGGAGAATCCGCTGTCCAACAGTTATTTTACAAAACGAGTATCGTATAAACATATTTTTATAAACCACTTTTTTAAAACAGACTAAAAGTATTAAAGTTAGTTTATAATAAATTGCAAAATTTGTACCCAACAGACAAACAAAGACACAAACAGACAAAAAAAAGAGTTAATAATGAATAGTCGTCCAGTTCTAAGCTACGTTTAAAGTTTCAAGTCTCCTCGGAAAGTTATCATCACTAAGTTTGACCCGAACAGACATAATATTACGAAAGCTAGTTAATAAAAATGTGGTATAAAAGGAAAGTATACCTTAAAATTTCAGCTCTCTCAGTGGTATTAAAAGCATCAACAGCATGTTTCCAAGCAGCTATCATAGTTACACGGCCGTCTGATGATTCCTCTAATGCTTTTAGAAGGATATCCTTCAGCATTGATGTGGCGTCTATAAGATCGTCGAAGGCGGAAGAGAATCGTAGGAATACATGTGGCCCGACATCTGTTGTGTTGACTTTGTCTGGGTTCTGAAAAAAAATAAGTAAATCAATCTGTTTCCTTTGTTCAGTTATCCAAACAGGACTTCTATTGTGTAACTCGTGGTACTGGTAGGTTTCTGGATCGTTTTATTTTGGCGCTTGAACCTCATTCAAACAGATCCCAAATTAGGTTTGATTCGATAGATTGATCAGAGTTACACAAAAGAACACCAGATTTTTTTTAAAGTGGCGGAACGAGCAAAACGTTCACCTGATGGTAAGTGCAACGTCTGCCCATAACAAATGCTTTGTCACCCAGAAAATTTCTGTGTGCCACCACACTTGTGCCCGTCACCCTGAGACATCAGTTCTTAAGTCTCATATGCCCAGTGATTACGCTAGCTCTCAGTGCCCTTCCAATCAAAACACAGTAATACTTGCACACTACTGCTTTACGACAGAATAACTGGCCCTTGGGTGGTATGTACCTAGACGGATTCCTGCATAGGGATCCTACCACCTATCAACGAACACCAGAACGAAAGAACCCCAGATTTCTATAAATAAATAAAACGTCGCAGAGTTTCTTGCTGGTTATTCTTAGTACACGGAAATTTTTTCGACCCAATGGAAGGTTAAAATTAGCTATCAATGGTTATGTATTATGAAGGAAATAAACCAAAACTCGACTCGCGGGAAAAGGAGGCCGAGGCTCGTCCTCGAGGACCCAGACGACGCGACCACTAGGGTCCAAGCGCTCTACTCAGCACGATACACACACAACACACACACAACAATCACGATCATACCGCCCCGCCGTCAGCGTCAGCGAGGGCGTATCAGACAAACTTATTCGCGATACCCCCGCATCTCAGGCCGGTTTTTCTCTAGCAATAGTATCATAAACAGAAGCGTCGCTGGAAGTTCCTTGCGCCATTTCTTCTCCAGTGGAAACGCATTCCGAATTGGTGGTAAATGTAGTTAATTCTGATAATATTAATAGTATAAGTAATATTGCCCTACCAATTGAAATAACTGACCGAGCCAAGGACAGCCCCCTTGGGCACCCTCGAGTCAGTCACTCTCGCGCACAGGAATACGGAAAAAAAAGAAGGAAACAAAGTTAATTTGCTAAGACCTTGGATACTTTCTTTCCTTCGTTATAATGGATTTCCGCAAACTGACGCCTCATTCTATTAACTACATACATACACCTACTTGCTCGGTGTTTCCCTGCGTGATAAAATCCGCAATGATGATATCCGCAGCAGAACTATAGCAACCGACATAGTCCTCAGAATTAGCCTGCTGAAGGGGTAATGAGCCGGTCATATAACTCGTAGAACCAATAACGGTCGGGGAAGAAAGGTTCTAGAGTGGCAACCTTGTACAGACAAACGAAGTGTAGGGCGCTCCCCAATAGATGGAGCGACGACCTGCACGATTTTGCGGGAATTCGATGGATGCAGGTGGCTCAGGACCGCGTTTCGTGGCAATCTATTAAGAAAGCCTATGTTCAACAGTGGACTAAAAAAGACTGAAACGATGATGATGACACAGTCACTCATTTCTCCCATGTTAGGGATAGGCAGAGTCACGCCTTTTTCTCATATAAGCGGTAGGCAGAGGCCATTCACGTAGCCTACTTTTGCCCTCGCGGAAAATAAGACGTGATGGGTGGCGAACCACGTCGCCGCCATTTTAGTAAGAGTCAAAAAATTCTTACTCCCCGTTGCGTTAACACATGCTATTAACTATGAGTATGTGGTGTCGGTTTAAGAGAATCTGCCACCTCATCTAGTCCTGTGGGTGTCGTAAAAAGCCAAAGAGGGAAAATAAAAACCAGAGGATAAACTGCGGTTGCCAATCCGCCTGCTAAGCGTGGCAAATATTGCAAACCCCTCCAAAATGAGAGCTACAAACTTGTGACAATCTATGGGGTAGGCCTATGTTCAGCAGTGGAAATTATGTTAAAATATATATATATATATATATATAAATACTACTAATACACTCTACCATGGATGTATAAAAACCATACTTTATGAACATTTGCGACGGAAACTTAAAAATTGCGATGTCCATTTGAAATCAGTTTAATTTTTGTTTATTCAATAATGTATTCATTTTAATTATTAATTACCGCGTGGCCTAGTGGACAGAGTACCTGACTTTTACGCCGCGGGTCCTGGGTTCGAATCCCAGCCGGAGCCAACATCTGTGCTAAAACACAAATTGTTGGTTTTCCGGTCTGGTTGTGTTGTGTTTGTCCCCGTGTTTCTGACACTGCATCCTAGCCTACCTCCGATCTTATCGCATCAGCTTTACATCGGGCGCGGGTAGGTTGGGACGAGTGAGTGCCTCTGTGTTTGCGCGTACACTTGTGGCACTATAATATCTCCTGCGCAGTTGATGGCTCTGGACAGTATTCGCAAGTTGTCGCCGTGGTCGAAATCGACTAGGAGAACATCACATCATCACATCATTTATGAAAATTTTATACAGAATTACACTTTTTTTATTTATTTAAAGGACAAACAACGCTGGTTAACTTCTTAACATCTTGTTTTGTACATAGTAATTATTGTTAGTTTACCTTCTTTTTTTTTATTGGATAAAGTGATGAAACGAGCAAAACGTTCACCTGATGGTAAGTGCAACGTCTGCCCATAGCAAATGCTGTGTCACCCAGAAAATTTCTGTCTGACATCCCACTGCGCCCATCACCCTGAGACATCGGTTCTCTTCTTTCATCTTAAATCTCATAAGCCCAGTGATTACACTAGCACACAGTGCCCTTCAAACCGAAACACAGTAATGGTTGCACACTACTGCTTCATGGCAGAATAACTGGCCTGGGGTGGTACCTACCTAGTTCCTGCATAGGAATCCTACCACAAGTTACCTCCTCAAATGTTGCCACTAAAACATTTAGTGACAGATTACAGTTGCAGGTAACACTTAGCAACTATAGTTACTTACAGTTAGATGGTAAGTTGCATAACAAATAGCATAAATAGTAATTGGAGCTTAATAGTTTGTAACATGTGTTAGCTTAAATAATAGAATACGAGGACACAGCGACAATCGCTTATCGGCGAGTATATTAGAGATTTTTTTTAAACTAAATTTACTTACAAGCTTATAAACGTTTTTAGATTTCAAATAGTTTTGCCAATCTTCTTGTAGATCGTTTTCCATACACAGTATGTCTTCCAAGGCCTTCAGTGCATCTTTGGACGGCTCGCTTAGAGTCAGCAGATCCGCGAGGCTCGTATGTGAACAGGGCCAGGCTGAGTTGGCATTCATTATTTCTATTATTGGTTCTATCTGGAAAATTAAAACATAATATTGATTAAATTTAAACATTCCTCACCGTGGGTGTCAAAGGTGTTGTCAACGGGAGTAAATAAATAAAGGTATACATTGCAATCACTGGTGGTAGTATTCCTATGCAGGAATCCGTCTAGGTAGGTACCACCCCAGGGCAAGTTATTCTGCCGTGAAGCAGTAGCGTGCAAGCATTACTGTGTTTCGGGTTTGAAGGGCACTGTGAGCTAGCGTAATCACTGGGCATATGAGACTGACATAGAAATGTTCTGGGTGGCGCAGCATTTGTTATGGGCAGACGTTGCATTTACCATCAGGTTAACGTTTTGCTCGATTCATGACTTTCTCCAATAAAAAAAAAACAAATTATTTTTTGCACTTTTCGCATATAATGGTTTCTTAAATTAACGCGAATACTACGCATTTAAATAAAACTATTATCACGGATTTTATCGCGTTTAGTTTAAACTATTTATTACCATTACATCAGATTTGATAGATCACAAATCCTTGCAAAAGAACACCGATTCCTACCAAGGATGATTCGCGAGGCTATTGAAATTGAAAAACATCTAAATTTTAATAGTGAAGATGGTTGGGTACTACTACCGGCTTGGAAACATATTATTAATAAAATTAAATCAAAAACCATGAACACCACTGCAAGGCTTCAAGACACAGTAAGCTCTTTCTGCGTAGATCGAACTAAAAATTAAAGTATCCCGGGTCAACTATGGCATCAGGACATCTGTCACCTCAGTCCCCCCACCTTAGTGACCATGGGTGCTGTAAAGCGCTCGAAGCGTCGGGTTAGAAATAGTATAAATTAAACGCGATAAAATCCGTAAAAATAGTTTTATTTAAACTTTTTGCATATTCTTTTTGGATAGAGGATGGAGTTTGCTCAGTGACTACGCTAGCTCTCAGTGCCCTTCAAACCGAAACACAGTAATGTTTACACACTTCTGCTTCACGGCAGAATAACTGGCCTGGGTTGGTACTTACCTAGACCAGTTTATTGCATATTTTTCTGTAACAAAATCGCAAACAGTTTGTCATCGAACAAAATGAATCAAATTCGCTTACTTCGGTGTTGTCATTCACGATGACATCGACACCATCGTGCCACAAGTGAGCTATGTTGGGTATGAGCTTGCTCAAACTCATCACGGTACGGGATGGTAAGGCAGATGTGAACGTTTCATTGTTCGATATTGCTGAAAAAATTAAAAAAAAAAATTAATATCGTCTGGCCTAGTGGCCAGGGAACTCCACTACTGCGCCGTGGATGCTGGTTTACGACGTTCGAATCACAGTTGGACCGAACATTCGGGCAAATATTCGATTGTTGGTTGTGTTAGGTATTGTCCGTATCTCTAGGGGGCTATTGCGTATCCAAAGATAAAGCCAGTTATTAAAGTGTTGAAAACTGTCAAATAAATCAGCGCTGCGCTGAGTGTAGACCCTTTTGTTTTGTCATACTGCAGTGCAGGCATACCTTGGATCGTTTTATATTTAGATGTGCTTATGTGTATGTATTTAAATAGTTCTTTTTTTCCCTTTTGTTAATATTACTTTTAACATTTTACTCATTGTGTTTTAGTATGTTAAAATTGTGTTTTATATTTTTGCTATGCGTGTACTGTTTTGTGATATGCAAAGAAACTTTTTATCTTATCTTATCTCATGTAAATAACTTTTTCTTTAATTTCGGTTCCTGGGTTCGGGTGACTTGGGTGTCATTACTATTATGTATAGTTAGTTTTTCGAAATTGGATATTTTTTTTCCTCATAAAACGAACGAACTCGATCACCCGAAAGAGAAATATCGTTTTGTATTTTACAGAACAAGTCCCATTGACATGATACCCAGATTAATAAGACGTATTACTACCCCAAATATGAGAATTCGTCGTCGCAGAATATCCGCCACTGTTTTATACAATACGGGCCTCTGTAGCCATTGATTATAAAATTATGATTCAAGTAGGTCTCAATGGGATCGTAGGAAATACAATTACATAAACAAAGATTTTTTTCCTGCAGACATCCGGATAAACAGATAGAGACAGACAGACACGAGGAATTATAAAAATGAATGATTTACCTCCACCGCTTCGTGAGAAGATCTCATTAAGTTGCTTTAAAGAAAACGTTGGAAATGGCTTTTGATCCACCAAACCCTAGGTCCGTCTTTCCATAATTAATATATATATACATATATAAATATAAATATGAGTGTGTATAAATATAAACATATATTGCTGGTACGTACATTGTTTAAAGTTTGATTTTTATTAAAGTGTGTTATTGGTCTGTTTTCAACTTTGGGCTGGGACAGAATATCAGCGGTGTACACCATGTGTATAACCAAGCTGAATCCTTGACCATTTTGTTGAAAACAAGATTTATATTCGATTACATTGTATATATGAACTATAATTAACTTATTATTATTATTATATTGTAAATATTAACTGTAAAATTTTACCTTTGGCTAACTTGAGGATATCGTCCATTATCGATATGGGACCGGATACCAAGCCGAGGCTGTATTTCAATTCTAACCATGACCTGCTCTTTATGTCGAAAATTTCATGATCCATAAGGTCTAGGAGTTCTAGTGCAAGTTTTATGCTGGAAAAATATTATTATTACATACATACATACATAAGATCACGACTGTAACGAGCCGCCACCACACGGCTAATATTATTATTAACATAAAAAATAACATACATACATACATAAGATCACGACTGTATCCCATAAGGGGTACTCAGAGACTGGGCACTCACTGCAAAAACAGATGACTGCCACAATCCTCGTTTCACCAAAACAATATAATGCACTTGGTGTGATAGGTGGTGAACCCATCGCCACCATGAGCTGTTGGGTGCACAGTGCAGTTTAATTCCTTACTCGCCTTTTACGAGATCCCATTGGATGAGATGGAGTGGTAGTATTCTTTTAACGAGCCGCCACCACACGGCTACATAAAAAAAAAAAAAAATTGGAAAGAAAATGGAAAAATAATATTACTGGCGGTAGGATTCCGATGCAGGAACGAAGATGCAGGATTGAAACGAGCAAAACGTTCACTTGATTGTAAGTGCAACGTCTGCCCATAACAAATGCTGTGCCACCCAGAAAATTTCTGTGTGACACTACACTGTACCCATCACGCTGAGACCATAGGTTCTTAAGTCTCATATGCCCAGTGATTACGCTAGCTCACAGTGCCCTTCAAACCGAAACACAGTAATGTTTGCACACAACTGCTTCACGGCAGAATAACTGGCCCTGGGGTGGCCCTACCTAGACTTGTAATTTAATACTTAAAATTGTAAAAGAAATGTGTTACCTCAAACGAATACTTCTGTTCCAGTTTTTTGTACTGAACCAGAAAGTTTTCACTTCTTCTAGCGCCACTGCAACGTCACTGCGCGTTTTATCGTCCATTCCGTAGGTTTTGTATTCGAAAAAATATGGATAGTATTTGGTCATTTTTACATAAAGGTTTCGCAGATCTGTTATTAGGTTTGTCCATTTGATTTGTCTCATCTGTTGGTCTTTCGCAGACATGATTGATGTGATCTGAATGATCAGTACAGAACAAATTATTGAGAAAATGATACATTACTTGAAATGAAATATTTTTGTTATTTCTCTGTCTGTTTGGATATTAGAACAGATTACAAATAGTAACCCCGCGATTAAGTTTTTGCTTCGTCGTACTTCCGGGAAAGGCAATAAATTGGCATTAATAAGCAAGACAGTAAAAAAGTACTCCTGTCATCATGCAGGTTTCCTAACGATGTTTCCTTCACGGCTAAGCACGTGGTAAATCAGCACTTAAATTTGTACAACAATTACAGAGATTTTTTTTAAAGTTTTTGTACATTTGGTAAACTAAATGTTCACCTGCAATAGACATGCATGTTATATTTAAGCTCTCATTAATCTTAACATGTCTGTAAACGTCTGTTTGTCTTTGTCGGTGGGAGGTGTGGGCTTCTACACCTCCCTACTCGAGATATTTATAAAATTACATTATGTTGATCTAACGAGTACAATTAAAGACGTCAAAGAAGCAACATCTCTCTCATCAACAACACACGTTATTACAGTGGTGTTCCATTTAACATAAAGAAAGTATACTTACAGCTTTACCCAGATGGGAGTCTCGTTTTAATATATTTTCGAAAATATCTGTAATATTGCATAAAGTTGAAATAACGCCTTCTCTGTCAACATCTGGAGGAAATTTTATATACATCGAAGCATTAACAACACCCCTGCACACTGCGTCTTGACTGATCGTAGAAAGCAGTTTGTAGGTCTGAAATAGAAATGATATTTCGCTTAATATACTTAATAAGATCAGACGTTATTTTCCGGAAATCCATTATAATGAAGGAAAGTAAATTAATTTGCTATGATCCGCATGCAAAATATAAAAATGGTGTATATTACCTAGTTGTTTGAAGAGCACCGCCCGCCCTACCTCAGTAGCGTGCACAAGCAAACTAACACCGCCACCAGGAACCGCCACTAGATACCCTCCACCAACCACTACAATACGAACATTAGGTAATATACACCACTGAAGTGGAGAACACGACACGTCTTTCGCCTCAAAACGAGGCATTATCAAGTGTCATAGACTCTTGTCAGCCTGAGGGAGCTAAAGTAGAAAACATCGAATTTATGCAACGTGCATGCTATATAAGTATTGTCTATAGTTAATAGAATTAGGGCGTTATTTTACGGAAATCCACTACCACTAGTGGTGGAGGGTATCTGGTGGCGGCTTCCGGTGGCTATTGAGAGAGGGCGGGCGGGAATTTTGCATGCGGATCTTAGCAAATTGAATTTCTTTCCTTTTTTATAAGTATTCTCTATAAAATCGATACTTGTGATAAAACAAAAGTCTAAGATGGTCGCAAGTCGACACCTTACATATTGTAATGCAAGTAATCTCGTCCTCTGTCTGTTTGTTACCTTCTGTCTGACGAACGCGTGCCTAGGACAAGTACTGCTCTACGGTCGGTCTGGGTTCGAATCCCAGCCGGAGCCAACATTTTCTAGACACAAATGTTGCTTTTCGGCTGGTTGGTGATGTTAATCCTGTTCTGACACTGAGCCTACCCGATCTTTCGCAGCGTAATCGGGGGGGTGGTGGACAGTAGCTTGGCTTCTGTTGCGCGTACACTGTGACATAATACTCCTGCGAGTTGATGGCTCTCGACAATCGGAGTTTCCGGTCGAAATCGCTAAAGAACTCACATCACCTTCACGGCAACGGGAATCTTCGTAAGTGAAGCTTGCACTGTGATGGATATATGCCGGGAAATCGTAGATCCCGGGATTTTAGAACTATATTACGGGACATCAGCTAGAATAATTTCCAAATACTCAAAAAATGTATAAGGTATTTTTGTTATTGAAGAATGGGACGAGAAGAGCAACAAAACAGAAATGTTTGGACACTACTGCTTAACGGCAGAATAACTGTCCCTGCGGTGGTACGTACCTAAACGGATTCCTGCGTAGGAATTCTATCATCAGTAAAGAGAGTTTATCTAACATAACCACAGACATAATTCATGTTCTGAAATCGTGTAAAAGAAATATAAATATATTGATTAAATATTAATTAAATAATATTTTCCCACCTTATCCTCATCCAGAGCTGTTGTCAGAATTGTTCGAAGTATCGCTGGGTAAAGGGTCTTAGCTGTCTCCGCTACGCTTTCAGGCGTTTCATCTATTTCTTTATTCAGAGCTGAAAGTATATCTGTTGCATCTGTTAGGAAAGACGCTATTTTGAATTCCAAAACCGGATTCCGTTTAACCACCTCTTTTGCAAACGCTCCATGGACGGTTATCCTGTAAAATACGTTATAATTTATTTGAAATTTACTGTGAACATGAGGATAGAAATTTTTAGCTTACTTCCAACGAAGATACAATCAGTCAGCATTAAAATGGCAGAATAGTAAATAATCATCATGATCATAATTTCAGCTACCAACTATTCCACTGCTTAACATAGGCCTCCCCAATAAATTGCCACAAAAGTTTGTAGCTCTCAATTTGTGGGATTATGCCATAGTTGCCACGCTTGGCAGGCGGTTTATTTAGCAGATGTTCCAGGAAGATGCTGCTGCCCATCTCCTAGTTATTCTTATCCCTCTGTCGACTTTGACGATACCAAAGTGATGAGATGGGGTGGTAAACTCTCTTAACATTGTTAGTTTTTTTTAAATGTAAGAAAGACAGACATTGATCACCTGATGGTAAGTGTAATTCTGTGTCGCCCAGAACATTCAACTTCAAAGGCTTGTGTGGCCGTGTTACCGGCTTAAGAGAATCTACCACCTCATCTAATCCCGTTGGTGTCGTAAAAGTCGACAAAGGGACAATTTGAAGGAGATGGGCAGCAGCATCTTCGGAGCTAGAAACTTTTGTGGCAATCTACGGGGGAGGTCTATGTTCAGCAGTGGACAGTGGCCTAGTGATAGGCTGAAATGATGATGATGATATTGATGTGTGCGTTCGTCACTTCTGAGCCTCATATGCCGTGTAATTACACTAGCATGCTACCGAACTATGAAAATGAACCACAGTAATGTTCGACGCTCTCACGGTTGATTATCTAACTGGCTTACGATAGGGGCCTGGAGTCTACCACCACCCAAAGATTTTTCAGCACCGCAGTCTTAAGCCCGGTAACACATCTCCTGTTTTTTTTCCCCTACACAACACCCGGGATAGATGGGGTGGTAGATTCTCTTAAGCCCGTACCACACGGCTTCTAACACTAATTTCTATTAAATAAGAAATTGATTATATAGATTGTAATATATTGACTTAATTATCTTACAGCATTTGCTTTCCCAAGTCTTTTTTGTCACGAACTATTCTCATAAACTCCGTGTTGTCGTCTAGATCGAATATATTTCTCCAATTAATGGCTCGTGGAATTTCTTTATCAATTTTATTAACAGCTTGGGTAAAGTTCTTGAGAACAGCGAAGTCGCGTTCTAGATAGTATAAAGTTGAGTGGTTGTATCCTTGCCTAGCGTCTTTTGGATGAACAACGACGCCATTGTATTAATCTGAAATACAAATGAATATATTACTTTGCGATAGGTGTTTGTGTAAGAGCCGTGGTAACTCAGAGATTTTTTTTTATAATTCAAATACCAATAACTCAAGAAGTATTTGCTCGCACTGGTATTAAATTTGAACTAGCGTAGGTATCTGTTTATTTCTACTTACGTTTTTCTTAACGTCGTAGATTCCGAAGGTTCTTATCAAATCAGTGACGTAATCCTTCCAGGCGGCTGTACAAAGCTGACTATGCAGTTTCAGCGATTCCTCCGTCCCTACGTTGAAAAAGTCTTGTAGCGTTCTCGTCTCACAAAACATTTGTCCAGGAGTGTCAAGTTTCGATGTGAGGATCTAGAATATTTTTTTTAATCAAACATACACTTTTTTAAAGGCTTTGCATCGATACATATTTACACATAAAAAAGCTTATATGGTTCGTGCCTCGTTTGTTCGGTGCTAAATATATATACAAACTCTAAAGGCTATTGGTAACAGAAGACTGACTCACTGGTGGTACGATTCGTATGCAGGAATCCGTTTGGATAGGTACCACTCCAGGGCCAGTTATTCTGCCGTGAAGCAATAGTGTGCAAACATTACTATGTTTCGATTTGAAGGGCATTGAGAGGTAGCGTGATCACTGGGCATATGTTAATTAAGATCTGATGTCTCAGGGTGACGGGCGCAGTGTGGTGTCACATAGAAATGTTTATTTTTTGTATTTGATAAAAGTGACGGAACGAGCTAAACGTTCACGTGATGGTAAGTGCAACGTCTGCCCATAACAAATGCTGTGTCACTCAGAAAATTTCTGTATGACACCACACCGTGCCCATCACCCTGAGACATAAGTTCTTAAGTCTCATATGCCCAGTGAATGTTTGCACACCACTGCTTCACGGCAGAATAACTGGCCCTGGAGTGGTACCTACCTAAACGGATGCCTGCATAGGAATCCTACCACCAGTGTACATATATATTGGCATAATTATAAAACATCCTTGTTGCATTAGTGAACAATCTGTTTATTTATGATTAGATAATTTTTATTTTAGGTATTAATAGCGTTTCAGGTCTTTCAATACATATATTTTTTAATTTTTTTTGTATATACATCTTTCTAGCAAATTAATTTTTAAAATTAACTTTTCATGTAAATACTGATCCTTATAACTATACCTGAGTTCTTTCGGCGTCGGCTAAGGCCTCCAAGCCCTTTTGAAATATTCCTGGAGGCAATGAAATTAGCACTTTCATTCCCTGGGGGTGCCTCAGGGACACGTTGTAGATCAACTCTTCTAAATTCACATTAATATAAATCACTTTCTGAGTTCCTTCTATGAGCTTTGATATTAATGTTGAGTAAAACAGAACATCGTGTTTCGTATTGTCTGGAAGCCATTTGTAGACAAAGTTGGTGAGTTGTGACATTCTGTAATATCAAGTAAAAAAAAACCATTAAGATCATGACATAAGTGAGTATAAGATCGAACAAAGTATAAGATATTTTTTTTAAAATTGATTATTTTTCTTTTATTAGGATAACGTATTCTACTTCTTCTTAACCAACTACTCGAAGTCTACTGCTGAGCAAAGGCCGTTCCTAGAAAGCGTTAGCAGATGCAGGCGTACGTGGAGGTGTGTATGATATTTAGGGAAGAAGGGGTATTCCCACTTCTCGACTTTAGTGGTGTGTATTGCCTAGTGTTGTAGTAGCGGAAGGTATCTGGTGGCGGTTCTCGGTTTTAGTTTTTTTGTGCCCGCTATTATGGCACAGAGGCGATGCTCTTCAAAAACTAGGTAATACACACCATTTATAAATTTGCATACGGATCTTTGCAAATTACCTTTGTTCCTTCCCTTTACTAGTTTACTACGAGTACAACGTAACGCCTGATTTTATCTTAACTAATTTTGTAATCATAATTTAATAGTTACACGTTGAATGTATCTATGGAGGTTTCATTACCATAAATTTCATCAAGTGTCGGTGCTCTTTAAAAACTAGGTAATACACACCATTTATAAATTTGCATACGGATCTTTGCAAATTACCTTTGTTCCTTCCCTTTACTAGTTTACTACGAGTACAACGTAACGCCTGATTTTATCTTAACTAATTTTGTATTCATAATTTAATACTTACACGTTGAATGTATCTATGGAGGTTTTATTACCGTAAATTTCATCAAAGGCCTCAAAAGCATTGGAAAACATATTGGAAAAACTTTTGAGTTTCGATTTTAGATCAACTTCTTTATCAGCATCAGTCAATGTCACATCGGTTAGGTCACTGATAGGAACGTTCCTTTGCTTTTCCAAAAATCTGTGTAAGTATTGTACGACTACTACAGTATAGTCTGTGAAATCTTTGACTGACTTATAAGATTGTGTGTCACCAAAGTTTGGTTCGAAGTAGCGAAGCAAGTTTGATATCCTGAAATAATAATGATGGAATTAAATACTCGCTTGAACAGCAATGAGCTAGATTCTGGTTAGAATACTAGGTTACAGTCATGAAATAATTGCATTGTCATCGGTCCCATAACACGTGTGCGAAATTTCAAACTATTTGGATGTCTGGAAGTGGATGAAAATTGAATTGATAAATTACATTACATTGTTAGTTACAAACATACAAGTACACGGGAGGACTGAGGTGACACATGTCCTGATGTCATAGTTATCCTGGAGTACCTTCAGCTTTTTATTATTATTTTTGGTCCGATCTACGCAGAAAGAGCTTACTGTGTCTTGAAGTCTTGCAGTGGTATGCTTGGTTTTTGATTTAATTTTATTGATTATAGGATCCCAAGCCGGTAACAATACCGAACCATCTTCTCTATTAAAATTAGGATGATTTTTAATTTCATCAGCCTATAAATGTCCCACTACTGGCACAGGCCTCCTCTCATTTCTGAGAGGGTTATGGAGCTAGGAAGAATCCGCCACGCTGCTCCAATGCGGGTTGGCGGACTTCACATGTCTTCGAAATATTTTTAATTTCTCAGACATGCAGGTTTCCTCACGATGTTTTCCTACACCGCCGAGCACGTGGTAAGTCAGCACTTAAAATTGCAATTAACAATTTTAGTGGTGCCGGCACCGGGAATCGAACTCAGGTCACTCGCGTAATATGAAATTAAAAGCGAGCGCCTAGCCCCTGAGCTACCACGGCTTGCTTAACATCAGATATATGTTCTTTCATAAATTTAATCAATAATCAATCAATAATTTCTTTATTGTACACCAAATAGAGAAATCAGCACTATATAAACAAAATAAGTGTAAAAATATGTACAATAGGCGGTGTAATCGCTCTGTAATCGATTTCTTCCAGGCAACCATTCTAATCGGAATTGTTGTAACTAAAACATAAAGAAGGGAGCAGAGAGGAGTGTACATTAATTAATATAAAGCACAGGATGAAAGCATCCGTAGATTAAAGCAATAGACTAAATTTACATATACAAAATGGTACTAACACATCTAAATGAATGAAACTGAAGTCCGGAGTTTCGCCTTTGAATATCTCCGTTATTTCTGGTGGGAGAAAGCTTTGCAGAGACATCATGCGGAGCACTGACGTCGCCATCTTGCCCAGCGCCGTTATACTGTCGTCCTTCGACAGTTTATTGTACATATTGCCCAGCTGTTGATGAAATATCATAATTAATAAGATACTATGATATCACATTTAAATTTTGCTATGATTCAAGATATATTAAGTTAACGATCTGAGGGTCGCCGTGTGGTGGCGGCTTGCGAGAATCTGCCACCCCATCTCGTCCCGTGGGTGTCGTAAAAGTCGACAAAGGTATAAAAACCCCCCAAAATGAGAGCTACAAACTTTTGTTGCACTCTATAGGGGAGGCCTATGTTCAGCAGTGGACTAATGGTAGGCTGAAATGGTGGTGGTGGTGGTATAGATAAATAAATGAAATAAACTCACCATTTGAATATATTTCCCCAAATCAAGTTCAAGCAATAAGTCCATAAGTAGCTTCTGCATGTCCGTGGATGAGAGTGAACATATATTTTGAGCAAATTCATTTAAGTGTTCTGCATTCGCCATTTTGATACTTTTAATCATCGATTCTGGATTGCATACGTTGAAATTTCCCTGTAATATCTGCAACAAAAAACAAGTGGTTAATACATTTATTTTTTATGAAAACCGCGTGGATACAGGTGTTTTAAATATCCCGTGGGAACAATTTGATTTTCCGGGATAAATGTCCTATGTCCGTCTCCAGGATGCAAGTTGCCTCTATGCCAAATTTCGTCAAGATCGATTCAGCGAACGAACCGTGAAAAGGAAAAAAGAAGAGGGACAGAGAGAGTTACTTTCGCATTTATTATATTATAGTATGGATTGTCCTTACGTTTAAATAGAATGCATTTCACCACAATATGGGTTGACTGTCAGAGAATGTAGTGGTAGGATACCTATATAGAAATCCGCTTAGTTACCGCCACAATGACAGTTGTTCTGCCCTCTAGCAATAGCGTACAAACACTACATCGAAGGAAAGTAAGTTAATTTGCTAAGATCCCCATGCAAAATATAAAAAAAATAAAAAGCGCGCTTACTTGTGCACGCTACAGAGGGAGGGCGGGCGGTGCTATTCAAAAAACTAGGTAATATACACCATTTTTATATTTTGCATGCGGATCTTAGCAAATTAACTTACTTTCCTTCATTATAATGGATTTCCGCAAAGTAACGCCTGATTCTATTAACTAAACACTATAGTGTTTCGGTCTGAAGGGCACTTTAAGCTACTGGACATAACTGACTTAAGAACTGATGTTTCAGAGTAACGAGCGTAGTGTTGTCACAGGATTTTATGGGTGACACAGCATTTGGCATGGGCAGACGTTGCACTTACAACCAGGTAAACGAATTATACGTCCCTTCGATTTTTTTTACCGACGATGAATTTTGGACTATGCAAGCTACATTACCAAGGCCTCCCACATAGATTGCCACAAAGCACGGTCCTGAGCCACCTGCACCTATCGACTTCCTGCAAAAACAGTGCAGATCGTCCCATCTAGTACGAGAGCGTCCTACACCGCGTTTGCCGGTACGAGGTGGCCACTCGAGAACCTTTCTTTCCCAACGGTTATCGGTTCTACGAGCTATACGGCCAGCCATTGGCCACTTCAGCCTGCTAATCCTTAGGGCTATGTCGGTTGCTCTTATCCTGCGGCGGATATCATCGATCCGAATTTTATCACGCAGAGAAATCCTTTCCATAGCTCGCTGAGCATGCAGGTCAGTGAAGGAGAACTATGCTATACTTACATGAAATTAAAACGCAAAATATGCACTTACGCCTTCAAAGCTGAGGTCCGATGACAGCAAGCTATCAGCGACTGGTGCGCGGAGACCCAACTGTGTTGTTAAGTACCGTTTCACTCTGTTAGGATTTCTAAAAAGCTCCCTTACACGGAGACCGTTTTCTGAAACAATTAGAGATTATTATAAAGTAATAATTGTATTTAGTGTGTACGTGTGGTAGCGGCTTAAGAGAATCTACCACCCCATCTCATCCCGTGGGTGTCGTAAAAGTCGACAGAAGGAGAACAAAAACCAGGAGATGGGCAGCAGCATCTTCCGGAAACATCTAAATAAATAAACTGCGGTTGCCTACCCGCCTGCCAAGCGTTGCAACTTAGGCAAGATCCCCCCAAAATGAGAGCTACTAACTTTTGTGGCAATCTAAGGGGGAGGCCTATGTTCAGCAGTGGACTAGTGATAGGCTGACACGACGAATTGTATTTAGTAGTGTGTGTATGTAGCAGCAGTGTGCAAACATTACTGTGTTTCGGTTTGAAGGGCACTGAGAGCTAGCGTAAACACTGGGCATTTGAGACTTAAGAACTCATGTCTCAGGGTGATGGGCGCAGTGTAGTGTCACACAGAAATGTTCTGGATGACGCAGCATTGGGTAGAAGTCGCACTTACCATCAAATGAACGTTTCATACTTAAATAAACAATTGCCAATGTCAGATATTTCATGTTCCCTAAATTCATTAAATGTTGTATTAGATGGTACGGCTGAATATCATAGGCTAGGCTTTGAACGGCTAATTAAGCCTGTGGGCTGGGGGTGTGACATATAAATGTAATGATTTGGCATTATCTTTGAAATTACAGGAAACCTATATAAGGCCTTTTCTGACCGACCCCGATCGTCGATAATTATGTACTTCCCTATTTGAATCGGATTTTTAGGTTTTCATTTATTTTTTCGCAGAATCCCTAATTATTTTTCTATAATTTACTCGCTATAATATCAACTATCGGTCAATGAAAGTCTCGTCAAAATCGGTCCTGCCGTTTCGGAGATTAGCCGGAATAAACAGACAGACAGACAGACAGACAGACAGACAAAAAATGTAAAAATTGTTTTTTTTTCTTATAAGTACCGTATACACTTTCACAAACGTTGAGTAAAAAGCCGTTATTTAAGACTATTTGTCCTGACGACATTTAAATAACAAAGGATACCTGATTAAGACTCATACGTTAATTATGACGTACACGATTTAAACTGAGCAAATTTAAGACAATCAAGATCACAACCAATTGGAGAGGTCATTCATAAAATTCCTTCTGCCAAAAGGAACAAACGATCCGCGGAAAGCTTTTTTTGTGAGTATGCGTCACGTTATACTGGAAAAAATTTGCAGAACAAGTTATATGTGCACGATCCGTGAACTCTTTTAAGAATAGTGCTACACACACACACATACACATACAGTCACGCGCTTTTTCCCGTATAAGGGGTAGCCAGAGGCCCGTAGAAGAATAGATTAGACAGACTTTATTAGCAAGTGATATGATGCAGTGAAATCTGTCAAAACAGAAACTTAATAATAATAATAAACAGACATTTGCACAATTTCCGTGTGGTAGCGGCTTAAGAGAATCTACCACCCCATCTCATCCCGTGGGTGTCGTAAAAGTCGACAGAGGGAAAATATAAATCAGAAGATGGGCAGCAGCATCTCCTGAAACATCTGAATAAATAAACTGCGGTTGCCAACCCGCCTGCCAAGCGTGGCAACTATGACAAAATCCTCCCAAAATGAGAGATACAACTTTTGTGGCAATCTACAGGGGAGGCCTATGTTCGGCAGTGGACTAGTGATAGGCTGAAATGATGATGATGATGATGATGATGATTTGCACAAATATTATTATCCCGTGGGATACGAACGTAGGAACCAGGACTAGGCAGACAGCTCGACACCAGAGCAACGCAGCGTCGGCAGGTAAGGCGTATGGGAGGTGTGCTTGTAATAAGGTTGTAGTTTTTTGAGGAAAATTTCATAAGTTCTTTCGCTAGCTCACCTTATTTGCAGCTGGTTTTTTTGGACACAGGGGATTGTGTAGAAATTCACTGTACACAGACTTTTGATATGTGCGTATATAAATTCGGACATATGCCACAGACAGTGGGTATCGTGTAAGTCGACAGAAAAAACTCAAGACCAAAAGAACTCGGACGTAACTTATCCAGACGCGTCTAAAGAGCGTGGTACTGGTACTGAGATCGCCAATCCACTTGCCTGGCGTGGCGATTAAGATCGTCTCAACTTGGAGAAGACTTTGTCTCGTAGTGGACTGTAAAGGCACATGACACATGACGATAATAAATTAGACGTGCCTAATACACATACATATGCCGCCAACAGAATTTCCGGACCGATACGGCTTAGGGAGCTTCAAAACCAGAGCCTATTCCTTTCTCGAAGACCGGCAACTCCCCCACGATTCTGACATTGCTGATGTTCATGGGCGGCGGCGATCATTTAACTTCAGGTGTGCCGCAATGTCACGCCTTATTCCCATACAAGGGATAGGCAGAGACCACACACGAAGCACGTGACGAGACGTGACGGATGGTGAACCACGTCGCCGCCATTTCGGTGAGAGACAATTAAATTTTTACTCCCCAAAGCGTTCCCACGAGCAGTATAGTGACAGCACTGCATGTTATGGTGTTATTCTGCAAGAATAATGCCTGTCCGTACAATACCTTATGCGCCTCTTACGACACCTCCGTAGGAAACTGGTAGGTGCAATTCTGCTATCACTAACACCTATAATTATTCTAACAGGAAACAAGATCTTCAATACTTACTCGCTACATTAACAAATTCCGGTACATCAGGCAACATCAGAGATTGTCGCCAACAGCTTGAGGGCATCTGGTACTGTTAGCGCTGTGTCCAGAAGCGAAGAGTTGGAGAAGAGCGGGGAGAACTGGCGCTTCAGTTGCGTTAGCCTGGAGCAGCACGTTACATAGATTAGTTTACCAAGTGTCATCAAACGGTATTTAATTGTCAGTTGCCAAGTTGACTAGGAAGACGATGAGGTCTACTTGGCCGATTTTAGACCATCAACGGCGCAGGAGATACTATAGTGCCGCAATGGTACGCACTATTATATGCACGCACATATGTATTGTATGCACGCCTGATACATTATGTGCTAGGCAGTATCACAAACAAAGGAACAATCACAACATAACTGCTGGGCTCGAACTCAGGTCCTGCAGCGTAATAGTCAGGTAAACTGACCACTAGGCCGCGTCGTGCCACGCCTGACTCAAAGGTTGTGTGAAGTAAGAAGAAGTAACAGCCTATAAATGTCTCACTGCTGAGCACAGGCCTCCTTTCATTTCTGAGAGGGTTTTGGAGCCTGGGAAAATCCGCCACGCTGCTCCAACGCGGGTTGGCGGAATTCTCAATAATCGTCTTCGAAATAATTTTTTTTATTTCTCAGACATGCAGGTTTCCTCACGATGTCATCCTTCATCGCCGAGCACGTGGTAAGTCAGCACCTAAAATTGCAATCAACAATTTCAGTGGTGCCGGCACTGGGAATCGAACCCAGCTCACTCGCGTACTATGAAATTTAAAGCGAGCGCCTAGCCCCTGAGTTACCACGGTTATATAAAATATTCATTTTAGTTTGTTATTAACACTAGGTTTACGGACGTTTTTTAGATAACCTAATCAAATTGACGGGTGAATGGAAATACGGGCTTTCTTTAAAAAAAAACCGATTTATTCAAGTGAACTCCAAATTGCACAATATTTGGTTTAAATAAAGTATCATGCATTGCAATAATTCTAACGGGTAATCCTACTTATTCAGTGCATTTTTTACAGGTATATTGGTAAGCCGTGTGGTGGCGGCTCGTTAAAAGAATACTACCACTCCATCTCATTCAATGGATCTCGTAAAAGGCGAGTAATGAATTAAACTGCACTGTGCATCCAACAGCGCATGGCGGCGATGGGCTCACCACCTATCACACCAAGTGCATTGTATTGTTTTGGTGGAACACGGATTGTGGCAGTCATCTGTTTTTGCAGTGAGTGCCCAGTCTCTAACTACCCCTTATGGGATACAGTCGTGATCTTATGTATGTATGTATGTATATTGTACTTTGCCTGTGCATTTTCTGCATACTTTTTTTTGCAAGATATGCAACAATTGCTGCTTTGAATGCAGCACTCATACTGAAGATCTCTTGCTCTTGAGCTCTTCTTGGCGATAGGACAAAGTTGCGTAGCAGACCCAAAAAGACTCAGGTCATACGACCTGCTTCTTATTTTGTATTTTATGGTCTTCCCCATTCACAGTAATAAATATATTATATACAGTAATGCGTGTTCTGGTGGTAGGATTCCTATGCAGGAATCCGTCTAGGTAGGTACCACCCCTGGGCCAGTTATTTTGCCGTGAAACAGTAGTGTGCAATCATTGCTGTGTTTCGGTTTGAAGGGCACTGTGAGCTAGTGTAATCACCGGGCATATGAGACTTAAGAACTGATGTCTCAGGGGTGATGGGCGCAGTGTGGTGTCACACATAAATGATCTGGGTGGCACAGTATCTGGACAGACTTACATTTGCCATCGGGCGAACGTTTTGCTTGTTCCATCACTGTATCCAATAAAAAAAAATCGAACGTACAATAATTAAATGTCGATCCTACTTACTTGGAGTTCGAAAAGGAGGGTATGTCCTCAAACTGATCCATTGCTGTGCATTCGTTGTTGACGCTGCAAATAAAGGACTGGAGGAATGTCAGCATGCCCGCGCTGGGGAGAGCTCGAGCCGGGAACTGGCCTGTGGACAAAATTATATTTCTTACCCTTCCTTATAAAAAAAAAGTAAAGTTTCAGCCTATAAATGTCCCACTGCTGAGCACAGGCCTCCTCTCATTTCTGAGAGGGTTTAGGAGCTAGGAAGAATTCGCCACGCTGCTCCAATGCGGGTTGGCGGACTTCACATGTCCTCGAAATATTTCTATTCCTCGGACATGCAGGTTTCATCACGATGTTTTCCTTCACCGCTAAGCACGTGGTAAATCAGCACTTAAAATTGTAGAACGATTTTAGAGGTGCTGGCACCGGGGATCGAACCCAGGTTACTCGCTTACTATGAAATTAAAAGCGAGCACAAGGCCCCTGAGCTACCACGGCTTACCCTTCCTTATTATTAACAATTATTTTACCCATCCGTTGATGTAATGTATAGTTAATAGAAGGTGGCGGCGTAAGGCCACCACCACCGCCTTTGATCCAGTGGGTGTGGTAAAAATCAGCCAAAGGGAATTATTAGTTAAATCCCATGGCACCGATAGAAGGCAAAATAACCATCTCAAATATCACGATCACCATTTCACTCCAAATTCGTCCATTACAAATCCACCGCTGGCCTTCCCCATTGATTGCCACAAAATACGGCCCTGAACCAACTGCATCCTTATGAGGGGGTCTGACAGTACTTTTGGCTAAGGATTTCATATATTTACGCGAATACTACACGGGAGTACAGTCCTCTCGGTTCAGAAATAGTTCAAAATCATTATCGCGACAAAATTCGTAAAAATTAGTTTTATTTAATAGACTTTTGAAGACGTCAACACGAAAAGTGACGGTAGAGTTTTAATTGAAATTTGTAATTTCTGTGTATATTTTGACTTTTGATGTTTAATGTTGATAGTTTATTATGCAGCAAGTGCTTGTGAAAGTGTGAAGTGATTGGAAGATGCAATTTAAGACCAGAATTGTACTTTTCGATTGTCTCCATCAGTCCAGCAAATCTTCAGTAAAAGTCAACTATCATTTTGCTGTTGATCGACATTTTGAACAATATATTGTCAGCTCTAGTGACTGACTTGACATTGAATTCTATTGAGAGAGGCCAGGAATTAAAAGAAGAAGGAGTAGGGCTCTGATAGCTAGTGTAATCACCGGGCATATCATATGTAAGAACTGACTTAGGGTGACGAGTTCGGTACAGGTGCCACACAGAAATGTTCTGGCTGGCACAGTCTCCTGTTAGGGGCAGACGTTGCCCTTACCATCAGGCGATTTGCTCGTCTTACATATTTTTGGGTAATAGGGAAAGCTACTGCGCCGCAGAATATAGTTAACCTAGTACTATGATTGGGCGTAGAAAGGTGTAATTAGCAGAAAGTACTTCGCTTTAAATTTCATAGAATGCAAGTGACCTGGGTTCGATTCCCGGTGCCGGCACCACTAAAATTGTTAACTACCACTAAAAAACCACGTGCTCGGCGGTGAAGGAAAACATCGTGAGGAAACCTGCATGTCTAAGAAATAAAAAAAAAATCGAAGACATGTGCAGTCCGCCAACCTGCATTGGAGAAGCGTGGCGGATTCTTCCTAGCTCCAAAAACCCTCTCAGAAATAAGAGGAGGCCTGTGCTCAGCAGTGGGACGTTTATAGACTGACACTTTACTTTTTACTTTTTACTGCGCCGCAGAATATAGTTAACCTAGTACTATGATTGGGCGTAGAAAGGTGTAATTAGCAGAAAGTACTTACATGTTGGAAAATCTTGATTATCCACATTTATCCTTACGATATATAAACTGCATACTACAGCCGTTCCCCAAATGATTCCTGCAAGTGTTATCTGTAAAAGAAAGTTAATTTGTTTTGAATTGCAGTCTGCATTACAATATTGCATGATATGGCCTCGGGGTCAAATAACTAGGCACCCACTAGAGACGTAACAGTGTATTTACATATGACTGATGGTAGGGTTCCTAAGCAGGAATCCGTCTAGGTAGGTACCATCCCAGGGGCAGTTATCAAGCGATAACAAAAAGTCATAGCGACAACTTTCGAATATTGTCGCCAGTTATCAATTACGCAGGAGATATTATAGTGCCACAAGTGTACGCGCAATCACAGAGGCACTCACTTGTCCCAAACTACCCGAGCCCGAAATAACGCTGGCATATATACGACGGCGTAAGAGCATTACAATTAACTTTGCTAGACCTAAAAATCGATTAAGAACGAAAGAAAGAAAAATAAATTAATTTGCTGCTGTAATTCAGACCAAACCAAGAGTCAGTACATTCGGCAATAAACGTTTATTATAAACATTTACATAATATAGGACTACAGCTACAAAAATCGATCCGACTCAGTATAATGCTGCAGTGGCCTAACTGCAGTGCTGTTAATTTGGCAGCCATCAAACATTTTAAAAGACAACTAGAAAAATGGTGAAATTAAAACAAAAAACGATTAAAAAATAATGAACATGTAAACTAAAACCTAGCAAAATGGTGCTGACAGTTTTTAACACTAATTTTGTACTATTACAACCTTATCTTTACAGCAAAGCAAGAAAGGGAGCAGCGGCAGAACATTTAGCTTCTGGTGGCTTTTGAACTTAGAACCTCTGACTCTGTGTGTTAGTAGATTATTATACACATTACATTACTTTAGTTTCACAAAGATTCAAAGGGTCTACTCTATCGTCCACCTACTCACCGGGTTTCTTTTCCTCACGAGGTAATCCTTCCACAGCAGCAGCCGAATCTGCCGGCTAGCCGCCATTTTAAATGCACGGCGTCTTGCGACACCATCACTGTAAAGAATAAAATGTAATTAATGAATAGTATTTAACAACGTTCGATTTCTCCAGCAGAGAACATTTGCATATACCAAAACCAAGGATATTTCTGTTACAGGGGTAAATGTGGATTTATAATTTTTCCGTTAGTTTTTCTGTTTTGAAAAACAAACGTACTTGGTTTGTGATACATTTAATGTAAGTAAACTGTTTTTGAGACATGCTGTCATTGAAGACAATCCTTATTCTGCGTAATGTTTCAGTTAATTCCAAGTGGAACCATGAAAAAGCAGGACGATATCATCAGCAAACATCTGAATTTGACCCTCATAGATGTCTCTAATACACATAATGGATTTATAAAAGTTAGGAATAGAGTAGGGCCGAGTGTACTGCCTTGCGGTATGCCATAGGTACATTGTGCAATGTTACTCTGAAAGTTGCCTACACTACCATTTGGCTCCTATCAGTTAAATAATCACTTAACCATGCCAAAGTAAGTCTTCTTACGCCCAAACTCTCCAGGCGCGTTAGGAGCACTGGAATTGATACGGTATCGAAGGTTTTTTGTAAGTCAAGGAAAACAACACCGATGCATTTATTTCCTTTATCCAAAAAAGATACAATTTTGGATGTAAGTTGAAGTACAGCATCTTCTGTTGAACGTCCACATCTATAACCGAATTGGTTATGCCTATTACGATCCAGGTAGTCTGCGTGTCTTTTGTTTGTTAGTTTTTCTAAAATATTAGACAAGATTGATAACAATGATATAGGACCTATAATTAGATGGAATTGGTTAGTAATGCAATTTGTCTGTAAACATACCTACGTTACAGGGGAAATTTTAGTGAGGGTATCGTTTTTTTTTAAAAACAAAAGATATCTGTAATGTCTAATTAGTCTTACTGACATTAAACATAAATTTAATTATATATGTTTTGTTTGATGTACAGCGGTACATCAAACATTAACACGCACATAATTGTAAGTACACTCAAGTACACAAACATTTAATTACGTGTATAATCAAAAGTCCATAAATATAATATTCATAAAGATTACAATGAAACGGTATGGTACGTCACCACAATCATGCACGCTGTAATTATTAGAGTTGTGTTAATAGTAGATCATTATACAAATTATTTATTGCATTTATCAATAATTCCGACGTTGCATAGTCATGAATACATATATACATAGGCACACTTTTAATTTATTTATTTATATTCTTTATTGCAATCCTTACATGTAAAATAAATTACAAAAAAGTAAATTGGAAAAAAAATACACTAACAGTGAGCAATGGGCGGTCTTATTGCTGACAGCAATATCTTCCAGACAACCGCTGGATGGACATGATAGCAAGTCAAAAGTCAAAAGTCGAGAGCGTCGGCTTGGAAAACAAATAAATAAAATATATTGCATAAAGAACAAACATTTAATAAAATATAGTAAAATATAATTAACTTAAATAAGAATTGAATAGAGGCTAGTGCGAAAACTAAATTACATTCTAAAGAGACAGATAATGATTGAGTAGAAGTTTCTGAAAGACTGGAAGGGATGGTGCACGTTTCACTGTCAAAGGAAGCGCGTTCCATAGGCGGACAGCCTGTGCAGTAAATGATGCGTCCATAAATTTGCTACTATGAAGCGGCATCTTCAACTTAAAATTCTAAAAAAGGATTGAAGAGAACACTGTAAAGTAGGTGAAGTATGTGAGCATTCCGATGAAGGCGAATTGGTAACCACTTGAGCTTAGTTCGAAAAAGAGAAACATGGTCATATTTATGTTTTCTTTTATTTACGCGAATATTACACATTTAAATAAAACTACTTTTTTACGGATTTTATCGCGTTTAATTTTTGAACTATTTTTACCCGACGTTTCGGACGCTTTACAGCACCCATGGTCACGGGGGGACTGAGGTGACAGTTGTCCCAATGTCATAGTTAACCCGGAGTACCTTCAGCTTTTAATTATTATTTGTAGTCCGATCTACGCAGAAAGAGCTTACTGTGTCTTGAAGCCTTGCAGTGGTATGCTTGGTTTTTGATTTAATTTTATTAATAATAGGATCCCAAGCCGGTGGTAATACCCAACCATCTTCCCTATTGAAATTAGGATGTTTTTTAATTTCAATAGCCTCGCGAATCATCCTTGGTAGGAATCGGTGTTCTTTTGCAAGGATTTGTGGTCTATCAAATCTGATGTAATGGTTGGGATGATCCAGAACATGGTCACAGACTTTCACCAGACAGACAACAAAAAACTTATCCCTCATTTCGTTCCCACAAGCAGTATAATACAGGAATCCGTCTAGGTAGGTACCACCCCATAGTCAGTTATTCTGACGTGAAGCAGTAGTTTCGGTTTGAAGGGCATTGTAAGCTAGCGTAATCACTGGGCATATGAGACTTAAGAACTGATGTCGCAGGGTGATGGGCAGTGTGGTGTCACACAGAAATTTTCTGGGTGACACAGCATTTGTTATGGGCAGACGTTGCACTTACCATTAGGTGAACGTTTTGCTCGTCTCATCACTTTATCCAATACAACAAAATCTATATACATGTAATAAACGTTTCTTCGTTTGTGTCGCATGACTGCAAAGGTTTATGAATTACTATTTTGCAATAGGTCGAACTGAGTCCTATAAGATAATTAAAAAAAAAATTGTTCGTCTTCCTATGATTTCCGATCAATAGAGTTGAAACCATTGATGTATGGTACACTTAACATATGGCCACAGCCAACTTAAGTCGTTTATGTTACTTAATGGCCGATGTGACGTTGGGCGGTTGACACATAATGTTACAACTGATCAAACTATTAAAAAACCCAACTTCAACACAGCAGCTCCAAACATGCTGATGTGAATCCAAGAGTTTCATGATTTTCTCTTGAATCTCATCAATCAGAACTTGATCAAGTTTGTATGCAATCAACCTCAAGTATTAACAATTTAACTAAAAAAGGATCATTGAAATCGGTTCACAATTCGTGAAGATATCGGGTAACAAACAAACAAAACAAATATTCAGTCGAATTGAAAACCTTCTTATAGTTAATAGAATCAGGCGGTTCTTTGCGGAAATCCATTATAACGAAGGAAAGTAAGTTAGTAGAGTCTATGACACTTGATAATGTCTCGTTTTGGGGCGAAACACGTCTCGTGTTCTCGACTTCAGTGGTGTATATTACCTAATGGTAGTATTGTAGTTGTTGGTGGAGGGTATCTGATGGCGATTTCTACTGGTGGAGGGGGGGCGGTGCTATTCAAAAAACTAGGTAATATTACACCATTTTTATATTTTGCATGCGGATCTTAGCAAATTAACTTAAACTCCTTCTTTTTTTTAAGTCGCTTAAAAATACAAATAATGGGTAAATGTGTGGTGAAAGACTGCAATTCATGATTTCATAAGCACTAGTAAGGCAAGCGGACGTATTTTTTTGCGCAATTCAGTTGTTTCTGTCCTGATATTATTAAGAAAAACAAAAAATTGATTTAAAAATTCCAATAACATCGTTCGGGCCAGTGCTGCCATTAAAAAATATCGTCTTATATTCCCACTTCGTTGACAGATTTAAATGAATTAATTAAATAGTAAAAGAGTAAAAGAGATAAATATATGTTTACTTCAAAATATTCACTGGTTTCAAAGCTACGTTGCGTCGTCGCCATTGAATAGTGGTTACGATTTTTTTAACGCGTCGGTCACGCTCAATGGTTCAAACTTTGTATAGTTGTTGTTGGCACTTGCGTTAAATTAATGAACTAATATTAAATCATTGTCTTTTATTTATTTCGTATATGTAAATGTCGCTCAGCAAGCTATGGAAGGTGCTATGCTCGGAGTTTCTCTGCGCGATAAAATCCGTAGCGATGATATCCGCAGCAGAACTAAAGTAACCGTCATAGCCCTAAGGATTAGCAAGCTGAAGTGGCAACGGGCCGTCCATATAGCTCGTAGGATCAATAACCGGTGGGGAAGAAATGTTCTAGAGTGGCCTCGTACCGGCAAATAGAGTGGCACTAGATGGAGCGACGACCTGCACTATTTTACAGGAAGTCAATCGATGCATGGTGTCTCAGGACCGTGTTTTGTGTAAATCTATGGGGAGGCCTATCGTTCAACAGTGGAGTGAGATAGGGCTGTAATTATGATGATGACGATGATGTAGATGTCTGCTCTGTATATACATAAGTGACTACTACAAATAAATTACAAACAATTGTATTAAAGAAGCATTGCATGCGGAGCGTTTGCTGGTTATTAAATAAAAGTATTTTGTTCAGATTTTATCGGGTTAAATTTTACTATCTAATACTGTTCCGTATAGGTATAGGTACGAGTGAAACAACTGCTTCCTTAGCACTAAACCATTACGTCGCTTGTTAGTGATCGCTACTACTGTTGCCTATACTTCCATATACATATAGCTACAGACATTTAGCGAATTCCCGAAGATTTGGGCAATTTTCAGAATCAATGAATCGAAAAATCGCCTTACGTAATTAACGGACGCACCCATATTAACGTCAAAATCTACACCAGTTCGAAAAATAAGACAGAAAATGACCAAGAACAAAACAAGAAGAAAGATTTAATTAAAAATGATATTTTCTATAAATGATATTGCCGAACCGCCTGCCAAGCGTGGCAACTATGGCAAAGTACCTCCAATATGAGAGCTACAAGCTTTTGTGGCTATCTATGGGGGAGGCCTATGTTCAGCAGTGGACTTATGATAGGCTGAAACGACGACGACGACGATATATTCTTATAATTAAGAAAAAAATCGCTTGTCTCGACTTTGAGCAACTCCCTAGAACTGTGCTCTCTAAAAATAAGATATTGATATTTTGATGCGAAGCTTCTTGACGCACGTTTGAGACGAGGACCTGACTCTGAAAAAGTTGCCAGGACCTTGTGTATCAAGTTTCGAGACGGAAGGTAAAAACATCGGGAATTTGGTTTCCGAGTCGGAGCAGCTACAATGGCTACTGAAAACCAGGTTTTTGTGAATCATTTTATTTATTTATTTATTTATTAAAACTTTATTGTACACCTTAATTAAAAGGGTAACAATGGGCGGACTATTGGCATTCTCTACCAGTCAACCCGTGGGCGTGGAGAAAGTTGTGAAGGGTGCAATAAAAAAAATATGTGAAAAATACCGTAAATAACCAGCCGAAGTAAATAAAAAAATTAAGAAAAAATAAATAAATTATAATAATATGGTATACATAAACATACAAAAACATAAATACACACATATATATACATACATACATATATATATATAAACATATATATATACGTTACATATACTTAAAAATGCAATGATCAAGGAAGACGAATACAAATTAAGTATCAACAGAAGATGCCTTCAGGTAATATTCCCGCACCAACCTTTTAAAAGTATATTTGTTGGATACTTTTCTAATATCTTCGGGCAGGGTGTTCCAGAGCAGTGTAGCCTGAACAGTAAAGGAGTTACCGACGAAACCGGTGGAATGTTGAGGTACACTAATCTTATGATTAGATGAGGAACGAAGAACCCTTTCATGAGTTAAATAAATATACTGGAATTTATCCTTAAGATATGACGGAGTGAAAGGATTGTTTAAAATAGTGAAGAGAACAAGGAGAATCAGAATTTGTTTTTTATCGGACGGTGGGTTTATTATTAAAATGGTACCATTGGTTAGGACAAGAAATAAAATAAATAAAACTTAAACAAACTAGATAAATTCGGAGGTTACAGAAAAATCGGGATATTTGCCGTCCCGATAAAGGGTGATTCGGGACGTGTCACCGGAATCCTGGAAATCGGGAAGTCCCGCGCAAATCGGGACACCGGGCAACGCTTGTTACAACGCTCCTCATTGGCTTGGCCGCGCGTATTGTTGCCCGTGTGAGAAAGTAATCCATATTAATATTATAAATGCGAAAGTAACTCTCTCTGTCCCTCTGTCTGTTTGTTACCTTTCCACCGATCTTTTGCATCCTGGAGACGGACATATGATACATTTTATTCCGGATAGTACGGGATATTTCAAAAAGCCTATATCCACGCAGACGAAGTCGCGGGCATCTGCTAGTTTGCTTATAATCTGTTAATGATATTATCGTTAGTTTCCTTTTCAATTATGCATAAATTATATTAATGTATAATATTCAAATTACGTTTGGTTATTTGATTATTTAAATTTTAAAATATAAACAATGAAAATTTCCTTGGGTTATTTCCGCTAACGGCCACGTTATTTAGTTTTTTTCCGATTATCTTTTAAATCAAAGATTACTGTAAAATGCTTCGCCTCTCTTAGGTATCCCACGTACACCTTACGGGTATTTTTGAATAATAAGAAAAAAGTCAGAGTGTTCAGACCTTGAGTTTCTCTATGGCTTAATAATTAAAAATGTCATCTTCATGGTTTCATCAGATATGTTATATTGGTTTTATCGTTTTATTTAGGCTTCGTACTACATTCGACGTCTCATAACCATTAATATCTGACCTTTGTTATTATATACTTTATCATTCTGTTTATTCAATTTCCTTTTTTATTTGTCACCCGTAGACACGTGCATTCTTTTTTTTATTTAGCAGCAAATAAGGCTGCGGTCTTTCCGCAGTCTTCTTTGCTGAGTGGAGTCCATTTCGACTTCACAATACAGCGTCAGATTTGTCTCCAGTGTTTTACAGATCTTGTTTCTTTTTGTTATTGTACTTGTATTGTATTTTTATTCCCTTCTTTATTTGCATTCTCTGTGTGATTTTTGTCTATACCTAATAAAAACATTAGCGTCATATTAATGACCAACGGAAGTATGAAACGACTCTTATCGATTTTAAGCAATCGGTGTTTACTATGAGAATTGTATGTTATCATTTCACGCTAAATTAACAGCATTGAATTGACAATGATACATTGGGCTGTTTAGCAAATATTCGGCGACCTCAAGCCGTTTAAATAGTACGTTGCGTATTACGCGTTTGACGTGTTGTAGTTGTTTAATAATATTATTGCACGCTTCACTGCTGTGGGTTTTTAAATAAAACGTGATGAGTGGTGGGTTTAAGTTAAGAGATGCAGAACGTACGACCAACCATGACAATTTGTTATAGCTTTCGTTGTAATGCTTGTTTTTAAAATAGTAGTATTTAAAAAACCAATAGATGGCGCCATCTGTTGACATTTTTGATAACCTTTTTTGAGACTAGAATTTGTTAAGATCGTGAGCGCGGTTTTGGGACATAAATTTGACGATCAACGCAACCAACACCAGTGATTTATTTTTGCACAAATCATCTCCGGCTGAGATTTGACCCGCGACGTAGAAGGACACTAGGTGGTAGGATTCCTATTCAGGAATCCGTCTAGGTAGTTACCACCTCAGAGCCAGTTATTCTGCCGTGAAGCAGTAGTGTGCAAGCATTACTGTGTTTCGGTTTGAAGGGCACTGTGAGCTAGCGTAATCACTGGGCATACGAGACTTAAGAACTGATGTCTCAGGGCGACGGGCGCTGTGTAGTGTGACACAGAAATGTTATGGGTGACATAGCATTTGTTATGTGTGAACGTTGCACTTTACATCAGGTGAACGTTTTGCTCATTTCGCCGCTAAATCTAATAAAAAAAAAATAGTCAATCTGACCACTAGACCACGCGATCGGTCAATCGACTAAAAATCCAATTCGAAGTAAAGTGGCGATGTGGTCCAAGATGCCTTTAAAGATGGAAATGTTTGGAGAAGTGTATGTTGGCAAAAAATCTATTCCTTGGATATTGCACAGTAGAAATGACTGTTCAAAACTATTGACTCGTGTTTTTAGATTGTAGTTTCTCCGTTTAAAAGACTTCTCCGTTTCCTACTTTCCCATTCTTTTATTGACCAGAAGCTGGCCGTACTGTGTTAAAAATGCGGAAGCCAATACTGCGTGCCACGTACGGCTCGTATGGCGCTGTGGGTTCTGTGATACGGGATCATGGTTTCGATTCCCGTGCGTGACCGTCTTTGATCTGTTGTGTTTTTGTATGTAGTGCCGGCAACGGGATTCGAATCTCACTCGCATACTATGAAACTTATAACAACCTGCTCACCGAGCTACCACGGCTTTAAGGATACTTATTTGTATTATATATATATGTGCCTCGCGGTTTTTCGCGCCATTTACTGGTGGTAAGATTCCTATGCCGGAATCCGTCTAGGTAGGTACCACCCCAGGGCCAGTTATTCTGCCGTGAAGCAGTAGTGTGCAAACATTACAGTGTTTCGGTTTGAAGAGCACTGTGAGCTAGCGTCACTGGCATATGACACTTAAGTACTTATGTCTCAGGGTGATGGGCACAGTGTGGTGTCACACAGAAATTTTCTGGGTGACACAGCAATTGTTATGAGCAGACGTTGCACTTACCTTCAGATGAACATTTTGCTCGTTTCATCACTTTATCTTATAAAAAAAATAGCTTAAAAGAAATCTCTCTTAAGGGTTGTAGCGTGATGTTAAACAGTCTCTTCTCTTCTTTCTCAGGAATTGGGCTAACAAATGCAAAAATAATTTTTCAAATTCGACTGGAAATTCCAGAGATTAGCGCGCTCAATCAAAAAAAACAAACAAACTCTTCAGATGTATTATTAGTAGTATATATATGTATATTTTTAACATAATTTAAGCCTATCAGTAGTCCACTGCTGAACACAGGCCTCCACCATAGATTGCTACAAAAGATTGTGGCTCGCATTATGGGGATTTTGCCATAGTTGCCACGCTTGGAAGGCGGGTTGGCAACCGCAGTTTATTTATTCAGATTTTCCAGGAAGATGCTGCTATCCCTCTTCTGGTTTTAATTTTCCCTCTCTCGACTTTTACGACACACCCGGGATGAGATGGGGTGGTAGATTCTCTTAAGCCGCCACCGCACATATCTCACTAAATTTTTCGTATTTAATACTACCTGTGGCCCGCGGTTTCAATCGCGCTAAAAAGCCAACCTCGATCGATGACATACATTTATGCTCCTTTACACTACCACTTTGAATCGGATTTTGAGGTTTCAATTTTTTGCGCGTATCCCTAATTATATTTCTAAAATTAAAGTAGGCTAAGTTACCCGCTATAATATCAGCTATCTGCCAGTGAAAGTTTCGTCAAAATCGGTCCTGCCAGTTTCAGGAGATCAACCGTAACTAACAGACAGACAGACAGACAGACAACATTTTTAAAAATTGTTTTTTATTATAAGCACACTTTTATAAGCATTGAGTGAATAGCTGTTTTTACAAACAGACACTTAAATTTTATTTATTTGTAAAGATAAGCACTTAATTTCGAAACTAAAGATGTAAGTACTATTGAAATTACTAATGTGATGAACTAATTTTACAAAATGTCTCTAGTTTCCATGTGACCTCTGAAGGGTCATCAAATGTAATATACAGTTGACATCCGTTGAGAAATTAAGTAGTGGTTACATAGAAATAATTATGTGTTGCTTCTTTGATGTATTTCGTCATTTCCTGAGATGGAATTTATCACGGTAGGTACGTGTGCAGTGTGTCGTGACGGCATGACAGCAGGCACAATTGAAAGACAATTTAACAGGTAAATCTCATATTAATTATGAGACTACCGCCTTGCATAGCGACTAGAATACTTGACTACCACCTAATCCCAGCACAAGACAATGTTTGCGCAAAAATAAAATGTTGGTTTTCGGGTCTAGCTGTGTTGTGATCGTCATTGTCTATGGAGCGTTGACGACCGCGTGGCCTAGTGGTCAGGGTACCTGACTTCTAAGCCGCGGGTCCTAGGTTCGAATCCCAGCCGGAGCCAACATTTGTGCTAAAACATAAATTGTTGGTTTTCGGATCTGGTTGTGTTGTGATTGTTCCCGTGTTTCTGACACTGCATCCTTGCCTACCTCCGATCTTATCGCATCAGCGTTACATCGAGCGCGGAGTTGGGACGAGTGAGTGCCTCTGTGTTTGCTCTCGACAGTAGTCGGCAGTTGTCGCCGAGGTCGAAATCGGCTAGGAGAACATCATCATCATCATCATCATTGTCATGACACTGCGTCATATCCTACCTCCGATCTTTTACCTCCGATCATTTACTGGTTGTAGGATTCCGGTGCAGGAATCCGCCTAGGTACCAGGGCCAGTTATCCTGCCGTGAAGTAGTAGTGTGCAAACATTATTGTGTTTCGGTTTGAAGGAGCTAGAGTAATCACTGGACATATAAGACTTAAGAACTGATGTCTCTGGGTGACGGGCGCAGTGTGGTGTCACACAGAAATGTTCTGGGTTTTTGTTGTAGGCAGGCGTTGCGTAAGCGCATCGGGTGAACAGAAATGAGCCTAACATCGGGCATGGGTAGGTAAGGACGAGTGAGTGCCCTTGTGTTGCACTGTGTGCTAGCGTAATCACTGGGCATATGAGACTCAATAACTGACGTCTCAGGGCGACGGCCGCAGTGTGGTGTTATAAATATTCTGGGTGACACGGCATAGCTATGGGCGGACGTTGCACTTACCATCAGGTGAACGATTTGCTCATGTCGTCTCTTTATCTAACAAAAAAGACTGTGTCTGCGGTAGTATAGTACCTACCTAGAGGGATTCCTGCACAGGAATCCTACCACCAGTGAAGTGGTAGCAAATGTAGATTGTTTAAATAAAACTATTTTTACGGATTTTATCGCGTTTGTTTATTCTTTTTTTTTAATTTATAATTTATAAATTAAACGCGATGAAATCCGTAAAAATAGTTTTATTTAAATGTGTAATATTCGCGTAAATAAAAGAAAACATAATGTAGATTGTTTTTAATAGATGCCGTGTGGTGGCGGTTCGATAAAAGAATACTACCACTCCATCTCATCCAATGGATCTCGTAAAATGCGAGTAAGGAATTAAACTGCACTGTGCACCCAACAGCACATGATGGCGATGGGCTCACCACCTATCACACCAAGTGCATTATATTGTTTTGGTGAAACGTGGATTGTGGCAGTCATCTGTTTTTGCAGTGAGTGCCCAGTCTCTGACTACCCCATATGGGATACAGGCGTGATCTTATGTATGTATGTATGTATGTTTAAATAGATCGTTTTTACTGAGAGCGGGATAACGTTTGTTCATAAAGAGCTGAGTATGCAAAGATTTTAGAATTTCTTAAACTTTGCCGTGCGTTGGTGGTGACAATATTGTATAGACCACGAGGCCTAGGGGTCATAGTGCTTCTACGCCGTGTGTCCTGCGGAAGCAATGTAAAAGAGCACCTACCTCTTTCCTACCGAGATGTCGTAAGAGGTGACTAAGGTATTATACGGTTAGCCTTTCGTCATAATCATCATAATTTCAGCCTACCACTAGTCCACTGCTGAACATAGGCCTCCCCCATATAGTGCCACAAATGTTTGTAGCTCTTATTTTGGGCGGATTTCGCCATAGTTGCCACGCTTGGCAGGCGGGTTGGCAACCGCAGTTTATTTATTCTGATGTTCCAGGAAGATGCTGCTGCCCATCTTCTGGTTTTAATTTTCCCTCTGTCGAATTTTACTACACCCACGGGATGAGATGGGGTGGTAGATTCTCTTAAGCCGCTACCACACGGCGGTTAGCCTTTGTTGCTATGCAAAAAAGGCTGTTTGATGTCGCAAAATACGAAATACATCGAGTATTTGTTTTAGATTGTGACGATATTTCATGTAAACTTCGTTTTTCTAAACGCGATCAAAATGGAGCCTGGTGAAATAGATTAGACGAAAACCGATATCAAATAATGATACATTTGAACTCGATTAAGTAAAACGTGGTTTTATTAAACTTGGTTTCCAAAGCGATCGGTGAAATCGGGTCTAAGTCTCATATGCTCAGTGATTACACTAGCTCTCAGAGCCCTTTAGACCGAAACACAGTAATGTTTGCACACTACTGCTTCACGTCAGAATAACTGGCCCTGCGGTACTGATGCTTACCTAGACGGATTTATGAAGAGGAATACTACTACCTGTGTGTGCATTGTGTACCAGCATATGTGTATTGTGTATGTGTGTGTGTGTCCGTGCGTGATAGTGTGAGTGCATGTGTGTATCAGTGTGTAACAATTTGAATTGTTACAGAATGTTGGCTCCCACTTGGATTCGAACCCGGGACTCACAGCGTAGACTGTCAGGTAGTCTGACCACTATGCCACGCGGTCGCCCCTGCAGGCTATCGATGGCATTCGAAACAAATCAGTGCTATCAAGCTAGTTTACGTTGGTCTTCTGACCTTCCTCGAATCATTGCCTCTTCGTCCTCGTGCTGCAGAGTGGCTCGTTTTAGTGGCAACTATGGCAAAATCCCTCCAATATGAGAGCTAATAAGCTTTTGTGGGAATCCTATCGGGGAGACCTATGTTCAGCAGTGGACTTGTGATAGACTGAAACGACGATAGATTATTTACATTATCATTGAAAGTCTATTTCTTTAAACTACATTCTTTCGTAATAAATCCCTCCAGTCCAGGTAAGAACCAGCTAGAAAACCCGCGGGCAGTTATTTCTCCTTTCAGGCATTTCATATAAAATTTAATACACAAAAACTAATTCGTAAATATAAAGATGTAGAAATAGCTTAGTGGTGATCACCAGTCGATTGGTAAGAATAATCGGATGATGATAACCCCTGGTATCATCATCCGTGTATTCTTCAATATATAATCACCTCTTTTTAAAAAAGTCTGTTGAATATAAATTTTTAAAGTAAAACGTTAAAGTAGCCTTAGTTACCCGCTATAATATCAGCTATCTGTCAGTGAAGGCCCCGACAAAATCGGTCCAGCCGTTTCGGAGATTAGCCGGAACAAACAGACAGAAAATTTAAAAGTTGTTTTCTCCTTATAAGAAGCCTTATATATTTAATAAGAATTTAGTAAAAAGCTGTCATTTTGTTATTACAAACAGACACTTAAATTTTATTTATTTGTACACACAAAGACATGCGATGTGCAGACTTTTCGATGTTCTTAACGTTTCCGCTTTACTTATATACGGTGGTATCTTAGTTATTTTACACGTCAATGTAACACGTTTTATGGCCTTCAGAACAAAGTAGTAAGCGCAGTACAAGGGACATGTTAGACGTGACCCTTTGTCGGTTTGTTTATCACTAGTGGTGAACATGCCTTCACGTAAAAGATCTCTCGTGACGTGATTAATTAAAGGCGAATATGTTTGGAATTGTTCCACAATTTACTGGTGGCAGGAATCCGTCTTGATAGGTGCCACCCCGGAGCCAGTTATTCTGCCGTGAAGCAGTAGTGTACAAATATTAGTGTTTCGGTTTGAAGTGCACTGAGAGCTAGTGTAATCACTGAGCATATGAGACTTAGACCCGATTTCACCGATCGCTTTGGAAACAAAGTTTAATAAAACCACGTTTTACTTAATCGAGTTCAAATGTATCATTATTTGATCTCGGTTTTCGTCTAATCTATTTCACCAGCTCCATTTTGATCGCGTTTAGAAAAACGAAGTTTACATGAGACTTGTCTGAACTGATGTCTCAGGGTTACAGGCGCAGTGTGGTGTCACACAGACATGTTCTGGGTGACACAGCATTTGTTATGGTCAGACGTTGCACTTACCGTCAGGTGAACGTTTTGCTCGTTTCGTCACTATTCATTAAAAATATATATCAGTTTTCAGGTCGGGTTCAAACAATAACAGTGTTCCTCCAATATTATTGAATTCTATGTTTTTGTTCTCAAATTTTTAAATTTTTCAAAAATTTCAAATTTTATTTATTTTTCTATCAACAAAGTTACTTACAATAATCATTGCTGGAGTCTTCTTATAAGCACGTGATGCCTGTAGTAGAAGACTCCTCTCTTCCATTACCAGTATAAAAAAGATACAGAAAAAAACTTAAACTATTTTTTTAATATAAATAACAATTTATCTATCAGTGTGTGTGATTGTGTGTTATTTTAGGTTTTTATTGTATAAAATGACGAAACGAGCAAAACGTTCACCTGAAGGTAAGTGCAACGTCCGCCCACAACAAATGCTGTGTCACCCAGAATATTTCTGTGTGACACCACACTGCGCCCCGTTCACCTCTGAGACATCAGTTCTTAATTCCTCAAATGCCCAGTGATTACGCTAGCTCTCAGTGCCCTTCAAACCGAAACACAGTAATGCTTGCACACTACCTACCTAGACGGATTCCTGTATAGGAATCCTACCACCAGTCCTTCGTAGTTTTGCATTCATAGTATTGTTTCGTGTAAATATTAAGCTTTTTGTATATTCTGTTGTACAGTTCAGCCGAGCATGTTTATTGTACTGCATATCATATTAAAAATATCGTGATCTTTGGCAATCGATGGAGCCCTTTGTAAAAAGTAGCTTTACTAGCGGTTAATTTAATACATACATACATACATAAGATCACAACTGTATCCCATAAGAGGGTAGTCAGAGACTGGGACACTCACTGCAAAAACAGATGACTGCAATCCACGTTTCACCAAAACAATATAATGCTCTTGGTGTGATAGGTGGTGAGCCCATCGCCACCATGCGCTGTTGGGTGCACAGTGCAGTTTAATTCCTTACTCGCCTTTTACGAGATCCATTGGATGAGGATGGCAGTGGTAGTATTCTTTTAACGAGCCGCCACCACACGGCTTTAATTTAATAAAGGAAAGAAAGTTAATTTGCAAAGATCCGCATGCAAAATTTAAAATTTGTATTACCTAGTCTTTGAAGAGCACCGCTCGCCAACCTATAACGTGCACAAGCAAACTACTCGTATTATCGCCACCGGGAGCCGCCACCAGTGACAATACTTTTGCCAGGCGGCTGGCTGTCAACATCACTTGATAATGCCTCATTTTGAGGTGAAAGATACTTCAGTGGTGTGCATTCCTTAGTGGTAGTGTTGTAGTGGTGGGGTGTATCTGGTGGCGGCTCCCGGTGGCGGTACTAGTTTGCTAGTGCACGCTATTGAGGGAGGGCGGTGGTCTTCAAAAAAAGGGTAATACACTTCATTTCAAATTAAGGGAACAGTTGCGGTGGGGTTGAAGATGTAGTGTAAAAGATAGAGAAAGAGACGCTTAGATGGTTTAGACACGTAGAGAGGATGAATGAAAGGAGATTGACGAAACAGATTTATGAGGCGAGTGTGAATGGTAAAGCCGGTAATGGTCGACCTAGGCGTACGTATCATAACCAGATCGGTGAACTTTTGAGGAAAGTTCACGTTAAAAGTACCCGCAACCGACGAGCGTGTATGAAAACGCTAAGGAACGTGGAAGAAGCTAAAGATGTGTGTCAGGATCGTAGCAAGTGGAAAGATGTGTTCTCTGCCTACCCCAATGGGAAAGAGGCGTGACTCTATGTATATATGTATTAAATTTAGCATGCCGATCTTAGCAAATTAACTATATTTTTTTTATTGTATAAAGTGAAGAAACGAGCAAAACGTTCAACTGATGGTAAGTGCGACGTCCACCCACACCAAATGCACTGTCACCCAGAATATTTCTGTGTGACACCACACTGCGCCCGTCACATCAGACATCAGTTGTTAAGTCTCAAATGCCCAGTGATTACGCTAGCTCTCAGTGCCCTTCAAACCGAAACACAGTAATGTTTGCACACTACTGCTTCACGGCAGAATAACTGGCACTGGGGTGGTACCTACCTATACGGATTCCTACATAGGAATCCTACCACCAGGAATATCTTTCCTTTATTATAATGGATTTCCGCAAAGTACGCCTGATTCTATTAACGGTCAATTTGTTAATTAATAGACGTTACTAGTTATACAGTACGATATTAAAGTGAAACTTTCCGTAAACAGCACAATGATGCACATAGACCTCCCCCGAGTAGGAAGAATATGTCGTAATTGCCACACTAGCCAGGCGAAGCGGCGATGGCTATACCAAACTGGTTACTGGTGGATACCACCGCAGGGTCAGTTACTCTGCTGTGAAGCAGTACTGTGCAAACATTACTGTGTTTCGGTCTGAAGGGCACTGATAGCTAGTGTAATCAATGTGCATATGAGACAAGAAGTGATGTCTCAGGGGGACGGGCACAGTGTGGTGCCACACAGAAGTGTTCTCGGTGATACAGGGTGAACGTATTGCTCGTCTCGTCACTTTCTCCTATAAAAAAATGGCGCATTGTACACTGGACACTGCTTCCCGTCATCGTGATTTTAAGATGGTTATTCCTCTATCTGCCGGAGGCCATGACATTTATCTGTCCTTTTCCTCAGTCGACTAATGCAATACCCGTGGTTACCCCATCGACCTTTCTTTGCCCACTAGTTGGTGGAAACTGTTTATAGAAGAATTAAAAGATTTATAACTTTTAATAACTCTTTTTAATGAAACTAATTTTACGGATTTTATCGCGTTTAATTTTATCATTTGTAACCCGACGTATCTATCTCGTAAAAGGCGAGTAAGGAATTAAACTGCACTGTGCACCCAACAGCGCATGGTGGCGATGGGCTCACCACCTATCACACCAAGTGCATAATATTGTTTTGGTGAAACGTGGATTGTGGCAGTCTGTTTTTGCAGTGAGTGCCCAGTCTCTGACTACCCCTTATGGGATACAGACGTGATCTTATCTATGTATGTAACCCGACGTTTCGAGTGCTTTACAGCACCCTAATAAAAACCCAAATAAAATATAAACATTTTATTAAAGTAATAACTCTAATAAAATGTTTATATTATAAGTTACTAGCTAATGCCCCTGACCTCGTCTGCGTGGGTATAGGTTTTTAAACCTCCCTTGGAAAATATGTAATATTTCCGGGATAAAAAGGACATATGCCCGTCTCCAGTATGCAAGATCTGTGCCAAATTTCGTCGAGATTAGTTTAACCGATTAGTTTTAGTTGAGCCACGAAAAGGTACTTTCGCATTTATAATATTAGTATGGATGATTGTATTAAATCGAATACAGCGAATGTAAAACGATGCCATATTTTAAAACCATTCGTATTGAATGACTTGACTGTGCGTACTTGTAAGTAATAGGAATATAAAGCGCAGACTAACAATAAAAACCGACAAACGTTGCAAATTCGTAGGGAGGACATAATTTATTTTATGTATGGACACTTTATTATGAAAATAATTGTTCTTAACCGCGTGGCCTAGTGGTCAGAATACCTGACTTTACTGGTGGTAGGATTCCTATGCAGGAATCCGTCTAGGTAGGTAACACCCCAGGGCCAGTTATTCTGCCGTGAAGCAGTAGTGTGCAAACATTACTGTGTTTCGGTTTGAAGGGCACTGAGAGCTGTAATCACGGGGCATATGAGACTTCAGAACTGATGTCTCAGGGTGATGGGCACAGTAAGGTGTCACACAGAAATGTTCTGGGTGACACAGCATTTGTTCGTTTCATCACTTTATACTTAAAAAAACCTGACTTCTACGCCTCGGGTCCTGGGTTGGAAACCCAGGTGGATCCAAAAATTGTGCTAAAACACGAATTGTGGGTTTGCGGGTCTGGTTGTGCTGTGATTGTTCCCGTGTTTCTGACACTGCATCATGGCCTACCTCCGATCTTATAGCGTTACATCGAACGCGGGTAGGTTGTGACGAGTGAGTGCCTCTGTTTTTGCGTGTACACGTGTGGCACTATAATATCTCCTGCGCATTTGATAGCTCTCGACAATAATAGAAAGTTGTCGCCGTGGACGAAATCGGCCAGGAGAATATCATTGTTCTTAACAAATTGAATGAGTTTAGTTAATAGAATCAGGCGTTACTTTGCGGAAATCCTTCATAATAAAGGAAATAAAGTTAATTTGCTAAGATCCGCATATACAATTTGAAATTGTGTCTATTACCGAGTTTTTGAAGAGCACCGCCGGCCCTCCTTTGACAGCGTGGACTAGCAAACTAATACCGACACCGGTAGCCGCCACCAGATACCCTCCACCACTACAACACCACCACTGAGCAATACAGGCCAGGCATCATCATGTTCCAAAATCTACCACCCCATCTCATCCCGTGGGTGTCATAAAAGTCGATAGAGGGAAAATTAAAACCAGAAGAGGGGCAGTAGCATCATCCTGGAATATCTGAGTAAATAAACATCGGCTGCCAACCCGCCTGCCAAGCGTGGCGACTATGGAAAAATCGCCTTAAAATGAGAGCTACAAACTTTTATGTGCAATCTATGGAAGAGGCCTATGTTGAGCAGTCGACTAGTGATAAGCTGATGATGATGATTATGAAGATAATGGTTTTGAGCACAGTGTGGTGCCGATGGTGGTGGTTATGGCTTACGAGCAGACGTTGCACTTATCATCATGTGGTCACCATAGCTGCTCCATACGCTGGCTGCCCATTGATGCCCATATATAAGTTAAATTCTATTGTATATTTTTTTCCGTTCCATTCCATAACAAAATCTATTAATATTTTCACATATCACACTTGCTTACTAAACTGATTTCTGCATAGGCATCCCGCCATCATTAAAAATAACAATTAATCAAATAAAACATAATAATTAAAAGCACAGATAAAACATAAAGTTTCATTATTTAAAAATAAAAAATATTATTGTCTTGTAAAATATATTGTCACCCTGTTTTATGCGTTATTTATTTGTGGCATTATGTCAACGACCTCGCCCCTCTCGTATTATTTAAATTTAAAATGATTATCTCCATTCTCCATGTGTCTGCTTCCTTGTGTGTTTGTTTGTGTCGAAAGTTTTGAATGTTTACTGCGTAACTTGCTTCAAGGCCGTTCAAATGAATTGCGTTGAAAATAGTAAAGAATTTTTTGGTAAAAATATATTCGTGTGTTTATTTATCTTGCGTAAATTGTTTTTTTTTAATTTATAAATAAAGCCGAAGTTGATTTTTAATTGTCTTGCGATAATTAGGGTAGCTCAGGGGCTAGGCGCTCGCTTTAAATTTCATAGTACGCGAGTGACCTGGGTTCGATTCCCGGTGCCGGCACCACTAAAATTATTAATTGCAATTTTAAGTGCTGATTTACCACGAGCTCAGCGATGAAGGAAAACATCGTGAGAAAACATGCATGTCTGAGTAATAAAAAATATTTCGAAGACATGTGAAGTCCGCCAACCCGCATTGGAGCAGCGTGGCGGATTCTTCCTAGCTCCAAAAACCCTCTCAGAAATGAGAGGAGGCCCTGTGCTCAGCAGTGGGACATTTAAAGGCTGAAACTTTACTTTTACTTTTTTTTTAATTAGGGTTCACGCATGGTGACGGCTTAAGGGAATCTACCGTCTCGTCCTATGGGTGTCGTAAAAGTCGACAGAGTAAACGAAAACAAGAAGATGAGAAACAGCACCTTCCTGGAACATCTGAATAAATAAACTGCGGTTGCCAACCTGCCTGCTTAGCGTGGCAACTATGGCATAGCTCCCCAAAATGACAGCAACAAACTTTTGTGGAAATCTATGGGGGAAGCCCATTTGGGGACAAGTGATAGGCTGAAATCAGCAGCGCCGTGATTCTGCTGTGAAGCAGTCGCATTGCAAATTCGCCCAACTTGGATCAGACCATTGTCAGTTTGTTTATTCACATTATTTTTGTAACGATGCTTCTTAACGCTATATTTTCGGTGATGTGATCGCTGTTAGCCTTTTGGCTTTTACAGCTTCATCGGATGCTGTGCTCGCGGGCCCGGGGCCCGCGTGCCAGGTTTGGTTTGACCCAAAACATATATACATAAATATTAACTCCTACTAAACATCTAAGTTCGGACCGTTGCGTTCGCTAGCGTGCTTGCGCTACAGTGAATATCTCCATAAATTTATTATATGAAGTCATCTAATGACCGTCCGAGGGAGACTGCGGGCCTCCGTTCGGACTGTCGACTTGTGTGTCGGAAACTCTGGGCGGTGAGAACCGCCCTGGAACACGGGTGTATCTGGTGTACGCGGTGTTATGAACTCTTCTTAACGCACGTTTGTAATGCAGACTAACTCTCTAACTCAGAAAATGTAAGATGTCATAATTATTATTAAATATTATTGATTAAAAAAAAATTAAAAACTTACAATCAGGTGAACGTTTTGCTCGTTCCGTCACTTTATACAAAAAAAAAATGTTACGCGATATTTGCCAATTGTGAACCGATTTCAATTATTGTTTTTTTTAGTTGAATTAGTTATACTCAAGGTTGCTCCCGTGCAAATTTGTCAAGTTCTGATAATAGGATCCATGAGAAAATCATGAAACTCTTAAATTACTAGGTGGTAGGATTCCTATGCAGAAATCCGTCGAGTCCACCCCAGAGCCAGTTATTCTGTCGTGACGCAGTAGTGTGCAATCATTACTGTGTTTCGGTTTAAAGGACATTGAAAGCTAACGTTATCACTGGGAATATGAGACTTAAGAACTCATGTATCAGGGTGACGGGCGCAGTGTGGTGTCATACAGAAATGATCTGGTTGACACAGCATTCGTTATGTGCAGACGATGCACTTATCATGAGGTGAACGTTTTGCTCGTTTCGTCACTTCATCCAATTATTTTTTTAATATTTTGCATGCGGTTCTTAGCAAATTAACTTTCTTTCCTTCATTGACTGACTTTAGTGACTTTAGTAGGAAATTATATGGGTTCCGTTCTTGCACCGGACCCTAAAAACGACGATTCGCTTCTAATTGCAGTTCGTGATGGCTACGTCGATTTACGTCTCATTACGGCCATATCCTGCGTGACTGGCAATGGCTAAATGAATTATAGACAATTTTCAACTCGGTGCTCTCATTTACCTCGATCCACGAGGATGATTTTCGTGTTCGAGCGGAAGCCCGAACTATGTTTAGGCGAAAATTAGGAAATTTATACGCTATCCGACAGGTATTTTGATTTCTGTATTATACTGTAATGTCATCATCAAATATTAATGACAAGACCAACACCGGCTTCGCATGGAAGTAATTGTTATGTTAGGTTGTATAGGGAATTGTTTGATAAGAGAATTTGTTATGAGGAGACGTTGCACTTTTTTTTAAAATAAAAATAACGAATCCCCGCAGTAGGATTTCTCCGTAATTGTGAGTGCGTTTTACAGGCATAAATTTCAAATGTACAACACAACCAGACCCAAAAACCAACAATTGGTGTTTGTGCACAAATTTTGGCTCCGGCTGGGATTCGAACCTCGAGACCCGCGGCGTAGAAGTCAGGTACTCTAACCACTATGCCACGCGGTCGTCATCAGGTGAACGTTTTGCTTGTGTCGTCACATTATGTAATAAAAAAGATGCGGTCTAATCCCGATATCTCCCAACCCGAAAACAATTGTTGTTTTTTTACAAATCAAAACGTCAAAGTCAATTATATCAATAATTTTCTGTAAAGATTTAATCTATACCGGATTTGAAAAGTCAGACCCCTGCTCAATTTTAAGAATGACATAAAAAGAAAGAAAGAAAGAAAGAAAAACTTTATTTGGCAAAGGACCGCTGACGTAATCGCTTACAAAAATGCTAAAACAAACAAAAAATATTTAAAAAAATAACCCTCAAAACGTTGAAGTTTACCGCTTAACTTAATAACTAGTAAGCTGATGGTTTGGCTATTTGGTCGCGGGTCATGCCAAAAGGGTCATCATTAGGCATGCTACGATTATTGCGGCTACAAACGCAACGCTGATTTTCGGTGACGACCGCACCCTGTAGAGTGTAGAATATAGTCCCGAGACCGGTTGAATGATTAATTAAAATATCATTCAAAATATCATTTTTTACTGGTGGTAGGATTCCTATGCAGGAATCCGTCTAGGCAGGTACCACCCCAGGGCCAGTTATCCTGCCGTGAAGCAGTCGTGTGCAAACATTACTGTGTTTCGGTTGGAAGGGCACTGTGAGCTAGCGTAATCACTGGGCATATGAGACTTAATAACTGATGTCTCAGGGTGATGAGCACAGTGTGGTGTCACACAAAAAAATTCTGGGTGACAGCATTTGTTATGGGCAGACGTTGCACTTACCATCAGGTGAGCGTTTTGCTCGATTCATCACTTTATACAATAAAAAAAAATCATTCATTCACTCGGAACTGAATTCACCATAAAATATTTACAATAATAATAATCAATTAAACGAAGTAACTAATTTCGCGACGGCATTCATTTTAATACATTCTAACACAAAATCCTGACATCTCTGGAGCAGGAAAAATATTTTGTTAGATCTGTATCCTCCAAGTATTCGTATATTTTATAATAATTAGTATTCTTAAAAAGAAGTTTACAATTTTCCTTAAGTTTATTTTAAGAAGATTACCACACCTATGGATTTTTTTACGATACAACTTTTACTGATACAAACACTTCAGCTTGGAACGGTAAGAGAGTACGTGGTTATACTAACTTGAACCGGAAACGAATACAATTGTTGAAAAATAGGTACATCTGCCTGCATGATAAATAATGGGTAAAATCAGGGAACAGGAGACCAGAGAAGCATCAGCAGCAACTCTCATGACAGACATGACAGTAAGCTTTCATGGAGTATAAGAGTTTTTTGAGACAACAAAGGAAACGAAAAGCGCCAATACAACGCTGAGTCGGATGCTTTTTTGTTGGTGTATTATGTTAATATTAAAATTTGTATATGTACATTATTACTCAAATTTGTTTTTGTCGGTATGAAATATCTCTCTTAATACTCTATCAAAATTAATGTTTGATGCGCCATTTAGAAGATTATTTTGCCCACTAATGACAAAAAATATGTAAATGTCTTAACGGCTCTCACGGCGACAACTTCCAAATACTGTCGAGAGCCATCAACTGCGCAGGAGACATTATAGTGCCATAAGTGTACGCGCAAACACAGAGGCACTCACTCGTCCCAACCTACCCGCGCCCGATGTAACGCTGATGCGATAAGATCGGAGGTAGACTAGGATGCAGTGTCAGAAACACGGGGACAATCACAACACAACCGGACCCGAAAACAAACAATTTGTGTTTTAGCACAAATGTTGGCTCCGGCTGGGATTCGAACCCAGGACCCGCGGCGTAGAAGTCAGGTACTCTGACCAACAGGCCACGCGGTTGACGACATTGTTTAAAGAAGGTAGATGGCGCCATTCATGATCACGATACTGTGCGAACAATTCGCACGGGTGTAATTTTTTATTGTTTGATTTTCATCCATCCTGAACAGCAGCAACAAATGAAATTTGTTTTTCTTCTTTCTTCCTTTTATTAACTAGAATTAATAAATTATATTCTTTAAACAGACATGTAAGTGTCGATATGTTTATTTATTTTTATAGTTTCTATAATGACAGGATCACGCCTCAGCACATTGACCCTTACGCCTGGCAATTGAGAGGGATCGTGTATACTCGTATTTACTGGAGACACCGCAGTTGGTTTGGTTTGCCAGTTATTTTGCCGTCAATTAATAGTGTGTAAACAGCAATGTATTTCGGTTTGAAGGGTACTCAAGCTAGTGTAATTACAGAGCCTATGAGACTTAAGAACCGATGTGTAATGGTGACGAGCAGAGTGCAGTAACGGTCAGTCACGATCCAGGCTACACTGTACACACAGTCAATAGCTTTAACATAACACGCACCAGGACGCGCGACCGCCGTAGAGACAGAGACGTGCGCGCAGCAGTCGACAATCGCACCGCGTACACAAGATACACCCGTGTTCCAGGGCGGTTCTCACCGCCCAGAGTTACCCACACACAAGTCGACAGTCCGAATGGAGGCCCGCAGCCTCCCTCGGACGGTCATTAGACGACCTTAAATTATTTTGAGATATTCGAAATCGCGCAAGCCGCGAACGCTACAGTTGGAATTTCGAGGTTTTTGTAGGAGTATTATTTACGTATTTATGTTTGGGTCAAACCAAACCTGGCACGCGGGCTCCTGCCACCTGGGCCCCTCGTGAGCCCAGTTCCCGATGAAGCTGTAAAAGCCAAAAAGGCTAACAGCAATTACATCACCGAAATTATATATACAAATGTTTGGGTGATATCGCTTCTGTAATGAGCGCTACTGTGGGACGCCTGGTAAACGTGAACAATCAAAATTGATGTCTATTGAAAGAATTTATAATAAATAGAAAACCAATACAATAAATATAATGAAAAAATAAAAATATAATCGACCATTAAAATTCAATAATCCGCTTGCCAAATTATAACACAACATTTAACACAAAAAAAGCAAAATTTTTGTCTTTGTTGTTTACTGTTAGTTTATCCAAATAAAGTGAAAAAAATGCCTACACCAGGGATGACAGTAACGTACAGAGCTATTATGGCTCAGCCTTTTCTATTTAGCGTCGTTTAATTGTTAGATAATTCACAATGCACAAACGGTATCATTATGCAGGAGGTCGGTCTTGCACGGCATTACGGTTGTATTTTCAAGGTTTTTGCTCGAATTATTCGGTATTCATCGTACTGGTTAGTTGGCAATAGCTGTGGAATTATTGAATTGCACGCGGTAGCTCAGGGGCTAGGCGCTCGCTTTAAATTTCATAGTAGATTGACCTAAGTTCCATTACCGGTGCTGGCACGACAAAGATTTTTAATTGCAATTTTTAGTGCTTTTTTACCACGTGCTCGGCGGTGAAAGAAAACATCGACAACCTCCATGTCTGAGAAATAAAAAATATTTCGAATACATGTGAAGTCCGCCAACCCGCATTGGAGCAGCGTGGCGGGTTCTTCCAAGCTCCAAAATTTTGGAAATGAGAGGAGGCCTGTGCTCAGCAGTGGGACATTTATAGGCTGTTACCTTATTTTTACTTTTACATGGCAGCTGTGGAACAAGAGGTCGGACGCTCGCCTTAAATGTAATACGTGTGACATGATCTAACGTGAAACTTAAAACTATTGATGCTATTGTATTTTTAGAGCAAAACGTACATCTGGTGGTAAGTCTGTTCGTAACAAATGCTGTGTCACCCAGAACATGTCTGTGTGGCACCACACTGCGCTCGTCGCTCTGAGATATTGCTTCTTAAGTCTCGTATACCCGGTGATTACGCTAGCTCTCAGTGCCCTCCAAACCGAAACACAGTAATGTTTGTACACTACTGCTTCACGGTTGAATAACTGGCCCTGGGGTGGTACCTACATAGACATAGACTTTATTCGACGTACACAATACAGAAACCACACAGAAAATGCAAATAAAAAAAAAATCCAGTACACTAATAAAATGAAACAAACAAGATTTGTAAAACACTGGCGTACCTAGACGGATTCCTGCATAGGAATCCTACCACCCGTAAAAGTATGTATAAACCTTCCAAATACAAGAGATACGTGTCTTGGACGCTGTTACGCTATAGTGTGTATTATACTAAAATTTTGAATAATGATAATCATGATTATTATTAAAAATGTTACGAGTGCTTTTTCTTATGCTATATTACATGCACATTCATGACTCAGTTGACATGTACTTAGATTATTGAGTAGCTCGGTGATGAATTTTATATAATGTAGAAATATGTATGACGAATAAACCAAACGAAAAATCTATACATTTAATAAAATTGTTACTGACCGATGTCTGTATACATACAGGAAGATAATTTAAGATATATTAATATCCGCATGTGGTGGCGGCTTAAGAGAATCTACCACCTCATCTCATTCCGTGGGTATCGTAAAAGTCGATAGAGGGAAAATAAAAACCAGGAGATGGACAGCAGCGTCTTCCCGGAACACCAGAATAAATAAACTGCGGTTGCCAACCCGCCTGCCAAGCGTGGCAGCTGTGACAAAATCACCCCAAAATGAGAGCTACAAACTATTGTGGCAATCTGTGGGGACGTTTATGTTCAGCAGTGGACTAGTGATATACTGAAATGATGATGATCATCATCATGATGAATATGAGGGGTATTTTATAAGAGTAATAGAAAACAAAACCTATCTAAATTTTTTAGATGTCAGTCTGTCTGTCCGCCTGTATGTTTCTACGTGCATCACGCAAAAACTACGGCACAAAATTGAATGAGGTTTTCACAGTTATATAACTTAAAATATGCTATGTGTATCATCTTGAGAGTCCGCCTAGAAGCCGAGTTATTAATAATAAAAATAATGATGATGTTCTCCTAGCCGATTTCGACCACGGCGACAACTTCCGATTACTGTCGAGAGCCATCAACTGCGCAGCAGATATATATAAATTCTAGAGGGATATAAAAAACACGATGAATAATATAAAAAACAAAAGTGTCTTCCTTTTCTTATCATGGCTTCTAAGAAATTAAAATGGCGGCGGCGGCCATGTTCTGCGAATTCTCTGTTTCGTACTCGCTGCATATTTTGATGTAGCGTTTTATTTTTCATCGTTTTCAGGTACGCTGCTATCGATCAAATAAAACAAGAAAAAATTGCCTCTGTGCTAAAAATACAAAGTTTGTTCCAAGAATTCAAGCCCAGAATTTGTTTATTAGTTAACTTCCAATTTTAAACAACTACAACCACAGATAATATCTACTTCTTAAAAAATATGTCTACAATCTGCAGTTATAGGTAGGCGATAAAAATTAAGTTACATAGTAAGTTTATTGTGGATTAAATACATTTAAAGAAAAAATTAAAAGGATTGTTTATAGTTTAGCAGAATAATAGTTAACTTGTGAAATCTATTTTTTTTTATTGTATAAAGTGTTGAAACGAGCAAAAAGTTTACCTGATGGTAAGTGCAACGTCTGCCCATTACAAATGGTCTGTCACCCAAAAAATTCTGTGCTACAGCACACTGCGCCCGTCACCCTGAGACCTCAGTTCTAAAGTGTCAGATGCCCAGTGATTGTTATTGCATTTGTATTAATGAAATCCATTACGTCAGAACTAAATTATTCGGACCTGTGACGGTCAGCAGCGACCAAGGTGCGAGGTGTGATGCCGCGATCTCTAAACAAATGTATGAATGCATTCACTGCCAACTTAAGAGAGATATTTTTACATCAGTAGACAGGTTGGAAGCTGCTGAAGATGTTAGTTTAAATTCACGGCGTCTGTCGCACAATAAATATCACTATTGGTGGAAGGATTTCTACACAGGAATCCGTCTAGTCTCCTCTGTTGTTAGTTTTAATGCGGACTAGCAGTAATGTACAAACATAACTGTGTTTCTCTTTGAACGGCACTGTTAGCCAGTGTAATCACTGTGGACTGATGGGCATATGAAACTTGAGAACTGATGGCTCAGTATGACAGAATTGTTCTGGGTGGCACAGCATTTGTTGTGGGCGGACGTTGCACTTACCATCAGGTGAACGTTTTGCTCGTCTCGTCACCTAATACAATAAAAAGATATCTATTCGCGGACCGTCATCCTGTGCGCGAGAGTAACTAACACGAGGGTACCCAAGGGGGCCGGCCTCGGCTCGGTCAGTTACTTCAATCGAGCTCTGAGCAACTTTAAAGTTCGGCCCTTCTCGGTACCACTGTTCTCGCGGCACCTTAAAGTTGTAGCTAGTATATTCAACAGTGGACTAAGACAGGCTGGAATGATGATGATGATCATCTTCTTCCTTAATAAAGGGGCACTAATGCAAAAATAATCCCATCCCTCCCCCATAGATTGCTTAGATTTGTAGCTCTCATTTTGTGGGGAACTTCGCCATAGGTGCCACGCTCGGCAAGTGGGTTGGCAGCCGCAGTTTATTTATTCAGATGTTCCAGGAAAAAGCTGCTGCCCATCTTCTGGTTTTAATTTTCCCTCTGTCGACTTTTACTACACCCACGCGATGGGATGGGGTCGTAGATTCTCTTCAGCCTCTACCACACGGGGGGCATTACCCAAAAGTAATTCATAAAGGTCGAAAGTAATTTATTTTTTTTATTAAAAAAACCTTGCCTGTCATTTGTATTTTTTCTGTATCGTGGGTTCGTTTTACAGACAAATTTTACACATAACCAGACCTGAAAACCAACATTTTGTCTTTTTGCACAAATTATGGCCCCGGCTAGAATTCGCGCCATAAAAGTCAGGTTCTCTTACCACAAAGCCACGTTGTCTATGGTCTACGGTGGACACTTGCTTTTTATATGAGAAACAGACAAGACGAGCTAGATCACCTGATCGCAAGTCTTAAGAACTGATGTCTCAGGGTTACAAACAGTGTGGTGTCACTGCGAAATGTTCTGTGTGAAGAGCAGACCGTCAGGTGAACGTTTTCGCTGGTCTCGTCACTTTCTGCTATAAGAAAGTCATATTTATGCACAACTAGCTAATCACCGCGACTACGTCCGCGTAAATATAAGTTTTTAAAATATCCCGTGGGATCTATTTGATTTCCCGGGATAAAAAGTATCCTATGTCCGTCAACAGGATACAAGGTATCTCTGTGCCAAATTTCGTCAAGATTGGTTCAGCGGTTGAGCCGTGAAAAGGTAACAAACAGACAGAGGGACATAGACATATACTTTATTTAACGTACACAATACAGAAACCACACAGAAAATGCAAATAAAAAAATATACAGTGCATTAAAAAAATAGAAAGAAAAGAGATCTGTAAAACACTGGAAACAAAAATGACGCTGTATTGTGAAGTCGAAATGGACTCAGCAAAGAATAACGCGGAAAGACCGCAGCGCTGGTTTTCAGTGGAGCCACTACGCAAGTAAAGAGACAACGCACGTACGGGTCTGTGTGCAAAAAATACAACTAAGCGAACAGAATGATAAAAAAATATGACAATAAAGCACAAATATGAGTAATAAGACATCGAATATAGTAAAAACCTAAAAAAAAACGATAAATATCTAAATAAAACTACTTTTTTACGGATTTTCTCGCGTTTAATTTTGAACTATTTTTACCCGACGTTTCGGACGCTTTACAGCACCCATGGTCACGGGGGGACTGAGGTGACAGTTGTCCCGATGTCATACTTAACCCGGAGTACCTTCAGCTTTTAATTATTATTTGTAGTCCGATCTACGCAGAAAGAGCTTACTGTGCCTTGCAGTGGTATGGCCCTATGTAAGAGAGACCACATTCACAATCCAGCTTGTACGAGTATACTCCTGCATCTTGTAGAGGGATGTTACACTTGACAGATGGTAAAAACTGACTTATCTTCTTCGGCGGCTTGAAAAATGTTCTTATAGAAGCTCGCTTCAAGATATAGCCAATCTTGTCCGTGACTCCTCTGACATATGGAAGAACAGCAGGTACACGCTCGACTGTGGCCGGCTTCACTCGGTCACTGCGACGAAGGCGCGGACATAGGGCAAACTAAAAGATCCATTAAAACCCGCGTTAAAGAACACATAGCTGATGTGAAGCATCGACGCTCTAGGAAGTCTGCAGTCTGCGACCATGTTCTGGATCATCCCAACCATTACATCAGATTTGATAGACCACAAATCCTTGCAAAAGAACACCGATTCCTACCAAGGATGATTCGCGAGGCTATTGAAATTAAAAAAACATCCTAATTTCAATAGGGAAGATGGTTGGGTATTACCATCGGCTTGGGATCCTATTATTAATAAAATTAAATCAAAAACCAAGCATACCACTGCAAGGCTTCAAGACACAGTAAGCTCTTTCTGTGTAGATCGGACTACAAATAATAATTAAAAGCTGAAGGTACTCCGGGTTAACTATGACATCGGGACAACTGTCACCTCAGTCCCCCCGTGACCATGGGTGCTGTAAAGCGTCCGAAACGTCGGGTAAAAATAGTTCAAAATTAAACGCGATAAAATCCGTAAAAAAGTAGTTTTATTTAAATGTGTAATATTCGCGTAAATAAAAGAAAACATTACGATAAATATCAATAAAACATATCTAATGAAATATAATGAATGTTTTGCCCGACATATTCAATGGATGGATTGAAAAATATGGAAAACATATATGTATATATATATATATGATACATAATTATATTATGAGCACATGTAGGTAGGTAAGTTGCGTTCAGCAAAAGGTATTGCGTTATCTTTTTGATATCTTAGTAGAAATTATTTATATTTAAGTTTGAATGAATGAGTGTTCCAAAATCCGCAACGGTGAGAGAGGGAGAGGGAGTTACTTTCGCATTTTTAATATTAGTACAGATAAGTGATATCCGTAACAGTCGACTTATGCCTGTCATAGTCAACATTTATTTTTTTAATTCAGACTTGCTTAAAGCTCTTATAAACGTTAAATCTACAATTCATACTAATATTATTAATGCGAACTCTGTCTGTCCCTCTCTCTGTCTGTTTGTTACCTTTTCGCGGTTCAACCACTTAACCGATCTTGACTAAATTTGGCACAGAGATAGCTTGTATCTTGGAGACGGACACAGGATACTTTTTATCCAGGAAAATCAAATAGTTCCCACGGGATATTTAAGAACTCTTATCCACGCGGAGAAAGTCGCGGGCATCAGCTAGTGGGTCATAAAATTAGTCCCCAGAGAAACGTAAAGAAACGCGGGAGTCTTAATTCGTCAATGCCATGTTACATAATTTATCATACAAATAATTTTAATTTATTACAATGGCAGTTATTACAAAATCATATATAATCTATGTTTTAGTATCTAAAGAACTTACAAGTACAGAGCAAGTTACTTCGCACATAAATATGCATAAAGTGCATATTTAAGAAATTTGTTCATATATTTAGCAGATAGGAGTACTGGTGGTAGGATTCCTATGCAGGAATCCCTCTAGGTCCCACCCCAGGGCCAGTTATTCTGCCGTGAAGCAGTAGTGTGCAAACATTACTGTGTTTCGGTCTGAAGGGCACTGTGAGCTAGTGTAATCATTGGGCATATGAGACTAAAGAACTGATGTTTCAGGGTGATGGGCGCAGTGTGGTGTCACACAGAAATGTTCTGGGTGACACAACATTTGTTATGTGTTGCAATTACCATCAGGTGAAGGTTTTGCTCTTTTCTTCGCTTAATCGAATAAAAAATAATAGGATTCCGGCAGAGTAGAATAGCACCTACCTCTTTCCTACCGAGATATCGTAACAGGCGGCTAAGGTATTGTACGAACAGCCTTTATTCGCGCAGAGTCATGTACATGCAATGCTGCGTCAGTACATATTGCACATACTGCTCGTGGGACCGTAAAAAAGTAAAAAAGTAAAGTTTCAGCCTATAAATGTCCCACTGCTGAGCACAGGCCTCCTCTCATTTCTGAGAGGGTTTTGGAGCTAGGAAGAATCCGCCACGCTGCTCCAATGCGGGTTGGCGGACTTCAGATGTACTCGAAATATTTCTATTCCTCGGACATGCAGGTTTCCTCACGATGTTTTCCTTCACCGCTAAGCACGTGGTAAATCAGCACTTAAAATTGTAGAACAATATTAGAGTTGCTGGCACCGGGGATCGAACCCAGGTTACTCGCTTACTATGAAATTTAAAGGGAGCACCAGGCCCCTGAGCTACCACGGCTCTTGGTGGGACCGTAATAAGTAGTAATACATTTTTGACTCGTACCAAAATCGCGGCGACGTTGTTCGCCACCCGTTACGTCTTGTTTCGTGCGGGGCGAAAAGTGGGCTACGGCTCCCCATAGTGAACAGTGATAGCATTGCATATTATCGTGTTATTCTGCACGAATACGACCTAAGTAGGAAAGAGGTAGGTGCCATTCTACTATGCTCAACTAATTAAATACGAATCTTGACATCATGTGGACGCAATTCCTTTTGTATAATAATTTCTTATATTTACGCGAACACTGATCGCGCTCTAAAATGACACAGATGTTTACAAAATTTGTCGCGTTATTTTTTTTTTCTCAACGATTCCAACGTTTTCACCAGTGACATGGTCACAGTGGAACTGAGGTGACAGACGTCGTAATGTCACAGACAATCCGGGCTCCGTACTTAGCTTTAATTATTTATTTTAGTCTGATTTTTTTTATTGGATTAACTGATGAAACGAGCAAATCGTTCACCCGATGGCAAGTGCAACGTCTGCCCATAACAAATGCTGTGTCGCCCAGAAAAATTCAGTGTGTCACCACACTGTGCCTATCACCCTGAGACGTACGTTCTTAAGTATCATATGCCCAGTGATTACGCTAGCTCGCAGCGCCCTTCAAGCCGAAACACAGTAATGTTTGCACACTACTGCTTCACGGCAGAATAACTGGCCCTGGTGTGGCACCCACCTAGACGGATTCCTGTATACGAATCCTACCACCAGTAACAATGATGATCTGATCTTCCATTTGTAATGTTTATTAAGTATGCATTGCTCATCAGTTAGGGCACTGTTAAGTAAAAGTAAAGTACTATGAAATTTAAAGCGAGCGCCTAACCCCTGAGCTAACACGGCTCGTACTTAATAACCTTTTTTGTAATTATTGTATATACGTATAAACACAAGTCGGCTACGTGTACCGTTTTAGATGTAAATTTAAATTATTAAAAGTTTTTTCTTAAATTGAAACATTAAAAAAATATCTATAGCTACATTTTCATTACTCTGTGCGTTAATGATTTAATTAGACAAAAACGGCAGTGAGGTGCGCAAGAGGCGTAGACAGATTTCATTAAAATGGAAATATTCATTTAATTTTAATATTATAAAAAAAAAAACCGAGGTAGCAGGTGCTAAGCGCTCGCTTAAAATTTCATAGTACGCGAGTGACCTGGGTTCGATTCCCGGTGCCGCCACCAATAAAATCGTTAATTGCAATTTTAAGTGCTGATTTACCACGTGCTCGGCGGTGAAGGATAACATCGTGAGGAAACCTGCATGTCTGAGAAATAAAAGTTATTTCGAAGACATGTGCAGTCCGCCAACCCGCATTGGAGCAGCGTGGCGGATTCTTCCTAGCACCGAAACCCTCTCGGAAATGAGAGATCGTTTATAGGCTGAAACTTTACTTTACTTTTTTTTATGAAAAAAATATACTTTTTTACACGCTGTTATAAGTTTGACTTGTATGTATCGTCATACATCATTTCAGCCTACCACTAGTCCACGGTAGGACGGTTAGCGCAGTGGATAATCGCTTGGATTCTGCGCCGCTGGTCGTGGGTTCAATTCCCGCACGGGACAAATATTTATATGGCCTACAGATATTTGTTCCGGGTCTGGGTGATTGTCCATGTGGAATTTATGTCAGTAAAATGACACAGGAGAAATTCCTACTATGGGGCTTTTAAAAACTGCTGAACATGGGCCCCCATAGATAGTCCACAAAAGTTTGTAAGCTCTAATTTCGGAGGGATTTTGCCATAGTTGCCACGCTTGGACAGGCGGGTTGGCAACCTACAGTGCCATGTGGTAGCGGCATAAGAGAATCTACCACCCCATCTCATCCCGTGGGTGTCGTAAAAGTCGACACAGAGAAAATTAAAACCAGAAGATGGGCAGCAGCATCTTCCCGGAGCATCTGATAAATAAACTACGGTTGCCAACCCGCCTGCCAGGAGTGGGAAATTTGGTATAATCCCTCCGAAATTAGAGCTACCAACTGCCAAGAGGCAACAATGGCAAAATCCCCCCAAACCGAGAGCTACTAACTTTTGTGGCAATCTTTGGGGGAGGCTGTTCGGCAGTGGAATAATGATCTGCTGTAACGAAACAGAACCAAAAATATGTTTTAACGTAGCGCAAAAACATATACTATATTTTTTGTAGCGCATTCTATCATCAGACTCATTAGTCATACTAATGTACCCACAGTTCAGGCCACGCCGTGTCCTTGCAATGCAACTTATATTTTATCTGTGCATCATGCGCGGCGGTTCTGTTTTTTTTTCATTTTCCCGCAAAGGTATTAATTACAGTCTGCCTCACGACGGCCGCGTAAGTATCAAATATTACTATAAATATATTTGACTACAACATATGAATAGTGTCAGTGGTATTATACAAAGAGCAAGCATTTGTTTTTTTTTAAACATCGTACGTTAGTAGATACATTAGGATTTCTCCAGTATTGTTTTTTTATTGTATTATGTGACGAGATGTCCCCCCACCACAAATGCTGTGCCACGCAGGGTAATAAAGTGTGGCACCAAACTTCGCCCGACACCCTGAGACATCAGTACTGAAGCCTCATATGCCCAGTGATTACACTAGCTCTCAGTGCCCTTCAAACCGAAACACAGTAATGTTCGCACACTACTGCTTCACGGCAGAACAACTGGTTCTGAGGGTGGTACCTACCTATACGGATTCCTGCATCGGAATCCTACCACCAGTAATAGTCGTGATTTGTGAGTGCGTTTTAGAGTTTTTTATTATAGGAAAGAGTGACGAGACGAGCAAAACGTTCACCTGATGGTAAGCGCAGCGTCTGCCCATAACAAATTCTGTGCCACCCAGAAGATTTTTGAGCGGCACCACACTGCGCCCATCCCCCAGACATTAATTCTGAAGTCTCCTATGCGAAGTAATTACACTAGCTCTCAGTGAGTCGGGATGAGTCTGCCAGGCTGCTCCAATGGGTGCGCACACTGCGTGCGATACTTTCGTTCACTGCTGAGCACGTGCTGAGCACTGCTGAGCACGTGCTGAGCACTTAAAAGTGCAAATAACAGTCTTAGTGGTGCCGACACGAAATCGAATACAAGTTACTCGCGTGCTATGAAATTTAAGGGGATCCTAGCCTTGGCTTCAACTGCTCTTCAGTCTGTTATTAAAGAAAAAAAAAATTTCATTGGATGAAGCGACGAAATGAGCAAAACGTTCACCTAATGGTTAGCGCAACGTCTGCCCATAATAAACGTGTCGTCCAGAACATCTCTGTGACACCACACTACGCCCATCACCCTGAGACATCAGTTCTTAAGCCACATATGCCCAGTGATTGATTACACTAGCTCTCAGTTCCCTACAGGCCGATAAACAGTAATTATTAAAAGTACTAGCAGAGTCGTTTCAGTATTACAAAGTTTCCTCGTTAATTTGCAACAAAATCTCGCAGAACTGGAAAAATTAATCGTAAATCACGCAATCAAGATAACATTAATCATCTTGGAACTCTTTGTAGTTTGCAAAAACATAACCCGAGTTCAAGCACTCGGCATGAAGTTAATGAACAATTGAACCGATCGGCGAGGTATTTACAAAACCAGTTTCTACTAGGTTTGTTAGCGCTTTGAGTGCAGCGGTTTTTTTTATTTTTATTATTGGATAAAGTGATGAAACAAGCAAAACGTTCACCTGATGGTAAGTGCAACGTCTGCCCATAACAAATCACCCAAAAACTTTCTGTGTGACACCTCACTGTGCCCATCACCTCGAGACATAAGTTCTTAAGTCTCATATGCCCAGTGATTACGCTAGCTCACAGTACCCTTCAAATCGAAACACAGTAATGGTTGCACACTACTGCTTCACGACAGAATAACTGGCCCTGGGGTGGTACCTACCTAGATGGATCCCTGAATAGGGATTCCTACCACCAGTAAACCACCAGTTTTGGTTCGGTGCATCATCATTTCAAGTGAGCGAAAGAAAAAATAATATAATAATATAATATAGCCTTTTATTCAGATCAACTTAATATTCTATTGCATTTAAAATCTACAAGGTACAAGATTACAAGCGAGAAATTCATCATTCATGCCTATTGGACTGCAGATCTGTTTGCCAGTCGGCAAAGGCCTCCTCCAACCTTTTCCATTCGTGTCTGCCTTGAGCCACTCCGTTCCACATCACTCCTGCCACTTGTCTGATGTCGTCATCCCACCTTTTCCGTGGTCTACCTCTTTTCCTTTTACCTTTTCTGACCGTGACACGATGGTACCCAAGAAAGATAAAATAAGTGAACAGTTTTAAAAACGGTTTGCGGTGGGCTTTAGCACTATAGGTAGCGCGAATGTCATGTAATACAAACGGCGCGGTATTTACAAAACCAGTTTCTACTAGGGTTGTTTGCGATTTGAGTCCTATGCAGGAATCCGTCTAGGTAGGTACCACCCCAGGGCCAGTTATTCGGCCGTGAAGCAGTAGTGTGCAAACCAGTAGTGTTTGCACACTACTGCTTCACGGCCTTGTTTCGGTTTGAAGGGCACTGTGAGCTAGCGTAATCACTGGGCACTTAAGAACTGATGTCTCAGGGTGACGGGCGCAGTGTGGTGTTACTCAGAAATATTCTGAGTAACACAGCATCTGTTATGAGCGGACATTGCACTTACCATCAGGTCAACGTTTTGGTCATCTCGTTACATTATCAAAAAAAAATCTCGTCGAATTTTGGGCAACAAACAGTGATTTACAAAAAAAAATATACTCGTTTCTACGTTCGATTCGTCTAAGTTTTCGAATTTAGTCCTACTGTCCAGTCGATTTGTTATTTATATGGTCGTCGATTTTTGCCGATGTTCGGCGGAAATCGATCCATGTAAATCTTTAGTCGACTTCCAGAAAATTTACGAATCGTTTTTTCTCACATAATTTGTTTTCAACATCGGCTCGGTCTTTATAATCGGTCTTTATAATTTATATCGGCCGTTTAAAAAAATTACCAAATTGGTTTTGTAACGGTTTTTTTTCTTCTGTTTTCGATTCTTATGTCAAAACAAAGTTCAATAAGCTTTCATGGCTATTTCAATTTATATTAATTGAAAAGAAAAAAAAAAACTCTTTAAGCAAATTAACCACAACACACACGTCACGAACACGAGAACGAGTTTTAAAACTTAATACAATCATTCGAATTCAAACGCTTTGATGACCGAGGCTACATTGTGGCCCAATTAAACGATTTTCGCGTTTAAAATTCCGCTTTGCGTAATACTACAACTTTTAATTAATCTAATATATAGGCGCTTGTCCTTCTATAAATACAATTTTTAGATATATCAATTAAGTTCAACATGAGTTTCGTAATAAAATGTGTTGTTTAATTATGAAATATATAAAAATGAAACGGGCGGTCGCGGTATGCGAGTTATTTTGTTGTCAAGTAGTACTGTGCAAACATTTATTGTGTTTACGTTTGAAGGGCACCGAGAGATAGTGCAATTACTGAGCTTATGAGACTTAAGAGCCGATAGCTCATGATGGCGAGCGAAAGTGCGCACACGGAACTTTGCAATTATATTTTTATGGTCTTCTCGGCTTTTACAGCTTCATCGGATACTGTGCTCGCGGGCCAGGGTCCCGCGGGCCAGGGTCCCGCGTGCCAGGGGCCCGCGTGCCAGGTTTGGTTTGACCCAAACATAAATAAATAAATAAAAACTCCTACAAAAACCTCGAAGTTCGGACTGTGTCGCGTTCGCTGCGTGCTTTCGCGATTTCGAAAATCTTAAATATTTTAAGTCGTCTAATGACCGTCCGAAGGAGGCTGCGCGCGTCCATTCGGACTGTCGACTTGTGTGTCGGTAACTCTGGGCGGTGAGAACCGCCCTGGAACACGGGTGTATCTTGTGTACGCGGTGTGATTGTCGACTGCTGCGCGCCGCTCTCTACGGCGGTCGCGCGTCCTGGTGCGTGTTATGTTAAAGCTATTGACTGTGTGTACAGTGTAGCCTGGATCGTGACTGACCGTTACTGCACTGTGCTCGTCACCATTACACATCGGTTCTTAAGTCTCATAGGCTCTGTAATTACACTAGCTTGAGTAAATTGTTGCTTGAGAAATTTGTGCTAAAACACAAATTGTTTGTTTTCGGGTCCGGTTGTGTTGTGATTGTCCCCGTGTTTCTGACACTGCATCCTAGTCTACCTCCGATCTTATCGCATCAGCGTTACATCGGGCGCGGGTAGGTTGGGACGAGTGAGTGCCTCTGTGTTTGCGCGTACACTTATGGCACTATAATGTCTCCTGCGCAGTTGATGGCTCTCGACAGTATTTGGAAGTTGTCGCCGTGAGAGCCGTTAAGACATTTACATATTTTTTGTCATTAGTGGGCAAAATAATCTTCTAAATGGCGCATCAAACATTAATTTTGATAGAGTATTAAGAGAGATATTTCATACCGACAAAAACAAATTTGAGTAATAATGTACATATACAAATTTTAATATTAACATAATACACCAACAAAAAAGCCCTGGAACACGGGTGAATCTTGTGTACGCGGTGTGATTATTGAATTTTTTAATAGGAGATGTGGTGTAGTGGTGCCACACGGAAATGTTCTAGGTGCCACGTAGGTTAATCTTGTCTAAAATACGAACATGGAGCGTGCCATGGTTTTGATCATTTTCTTGAGACTATTCTTTGTGAATTTATTTATCATTTAAAAGTAGTTTTGATTAGGATAAAGAAAGGTGGTAGGTAGGATTCCTATGCAGGAATCCATCAAGGTAGGTACCACCCCAGGGCCAGTTATTCTGCCGTGATGCAATAGTGTGCAAACATTACTGTGTTTCGGTTTGAAGGGCATTGTGAGCAAGCGTAATCACTGGCGCAGACTGCGCCCGTCACCCTGGGCAACTAATGTATCAGGGTGACGGGCGCAGTCTAGGTTCTGGGTGAAATTATTGGTGACCTGGCATTTGTTATGAGGAGTCAATGCACTTTACATCAGGTGAACGTTTCGCTCGTTTAAATGCCAATGGCTGCGTGGCTAGGGGCTAGCGTGCCGATCGGCTCTGGGACCGGGCGACCCCAGAATAAAGCAAGCCTCACCCAAACATGCTCTGTTTGGGTTAACATCTTCCCTAGCGACTCGATCTCGTCACGTCTCGTTTCCAACGGGGGCGAAAAGTGGGCCTTGTCGGTCCACACACGTAGCCCACTTTCGTGTATATGATTTTTTTTCATTTATATGAATACCAATACAGGAAAAAGGTGTGAATGTATGTATTTTGTAAAAATATGTTTAACATTAGAGTTAAATCGTCGACGTATGACGTCCCGTTACAATAAATCTACGTCTTCTATTAAGAGTATATCATAAATCCGTCCAAATATGTATAAAACTTTTGTAATTTTTGATGATGATGATGATGTTCTCCTAGCCGATTTCGACCACGGCGACAACTTCCGAATACTGTCGAGAGCCATCATTTGCGCAGGAGATATTATAGTGCCACAAGTGTACGCGCAAACAGAGATGCACTCACTCGTCCCAACCTACCCGCGCCCGATGTAACGCTTATGCGATAAGATCGGAGGAAGGCTAGGATGCAGTGTCAGAAACACGGGGACAATCACAACACAACCATACCGAAAACCAACAATTTGTTTTTTACCACAAATGTTGGCTCCGGCTGGGAATCGAACCCAGGACTCGCGGCGTAGAAGTCAGGTACTCTGACCACTAGGCCACGTGGTCGTCGTTTGTAATTTTTATACTGTATACTGATTGTGCTCCGCGATTTCACCTTCGTTACACAAGTCGACCACATGATTGCGCCGTACGGAATGGTACCTTAAGACTTGAACATACACAGTTCGGCTCTTCTCGCTAAATTTCGGTTCTCAGCGGGCGTTCTTTAAGGCAGTTAGCACAAAGTTTTATTGTTTAAAACCTGCCTAAATAAACGGACTATGTAGTTAAAAAATACTTTTTTAAATCGAATTAGTATTTCCTGAGTTTAGCGCAATCATACATACAAACTCTCCAGTTGTATTATAGTAAAACAAGAAGTAATGATAAGATATAAAAACACTCAACAGAGGTCTGGTAGGTCAGGGACACGAAAAACGGGTTAAAACACAAAACAACCTCATTGATAAGATTTCCAAAGAATATTAATTGGTAACCTCTGTATCAACTGGTTGTTAAGGTTCCGTACATCGAAATTAAAAACCATAACGCTTGTAAAATGACTCGCCATGGTCCACCATCGCAGTGATTACTGTAATAACTGTCATCAAGGAGTAGTGTGCAAACATTACTGTGTATCGGTCTGAAGGATGATAGCTTAATGCAATTATTGAGAACTGATGTCTTAGGGTGACGAGTGCAGTGTGATGCCGAGCATAAATGTTCTCGGTGACACGGCATTTGTTATGGGCTTAAGTTGTACCTGCGGAGTTTCTCTCGCCTGTTTACTTTCCATTAAAGGAACATCATTACAAAACGATGGTAGATTGTAAAAAATATAAATGACGTTTGACAAACAAAATGTATAGTCCTTGCATTGAAAAGTAAATCATTTTCATCTCATTTTATTTTCTTTTCATCATCATCATCATTTCAGCCAGGAATTTGTAGCTCTCATTTTGGGGGGATTTTACAATAGTTGCCACGCTTGGCAGACGGGTTGGCAACCTCAGTTTATTTATTCAGATGTCCCAAGAAGATGCCGATGGCGTTTTTCTTTTATTTTTTTTCTTGGATCAAGTGATGAAACGAGCAAAACGTTCACCTGACGGTAAGTGCAACGTTTGCCCATAGTAAATGCTGTGTCACTCAGAACATTTGTCTGTGAAACTACACTGCGCACATCACCCTAAGACGTCAGTTCTTATGCGCCCAGTGATTACACTAGGTCACAGTGCCCTTCACACAGAAACACAGTAATGTTTGCACACTACTGCTTCACGGCAGAATAACTGGCCCTGGGGTAGTACCTAGGAATCCTACCACCAATGAAAAAAGGCTATTTTTTATGTATTTTATGGAAATTAGGTATTTTTTATGTATCTTACGCCAAAAGATTATTTTTAAGTATTTTAAATAGCATATTTGAAGATATCTAAATATATATGAATCAATAACAGACTCCCTCCCAAACTATCCAGAAACAATCGGATGTAACATTTAAAGTCCTTTTGATTTCTGGGATTAATTTCTCAAATTATGATACGGAACCTTCTGCGCGCTAATCCAACTTGCGCTTCAACGGTGTCTTCATTATCGCGTTCTCATCGTTCGTTTGCTTATGTTTTTAACGTTAGTGACATCACATTGGATTGAAAACTGTTTTTGAAAATGATGAAACAATTATAACTGTTTAATAATTTGTTTTAAACAATATAAATAAATAAAATTGAAGTAAAGTCTCAGCCTATAAATGTCCCACTGCTGAGCACAGGCCTTCTCTCATTTCTGAAAGGGTTTTAGAGCTAGGAAGAATCCACCACGCTGCTCCAATGCGGGTTGGCGGACTGCACATGTCTTCGAAATATTTTTTTTTATTTCTCAGTCATGCAGGTTTCCTCACGATGTTTTCCTTCACCGCAGAGCACGTGGTAAATCAGCATTTAAAATTGCAATTAACAATTTTAGTGGTGCCGGCACCGGGAATCGAATCCAGGTCACACGCGTACTATGAAATTTTAAGCGAGCGCCTAGCCCCTGAGCTACCACGGCTAAAATTGAAGTGTCTGTTTGTAATAACAAAATAACAGCTTTTTACTCAATGCTGCTGCAAGTGTATACGGCACTAATAAGAAAAAAACAATTTTTAAAAATGTTGTCTGTCTGTCTGTTTGTTACGGCTGAGCTCCGAAACGGCTGGACCGATTGTGACGGGACTTTCACTGAAAGATAGCCGATATAATAGCGGGTAACTTAGCGTAATTTTATTTTAGAAATATATTTAGAGTTCCGCGCAAAAAAATTTAAACTCCAAAATCCGAATTAAATAGGGAAGTATGCAGGTGACACCGCTGGGCCCAGCTAGTTATTAATAAAGTTAACTTTAATTTAGACGCGAGGCTTTTGTACTGATGTCTCGTGGCGTTTGTTACTGGTGACCCAAGAACTGGCTTGTACTTCGGGTAGCGAATCAGCCTCGCGATACTTTCTTTTAAATGTAAGCAAAAAGCCAATGTTAGCCGAGTGGTGGCGGCTCGTTAAAAGAATACTACCACTCCATCTCATCCAATGGATCTCGTAAAAGGCGAGTAAGGAATTAAACTGCATTGTGCACCCAACAGCGCATGGTGGCGATGGGCTCCCCACCTATCACACCAAGTGCATTATATTGTTTCGGTGAAACGTGGATTGTGGCAGTTCTCTGTTTTTGCAGTGAGTGCTCAGTCTCTGACTACCCCTTATGGGATACAGTCGTGATCTTATGTATAAATGTAAGCACTAAGCACTGGCCGGCGGTCATTTTCTACCAAGTATTTTTTTTTTATTTTTTTTATAGTACCAAGTGATGAAACGTGCAAAACCTTCACCTGATGGTAAGTGCAACGTCTGCCCATAACATATGCTGTCTCACACAGAAAATTTCGTTGTGACACCGCACTGTGTCCATCACCCTGAGATATAAGTTCTTAAGTCTCATATGCCCAGTGATTACGCTAGCTCACAGTGCCCTTCAGACCGAAACACAGTAATGTTTGCACACTACTGCTTCACGGTAGAATAACTGGCCCTGGGGTGGTGCCTACCTAGACGGATTCCTGCATAGGAATCCTACCACCAGTAAGTATTTTGGTACGAGTCAAGATATTCTTACTATCCATTGCGTTCCTGCGAGCAGTATAGTGACAGTATTGCATATTATGGTATTATTATGCACGAATTAAGGCTGTCCGTACAATACCTTAGTCGCCTTTTAAGACATCGCGATAGGGAAGAGGCAGGCTATTCTATTCCGCCGGACACCGGCTTTCTACGTTTCTATTAATGAACATTCTTAGTGTAACTGCTGGAAATGAATCAGGAGGATGGGCGCAGTGTGGTATTACACAATAATTTAATTGTAAATATGCATTAAGAAAATTGATGCCCAACACTAGAATTTCTCCTGTATCACGAGTGTACAGACATATACACGTATATATTTTTACTTGAATAATGCTGCTATGGCACTGGCGGAAAGCTTACGGTCATGTTTCAAAGGATAATTGTGTGTCAATGGGACTATTGTTGTGTTTTTGTTTTTTTTTTTGGCGCCAAATCGGAAAGTGACAATTCAAGATGTTCCTGTCGAAAAATTCGCCGATGCAGCGCGCGAAAGAGATGATCAGCAAAATGGCAAAATGTCACCAATCGGTATTTGTTTGAGACTTGCAAAAAAAAAAGGTTTTTGTTAAGTATTATTATATTACCGTATACACTATGCAGTCCAATTTGTTCTCTCAAAAGATCAATTATTTCGAGAAATCATTACATTATCCATACTATATAAATGCGAATGTAAATCCTGTTTGTTACCTTTTCACGATTCAACCGCTGAACCGATCTTGACGATTTTTTTCACAGATATAGTTTGCATCCCGGAGACGAACATAGGATACTTTTTATCCCAGAAAATGAAAAAAACAAAAAATTAAATAAAAAAGAAACGTAGTTCCACGCAGAAGTCGCGGGCGTCAGCTAGTTAATTATAATAATAAGTAAAACTAAAAAGAAACTATAAAACAGAATAGTTATTATAACCTAAAATCTATAGCAAATTTTAAAAAGTTTTTATGTTGAATCGATATGGTTTCAGCTCAGCATTATGCTGGCAAGTAAGGTAACGCAGGTATGGCTGACATCTGTAGATATTTTACATGCGTAAATGGCATAATCTCCTACGAAGTTCACGACGCAGTCACAGAATAGAAGCGGAAAAGAAATGGACAAATTAACATTAGATATCAGAAAGAATAACAAATCCATATTATACATGCATACAGTCACGCCTTTTGAGGGGTAGATCCCATCCGTAGCCCCTTTCGCCGCCACAGGAAACGAGAAGTGACGAGTGGCGAATCACACCACCCGTCACGTCCATGTATTATATATCAGTATATTTATTATTTAGGTGATATGTCTCTGAAGTTGAAATCGTTACGTGACGTAACGGGATATTTCGTCCACTTTTATACTTTAGACAAAAGACATTTTGAAATTATTCTTCTAAAATTGCGTAATAATGACATGTATGTACGAGTATGTATGCAGCTGTCATAATTATAACCTTTTGTTATTATTTTTATTTATTTATTAATGGAAACAGTCATTAACTATTTTCAAGTGTCAAGTAACATATCCCATTATACAATCTTCAAGCAGCAAGACATCACAATTTTAATCGACAGTAAAATGATAGTTGACTTTTACTGAAAATTTCTGGACCGATGGAGACAAAACGAAAAGCACAATTTGGATCTTGAATTGAATTTTCCAATGGCTGTAAAGGAGGTAATGAGGTACTTTGAAGAGCACTTGCTGCATACTAAACTACAAATATTAAACATCAAAACTCCAAATATACATAGAAATTAGAAAATTAAATAAAAAGCTACTGCCACTTTTCGAGTTGTCGCCAAAAGATTATCTTTTGTTATAAATAAGGACGCTTATATTTATGTTTTTTTTATTGTTGCAAAAACTTAGGTTCATTGTCTATGGAAATATAAAAAATATTTATAATGCTAATCGCCATTGGGCTATGCGGGCGCTTACGAGTATTTACGTAAATTCGCATTATGCAATATTAATATTTTGTATTATGTTCTCATTAGTTTCGTTCATATCTGTGGTAGCTCAGGGGCCGGGCGATTGCTATAAATTTCATTGTACGCAGAAGTCCTGTGTTCTGTGCCCGGTGCTGGCACCTCTATGTTTGTTCTGTTGGTATAATTTTAAAGTTCTGCCTCGCACAACCACTTTGTGGAATAGGCTGCCGCCAGCGGTTTTTCCGGACCGATACGACTTAGGGACCTTCAAGGAAAGAGCCTACTCCTTCCTCAAAGGCCGGCAACGCACCCGGAATTACCATGGTATTCTTTCTTTTCTTTTTTAAAAAAAAACGACGCCCCTCAGTATTATTTCCCCTGTGTCGTGGGAGCGTTTTACATACATAAATTCCACATGCAATAACACTCAGCGCCCACATCTGTAGGTCATACAAGTATTTGTCCCGTGCGGCAATCGAACCCGCGTCCCGCGGCGCAGAAGTCGTGCGCTTAACCACCGCGCCAACCGACCTGACATGGACGGCGGTGGTATCCTATAGAATAGAAGAAAATCCACGCGCTCAGCGGTGAAAGAAAATATAGTGAGCATACTCGCATGTTAGCAGTATAAAATAGGGCTCCAGCTAGTTATGTAACAGCGGAGTTTGACGTAAAATACGTGCATAGACGTGGAGTTGCGTAAACTGCATTCTGCAAGCTGAGTTTTTACTTTTTACACGCGTCTTTCAAATGTTTTTTTTTAATTGTATAAAGTGACGAAACGAGCAAAACGTTCACCTGATGGTAAGTCCAACGTCCGCCCACAAAAAATGCTGTGTCACCCAGAATATTTCTGTCTCAGGGTGACGGGCGCAGTGTGACAACTTTCTAATATTGTCGAGAGCTATCAAATCCGCAGGAGACATTATAGCGCCACAAGTGTACGCGCAAACACAGAGGCACTCACTCGTCACAAGCTACCCGCGTCCGATGTAACGCTGATGCGATAAGATCGGAGGTAGGACAGGATGCAGTGTCAGAAACGCGGGGACAATCACAACAAAACCAGACCCGAAAACCAACAATTTGTGTTTAGCACAATTTTTGGCTCCAGCTGGGTTTCCAACCCTGGACCCGAGGCGTAGAAGTCAGTTTTTTTTTTATGTATAAAGTGATGAAACGAGCAAAACGTTCACCTGGTGGTAAGTGCAACGTCTGCCCATAACAAATGCTGTGTCACCCAGAACACTGTGCCCATCACCCTGAGACATCAGTTCTTAAGTCTCAAATGCCCAGTGATTACGCTAGCTCACAGTGCCCTTCAAACCGAAACACAGTAATGCTTGCACCCAGGGCAGAATAACTGGCCCTGGGGTGGTACTTACCTAGACGGATTCCTGCAAAGGAATCCTACCACCAGTATATTTCAAGTCAATAACTTTCACAGTTCCCGAATTAAATACGTTCGTGGAGACGGACAGACAAAGATACTTCTATTTTATGTTTGTATATGTACGTAATTCGAATAAAAACACATTTAAATACATAACAAACTTTTGATAAAAAGAAGTTCTGTTGTTATGGCGGAAGTGATTCCATAAAGCTGCGTTTTAATATTACTTCTTGCACAAACCAGTGCTCTTATATACAAGGCCGGTTAAGTAATTATCTCTACGCTTCACACGGAGTACTTTCAAAGTGGCACCATTTTTTTATATACCTACGTATCTGCACGCCTCCAACTAGTGACTGGTGGTAGGATTACTATCCAGAAATTCGTCTAGGTAGGTACCACTCCAGTGCCAGTTATTATGCTGTGAAGGAGGTAGCCGCGGTGTGGTAGCGGCCTAAGAGAATCTACCACCCCATTACATCCCGCGGGAGTCGTAAAAGTCGACAGAGGGAAATAAAAACTAGGAGATGGGCAGCAGCATCTTCCTAGAACATCTGAATAAATAAACTGCGGTTGCCAACCCGTTCGCCAAGCGTGGCAACTATGGCAAAAATCCTCCAAAATGAGAGCTACTATGTTCAGCAGTGGACTTGTGATAGGCTGTAACGACGACGACAACGACGACGAAGGAGTAGTGTGCAAACATTACTGTGTTTCGGTTCGAAGAGCACTGAGAGCTAACGTAATCACTGGGCATATGAGACTTAAGAACTGATGTCTCAGCTTGACGGGCGCACTGTGGTGTCACACAGAAATATTCTGGTTGACACACTATTAGTTATGGACAGACGTTGCACTTACCATCAGGTGAATGTTTTGTTCGTTTCGTGACTTTATCAAATAAAAAAAACTTTACGTGCAGAGAGCCAAAAGTCAAGCGACATACATACATACATACAGTCACGCCTCTTTCACATAGGGGAAGGCAGAGACCACATCTTTCCACTTGCTACGATCCTGACACACATCTTTAGCTTCTTCTACTTTCATTAGCGTTTTCACACACGCTCGTCGGTTGCGGGTACTTTTAACGTGACCTTTCCTGCGAGATAAGCGAAATAACGGGCTGTAAATGTCACACTGCTGGACACAGGATCCTCTAGTTTCTAAGGTTTCGGAGCTGGAAAGAGCACACGAGTCAAGTTATTTTGTTTATCGAATAAACCGGTTTATTTACGACGTTTCCTTTTAACGCTGTGCTGATAGCGCAGGACATAATTTTAATTTGTAGGAATCCGTCTAGGTAGGTACCACCCCAGGCCAGGTATTCTGCCGTGAAGCAGTAGTGTGCAAACATTGCGTTACGGTCGGCAGGGCATTGAGAGCTAGTATACTCGCTGAGCATATGAGACTTAAGAGCTGATGTCTGAGGGGGACGGGCGCATTGTGTTGCCACACAGAAATATTCTGGGTGACACAGCATCTGTCAACGTCGCACTTACCATCAGGTAAACGTTTTGCTTGTCTACTCACTTTGGTTGTCGGGTCTAATTGTGTTGTGATTGTCCCAGTGTTCTGACACTACACGCTTGCCCGAGGTACATCTTATCGCATGAGCGGTACATACCATAGTAGGATTTCTCTTGTGTCGAGGGGGCGTTCTACATACATAGATTCCCCACGCACAAACACCTAGACCATACATATATTGGTCCCGTGCGCGAACCGAATCCGCGATCCGTGGCCCAGAAGCCGAGAGCTCAACAAAGACGACAGTTGCAGCTTATAAAGAAAAAGAATCGTTTTATTTATACAATATGCGATCTACGCACGAGGAAACCGGTCGGGCCGGTTTCCACACGCGCTGCAAAAGTTTAAGGTTCGTAACTTAACTAAATAACTGACCTTATTTCGGTGATTGTCCGCGACATATTCGGAGTTCAATTTAGAACCTGTTTTAGTAACGAATCCGCGCAAAACAGCGCCAAAACACGGAATGGTGCGCCGTTTGGTGGCGCCATTTGTGCACTTTGTACCGAGTGGGTACAAAATGCATAAACGGCAGGAATCCGTCTAGGTAGGCACCACCCCGGGGCCAGTTATTCTGCCGTGAAGCTGTAGTGTGCGAACATCACTGTGTTTCGGTGTGAAGGGCACTGACAGCTAGCGTAATCACTGGGCATATGGGACTTAAGAACTGATGTCTCAGGTTGACGGGCGCAGTGTGGTGTCACACAGAAATTTTCTGGGTGACACATTTGTTATGGGCAGACGTTACACTGACCATCGGCTTAGAGTTCGTATTAAGTTAAAACACAAAATGTTAGTTTTCGGATCTGGTTGTGTTGTGATTGTCCCCGTGCTTCTGTGACTGTCCTAGTGTCCTTCCGATGTTATCGTATCAGCGATTAGTGTAATCATTTGGAAAATGAGGCTTCGAACTGATGCCTTAGGGTGACGGGCGCAGTGAGGTGTCACGCAGAAATGTTCTGGGTGACACATCATTTGCTGTGGGCAGACGTTGCACTTACACTCAGGTGAACGTTTTGCTCGTTTCTAAACTGGTTTTTAAACGATGGTTACTTCACATGCCGTCGATATATTTTTATTTCTCAAAAATGAAGGTTTACTGACTACATTTTCCCTCAATGCCAAGGATGTGTTAAGTCTGCAATAATGTATTGCAGCGCTGCCACGGGGAAATGAAACCGGGTCCCACGCGTACCATTTTTAAGGATAGGACCCCGCTCTTATGAAGTACCACGTCGTAAAAATTTCAGTTTGTTTAGTTGTAATTAACTAATCTTTATATTTTTTAACTATTCGTATATCGCTTTCAGAATTTATCTCAAGATGCAATCAAAGCACACGTACGTTCAAATATTAATTCTAAGAAAAGAAAACTGTAGAGTTTATATTTGAACGCGCTTCTCCGTACTTACATAATTTAATAAAAAAACTGAGATCCCTACGAAAATTGCTATGATGTTAAGTTAAGGTATAATATATTTACTAATTAGCCGTGTGGTGGCTGCTCGTTATAAGAATACTACCACTCCATCTCATCCAATGGATCTCGTGAAAGGCGAGTAAGGAATTAAACTGCACTGTGCACCCAACAGCGCATCGTGGCGATGGGCTCACCACCTATCACACCAAGTGCATTATAATGTTTTGGTGAAACGTGGATTGCGGCAGTCATCTGTTTTTGCAGTGAGTGCCCAGTCTCTGACTACCCCTTATGGGATTCAGTCGTGATCTTATGTATGTATATATGTATATTTACTAATGATAGTCATTATTTGGAGTGCGCTGTCAAAACTATTGATGATAAATAAAATATTGTACTACATTTTCATAGTACTCATCTTACAAAAAAGTCCGCGAGGCTATATGTCTAATTACTATAGTTAAGTCACAATAACCACTTTTGTTCAAATTAGTCGATCAAAACACGGGTAGAATCGAAAGATAATGACATTCGTATCATAATATTAATCCTTATCCTACTAAATAGTTTTAAAGTCAAGGTTGATTATGTACATGTCCCTCAAATACAAATCCCTCTCTAAATTATTCGAATCGGACCCAGCGTTTAGAAGTTACGACGGGTATAAAAATGCTAAAAGTAAGAAAAATGCCGCGGTGTGAGCGAACAGGTGTTCGCTCGACTGCGCTGAGCGCGAATAGACTAAGATCTATTAATTACCTACCTACTCATATTATGTTTTGTAAACTAGAAACAATTCAATAGTGATTTATAATTTTTAGTTATATTTTTTTTTTTAATTGAGAACTTTGAAACGCTCTATAATAAACACCGCGGCCGTGGTCTCGAACGCCACGCCGCCCGGTTTCACGCGACTTGGGCATCATCGGAGTGCGCGGCTCACTTTGCGCAGCGGTCGAGAGCGGTCATTTTTTTTTGGTACCACGACATCAAATATTGCTTACACGGAAGCTCTGAGGCACTAAGCTTTCTTCGCTTATGTTCCCATGAATAAAACATTATTTTGGTAACTTAATCATACCTGACCAGCTGCAGTCCCCAATGGGCATAGTCGCTACAAAGAATGTTAGTGATGGGATTGTTGTTGTTCTATTTCTTTATAATATCTATCTACTCGTGCGAAGCCGGGGCGGATCGCTAGTTAATAAAATATCTCAGGACTCAAAATACTGCAACCAGTCAAACGACTTACGAACGTACAACGAACAATCGCAATTAATGTGCGATATTTTAATATAAGATTTAATCTAACCGCATCTGTATAATTATTTATATGACGTCACACAATAAAAACGTGTAAATATTACACACATTAACAAGTATGCACACATGACATTGGTTGAGCAGAGTTCAAAATTTGCTTATTAAAATAAAGATTATAATAGAATCTAATATTTCTATTCATCATCATCATTTCAGCCTATTATTAGTCCACTGCTGAACATAGGCCTCACCCACAGATTAAAAAAAAAATTGTAGCTTCGGGATTTTGACATAGTTGCCACGGTTGGCAGGCGGGTTGGCAACCGCAGCTTTCTAATTCAGATGTTCTATGTATATTTTAATTTTCCCTGTGTCGACTTTTACGACACCCACGGGATTACCGGTGGTAGGATTCCTATGCAGGAATCTGTGTAGGTAGGTACCACACAAGGGCCAGTTATTCTGCCGTGAAGCAGAGTGCAAACAATACTGTGTTTCGGTTTGAAGGGCACTGTGAGCTAGCGTAATCACTTGGCATATGAGACTCAAGAACTGATGTCTCAGGGTGACGGGCGTAGTAAAGTGTCGCACAGAAATGTTCTGGGTGACATAACAATTGTTATGGGTAGACGTTGCACTTGACATCAGATGAACGTTTTGCTCGTTTCGTCACTCTATCCAATTAAAAAAAATGAGATGGGGTGGTAGACCCTCCTAAGCCACCACACGGGGTGGTATTTTCAAAAAACCCAAATCCACGCGGACGCCGCCGCGGGTCTCAGCTAGTGCAGTATAATGGGAACACACTCAACTATGTAAGATGTTGTCGCAACAGCTGACATGTTGCAACGGAGTGTTTAATGCGATGGGAAACTTGGTACAGTATTTTTACTATGCAAGGCGATATATTCGTTTCGATACAGATTTTGCATCCAATATCGATTGATCTATTTACAGGTTTTTTTCTTTTTTTTTTTTGGATAGAGTGACGAAACGAGCAAATCGTTCACCAGACGTAAATTTCAACGTCTACCCACAACAAATGCTATGTCACCCTGAATGTGTATATACTGCTCGTAGGAACGCAATAGGGAGTAAGAATTTTTGACTAGTGCCAAAGTGGTGGCGACGTGGTACGCCCCCCGTCACGCCTCGCTTCCTGCGAGGTCGAAAAGTGGGCTCCGTGAGTTGCCTCTGCCTACCCCTAGTAAGGGCAAATGGCGTGACTGTATGTATGTAATTGGGTTTAAGAATATTTATTTCTCATAGAAAATTAAATTCGCTTACTATTAATAGAATATGTATAAATATTTTGGGCTACTCGTACAACTCGTCGTTGTGCGGTGTGGTGGCGGCTCGTTAAAAGAATACTACCACTCCATCTCATCCAATGGACCCCGTAAAAGGCGAGTAAGGAATTAAACTGCACTGTGCACCCAACAGCGCATGGTGGCGATGGGCTCACCACCTATCACACCGAGTGCATTATATTGTTTTGGTGAAACGTGGATTGAGGCAGTCATCTGTTTTTTCAGTGAGCGCCCAGTCTCTGACTACCCGTTATGGGATACAGTCGTGATCTTATGTATGTATGTATGTACTGCTGTCCAAACCCACCTGGTTTTAATTTGTTTCTGTCGACTTTTACGACACCCACGGGATGGGATGGGGTGGTAGATTCACTTAAGCCGCTACCATACGGTACGATCGCCAATCAGTCTGCTAAGCGTGGCGATTAGGGCAAATTCGCTCTGAATTGAAAGTATCGTAGAAGAGCATACTAAAACGATATTACTATTACTGGTGGTAGGATTCCTATGCAGGAATCCGTCTAGGTAGGTACCACCCCAGGGCCAGTTATTCTGCCGTGAAGCAGTAGTGTGCAAACATTACCGTGTTTCGGTTTGAAGGGCACTGTGAGCTAGCGTAATCACCGGACATATGAGACTCAAGAACTTATGTCTCAGGGTGACTGGCACAGTGTGATGTCACATAGAAACTTTCTGAGTGACACAGCATTTGTTATGGGCAGACGTTGCACTTAGCATCAGGTGAACGTTTTGCTCGTTTCATCACTTTAACCAATACAAAAAAATAAAAAATAATGTTACATACGCAAACGTCTAAAATTCTTTAGAAATTTTTAAGTGCTGATCCCACGAACAGATTGTAACGAGCGTTGCGCGAACAAATATTAACATACATACAGTTACGCCTCTTTCCCACCGGGGTAAGCAGAGACCACATCTTTCCACTTGCTACGATCATGATATATCTTTCCTTTCTACTTTCATTGGCGCTTTCACACACGGTCGTCGGTTGAATACTTTTGATGGGTACTTTCGACGTGACCTTTCCAAAACAAAAAATATTATAATGTCGTCATCCACGCCGATTTCGGATACGACGACTGGTTTCTGTGCATAAGTCAATATCGCCTCGGTGTTATGCTCTGATGCAGCTAATGTAGCCAATTTTCGGAGTAAAGGTTTGAAAAACCTCTGCATAGTAAATATCCCGTGGCGACTGTTCGAATTTCCGGGATAAATATCCTATGCCCAAGCAAGCAGAACGCAAAACTCCGTGCCAAATTTCGTCATGATCGGTTCAGCGGTTGAACTGTGAAAAGGTTGTTACCTTTACAGGCAGAGGGACAGTGAGAGTTACTTTCGCATTTATAACATTAGTATGGAAGTATGGATGTCAATTGGTGGTCATGTCAGAACCTATAACTAGATAGCGATATATCGAATTAGCGATTTATATTCACAGTTTCGTGGAAGCTTGCGCTCGTGTATAAAGGTGTAGCATTCCATTCCTTGCACTACATATCATAGTAGTAGATAATAGGTATTTGACCTTGACTGGTTGTTGGGTTCCTATGTAGGAATCGGTCTAGTTATTCTACCGTGAAGTACTATGTAAACATTACCGTGTTTCGATTTGAAGGGCATTGATAGCTAGTGTAAATATTATATATGAATTTTTATTGCTTGCTTATTCGGAAAATAAAAAATAAAGATATCGACACAAAATTTTCATCCCGTGGGTGTCGTAAAAGTCGACAGAGGGAAATAAAAACCAGGAGATGGGCAGCGGCATCTATCGGGAACATCTGAATAAATAAACTGCGGTTTCTAACCCGCCTGCCAAGCGTAGCAACTTTGGCAAAATCCCCGCAAAGTGAGAGCCACTAACTTTTGTGGCAATCCATGGGGGAGGCCTATGTTCAGCAGTGGACTAGGCATTCGCGTGAATATAAGAAATCATTATTAAAACATTAAAAAAAAAGAAGTACTAATTATATAAATAAAAGAATACTACCACTCCATCTCATCCAATGGATATCGTAAAAGGCGAGTAAGGAATTAAACCGCACTGTGCACCCAACAGCGCATGGTAACGATGGGCTCACCACCTATCACACCAAGTGCAATATTGTTTTGGTGAAACGTGGATTGAGGCAGTCATCTGTTTTTGCAGTGAGTGCCCAGTCTCTGACTACCCCTTATGGGATGCAGTCGTGATCTTATGTATGTATGTATGCTTTTATCGTATACAATCATCATCATCTGTGATATATGTCAGAAACGAAATTCATAAAATTTTGTACGCACGAAAGTTCTGTTGCAATGCTATTTAATAATACTTTATTTTTGTCTTTTTTGCATTATCCTCTGACAGCTGTTGCAACTGCGCGGTCCCTTCAGTGCATTCCATTTAGCTAGCTGTGCAGGGCGGCGCGATATATCGGCATTTTTTTCGAGTCGTCACCAATTTTGATTCAGTTTTCGAACGTTATTGCATTTGTAAGTCGAACGGTGATGTGATGTGATGTTCTCCTAGCCGAATTCGACCACGGCGACAACTGCCGACCACTGTCGGGAGCCATCAACTGCGCAGGAGATATTATAGTGCCACAAGTGCCACCACCTATCGCACCAAGTGCCATTATATTCTTTTGGTGAAACGTGGATTGTGGCAGTCATCTGTTTTTGCAGTGCCCAGTCTCTGACTACCCCTTATGGGATACAGTCGTGATCTTATGTATGTACATCATCCGCCAAAATGGTGACCCCGGTATGAACATCCGCAGCCAGCTTCTCCGAACCACAGCAACAACGTCATTCATCGCAGTCACAGCACCAGTGTCGTTGCTGGTGATAGTGTCGGCCGTTAAATTTCATGGATAACGCTCGGAACACTCGCCGTCGACCAGTCACGGTGACAACGGTGCAACTATCACAACGAAAGTGAAAGGTAACAATTTTGTAGTCAACAACACTTGGATGGTTCCGTATTCGCCACTTCCTTCCAAAACATACATAATAATGCAATAAAGTAAAAAAAAAGTAAAGTTTCAGCCTATAAATGTCCCACTACTGAGCACAGGCCTCCTCTCATTTCTGAGAGGGTTTTGGAGCTAGGAAGAATCCGCCACGCTGCTCCAATGCGGGTTGGCGGACTTCACATGTCTTCGAAATATTTTTTATTCCTCAGACATGCAGGTTTCCTCACGATGTTTTCCTTCACCGCCGAGCACGTGGTAAATCAGCACTTAAAATTGCAATTAACAATTTTAGTGGTGCCGGGAATCGAACGCAGATCACTCGCGTACTATGAAATTTATAGCGAGCGCCTAGCCCCTGAGCTACCACGGCTCAGGGCTAGGCGCAATATTCAATCACAAATTTGATAAACTAACAAAGTTTAAACAAAACATCTTCGAGGGCAACTTACCGTTTGGACGACCGCGTGGCCTAGTGGTCGGAGTACCCTACTTCTGAGCCGCGGGTCCTGGGTTTGAATCCCAGCCGGAGCCAACATTTGTGCTAAAGCATAAATTGTTGGTTTTCGGGTCTGTTTGTGTTGTGATTGTTCCCGTGTTTCTGACACTGCATCCTAGCCTAACTCCGATCTTATCGCATCAGCGTTACATCGGGCGCGGGTAGGTTGGGACGAGCGTGTGCTTCTGTGTTTGCGCGTACACTTGTGGCACTATAATATCTCCTGCGCAGTTGATGGCTCCCGACAGTAGTCGGAAGTTGTCGCCGTGGTCGAAATCGGCTACGCTAGAAGAACATCATGCCCAGTGATTACGCTAGCTCAGTGCCCTTCAAACCGAAACACAGTAATGTTTGCAAACTACTACTTCACTGTAGAATAACTGGCCCTAGGTGGTACCTACCTAGACGGATTCCTGCATAGAAATCCTACCACCAGTGCATGTATACTAAATTTTGTTTATAGAAACTACACATTTATTTGTAAGTATTGATAATTTGACTTGAGTCATGCACTAGTTACAAACTTATTTAAATCCTACAACATACAAGGGACGGGAATGTCCTCCTGAACGCCATAACACAAGACCAGTTCCTTTCGAGGTCGATAGCCGATCGGTCGTTGCATATAAAATTGAAAAAAGTAAGAGAAGGCGGTAAATGGTGCAACCGTACCCTAGATAAGAAACCCTTATTACGCAAATTGTTCGTCTTTCAAATGTCAGTACCAACATTAAAACCATAACTACTGAGATTACGTAAGCGTCTATAAAAATTGGGCGTGTCTGGAGGAACAAAAATTCAAAGTCGCTAAGTTAGAAACTCAAAAAAAGAAAAGAAAGCTTTTTAAATTTTAATAACAAGATTTCGTTAAATCATTATATTGTTCTTTTGTTCCTCAATAGATGAATCATTTATTTTTTTACTAATCTTTTTGTTTGCCCTAACAAACAAAAAGCAAACAAAAAGATCAGTAAAAACCCGCGTAAAAGAACATATAGCTGATGTGAAGCATCGCCGCCCCAGGAAGTCTGCAGTCTGTGAACATGTTCTGGATCATCCCAACCATTACATCAGATTTGATAAACCACAAATCCTCGCAAAAGAACACCGATTCCTACCAAGGATGATTCGCGAGGCTATTGAAATTAAAAAACATCCTAATTTTAATAGAGAAGATGGTTGGGTATTACCACCAGCTTGGGATCCTATAATCAATAAAATTAAGTCAAAAACCAAGCATACCACTGCAAGACTTCAAGACACAGTTAGCTCTTTCTGCGTAGATCGGACCACAAAAAATAATTAAAAGCTGAAGGTACTCCGGGTTAACTATGACATCAGGACATCTGTCACCTCAGTCCCCCCGTGACCATGGGTGCTGTAAAGCACTCGAAACGGGTTATAAATAACAAAAAAATAAACGCGATAAAATCCGTAAAATAAGTTTCATTTAAAAACGTTCACCTGATGGTAAGTGCAACGTCTGCCCATAACAAATGCTGTGTCACCCAGGAAATTTCTGTGTGATACCACACTGTGCCTATCACCCTGAGACATCAGTTCTTAAGTCTCATATGCCCAGTGATTACGCTACCTCACAGTGCCCTTCAAACCGAAACACAGTAATGCTTGCACACTACTGCTTCACGGCAGAATAACTGGCCCTGGGGTGGTACTTACCTAGACGGATTCCCGCATAGGAATCCTACCACCAGATATAAATGTGAGCTTTATGGTTGTCATTGATCACGATAGCACAAATTACAGTAAGCAGAATGCTGCCACAGTCTACGTTACTTGATGTCACAGAACAAAACAAACTTAGATATTCTTAGTGTGTAACTTAGCATACTCAGAATTACGTTCGCCCCGACACACCCGCTTATTTCATCCGCGTTATATTCATTTTGTTATTAAAGAAAGAAAGAAAGAAGGAAAATACATTTATTTGTAACGACAGTACATTTACACAAACAAAATTCAAAAAAATGTTACAAAAATATGTCGTCACAAGTCGGTCCCAGCTCAGCATATGCCGGCTGTTACCAACCGGCACTGGTCTTCCGCTGAGGCCGTTTGGTGATATCACGGTCCAGCTTCACAAAAGCATGTGGAAAATATAAGTATATAAATATAAGTAGATGTTTTTTTAGCAAATGTTTAAAGTTCGAAGCTTGTATTAATTATGTCAATGCAGTCGCGACGTTGTAAATATTTATAAACCAATGACATTTAACACGAGTTTCTTGTTACGCCAACAAAGCGCTGAACAAAGACGACATTAAAACTATGACCAAAATTATTATAACTAATTTTTCACTAAATAATTTTATTTATTTATTTATTTAAACTTTATTTGCACATAGGTGTAGAAAAAGGCGGACTTAATGCCTAGAGGCATTCCAGTCTACCTTTGGGTTGAGCAGAGAATATATTAAGGTGCACAGTAAAACAACAATCTGAAACAATCAATCAACAGTAACTAATTAGATACATATCTATACATATCTATACATATACACATACATATACTTAAACATACATACATAAATATACAAACATAAATATTGAATGCATTGCGGTTGCGTAAGTATGTTCCGTGGCTGTCCTAACTCGCAAAGTGTTATATTTATTTGGTAAATATGTAGTTTTGAAAGAAGTTAAGGTGTGTAAAACATGCAAAATACTTGAGTACATTTTTTTAGCATGATAGCAGCGTTCCCGTGAGCGTATTTGGAACTTAATCAAAGAACAAAACAAGCACGTATGAAATCCACGTTCCTTAAGTGAAAAATGCATGCTTCTAACTAAGCTTGGATTGAACGGGACACGACGAAATTTACTGTGTCAGTTTTTTTTTATAGAAGAGGGGACAATCGGGCAAACGGCTCACTTAATGTTGATTACCGCCACCCATGAACATCCCCGCAAGAATAGAGGAATCGCGGGTGCGTTGCAGGCCTTTGAGAAGGGAATAGGCTCTGTTCTTGAAGGTCCCTAAGTCACGTCTGTTAATAATATTTATTAATATTTAAAAATTCGATGCCCCACAGTAAGATTTCTCCTGTGTCGTGGGTACGTTTTACAGACATAAATTCACATGCACAAACACCCGGAACAACTACATGTAGGCCATACAAATATTTGTTGCGTGCGGGAATGGAACCCGCGACCCGCGGCGCAGAAGCCATGGGCTTAGCCACTGCGCCAACCGAGCTGGCCCGGAAAAACCGCTGGCGGTAGCAACTTCGACAGAGTGGTGGAATAAAAACCATCAAGATGGAATTTTGTGCTGTGCGGCGATGTACGATGCCGAAAAACAGCGGCTGGAATTATTCCGTAGAATTCCTCGGAACGGAGAGTGTTCCGGGTAATTGTTCGGAATTATTCTTATGGTAAATACGATGAAAAATGCAAGGACACGCAACGTTTCTTCGCAGGGCCAGTGGATCAAGCTGATCGAAAAGAACCTTGTTGTGGACGATCGAGCCGCTCTTCTGGTTCTCATGTTATGGGATGAATAGGTCACAAAGAGTTGTTAATAACGGTTTTTTGTCTAATTTTGTAATTTCAGATCAGAAAGTGCACTAGGCTCAATTCTTGGGCCCCTACTGTTTATTTTATTTATAAATGACGTCGGTAGTTGTCTTTGTTATGCTAATTTACTTCTACACGCCGATGACCTCAAAATGTACCAATCTGCCCAGTGTCTAGATAACTGGAAAAGATTATACAGACTATCGTCGCAATAACAAATTACATCTAAGTATTGCGAAATGTAAGGAAATCACTAATATCATCTTAATCAAATCAGGTAGACTCTGTTCCTCTAATTAAATACTTGGGATTATAGACTCTAACCTTCATTTTAATGTACATATTAAAGGCTTTCAAATTATATGGATATGTCATGAGAACCTGTTCATGTTTTAAGAAACCCTCTACTTTCTTAATCTTACAGAAAGCAAGGACACAAATAGAATATGCTTCCGACATATAGAACCCAATATATGTTAAATACAGTTAGAATTCGTGACACGATTATTTTTAAAATCAACAATATACAAATGTTTCAGATCTAAAGCTTCTCTCGATGAATTAGTAAAGAAATTCGACATCCCCTCTCTTGAGTATAGTATACCACATTTACATCAAACGCTTCTATATAATATTTCACATAATTTTGAGTGTAAGGACCTTTCAAATCGAATTGACGTCCGTATACCAAGTCGTTCGCAGCGAATACGTGAGTTCCATCGGCAACCACTTTTCTTTCCCAGACCTAACAAAGGCGACTGATCGTGCGCCTCGTATCTTGGATACATATAATAATGAAGGAAGGTAAGTTACTTTGCTAAGATCCGCATGCAAAATATAAAAATGGTGTATATTACCTAGTTTTACGACAGACTAGACGGCACGGGCCGTCTGTTGTAGAGTCTATGACGCTTGATAATGCCCCGTTTTGGAGCGAAACACGTGTCGTGTTCTTGACTTCTTTGATATTTCTTTGATATTATCTAGTGGTGGTATTGTAGTGGTTGGTGGAGGGTACCTGGTGGCGGTTCCTGGTGGCGGTGTTAGTTTGCTTGTGCACGCTACTGAGGGAGGGCGGGCGGTGCTCTTCAAAAAAACTAGGTAATATACACCATTTTTATATTTTGCATGCGGATCTTAGCAAAGTAACTTACCTTCCTTCATTATAATGGATTTCCGCAAAGTAACGCCTGATTCTATTAACATATAATAATCTTCTACAAAATAGAATCCAAAAACGGGTTAAGCTCTACAAAATGAAGGAAAACCGCTTTAGAGCTTTTGGTTGGGGGAGCGCGATTGCGTAATTATTTAACTGTATTTAATTAATTTTTGATTTCTAATTAGTTTCGATTTTTTTTTCACCACGTTTTCTTTATTCAGTGCCATTTTTTTAATACTATGAATTTTTCTTAAATTTGAATAACGGAATGTGAAATCATTGCAAAGGGAGGGGGGGAATTATATTTATATTTTGTGTATAACTACTGTGTATTACTTATTTTTATACAACTGTTTGTTTTCACAAAAACAGTAAAAAAAACTTTATATATTTCAACGGGGGAGATCACGATGCAATAACATTATCACGCTTTAGAAAGATTTTACGGTAAGGTCAATTAATTGTCCTTGTCGCAAATATGTCACTTTTATGAATTTTTTACGTCGACTGTTACAATATATACATATAATCTGATACGTGAATGTACCCTTAACACAAAGAATAGGACTAAGACTCACAGATATTTCACTTATGAGAAGACCCTTGCTGCTGCAGTATTGTATCGACACCAGAGTTACAAATGTGTGCTTATCAGCCTTTTCGTATAACAAGAGCTGGTTCAATTTTTTTTATTGGATATAGTGACGACACTATCGAAACGTGCACCTGATTGTAAGTGCTACGTGTGCCCATAACAAATGCTGTGTCACCCAGAACATGCCCAGTAATTACACTAGCCTTTAGTGCTCTTCAAACCGAACACACTGTAGTGTTTGCACATTACTGCTTCAAGGCAGAATAACTGGCCCTACCTAGACGGATTCCTGCATAGAAATCCTACCACCAGTCAACTCTAAGTAACAGTAACTAAGACTGCAAGCAGACATACAACAAAGAAGTTAAACGTTAAACAAATTTTGTGGGCATGCCCTCGGACATGCAGCTTTCTTCACGATTTTTTCATTCACCGCTGGGCACGTGGGAAATCAGCACTTATATTTGTGAACAAGGTGGTGGCTTCACGTCGGCGGTATTAGTTTGATAATACACACTTTAGTAGGAAGGCAGTGCTCTTCAAAAAGTAGATAATATTTTTTTTATAGTAAGCACAGTTATGTTTGTAATATGTGCAAATATAATTGGATTTCGGTCTGAAGGGCACTGAGCTAGCGTAATTACTGGGCATATGAGACTTAAGTTCTGATGTCTCAGGGGGACTGGCGCCATACAGACACGGTCTGGGTGACATGGCATTTGTTAAGGGCAGACGTTGCACTTACCAACTTACTATCAGGTGAACCATTCGCTCGTCTCGATACTTACTTCCATAAAATATTGTGGATTGAAGAATGATTACAGAAATTATATATAAAGTTGAAACAAATAATAGACATACTTGAACTTTAGGAGTGATTAATTAACTTTGTTTATAATGTGCATTTAAAATACAAAGTCTTTAGTAGACTACTACTAAAGACTTTGTATTTTAAATGTATATAGATATGTATAATGCATATTATAGACTACAGAGTTCAAATAAAATAATTACCGGGAAAAATATTGCTACTTACTATATAATAAACTGTAAACTTAGACGACCGCGTGGCATAGTGGTCAGAGTACCTGATTTCTACGCCGCGGGTCCTGGGTTCGAATCCCAGCCGGAGCCAACATTTGTGCTAAAACACAAATTGTTGGTTTTCGGGTCTGGTTGTGTTGTGTTTGTCCCCGTGTTTCTGACACTGCATCCTAGCCTACCCCCGATCTTATCGCATCAGCGTTACATCGGGCGCGGGTAGGTTGGGACGAGTGAGTGCCTCTGTGTTTGCGCGTACACTTGTTGCATTATAATATCTCCTGCGCAGTTGATGGCTCTCGTTATTCGGATTCGGAAGTTGTCGCTGTGGTCGAAATCGGCTAGGAATCCTACCACCAGTAGAAGCCACCTTCTAGGTAGGTACCACTCCAGGGCATGTTATTCTAACGTGAAGCGGTAGTGTGTAAACATGTGTTTCGGTCTGAAGGGCCCTGACAGCTAGTGTGATTACACTACACTGGGCATATATGACTTAAGTACTGATGTCTCAAGATGACGGGCGCAGTGTGGTGTCACTCGTTGTTCTGGGTGATACAGCATTTGTTGTGTGCAGACGTTGCACTTAGCATCAGGTGTACGTTTTGCTCGTCTCGTCACTTTATCCAAAGTATACATGCTTCTTTTGAAATTGGCCTAAAGGACAATAATGTTTTTGACGTCAGCGCAGTCGTTGGTGAATTCAGTACCAAGTGGTTAATGAATGATATTTTCTGGGACTATATCCTCGAAGGTATTCTCGAGCGGGCAGCAATATGCTGAGTGACGACTCTTTTTGCTATGACCCCCGACGTACATCAATAGCCAAACGTACAGCTTAGATTATAAGCTATGCAGGAATCCGTCTAGGTAGGTACCACCCCAGGGCCAGTTACTCTGCCGTGAAGCAGTAGTGTGCAAGCATTACTGTGTTTCGGTTTGAAGGGCACTGTGAGCTAGCGTAATCACTGGGCATTGAGACTTAAGAACTGATGTCTCAGGGTGATGGGCACAGTGACGTGTCACACAGAAATGTTCTGGGTGGCACAGCATTTGTTATGGGCAGACGTTGCACTTACCATCAGGTGAACGTTTTGCTCGTTTCATCACTTTCTCCAATAAAAAAAATTGATTAGTGGTAAGGATCAACTTTTTATGGTTACTGTTATGTTAATTTTTGTTTGTAAATGCATGTTTTGTACGTTATCGGTTTTAGCCGAATAAACTTTTCTTTCTTTCTTTCTTTCTTTCTTTCTTTCTTTCTTTTCTTTCTTTCAATTACTTTGTACTAGAAAAATTATGGGTTATTTCTATTTGCAGGATAGTCTTTTTCCATCCACTTTTCGGTATAAAACTGGCCTAAAAAATCCTCACGTGATTACGGGACGGCCTCTAAAGACCTCTCCGTGGTTGTTTTGTACTACACACATTGCTCTTAGTTATATTTTAAAATGCGAAAGTTTGATTGTTTGTTTTTTATTCAGTCAGCTCAAACGGCTGAAGGCATTTTTTTGACGAAATTTTGCATAGAGTGTTTTTAATGGAAAAATTAAAAAAATCATAAAAATTATTTCTACATTTGAAGTAGGTACTAAGACATTGTATGAAAAGAAGTAAAGTAAAAGCCTGTAAATGTCCCACCTACTGAGCACAGGCCTCTGACTTTTAAAGAGGGTTTTGCATCCGGAAACAGTGAGCCAACAGCTCCAGTGCGGACTTGGCGAGCTTTTATGTCACTTCCTTCCGCATATATGCCTTCCCCTCGTGACGTCTTCCTATATCCGCTGAGCACGTTGCAATTACCAATTTCACTGTTTCCGCTACCGGGGTTCGAACCCGGGTCACTCGCGCACTATTAAACTGCTTCTTCTTTTAATTCCTGGCCTCTCTCCATATAATTATGCCAATGTCAAGTCAGTCACGGGTGTGACAATAAGTAAAAAATAAAGTTTCAGCCTATAAATGTCCCACTGCTGAGCACAGGCCTCCTCTCATTTCTGAGAGGGTTTTGGAGCTAGTAAGAATCCGCCGCGCTGCTCCAATGCGGGTTGGCGGACTTCACATGTCATCGAAATATTTCCATTCCTCGGACATGCAGGTTTCTTCACGATGTTTTCCTTCACCGCTAAGCACGTGGTAAATCAGCACTTTAAATTGTAGAACAATATTAGAGGCACTGGCGCCGGGGATCGAACCCAGGTTACTCGCTTACTATGAAATCAAAGGCGAGCACCAGGCCCCTGAGCTACCACGGCTTTGAGAATAGATAATTCAAAATATGAAACAGTAGAATATTAGTTGACTTCTACTGAATATTTGCTGGACTGATGGTGACAAAACGAAAAGAAGAAGCACTTGCTGCACTATCAACATTGAACATCGAAACTCAAAATATACACTGCAATTACAAAACACAACAAAGTAAGACACTACCGCAACTTTTCGAGTTGACGCTATAAGATCCACTATTAAACTAAAGGCGAACAACGAACCACTAAGCTGCTACTGTTACCAGGTATCTACGTTACGCATGACGACCGCGTGGCCTGGTGGTCAGAGTACCTGACTTCTAAGCCGCGCTTCCTGGGTTCGAATCTCAGCCGGAGCCGACATTTATGCTAAAACATAAATTGTTGGTCTTCGGGTCTGGTTATGTTGTGATTAACCCCGTGTTTCTGACACTGCATCCTAGCCTACCTACCGATCTTATCGCATTAGCGTTACATCGGGCGCGGGTGGGTTGGTACGAGTGAGTGCCTCTGTGTTTGCGCGTACACTTGTCGCACTATAATATCTCCTGCGCAGTTGATGGCTCTCGACGGTAGTCGGCAGTTGTCGCCGTGGTCGAAATCGGCTAGGAGAACATCTACCTTACGCAACCGGCGGTGTTTATACGTTCAATTTGCACAGTGGACATCTGTTGCGACAGCGACGAGGTCGTCGGATATATCAATCTAACGGTATAGTTATTAAGTTATTAACTTCATCGCTTATGTGGCGATAAGTTATCCCATCACCTTTTTTTATTTCATAAAAGTGACGGAACGAGCAAAACGTTCACCTGATGGTAAGTGCAACGTCTGCCCATAACAAATGCTGTGTCACGCAGAAAATTACTGTGTGACACCACACTGCGCCCGTCACCCTGAGACATTAGTTCTTAAGTCTCATATGCCCAGTTTAGATTACGCTAGCTCTCAGTGCCCTTCAGACCGAAACACAGTAATGTTTGCACACTACTGCTTTCACGGCAGAATAACCGGCCCTGGGGTGGTACTTACCTTGATGGATTGCTGTGCTCGTGAAAGTTAACAATTATTGAAAAAGTCAATTCAAGACCGGGGATCGTACTTTCCTCTGTCTCTAGTGCAATAAATCTATCATTATACAGTCGGTATTCTAAGAACTTAATAAGTAGTGTGTACCTTTGTCACTGACAGTGGCAGTAAATTTGAGACTTGCCATTAACTCCAAAAAAAAAACTGTAGTAAAAAAGACAGTTACCATTATCGGCGATTACTAGTTCATTATGCAGCAAGTGTTCGTGAAAGTTTACACACACACACACACAAGATCACGACTTTATCCCATAAGGGGTAGTCAGAGACTGGGCACTCACTGCAAAGACAGATGATTGCCACAATCCACGTTTCACCAAAACATTATAATGCACTCGGTGTGATAGGTGGTGAGCCCATCGCCACCATAGCGCTGTTGGGTGCCACAAGTGCAAGTTTAAATTCCTTACGCGCCGTTTACGAGATCCATTGGATGAGATGGAGTGGTAGTATTCTTTTAACGAAGCCGCCACCACACGGCGAAGCCGCCACCACCACCGATCCGCGCCCGGCCTCGATGGCAAAAACAACAGGGTGATCTATATAAATGTCTAACTACGCCGCTATTGTGTCTGTTAGTCAGTATTTTCAACGCGCTCCTCTCCAGCTGCTCCTTCCCGGACGACTGGAAGGAAGCCGACGTTATAGGCATTCCGAAGCCTAATAAGCCTAGGAACATTCCGTCTAATTATCGCCCAATAAGTCTCCTCAACTCGATGGCTAAGATTTATGAGCGAATTATACTCAGTCGATTAAAAGACTATGTCCTTACAAATAATATTCTTCCAGACGAGCAGTTCGGCTTTCGCCCCGAACACTCGTGTACTCATCAAGTGCACCGCTTAACGGAGCACATCTTAGAGAATTTAAACGACCGCCCTAAGCCTGTAGGCACAGGGGCCTTATTTTTCGATGTCGCAAAGGCATTTGACAAAGTCTGGCACGACGGCTTGTATTACAAGTTGTATCACACTAAAGTGCCAGACAGACTTGTGAACATCATACGAGCCTTCTTGTCTAACCGCCTATTTCGCTTCCGGGTAGAGGGAACGCGCTCCTCAAGCCGCCCTCTCCGAGCGGGGGTCCCTCAGGGTTCCTGCCTCTCCCCACTCCTTTTCTTGCTATACACTAGCGATATTCCTAAAGACCCGAAAGTAAATCTTGCGCTTTTCGCAGACGACACGGCCTTGTACTATTCCGACAAGCACAAGGGCCGCATAACGATTCAACTCCAAGACGCAGCCGATCGCCTAGGCGAATGGTTCTGGAAATGGAGAATAGAGGTAAACCCCGAGAAAAGTGTAGCGATATACTTCTCGAGGGGCACACCAAAGCCCGCTAGACGATGTCACCCAATCGGCAACAATCAGCTAGGCACGATCACCCTGTTCGGACGCCCTATTCCCTGGGAAAAGAGCGTCAAATACCTCGGGGTCACTTTAGACGCAGCGATGTCGTTCGCTGCACACATTAAAAACATACGCAATAGAGCGGCTTTTATCTCAAGCCGGCTATACCCATTAACTTGCTCCTCAAGCAAAATGTGCTTAAGACACAAACTTCGCCTCTATAAGACTTGCACAAGACCCGTAATGGACTATGCTTGCGTCTCTTTCGCTCACGCGACGGGCAATCAATTAAAGAAGTTACAGAGCGTTCAAAATCGATTCTTGCGAACTGCCACCGGAGCCGGTTGGTATCAACGCAATGTAGATCTTCACAGCGACTGTGAAATGCCTTTAATCTCTGACCACTTCAGAGAAGTATCACGGCGGTTTTTCGGAAAAGCCGCGGTTCATTCAAACCCGCTGGTGGTTAAAGCAGCAAATTACCTACCAAACAGAAACGCGACCGAACGCAAACGTCGCCCGCGAAACGTGCTAGACGACACGGACGTCTCAGCTCTTCCTGACCACGATACTGTCAGTCACGATCCAGGCCACACTGTACACACAGTCAATAGCTTTGATATAACACGCACCACGACGCGCGACCGCCGTAGAGAGCGGCGCGCAATAGTCAATAATCACATCGTGTACACACGATTCACCCGTGTTCCAGGGCGGTTCTCACCGCCCAGAGTTACCGACACACAAGTCGACAGTCCGAATGGACGCGCGCAGCCTCCTTCGGACGGTCAGTAGACGACTTAAAATGTTTAAGATTTTCGAAATCGCGAAAGCACGCAGCGAACGCGACACAGTCCGAACTTCGAGGTTTTTGTAGGAGTTGTTATTTATTTATTTATGCTTGGGTGAAACCAAACCTGGCACGCGGGCCCCTGGCCCGCGAGCACAGTATCCGATGAAGTTGTAAAAGCCGAGAAGGCTAACAGCAATTACATCACCGAAAATATAACGGCTAGTGAAAGTTTACAATGATTGAAAAAATCAGTTCAGTAGTCCAATAAATCAGCGAACTATCATTTAATTGTCGGTAATCTAAGAACTTAATAAGCAGTCGGATTTGGTACACATTCCTGAAAATGATTTACCTATATACCTATGTGACTGACACTGGCAGAAAATTTAAGACTGTTGCCGTTAACGTTTAAAAACACTATAATTAAAAAAAAAATGTGACAGTTACGATTATTAGCGCGTGTTAATGAAACGTGTCTACTCTTCGAACGATTCTGATTCACTTACTAAATAATGTATTATTTACCTATCGGATTCTTAAATTAAAGCCTTGTAGGAAATACCATAATAATTGCAGAAAAAATTAGCATATTTGCATCATTAGATTAGTGCATTATGATTAGAATTGTTTTTTTTTTTGTATAATTTTCAATAACTACAGAGATTTGTCAGGAAGACTTGAAACCAAGGAAAACGCAGGGTAGATTTTTTCTTACTTCCTTATAATTAGAGACAATATAACTTCAAGTTCCATCTAGATAAGAGGAATTCAGTAATTTTATAAGTAATTTTAAATATTATGCACTGGTTTTGTTCTCACGACCTTCTGTAATGGTGTAAAAAATATCAAATACGAAGTAAAATATGAAGATATAAACGCGGTTTTTCTCTATTACAGACGTAAAGATAGACTACAAAAAAAAACCTTTTAAGAACGGAGCGACCCTCAGACTATAATTTAATTAGTCATAGACGACGATTTAGCAAATGATTGTTATTTACGTAATCATTAAGCAAAAATATGATTTGGTAGTTAAGAAGGCGAATTTACGATCACGACTGTATCCCATAAGGGGTAGTCAGAGACTGGGCACTCACTGCAAAAACGGATGATTGCCACAATCCACGTTTCACCAAAACAATATAATGCACTTGGTGTGATAGGTGGTGAGCCCATCGCCACCATGCGCTGTTGGGTGCACAGTGCAGTTTAATTCCTTACTCGCCTTTTACGAGATCCATTGGATGAGATCGAGTGGTGGTATTCTTTTAACGAGCCGCCACCACACGGCAATTTAGGCGAATTTAGGTATTTCAAATCATCATTTCAGACTATCACTAGTCCACTGCTGAACGTAGGCATCCCCCATAGATTGCTACATAAGTTTGTAGCTATCGTTTTGGGGATATTTTGCCATAGTTGCCACGCATGGTAAACGCAGTTTATTTATTCAGATGTTCCGCGAAGATGCTGTGCCCATCTACTGTTTTTAATTTTTCCTCTGTCGACTTTTACGACACCCACGGGATGGGATGGGGTGATAGATTCTCTTGGGCCGCTACAACACTGCGATAAGTTGAAATACGTTCTGTCAGTGTGGTGATGCCTTCAAAAAAACTGCCACCATGCCCTATCCCGTGGGTGTCGTGAGTCAACGTAACATCTTATAAATTTCGCACTGCTGAGCACGGGCCTTCTCTTATTTCTGAGAGGGTGTTGGAGGTATTTATTTTATTGCATAAAGTGATGAAACGAGCAAAACGTTCACCTGATGGAAAGTGGAACGTGTACCCATAACAAATGCTGTCACCCAGAAAACTTCTCTGTCACACTACACTGTGCCCGTTCTTAAGTCTCATATGCCCAGTGATTACGCTAGCTCACAGTGCCCTTCAAACCGAAACACAGTAATGTTTGAACACTACTGCTTCACGGCATGAATAACTGTCCCTGGGATGGTACCTACCTAGACGGACTCCTGCATAGGAATCCTACCACCAGTTGAAATGAGTTCGTGTTTTTATTTCTCAGACATGCAGGTTTCCTGTTCTGTTCTATACCACTGAGCACGTGGTAAATCAGCTCTTAAAACTGCACAACAATTTTAGGGGTGCCGGCACCGGGATATCGAACTCAGGTCACTCGCCTACAATGGAATTTAAGGCGAACCGACTGTCCCCTGAGCTACTACGGCCCTGCTAAGGTCTTTCCAAAATTTCAAACTAAAATAAACTTTTGGAAAACTTCAAAATCTCTTCATCAGGTCGAATAATCATCTCGAACAATGACAAATGTATAAGAATCGACGGGCTGTTGCGTTTAACATACAGACATACACGCAGAGGCCACACCAAAAGCCCACTTTTCGCACCCATGAGAAACAAGACGTGACGGGTGGCGACACGTCGCTGACCTTTTTGTAGGAGAAAAAAAAAACTTACTCCCTACTGCGTTCTCACGAGCATTGCATATTCTGGTGTTATTCTGCACAAATAAAGGCTGTCCGTACAATACTATATTAAAGTTTAAAAATTATAATATAGTTTGAAAAGAAATGAAAAAAATGACTTTCAATAAGTATTGTGTAAACAATCTATGTTGAATTAAAATTAAAAAAAATATTCTATTCTATAACTTAGTGACCTCTTACGACACCACGGTAGGAAAGAGGTAGGTGCTATTCTAATCTGCTGGGCTCCTATCGGTTGCGTTTAAGAGAGGAAACATCTGATCCTGCGTTTGCCGAACCGCTTGCCAGACGCGGTGATAACGGCAATTCCTGCTGATGCTGATGGTGCCGAATTATTTTTATACGTTACTGGTGGTAAGTTTAATGGTAGTAAGATTCCTAAGCAGGAATCCGTCTAGGAGGTTTCCACCGCAGTGCTTGTTATCCTGCCATCAAGCAGTGGTGTGTAGTTACTGGGTATGAGACTTAAGAACTGATGTCTCAAGGTGACGAGCGCAGTGTGGTGCATAGACATGTTCTGGATACACAACATTTGTTGTAGGCCGTGCTCGAATTAAACACCATGCAATACGTGCGTCTATTGGAAGGCGACTTCTCCGTATTGATGCCATCGTAACACAATGGACGATGGCGGTACTCGTCTACGATTTCACTGGAATGCACTTAAGAGTCAAATCTCTTAGAACGATTCTATGACGGCGTTATGTTACCGTCTTGGCCAGTCTGTTATCAGCTTTAATGACAGGGCCCGCGAGAAAGGCTGGGATTCAAACCCAGTAGAGGTTAGGTACTCTGACCAAACGCCACGCAGTCGTAACTTGAAGGTCACTCAATGATTTCTTATACTTACGCGAACACTACACATTTAATAGAAACTAATTTAACGGATTTTATCGCGTTTAATTTTTACTATTTATAACCCGACGTTTCGAGTGCTTTACAGCACCCATGGTCACGATAGGACTGCGATATCCTGAGACTTCAAGACACAATTAGCTACGTAGATCGGACCCAAAATAATAATTAAAAGCCCTTGGTTTCTGCGCCGCGGGTCGCGGGAAAGATTCCCGCACGGGATAAATATTTGTATAGCCTGCAGATAGTTGTTCCGGGTCTGGGTGGTTTGTGCGTGTGGAATTTATGTCTGTAAAACGTAATCACGACACAGGAGAAATCCTACTGTGGGGCATAGTTTTTTTTTAAAAAAAAAAAAAAAGTTTCATTTAAATGTTATCTGCTTTTTTTTGAATTTGCTATTAGAAATAATGACGAAATTTATACACCAATGTTTCGTTCGCACTGGCAATGAAGCCTTTTATGTGAAGAGGAAAAAAAAAAGGAAGTCTAAATTTGAATTCATGCAGTATGACGAAAACGAAATATTCCGCATAATGTTCAGTTTAAAATTAAATTTCGATAATTATAAGGAATAATATTTTTAACTTGAAAGAACAACTATTGTTTCTTAGGTCACGATAAAAAATACTTAGTTTGTTTATTTAACGAAGAATGTAGCGAACAGGTTTCGCTGCTTTAAACATTAGCAGTTGCAATTTTGCTGCAGACTTTAAATAATTAATTCTGGCTTGTAACACTGTAAAATAATTATCTTGTTTATTCGCTGTATCGAGGAGTACTCATGCTCGGTTCTGATATTTTATACGTTTAAAAAAGTGGGCTGCGGGTTTTGGCTATGCCTACCACTTATACGAGAAAAATACGTGATTGTATGTATGCATGTTACAAAAACGATCACCCACAAGAGGATTCCTATATCGTAAGTGCGTTTAAGAGACAGATAAAGCAGAGGTGTCCGGCAGAGTAGAATAGCACCTACCTCTTTCCTACAGATGTATCGTAAGGGAAGGGGTTTATCTTTATCAACGTTTTGCTGATTTTTTTTTTTATTGGATAAAATGATGAAACGAGCAAAACGTTCACCTGATGGTAAGTGCAACGTCTGCCCATAACAAATGCTCTGTCACCCAGAACATTTCTGTGTAACACCACACAGCGCCCGTCACCCTGAGACATCAGTTCTTAAGTCTCATATGCCCAGTGATTACGCTAGCTCACAGTGCCCTTCAAACCGAAACACAGTAATGTTTGCACACTACTGCTTCGCGGCAGAATAACTGGTATGGGTTGGTACCTACCTAGATGATTCTCAATTCTTGTTTAACAGTGACATTACTGCCAAAAATGTTTTTTTTTTATTATTGGATAGAGCGACGGAACGGAAAAACGTTCACCTGATGGTAAGTGCAAGGTCCGCCCATAACAAATGCTATATCACCCAGAAAATTTCTGTGTGACATCACACTGTCACCCAGAGACATAAGTTCTTAAGTCTCATATGCCCAGTGATTATAACATAAGAATAACGGACTATCAACCAAACAACAACATACACCTGAATATAATTAATTAAAAACATGAAAAATAATTAAAAAGAGAAGAAACCATACATAATTATTAAATAAAAACACAGTGCAACAACGAAAAGGTATCCGACGCAATTATGCTGTTGTTGCCGTAAGCAGACCTGTTATTTTCTTTACTTTAATTAGTTACTGGTGGTAGGATTCCTATGCAGGAATCCGTCTAGGTAGGTACCACCCCAGGGCCAGTTATTCTGCTGTGAAGCAGTAGTGTGCAAACATTACTGTGTTTCGGTTTGAAGGGCACTGAGAGCTAGCGTAATCACTGGGCATATGAGACTTAAGAACTGATGTCTCAGGGTGACGGGCGCAGTGTGGTGTCACACAGTAATTTTCTGAGTGACACTGCATTTGTTATGGGCAGACGTTACACTTACCATCAAGTGAACGTTTTGCTCGTTCCGTCACTTTTATGAAATAAAAAAAAAGTTGCCAAATCGTTCCAATGACGAGTAATAATTTAATTATGACAAAGACTTCATTACGATGAATGATATAAAATGCTAGTAGCTATACGAGTATCTTGACGTAAGCTTAGGAATCATGGTCTAAGGCAACATCAACTTGAAGTGTCATTGAGATATGTGACATGGATTTCTGCGGGTCGCTCGTCCTGAATAGTTCTTCGGAATTAGGTCGTTACAAACCCTTTAATTTTGTAATGAAGTGAAACAATAATTAATTGTTATTAAATACAAACATTTAAAAGGAAATTGTTAAAGTGGAACAGCCGTGTGGTGGCGGCTCGTTAAAAGAATACTACCACTCCATCTCATCCATTGGATCACGTAAAAGGCGAGTAAGGAATTAAACTGCACTGTGCACCCAACAGCGCATGGTGGCGATGGGCTCACCACCTATCAAACCAAGTGCATTATATTGTTTTGGTGAAACGCGGATTGTGGCAGTCATCTGCATTGCAGTGAGTGCCCTGTCTCTGACTACCCCTTATGGGATACAGTCGTGATCTTATGTATGTATGTATGTAATATTTTTTTTCATTAGATTCACTCATTTGGACAGAAAGAAAAACAAATGAAAAATAGCAGGAAACTACAATTTACTAACTTGTTTCTTTTTCTGAAATGTAACCTTTTTAATGTCATCAAAACCAGCCAGATCCAAATAGTACAGCCAAAGAGATTTTGTTACAAGTTTATACATACTATATGCGACAAGACTTTTTTCCCGACCTAATATATGTAACCTAAAATGCTATTGAACAGTACAATAATAATATCAGAAATAATAATAAATTAGGAGAGACGTGGTTATGACATAACTCTATAGTACGTGCAAAACATTACAGAATCTGATTATGTTGGCGCAATTATATTTCTCTGAATATGAACGCGTCTACAAGGAACCATATTTTTTTAGCGAAAATTATATGTCATAAAAATCAATGGCGTTATAAATTTAAGATACATACGTACATATACATAAGATCACGACTGTATCCCATAAGGGGTAGTCAGAGACTGGGCACTCACTGCAAAAACAGATGATTGCCACAATCCACGTTTCACCAAAACAATATAATGCACTTGGTGTGATAGGTGGTGAGCCCATCGCCACCATGCGCTGTTCGGTGCACAGTGCAGTTTAATTCCTTACTCGCCTTTTACGAGATCCATTGGATGAGATGGAGTGGTAGTATTCTTTTAACGAGCCGCCACCACACGGTCTTTTAACGAGCCGGAAGAAACTATTTATAAGAAAATCCACAAGAAAGACTAGCAAAAAAATTAAAAATATAAACATATAATAAGTATATATATATAGTGTAAGTATATATACATATAATAAGCAATACAAGTAGTAATAAAACTCGAGTTCTCTGAATAATCCAACAGTTAATTAAAACTTCTAACTTCAGCTTTTAACATATTGCTAATTACTGATGAGGCAGCAGCTCAATTAGTATATTTCGCAATTTTATACTTCCTCAGTATTATGTCTTATAGCATATAACTGATGGGATCCGCAGCCTGATTGGAAACAATATTCACATTGCAAAAACAAGCATTTCGGTCAGTATTTCATTGCACTTTCAAGCCGTGTGGTGGCGGCTTGTTAAGAGAATACTACCACTCCATCTCATCCAATGGATCTCGTAAAAGGCGAGTAAGGAATTAAACTGCACTGTGCCCCCAACGGCATGGTGGCGATGGGCTCACCACCGATCACACCAAGTGCATTATATTGTTTTGGTGAAACGTGGATTGTGGCAGTCATCTGTTTTTGCAGTGAGTGCCCAGTCTCTGACTACCCCTTATGGGATACAGTCGTGATCTTATGTATGTATGTTTCATTGCACCATGAACGGATGGATTTAAATTTTGTTTTTTCCTGTGTTGTTTTTTTTTTCTTCTCTACACTGTTAATCTGTCTGTGAATTGTGTGCGTGTAACAAATAAATGTTTCTTTCTTTCTTTCTAGAGCCGTGTGGTGGCGGAGCCGTGTGGTGGCGGAGCCGTGTGGTGGCGGCACGTTAAAAGAATACTACCACTCCATCTCATCCAATGGATCTCGTAAAAGGCGAGTAAGGAATTAAACTGCACTGTGCACCCAACAGCGCATGGTGGCGATGGGCTCACCACCGATCACACCAAGTGCATTATATTGTTTTGGTGAAACGTGGATTGTGGCAGTCATCTGTTTTTGCAGTGAGTGCCCAGTCTCTGACTACCCCTTATGGGATACAGTCGTGATCTTATGTATGTATGTATGTCTTCTTTCTTCTTTCTTTCTTCTTTCTTTCTTCTTTCTTTCTTCTTTCTTTCTTCTTTCTTTCTTCTTTGACTTGGGTCTTCGAGTGTCGCTATGAGAACTGTTCAAGGAGGAAATTTAATACCAGGATATGAGCAGCAGCGTGGCAACTATGGCGAAAACCCTCTAAAATGTGAGCTACAAACTTTTGTGGCAATCAATGGGGTAGGCCTATGTTCAGCAGTGGACTGATAGGCTGAAACGATGACGATGACGACGACTATTAGAATATTCCGTCGGACATGTAATATTAGGACAAAATATTACAAGTCCGTCGTGGTTTATTTTTGAAAATATTCAGAAGACATATTACAGATCCACTGTTGTTTATTTTTTAAATATGTACGTACGGAAACATAAATAATTCAACAAAAAAGTGTCTATCCTATAGAATGGGTCGAGGCGGCACGCTAGAGGTTCTATGTTCAGGTTGGCCAAAACTAGAAAGTCTTTTCTTTGTAGATATATAAAAATTTTAGTAAAATTTATAAGTTTGATTAAAAACGGACAGATTTCAAAAACTTTTCAAGAACACATTATTAGATGAAAGCTATATATAATAGCTAGATATAATAGCTTCTGCTCTATCAAATAATATATTTTAAGCCTTCTTCTGGATGGAATCAAAACGGATCTTATACTCATTTTTTAACGGAATAAGTGACGACTCTAGCAAACCATTTACATGATGGTAAGTGCAACGTCTGCCCATAACAATTGCTGTGTCACCCAAAACATTTCCGAGTGGCACTACAATGCGCCCATCACCCTGAGATATCAGGACTATATGCCCAGTGATTACTCTAGCTCTCATCTCACTAGCCCTTCAGACCGAATCAGTGGTGTTTGCACCCCACTGCTTCACGCCAGAATAACTGAAGCTCTTACAAACCTTTTACATAAAGTAACGAGACGAGCAAAACGATCACCTGATGGTAAGTGCAACGTCTGACCATAACAGATGCTGCGTTACTCAGAATATTTCTGTGTAGCACCACACTACGCCCGTCACCTTGAGACATTAGTTCTTAAGTCTCATATGCCCAGTGATTACGCTAGCTCTCAGTGCCCTTCAGACCGAAACACAGTAATGTTTGCACACTACTGCTTCATGGCAGAGTAACTGGTCCTGGGGTGGTACCTACCAAGACTCCTACCACCAGAGAACACGTATGTTAAAAATGAATGGAATCCATACTAATATTATAAATACGAAAGTAACTCTCTCTGTTCCTCTGTCTGTTTGTTACGCTTTCACGGCTCTACCGCTGAACCTATCTTGACGAAATTTCGCACAGAAGTTGCTTGTATCCTGGAAACGGACAAAGGATACTTTTAATCTAATTAATGATATTTTAAAATACCTTTTTATTATTGAATAGAGCAAAACGAGCAAAACGTTCACCTGATGTAAAGTGCAACGTCTACCTTTAACGAATGCAATGTCACCCAGAACATTTCTGTGGAATACTACACTGCGCCCGTCACCCTGAGACATCAGTTCTTAAGTCTCATATGTCCAGTGATGACGCTAGATCACAGTGCCCTTCAAACCAAAATTCAGTAATGTTTGCTCACTACTTACTGTTTCACGGCAGAATAACTGGCCCTGGGGTGGTGGTGACCTACTTAGACGGATTCTATAGGAATCCTACCACCAGTGATCCAATACTTACATATTGGCTTCATCGGTACTCTGACAACTGACCTACACGGTATTCAATAATATTCTAAAGCTTATCAATAAAAGCCGTATCAACAATCCTCCTCGTATCGTAACTTATATGCAGGCACGTGCTGATATTTTTTTTAAATTGCAAGCGGCAAATTCCTTAAGCAAAATTTCTGATGAATGAATATTATATAGACAGACGTGCGAACTCGCAATTCACAAAACCTTATCAGAGTTGCTAGTTATGTTTAAACTTCAACAAAGATGTAAATACTTTTATATGTCAGTAAAGAAAAACTAAAAGCTAATTGAATATGAGAAATAAAAACAAATATTATAAAAAAAAATGTACGTATTCATTTAATAAACTTCTTTAAAATTTTCTATATTTTTTTTGTGGTCTCGCGCCAAAATCCTATGTCTCGATTTTTTTTTAATCTAAGCACAGGTATCGCGTAATATAAGAATACCTCGAATTTTGGCGCCAACACGTAAAATGGCAGTAGTATTTTGATTTAATTTTGTAATTTCTGAGTATTTGGAGTTTTGATGTTTAATATTGATAGTTTGTTATGCAGCAAGTGCTCCTCAAAATGTACAGTGATTGGAAAATTCAATTCAAGACCAAAATTGTGCTTTTCATTTTGTCTCCATCAGTCCAGCAAATCTTCAGTAAAAGTCAACTATCAATTTACTGTCGATCAAAATTTTGAAGTCTTGCTGATAGAAGATTGTATATTTGGATATGTTACATGACACTGGAAAATAGTTTATTACTGTTTCCATTAATAAATAAATAAATACCTGGCAAAAAAACGAAATGCAAAATTCTCTAATTCCCCGTCATTTTTATATTTACGAGTATAACTCCGAACACGACATGTCCGTTGTCCGTGTTGATGTTGTCCATGATGTCTGATGAGACAGCCGTGTGAGCAGTATGCACTGTGCTGTGAGCCTGAGTAATTTTTTTTTGATAAAGTGATGAAACGAGCAAAACGTTCACCTGATGGTAAGTGGAACGTCTGTCCATAACAAATGCTGTGTCATCCAGAAAATTTTTGTGTGACACCACACTGTGCCCTGAGATCACTGAATCTCCTGAGACATAAGTCGTTAAGTCTCATATGCCCAGTGATTACGCTAGCTCTCAGTGCCCTTCAAACCGAAACACAGTAATGTTTGCACACTACTGCTTGACGGCAGAATAACTGGCCCTGGCGTGGTTCCCACTTAGACGGATTCCTGCACAGGAATCCTACCTAGAATTGAACGATCGTTGCGTGTTATCAAAAATCGAGACAAAATTAATAGGCCGTCGGGACGCAGGACAATGTCATCGAAATCGGGATAGATTGGCACAGGAATGTTCTGTATGACACAGCTTTTGTTATGGGCAGACGTTGCACTTACCATCAGGTGAATGTTTTGCATGTTTCATCACTTTGTGGGGAAAAAAAGTCAGATGGCCCTCCGAACTCTGATCGTTTTCGATGGCCGACCGATTGTCCCGAATATTTTTCTAAAAGGTGGCACCCCTGCTCATGATTGTAAGAAAATTCTTAAATCTTTATAGCTTTTGTTATGGGCAGACGTCGTACTTGCCAAGTGGACGATTTCCTAATCTCGACACTTTCTTCTATTATAAAAAGGATTGGATTATGTGAAGAAATTGTGTAATACATGATTACAATGAGAAGTCTGGCAAATCGCACTCGCACTTAAGATGCTTGCCGGACGGTACCCAGTTATAAAATAAGAGGAGGCTTGTACACAGCAATGATACAATTTATTTATTTTATTTTACAATGATTGAAACGCAGAACCACACGCTAGGCACATGCCTATTCTGTGGGGGGTAGCAGCTACGTTTTCCATTACAAATAATTTAATAATTTCCATGAAAATAGTGAATGTAATGTAGTTTACAATTTAAATTAAAAGGTTTAACTTAACTCTAGAAACAGGAAGTATATAATGAAATTTATAAAGGGCATATTGAGAGTCCCTGAGCATGTACGAGTCTGAGTGTGTGTTTGCATGGTGAGTGTATGTGTGACTGATGATTGTATGTGTGGGCACAAGTGGCATTACCTAAAAATAATGTTTGTAGGCTCTGAATCATCGTATCGTAATTGTATCTTACTTTTTCATATATTGGCTAAGGCTCGGATTTGTCCTATTTAGCAGGCAGGTAAGCTGAGAAAGGTCCAGCAGATGTTTCCATGAAATATCAATAAATATATAAAATTTGGATGAATTCACTCACAAAAGAAAAGGAAAAAAGAGCCTATAAATATCGCGCTGTTGAGCATCTCATTTTTGAGAGGGTTTTTGGAGTCGGGAGGATTCCGCCACTGTGCCCCAATGCGTGTTGGCGGACTTCACATCTGGATGTTTGCCTTTGAAAATTGCAGAACAATTTTATAGGTGCCGCCACTTGGTATCGAACTCGGGTAACTCGCGTCATCATCATCATCATTTCAGCCTATCTATTCCACTGCTGAACATAGGCCTCCCCAGTGATCGTTTTGGGGGGATTTTGCCATATTTGCCACGCTTGACAGGCAGGTTGGCAACCGCAGTTTATTTATTCAGATGTTTCAGGAAGACGCTGCTGCCCATCTTCTGGTTTTTATTTTCCCTCTGTCGACTTTTACGACACCCACGGAATGAGATGGGGTGGTAGATTCTCTTAAGCCGCTACCACGCTTACTCTACACGGTTACTTTAATTAAACGTTAACTTTAATAAAAACGTTAACGTTAATACGGTTACTACACGGCTTACTCGCGTACTATGAAATTTAACACTCGGTAATTTAAAAAAAAACAAATCAATGTCACACAAATCAGAGTGCGTATTAGTGTGTGGGAGTTAGTAACCAATTACATAACTCCAAATATCAATAGGTATATAAATAATTAATATTAAGTCGTAAAAGTCGACAGAGGGAAAATTAAAACCAGGAGATGGGCAGCAGCATATACCTGGAACATTTGAATAAATAAACTGCGGTTGCCAATCCACCTGCCAAGCGTGGCAACTATGGCTAAATCCCTCCAACATGAGAGCCACAATTTTTTGCGGCAATCTGTGGGGGAGGCCTATGTTCAGGAGTGGACTGGTGATATACTGAAATGGGGTGAGACAAAATTTTGGGTTAATAAAAAAAAAGCTTCTTTTATTTACGCGAATACTACACATTTAAGGTCAACCGGGGCAATTGCGTTATATTTTTTACACACACATTTTTAATGCCGCTTAAAGTGTTGGTTATTGAAGGATTAAAAATGCTATGGTGTAAAAGTATTTTAGGACTATCTGGATACAAGATGAATGTGTTAATTTCTTTGATATCTTGACATAAAAAGCAAATTGCGTTTTTTTTTTAAACGGGAATTTGAGACGTATTTACCATTTCGGGCAAATGCGTCTTTATTTAATGAACATTAAATGGGTTAGCTTCCAGAACTGATATCAAGATATTGTGCTTAAGATATAGTTGTCTATTAGAATTTATAAATATTTATGAAAAATATGAAATATTCAAGTGTTAATAGATGATATAATAAACACGGGGAAAATGCGTCTACTTTTTCATAGACGCATTTATCCCTTGGAAAATTCAGAAGTGCTCAACTTTTTACATGAAAAAGCTTAATAATATTATTTATATTATAACAGCTCGTTTTTGTTGCGACGTCAGAGTTGGTACCGTAGTAAAAGTTATTCATACTCAATAGCTGAACATCCTGCGAAGATTTGGTAAAACACCTAATTTCCCCTGGTAATTTTATTACGACATCACGTTACCAATCTAGGAAGAAGTAATAACATAGATCAAAATAAAAATTTATAGAATAGGCAGGTAAGCTTTTGATCTATATACTGATGAAAGTCTATATTTTCTAAGTATTTATCGATATAGATATATTTCCATAGTGTATAATATATAACCATAGTGGAATATGCTCGTCACCTGAAATATAAATTCGAACAAAAAAACTAAACAGTAGTACTCTTTATATAATGGAAAAAAAATAGTTTTTATCACATTAATTTGAGATATACTTAATTATATGATTATACTTAAAATTGTACCAAGAAAAAGGTTGACGATCACTATTATCGGGGCAAATGCGTCTTATAGACGCAATTCCCTCAAAAGAGTGTACGCATTTACCTCAACAAATCAAACCTAAACTCAAAACTTTCAGTCATTACATTTCAACAATCAAAGCAATTACAATAAAAATAATTGTTTGTACATATAGCCAATAAATATTATTTACGTGCACTATTAAATAGAAATGGATAAACGGTAAAAATACTAATTTAATAAAGCTTTTGTCCACTCATGGCACGAGACACGATTTCACAGAAACAATGTGATTTTTAAAATGGCTCATGGTTGGGATATTTTTCACACAATGCCCTCCATCGATGTTTTATATAATAAGTTTTCATCAAATAGATTTCCCTAGATTGCATATGATATTATAACGCAAGTAGTTTTCCAGTAATCTCGAATAAACGCTATTGCCCCAAAGACGCCAATGCCCCGGTTGACCTTAAATAAAACTAATTTCTACGGATTTTATCGCGTTTAATTTGGAACTATATCTAACACGACGTTGCGAGTGCTTTACAGCACCCATGGTCACGGGAGGACTGAAGTGACAGATGTCCTGATATCATAGTTATCCGGTGTCATAGATAATTATTATTTTTAGTCCGATCTACGCAGACAGAGCTTACTGTGTCTTGAAGCCTTGCAGTGGTATCCTTGGTTTTTGATTTCATTTTATTAGTTATTGGATCCCAAGCCGGTGGTACATCAGCATATGTGCTATATGTATCTGTGTAATAATTATTATTGTTGTTATGTATCCCTCCACGAGGATAGGCAGAGGCCTAAAGACAGTCCTACCATTTTATGCTCGTATAGCAGTACTTTGAAGTCAATTGATGAAAATAAGGCAAAAGTAATTATGAGACTCGATAATTTTTCGTAATTCCCTTAACTGAAATAAGTAGTATTATGTCAGCTGACATATTTACAAAGGCCAATTGACATTTTATTCGAATAAACTTTAGGTTAAGTCTAAGAAAGCGAAACTGTTATATAGAATTTCCAGAATTAGGTATGTATTAATTCTTAGACCCGATTTCACCGATCGCTTTGGAAACCAAGTTTAATAAAACCACGTTTTACTTAATCGAGTTCAAATGTATCATTATTTGATTTCGGCTTTCGTCTAACGTATTTCACCAGCTCCATTTTGATCGCGTTTAGAAAAACGAAGTTTACATGAAATATCGTCACAATCTAAAACAAAAACTCGATGTATTTCGTATTTTGCGACATCAAACAGCCTTTTTTGCTTAGGTTGCATTCCTATGTATGCAAACAATAAACAATACGAATTAAAAATCATTTTTGGATTTACATAGTTGTGCAATTGACAATGACAGCTCTCTAAACGCGTTTAAAGTGTTGATCGTCGAAAATTGGGCGTTCAGATTATTAATCGCGTTTAGCTTTTAACTGATTTCATTTGATGTTGATGAAATGCAAACTGTAGCATTGAACTCAGTTAAATGCTTAAACTTCGTTTAGCTTGAACTGATCGGGTTTTTTTTTAAACGGTGAAATTCGCCCTTAGATGCAGCACAGAATTTTTCTACGAATCTTTCCTTCAAAAGCTTATAAGAGTGTTGAGATGGCATTAAAAACAGGACGATTGAAAGTTGTATGATCTATGTTTGTATGATCAGTGCTTTTAGTGCCACTGTGTCATACCGTACCAATGTAATCAATTTTACATAATATAATTTATATGTTTGCTTAATAAAGATTTCCCTATTCTATTCTGTGGTGTTTCGAAAATTGTATCTTATACAACAGTTAGGTAAAGAAAATAAATTATTACGTTTAGTTATTAAATTTGAACAGTTTAAATTAATTCACACACACAAGTTTGTACCCCATACTACAGTAACAAAAATCTTGATTATCTCAAAATACCCCATCACCAAGTAATTGCAACCGTTTAAAAAATTAATAAAACTTACAACAACAAAATACTTTGTAAAGACTCCTTTTGTTCACTTCACTTTGCACAATAATTTGCAAATAATATTTTTATTGAATTTTAACTCACGTACACACGTCTTAGGCGGGGACGTCTTAAAACACGTCCTTCCTTCGCGGACAGCGGGTAAACACTAACAGGCTAACAGCTAACACTACAATATCGAAAGATGAGTTGTGCACGCGCCGGTTCCAAATTCAAACAATAAAGGCGATGTTACACTGCGTTAAAAGATTTCATGCGAAATGTCAAGTTATCTGTGCAAATATGTAATTGTTATGTGCCAGATATATCAGACAATAGCGTAGTCGCTTTTTATATGAATAGGAAAATAGCGTGGAAAATATGGTTGAGCAACACATTGATTGCAGGTTTTTCTGACGTTTTGTTTCCTCATAATTTGAGAAATATTACAGGAGTTTCTGAGATTGCCACCAGTACTTCCACTTTTTTACTTTACTTTGAGTAACAGCCTTTACATGTCCCACTGCTGAGCACAGGCCTCCTCTCATTTCTTCCTTTTTTAGCCGGAAAGAGTCTGTCACGCTGCTCCAATGGTCTTCGAAATGTTTTTATTCCTCGGACATGCAGATTTCCTCACGATGTTTTCTTGGTAAGCCAGCGGTTAAAATTGCAGAACAGTTTTAGAGGTGCTGCCACCGGGGACCGAACTCGGGTCACTTGCGTATTCTCAAATTTTAGACGAGCGTCCGGCCCCTGACCTACCACGGCTCCTCATTATTTTGAGTAGTCTTGCTTAATAACTCAAATTCTTCATTATCTTAAGTATCTCTTAGAGATAAATTTAAAGAAATTTACCTTAGGTCTCTAAATATGTATATGAAAACGTTTTGTATGAAATGAATTTTCTGGTGGTAGGATTCCTACGCAGGAATCCGTCTAGGCAGGTACCACCCCAGGGCCAGTTATTCCGCCGTGGAGCATTAGTGTGCAAGCATTACTGTGTTTCGGTTTGAAGGGCACTGTAAGCTAGCGTAATCACTGGGAATTTGCAACTTAAGTACTGATGTCTCAGGGGACGGGCGCAGTGTGGTGTCACACAGAAATATTCTGGGTGACACAGCATTTGTTGTGGGCGGACGTTGCACTTACCATCAGGTGAACGTTTTGCTCGTTTCGTCACTTTATACAATAAAAAAAAAAATTATTATTTTTCGACGTAAGAAATGTTAATTTCGTTTATCAAACGTAATTTTTTACAATCTTCGAAATGAAATGAGGTTTCTCTGACGGAGAAGAAACAGGCGAAAGAAACTCCGTAGGTATTTATTTATTTATTTATTTATTAATCTTTATTGTTCCCTTACAAAGAAAGGATACAAAGGGCGGACTTAATGCCGTTAGGCATTCTCTCCCAGTCAACCCATGGAGTGGTGAGATTTTGATTAAGGTATCCTCTTTTTGTAAATCTTTTGGCTCAGTCAAAAATACATTATAATTAAATGTACAAAGAACAGTCTCAAGGATCTATGTACACAAGAAAATAAAACAGTTTACTAAAAGAAATGATGTTTAAAAGTAAATACCAGGAAGAAGCACAAATTAATAATGCCAGTTACTCGACTTCATAGAGTCAGTAACTCTTTTTTGGGGCAGTGTATGTATACGCCTTAACAACAAAATCCCAGAAAATGCACAAAGTGTTTCAATCAAAAAGTTCGAATTTTTTGTTAAACAAAGACTTCATAAAAGGGGTTATTATAATATTAAAGAATACATGGACAATGATAATGCCCTGGCATTGAGGTGATCGCTGCCAAGCCATTACTACATCTTTGTAATACCGCTGTGATTGTACATTCTTTTTAAAATGACTGAACAGAAAAAGTGATGAAAATATATAAAATTACTAAAAAAAAGGTTTCGTCAGCTTTTGAGAGTTGTTTTATTTACATTCCTATTTTAACCACAAAATCTTTATTATATTATTTTAGATATAATAGATATAATTGCACCTCATTTGGCCATTATATTCAATAATAGTTTATAATCTAGGTGGTGGGAGGATTTCTATGCAGGAACCCGTCTAGGTAGGTACCACCCCAGAGCCGGTTATTCTGCCGTAAAGCAGTAGTGTGCAAACATTACTATGTTTCGGTTTGTAGGGCACTGAGAGCTAGAGTAATCACTGGACATAAGAGACTGAAGAACTGATGTCTCAGGGTGAAGGGCGCAGTGTGGTGTCACACAAAAATGTTCTGGGTGACATATCTTTTGTTATGGGTAGACGATGCACTTTACTTCAGGTGAACGTTTTGCTCGTTTCGTCACTCTATCCAATAAAAAAAATCTGGTGTGTTGCCTGACTTAATGAAATATTGGTAAAGTCATTTCTTTATTTAAAGCTGGTAGTACATTGGACCCCGTTAACTTTAGACCCATTTCTGTGCTACCAACTCGTTTGTATCAAATTTAGGCTAGTGTTCTTATTTTTTTTATAAAAGTTTGACCAGGTTTGAGAAAAAAAAAAACAAATTATGTTAAAGATCTAAACAGTAATCTTAGGCAATTGGAGGTGACTTTGTTTTGATGACTAGTGGTCAGAGTACCTGACTGCTGCGCTGCGGGTTCGAATCCCGGCCGAAACAAACATTTATGCCACAACATAAATTGTTAGTTTTCGGGTGTGTGGTCTGTGCTGTGATGTCCCCATGGTTTCGACACGGCATCCGAGGCCTACCTTCGATCTTATCGCATCAGTGTTACTTCGGGCGCGGATAGCTTTGAGACAAGTGAGTGTCCCTGTGTTTGCACATACACTTGTGGTTTTGCTGACACGAGATTACGATCCCGTCCGGCGTTGGTTTCCAGGCATATTTATTTATTGCATAAAGATCCACCTGATGGCTCAACAACGTCTGCCCATAACAAATGCTATATAACCACTAGAAATTTTTTGTGTGACACCTCAATACGCCCGTCACCCTGAGACATCAATTCTTAAGTGTCATATGCCCAGTGTTTGCACTAGCTCTCAGTACCCTTCAAACCGAAACACGGTAATGTTTGCATACTACCGTTTCATGGCAGACAAACTGCCCATGGGGTGGGTACCTACATATACGGATTCCCGCCAGGATTCCTACAACCAGCAACTGCCCAATCCTTAACATCTTACGTGAGAATCGTGACAATTGGGAACTCCCCAATCAACTTCCCCTTCTTAGGCATTGTAAAGATATGAAATAACTTAATATTATATTCTAAAGAATATAATAGTAACTAAATAATAGGAATGTGTCGCAAGCATCGAAAATGTCAATACCCTTATGAAATATTAGAATTAGCATTGAGCGTATACTTACTAATGGGGTCAATGAAAAACCATAGAATATCAATTGATACGAATCGAATTTTAAGAGGATATGTAGATTTTTTTTATTGGAGGTAAATGACAAGACCGTCGAGTCGTTCAACCGATGGTAAGTGCAACGCATGCGCACAAAAGTTGCGTTGTTACCTAGAAGTGACTACCCCCAACGCAAAATACGCGCACAGACGTGGAGTTGCGGAAACCAGCCCGAAGAAATCTACAGAATCTACCTAGAAGTGAATTGAAAGGTCTCTGTGGGACCTTACTGCGCTCGTTTTCCTGTGACCACAGTTCTTAAGTCACATATGCATACAATGTTTAATGGTTTAGCGACCGAGCGGATACTGGGCGGAGCCTTAGAATCTCAGCAGGAGCCAACGTTTGTGCAAAAACCAATCGATGGGTTTCGGGTGTGGTTGCTTTTTTATTGGATAAAGTGACGAGAGGAGCAAAACCGTCTGATGGTAAGTGCAACGTCTGCCCATAACAAATGCTGTATCACCCATAGTCGCGCCAATTGATCGCGAACATAATTTTATGAAATTTACATAGATTTAGACATTTATGAATTTTACTGGTGGTAGGATTCCTATGCAGGAATCCGTCTAGGTACCTACCTAGACGGATTCCTGCATAGGAATCCTACCACCAGTAAAATTCATAAATCCTACCATCCGGATGGTACCTACCATCCCAGGGCCAGTTATTCTGCCGTGAAGCAGTAGTGTGCAAACATTACTGTGTTTCAGTTTGAAGGGCACTGAGAGCTAGTGTTATCACTGGGCATATGAGACTTAAGAACTGATGTCTCAGAGTGACGGGCGCATTGTGCTGTCACACTGTTCTGGGTGACACACCTTTTGTTATGACAGCAGACGTTGCACTTACCATCAGGTGAACGTTATGCTCGTTCCGTCACATTTATCAAATAAAAAAAAGATGGCGCTTTTTATGAGCTACGATTAAAACTAACCACGGTATTTATGAGACCTGTAGTACGATTGTGCCCGCCGCCTACACAGTAATTACACGTAATTATATTGTATTTATTAACTGTAAGTCAAACACAGTGCAGTTCAGCATAATGACTTGGGTTTCAATTTAGCTGGCGTTTCCATTATACTATAAGCTAAGCGCAAGTAGGCATTATTTATCCTTATAAAATGCAGTCGCAACCTCGCGACTGCCACGTAAATGGCTCTTTTCCGTTAAAATATTTTGAAAGGGAAATGCCGGGAGCATAGTCGCGCGAATTGGTCGCGATCGTATTTAATTTTATGTAATCACATAAATGGTGCCTTTTCACTTGTGAATTATTTCCGCTTCCATTTTTAACATTAATGTTTCGAGCTCGCTGTGACAACTCTGTCTCTTTAACCACATCTTTTGCGAAAAATATTTTTTCTTCGTCTCTTAATTACAAAAAAAAAATTGTATACAAAATATCGCCGGCTAGTGATTGTGAGTATAATTATTCGATAAGTTAAATTTATTTCCTTGAAATTATAGACAATAATTCCCGCGTAGTCAGGTAACAACGGCCACGGGGTGGTTGCTCTTGCCCGGCGTGATTAACCCAGAACTTTCTGTGTGGTACACTGCGCTCGTCACCCTGAGACATCAGTCCTTAAGTCTCATATGCCCAGTAATTACACTAGCTATCGGTGCTTTCATACCGAAACACAGTAATGTTTGCACACAGCTACTTCAAGGCAGAATAACTGGCCCTGGGGTTGTACCTACTTAAACGTAGTCCTATTGTGTGCGTGTTATTTAGAGGCTGATCGTGTAGTGTGATGTATTCATATAATAAACGTCTGTCACTCAAATGTAAATGTTACTCGAATATAGAATGGTGACACATTTAAGAAACTATTTGTTTATAAACAAGTTTAGCGATTTGCGTAAGGTCACTCGGCAAAAACACGCGATGCCCTTGATGGATAAAGAATCCTTTCAGATCATTATTTTGCATTCTCTTTATTGAATTTTCAATGAATACGTTATCTGTATTGTTACGAATTGAATAGCACATGTACTATATATAGTTCATTGTGCTATTTGGACAATAAAATTACAACCCATAGATGTTCTCAGCCTCTTGGCCTATGACACATTGTATGACACCAATGATTCGGCTACTTCAGAATACTGTTGGAAGCTATAAACTGAGCAGGAGATGTTATAGTGCCGCAAATATCACCGTGGGTTAGCGGCCTTAGAAAGCCGTGTGGTAGCGGCCTAAGGGAATCTACCACCCCATCCCATCCCGTAGGTGTCGTAAAAGTCGACCGAGGATGGGGATCTTGTTTTAATTTCCCTCTGTCGACTTTAAGCAGCATATTCCTGGAACATCTGAATAAATAAACTGCGGTTACCAACCCGCCTGCCAAGCGTGGCAACTATGGCAAAATCCCTCCAATATGAGAGCTACAAACTTTTGAGCCTATCTATGGGGGAGGCCTATGTTCAGCAGTGGACTTGTGATTGGCTGATATGACGGCGACGACGAAATATGACCGTCCGTGTGGTAGCATAAGAGCTGTGTTACACGATCCGTTCGTCCCTGAATATTTGAAATGCAAATTTCAGTATCAGGGTGATTCCCATGAGCGTTGTCTCCGATCTGCGGATAGCTTCATTCTTTTTCTCCCTTTTTGTCATACCGGCTTCTTGTATAATTCTTTTACCCCAAAGGCTGTCCGACTTATGAACGAATTGCCAAACAGCGTTCGGACTGGCAACAGCAAGGCTTACTTTAAGCGCTTGCTCTGGAACCACTATCTTGTATTGTCGTAGTAGGTTTATTTTCTTTCTACTGTTACTGATAAATTTCTACTTTTTTCTTTTACTAAACGAATTGCTTTCTTTCTTGAATTAGGAAACTATTCATATTATACGTATATGTATGTATGTATATATGTGTTTATTGCGCATGTGTATATAATGTATATATTATATCTGTTTTGTTAGCCGTGTGGTGGCGGCTCGTTAAAAGAATACTACCACTCCATCTCATCCAATGGATCTCGTAAAAGGCGAGTAAGGAATTAAACTGCACTGTGCACCCAACAGCGCATGGTGGCGATGGGCTCACCACCTATCACACCAAGTGCATTATATTGTTTTGGTGAAACGTGGATTGTGGCAGTCATCGGTTTTTGCAGTGAGTGCCCAGTCTCTGACTACCCCTTATGGGATACAGTCGTGATCTTATGTATGTATGTTTTGTTTGTAATTATTATTACATATAACAGAATAGTTTATTTCTATGTTTTAGTACTTTTTTTGTAAATTACTTTGGTTATTGCTTTTTTTATCTTGGCATCCACAACATCTTCTCTGCTCGACCCGAAGGTAGACTTGTAGAGAATGCCTTTTAGCATTAAGTCCGCCTTTTTGTACATCTAATTGTTTGTGTGCAAATAAAGTTTAAATAAATACATATAAGACGACAAGGGGAAAATTAAAACTAGAAGATGGGCAGCAGCGTGTTTCTGGAACATCTGATTAAATAACTGCGGTTGCCAATTCTCCTGTCAAGAATAGAACAGAATAGAAAAAACATTTATTCGACACAAGAACATAAGCCAGTTGAATATGAAAAAAAACAAACAAAACAAAATCACGTAAAACAAAATAGTCCTGTGCCGAAAAGGATTTGGCTCAGCATGTACTGTGTAAGTATGACACAGTACATACTGAGCCAATAAGCAACAGAAGAAGCAAAACCTTTACAATCGTATTATAAGATCCTATAAAGAAATTGAATTAAACCAAAAGTGGAATTAGAGAAAAATTAAAAATCTACAAAATAGAGCCGGAATATGGCAGTGATGTGATGTTCTCCTAGCCGATTTCGACCACGGCGACAACTTCCGAATACTGTCGAGAGCCATCAACTGCGCAGGAGATATTATAGTGCCACAAGTGTACGCGCAAACACAGAGGCACTCACTCGTCCCAACCTACCCGCGCCCGATGTAACGCTGATGCGATAAGATCGAAACCATGTATAATTATAAGTACCATCAAATCAAAACCTCTTCATGGTGCTGTGACCCTTCGTGGGTGTTTTTCTATTCCACAAATTTTCTCGATCTATCAAGCTGTTGTAATAATGTACATACATACATAAGATCACGACTGTATCCCATAAGGGGTAGTCAGAGACTGGGCACTCACTGCAAAAACAGATGACTGCCACAATCTACGTTTCACAAAAACAATATAATGCACTTGGTGTGATAGGTGGTGAGCCCATCGCCACCATGCGCTGTTGGGTGCACAGTGCAGTTTAATTCCTTACTCGCCTTTTACGAGATCCATTGGATGATATGGAATGGTAGTATTCTTTTAACGAGCCGCCACCGCACGGCTAGCGTTACTAGGCACACTTACTGCTTCATGGCAAAATAACTGGCCACTACATAAAATTGAAAAATAAATTACCCCAGAGTATGTTGCCGGTTCTTCACTGAAAAGGTGTTATTTTTCGATCCGATATAGATTTTGATACTCATAAGAGCAATTCAAGAAGCGAGCATACCACTGCAAGACCTCGGGATCCAGTAAGCTCATTTTGCGTAGATCGGACCACAAATAATAACTAAAATCTGCACGTATCCCGGACTTACTGTGATATCAGGACGTCGAACATCTCAGTCCTCCAGTGACCATGGGTGCTGTAAGGCACTCGAAACGTCGGGTTGTAAATAATAAAAATAAACGCTATAAAATCCGTAAAATTAGTTTTATTAAATGTATAATATTCGCGTAAATATAAGAATTCGTTATTCATAAGAGCTTTTAAACAACGCTGCGGATAAAGAAATTTTGGCTTTGACTTTGACATCTTCCTAAGGTCTTCTATGCAGTCTATTCAGATACTGGAGGTAGATTTTACTGGTGGTAGGATTCCTATGCAGGAATCCGTCTAGGTAGGTACCCCAGGGCCAGTTATTCTACCGTGAAGCAGTAGTGTGCAAACATAACTGTGTTTCGGTTTGAAGGGCACTAAGAGCTAGTGTAATCACTGGGCATATGAGAACTAATGTCTCAGGATGACGGGCGCAGTGTGGTGTCACGCAGAAATGTTCAGGGTGACGCAGCATTTGTTATGGGCAAACGTTACACTTACCATCAGGTGAACGTTTTGCTAGACTCTTCTGTTTCTCCCATAACCAAAAAGACACTCGTCCAAACTTATCCGCGCCCGATGTAATACACTCATGCGATAATGCTTATCCATTAGGTAGGGTGCAGTTTCAGAGACACGGCTACAATAACAACACAACAAGACTCGAAAACTTAGATTTAGTGTTCATGACAATCGAAAAAGAACTTCCTTTTAAAGATATTTTATAATATATACAAAAAACTCAATGGAACTGGTATTTGAAAATGCGCATATCAATTAGACGTAAATTAGAGAAACATATGAGATTGGTCCATTAATTTTATTGACCCCAGCGAAATGCTGAGGTGAACTTGTTCCCAATGCGGCCAAGGACAGGGACAAGGCTGCGATGAGCTGACCTCTGAACTAAGCTCGTGCCCGGTTGGTTTTTTTAAGTTTATATTATAATTGGAAATTTTCTGACTGACGCAGCATTTGTTATGAACATACGTTGAAATTACAATTAGATATACGATTTGCCCCATGTGGTGGCGGCTTAAGACAATCTACCACCCCATCTAATCCCGTGGGTATCGTAAAAGTCGACACAGCAACATCTTCCTGGACCATCTGAATAAACAAACTGCGATTGCAAAGCCGCCTGCCAAGCGGGGCAACTATGGCAATATTCCCCTAAAATGAGAGCTACCAACTTTGGTGGCAGTCTATGGGGGAGGCGTTTGTTCAACAGTGATCGTTCATCATGATCAGATGATGATGATGAACGATCGTCTCTTCTCGTCGCTTTCTGCCTCAAATAAGCTTGGCCACACATGGATTACTGTTCTCATCTGTGAGCGGGGGCACTCCAGTGCCAGCTCCATCCATTTGGCCACATTTAACGAAGAGCGGCCCGAATCGTCGACGATCATTTTTTCTGATCGGCTTTACTTCTGGCCTTGCTAAGAGATATTGAACGTTTTTGCATTTTTACAGGATCTACCACGGGGAGTGTTCGGAGAAATTGTTCGGATTAATTCCGGTCGCTGATTTTCACGATCGCACATTGACGCAGAACTCAAAATTCCATCGTCACCACCTTGATGGTTAACATTTGCGTGCAACACAGTGCGTATTCGTAGAATTTTCTGCCACGCACAACTACTGGTGGTAGGATTCCTATGCAGGAATCCGTCTAGGTAGGTACCACCCCAGGGCCAGTTATTCTGCCATGAAGCAGTAGTGTGCAAACATTACTGTGTTTCGGTTTGAAGGGCACTGTGAGCTAGTGTAATCACTGGGCATTTGTTGTGGGCGGACGTTGCATTTACCATCAGGGGAACGTTTTGCTCGTTTCGTCACTTCATACAAAAAAAAAGCTTCAGTGATGAAGCATTAATGTGGTAGCATGATGCTGGTCTGATGATGAAGTCGGAAGTTGAGCATAGGATTGAAAGAATTATTTAAGAATTAGGATAGGATTGAAGAAGAGACGACCGTAATATTGTAATTATTTATATATTTCATATTTCTTTTTTATTTTCTTTAAACGACATTTGAGTGCAAATGGGGGTTGACACTGAAAATCAATGCTGTGACGGAATTCGCTTCCGCCGCAGTGTATGCTGAGTTGTCAACCTCGTTTGCTAGGAGTACGGCGTACAATTTCCATACTTTTATTTTAGATATTATTTGTGTTTTTAGTTTTTTTTTTTTATATTTTTACTGTACTGCTATTTTTATTTTTCATTATGTATTACTTTTGTGTACGTCTGCTTCAAGCAAATAAATGATTTTTCTTTCTTTCTTTCTTTCAAAACGTTCACCTGATGGTAAGTGCAACTTTTGCCCATAACAAATGCTGCGTCGCCCTAAGTATTCACTGGTGGTAGGATTCCTGTGCAGGAATCTGTCTAGGTAGGCCATTATCATTACCACCCCAGTGCCAGTTATTCTGCCGTGAAGCAGTAGTGTGCAAACATTACTGTGTTTCGGTTCGAAGGGCACTGTGAGCTAGCGTAATCACTGGGCATATGAGACTTAAGAACCTATGTCTCAGGGTGATGGGCGCATTGTGGTGTCACACTGTTCTGGGTGACATAGAATTTGTTATGGGCAGACGTTGCACTTACCATCAGGTGAACGCTTTGCTCGTTCCGTCACTTTTAATAAATAAAAATAAATGCTATCACATTAATGCTTTATCCCTGAAGCTTTTTTTTTATTGTATGAATTGTATTGAAACGAGCAAAACGTTCACCTGATTGTAACCGCAACAAATGCCCAGTGATTACGCAAGCTCACAGTGCCCTTCAAACCGAAACACAGTAATGCTTGCACACTACTGCTTCATGGCAGAATAACTGGCCCTGGGGTGGTACCTACCTAGTACCACCCCAGGCCAGTTGGGTACGCAGTGTGGTGCCACTCGTTGTTCTGGGTGATACAGCATTTGTTGTGTGCAGACGTTGCACTTAGCATCAGGTGTACGTTTTGCTCGTCTCGTCACTTTATCCAAAGTATACATGCTTCTTTTGAAATTGGCCTGAAGGACAATAATGTTTTTGACGTCAGCGCAGTCGTTGGTGAATTCAGTACCGCTACATAAGTATGCAAAATTTTAGCCCAATCGAACATCGGGAAATAGGTGAAAATTGTTACCCGTGCGTTCACATGAGCAGTATAGTGACGGCATGGCATAGTATATGTTGTATGTGTTATTCTGCACGAATAAATGGCTCCATACACCATGGGCGTTGTCAAAGTCGGGAGACGAAGGACAAATGGAAACTAGGAGATGAGTAGCAGCATGTTCTTGGAAAAACTGAATAAATAAACTGCGGTTGGTAATGCTTTTCTACTAACTCTGCTACTAGATTTGCTTATATCGTAACTGCAATAAAAAGGTTAACACATAATGATTTCTTATATTTACGCGAACACTACACATTTAAATGAAACTAAAAATGAAACTAATTTTACGGATTTTATCGCGTTTTATTTTATTATTTATAACCCTTATATAGGGTTATAAATAATAAAATAAAACGCGATAAAATCCGTAAAATTAGTTTCATTTAAAGGTTAACACATATATATATTTATTGCAACACTCATAAAAGCTTTTTTTACGTTATCTTCTTCTCCGAACTTATATTCAGATAATCCTCAGCGGAAGACAGGAGGCGAGACTGAGACAGAAAGAGAGGAAGGAATAAGAGTACACTAAAAGTTTTTGAATTTCTTAGAAAGGCATGGAATTGATCGTATCTATCTATCGATCGTAGATCAACTAAAGGGATTAGAGCGTAATTGGCATCTGAGTTATATACACTGGGCCCATAATGTATCACTTTGAAAACATGGACGCCAGCTTGCTTAAAACCTATAGTATCAATGCAGTGTAGTGTTTTTATTGACTTCATGAAAAAAAACATGTGAATGTGTCTTTTCGACCTTTTATTTTCCGAAACATAAGCCCAAAATAGTTCCTTATAGCGAGCCTGAATAAATTACGTAGTTCTTTTGAAATATAAATCATTGCTTCTTTTACGTCTTAAATCAAGTGATATTTGCTTTTGTGAAGTTTTTTTGGTTCACTCCAATATCAACATATTACTTACAATATTTTATAAACAAGAATTGGTAGTATAGATACAGAGAAGGGATCTAGTTTTTTGAATGGTTTTTTGTGGTGTTAATGACCTTCAGGCATCTGAAAAGTTAACTCAAGAAAACAATAAGTCAGAAGATGAGCCACAACATCCTTTTGTCAGTCAGACCATACTAGCTGGGTTGCCAACTAGCCAGCTAAACGCGGCAATATCCCCCCCGGTTACATTCATGATTTTGTCTTTGGTGTAGCATATTTATTCAACTGTACATTGGGCCGACCGACGAAACACTAATGAAAGTAAAAGAAGCAAAATATGTCTCAGTATCGTAACAAGTAGAAAGATATCGGACCGGCTTACGATGAATATACTTTAGTATGGAAGAAAAAAAACCACTAAAATTCTCGCGAGATATCCTCCACCTAGTTTTTGAGGAGCGTCGCACTGCATCTTAGCCTGCCTGGGATCTTATTGCATGAGCATTACATTGGGCGCAGGTAGATAAAGAGGAGTGATTGTAACTGTGTTCGCGCGTACACTTACGGAACTACATCTTTTGCGCAGTTGATGGCTTCTGACTGTATTCGGAAGTTGTTTCCATTCGTCCCATCAGTATTTTTTTATAGGAGAGTGGCGAGACGAGCGAAACATTCACCTGATGGTAAGTGCAACTGCTGTCCAAAACAAATGCCGTGTCACCCAGAACATTTCTGAGGCACTACATCCCGTCCCCTCGCCGTCACCCTGAGACATTAGTTCTTAAGTCTCATATGTAATTACACTAGCTATCAGTGCCCCTTCAGACTGAAAATAAGTAATAACTGTATCAATATGATCGTCAGATTTGCCCGCAGTCTGATATTTGTAGTCTCTACAACGCGATTGCTTATTCATACGATGACCTAGAATCTGTATACGAACGGTCAACACACTGGAGTCTGTTTAATGCAGGAATCCGTCTAGGTAGGTACCACCCCAGGGCCAGTTATTTTGCCGTGAAGCAGTAGTGTGCAAACATTCCTGTGTTTCGGTTTGAAGGGCAATGTGAGCTAGCGTAATCACAGGGCATATGACACTTAAGAACTGATGTCTCAGGGTGATGGGCACAGTGAGGTGTCACACAGAAATGTTCTGGGTGATACAGCATTTGTTACGGGCAGACGTTGCACTTACCATCAGGTGAACGTTTTGCTTGTTTCATCAATTTATAAAATAAAAAAAATAATTGAAATGGCAAGCTATTTAGGTAGCCCGAAAATGCTGGCTAAAATTGATATCTCAAATTCGCCATCGGAGCGCTGCAATAATAATATAATGCTGTTATCAAATTCGCTGAAAAATGTTGGACCACATATTCACGACTATGAACTGGATGAAACACGTCATTGAAGCTTGTCGGAAAGCGTCGGAGACTTCACGTTTACTGTGTCGCCTGAAATTAAATGAAAATTCTTCATTTTTCGACGTCAAAAGCTCGAAATATAAACTTCGTTTGTCAAACGTCACTATTTTACAGTCTACCGCCGTTTCGTAATGAGGTTCCTCTGACGGAGAAGAAATAGGCGAAAGAAATTACGTAGGTATCCTCATTTTTGTAAATCCTTTTTTATCTCAGTCAAAAATACATTATAATTAAAATTACCAAGAATAGTGTCAAGGAAAACCAAAGCACGCTCCATGTTCAAATCTTAGATAAGATTAATTCAATCAATATATAAGTAAATTGTAAGCTCGAGTAGACCACCCTCCACCAACAGCACCTGTTCACAAGTATGACGCATGTGACAGCCATCGGCTAATTATAGATTATGCTGAAGTAAGTTAGACAAACTTGAACTTTGTTCAAATTTTTGTCTTCTCTCCAAGCTACAGTTTGTTCCCAACAAGATATACTCTCGGACATATTTTCAGATCAGATATATTTTCGGACGTCGAAAGTATGACTATATCTCTGAATATCGTCCTCGTCTTTATTGGCTCACTCTTCAATAGAGGCGTAACTATATATTCTTATTATTCTATTCTCCATTTTAAATTATCCATTCACTTTGTCAAATGTAAGCGACAAAATTCCAATATCTTTCTCTAACTCATGAAATGGTTTTTGTTGCTTATTTATTCGTAAGCAACAACATTTCTTCTTTTTATTGGGGAAAGCGTCGAGACGAGCAAAACGTTCAGTCGTAAGTGCAACGTCTGTCCATAATAAATGCTGTGTGACCCAGAACGTTTCTGAATGACACCACACCGCGCCCCTTGAGCATCAGTTCTTAAGTCACATATACCCAGTGATTATATTAGCTCTCAGTGCCCTTCAGACCGAAACACTGTAATGTATGCACTCTACTATTTCACGGCAGAATGACTGTCCCTGTGGTAGTACATAGACTGATTACGGCATAAGAATCCCACCACCAGTAGATTTCATTCAACGGCAACTCCTTTACCGTGCAAGCTAGCGTCAATGCATTTATTTGTAATAATTAACCATTAAGGACCAATAATGTAAACATTTTAAATATTGATTTATCCTTTAAAATAAACAAAATTAAAGTATCTGAGATATCGCAATAAATATTTTTTTCTTTATATGGCAATTTGCGGGATTCCAAAACGCAACACACGTTTTTAAAATCTTTGTCTATCTGTCTGTCTGTTTGTCCGCCCGGGATGATCACCGAAGCAGCTGAATCGATTTTGACGGGATTTTCAATTGCTGACAGAGGACTTAACAGAGAGTAATACAAGCTACTCTTTATTTCGGAAATATTCGGTTAGTAGTCGGCTTATTTACGCGGGTGAAACCGCGTTGCGCAGCTAGTTAACAATAAATTTAAAAATGATCGCGTGGCCTAGGGGTCAGGGCTACGCCACAGATCCTGGGTTGAATCCCAGTCGTTGTAAATATTTGTGCTAAAATACTAATTGTTGGTATTCGGCTCTGCTCGTGATGTGCATGTGACAATGCCTGTAAAACGAACAGGATATATACATTTTCGGTGATGTAATTGCTGTTAGCCTTCTCGGCTTTTACAGCTTCATCGGATGCCGTGCTCGCGGGCCAGGGGCCCGCGTGCCATGTTTGGTTTGACCTGAACATAAATAAATATATAAACTCCTACAAAAACCTCGAAATTCGGACTGTGTAGCGTTCGCTGCGTGCTTTCGCGATTTCGAATATCTTTAATATTTTAAGTCGTCTAATGACCATCCGTGGGAGGCTGCGGGCGTCCATTCGGACTGTCGACTTGTGTATCGGTAACTCTGGGCGGTGAGAACCGCCCTGGAACACGTGTGTGTCTTGTGTACGCGGTGTGACTGCTGCGCGCCGCTCTCTACTGCGTCGCGCGTCGTGGAGCGTCGCGCGTCGTGGTGCATCGCGCGTCGTGGTGCGTCGTGACAGGAGAAATCCTAGTGTGGCCATCATTAAAAAAAATACAAATTTAAACATAAATCATAAAATCTAAATATCATAAATATTTATTATACAGATCTCATAATTTTGTTACAATTATTTACAAAGGTCAAAGTCAGGACATAAAAGCATTCAATGTAAAGAAGGAATGCATAATTAAATTCTCCAAAGTTTATTATTATACAAATTTTATGGTATAGCTAATTAACGTTCAGGTATTTTATTCGTCATCGTCATCGTCATTTCAGCCTATCACTAGTCCACTGCTGAACATAGGCCTCCCCCGTAGATCGCCACAAAGGTTTGTAGCTCTCATTTTGGAGGGATTTTGCGATAGTTGCCACGATTGGCAGGCGGGTTGGCAACCGCAGTTTATTTATTCCAATGTTCCCGGAAGATGCTGCTGTCCATCTTCTGGTTTTTATTTTCCCTCTGTCGACTTTTACGACACCCACGGGATGAGATGGGGTGGTAGATTCTCTTAAGCCGCTACCACACGGCAAACGGTATTTTATTATATACTAATATTCATCATCATCATAATTTCAGCCCATCAATAGTCCACTGCTGAACAAAGGCATTCCTCATAGATTGCCGCAATGGTTTGTAGCTCTTATTTTGTGTTAGTTGGCAGGCGGGTTGGCAACCGCAGTTTACTTATTCAGATGTTCCATGAAGAAGCTCCTGGCCCATCTTCTGGTTTTAAGTTACCCTCTGTCGACTTTTACGATACCCCCGGGATGACTTTGGGTGGTAGATTCTCTTAAGCTATCACACGGCGGCCAATGTGTACATACCAGCTTCATAATAGAATGGCTCGGCTTCTAGGCGGCGCATCAAGATGAAACATACATCAGATCTTAAGTTAAATCTCCAGCAATACCACTTTGAAAACCGAATTTTTGTGTAGTAGTTTTTGCGTGATGGGCACACAAACATACAGACATACGAACAAAAATTCTATAGATAAGTGTTTTGGTTTCTAATGCTCTTATGAAGACTTAATTTTTCTTAAATATCTCCTATGTACAGACATCGCCCCGTTATAATTTTAATATAAGTATACATATTTTTTATTAGCAAGACTTTAAAATGATGAATTCGTAAAGCACCTATAACAATGTCTCTCCATGCCATGGGTTGACTGGGAGAGAATGCCAAAAGGCATTAAGTCCGCCCTTTGTAATCCTTTTTTTTTTAATTACAATTAGGTGAATGCAATAAAGAATAAATAAATAAATAAATATTTCATCGGGGTTTGTACACGATTGTATGGTGCTGTTTTATCGACGAATTATCTTAAAGATAAGTATTGACTACTTGATTTAATATTTCCTTGATATTGTTATTTAAGGAAACTGTGTAATCCCCCCCCCCCCCCTCTAAAAATAAATATTCTTGAATTGTAAACAGTCAGCCGTGGTAGCTCAGGGGCCTGGTGCTCGCCTTTAATTTCATAGTAAGCGAGTAACCTAGGTTCGAATCCCGGTGCCAACACCTCTAATATTGTTCTACAATTTTAAGTGCTGATTTACCACGTGCTTATCGGTGAAGGAAAACTTCGTGAGGAAACCTGTCCGAGGAATAGAAATATTTCGAGGACATGTGAAGTCCGCCAACCCGCATTGGAGCAGCGTGGCGGATTCTTCCTAGCTCCAAAACCCTCTCAGAAATGAGAGGAGGCCTGTGCTCAGCAAATGGACATTTATAGGCTGAAACTTTACTTTCACTTTTTTTATAGCATAAAGTGATGAAACGAGCAAAACGTTCACCTGATGGTAACGTCTGACCATAACAAATGCTGTTTCACCCAGAAAATTTCTGTGTGTCACCTCACTGTGCCCATCACCCTTAAACATGGGTTCTTAAGTCTCATATGCCCAGTGATTACACTAGCTCTGTGCCCTTTAAAGCGAAACACAGTAATGTTTGCACACAACTGCTTCACGGCAGAATAACTGGCCCTGGGGTGGTACCACCCTAGACGGATTCCTGCATAGGTTATCAATGATTCTTAATTATAAAGATTTTTAATAGTCCTTTCAAACAAAACATACTCGTATTTAAATACTGCGGTTGCCAACCCGCCAGCCAAGCGTGGCAACTATGGCAAAAAATCCATCCCACTTATGTCCTTTCTATGTACTATAATCCTTCTCCTTGCATCTTATGAACGTTCGTACTTTTGTGTGCTCCTTTATGGTCTTGTATATGTATTTTATATTATGTATGTATGTATGTATGTATTGTGTATGTATTTATTTATGTTTAAGTATGTATTAATATTTATATAAATATATATATCTTCCTAAATATTACTGAGCTTCTAATTATATTTACAGCCTAACCCTTTCTCTCTGGTCGTAATATCCTTTGCAACGTGGTTGCCTGGTAGAGATCGCTTGTAAGCGATAGGGCCGCCATATGTACCTTAATTTGTTAGCAGTTTTGTTATTTTGTATATTTCCGTTTTAATTATCGATGTACAATAAAGTATATTTCATTCAATCATTCATTCAAAATCACACCTAAATGAGAGCTACAAACTTTTGTGGCAATCTATCGTGGAGGCCTGTGTTCAGCAGTGGACTAGTGATGGGCTGAAATGATGATTATGATGATGATGTAACAAAAAATGTTATGTATGGTTTGGTACGGTTCTGTTCACATACTTTAATCAGAATAACTCCACACCATTTAACTGTTGATCCAAGAAGCCCCCATCCGAGTTACGACCAACGTTTTTACAGCAGACTTAAGCGATTGCGCCACCAGTGACCTCACACGTTATACCCACCGATCCTGTTCACGTAGAATAAATTTAATTCCATTAATTAAATTTAATAATAATATATATAGTATAAAACATCATTCGAATGCAATCAAAATAATTATTATTCATCACAGTCGTTTGCAAACATTACTGTGTTATCTAGTATAATTACTGGCCATGTGGCACTTATGAACTGATGTCTTAGGGCGGATTTCACCGTTGAAACTAAACGCGATCAGTTCAAGAAGAACGAAGTTTAAGCGTTTAACTGAGTTCAATGCTACAGTTTGCATTTCATCAACATCAAATGAACGCAGTCAATGCTAAACGCGGTTCAAATTCTGAACGCCCAATTTTCTTCTAACTTCGTTTTGCTTGAACTGATCGCGTTTTAGTTTCAACGGTGAAATCCGCACTAAGGCTGACAAGCGCAGCAAGTTCCATACAGAAATGTCCTGGGTGACATTGCATATCTTCTTTACTAATTTTTGTTGTAGTAATTTTGTCCAGACATTTTAGTTAAAATAGCGGCAGATGTTCTTTATTAAAAGTCAACTGGGTTTGCGAGTTTACGAAGGCAAGGACGTTGGAATGTCTAACGTTTCTGCTGATAATTATGGCTCAATTGATGGCAGTAGGGCTCCGATATAGGTAATTTAGCACTATGATCTATACGCATGTAAATTGTCCCAGTCACCTTGCCAATACTGGAATTTTATGAAGCCAGGGAACGGCCCTCTTTTGCTTTCAAAATGAAACTCAAGACCTTTCTTACTGAATCCCAGAGACATCATGGCAATCACCAGGATGTTTCTTTTATCTGACATGTCGGATTTACTGTCCTCTTATGCTAGATTAAATACTCATGCATGCGTCGATGCTCCCTGAATGATACTTGCAATTTTATAAATATTTTTATATACTCAAATTTATAATGAAGAAAAGTAAGTTACTTTGCTAAGATCCGCATTCAAAATATAAAAATGGTGTATATTACCTAGTTTTTTGAAGTGCACCACCCGCCCTCCCTCAGTAGCGTGCACAAGCAAACTAACACCGCCACCAGGTACCCTCCACCAACCACTACAATACTACCATTAGATAATATACACCACTGAAGTCGAGAACACGACACGTGTTTCGCCCCAAAACGAGGCATTATCAAGCGTAATAGACTCTACGACAGACGGCCGCCGAGTGAGCGGCGCGGTCAAAGAGCTGCCTATTTATACTACAGGTGACGCAAACGGCCCCCACCTACGACATTGCGATTACAATATCGTGATAGCGACCGCTTGCTCACACAATCCACCACCCGAATTACATAAGCAGCCGTTTGCGACCGAATTGATAGCAAACGACTACTTCGAGTATATTTAAACTTTAAGTACTGGATTTAAAGATATTTAAAAGTGGTGAATTCGAGACGTTTGTTTGTTCATTCAGCAGTGCAATGTTATTATTTTTATTTTTTATTATTTCTAATTGTTCCAGCACACACAGCCGAAGCCCCTTGTCGCAAATATGTAGGACTTTAAATGTGTGGTCGCTAGTTAGTTTTATATTTTGCATGCGGATCTTAGCAAAGTAACTTACTTTTCTTCATTATAATGGATTTCCGCAAAGTAACGCCTGATTCTATTAACTCAAATTTATATAAATACCATTATATTGTACAATTCATATATATGTTATTAATTAATAGAATACATTTTATAATCTTTTGTTTTTACCCAAATTATCCGCTTTTGTATGTTTCAAATTACATTGTATTACTTTTAAAAATAATATAATAAAAATATTTTTCAGTCGAGTCTCGTCCGTTTGCCAATTCAAAGGTTTTTTGGCTGAAAATCAGCGCTGTGTGTGACCATTCTTACACAGTACATGCTGAGCCAACCCCTTTTCGACACAGAACTATTTTGTTTAGTTTTTATTTTTTTTCATTTAATATTCAACTGTATTATGTTCTTGTGCCGAATAAATGTTTTTTCTATTCTATTCTATTCTATTCTATTCTATTCCTAAGCTTGGTCTCGACTCCAGCTCGTGTCTACTCTAACGGTAGTCTCTGCGATCAGGAAGAATTCGAATGGCAGTGTCGGTGGCTTTGCTTATCTGTCGGATTGCTTTAGCAATTTAATTAAAATAAGAAGATAAATTCGAATTTATTACATGAGAATGTCAAGTATCGCGAATTTTATACTCAGAATCGAATACCACATTTCTTTATTCATTTGAATCTATACTAATATTATAAAGCTGAAGAGTTTGTTTGGTTAAACGCGCCAATCTCAGGAACTACTGGTTCGAATTGAAGAATTATTTTAGTGTTGGATAGCTTATTTATCGAGAAAGGCTAGAAACTATATAACATCACGTTATGATCCTTTTAAATTAAACGGCGGGAGAAACCGCGGGGCACAGCTAGTAAAAAATATATATAACGGACGGTCGCGTGTCAGTGGTCAGCGTTCTTGTTTGATACAATGGATCCTGGCGGAAGAGAAGCATGCGTGTGCAGAGATATTTTTTTATAGAATAAAATGACGAGACGTGGAAATCTCCTCGTCTGCCCATAAAATGTTCTGTCATCGAGAGGATTTTTTCTGGCACCGCAATTCAAATGAAGCGCAATGCAAACTCAAGTGGCAATCTGCTGGTCATATCTATCTCAGGGAGTACCGTTAAAGTAGACACGTGCTAGAGCGGAGACCGAGCTTAGGCAAACAGCGGGCCGTACCATGGCAACATAAAATTCCAGAATTGGCAACATTTACATGCGTATAGATGATCGCGCTGAATGGCAATCATTGGCCCTACTACCATCAATTGAGCCATAATTATCAGCAGAAACGTTAGATATTCCAACGTCCTCACCTTTTGGTAAACTATCAAACCTTGTTGACTTTTAATAAAGAACATCTTTACTATTTTCACTGAAATGTCTGGATTAAATCACTATAACAAAAATTAATAAAGAAGATATGCAATGTCACGCAGAACATTTCTGTATGATGCCACTAGCTGCTCTTGTCACCCTGAGACACCAGCTCATAAGTGCCATATGCCCAGTGTAATAGATAAAACAGTAATGTTTGCACACTATTACTTTACGGTAGAAAAGAATAAAATATAGAAATAATAGTGATTGGCTCTTCGGTGGTAGCTATCTAGACGGATTCCTGTAACACATCTGCTTTTCCTCTGGTATTGTAGATGTTCATGGGCGGCGTTGATCACTTGCCATGAGGTGAGCCGCTTGCTCGTTTGCCCCCTCTTCCATATTAAAAAAAAATCCTGCGTCCATACAGGAGAGAAGAATAACAAAGCCATTAGACAAATTAATGATACGGAATATGATCGTTTTAATTAACGATCAGTTTTAATTTGCATGTAGATGGATTAATCAACACTAAGTGGCCTTAAAAATATTTTTATTGCAATTCGCTTCAAAGATTTTATGGACCTCCATAAAAGAATAACAAATTTTCGCACATTACACCTAACGTGTAGACGTATACATTTTTTTGACGATTGACGTAGTTTATTTTGGCCTGTACCGGATCTACACGGTCAGCATGAGACTCTTAGGTTACGAACACCAGTAGGAACAAATATTTGAAGCAGACGAATCTGGTTGTGTAACTGTTCTAGTATTCCTGACGCTATGTGATGAACGCGTAGCTTAGTGGTCACGATACCTAAATACACCGTGGGTCTTAACTTTGAATCCCAGATAGAGACATCATTTGTGCAGTCAGTCAGTTAATAAAGTATATGAACAAATATAATATTAAATCTCATTCTCAATATGGTATCAGACTGGAAGTATCAACAGAGGATGCAGTTTCAGACTTAACCTCTCATACTGTTGATGAAGAAGATACTGGAAAAAAAGTCTTGCTTCCTGTATCTAAGAAAACTTTTGATATCGTCTCCGTCCCCATCCTTATACGTAGTCTAGAGTGTGTAGGCATAAGAGGGCCCCTTTAGCAAAGTTAATAGATTATCTCCAGAATCGGAAACATTGTGTTAAAGTTGGAAACTATGTTAACAAGGTGTCCTAATAAAAGTTTCAGTATCTATTCCTAATATATATTTATAACCTATGCAAAACGCAACTTGAAAGTGGGCGCATATTTTCCTATGTGGATGACGTCGTTGTTGCTTTCACTGGGGATACCTGGGAGTCTGCATATGACTTTGCTGAAAAGGGTATGCCCATAACAATTGCTGTGTCACCCAGAACATTACTATGTGACATCACACTGCGCTCGTCACCCTGAGACAGCAGTGCTTAAGTTTCACATGCCCCCTGATTACGCTATGCAGGAATCTGTCTAGATACGAGTATGTACCATCGCATTTACAATTATTCTGCCGTCAAACAGTAGTGTGAAACATTGCTTTATTTAGCTTTGAAGGGCACTGAGAACTAGGGTAATTACGGGGCATATACGCTGTAGTACGCTGTAGCTTCGTCGGAAGAGACTCGCAATGACGTAGCAGACGACTCGGTGCCGGGACGGCGCCCGCTGAGATTCGACTTCTCGAATAGAAAAGAAAGAAAGAAAAAGTTTATTTGACATAATCATCATCATTTCAGCATATCACTAGTCCACTGCTGAACATAGGCCTCTTCCATAGATTGCAACAACAGTTTGTGGCTCTCATGTTAGGGGAAATTTTGCCATAGTTAACGCGCTCGGCGGGAGGGGTGGCAATATCACTAGTCTATATATACCTTTTCCATAGATTGAAACAACAGTTTGTAGCTCTCATGTTAGGGGGAATTTTGCCATAGTTAACGCGCTCGGAGGGCGGGCGGGCTGGCAACGGCTGCTGCTGCACTCTTCCTAGTTTCAATTTTCCCTCTGTCGACTTTTACGCCACTCACGGAATGAGATGGGGTAGTAGTAGACTGTGCTGAAAATCAGTGTCGCGGGCATCCGTAACTTATACTGAGCGCAGACCTATTCGTTGCGTCACACTGTAGTAAAAAAACTGTTATGTATAGTAAAAAATTTTAGGATGTAACTTTAGTATGTTCAGACATTTTTTTTTTTCTTTTCTTTATTTGAATTTTTTAAAAATTTGATTTATTCCTGTTTCTTTAGTTGTAATTTTTTTTTTATTGTTTTATTGTAACTTTTCCTGTGATGCAATGAATAGAGTATCTATCTGTCTATCTAGTAGATTCTCTTAAGCCGCTAATAAAGTAATACATTAAAGGAAACCATAAAAAGTTGACCCTTACTATTAATCTTATAACTAAGCTGTACGTTTGGCTATTTTACGTCGCGGGTCACGTCAAAACGGTCATCACTCAGCAAATTGTTGCGATTACAACCTGGAATCGAGGATGCTATGACACCCGCTAACAAGGAGGGCTCGCAGCGATCCAACGGCCTCTAGAAACCTCGGCTTTTATCTCCGTCGATCAAGGATTTTACTGGACGATGCGGAACGGTCTTTGACTAGATTTTTTATTTCTATGACGTCATTTATAGACAGTTGTTTTGTGATGAATGTTTAATAAGCAGAGGAATTAAGAGATCATAAAAGTCCCAAAATAATCCACCGTAACAAATGATCACAATTAACGTACGCCCAAGTTTTATTTATTGTTCTTCTGAATTAATCTGGTTCCTGGTAAGAAAAAAATTAACTAAGATTATGGCCGTCGATATTTTTTATTGTCAAAAAGCGATGGCCCTGAAATTACTCATTGATCGTCGGTACTACGTGGGTCTACGCCAACAGTCGTTTGTTTTCCTGTTCAACTAAGTTTTTTTTTGTATTCCCGTTATAAAACCTGAAGCTAGATGCTGGCTGTATTTAAACACTTCACTGGTGGTAGGATTCCTATGCAGGAATCCGTCTAGGTAGGTACCACACCAGGGCCAGTTATTCTACCGTGAGGCAGTACTGTGCAAACATTACTGTGTTTCGGTTTGAAGGGCACTGAGAGCTAGTGTAATCACTGGGCATATGAGACTTAAGAAGTGATGTCTCAGGGAGAGGAGCACTGTGGCGTCACACAGTAATGTTCGGGGTTACTCAGCATTTGTTATGGGCAGACGTTACACTTACTATCAGGTGAACGTTTGCTTCATTTCGTAGTTTATCCAGTATTTTTTTATATTAAAAACGCAAATTCTGTCGATAAAGGATTCTCTCAAATAATACGGGCGTCCACCCAGAGTTTATTGGACACCAAAAACTATAAACAAATTGTATACATTAAGGAAATGCAATGGGCGGTGTTGTCGCTAAAAGCATTAACTTCCGGACAACCTTAAGAGGGACAGGATTGTAACTCAATAAATTATATAAAAATAAACGCGATAAAATCCGTACAAGTTTTATGAAATTAATAAAATCAGACGTGGATTGGTAGTATATACTTACATGAAATCGGTATATATTTATACGAGATAATATATATTTATACATGCAGAGAAACCTTGCACATTCATTAATCATATTGCGCGCATAGAGGAGTGTGTGATTTGACATAGTAAAATTTTATATATGATGGAGCAGAGGCTCCTAAATTGTTTTTTAAAAGCATGTCGTCAATATGGTCGACGTCATGTTTCTCCACTATCACTCACATTTGTTAGCAAATTATTAGAATATGAAATGAAATAACTAAAACCCAACCAAAGAACAATAAAAGCAGTTTTATTCCAGTTAACTTTAATTTACTATTACATTTTTAAAATCAAAGTGATAAAGTATAAATCGAGAATTTGATAACAGTTACAAATAAATTATCTTTAATCTTTAATGAACAATAAAGATTTAAAATAGCACTTATGTTATTGCAGCACGACCGCACCGCTCCACGGATTGGTCCAGAATGCCTACAGTGGCTCCGTGTAGGCGGCTTAAGAATTGCCTACCTAGCGCCTTCAGGCGTCTCAGATGACATTACCGACAATTCGACTCTCAATTTGTTATTTAACAAATTAACATGAAAGTTACTGATGTTAAAGTAGTCTTACAATATTTACAAATCATTGAAGTGTTATTATTTGGGAAATATTAAACAATTATTATTTAAAAGTTATAACAATTCTTATTTTAGTCAATACAAGTTCACTTAAACAATAAATAGTTATAACTATGAAATGATTACTACATACACAGTTAAAAAGTAAAGTTTCAGCGTAATAATGTCCCACTGCTGAGCACGGGCCCCCTATTATTTCTGAGAGGGTTTTGGAGCTAGGAAGAATCCGCCACGCTGCTCCAATGCGGGTTGGCGGACTTCACATGTCCTCGAAATATTTCTATTCCTCGGACATACAGGTTTCCTCACGATGTTTTCCTTCACCGCTAAGCACGTGGTAAATCAGCACTTAAAATTGTAGAACAATATTAGAGGTGCTGGCACCGGGGATCGAAGCCAGGTTACTCGCTTACTATGAAATTAAAGGCGAGCAGCGGGCCCCTGAGCTACCACGGCTCTACAATAAACACACACAATAAACTAATACACAGTAATTAGTTTAAAACTCTTAATTTTCTAACACTAAATTTATATAAAAAATAAATCAATTCCAACCAGTAGTTCATGAGATTAGCGCGTTTAACCAAACAAACTCTTCAGCTTTATAATATTAGAATAGATGTGTTATAATAACATTGAATTCAAAAAAAGTTAATGAATTACTATCAATTTTCAACCACTGGGCGGCCACTAGTATGTTTTACTAAATAGTTATTTAGTATGTATTATTAAATAGTTACTAAATAGTTATTTATTCAAAAAACCTTTGCCTTGCTTATGTGAATTTAAGATTTTGATGATTTTCTCATGGATCCCATCATTACAACTTGGCACAACAGCGTTCACAAGCAAACTAATACCGCTACCAGAACAATACACTCCATCAACGACAGAGCTGTCGAGCTACTTACCTCAGAAGTCTACTTGACTTAATGATGGCTCTTCGAGAGGTGAAACAAGTGTCGTAGTTCTCGATTTTTCGACTGAAACAGCTCCTGGCAGAAGCATTGGTCTTCCTGCACATCGCCTGAAATTTACTGCTAACATGCTGTAGGTTGGATTCCAGAAATCCGCCTAGGTAGATACCACCGCAGCGCTGGTTACTCTGCTGTACATGCAGGCACGACTGTGCTTCGGATGATGAGTATTGGAAGCTAGTGTTTACAGGACATTTGGCGGATGATATTGCCAAGGAAAAGGGTTGCTACCCGCCAGCTCGTGTGTTCTGATCTTTTTTTTTTTAAAGGAGAGGGGGCAAACGAGCAAGTGGCTCACCTGATGGTAAGTGATCACCACCGCCCATGAACAACCGCAATACCAGAGGAATCGCGGGTGCGTTGCCGGCCTTTGAGGAAGGAATAGGCTCTTTTCTTGAAGGTCCCTAAGTCGTATCGGTCCGGAAAAACCGCCGGCGGCAGCCGATTCCATAAAGTGGTAGTGCGTGGCAGAAAATTCCGCGAAAAACGCACTGTGGTGGAATGCCAACCATCCAGGTGGTGACGATGGAATTATGTGTTCTGCCGCAAAGTGCGATGGTGAAAACCAGCGGCTGGAATTATTCCGAACAATTCCTCGGAACACTCCCCGTTGTAAATCCTGTAAAAAATGCAAAGAGATGCAACATCTCTTCGCAAGGCCAGTGTATCAAGCCGATCGGAAAGATGATCTGGTCGTCGACGATTCGAGGCGCTCTTCGTTGAATACGGTCAAAAGGAATGAGCTGGCACTGGGGTGCCCCCGCCCAAAGATGAGAACAGTACTCCATGTGAGGCCGAACCTGCGCCTTGTAAAGTTGCAAGCGGTGGACCGACATGAAGTATTGTCCCGCTCTACTGAGCACGCCAAGCTTTTTAGAAGCCAATTTGGCCTTCCCTTCCAAGTGACCGCGAAACTGAACGTCATTCGATATGTCTACGCCAAGGATTCCGATACTGGCTGAGGCAACGAGGGGAGTGCTTCCAAAACGAGGTGCTACGACGAAGGGTTTCTTTTTAGCGGTAAACGCGCAAACCTGTGTCTTATTTGGGTTAAACTGGACTAAGTTTAGTCGGCCCCAGTCTGAGATTTTGTCTAACAAAATCTCGACTTCAGACACAAGTTTGTTCCGGCACTCGTCAACGTGTTCCCGAGAAATATTAGCATGGCCGGTGTACAAGGCATCACCAGTACTGTCGTCTGCATAGCAATGAATGTTAGTAATTTGTAACATATCATTGATATGCAGAAGAAACAGGGTTGGCGATAGCACGCAGCCTTGTGGAACACCAGCACCCACAGACTTAGAGTCCGAGCATGCACCGTCTACTACGACCTTGATGCTCCGGTCTGCGAGGAAACTGGTGACCCAATTGCATAATTTCTCGGGAAGCCCATAGGAAGGACGCTTCGAGAGAAGCGCTTTGTGCCAAACCCGATCAAAGGCCTTCGCTATGTCCAAACTAACTGCCAGGGCCTCCCCCTTGCTCTCGACTGCCTCCGCCCATCGATGCGTAAGGTAGACTAGCAGATCACCAGCTGAGCGACCCTGACGGAAACCGTACTGGCGGTCACTAATCAGCTGGTGCTCCTCTAGGTACCTCAAGAGCTGGCTGTTTATAATGGACTCCATAATTTTGCAGAACAAGGAGGTGATGGCGATTGGTCTGTAGTTGGACGGATCAGAGCGGTCGCCTTTCTTAGGGATCGGGTGCACCAAAGCTGTCTTCCATGTGTTCGGGACGACGCCTACAGAGTAGGAGTACCGAAACAGACGCATTAAGACCGGTGCCAACTCCGGAGCACACATTCTCAGCACAATAGGGGAGATGCCATCGGGCCCACTCGATTTATGGATGTCCAGGGAGAATAGTGCTTTGCGTACAGAACTCTGCAGGAACTTGATTTCCGGCATAGAGCACTCACATCGCGGGATGATCGGCGGCGTGTTCCCCCTGTCATCGAGAGACGAGTTGGCCGCAAAAATGGAGCCTAAAAGATCGGCTTTCTCCTTTGCGGCATGGGCCAGCGAGTCGTCCTCCCTGTGCAGAGGTGGAAGGGATGGCTGACAGAAATTCCCAAGGACAGCCTTGGCGAGAGACCAGAATGCACGAGTTCCCGAAGGGAGGCGAACTAATTTCTCGCCAATTCTGCCAATGTGCTCTGACTTTGACTTGGAAATAGCTCTTTTGAAGGACCTAGAGGCAGAGTTGTACTTCTTTTTCAGTTCGCTAGTTTTTACATCTCGAGACTGCTGACCTATAGTGCCACACACGGCGGCTGCTTGCAGATCGCAACCGCGATGAACAGGTGAGAGGCACCGTACTTCGGATCAGACAGTGGTCCGGAGATCCCAGAGGGGCATCGACGAAGACTTGATATCTGTCCGGATGAGAGGTCAGCAGAAGGTCCAGCAGGGAAGGCGTATGATCCTCTACGTCTGGAACCCGCGTTGGCGAAGGAACCAGTTGTGTCAGATGATATGCCAAGGCAAAGTCATAAACAGATCTACCCGCATGATCGGTGGTATGAGACCCTAGCCAATCGGCGTGGTGGGCGTTAAAGTCGCCAAGTAACACGATCTCTGCGGATGGGATCTGCTGTAACAGGGAATCTGCAGCCATCTGGATGTGGTCGATGAGTCGGTCAGTTTCGGTGTTACCGCTATGGGACCTGTAGAGGCACCCATAGACGCGAGGATGGTCGTCGCTATCTATGCGCAGCCAAAGGATGGACAGGTCCGTACCTTCAAGACTGCCGAGGCGTCGAGAACACATATCCTCTCTGACGTATACACAAACCCCGGCCCGTGGCACAAAGGAGTGTTCCAATTTGTACCCCGGGTAGGAGAGATAAGCGGTATCCGCCGGAGAAGATATCTGTATCTCTGTTAGGAAAAGCAAGGCCGGCTTCGCCGTCTCTGGGTGGTAGTGGACGGCGCTAAGATTGGAGTGAAGTCCCCTGATATTGCAGAAGTCCACGGCGAGCGTGGTAAGGGGTGCCGTAGTCTTGTTGCTTCGTTTGCCCCGAGCAGAGTACGAATCGAGCGGAGTTTTGCCCCCCAAGAATACGCGGGGCAGCCTGAGCACCCACGCTCAGATAACGAAGGCAAGCTTGAGCGTGGATGCCCAGTGAGGGATTCTCCAGAACCGTCGGTACTGGTACCCCCCTGGGGTAGATCATTTATATCCGCTACCATGCTGTTTGGGGGAGGGGGGGTGGTTGGGCCTCCGGTTACCAACACTCATCAGACGAAACGCAAAAGTATATTTTACTTCTACTTCACGCCGGTATTCTGTGTGACCCTGGTACTTCCCGGTCGAGCCGGCCCATTCATGCAGCAGCATAAGCTGTTGCGTGGCTCTACCACTTTATCTGGAGGGGAAGTCTCCTCGGACCAGCAATCTTTAGATGTTGTATATACGTATATAGTTCGTATCTAAAAAACTTTAACAGCGTGATGATGGAGGTATGAGATATTTCTTGAAGCTTCTCATGTGCCGTCATAGATGTCGCTTTAAGACTTAAGTAACGACGTCGCATGGTGACGAGCGCAGTGCAGTGTTCAAATGACCTTTCTAAATTATTGCAAATCCTCTTTCCTTAAGAAAAGACATAGGCTTTAGTAAAGCCGGGATTGCCTATAGTGGCTGATGATAAAGGTTAAGATGTAGATTGATAGCTGATCTTCTGATCCAGGGGTCGGCAACCTTTTTTGACTGCGGGTTAAGATCAACCGAAATGTGAGCATGAAAGAGACGATTGGGTCAAAGATATTTTCGCATTCAAACAGTTGTAGCGACATCTATGTCACCACATGGGAAGCTCAAGAAATATTCCATACGTCCATCAAGGCGCTATAAAAGTTTCTGAAATGCGAACTATATATACAACATCTAAATATTAATAGTAGGAAGAGACTTCCTCCCTGCATCAGACCATCCGATCTGGTCAGGTAGCTACCCTTATCCTTGGCAATAAAACAAACAGTCATTTAGTAATTTTGCATTAGAATAGTAAACTTAGGTCGCGCGTAAGAGCAAAAAAAATCGTTTCTCGATCGATTTTTTTTTAATTATCAAAATGCTTATTACTAGTTTATGTTTTATAATTTTTTTTATATACACATGTTACTTTATATTCGGAATTACAATAGGTTACTTGATATTATCAAATGGGTAACTCGCGGGTAATAGGTTGCCGACTTCTGTACTATATCTATATTCTATTCAGGAAGCCGTGAGACAAATTTTTTTTTATTGTATAATGTGTCGAAACGAGCAAAACGTTCACCTGATGGTAAGTGCAACGTCCGCCCACAACAAATGCTGTGTCACCCAGAATATTTGTGTGTGACACCGCACTGCGCCCGTCACCCTGAGACATCAGTTCCTAAGTTACGCTAGCTCACAGTGCCCTTCAAACCGAAACACAGTAATGCTTGCACACTACTGCTTCACGGCAGAATAACTGGCCCTGGGGTGGTACCTATCTAGACGGATTACTGTATAGGAATCCTACCACAAGTAAAAATGTGATCAAACGGCATTTTAGAGTACAGTTTCTTACGAACAGTTTATTGCGAACATTTTCTATTGAAGAGTGATTTTGTCGTCGGTCATGTTATATTACAGCCGTGGGAGCTCAGGGGCTAGGAGAGCCGCGGTAGCTCAGGGGCTAGGCGCTCGCTTTAAATTTCATAGTACGCGAGTGACCTGTGATCGATTTCCGGTGCCGGCACCACTAAAATTGTTAATTGCAATTTTAAGTTCAGATTTACCACGTGCTCGGCGGTGAAGGAAAACATCGCGAGGAAACCTTTATGTCTGCGAAATAAAAAATATTTCGAAGAAATGTGAAGTCCGCCAACGCTCATTGGAGCAGTGCGGCGGATTCTTCATTGTTCCAAAACCTTCTCAGAAATGAGTGGAGGCCCGTGCTCAGCAGTGGGACATTTATAGGCTGAAACTTTACTTTACTTTACAGGTTATATTCGCCATCTTTGCTGCAAACGTAGTTTTCGTTGTTTATACCATAGACTTAGAATATACTGTAGATCTAAGTCTATGGTTTATACTGTCTCAAGCTGAAATTAATAGACTATAGGTTTTGACATTTTTTTATTGTATGTTGCGCAGAAAAGAATAAATATGTTTTAGTTATATTATAGGGTTCATCTCCATTGGCGCAGTGACTAAACCATTATCTGCTGCGCTACAGGCTTGGCTTCGGTTCCCGTTCGGAACAGATATTTGTTATGTCTGTGATACGCATCTACGATGTAAAATGTTAGTATGGGGCATATTTTTTTAAAAAGGAGAAATTGGACAAAGTCATTGTTCGACTCGGTTTGCGTGGAGTTTAAAATTCATATAAATCTCGAAGTAATTAACTATGACGGTGGGAAAAAACTTCAATTATAACTACTTGTAATCTGTACAAGCAATCTGCGTAAATGTTTAAATTGTAAATAGCCTCAGTAGTTTTAAGTTAAATCGACCGAAAAGACATAAAAAATTACTACCGGTTTTTTGAAGTAGACGAATACATAACAGGATTTATGTTGGCTGCGTTACCGAATTGACCATCCCATTTAATGCAGTGTGTGTCGTTGAAGTCGACTAAAATTACAGATACAATACACATACAATAGTATCCGATTGATGGAGGTACGTAAAAAGCATTTCATGCGAAATTTATATTCAGGTTCTACGATTGCCAAACCGTCTGCTAAGTGTGGCGATCACGATAAATCCTCCTAAGAAGACTATGGCTATCAGTACTCTTTACGGGATGATGAGGAAGATGCACAAGATGTACGGTTTAATAAAATAGCACCTGATGAAATAAATTAGCAATAACTTATGCGCGAGTTAAACGTTGCGTGTATCAAAATTAAAATTAAATATTAATTCTAGACATAGACATAGACTTTAACGACGTACACAATACAAAAATCACACATAGAATGCAAATAAAAAAGGGAATAAAAATATACAGAACCATAAAAAAAAAGAAACAAGATCTGTAAAACACTGGAGACGAAAGTGACGCTGTATTGTTAAGTCGAAATGGACTCCACTCATCAAAGAATGCTGCGAAAAGACTGTAGCACTGGTTTTCAGTGGAACCACATCGTAAATAGAAAAAATATAATAAAAGAATTCACGTATGTGTCAACAGGTAACAAAGAGGTTTTTTTTTTGATAAAGTGACGAAACGAGCAAGTCGTGCACCTGATGGTAAGTGTAACGTCTGCCCATAGCAAACGCTGTGTCACCCAGAATATTTCTACGAGACACCACACTGCGCCCGTCACCATGAGACATGAGTTCTTAAGTCTCATATGCCCAGTGATTACGCTAACTCTCAGTGCCCTACAAACTGAAACACAATAATGTTTGCACACTCTTACTTCACGGCAGAATAACTGGCCCTGGTGTCGTACCTACCTAGACGGATTCCTGCATAGGAATCCTACCACCAGTAAATGTTTTGTTTTATTAAATTGAATGTATTTGTAAAGTATATTACATATACATTTTAGTTCTCTCGGTTCTTCTACATACAAACTTTAACTATGCCAAATCTAACACTCCTTCGTGCTCGCAATATGATGAAATATATATAAAAGGGGTACAAAGTTTTTTCTCTTTGCGTATTAATATAAAGATAACAACATACATACATTTTGTCACGCCCTTTTTCATATAAGGGGTATGCAGAGACCCCGCTGTAAACGATGTGCCCGACTGACGGATGGCTAACCACGTCGCCGCTATTTCGGTACGACTTAAAAAAAAAATCTGACTCCCCAATGCTTTTCCACGAGCAGTATAGTGAAAGTATTGCATATTATGGTGTTATTCTGCACGATTATAGGCTGTCCGTACAATATTTTACTCGCCTATTACGACACCTCGGTAGGAAAGAAGTAGGTGTTATTCTACTCCGTCGGACACCTATAGGCTAGCTAACAATCTAACAAGTGACTGAAAAATCGATACTTTTAGATGGCGATCGACGAACTTTATGCTGCAATCAGTCTTTGTGGAGGACCCAGGATGAGCACCGAACCTATGATATACTTAATCAAAGTAAGATATTAAGGAACAGTGATACTTTATTTGACACAATTATCATCATCATCATCACCGTCGTCATCATTTCAGCCTAACTCTAGTCTGCCTCATAGGCCTCCCTAATAAATTGCCACAAAAGTAAAGAGTAGCTCTCAATTAGGAGGGATTTTATGATAGTGGCTTGCCACAAAAGTTTGTAGCTCTCAATTAGGAGGGATTTTGTTATACCCCGTTTGTGGCCACGCTTGGCAGGCGGGTTGGCAACCGCAATTTTTTTATTCAGATGTTCCAAGAAGACGCTGTGGCCCAATCCCATTACCAGAACTTGAGCAAATGTGTCTAAGAGGAACTTGGAGTATAACCAATTCAATTAAAAGAAGAATCATGGAAATCGGTTCACAATTGGCGAAGATCACGTGACATGCACTCAAAAAAATATTCTGTTGAATTGAGAAACTCTTCCTTTTTTTTAAATCGGTTAAAAATGGCAGTAAAATATAAAACGTCCAAGATGAAACTCCGAGAAGCGTTAATATGTTTATTTTTAAATTGATGTAATGGGTAGTTGATTGTATTGATCTATGGCCGTGGTAGCTCAGGGGCTAGGCGCTCGCTTTAAATGTCATAGTCCGCGAGTCACCTGGGTTCGATTCCCGGTGCCGCAGAACTAAAATTGTTAGTTGCTATTTTAAGTGCTGATTTACCACGTGGCTTTTTACACGCTCGGCGGTGACAACATCGTGAGGAGAAATAAAAAATATTTCGAAGACATGTGAAGTCCGCCAACCCGCATTGGAACAGCGTGGCTGATTCTTCCCAGCTCCAAAACCCTTTCAGAAATGAGAGGAGGCCTGTGCTCAGCATTGGGACATTTATAGGCTGTGTTACTTTATTTTTTTTAATGGGTAGCGGTCGTCACGGTACAATATTACGTGTTTTCCTGAAATTAAAAATAATGTGCACTCGCAGTGTCAGCGAGACTTAATTTTTTTAAAAACATGAATACGTTAATTTTTTTGTGCGCATAATTTGAATTACACTTCCTCATAATTGTAGTGTTATGCTAATTGTTACAGAGTTGAAAGACTTACATCCATACATACGTACAGTTACGGCTAAGTGGTAAAGTCATGCCGACAGGTGTCCGGTAGAGTAGAATAACACCTACCTCTTTCCTACGGAGGTGTCGTAAGAGGCGACTAAGGTATTGTAATGAAATCCTTTATTCGTTCAGAATAACACCCATGGTAAAAGTAAAGAAGTCAAGTAACAGCCTATAAATGTGTTAATGTAATCGTACATCGCGGCAAAGCACCAAATTCCCTCCACATCTCCTCGATGGTTGGCATTCAACCACTGTGCAAATTCCGAAGAATTTTCTTCCACGCACGACCACTTTGTGGAACTTGCTGCCGCCAGCGGTTTTTCGACATGACTTAGGGACCTTCAAGAGAAGAGCCTATTCCTTTCTCTAAGGCCGGCAACGCACCCGCGACTCTACTGGTGTTGCGGATGTTCATGGGCGGCGGCGATCACTTAACATCAGGTGAGCCGCTTGCTCGTTTGCCCCCTCTTAAATAAAAAAAAACTGCTGAGCACAAAGCTTCTCTCATTTCTCAGAGGGTTTTGGAGCCAGGAAGAATCCGCCGCGCTGCTTCAATGCGCGGTCCAATGGCGGACTTCACATTTCTTCGAAATATTTTTTATTTCTCCTCACGATGTTGTCACCGCCGAGCGTGTAAAAAGCCACGTGGTAAATCAGCACTTAAAATTGCAATTAACAATTTTAGTTCTGCGGCACCGGGAATCGAACCCAGGTGACTCGTGTACTATGACATTTAAAGCGAGCGCCTAGCCCCTGAGCTACCACGGCCATAGATCAATACAATCAATTACCCATTACATCAATTTAAAAATAAACATATTAACGCTTCTTGGAGTTTCATATTGGACGTTGTTCAACAGAATATTTTTTGAGTGTATGTCACGCGATCTTCGCCAATTGTAAACCGATTTCCATTTTCCAAGTTCCTCTTATACACATTTGCTCAAGTTCTGGTGATGGGAATCATGAGAAAACCATGAAACTTTTAAATTAGCATTAGCTTGTTCGGAACTGCGTAGAAGTCCGTTTTTTGATAAAATTTCAGCGCATCAATTCAGCGCCGAGCATCTGTTAAATCAGCCATTAAAATGCAATTAAAAATAAAGTGGTGCCGGTACCGAGGATCGAACCCAGGTCACTCGTGTACTATGAAATTAAAGGCGAGCGCCTAGCAGAGTATTTGACTTTTACGCCGAGGGTCTAGGCTTCGAATCCCAGCTGGAGCTAAAGAGAAATTTTAAGAGTTCGGCTCTTGTCTGTAAAACATAATACGGTACAGGAGAAATCCTAATCTGGCATCGCTTTTTGCTGGTAATGTACATACTCGTACATTATGGACGACATATATATGTGGAGTTCAAATTTTGCAAGCCAAATTTGACCTGCTTTCCGAATGAGCTAAATTTTGGCATAACTATAACTCTTCTTTCACTGTTCAAGCTACACTCCTCTGGAACGCCCTCCGTGTAAGATCAAAATAGCTCCTAATAGGAACATATTCAAGAAATTAGTAAGAGAACATTGATGATGGTCTCCTAGCTGATTTCGACCACGGCGACAACTGCCGACTACTGTCGAGAGCCATCAACTGCGCAGGAGATATTATAGTGCCACAAGTGTACGCGCAAACACAGAGGCACTCACTCGTCCCAACCTAGCCGCGCCCGATGTAACGCTGATGTTAAGATCGGAGGTAGGCAGTGTCAGAAACACGGGGACAATCACAATACAACCAGACCCGAAAACCAACAATTTATGTTTTAGCACAAATGTTGGCTACGGCTGGGATTCGAACACAGGACCCACGGCTTAGAAGTCAGGTACTCTAACCACTAGGCCACGCGGTTTTATATATATATATTTATTTACCTGTATATGTATGTAATGGTATAATTATTTAGTTAGGTGTTTATATATAAATAATTTATTTGTTTTATATATAAATTGTATATAACATAAATACTAAATGATGAGTCCTCCTATTATATTTTTTATTCTTTGAAATGGTGCTAACACCTGCCATCTACATTTCACCATAACAATTGACTGGTAGAGAAGGCCACTAGGCATTAAGTCCGCGCATTGTAACCCTTCAGCTTAAGTCGTCGGCAATGAAGAACAAATAGATATATACATATTTGTACCACGGAGCTGGTATAAGGATACAGCCGCAATTTGGTCATAGTAACTCCTCGACTCAGCAAGTTAGCTTCGTCATGTTTGGACTCGTTAGATTCGTTTTCGTCATTCGTCCTCACAAATAAAAGCTTGTAACAAAACTTATTTTAAATCAGGGATTCCCAAAGTCGACGATATCGACCCTCTGTTGTCGAAATCGGTTCCCCCGAAACTGATTTTGGGGGTCGACGATGTCCAGCAATCGACCCCTATAAATAAACACAAGTACTTATTTGAAAATTTCAAGATACTGTAGGAGTTGCGTTACGTGTACCAACTTGTTTTAAGAATGACTAATATTTTAGAAGGAAGTAACTTTGAAAAAACTCAACAAATCGATAAGCGTGCACAAGTTCGTGGAAGGTGAAACACTTTTAAAGTAATTTGGCTATTGGGGTCTGAGGTATCATTTATTTTGCAAGAGTCTCTTGCCTAAAATAGTTTGGAAATCCCTTTTTTTTATTGTATAAAGTGACGAAACGAGCAAAACGTTCACATTATGGAAAGTGCGACGTCGGCCCACAACAAATGCTGTGCCACCCAGAATATATCTGTGTGACACCACACTGCGCCCGTCACCCTGACACATCAGTTCTTAAGTCTGAAATGCCCAGTGATTACGCTAGTTCACAGTGCCCTTCAAACCGAAACACAGTAATGCTTGCACACTACTGCTTCACGGCAGAATAACTGGCCCTGGGGTGGTACCTACCTAGACGGATTCCTGCATAGGAATCCTACCACCAGTGATCCCTGTTTTAAATAGTCTTACATTTATTACCTTGACCCATAAAATGGATGATCGCTAGCCAGCCACACGCCCTAGCGCTATCTCGCCAAATGCCCCGTATCAGATATCAATGAAGTAATTTTGATAAGGACACGGAATGATTCATTTAACAAAGCGACGTTGCTCTTGTCACAGTGTGGGATAATTAGTTAAACGAAGTGTAGTGTGTAAATTGTGTTGTTTCTGATACGTTTTACAATTAAATGTTCAAAAAGTGTTGTCATCGACTGTGTCTTAGGTACAATATTTACTTCACTAATACTCTGTGCCATGTGTAACAATATCTATTTTAATTGATAAGAGTGACGGAACGAGCAAAACGTTCACCTGATGGTAAGTGAATCGTCTGCCCATAACAAATGCTGCAAACAAATCTTAAGTCTCATATGCCCAGTGACGACGCTAGCTCTCAGTGCCCTTCAAACCGAAACAGTAATGCTTGCACACTACTGCTTCATGGCAGAATAACTGGCCCTGGGGTGGTACTTACGTAGACGGATTTCTGCATAGCAAATGCGTTTTACAACCTTTTTATGGAAGATGGCGAGGAGACGGTCACATCTTTCACTTGATGGTAAGTGCAACAGCCCATAACAAATGCTGTGTCAACCAGAACATTACTGTGTGACATCTTCCCTTCCTCTCCATCAAGTTGCCCTGCCGATGGCATTTGTGCAAAAATACAAATTGTTGGTTCTCCTTCCTTCTTACAGCCAAGACCTTCCAGTCTTACATCCGTTTAAGTGGGTACAACCGCAGTGCCAGTAGTTCTGCCTTAAGGCAGTAGCATGCAAGAAGGCACTGTGAACGAATGTAATTACTGGTTATATGAGGCTTATGAACTGATGTCTCAGGGCGACGAGGGCAGTGCAGTTCCACATATGATTTGGGTGGCACAGTATCTGTTATGGGCAGACATTCCACGTACCACCTGGTGAACGATTTGCTCGTCTCGGTTCTTTTTCGGTTGCTGGGGGTTCGAGGCTATTTATAACCAACCTTCGACCACGATTTCTGCTATACGAGTTAATTAATATTTACAATACTCGTAATAACACATGGTGTGTCAACCAGAACATTACTGTGTGACATCTTCCCTTCCTCTCCATCAAGCTGCCCTGCCGATGGCATTTGTTGGTTTTCCGATCTGGAGGTCTATTTTGTAACTTTGGTAGGTATCGGCGTATGAAGCTCATTGATTTGTTAATGGGATCAAATGAAACCGATTACGAAACCAACCAGAGTTACACAGTCGAAACCCTGGTTCTGTTTCAATTGTCCATGTCTTTTCGACACTGCATACTGGCCCACCTCCGATCTTATCGCGTGTGTTACATCGGGCACGGGTAGGTTTGGACGGGTGAGTTTTTTTTTATATTCTGCCAAAAACTGCTGTGTCTCCCAGAACATTTCTGTGTAACACCACACTGCGTCCACCCTGAGACATCAATTCTCATATGGCTAGTGATTACACTCGCTCACAGTATTGTTTGCACACTACTGCTTCGCGGCAGAATAACTGGCCTGGGGTGGTACCTCCTAGACGAATTCCTGCATAGGAATCCTACCATTACTGAAGGTAGGAAGTGCCCTGTGTTTTCCTTACACTTGTGGCACTATAATATATTCTGCGCAGTTAATACCTTCCCACAGTTTTCGGCGTGTTCGAGAATTAGCCAGGAAGACATCATTTAAGTGATATAACATTATGCGGTTAAATACTAACCATGTTTTGTCACAGAGTATGTCACTAACAGTGGTGGCGGATAACAAACTAATGTGGTAGTGGCATTAGTGGCAGAATGAGTGTGAATAAGTTGAAGGACGCGCAGGACGGGGGGACCATCGGCAAAAAGGACAGCGCATGCTACTTCTGCAATGACATGTTCGAAATGGGCAAATTGCAGGTAAGTTTCGCGATCTAATACATACATAAAATCACGCCTTTCGCCTATATAAGGGGTGAGCTGAGACCACACCCGTAGCCCATTTTTCGCCCCCGCGGGTAACGAACCACGCCGGCGCAAACTAATATTTTTCGCAATTACACTGGAATTATTAATGAAATTGAATGAAAATTCTTTTTTAAAATGGATGGATTTGAATGGTATTTAAGTCTTACATCCGTTTAAGTGGGTACAACCGCAGTGCCAGTAATTCTGCCTTTAAGCAGCAGCATGCAGGAAGGCACTGTGAACGAATGTAATTACTGGTTATATGAGGCTTATGAACTGATGTCTCAGGGCGACGAGGGCAGTGCAGTTCCACATATGATTTGGGTGGCACAGTATCTGTTATGGGCAGACATTCCACGTACCACCTGGTGAACGTTTTGCTCGTCTCGTCACTTCGTTCAGTAAAAAAACTTGTGGGAAGGTTATGATTTTTTTTTAATAAAAGTGACGGAGCGAGCAAAGCGTTCACCTGATGGTAAGTGCAACGTCTGCCCATAACAAATGCTATGTCACCCTGAACAGTGTGACACCACAATGCGCCCGTCACCCTGAGACATTAGTTCTTAAGTCTCATATGCCCAGTGATTACGCTAGCTCACAGTGCCCTTCAAACCAAAACACAGTAATGTTTGCACACTACTGCTTCACGGCAGAATAACTGGCAATGGGGTGGTACCTACCTAGACGGATTCCTGCATAGGAATCCTACCACCAGTAATGATGATTCGAGGTTATTTATAACCAACCTTCGACCAAGATTTCTGCTGTACGTGTTAATTATATAATTAATATTTACAAGACTCGTGATAATAAATGGCGTGTCACCCGGACCATTACTGTTTGGCGCGGTAGCACCGCTAGCACTGCGTTTGTCACCCTGAAACATCAGTTCTTAAGTCTTAATTGAATCTACCACCTCTCATCAAGTATCCGATGAAGCTGTAAAATCCGAGAAGGCTAACAGCAATTACATCACCGAAAATATATATCATCCCATGGGTGTCGAAAAAGTCGACACTTCTGTCGACTTTTGATGCTCTCAATGAGGGAAAATAAAAACTAGAATATGGACAGCAGCATCTTCCTGAAACATTTAGATAAAAAAACATCGGTTACCAACCCGCTAAGCGTGGCAACAATGGCTATATCCCCCCCAAAATAGGAGTAACAATTTTTTGTGGCATTCAATGGGGAAACCTATGTTCAGCATTGGACTAATGATAGGATAAAATAATGATGATGATATGCTCAGTTGTTACACTAGCTGCTCTAACAGTGCTCTTAAAACAGAAAATAAGTAATTTTTGCACACTACACGGCAGAATAACTGGCATTGCGGTGGTACCTGTCCATACAGATTAGTAAATAGGAATCCTACCAGTTATACACAGGCTATATTTTTTTGGAATTACTTGACCAAAGACATGACAACGTGAACATATTTCAAAGACCTCTGTTCTCAGTAAAAATCTACAACTTATCCTTTTTTTTTGTATTCCTTAAACGATTTCGTCGTTTGCAAATTAAAAAAAAATCTCTTTCGGTTCGGTGAATTGAATATGGAAGATTAAAATAACTTCTAATTCGATAATTCGATTTATAAACACAAGAAAGATTCGGATAAATGTCTGCAACAAATAAAATATATAATACCAACGAAGATACTCTGCCAATAAAACACGCCCGCTGTCATGATAGCGCTGTGAGTGATCCGATACCTGAACAAACAACATTATTACTACGAATACATATCTGTAAAATTATACTCGTACATAGAAACTTGTTCGTTACTGCTAAAATTTTTTTTTAATATTTTGTTTTTACTTCTCCGACGCTCTGCCATTATCCCATACTTTTTTGTATTGAAACTGTAGCTGAGAGTATTTTGAAGATTTATTTTATATTGCTTAAAGTGACGAGACGAGCAAAATATTGACCCAATGGTTAGTGCAACGCCCTCCCATAACGAATGCTGTCATTCTAAGTCCCAGAACATTTCTGTCACACTACACCCGTCACCCTGAGACATCAGTTGTTGAATCTCATATGCCCAGTAATTGCACCAGCTAACAGTGAAATACAGTTATGCTTTCACACTACCGTTTAGTGGCAGAATAACTGGCACTGCGCGTCGCACCTTAGACGCTGCTATCCGATTCCGTTCTGGATAATTTTGAGTTTTGGTTACACTGCCATCTGACAGACCACACAGCCTATTTCTTTGCATTTCCTTAGTAGGCATTTACGATATCCATGGAATGTGAAGGGACGGTAGCTTCCTCTATGCAGTCACCGCAAGGCGAAATAATCATATATAATTGTAATATATTAATGTAATATATAATTATAATATACTCGTAATATATTCAACAACAATTAACGAATAAACGAACAGTGGCAGCAAAAATTACTCTGCAATTTTGAACGCTCTAATGATTTTTTTTTTAATTAAACCGAAATATTTGAAAATTAAAAATATTTCCATTACATTAGTGAAGTACGCCAACCCGCAGTGGAGCAACGTTGCGGACTTTTCCCGGCTTCACACGTCTAAGAAATGGGAGTAGGCCGGTGCTCAGCAATGGGACGTTTAGGCTGTTACATTACTTTTTTAACGAATACACTATGTGGCGTTTTGTACTCTAAATAGAACAGAACGTTGTACGAGCGTCGAGACCCTGAACTTCTCTCATTGATCTCAAATACTATTCACAGAATCATTTAAAGCAATGTGGCAGCATCTTGGAGCAATGCCCGCTGCGCTGCGGCGCTTGGATACAACGTAAACACAAGGAAACGCACGTTAAGGAGTGCCCACAGATGGAGAAGGTATGTGTGTTAGAATAGAACATTTTATATTCGTAGCTGCAAAAACTATTAACAACTTAAAGTACAAACAGTGGCATATTTACCTAAAAAACTTCATAATAAAAGACGTAAAAATAAAATATATGTATATATATATGGACGCATGTAGGTACACACACACGCGTCCACATACACAAGTACACGCACAGATGTAGCTAAAAGTATCACGAAGTATAGATGGCCACTGGATAAACTGCATATGGTGGTAATTTATATTTTGCATTATTTATTTAACGTAAAAAAAAGTTAATTTACAACCTGTAATTGTCAGAAGACAAAAACAAAATTCGTTTGCAATGTTTAAATAAAACAATTTTTTACGGATTTTATCGCGTTTAATTTAACCTATTTATAACCCGACGTTTCGAGCGCTTTACAGCACCCATGGTAGATCAGACTAAAAAATATATAATTAAAAGTAGAAGGTACCCCAGGTTAACTATGACATCGTGACATCAGTCACCTCAGTCCTCCCGTGAGCATGGGTGCGGTAAAGCACTCGAAACGTCAGGTTATAAATAGTTTAAATTAAACGCGATAAAATCCGTAAAAATAGTTTTATTTAAATATGTAGTATTAGCGTAAATATAAGAAATCGTTTGCAGTGATTCGAAAGCAAACTATAGCGCCAATTTTGTTATTATTGTGAACATCTTGAGGAAACCTGCATGTCTGAGGAATAGAAATATTTCGATGACATGTGAAGTCCGCCAACCCGCATTGGAGGGTGTGTATTAGCGTATTAGTAATTTAGCCGTGTGGTGGCGGCTCGTTAAAAGAATACTACCACTCCATCTCATCCATTGGATATCGTAAAAGGCGAGTAAGGAATTAAACTGCACTGTGCACCCAACAGCGCATGGTGGCGATGGGCTCACCAACTATCACACCAAGTGCATTATATTGTTTTGGTGAAACGTGAATTGTGGCAGTCATCTGTTTTTGCAGTGAGTGCTCAGTCTCTGACTACCCCTTACGGGATACAGTCGTGATCTTATGTATGTATGTATGTATGTATTAGTAATTTGTGGTTCTGCTCGAATATAGTGCACAATAGTCTAACTATCTTCATGACTAGTTATTAGCACAGACCATTCTAGCGTTGAATTTTTGTGTATTTTTATTCCGTCTGCACATAACAAATGCTGTGTCACCCAAAAAACTACAACTAGCTCACAGTGCCGTTCAAACCGAAATACAGTAACGATTGCACACTACTGCTTCACGGCAGAATAACTGGCCCTGGGGTGATACATAGTCGGATTCCTGCATAGAAATCCTACCACCAGTTTGATAATAATAATGTGAAAACTAAAAATGGTGTGTATTACCTAGTTTTTTAAGTGCATCGTCCGACCGCTACAATAGTGTGCACAAGCAAACCAATACCGCCTAACGAAACGTGCGCCACTACAACACTACCACTAGGCAATACACACCACTGAAGCGAGAACAAGACAGGTACATCACCTGTATAATTTGAATACGTATCGTTTCAAGACACGACTTTTTACAGACTCGGAGTCCTTCATCGCCCACTCACGCAAGACTGTCGGATCCCTCACCACCCGTAGCGCCAGCCAGCAACCACACCTGGACCCCGAAGTCTGTACCACTCGAAGAATGTGTTACGTACCTGGAGAAGGAATTAGCCGGTGTGAAGTAAGTATTTACATAGATATAGTCACGCCTTTTTGCTGAGACCACTCACGTAGCCCACTTTTCGCCCTCGCGGGGAACGAGACGTATAGTGACAGTATTGATATTATGTTGACATTCTGCACGAACAAGTATGCAGGAATCCGTCTAGGTAGGTACCACCCAAGGGCCAATTATACTACCGTGAAGCAGTAGTGTGCAAAAATTACTGTGTTTCGGTTTGAAGTGCATTGAGAGCTAGCGTAATCACAGGGCATATGAGACTTAAGAACTGATGTCTCAGAGTGACGGGCGCATTGTGGTGTCACACTGTTCTGGATAACAGAGCGTTTGTTATGGGCAGACGTTGCACTTACCATCAGGTGAACGTTTTGCTCGTTTCATCACTTTATTCCATAAAAGAAAAGAAAAAAAAGTATATGCATACATATAGTCACTAAATTGTTGCCCACTTTTCGCCCTCGCGGGAAACGTGACGTATAGTGACAGTATTGATATTATGGTGACATTCTGCGCGAATAAAGGCTGTCGGTACAATACCTTAGTCGCCTCTTACGACACCTCGTTAGGAAAGAGGTAGGTGCTATTCTACTCTGCCGGACTCCTATCGGAACCTATTACATGAAGTAAGTATACCTACTTCATAGTGCTACTAGCTTAATCCAGCCACTACGCCGTGGATTTAGGTTTTTTAAAAATACCTTGGGAACGCTGGCGGCATTCCGGATGTCCGTCCGTCTACAGGATGCAAGCTATGTCTGTGCCGAATTTCGTCAAGATCCGTTCAACGGTTGAGCCGTGAAAAGGTAACAAACAGACAGAGGGACGGAGAAAGTTACTTTGGCGTTTACAATGTTAGTATCGACAGTATGGATACATTTTTTTTTTATGTAAGAGGGGGCAAACGAGCAAGCGGCTCACCTGAAGGTAAGTGATCACCGCCGCCCATGAACATCTACAATACCAGAGGAAAAACCGCATTTAGATACTTGCTGAAACATGTGAGCCAGATCGACACCAGGGGAGGATCACATTTTCTCAGCTTTTTAAAATAAACGATGCCGAATTTAATTCATTCTTTATCGTGGGTAAGTTTTACAGACAAACGCACTAACACTAAGAGTCGTTTTAGCTCAGGGTTCGTGTTAGATGGTGATGGAAAACATCGCGACGGAACATGAATGTCGGAGAACTATAAAATATTTCCCCGACATGTGTCGCTAACTCGCATTGGTGCAGCGTGTATGCTTCCCGGCTCCGAAACCCTCTCAGAAATGAGAGGAGGCCCGTGCTCAGCAGTGGGACATTTATAGGCTGTGACTTATTTTTTACTAGATCCGAAACATTTATCTTTAGGCCATACAGACATTTGTCTTGTTGGGGGAAAGTAACAAGCTCATAACATTGAAGATATCAAAAAATATAACCTTAAAAAAAATTAACGGCACGGTGGACAACAGAAATTCGGTCGCGGGTGGGTCAGCACAAGTGTATGTCTCTCTGGTTGCGCGTACCCTACTGGCACTTTAATAACAACTGCGCGGGTGACAGCTCCCGACGATATTCGGAGGTTGTCGCCGTGGTCCAAAATCGACCAGGAAAACATAATACATTTAATACTATTATTTATTTTTAGAAACAGTTGCAGACTATTTTCCAGTGTCAAGTAACATATAAGTAAAAAGTAAAGTTTCAGCCTATAAATGTCCCACTGCTGAGCACAGGCCTCCTCTCATTTCTGAGAGGGTTTTCGGAGCTAGGAATAATCCGCCACGCTGCTCCAATGCGGGTTGGCGGACTTCACATGTCTTCGAAATATTTTTTTATTTCTGAGACATGCAGGTTTCCTCACGATGTTTTCCTTTACCGCCGAGCACGTGGTAAATCAGCACCTAAAATTGCAATTAACAATTTTAGTGGTGCCGGCACCGGGAATCGAACCCAGGTCACTCGCGTACTATGAAATTATAAGCAGCGAGATTTCTAAATTTCGATCGACAGTAAAATTGTAGTTGACTTTTACTGAAGATTTGTTGGACTGAGGAGACATAGGAACAGTACAATTTTGGTCTTGAATTGAATTTTCCAATCGCTGTACACTTTCACGAACACTTGCTGCATAATAAACTATCAATATTAAACATCAGAACTCAAAACAGAAATTGCAAAATTCAATAAAAACCCTACCGCTTTTTCGAGTTGGCGCCATAAGTCCCCATTTATTACTATATTTAAATTGAATTTAGTTATTTTTTTACTGGCGAGACGGACAAAACGTTCACCTGATGGTAAGTGCAACGTATGCCCATAACAAATGCTGTGTCACTTAGAACATTTCTGTGTGGCACCACAATGCTCCCTTCAACCTGAGACATCAGTTCTAAAGTCTAATGCCCTGTCACTATAGCACTCAGAATCCCTCAGAGTAATGTTTGCACACTACTGCTTCACGGCAGAATAACTGGCCCTGGGGTGGTACCTAGACGGATTCCACTATCGATAAAGACTTTAGGTTTAATGTATTATCACCAGGCTATTCCTAACCGAGGAATCCAGTCATCGTGACGTGCATGCAACGGAGCTTGAGAATCTTCGAGCGAAGCTGATCCTGGTGGAAGAGCGCAGTCAGCACTTCCTGTCCACATTAGTGTCGCTCCGTGCTGCTGTGGATGATGAAGCCGAAAGGTCCGCCAACTGGGCAGCGCAGTTCAAACACGACCTGGCTAATGTTCAACTGGCTTTACAGGTTCGGTAGAAATTGAGAAATTTTTGGGTGTACTTTATCAAAGGGAACGCTTTCTCGGTAGCAATTGTCGTTGTTTCAGCCTATCACTAGTCCACTGGTGAACATAGGCCTCCCCCATAGATTGCAACAAAAGTTAGTAGCTCTTATTTTGGGGGGGATTTTGCCATAGGATGCCACGCTTGGTAGGCGGGTTCGCAACCGTAGTTTATTTATTCAGATGTTCGAGGAAGATGCTGCTGCCCATCTCCTGTTTTTTATTTTTCCTTTGTCGACTTTTACGACACCTACGAGATGATATGGGGTGGTAGATTCTCTTAAGCCGCCACCACACTGGTTAGTAACTGATTGAGACACGAAACAAAATTTAATAAAACGAATATATTATAGTAGATGCGCCCCACGGTTTCGACCGCGTAAAATAACCACATGATTGCGCCCTACGGCATGGTACATAATGACCTGATTCTTTACAGTTAACCCCATCTCGGTGACGTTCTATTCTCAGCGTGCAGCATCTTAAAGTTTATTCGCCTATAATCTTTCCTAATAAACGGGCTATCTATTGGAAAATATTTTTTCAAATCGGATAACTATTTCCGGAGATTAGCGCGTTCAAACATACAAAATGTCCAGAATAAGTAATCCAGCTTTATAGACTAGCTGTGCCTCGCGGTTTCACCCGCCGTTTAATTTAAAAAAAACCGCTCTAAGGGTCGTAGCGTGATGTTATATAACCTATAGCCTTCCTCGATAAATGGGTTATCCAAAACTAAAATAATTTTTCAATACGAACCAGTAGTTCATGAGATTAGCGCGTCTAACCAAACAAACTCTTCAGCTTTATAATATTAGTACAGATTAATAACTCTGCTTCTGGGCGGCGTATCAAAGCGAAACATGCACAAAATTTTAAGTCATACCTCCAACAATACAACTGTGGAAACCGCATCCAATTTTACGCAAGAGATAATAATTCTACAGACCAAAAAATAAAAATTCTAGAGATTATTTTTTTGGCTTCTATTGCTCTTAGAAGGACCTCTCATATTAAGTTACTTAAATATTAAGAATATATATTTTGTACATCGGCCAGTTGTAATTTTATGATAAGTATAGATTAAAAAATGTCTCATTGTTCAAGTGGTCTTGAAAGAAGTTTATAGATTTTTTCTATTTAAAATAATTAAAACATATTTCAAATAATGTTACTAGCATATATTCAAAATTTTAAGTCATACCTCCAACAATACAACTGTGGAAACCGCATCCAATTTTACGCAAGAGATAATAATTCTACAGACCAAAAAATAAAAATTTTAGAGATTATTTTTTTGGCTTCTATTGCTCTTAGAAGGACCTCTCATATTAAGTTACTTAAATATTAAGAATATATATTTTGTACATCGGCCAGTTGTAATTTTATGATAAGTATAGATTAAAAAATGTCTCATTGTTCAAGTGGTCTTGAAAGAAGTTTATAGATTTTTTCTATTTAAAATAATTAAAACATATTTCAAATAATGTTACTAGCATATGTTAACTAGTAGACGCACTCTGGTCGAAATTCAAACGTACTTTATATTTTTTTAATTTTGAACGTTATTGGGGTTTTAGTAATAATTTGTTGGCAACATTTTAAAATTCTTTGGCGACAATTTCTAGTCTGTGCGACTGTTCGAACACAGACTTTTATGTATTTGTAGGTGTCATTCTTCTCTGCCGGACACCTAACGGTTTTATTAACGAACACATTATTATTTTATTTTATATCAGGAGCTACAAAGTCAACAACTGTCAACAGTGATGAGGCTCGAGAGCACAGTAAGCAGCCTGGTGCACGAGCAGAATGAAAGGGAACTGTTGGAGCAGGCGCTGACACAGCATGACCACCGGATCCGTGCAGTCAGTAGGCTAGGTGAGCTCGGAAGACACATGAATAACTACAAGTAAGGGGTCGTCTTTTAATCACGTGAGAATCGAAAGGGGGGTGGGGGGCGGGCAAAAAAAATCACGATTAATCACAATGGGGATGGGATAATGTGACAGTCAGGTGTATGTTTTCGTGCGACGGAAAAAATGCAACTTCATGTGCGACGTGTAAACTAATTTTGATAATAATAAATACACGTGATGCTTGTAGCCTAAAACCTAACGACGCAAAATTGGCCGTGTGGTGGCGGCTCGTTAAAAGAATACTACCACTCCATCTCATCCAATGGATCTCGTAAAAGGCGAGGACGGAATTAAACTGCACTGTGCACCCAACAGCGCATGGTGGCGATGGGCTCACCACCTATCACACCAAGTGCATTATATTGTTTTCGTGAACGTGAATTGTGGCGGTCATCTGTTTTGGCAGTGAGTGCCCAGTCTCTGACTACCCCTTATGGGATACAGTCGTGATCTTATGTATGTATGTATGTATGAATGCATAACAAAGGGAGAGAGAGGAGTATAAAAGTGACTTGGAAAACCTCACTTGATTAAAGTATGGCTCCTGACGATGGCACCTACATTGCTATGTAGGTGCTTCTATTAGAGAGTAACCGTCAAATGAAACTAATTTTACGGATTTTATCGCGTTTAATTATACAATTTATAACCCGACGTTTCGAGCGCTTTAAGAATCTTTTTCAATTTAGGAATCGGTGTTCTTTTGCGAGAATCTGCGGTTTATCGAATCTGATATGGATGGGATGATCCAGAACATAATCACTCCGGGAAGGTGGCAGGAAAGAAGGACGGTACTCCGGGTTAACTATGACATCAAGACATCTGTCATCTCAGTCCTCCCGTGATCATGGGTGCTGTAAAGCGCTCGAAACGTCGGGTTATAATAGTATAATTAAACGCGATAAAATCCGTAAAATTAGTTTCATTTAAATGTGTAGTGCTCGCGTAAATATAAGAAATCATTGAGTGACCTTCAAGTTACGACCGCGTGGCGTTGTGGTCAGAGTACCTAACCTCTACTGGGTTTGAAACCTAGTCGTTCACGCGGGCCCTCTGCTCGAGAGTCCCCTCCGACGAAGCTGTTAAATTTTTTTTCCTGATTTAAAAGGGAAATAATGATTTAATTTTAAACATTTCTTTAACGTTTCTCTAGAGGAAGTAATAGAATATATAAAGCAGACAGTGGAAGAAGAGAGAGAACGGAACGCAGAGAACAGAACAGTGTTGGAAACAGAGCTGATGGAGGTGCGGCGGTCTTCTGAACATCTAGAAAACTTGGCTGCTTTACGGCTACAGCTTGAGAATAATGCTTCTACTGAAAGACCAGTAAGTAACTGCCATAATAAAAATGTATTGTATGCTTTTGCCGTGTGGTAGCAGCCTAAGAGAATAAACCACCCCATCTCATCCCGTGGGTGTTGTAAAAGTCGACACAGGGAAAATTTAAACCAGTCGATGGGCAGCAGCATCTTCATGGAGTTGGCAACCGCAATTTATTTATTCAGCCCATCTCTGGGTTTTAATTTTCCCTCTGTCGAATTTTTGGACACCCACGGGATCACGCGGGGTGGTAGATTCTCTTAAGCAGCCACCACACGGAACACAAAGATTTACAGCAGCCTCTTGGTTGAAAATATTCTTTCAGGCTTTAGACAGAGTTGCAATATTAGAAGTGGCGACAGCTGACGCGAGGGCCGAGGCCGCGGACCACTCAGCAAGGATGGACACAATATCAAGAGACCTTCGCGCTTTGACCAAGTCGTACCACAAAATAAAGAGCGAGATCGTAGACTTCCAAGCAAGAATCAACTTTAGTAACCCCGAGCTAGGCAGCGATGACGGTAGGAACTGCTGATAATGGTTTATCATTTATTTATATGCTTACTGGTGGTATGATGCCTAGTCAGGAATCCATCTAGGCAGGTACCATCGCAGTGCCAGTTATTCTGCCGTGAACCAATAGTGTGTAAACATACAATACACACCCTTACTGGTGGTAGGATTCCTATGCAGGAATCCGTCTAGGTAGGTACGACCCCAGGGCCAGTTATTCTGCTGTGAAGCAGTAGTGTGCAAGCATTACTGTGTTTCGGTCTGAAGGTCTCTCAGAGCTTTTGTAACTACTAGGCATATGAGATTTAAAGACAAATATAAAAGTTCTGGGTGGCACAGAAATAGTTATGGGCAGACGTTGCACTTACCATCAAGATAAATGAATACCTCTATGTTTGCACATACAGTTGTGGCAGTGTTGATCTTGTGCAGTTGATAGCTTCCAACGGCATTTGGAAGTTGCCATCGTGGTCGAATATTGGCCCAGAGCGTCGCCGAGGAGGTTCATTTCAGGTCTGGTTGTAGCTAGCCTCAGCGTTACATCGGGAAGGACAGGACGAGTGAGTACCATTAAGTGTGCAGACTTGTTGATATCTCCTGCGCAGTTGAAATTTTCCTGGTGGTAGGATTCGTATGCAGGAATCCGTCTAGGTAGGTACCACCCCAGGGCCGGTTATTCTGCCGTGAAGCAGTAGTGTGCGAACATTACAGTGTTTCGGTTTAAAGAGCACTGAGAGCTAGCTTCATCACTGGGAATATAAGACTTAAGAACTGATGTCTCAGGGTGACGAAGAAAGTTACAGAAAATATATATTTGTTTTACAGGTCGCTTTATATGGAGAATAGACAATTTTATATCCAGGATGAAGGACGCCAAAGAGAAAGACACAGTGCTTAGCAGTCCTCACTTCCGCACCAGCAAATACGGATACACGTTGAAAGTATGTAATCCAGAATATACTTGTAAAACCACAATATGACATTATTAAAGGAGCCCCTCCTTCCCCTCGGGTGCTCGCCTTCAATTTCATAGTACGCGAGTAACCTGGGTTCGTTTCCGGTGCCAGCACCTCTAAATTTGTTCTACAATTATAAGTGCTGATTTACCACGTGCTTAGCGGTGAAGGAAAACATCATGAGGAAACCTGCATCTCCGAGGAATAGAAATATTTCGAGGATATGTGAAGTCCGCCAACCCGCATTGGAGCAGCGTGGCGTACTATTCCCAGCTCCAAAACCCTCTCAGAAATGAGAGGAGGCCTGTTCTCAGCAGTGGGACATTTATAGGCTGTTACTTTACTTTTGTTTAAATAGCACCTACCTCTCCTACCGAGGTGTCGTAAGAGGCGACTGAGGTATTGTACGGACAGCCTATATACGTGCAGAATTACGCAATGCTGTCACTATACTGCTCGTGGGAACGCAATGAGGAGTAAGAATTTTTTGATGTTTATTCAAATTGAGGCGACGTGGATCGCCACCCGTCACGTCTCGTTACCCGCGAGGGCGAATAGTGGGCTACGTGAGTGGCCTCTGCCTACCCCCTATATGGGAAAAAACCGTGACTGTATGTATGTTTGACAATACAAATAATTTTGTTACTATCACCTGGTATGCTCAGCAGGATCTTGACTGAATACGGTTCCAACAAGACGTCGGTTTTAGAGTCTGGTTATGTGGTGCATGTGAAATTTATATTTGTAAAACCACCACGATACAAGTGAAAAGCTAGAATCGTTTTAAAAAAAATCTGACGCTACACTAGTGACACAGTATAGAATAGATGTACCAGCATGTCGTGTGGTGGCGGCTTATAGAGAATCTACCACCCTATCTCATCCCGTGGATGTCGTGAAAGCTGACTGAGGGAAAATGAAAACCAGGAGATGGGCAGCAGCATCTTCCTGGATCCTCTGAATGAATAAGCTGCGGTTACCAACCCGCCTGCCAAGCGTGGCTACTATGGCGAAATCCCCCCCAGAACGGGAGCTATAAACTTTTGTGGCAATCTATGGGGAAGACTGTGTTCAGTGGTGGATTTGTAATAGGCTGAATATGATGATGATGGCACCAGAAAAGAAAATTTCAGAACAATAAGAGGATGCCGGCACCGGATGATGATGATGATGTTCTCCTAGCCACGGCCACGGCGACCACGGCGACAACTTCCGAATCCGAATGTCGAGAGCCATCAACTGAGCAGGAGATATTATAGTGCCACAAGTCTACGCGCAAACACAGTGGCACTCACTCGTCCCAACCTATCCCCGCCCGATGTAACGCTGATGCGATAAGATCGGAGGTAGGCTAGGATGCAATGTCAGAAACACGTGGACAAACACAACACAACCAGACCCGAAAACCAACAATTTGTGTACCCGCGGCGTAGTAGTCAGGTACTCTAACCACTAGGCCACGCGGTCGTCAATATATACATTACGCGTGTAATAAATTAAAGCTGAGGCTTCGGCTAGGATTCGAACCTGCGTTCCACGACAAAGCAAGGAAGTACTGAGCTACGTGGTCGTCGATATCGATAATTTGTGAATATATTTTAGGCAGAGGTGAATTTAAATGGCATTGGAAAATGGAAGGGTCGCCACATCACCAGCACAGTGCGTCTGGTCTCCGGCCCCTATGACCCCTTGCTGGAGTGGCCCTGCGACCTCAACATTAATATAGTACTGCGAGACCAGCCAGCCAATAGAAGTCAGGTGAGCCGTTGAATTATGAGTTTTACTGGTGGTAGGGTTTTATGTCTAGGAGAAAGTGACAAAACGAGTAAAACGTTCACCTGATGGTAATTACAACGTCCGCCCACAACAAATGCTGTGTCGCACAGAATATTTCTGTGTGACACCACACTGCGCCCGTCACCCTGAGACATCAGTTGTTAAGACTCATATGCCAGTGATTACGCTAGCCCATAGTGACCTTTAAATCGAAACACAGTAATGTTTGCACACTACTGCTTCACGGCAGAATAACTGGCCCTGGGGTGGTACCTACCTAGACGGATTCCCGCATAGGAATCCTACCACCAGTAAACCACCAGGGATGTGGATTCTCTCAAGCTACCACGCAGCATTTTTACATAATTCGTAACAAACATTTTCAGGCGATGGACATAGTGAAATCTCTCCAGCTTCGTCGCAAGTCGTCCTCCAAACGCCACGACTATGACGAAGGAAGCGACGAGAAAACTAAGTCTACAGAGAACCTGGACATGAACGTCATACAGATGAAGCGGCAGTACGTCTTCATACCCCACACAAGTTTGGACAAGTTCGAGTATATAAAAAACGACGTCATGTTCTTGGAGTTTGTTGTTAATCAATAACTTTAAATATTTTGATAGTGTTGTTGCTTTTGGTTGTCGATATTTTTCGATTATTGGTTGTCGATTATAGAATCAGGCGTTACTTTGCGGAAATCTATTATAGTAAAGGAAAGAAAGTTAATTTGCTAAGATCCGCATGCATAATGGTGTGTATTACCTAGTTTTGAAGAGCACCGCCCGCCCTCCCACAACAGCGTGCACAAGAATACCAATACCGCCACCGGGAGCCGCCACCAGATACCCTCCACCACTACAACACTACCACTAGGCAATACACACCACTAAAGTCGAGAACACGACACGTGTTTCACCTCAAAACGAGGCATTACCAAGTGATATTGACTCTACGACTGTCAACCGCCGAGTGAGCGGCCCGGTCAAAGAGCTGCTATTTATAGGCCGACAACGGCCGATTCGTCACACAATCTTGTGCGATTGTGTGACTTATCGGCCGTTATCGGGATGACGTCATCGCATTGTCTTAGATAGCGGTCGGTTGCGTCACCGAGACTATAACATGCGCATATATTTATTTTTTATTTTTTTTATTTTTGTTGTTTTGGAAAACTTACAGCTAATACATCACGAATTACAATAAATTAAGTAGAGAAAGAAGGCCAATTAAAAGTTATTACAAATTAGTTGAATAAGATAGAAAATCACTATAAAAATTAGCTCAGAACATACGAGTAAATCAATAGTAAAGCACATACACAAAAACTTGTTGGAGAAAATAGTGGTTACACAGCATTTTTTTTAGATCACTGATACCAGTGAAGAATAAATCTATGTTAACATTTTGTACAACAGCATTAAAACTTCTGCATGCCCTTACCAAATAAGAATTTTGCCGATATTTACATTTAACTAAAGGGACATGCAAAAGATTTGGATTTCTTAATGATGCCGACGGTGTGCGTAATCCAATGTTAGATAATATCTCTGGGCAATCCACAGCACCGTTGAAAATACCAAGAAGATATACTAAATCTGCTATTCGTCTTCGCTCGTGTAGGGGAAGTATGTGGAATTTTTTGCAGCGGCTAAAGTAATCAGGTACGTATTTTCTAGTACGAAACTGCAAATATTGAAGAAATTTTTTCTGGATACTTTCAATTCGATTAACGTACACATTATAATTAGGATTCCAAACCTGCGAGGCATACTCTAAGTGACTGCGGACAAATGCACAATATAATATCTTAAATGTTTTAATGCTTCTGAACTCTGATGATATTCGTAAAACAAACCCTAGTGATTTAGATGCTTTATTGACTATATCTGAAATGTGTAAATCAAATAGAAGCTTTGAGTCGAAAGTAACTCCCAAATCCCTGATATTGTTAACCCGTGCTATTGATATATCTAAGAGCTTATAATTTTGCAATATGGGGTTAGGTTTTCGAGTATAGGAACAGATACAACATTTTGAAATATTCAGATCTAATTTATTCATAGAACAATAATTCTGAAATCGGTTTAAATCTTCTTGAAGTCGAAAAGTATCCATGTGATCTTTTATTGGACTTAGGATCTTCATATCATCAGCATACAAGATTATTTTAGAGTAACGAAAACAGGTTGAGATGTCATTTACAATGATCGTAAAAAGCAACGGGCCGAGCAATGATCCCTGTGGTATGCCTGACGGTATATACATAGCTTTCGAGGAGAAGCCATTGAGAACTATAGTTTGACATCTGTTAACAACGTAAGACGAGAACCATCTATAAAGGTTGCCTCGAATACCTATTAACATAAGTTTGCGTAGCAATATCACGTGATCTATTCTATCGAACGCCTTGCTGTAGTCCGTGTATATGACATCAACCTGCGAACGCTGGGACATAATTTCTGAAATGTAGTTACAACAGATTATGAGGTTAGAAGTTGTGGACCGTCCTCTTAAAAAACCATGTTGATGTTCACTAAATGCATGTTTTATAGACGCATATAATTGTTGATAAACTATTTTTTCTAAAATTTTAGCAAATATGCAAAGTTTTGAAATAGGCCTGTAATTTTCGACTATATCTTTTGGACCTTTTTTGTGAATTGGTGTAACAAATGCTGATTTCCAAATGACGGGAACTATACCCTCAGAAAGAGATCTCTTAAATAAATATGACAAAGGTGTGGCGAGGCTTTTGGCGCATTTAACTATAAAAAATGGTGGAATGCTGTCCGGTCCCGCAGATTTATTTAAGTCGGTTGTTTTAAGTAACTTTAACACTGAGGATTCTTGCATTTCTATTACACCTATATCAGATGGACAATTACTTATAGTAGTAGTATCTAATGTTAGTGTAACGTCATCATGTTCATGCTGTAAAAAATTTGAGTGGAAGTAATTCGCAAACATATTACAGATAACTTCTCCATTATTAGATGAAGTGTTTCCATATTTGAGTACAGAAGGAAAACAGTTAGACCTATTTTTAGTTTTCACATAAGACCAAAAGAGTTTTGGATATTTGGAAATGGCTTCCTCTATTCTTAAAATATATCGGTCAAACATTTCCTTTTCAACGATTTTAGCCCTTTCTCGTAGAACTGCAAAAGACTGATAATCAGAGAGATTTCCATATGTTTTGAATTTAGAATGGAATTTTGATTTTTCACGGAGGATTTTAATTAAAGGGCTTTTGTACCAAGGAGGATATCTGCTCAGCGAAATGACTTTAGTTGGTATATATTTATTCCGCAGTGAGTCAATGGTGTCGTAAAAAAAATTGATACCGTCCTCTAATGATCTGCAGTTTAATTCGCATTGCCAATTGAGGTCGTCCAATTCTTTTGAAATAGCATCATAATCGCCTTGGTGATATAAAAACGATACGCGGGATTGCATGGGTAAGTCGTGAAATTGAACAAATTCTGCCGAAATGCATAGGGCTTTATGATGCGGGTCTTCGGAGACTAATGGATTAATACAGTGTGTGACGCAAACTTCGCTATTAGACCAAACCAGATCCAAAATTCTATTATTATTATTTACTTGACAATTATATTGTGATAAATTACCGATGTTACAATTATCAATTAAATTCTTCTGGATCGCACCCTGCACATTTGTTGGTGCCAAAAAATTCTCATTTTCCGTAGGGCACCAAATAATATTTGGCATGTTAAAATCTCATCTAATATTATAAACTTATCTGTTGGATTATCCAAAATAATATTAAGAAGATTATTAGAGAAATTGTTCAGTTGCTCGGTCATTGAGTTGCCTTGGTGTTGGTTGCAAATATACACGACACATATATGTATTTTATACGACACTTTTGGTTTTTTGCGATGAAGAGTTAAACTTATCCACAGATCTTCCGCTGTAGAGTACCATTTATTATTATCATTGACTACAAGTTCTCGTCTGACAGCTATTAGAACACCGCCCCCCATTATTTGCAATGTATTTGTGTAATTTCTATCCCTTCTCCATACCTGATACCGATCATCAAACAACTCACTGCTTTTTATACCTTCAATAAGCCATGTTTCTGTTAAGCAAATGATATCAAAAGAATTCAGTAACATGTTCCTATAAAAAAATATGTGTTTTTGTCCGCAGCCCACGCACGTTCTGGTAATATAATTTTAACGTCATCATTTATAACAATATATAAGTAGCATTTGATTAGAAATAAAGTTCATTAACAATCCACAACAAAAAATAAAACAATTTGAGGGTACAAAAATTAATAAATGAGGCAAAGCCAAGCTAGTTGCATTGCTTAGTTCTACGTAATAAGATATGAGATCAAATGACAAATTGCAGTTTCCAGTGAAATGATCGGCAGCAAGCAATAATAAAATTAAAGGACTCGGTGAATAGAAAAAAATAGTACCTGAGTTTCCCAAACCACGCGGACAAAAATAATGAAATAAAATATAACAAAAATTTAATGTGTAATTTTGCTTAAATCCTGTTCCGTCTTGATGTTGAGTATTGGCGAAGTGGTATTTCTTCGTATAAAAATTTTGCATCCCTTCACCCATACAAATGAAAAACCCCGTTCTCTTGCCAGTGTCTTTGTTTTATTAAGTAAGATCTTATTATCTAAAGTAAGATGGTCGTTAACGAAAATTCTGTTTTCCCCTTGTAAGCCTAGGTCGATCGGCATTAACAATTTATTCTTTTTTGCTGCCGCCACAAAGTTATCCTTTAAATATCTATTGTGCACCGAGCAAATAATAGTTTTATTTCGTGTGTCATTGCGCATCGGGATTCTTGCAATATAATTTATATTTTCTTTAGAGATGTTATAGTTGATGATATCACCAATTTTCGTGACTATCGTGAATAGATTCTCGGAATTACTTTCCGGCACTCCTTTAATTTCGATGTTGTTCATACGACTCATTTGTTCAGACTCTCGATGACGAATTTCAAGTTTTTCACATCTTTCACGGAGACCCAGTACCTCTTCTTTCGTAGACTTTAGCTGTTCAATCTCACGTTCAAGTTCCGAAGTTTTGTTCTTATGCGAATCCATAGTGATGAAAGAAATCAATCGAAGATTTGAGTTCTGAAAACTCCGTCTTAAGCGACTTCAGTTCGGCTAGTTCAGCCTGAATTGCTTTGACATTGTCCATTAACGTCGGCAAGGTGTTCATTTGAGTGGAAAGTCGCTTTAACTCCACCATGATAGCCTCATAGTTCGCAGGCGGAGGAGACTTAACTGAAGCTGTGGTCTTACAAGAATTACATTTCCAAATAGACTTTCTATCACCAAGCTTGCGCCATCCAACTTCAGATAATCCAGCACATGGAAAATCATATTGACTTGAACATACCGAACACTGCACACCATCTCTTGCTTCAACTCCGCATCGCTTACAAACAAACATATTGAAATCCCGAAGTTTGAGAATCACAGGTGTGTGTCAACGCGGCGAGTAGCAACAGTGCATACGTGCAATTGGTTTACCGTAGTTTTAGCAACTGCAAACTGTTAATATAGATAACACTACATGTTTGTATTCAACAGAGTTATATTACTTGTTTGTCTGACTACATTTTTATTCTAGATTAAGTTATAGTGATAAGTTTAATAGCAATACTATAATATCATTTATCATATTATTGTATACTATGTCGTCGATTTAGTTCAACTATGAGTATTGTTAAATAATTAAGTCTAATATTTTCTACAATGAATGTAAGTACTTTGATAAGACCGAAATAAATATGCGGCATATAAGAAACATTTAATAAAAGTAGAGAAGTTACCGATTTTATCGCGTTTTATTTAACGTTTTCTAACCAGTTGTTTCGAGCGCGAGGTTTTAATGCTTCCCAGTTTGTTGTAACTCACCACTAGATGGCGCTGCAGCACATCAACATCTTTACCGTTCAACCGATCGCCATGAAAATTGGTTAAGTATTTGAACACGGAGAATATTTTTCACTATCCACTTTGTTAAAGCTCGCCACTAGATGGCGCTGCGGCATGCCAATTTCAGACAAGACGTCTGTCGGGCTTTAAAATTAGCTGATAGGTGTCCGGCAGAGTAGAATAGCACTTACCTCTTTTCTACCGAGGTGTCGTAAGAGGCGACTAAGGTATTGTACGGACAGCCTATATTGGTGCAGAATAACATCATTTTTTTTTATTTGTATAAAGTGATATGAAACGAGCAAAACGTTCACCTCATGGTAAGTGCAACGTCCGCCCACAACAAATGCTGCGTCATCCAGAACACTTTTGTGTGACATCACACTGCGCCCGTCCCCTGAGACATCAGTTCTCAAGTCTCATATGCCCAGTGATTACGCTAGCTCTCAGTGCCCTTCAAGCCGAAACGCAGTAATGTTTGCACACTACTGCTTTACGGCAGAATAACTGGCCCTGGGGTGGAACCTACCTAGACGGATTCCTGCATAGGAATCGGTGTCGGTGGGAAATCGGTGGGCAGTAAGAATGGCCTCTGCCTACCCCTTATATGGGAAAGAGGCGTGACTGTATGTATGTATGGTCAAGGTAGGATAGAGATGTCACAGGTCCTGAAGTCGTAGTTAATCCGAGTTACTATTCTATGCAGCATGAGCTTACAGTGTTATAAAGACTTGCAATGGTATGCTTGGTTTTAGATTTATTATTATTAATAATAAACAGAATCCCAAGCCGGTGGCAGTACCAAACCATCTTCTCTATTTAAATTAGGAAGTTTTTTGTTTTAAATTTCAATAGCCTCGCGATTCATCCTTGGTAGAAATCGTGAGAAAGGATTTGTGGTCTCAAATCTGATGGTTGGAATGATCCAGAACATGGACTGGTGGTAAGATTCCTATGCAGAAATCCATCCAGTTAGGTCCCACCCCGAAAAATGAGAGCTACACACTTTTGTCGCACTCTATGGGGGAGGCGTATGTTCAACAGTGGACTAGTGAAAGGCTGTAATGATGATGATAGCGTTTTCGTTAAAAATAGAAATTAAGCAATGTTACCACCACATATATTTTTATTTGACAAAAATCGTTACATCATAAATTGCACTCATTGTATGAGATTAATTATTTCACAACATCTTTGACGACACTGGTAACCCTGGAATAAGTTTTTTTTTTAATTTCAGCGTCAATTTCATTGAAAAATTCGTTTTATATTTTATATATTGACTTAATGACTAGGTTACATGTATAGAATGACATAATATTTTTTTTAGTTCAGCTCTAACAGTTAATACATTTATCCGTAATATATATAAGGTATATAGACATTTACGATAAATGTACTTATTTACTATTCTCGCGCGCTAATCTCACTAAATATCAATACGATTTGATAAGTTATTTTTGCATTAGATATCCCGTTTATTAATGAAGCTTACCCATCCATACTTAATATTGTAGCTGCGAAAGTAACTCTCTCAGTCCCTCTGTCTGTTTGTTACCTTTTCACGGCTCAACCGCTGAACCGGTCGTGACGAAATTTGACACAGAGATAGCATGCACCTTGGAGACTGGACTCCAGAATATTCTGGAAAATATATTCTGGAACATAAAAGTGTTCCCGCGGTATTTTTATAAAACCTAAATTCACGCGGAAGTCGCCGGTTCCAGCTAGGATACAAAACTTCTTGCTACGGTCATAAGAAGCCGCACGCTAAGTATCGAACATTACCAAAAAGGCCCAATTATACGTAAAACCGCGGGGCGAAGCTAGTGATACGTAAAATTTTCACATTGGTATATATCTGCCGTGTGGTGACAGCGCCAGTGTACCCTGTCTTATCCTAATGCTGTCGCAAAAGTAGGATCAGGGAAGTGGCAGAAAATTCGGAACAACCAAAAAAAAAGTCAGACGGAATCACGGAATAGAATAGAGCTTCTGCCCTGCAGCCTTTTCAAAAACTATTAATAATAATTGGTACATACGAAGAAATAATTTCTAGTTCCAATCAAATTTCCAAAAATAATCAAAAGACAAAAGATAATCATTACCAGTCTATGGGCAAGTATTTACATATACCTCCCCCTCAGACTGCACGAAGGATCTCTAGAATTGAGTCCCTTAGCCATCTCCACCAATACTGTTGAAAAAATGAGGTCGTCACTGCTAGTTGCGTCATGTAACTCATCAGTTGTCAGTACGTGGTTGCCATTCCAAGCTATTTATCCTTAACGGCTGTCGATGGCGTATCTAGGTTATTTACCAGGGGGCGCGGCACCACCTTTATTTCCGCCAATGACGGTAATATGTCGACCTATTGCCATTTCATTTTGCTTATTGTTTAGGTTCGTAGCGCCATCTATCCTATCTACTGAGAAGATTAATAAAATTGCCTAAACGTCCTACATCGAATCCTATATTATATATAGTTCTAAGATATTGATCGGTGTGGTGTACACGTCCTTCCAAAAACAGACCTCATTTGCCATCGGCTATGTTGGCTAGTGTACGCTGCAAGCAAAATGTAAATTTTTCGCGGTCAGCAATCTTAAGCGCCGCGTACAATTTTACCATATTTCATAGAAAGTTCCCGAACAACCGCGACCCCGTATGATACTGATATCAAAACCATTATTATTTATCATTAGCAATTAATATCATTAAACAAGAAGTCTAGCTACAAACAGTTATCTTATTCTCAGTTATGAAAGAAAAGCTTGTGTGGTCTAAACGGCATACATATTTTTGGTCCTTCGAGCCGGATCAACTGTTTGGAAGGCAACTATGCTGACCATCACACTTGATTGCACCGAGCACTTAGTCTGGTTTTACTATTGATCTGATTCTATAGATATCTGCAGACCAGGAATCTGAAGTGACAATGATTCTACATTGTTGGTAGAAAACGGTAACCGTTGGATAAGAAAAGTTCTCGATGGGGCAACCTCCCGGTATGAACGCAGTATCGGAGCTTCAACCTGCACGGTACTGCGGGAAGTCGATGAATGCAGATGGCTAAGGGACGTGTTTTGTAACAATCTATGGGGGCGCTTATGTTCAGCAGTGGACTTGTGGAGACTGTAATGATAATTCTAAATTCTTTTTTTTATTTATAGGGTTTTGTGACATTTAAAGTTTGCCAATGTCTACTAAACGAAAGTTTTTTTTGTTAATTATATATGTAGTGATTATTAGGCACGATTACATTCAATATGCCCTAGTTAATGCAATTACGGACGATGCAATCGACTATTATATAGATAGAAAATAGTAATTCGGACAATTTGTACAGTACAGCCTTACGAAATAGAAAATAACTTTTTAAGACCTTTTTTTTATAATTATGCAAGTCCTTATGCTTTAGGCAATAATGCATAAATGAACGGACGCCGCGACAGCGGCTGAGAAGTGCCCGAACCACATAAGAAGATAGGGGGAAATTAAAAAAACCAGTAGATGGGCCTGTGCCGTGTGGTAGCGGCTTAAGAGAATCTACCACCCCATCTCATCCCGTGGGTGTCGTAAAAGTCGACAGAGGAAAAATAAAAACCAGGAGATGGGCAGCAGCATTTTCCTGAAACATCTGAATAAATAAACTGCGGTTGCCAACCCGTCTGCCAAGCGTGGCAACTATGGCAAAATCCCCCCAAAATGGGAGCTACAAACTTTTGTGGCGATCTATGGGGGAGGTCTATGTTCAGCATTGGACTTGTGATAGGCTGAAACGACGACGACGAGATGGGCAGCAGCAACTTCCTGGAACATCTGAATAAATAAACTGCGATTTGCCACAAAATGAGAGCTACAAAGTTATGTGGCATTCTATGGAGAGACATTTGTTCATCATCATAATTTAAGCATAAAATGATGGTGATGAAATTTAGGATAGCTTTATGTATAAGAGTGAAGTGTGAACGAGACAGCAGATATAGCCACATTTGTATATATCACATATATTTGAGACACATATTGATCATTTGATCACACGCGCTGATCTTAGAGATAACAGTAAGGGATGAGCGAACGGGACAGCACATGTCGTGTATCGCAAACACAATGCGTTGAAACATTGCTAAAACGAGACAGCAGTATGTCGGGCAGTATCTTTAACTCGATAAGTTTTAATCTGGGTTCAATGTAGTGAAAAATGTTAAGAATCTGAGAAAGATGGTAGTTAAGGCAGGCTCGAATACGTTGTTACTTTTGTAGTATTTTTCACAATGATTGTTTGCCGTGTCATAGTTATTATGGCACCTGGAATCTAGACAGAACCATGGTTTTAATAGCTTGTTCTAGACCGAACGGTTTTGGTACAATCTTCTCTTGGAGTCCTGAAACAATGGGATATTTTTTTTTAATCAGATAAAGTAACGAGACGAGTAAAACGTTCACCTGATGGTAAGTGCAAAGTCTGCCCATAACGAATGCTGTGTAACCTAGAACATTTCTGTGTGGCACCACATTGTGCCCGTCACTCCGAGATATCAGTTCTTAAATCTCGTATTCCCAATACACTAGCTCTGACCACGGCACTGTGATCAGACCGAAACGCAGTAATGTTTGCGCACCACTGCTTCACGGCAAAAGAACTGGCCCTGGGGTGGTACCTACCTAGACGGATTCCTGCATAGGAATCCAACCACCAGAGTACTGGTCAGTAATGAGATATAATTCTCAAAAGTAGTAACCACGGTTATAATAACCGCTTATTCAACGTTCTCAGAAAACGTTCACCTGATGGTAAGTGCAACGTCTATCCATAACAAATGATGTGTCACTCAGAACGTGACACCACACTGCGCCCGTCACCCTGAGACATCAGTTCTTAAGTCTCGTATGCCCGGTGATTACGCTAGCTCTCAGTTCCCTCCAGACCGAAACACAGTAATGTTTGCACACCACTGCTTCACGGCAGAATAACTGGCTGCGGTGGTATCTACCAAGACGGACTCCTGCATAGGAATCCTACCTTTTATATCGTTCTTAGTAAATCGTTCTTTATCATACGAAACGCGGCAGCGTCGCGCTGGTATTCTGGGAGAGGGTACATTTCCCATGTCAAGCCGACCCAATTATGCTAGCGCCATCTAGCGAATTTTAGCTCGTATTTTTTTCGCTATCGTGTTCAGACGTCCCGATTTTAGCAGGAGGTGCCGATTCCATCGTCACCACCTGGATGGCTCGCATTCCACCGCAGTGCCTTTTCGAGGAATTTTCTGCCACACTCAACCACTTTATGGAATCGGCTGCCGCCAGCGGTTTTCGCGGACCTTCGAGAAAAGAGCCTATTCCCTTCTCGAAGGCCGGCAACGCATCTGCTATTACTCTGGTATTGTAGACGCTCAGGGGAGGCGGTGATCACTTACCATCACGTCAGAGGTGAACATACATACATACATAAGATCACGACTGTATCCCATAAGGGGTAGTCAGAGACTGGGCACTCACTGCAAAAACAGATGACTGCCACAATCGTTTCACCAAAACAATATAATGCACTTGGTGATGAGAATCGTTTCACCAAAACAATTTAATGCACTGGGTGGTGGTGGTGAGGTAGTGAGCCCATCGCCATCGTGCGCTGTTGGGTGCACAGTGCAGTTTAATTCCTTACTCGCCTTTTACGAGATCCATTGGATGAGATGGAGTGGTAGTATTCTTTTATCGAGCCGCCACCACACGGTACTGAGAGGTGAAGACATATATATATATATATATAAAATACGCTATAAAAAAGTGATTGTTGGTTTGAGATAGAGGCATTAATTCTACAGAATATTTAATAACAAGTTTTTTTTTATTCTGTCCGGCTTTGGACGTAGAAATCAGCCTATTGACTAAACAGGTTTCGAAACACATCCGACAATGCTAACCTTTGCTTACCCCTGAACGGAGCCAGCGTGATGAAATCTCGCTGCTTACAACAAGGACTTGTACTCGGCGAGATACTGCTCCTCTTCCAGCAGCGAGGTGTCAAGGTAATCGTCCTCGTCAGCTCTGATGGCGGACGAGAGCCGATTGAGGGCCAGGTCGCGCTCTTTCTTCCTGGAGTTTCGTTTCATATAAACTATTTTCAAGTAAGGTATAAGAGGTAACAACTTAAAGAGAAATAAAACGATACGCAAATCCTAAAGTGACGTGAAAGTGGCGTGGCATTGCATTAAGATGATATTTATTAAGATTAATCCGTCTAGGTAGGTACCACCCCAGGGCCAGTTATTCTGTCGTGAAGCAGTAGTGTGCAAAAATTTCTGTGTTTTGGTCAGAAGGGCATATGATATTTAAGAGCTGACGTCTCACGGTGGCGGGTGCAGTGTGGTGTGATACAGAAATGTTCCGGGTGACAATGCATTTGTTTGAAAATGGCTGACGTTGCATTTATCATCATGTGAACGTTTTGCTCGTTCCGTCACTCAACCATAGATAATATATGTCATAGACAGTATCCCAATAAGTATCTATAGCCCGTATTACACTATTTCTAATTTCTTTCTTATTTTTAAATAATCTTTTAATAGTTTTTGTTGTTGTTTTATCGTTTCAAAATGGTGATTATGTTCATTATTACTCAGTAATAATAATTTATTTATTATTATAATGAATATATCTAATGCTTGCTGCGTATGATCGCAGCTCATGCTGAGTGTAGACCCTTTTGTTTTGTCATACTGCACTGCAGGCATACCTTGGATAGTTTTACATTTTTGATGTGCGTATGTGTATGTATATAAATAGTTTTTTTTTTGTTTTGTTTTTGTTAATTCTTACATTTTACTCATTGTCTTAGTTTTTTTTTAAATTGTGTTTTATATTTTGGCTATGCGTGTACTGTATTGTGATATGCAAATAAACTTTTATCTATCTATCTATCTATCTATCTAATGGCTGCCCGTGAATTCTATCATTGGTGCCTACTAAATATTAGCGGCACGGCATCATTGCTTTAGCATACGTCTGTGTGGCACCACACTGCCTTCGTCACCCTGAGACATCAAATCACATATGTGAGTTCTTAAGTCACATATGTCCACTACACTGGCTAACATTACCCTTCAAGATGAAACACAGTAACGTCTGTACTCTACAAAGTATCGGCAGAGTAACTGGCACTGCAGCTTTTTATTTATGTAATTCTCGCATCGGAATCATATCACCAGTATGCTTATCATAATCATTTCAGTCTATAACAGGCCACTGCTGAACATGGGCCGCCCCCATCATCATCATTTCAGCCTATCACTAGTCCACTGCTGAACATAGGCCTCCCCCACAGATTGCTACAAAAATTTGTAGCCCAAATTTTGGGGGGAATTTCGCCGATGTTGCCACGCTTGGCAGGCGGGTTGGCAACCGCAGTTTATTCATTCTGATGTTCCAGGAAGATGCTGCTGCCCATCGTCTGGTTTTAATTTTCCCTCTGTCGACTTTTACGACACCCGCGGGATGAGATGGGGTGTTAGATTCTCTTAAGCCGCCACCACACGGCACGGCCTCCGCGATAGATTGCCACAAAACACGATGCCAACTGCATCCATCGACTTCCCCCAAAACCGTGTAGGTCGTCCCTTCATGTGGGGGGGGGGGGCTGCACTGCATTTGCCGGTACGAGGTTGCCTCTCTACGCTTATCGGGAGTGTGAAATTACCTTTTGTCCCGTTCTTGCTTCAGTTTCTTACGCGACGCCTCGCCGGTGCTGGTTGACGGGTTGGCAGCGTCTTCGTCTAAGAAATAAATCGATTACATGTATTATAGAAACAACTGCGTGGGCCTCCGGGTCCGAAAGACACATCTTGACAGAAACAGACGCGACTTTACGAAAATTCAACGTTAATTTGCTAAGTTCCGAGAGTAAAATTAAAAATGGTTCTTCAAAAAGTAGGTAACATCTACTTTTTGAAGAACCATTTTTCAAGGACATGACCCTCCCTTCCACAACAGAGTGCACAAGCAAGCTAATGCCGCCGGATGCCCTCCCCATTAGCCAATACACACAACCACAGTAAAGGAAAGAAAGTTAATTTGCTAAGATCCGCATGCAAAATGTAAAATGGTGTGTATTACCTATTTTTGAAGAGCACCGCCCGCCCTCCCTCACCCCCCACCATTTTACATTTTGCATGCGGATCTTAGCAAATTAACTTTCTTTCCTTTACTATAACGGATTTCCGCAAAGTAACGCCTGATTCTATTAACTACACAACCAAAGTTAAACATCAGTCACCACCACCACGAGGTATGATCAAGAGAGGCGAGTCACGAGTCATGTTGACTACAGTTGTGTGTATTGCCTAGTGGTAGTGTCGTAGTGGTGTAGGGCATCTGGTGGCGGTTCCCGGCGTCGTGGCGGCGCGTTCCAGTTGAGATACAAAGATATTAGCTAAGGTTGCATGCAATGCAACATTGATATGGTCTTTATTGCCTAGATTTTCAGGAGCACATATGCAAATTACCTAACTACTACCTCCGCCTCTTTATGAGAACCTCTGACCCTAAAATACACGGTCACAGTAGTGTCTAAGGTGTGTAGCGTCTGGCACTGAGATTACCAATCCGACTGCCAGGCGTGGTGATTACGTTAAATCCTCTCAACTTGTGAGAGACTGAAGAAGAAGAAATAGAAGAATGACACATTTCAATTTTTAATTAACAATCTGAATGATGCTTCGTTGTGAGTTTTGACAAAAGACACCGCATTGTGAGATGCTTTGTCCGGTCCACGCTCTTATATAAGAAATCTGTGACTCCGTTACAGGCGTTTGAGATGCAAATACTCTACGTAAATTGTTCCAAAATGCCTGAATCAATTTCACGCTAAGGTCTTGAAAGGGTTAAAGAGAGCTTGAAGCTAGGAAGGTTGCCTTCTAACTTCGTTGTTTCAGAAACATGCAAAGATGCATTTTTACTGGTGGTAGATCTCCTATGCAGGAATCCGTCTAGGTAGGTACCACCTCAGGGCCAGTTATTCTGCCGTGAAGCAGTAGTGTGCAAACATTACTGTGTTTGAAGGGCACTGTGAGCTAGTGTAATCACTGGGCATATGAGTATTAAGAACTTATGTCTCAGGGTGATGGGCACAATGTGGTGTCACACAGAAGATTTCTGGGTGACACAGCGTTTGTTATGTTTTGCTCGTTTCGTCACTTTTTCCAATAAAAAAAAGATTCTTCTATGAATTCCCACGGTTGGTCCTCGGAGGCAGAATTCCGATTAAGAGAAGCCCAGGACGTCAGAGACGTAAATGGCTGGACGACATTAAGGAATGGACCAGATCAAGTCACCGCCATCTAAAGTCTTCCCTTCAATATGAAGATGACACCTGATGATGATGTGAAGCGAAACGTGCCGTGTCCTCGACTCTGGTGGTATATGCCTGTTCAAGGCATCGGGTCTTGCCCTAAAGGGATCCAAACCTTGTCTCTCTTATGTAGTGCGAAAAGGAATGTGGAAAGTATGTGCAGGAAAGTTAGCAGTGAACTACTAATTATTACTTATGTAAAATCTGATTGTAAGATTTTTGAACACGCACTTTCACGCAGTTGGGAGAGTGTTGAGAGGGGAATGATGGGGCACGTATTATTAAATGGGTGTCGTGTATTATATTTAAATTAGTCGTGTATTTTTTTTTTCTGATGGTAGAAATCCTACGCAGGAATCCGTCTAGGTAGGTACCACCCCAGGGCCAGTGGGTGACGCAGCATTTGCTATGGGCAGACGTTGCACTTACCATCAGGCGAACGTTCTGAACGTTTATCTCTAATAGAATGGCGAAAGCTTAGATATCGCCTGAACGCGGACAGAGTACACGTTAAAAGAACGATTTGACACAAGTATTTGTGGGACCTGTCTACTTATTTATTTATTTATTAATGGAAACAGTCATAAACTATATTCCAGTGTCAAGCCAAATCCAAGTACACAATCTCCAAGCGGCGAGACTTCAAAATTTCGATCGACTGTAAATTGATAGTTGACTTTTACTGAAGATTTGCTGGACCGATGGAGACAAAACGAAAAGCACAATTTCAGGAGCACTAGCTGCATAATAAACTATCAATATTAAACATCAACACTCCAAATGTACACAGAAATTACAAAATTAAATCAAAATACTACTGCCATTTTACGTGTTGGCGCCAAAAGTCCACCTGTCCTACTTAATACGTGAATGTTGCCGTTGTCTTTTCACAACTCCACAGATAATTAAGTTTCAATTAGCAATGAATAAAGGTGCAACTCACTCGCTCGTTTGATTCCCGATGCGTGTCCTTTGCGAAGCATTGATAGATAATTTTAATCAGACACTTATCACGGAAACGCAAACGATTATGGGCCGTATTTCAACAGGGATAAGTGCTTTGGTCATCGTTGTACGAAGTTACAAAAGAAAAGTGAAAGTGACAGACTGCAGCGTCTTTGGCGACTGGTATTACAATTCGAATCGCTCCTACGGAAAATATTGCAGCCTCAGGAGCGACCTGTCCAGCAGTGGTCTGTTAATGAACTGACGATGAACTTTAGTCTTGCAGTCCATAAATCCATACGATCACGACTTTCTCTCATATAAGGGGTAGGCAGGGACCACATTCGTAGCCGACTCTTCGCCCCCGCAGGAAACGAGACGTGACGAGTGGCGGACCAAGTCGTCATTTTGGTCAAGTAGAAATTCTTGCTACCCTTTGCGTTCCCACGAGTAGCTAGCCATCGGCACCGCAACCACTGGCTTGGCAAAGAGGAAGGTATGGATTAGGTAGGAAATAGACATGGGGTGGACAATGGGAAGTTGGGAAAGGAACTATAAGGTGAAGGATACTGTCTCGGAGCCGTGGTAGCTCAGGGGCTAGGCGCACACTTTAAATTTCTTAGTACGCGATTGACCTGGGTTCGATTCCCGGTGCCGGCACCGCTAAAATTGTTAATTGCAATTTTAAGTGCCGATTTACCACGCGCTCGGCGGCGAAGGAAAACATCGTGAGGAAACCTGCATGTCTGAGAAATAAAAAAATATTTCGAAGACATTTGCAGTCCGCCAATTCGCATTGGAGCAGCGTGGCGGATTCTTCCTAGCTTCAAAACCCTCACAGAAATGAGAGGAGGCCTGTGCTCAGCAGTGGGACATTTATAGGCTGAAACTTTACTTTTTACTTTTTATAATGATTTCTTATATTTACGCGAACACTACACATTTAAATGAACCTAATTTTACGGATTTTATAGCGTTTATTTTTGTTATTTATAACCCGACGTTTCGAGTGCTTTACAGCACCTATGGTCACGGGGGGACTGAGGTGACAGATGTCCTGATGTCATAGTTAACCCGGGGTACCTTCAGCTTTTAATTATTATTTGTGGTCCGATCTACGCAGAAACTACTTTTTTACTTTTTTACTATCTCGTAGTAAGACAGCAGCAGCACGGCAGGCCGGGGTCGCTTGCTCGGTACTCTATCCTATTTGCCGGGCAAGGCAACCAGGGGGTCTACTGTGTAACTCTGGTTGAGTTTGTGATCGGTTTCATAAGATCCCATTAGCCAATGAATGAGCTTTATTTTGGCGCATGAAGCTCATTCATTGGTTAATGGGATCAAATGAAACCGATCACGAAACCAACCAGAGTTACACAGTAGACCCCCAGGTCAAGTACTCCCCAGCGTGTAGTACAACTGAATCAGCTTGATGAAGGAACCAGATAAAAAAAAAGTAAAGTTTCAGCCTATAAAAGTCCCACGGCTCCAATGCGGGTTGGCGGACTTCACATGTCCTAGAAATATTTCTATTCCTCGGAAATGCAGGTTTCCTCACGATGTTTTCCTTCACCGCTAAGCACGTGGTAAATTAGCACTTAAAATTGTAGAACAATATTAGAGGCGCTGGCACCGGGGATCGAACCCAGGTTACTCGTTTACTATGAAATTAAAGGCGAGCACCGGGCCCCTGAGCTACCACGGCTTTTAGGAACCAGATGTTAGTGATTATTTTCTTCAAGGCGATTTTCGTCCACAGCGACAATTTCCAAGCTATCATAAATGGAAATATAGTGTCGACGTAAAGTTTATGCAACTAGAATGGAGGTAGGCTGTGATAGTGTCAGAGAAGAGATGTAAGTACATTGTCATTAAGTAAAAGGAATGGTGGTAGGATTCCTCTGCTGGAATCCGTCTAGGTAGGTACGACCCCAGGGTCAGTTATTCTGTCGTGAAGCAGCAGTGTGCAAACATTACTGTGTTTCGGTCTGAAGGGCACTGAGAGCTAGCGTAATTACTTGGCATATGAGACTTAAGAATTTATGTCTCAGGGTGATGGAGACAGTGTTGTGTCCACACAGAAATATTCTGTGGGTGACACAGCATTTGTTAGGGGCAGACGTTGTACTTACCCTCAAGTGAACGTTATGCTCGTTTCATCACTTTATCCAATAAAAAAAAATTAACAGCTGTGAAAAATTAAATTCTATAGCAGGGGTGAGCGATCGACCGTTTGACCAGAGACTATTATTATTTGACCAGAGACTATTGGCAGTATTAACGGAAACAAACGACAGACTATCATGTGTTTGACATTGTCAGTATGAACGTAAATAATTAATGTTTTTTTTTAATTCAATTCAACGTATCTGCAGCACAGTCGCTTCTTCTCCATACAAATTATAACTATGCCAAATCTCGCACTCCGTGTGCGCAATATGCTAAAGCGGGTACAAAGTTTTTTCTTCAAATAGCGACATCTATGTCGCAACATATGAAGCTCGATAAATATTCCCATACGTCCATAATCGCGCTATGAAAGTTTTCTGAGATGCGAACTATATATACAACATCTAAATATTACTAGCGGGAGGAGACGTCCTCCCCAGATCACTCGATCTGGCGGGTACCCTTTTCTTTGACAATATCATCCGCCAACGATATATATAACTCTGAGTGCGACCTGTTTGCATGAACGGACGGTAATGTTGTCGGAATGTATGTAGTTCTGTGAGCGAGAATAATAATAAATAAATGAAAAAGGTGGTGTAAAATATATTTAAAAAACATATTATTACAATTTCTCTTTCTTTTCCGTGAAACTATGAAAAATATCACACCGCCAGAAAAACTGGTCGTTGTAATTCTCATAAAAAAAGTGAAGTAACAGCCTATAAATGTCCCACTGCTGAGCACAGGCCTCCTCTCATTTCTGAGAGGGTTTTTGGAGCTAGGAAGAATCCGCCACGCTGCTCTAATGCGGGTTGGCGGACTGCACATGTCTTCGAAATATTTTTTATTTCTCAGACATGCAGGTTTCCTCACGATGTTTTCCTTCACCGCCGAGCGCGTGGTAAATCAGCACTTTAAATTGCAATTAACAATTTAGAGTGGTGCCGGCACCGGGAATCGAACCCAGGTCACTCGCGCACTATCAAATTTAAAGCGAGCGCCTAATTCTAATGTCGAGCTCAAATTATGAAAATCTCGTATTGTGTTTTATTTATGGGATGATTTCTACATTGTACAAAGTGACGAAACGAGCAAAACGTTCACCTGATGGTAAGTGCAACGTCCGCCCACAACAAATGCCGTGTCACCCAGAATATTTCTGTCTCAGGGTGACGGGCGCAGTGTGGTGTATCAGTTCTTAAGACTCAAACGCCCAGTGATTACGCTAGCTCTCAGTGCCCTTCAAACCGAAACACAGTAATGTTCGCACACTATTGCTTCACGGCAGAATAACTGGCCCTGGGGTGGTACCTACCTAGACGGAGGAATCCCACCACCAGCAAAGGAATAACCAATCGGAATGAAGCCAATCAGAAGGTACCTGACAGAATGTGTTCAGAGTCCGACATCAGCAATTCCGCTGCAGCGGTGATCTGATTGTTGCAAAGTTTGAGGGCCATCTTCACATCTTCCGAGTCGTAGCCCATAGCTTCTAACTGTAAGAAAATGACAATCTGATGACGCTGTCAAAACAATTGTTTGTTAAAAACTGACATAGAATTCAACAAAGTTGTCAAAAAGGCATTAATAGAATAAGTGTATTATAAAATAGATCATTACATAGAGGACAGAGATGTGTGGAAATAACTCTTACTCTGCACTTGCCGCCGTAGTAGCTCAGGGGCTAGGTGCTCGCTTTTAATTTTCATAGTAAGCGAGTGACCTGGGTTCGATTCCCGGTGCCGGCACCACTAAAATTGTTAATTGCAATTTTAAGTGCTGACTTACCACGTGCTCAGCGGTGAAGGAAAACGTCGTGAGGAAACCTGCATGTGAGAAATTAAAAATATTTCGAAGACATGTGAAGTCCGCCAACCCGCATTGGAGCAGCGTGGCGGATTCTTCCTAGCTCCAAAAACCCTCTCAGAAATGAGAGGAGGCCTGTGCTCAGTAGTGGGACATTTATAGGCTGAAACTTTACTTTAACTTTACTGCACTTGCAATTCACCTGGCTACCAAAATATGTGCTGATGTAATTAAATAATATAACTATTGTATACATGACATTATTTAATATGGCATTGAAAACAAAGAAAGACCCCAGAGTTTCTTGCCGGTTCTTCTCAGAGGTCTAATTTTTTGAACCTGTGTAGATTTTCACATTGAAAAGAGCTTTGTGCCGTGTGATGGCGGCTCGTTAAAAGAATACTACCACTCCATCTCATCCAATGGATCTCGTAAAAGGCGAGTAAGGAATTAAACTGCACTGTGCACCCAACAGCGCATGGTGGCGATGGGCTCACCACCTATCACACCAATTGCATTATATTGTTTTGGTGAAACGTGGATTGTGGCAGTCAACTGTTTTTGCAGTGAGTGCCCAGTCTCTGACTACCTCTTATGGGATGCAGTCGTGATCTTATGTGTGTATGTATGTATGTACAAGCCTAAACTGTATAAAGAAATTTTGACTTTGACTTTGACTTAACAAGGAGTGGCAACCTCGTACCGGCAAGCACAGTGTAGCAGCGCAACCTCCAACTAGATGAAGCGACGTCCTGTACGGTTTTGCGGTAGGTCGACGGATTCAGGTAGCTTATGGTGGTGCTGGTGGTAGGATTCCTATGCAGGAATCCGTCTAGGTAGGTACCACCCCAGGGCCAGCTATTCTGCCGTGAAGCAGTAGCGTGCAAACATTACAATGCAAAAATACAAAAAGAGACAATGGGGCACTGTGACTGGCCCACAAAAGTGGTGTCGCACAGAAACGTTCAGGGTGTCACAGCGTTTGTTATGGGCAGACGTTGCACTTATCATCAGGTGAACGTTTTGCTCGTTCCGTCACTTTTATTTATTTATTTATTTATATTCTTTATTTCAACTCTTACTTATAAAATAAATAACAAAAACGTAAATTGGAAAAAAAGATACACTAAGAGTGAGCAATGGGGGGTCTTATTGCTGACAGCAATGTCTTCCAGACAACCGCTGGATGGACAGGATGACAAGAACAATGAAAAGGTCGAGCTGGCTTGGTAAACAAATAAATAAAATATATTGCATAAAGAACAAAATTATTAAACACATATACTACACATATACGATCATGCATAAATAAATAAGTTTATATATACATATATATTTATATATCATCATCGTCATCATCATTTCAGCCTATCTTAGTCCACTGTTGAACATAGTCCTCCCCCATAGACTGCCACAAAGCACGGCCCTGAGCCACCTTCATCCATCGACTTCCCGCAAAATCGCGCAGGTCGTCGCGATATGATGGGCATTTATATATATAAATGTATACATACATATGCTTTACATATATGCAATATTTAATAATATAAATAACGTCTACATATCGTCACTTTTTACTTTTATGAAATAAGAAAAATAGTGATTTCTTATATTTACGCGAACACTACACATTTAAATGAAGCTAAGTTTACGGATTTTATCGAGTTTAATTTATTACTATTTATAACCCGACGTTTCGAGTGCTTTACAGCACCCATGGTCACGGGAGGACTGAGGTGACAGATGTCCTGATGTCATAGTTAACCTGGGGTACCTTCAGCTTTTAATTATTATTTTTGGGTCCGATCTACGCAGAAAGAGCTAACTGTGTCTTGAAGTCTTGCAGTGGTATGCTTGGTTTTTGATTTAATTTTATTTATTATTGGATCCCAAGCTGGTGGTAATACCCAGCCATCTTCTCTATTGAAATTAGGATGTTTTTTGATTTCAATAGCCTCGCGAATCATCCTTGGTAGGAATCGGTGTTCTTTTGCAAGGATCTGTGGTTTATCAAATCTGATGTAATGGTTGGGATGATCCAGAACATGGTCACAGACTGCAGACTTCCTAGAACACCTTGTGTATAGAAAAAAGAGCCATATATTAGTATGGGTCTTTTTTCTATACACAGTGTGGATTTCGAATTACTAAAACATCTAGAAAAGCTAAAGAGTTATTTGCCTCTAACTCCATTGTAAATTGAATTTTAGAGTTTAGGGAGTTAAGGTGGTCTAGAAATGCAGTTACTTTATCTGATGGTAAAATTGTGAAAGTATCATGATACTTTCACAATTTTACCATCAGATAAAGTAACCTTGTGTCACACTGTGTATAGAAAAAAGACCCATACTAACAGATATTTAAACGGTGAATCTCACCATCATCCATCACAGTTAGCTACCGTGGGTAAATCCTTGTTTCAGAGAGCACAAGGGATCTGTGACAGGAAACACCTGGCCGCCGAGCTTCAACATGTCAAGCAAGTTTTGCAAGACAACAAGCTTCGGGTTCCGCGCCTACGTCGCATTAACAGAGTGAAGCCGGCCACAGTCGAGCGTGTGCCTGCTGTTCTACCTTATGTCAGAGGAGTCACGGACAAGATTGGCTATATCTTGAAGCGGGCTTCCATAAAAACATTCTTCAAGCCGCCGAAGAAGATAAGTCAGTTTTTACCATCTGTCAAGTGTAACATCCCTCTACAGGACGCAGGAGTACACAAGCTAGATTGTGAATGTGGTCTCTCTTACATAGGCGAAACAAAAAGATCGATTAAAACCCGCGTAAAAGAACACATAGCTGACGTGAAGCATCGTCGTTCTAGGAAGTCTGCAGTCTGTGACCATGTTCTGGATCATCCCAACCATTACATCAGATTTGATAAACCACAGATCCTTGCAAAATAACACCGACTCCTACCAAGGATGTCGCGAGGCTATTGAAATCAAAAAATATCCTAATTTCAATAGAGAAGATGGCTGGGTATTACCACCAGCTTGGGATCCAATAATAAATAAAATTAAATCAAAAACCAAGCATACCACTGCAAGACTTCAAGACACAGTTAGCTCTTTCTGCGTAGATCGGACCCAAAAATAATAATTAAAAGCTGAAGGTACCCCGGGTTAACTATGACATCAGGACATCTGTCACCTCAGTCCCCCCGTGACCATGGGTGCTGTAAAGCACTCGAAACGTCGGGTTATAAATAGTAATAAATTAAACGCGATAAAATCCGTAAACTTAAGTTTCATTTAAAAGAAAAATAGTTTCTAAGATTCCAACAATTATAAAACATCTAAATATTACTAGTAAGAGGAGACGTCCTCCCCAGATCAGAGCATCCGATCTGGCGTGTAGCTACCCTTTTCCTTGGCAATATCATCTGCCAATCATCATTTGGCCTTTTGTTTTACTGACCCGTATCGCCTTATGGTACATTACCTCAGCTATCAACTTGTCGTCAGGTGCCAGGGAGTCTTCCGAACTGGTAGCACTTGCTTCACCTAGCTGCAAAAGAAACATGTCACAAATTTATACATACAGTCACACCTTTTTCCCATATAAGAGGTAGGTCCGTAGCCTGCTTTTTCGCCCCCACGGGTAGTGAGGCGTTACGGGTGGCGCACCACGTCGCCGACGTTTTGGTACGAGTCAAGAAGTTCTCACTTTCATTACGTTCCCACGACCAGGATAGCGACAGCATTGCATATTATGGTGTTATTCTGCACGAATTAAGGCCGTGTGGTGGCGGCTCGTTAAAAGAATACTACCACTCCATCTCATCCAATGGATCTCGTAAAAGGCGAGTAAGGAATTAAACTGCACTGTGCACCCAACAGCGCATGGTGGCGATGGGCTCACCACCTATCACACCAAGTGAATTATATTATTTTGGTGAAACGTGGATTGTGGCAGTCAACTGTTTTTGCAGTGAGTGCCCAGTCTCTGACTACCCCTTATGGGATACAGTCGAGATCTTATGTATGTATGTATGTATGTATGTATGAATAAAGGCTGTCCGTCCGACGATATCTTAGTCGCCTCTTACGACACCTCGGTAGTACCCACCTATCGGACATATTACAAAAATACCAAATGTTACAAAATTCCACGATTACAAGCAAGCAATGATTAATGGCCGCCAATATTTTTCCTACCCTCATGGACATCAGTTCTTAAGTCTCATATGCCCAGTGATTACGCTAGCTCACAGTGCCCTTCAAACCGAAACACAGTAATGTTTGCACACTGCTGTTTTACAGCAGAGTAACCGGCCCTGGGGTGGTACCTACATGGACGGATTCCTCAATCGATAAAGACTTTAGGTTTAATGTATTATCACCAGGCTATTCCTAACCGAGGAATCCAGCCACCGTGACGTGAATGCAACGGAGCTTGAGAATCTTCGAGCGAAGCTGATCCTGGTGGAAGAGCGCAGTCAGCACTTCCTGTCCACACTGGTATCGCTCCGTGCTGCTGTGGATGATGAAGCCGAAAAGGTCCGCCAACTGGGCAGCGCTGTTCAAACACGACCATGAGGTGGTACCTACCTGGACGGACCCTACCACCATTAAACTCCTTCGTTTTATCTCTATATATTATTTATGTGTTTTCTTTGTCTGTATGAAACATCTCCCTTATGTATCAAAATTAATGTTTGACACGCCAATTTGAAGATTATTTTTCCCTCCAATGACTAAAAATAAGTTAATGACTTAAATTTAATAAAACTAATTTTACGTTGCGTTTAATTTTGAAACTATTTATAACCCGACGTTTCGAGCGCTTTGCAGCACCCATGGTCGCGGGGGGACTGACGTGACAGATGTCCTGATGTCATAGTTAATCTGAAATACCTTCAAAATTACACCCGATAAAATCCGTAAAATTAGTTTTATTAAATGTGTAATACTCGCGTAAATATCAGAAAGCATAAATGTCTTAAAATTAATGTTATAGAATTGATTATAGACTAAATTAATTAATAATTATAATTTACAGGTGGTAGGTAGAATGCCTATGCAGGAATCCGTCTAGGTAGGTACCATCCCAGGGCCAGTTATTCTGCCGTGTACCAGTAGTGTGCGAACGTTACTGTGTTTCGGTTTGAAGGGCAATGTTAGCTAGCGTAATCACTGGGCATATCAGACTCAAGAACTTATGTCTCAAGGTGACGGGCACAGTGTGGTGTCACACAGCATTTGTAAGGGGCAGACGTTGTACTTACCATCAGGTGAACGTTTTGCTCGTTTCGTCACTTTCTCCAATACAAAAATAATAATAGCAGAAAGCGCCATCTGTTGACAATCTGAATGCAATGCACTGCAGCTGTCATTTGGAATTGTTTACATTCTTTAAAGAAGGTATATCTGTAGATGGCAGCCATCTGTTCATGATCACCGTATTATTTTTCGGGTTAGCTAGAAGCCTGAAAACCAAAATTATGTTTTTGCACAAACGTTGGCCCCTGCTGGGAATTAAACGTAGGACCCACAGCTTAAAAGTCAGGTATACCAACCACTTGGCCGCGATGTCGTCCTCCTAATTCTACGCAGGCTACTGTAACAGCATCCGAACAAAAATCTGCAGGAACTTTACCGTCTCGGGCTGATTTTGAAGCGTCGTCACTGCCTCAGTCAAGATGTTGTTTGAGCGACGCAACGCCAATATAGCACGGTTGCGTGCAAAGCCCATGTTCACCAAGTTCTGCACAAAACTCGCGCTCACAGGCGTGCCGTCCGCACAGATGCCCAGCAACCGCTGCTGCCTGCAGTATAAAATAATCTATGTAAAGGTAACAGCCTATAAATGTCCCACTGCTGACATGGATGCCTTATTTCTGAGAGTGTTTTGGAGCAGAGATTAGTCTGCCACGCTGCTCCAATGCTGGTTGGCTGACATGACGCCTATGAAATTTAAGGCGAGCGCCCGGCCTCTGGGCTACCACGTCTCTATCTTCTACTATATCTATCTACGGTATAAGAAGCTGTGAATAGTCGAGTCAATCGCATGACTTTAGGGTACTCGGTTCGAATTCCAATCTTTTGTAGCAATTCGGATCAGTATCTGTGGTACCTTGTGTGTGTTCGACACTACATCTGACACTTCCTCCAATTTTATACCATACATTCATACCTACATACCGTCACGCCCTTTTTCTCATATAAGAAGGGCAATCGGGATAGGGGACCCGAACGCCCAGTAAAGCGAACCCGGGGAGGACGATGACTCCTCGTCATCGTGATAACACCGAGAGAGAAGCGGTAGAGGGGCCACGGTTGCGTTCCTAACGGAGATCCCGTGACACCTCTTAAGCGCTGATGGGAGACCACCGTGGGGTTTTAGTCGGTAAGAGTCCGACGTAACCCGGCTGTCCGCCCCCTGGCCGGTCGGGTCCATGCAGGGTATTTATTTATTTAAAAATCTTTATTGTTAATCTTAAAATAAAGGTAACAATTGGCGGACTTAATGCCTATAGGCATTCTCTGCCAGTCAACCCATGGCGCGGTGAAAAAGCAGTGACCGTTGAATTATTTAATAAATAAGAAATAAGAGTAAAAGAAGTAAATTAATAATATTAATACATGTACATAAATAAATATTTACCTATATACATACATCAATACAATTTCACATACAATATAATGGTGACGGTTTTATATTTTCTATGAAATAGGTTTATTCCGCTGTTTTCAGAAAATGTTCCTTAACGAGTATTCTTGAAGGAGTTCTTGTTTCGTACCTTTCTGATAGCTTCGGGCAAGGAGTTCCAGAGTTGTATTGCCTGAACATTAAAAGTACACAACCACGTACATAACGGTATCACCACGTCCAAAAAAAAAGGCTGAAACGACGTCGACGAGCCACCTGTCAGTGCGGTGCCGCTCGCGGGCCTGTGCGCGCTGCGCGGCGCGCTCGGCCAGCTGCAGGTGCGCCCGGTCGGGGTCGCCGGCGGCGCCGCGCAGCCCTACGCGCGCCTGCGCCCGGGACCAGCCCAGCTCCATCAACCTCACCACCGCCGCTTCGTCCACCTGCCCGCGTATCGACCAAATGTACATTGAAATGAAACTAAGTTTACGGATTTTATCGCGTTTAATTTATTACTATTTATAACCCGACGTTTCGAGTGCTTTACAGCACCCATGGTCACGGGGGGACTGAGGTGACAGATGTCCTGATGTCATAGTTAACCTGGGGTACCTTCAGCTTTTAATTATTATTTTTGGGTCCGATCTACGCAGAAAGAGCTAACTGTGTCTTGAAGTCTGCGTTCTGCGTAGATCGGACCCAAAAATAATAATTAAAAGCTGAAGGTACCCCAGGTTAACTATGACATCAGGACATCTGTCACCTCAGTCCCCCCGTGACCATGGGTGCTGTAAAGCACTCGAAACGTCGGGTTATAAATAGTAATAAATTAAACGCGATAAAATCCGTAAACTTAGTTTCATTTAAATGTGTAGTGTTCGCGTAAATATAAGAAATCATTAAATGTACATTGAATTAAGTGAAGAAACGAGTAGACCTTCACCTGATGGTCAGTGCAACGTCTGCCCGCAACCCGGAACATTTCTGTGTGACACCACACTGCGCATGTCACCCTGAGGCATCAGTTCGTAAGTCTTATGTGCCTAGTGATCACGCTAGCTCCCAGTGCCCTTTAAACCGGCACAGTAATGTTTGCACACTACCGCTTCACGGCAGAATAGCTGAATAGACGGATTCCTGCTAAAGAATCCTACCACCACTTTAAACAGACGTCTCAGGGTGACGGACGCAGTGTGGTGTCACACCGAAACGATTGGGTTCTGTGTAGTCTCACTGTTGAGTCGGTACTTTAACCAATAATAGCCAAACCAACAGCGGTCATGAGTGTTTTATGGAAGTGACAACACCAGTCAATCATTTACATGATGATAACTGCAACGTCTTAAAAGTGACGAAACGAGCAAAACGTTCACCTGATGGTAAGTGCAAAGTCTACCCATTACAAATGCTGTTGTATGTCGTCCAGAACATTTGTGTGTGACACCACACTGCGCTCGTCACCCAGAGACATCACTTCTTAAGTCACATATGTCCAGTGATTACGTAAGCTCTCAGTGCCCTTCAAACCGACACAGTAATGTTTGCACACTACAGCTTCACAGTAGAATAGCTAACTAGGCGGATTCCTGCATTGGAATCCTACCACCACGTTAAACAGTAGTGTGCAAACATTACTGTGTCGGTTTGAAGGGCACTGGGCGCTAGCGTAATCACCGGGACATATGAGACTTAAGAACTGATGTCTCAGGGTGACGGGCGCAGTATGGAGTCACACAGAATTGTTCTGGGTCCTCGCTGTTGGGTCGGTACTTTAACCAATAATACCCAAACCAACAGCGATGATGCGTTTTTATGGAAGTGACAAAATCATTCACATGACATGGCACTACCCACGTTTTATAGGTGGTGGTATTACTATGCAGGTATCCGTCTAGGTAAGTACCGCGACAGTGCTGATTATTCTGCCACCTAGCATTAGTACATACATCACGTTTCTTTTCCATTAGGGTAGGCAGAGACCACTTCTTTCTAATCCTTACACATTCTCTTGCTTATTCTACTTTCATTAGTGTTTTCATACAAGCTCGTTATTTTCGAGTACTTTTGACGTGGCCTTTCCTCATTATTTGGATATGAATATGATACGTTCGTCTACGTCGACCCTTATCAGTTTGCCCATTAACACTAGCCTCATAAATCTGTTTCGTTAATTTTCTTTCATCCATCCTCTCTACGTGTCCGAACCATCTAAGCATCGTTTTCTCTATCTTTGTGACTACAACTTCTACCACACCGCAACGTTTCCTTATCACGCTGTTTCTCACTTTGTCCATCAAAGTCACTCCAGCTATACTTCTCAAACTTTCTTTTTTTTTTAAGAAAACACTTTAATTTGCACTGTAATGATGATCTTCGGTCCTACAACATCATATATTCTTTTATACAGATATTAAAACAAATCATTTAAGTTATTACCATGCATTGACTAAATTTATTGTTCTTACTTTATTACCACGCCGCTCTGTATAATGTCAAACGAAATTAAAGAAAGTCTGTAGTCTTAAAATTATCCCGTTGAGCGATTTAGAAAGTTAGACTGTTTTGACACTACTTCTTATCTAATGACAGGAAGGTTTTAGAAGACTTATTACTTTTAAGAATAAGGCTAACATCTTTCACCTTAACTCCAACGGCTTCATGCTTACAGTGTGCCAGGGTAACTATTACAAATATACATATAATTCAAGGTTTTTTTACTCTGGAGTACATTTAACATAGTTTTGTTTTTACCATCTAATCATGTTGCCACTAATGGCAGCTAAAACGAATAGACGGTGCAGACACATACCCTCAATGTATTCAGCTCCGACTCTGCTCTCTCAAGTAACGACTTTGCTTCGGTTCTCTTGTTCTGATGGAACGCCACGATCCCTTGCAGAAGGTACAGCCTCATCAATAACACACGTTCATTGGCTGTTTAAAGAACGAAGTGGATATCAGTTATTACACTTTCTGAGTCTGCAAAAATAAACAATAAAATAGTTTTACCTATATTAGGTAAAACTCAATTTTTTTATTAAGTTTTGGATTGTTTTATACTTGAATGAATATCAAATTCTAAAACGAGTTAGGAAAAATAAAGATTCAGGAAATAACTTACGGAAATCGAGGTAACTTTTTTCCCCACTGGATTTAAGCAATGTATATTTTTTTGACTTGTTAATCAAAATTAATATTTTTTTTTATAAATACTTATTTCTTTGCGCTAAATATAATATTCTTTAAACTGTTTACACAACTCGCGATACTCCAAATTTGGGCAAATATCAAAGCATTCTTAAGTCCAAATGGCTTGTTTTTGTATAATCAATATTGTATACGATCTGGCTTTGGAAACTGAAACCTGGCGAAAAAAACACTGCGCCTTCGAAAACGATATTGTGGAAGTTACAATAAAAATGTCGAATAAAATATCCTTAGCAATTCAGGACGCTTTGTAAGAAAAGTCTAAGAAAAACTTGTGGGGAAAGCCTAAGAAATAATGTCTGAGAAAGCAAAAATTTACTGTGAGGTTCACGATCCGTCGCTGAAGCCCCATGACAGACTCTTTCCGTCCAGTAAGTCGAGTAAAACGATATTTACAGACTGTTCATAATCAAAGCCCGTAAATAGCCCATTTCTGGCCCAGTAGACCTCTGCCGAGAACGGAGGATTTATGTTATTGCAAAATCAGACATCTCACATCTTAAACGCTGCTGTCCGTCACCGGTTTCAGCATTTTTGTTTTGACATTCTTCAAGGTGGTTATTGCGCCATCTGTCGGAAACCACGATACTTTCCAGCTTAAACTACTCTTTATTGGGTGTTAGACCCGTTAACGCCATCATCAAATCTCCATATAAGCTTGATTGGCTGATAGGCGATCGCAACACCAGAGACCTAGCACCTTATATGTTACCGGTCTGGCATTTTCGATTATTGCGTTATCTTTCGGAGATAATGTCAATATCCTGGCCTTTCCTTTTAAAGTTTCCAGTTAATGTTTGACTTCATAAGAGAAAAAAGAACCGGTAAGAAACTCAATTACAGTGTCACTTATAATCTCCTAGCTTAAACCCGCGACTACGTCCACGTGGATTTAGACTTTTTCAAAATATCGTGGGAACTCTTTGATTTTCCGGAACAAAAAGTATGCTATACCCGTCTTTAGGGTGCAAGTTATCTCTGTGCCGAATTTCGTCAAGATCTGTTCAACGGTTGAGCCGTGAAAAGGCATGAAATAGACACGAGGGACAGAGACAGTTACTTTTGCAATAATATTAGTTTGGATTAGCTAATATATCTATATCTGAAATAAATAATGATGACCTTCGTTTGACATTTACTTTGCAGAATAACGAACCTGCAGTGCCTTTGACCTCCAGCAGGCGGCGCTGGTCGCTGCCGTAGCTGTCGCTGAGCGCGCGCTCAGCCGCAGCGAGGCGCCGCGCAGCGTCAGCGGCCGCGCCCACGCTGCGCAGCCCGGCGTAGCACCACGCTATGTCCAGCTGCAGGATGCCCCAGTTGTCCACGATCCGCAGCAACGACGACCGGCACTCGCTGCGAAGGCACGTTATGTTTTGAAGGTTATTAGACGACGACTGGCGGGTGGGTGGCTAACGCCGTCTCACGATCACGAAGGTACTTCTCACCACTGTACGGCGACGGGGGAAACCCCATTCGCGACGGCGACATGAGCTTGATATCGAAAATTTACCATAGACAAAACTATTAGGCCCAGTAGTTTGGAAGTAAAAACGCTAAATTAAAAGACAAAAAAGTTGTCGCACAGGGATCCGTCAGGGCATTACTGTGTTTCGGTGTTGCCATAGTTGCCACGCGTGGCTGGCGGATTGGCAACCGCAGTTTGTTTATTCAGATGTTCCAGGAAGACGCTGCTGCCCATCTCCTGGTTTTTATTTCCCTCTGTCGACTTTTACCGACACCCACGGGATGAGATGACGTGGTAGATTCTGTCAAGCCGCCACCATACAGTAAAACTAAGACAAAATAGATACACACAATAAGACAGGTGTAACCAGGTTTCTTTAAATATTAGGTCAAATGCATATAAGTGAATGCCTTTCGGATTATATGCGTGGTGCGTTGGCTTAAGCATAAAACAAAAAGCACTTAAATAGAGTGTTTTATGCGTAACAGGCTCAGTTGTTAGACAGTATAATTATGAAAGGGGAAAAAAATCTTATGTTAGTGTTTATTCTGTGTATGCATAACAACTACAAGGCAGTAGGATTCCTGTGCAGGAATCCGTCTAGCTAGGTACCACCGCAGGGCCAGTTATCCTGCCGTGAAGCAGTAGCGTGCAAACATTACTGTGTTACGGTTTGAAAGGCGCTGTGAGCTAGCGTAATCACTTGGCATAAATGAGACTTAACAACTGATGTCTCAGGGTGAGGCGCAGTGAGTTGTCACACAGAAATGATCTGGACGATACGGCATTTGTTATGGACGTTGCACTTTTTGCTCGTGTCGTCAGGTTATTCAATAAAAAAAAAGCTGCAGTTCACAAATATTTTCATGTGTATGACACTGATAAGAAAGTGAAGTTGATAAAAGTAGCCTCCTAAAAATATGTAACGTATTTAGTGAATGCAGTATAAATAATGAATAGTAGTAAGAAACGAAAATTGGAAAAGCATCTTTCTTCTTACGATCAAATGTAGATAGATTGAAAGATCACACCCACTAAACATATGCTTGAGTAACAGTGAGAGTGCAATTTACAAGAAAAGGCATAGTTTATGCACTGGTCTCTGTATTAGTCTATTAAGCCATCAACCAAAGCTTACTTGAACTGCCTATCAGCCTCTAGAAGCAAGATCAAAGCAAGTGAATAGTCCTTTTGCTTGATTGCAGCCCGACCTCGCTCGTGCAATGCCAACCCAACTAGCAAGGACTTCCTCTCCGCTGGCGGCAGCTCTACTGCTTTGCCTGATTGGTCCTCCAACTAAAAATAAATCAATTACTCAATTCTACCAACTTTATCAACAGTACTACGATATTAAAATTTGACTCTCATAAGGAGCGCTAGAGAAACTAGAGTTCAGTGACAGTGGAGTTAATCACACTACACACAGACCCAAAAACCAAGAATTTAACTGATGTACAATATCTGTATAACACATAAAATCTTAGATTGAAATCGAATCTAGTACAATGTTAAAGCATGTAATTTGTGTTGTCATTAAACGTAGATGATCTTAAAAATTGAAATTGTTTCTAATCACCTTAATATATTCATCATCATCGGCAACATCATTGACATACTCCGATAACAACGTTGCATCATCTCTTGTTGTTTTCATCTCAATATACATGTTGTCTTCCCTCTTCACCTCCTCTGGAGTACCTAAAGAAAAGACGTTACTTCCCATGAATTTTATATAACTGCTTATATTTACGCGAATATTATTCATTGGATGAAACTGAAACGTTTTTTTTTATTGGATAAAGTGATGGAACGAGCAAAACGTTCACCTGATGGTAAGTGCAACGTCTGCCCATAACAAATGCTGTGTCACCCAGAAAATTTCTGTGTGACACCACACTGTGCCCATCACCCTGAGACAAAGTTCTTAAGTCTCATATGCCCAGTGATTACGCCAGCTCACAGTGCTCTTCAAACCGAAACATAGTAATGTTTGCACACTACTTTACATAGTAATGTTTGCTTCACGGCAGAATAACTGGCCCTGTACCTTACCACCTTATAGTTGTTATAGCATACACAGATTTAACACTTACATAACATACATTTTTTTCCCCTTTCATAATTATACTGTCTAACAACTGAGCCTGTTACGCATTATATTTGGTACCTATCTAGACGGATTCCTGCGTGGGTGCTACCACCAGATTTTATCCCGTTTAATATTGTCACAAACTTTCTAGCACTTTACAGATAGGACTGACAGAGAGAAAGATGCGTGAGATGCTGCTCTCAGTCCAACACATCTGTCCTACCGTGACCATGAGTGTTGTAAAGCGTTCAAAAATTCGCTAGTTGAAATTAAACGCGATAAAATCCGTAAATTGTTGATTCATTTTAGACTAGACCATAAAGAAGTTTATAAAATTGACACGACGTACTCTCCTATAACAGTTTAAAAATTCTATGGATTTGTGTGTACGAACATTACTTACGCTATCAAGATTGGATAAAGTGACGAAACGAGTAAGACGTTCACCTTATGGTAAGTGCAACGTCTGCACATAACAAATGCTATGTCACCCAGAACATTTCAGTGTGACACCACACTGCGCCCTGTCAGTAACGGGCGATGAGACTTAAGAACTAATGTCTCACATTAGTTCTTAAGTCTCTAATGCCCAGTGACTACGCTAGCTCTCAGTGCCATTCAAACCGAAACAGTATTGTAACAGTACTGCCTTCACGGCAGAATAACTGGCTCTAGGGTGGTGCCTACCTAGACGGAATCCTGCATAGGAATCCCTTTTCTACTCGTATATCAATAGCTAAGCTACGTTCTTCTTCTGTAAAAAGTACCCCCTTACTTAGAGCTTTACTAAATTGGGAAGCTTAGGCAGATAAAGGTACCAAGGAAAAGGGTAACTGCTCGCTAGATCGGTTGGTCTGATCTGGGGAGGACGTCTCCTTCTGCCAGAAGGATGTAGTGGCATCTAAGAAACTTAGATTTTTTAAGCTTCTCATGGTGTGACATAGATGTCGCTACAAGACTTTGCTGCAATCGCCACAATAGTTAGGAGGATTGGCGATTGCAGTACCAGATACCACGAGGTTCGAGCATAATTGTGAGAGGTATACCGTAATCGGGTACCATGATTTTTCTCTGGCATGTTCCTTAGCTGACTTACGACAAGTATGAGATGAAATGGTGTGGTAAATTCTCTGAAGCCGCCAACGCTCGGCGGGTTTAAGTTGGTATTTATAGGAACTCAATTAAGAAAATTATGCCAGTTAGACTTCACAGAGTCAGTAACTCTTTCATGGGGCAATGTATACGGTTTTACAACAAAATCCCAGAAAGTGCACAAAGTCTTTCAATAAAAAAGTTCAAAATATTTGTTAAACAAAGACTTTTTAAGAAGGGTTATTATAATATTAAGGAATACATGGATGATGATAACCCCTGGGAATGAGGTGATCGCTGTCAAGCTATTTCTACTCTATTATAAAACTGCTATAATTGTATATATAAAATGACTGAAAAAAAATCCCGCTTGGTTTCTTACTGGTTCTTCCCAGGACAGAGGCATCTCTTTGCGAACAAGTGTAGTTTAAAATAAAATGACGTTTAATAAGTATTATGTAAATGGTCTATATTGAATAAAAAATATTCTATTCTATTCTATTCTATCCGCAGGATAACATAAGTTTTATGTCGTTGTCGTTTCAGCCTATCACTAGTCCACTGTTGAATATAGGCCTCCCCCATAGATTGCCACAAAAGTTAGTAGCTTTCATTTTGGGAGGATTTTGCTATAAATGCCACGCTTGGCAACCACAGTTTGTTTTTTCAGATTTTCACGGAAGATGCTGCTGCCCATCTTCTGGTTTTTATTTTCCCCCTGTCGACTTTTACGACACCCACGGTATGAGATGGGGTGGTAGATTCTCTTAAGCCGCTACCACACGGTTAAGTTTTATGTAATCTACATTAATATGCAATTAAACACTTACTAGCCAAAACAAGTGCCATCAAAAGGGTGCCATTTTTGAGATTTTGCTCCTTCAGGCTCGTAGTAGGCTTTATTATCTTACCATTGGAGATAAGTTTCACTCTGTAAGTCATTTAATAAAGTTAGAAACATATTCTGTATTATCGTTATCAGCAGCTTATAGTCCACCTCTGGACATAGGCCTCTCTTAAGATGGGCGGATTTGTTGTACCCACAACGTTTGGTAATCGCAGTATCAGGCACACTGACTTAGATGGTTTGGTATTTTATCGCCATGACTACTGGACGGGTTTTCCTACAAAACATGTAATTTTCCAGGCATTGTTCACAATGGACTACATAAGAATCGATGGGAAATTTTATTACGCAACCACCAAACTACCAAATCGCATTCACGGTGCGTGGCGCTTAGAATCCACAAAGGGGACGAATGAACCAGAGGATCGGGTTATTATCCCCATTAAAAACATTATACTCCATTTGCCAAGACTACTCGCAAGCGTGCTAGCGATAGCAGATGCCCCATTGTGGCTTTGAAGGACCAATTATAGTCAGCAATGTAAAACGAACAAATATTATTATGATAGTCAGTAGTCTCAAATGTAGGGCATTGGTTATTGCATGCTAGCACTATTGTAATGAAATTTAAAGAAATAACCATACTGGTGGTAGGATTACTATGCAGGAATCCGTCTCGGTAGGTACCATCCTAGGGCCAGTTATTCTACCGTGAAGCAGTAGTGTGCAAACAATACTGTGTTTCAGTTTGAAGGGCACTGAGATCACTGGGCATATGAGACTTAAGAACTGATGTCTCAGGGTGACGGGCACAGTGTGGTGTCACACAGAAATATTCTGGGTGACGCAGCATTAGTTATGGGCAAATGTTGCTACTTACCATCAGGTGAACGTTTTGCTCGTCTACTTCTTTTTTCTTTTTAATTCTTCAAAAAAAAATGTGATTTTTTAATGACATTGTAGTGTTGTAAAAATGAAATTAACAACATACATAACATACATAAGATCGAGACTGTATCCCATAAGGGGTAGTCAGAGACTGGGCACTCACTGCAAAAACAGATGACTGCCACAATCCACGTTTCACCAAAACAATATAATGCACTTGGTGTGATAGGTGGTGGACCATCGCCACCATTCGCTGTTGGGTGCACAGTGCAGTTGAATTCCTTACTCGCCTTTTACGAGATCCATTGGATGAGATGGAGTGGTAGTATTATTTTAACGAGCCGCCACCACACGGCATTAACAACACTCACGATTTATCACCAAAGTGTATTTCCCGCAACAATGTTTACATTATTAACACACACATATAGTTCACAATAATTTTAGAAGTACAGAGTTACAGATAATAGCACAGAAGATCACAGCAAAGAAAGTCAATATGCTGTAAGAATGAAGAATTAGCAAACAGCATAGCACACGTAATTATTTATAAGCGCAAGCGACGCGGACACAGTAAGAAAGCCGGTGAACTGCAGGGCGGCCGGTGACGTAAGCGCAAGTACCTGATGTTCCCTTTGTTTATAAAATATTTTTAAGGCGGGACATTTTTACGCAAAGATTTATAGATATGCCGACATGTCGACGATTTGTAAGTTTTATTTCGTACATATTTTATATATGTCGAAGCCCCAGGGTTATTTTTGGGGTAGCAGTACCACAGCCCCCATTTGACAAGGCTTCAGTTATACTGTCCTTCTCTTGATCCATTGCAAAACACCTTGATTTACCACTTACTTAAATGATTTATTTACCACAGATTTATATTTCTCACAATACTTTACAATTTATTTAAAGTAATACACTTATCGAACGCTTGCCAAATACACAACCAGCAATGGCAAGCGCTAAACACAAGTTAACCAAGTTATCGTTACCACCCTTTTTATATATTGTACAAGCCAAGCAGTCAAGACCTTTAGACCACTAAATATCAATCTTAGTATAATAACAGTTCACTGGTGACCCATAGAATAGCGATTGCCTGACGATTGATTTATAAAAGTTAGCGATACAGGGCACCCCATAAATACTTCGATAACAAAATGCTGGTGAGAGAAAATAATTTACAAGATAATTAAGGAATTAAGACTAAGTGGTTAAGTGGGTGCTTTCACAGCGACACCTCAAATGGCAGATACAAATCTTTTAAACCTTTTTTTTTAATGTATAAAGTGACTGAAACGAGCAAAACGTTCACCTGATGGTAAGTGCAACGTCCGCCCACAAAAAATGCTGTGTCGCCCAGAATACTTCTGTGTGACACCACACTGCGCCCATCACCCGGAGACATCAGTTCTTAAGTCTCAAATGCCCAGTGATTACGCTAGCTCACAGTGTCCCTACAAACCGAAACACAGTAATGCTTGCACACTACTGCTTCACGGACAGAATAACTGGCCCTGGGGTGGTTACCTACCTAGACGGATTCCTACTACAAATAAATAATACTCGCGCTTTCTCAGCGACTCCTCTTAACAAAAGTGGCCAATACAAGTCGGTTATTGTAAACTGTTAAATGATTTAAAGACAAAGGAATTCTTAGGTGATAAAGGAATTCTTATGTTTAAATGGGGATGAAGGAAGAAGGACCACGTCGGTTGAGAGCTCTCACGGCGACATATATAATGTTTGTGTTTTATATTATATTAGTATATTATTTTATAATAAATATTCGTATATATATATGTATGTAGTTATTATGATATTAAATTATTAATACTAGTGTCCACCACAACATGAAGTAAATGAATTTTGATTTGTCACCAAATACATCCTATCTACTTGACCCGAAGGTAGACTGGCAGAGAATACCTTGTAGCATTAATTCCGATCTTATTTTTTATGTGTGTGCAAATAAAGATTGAATGAATAATATAAATATACCTGGATACTTCAACTCCAATTTCCGTTCCAACAGCATTTATCAACTCCGTTCCGGGCACATTCAAAGTCTTCTGTATTTTTAGCATCTTAGGCTTTCCCTTTAGGTATAGTAACTTTAATCCTGAATGTGGCGAGTCCGGTCTCATTGAATTCATCGTTGGCTTTAACCCTATCTATCGAGTGGAGTTGTAACTCGTGCAATGCATTCAGAACTAGTTCTTGATCCAGAGACAAATCAGCCGCATACTTCTTAGCAAGCTCCTGTTAAAGATAATGCTGGCATAAAAACTTTAAATGTTTAGTGAAATGGAACTAAAAAAATCTACAATAGAATTGAAAATATTTCTTTCTGTTTTTTGGAACAAACAATTTTATAATACTTTATCATCATTTCAGCCCATCACAAGTCCTTGAACATAGGCCTCCATCAGAGACTACCAGAAAAGACGGTGCTGAGTAGTGTTGCCAGTTGCACTGTTTCAAATTTCGGGAGGGGTAAAAAAATATCGGGATTTTGGTTTTGGTTAATTCGGAACAGCTACAATATTTGTGTAATATAAAAAATAAGTGGAAAGTGTTCATAACATTGTATACCTACAACACTTTCTTAAATCTGACCAAAATTTGACCTGACCTGACCAAGACAGATTCTGATCTGACAGATCTGACCCAGTTTTATGCACAAATGTCGAGAAATTTACTATGTTATTTTAAAACCATAGACTTCTTATAGGTTTTTCTGTCTATATCTATAAGTAAAGAACTATTTTCTGTATTTAAAAAGAACTGAGGACCCACGGCGTAGAAGTCAGGTCTCCGTAGAATTTCCGCAAAGTAACACCTGATTATATTAACTATGTCAACCAGCAACAAACCCAGTATACAAATTCTCATATTTTTGGGTACAATTGTGTAACAAATATGTTGAAACAGCCATCACGTCATTGCCAGAAGTTACTGTCATCCATGTACACCTTAACTTGTGGGAACACAATAGGAAGTAAGAACTTCAACCGTCATGTCTCATTTTCCTTTAGGTCAAAGAGTGGGCTATGGATTTGGTCTCTACTCTATGGGAAAGAGGTGTCACTGTATGTATGTATATTCCTTAGTAAGCTTAAGCTTAACAAAAATAAAATGACTTACACTACAGAAAGTTTTAATGATAAATCAATCAAAAGCATTAGGCGGAATTCGCAAGCAGTGAACAAATTAGTTGCTTAATGATTTCTTATATTTACGCGAACACTACACATTGAAATGAAACTAATTTTACGGATTTTATCGCGTTTAAGAACATGGTCACAGACTGCAGAGTCGCTCCAGGAAGTCTGCAGTCTGTGACCATGTTCTGGATCATCCCAACCATTACATCAGATTTGTTTCTGTGTAGATCGGACCAATAATAATAATTAAAAGCTGAAGGTACTCCGGGTTAAATGACATCGGGTCATCTGTCACCTCAGTCCCCCTGTGACCATGGGTGCTGTAAAGCACTCGAAACGTCGGGTTGTAAATAGTAAAAATTAAACGCGATAAAATCAGTAAAATTAGTTTCATTTAAATTAGTAGCTGTCCATAAAAGCTGTTAATTCGCAAGTCGCAAGAAATAAAAGCTTTACATTTTTCATAAACATGGGATTGACTTATAAAAAACAATCTCTGTGGATAAATTTAAGAATAAAGTAAACCATTGAGTGATATGGATAGAAAAAATTGTAATATCCTATTATAGCCTAGCTTCTAACATCATCATCATTTCCGGCCACAACTAGTCCACTGCTGAACATAGTCCTACGCATTAGATTGTCACAAAAGTTTGTAGCTCTAAATTTGGTGTGAATTGGCCATAGTTGTTTAGGAGTGGCTTGTCAACCACAGTTTATTTATTCAGATGTTCCAGGAAGATGCTGCTCCTCATCTCCAGGTATTTAATATCCCTCTGTCGATTTTCATGACATCCAAGGGATGATATGGGGTGGTAGATCTTAATCCGCCACCACACGACACTTGCCACTACTAACATTAATATAAGAAAACCCCAAAGTGTATAAGCAAACATGTGAAAAAGGACATAGTGACAAGTAAAACAATCATCTGACGGTTATGGTGGACAATTTTTATTAACTTTGTGGCAACACACTGCACTTGTCCCCACAGACATCAGTTATTAAGTCTCATATGAGTGATGACACTAGCTCTCAGTGCCCTTAAGACTGATACACAGAAATGTTTGCGAACTACGGCTTCAGAACATAATAACTTGCTCTGCAGTGGTACCAATCATACTACCTGTAAATTTTGCACATGCTGACAAATGTAGTTATAATGCCAAATAACTATAATCAATGACGAGCTAAGGCTTTGGGTTTTACAAATTTAGTAAAGCAAAAATATATTCCTTGTGCCTGCACTGCTCAAATTGTTGACATGGAAAAAAAAAGAAAACATTGCACGGAAATCTGCATGTTGGATAAAATATATTTAGTCAATATGTGTGGTTACCCCACCTACATGATACTGCGTGGTAGACTAAGTAACTAACCCCAACATAATAACTCTCTCTCAAATGTGACTTGGTGTGATAAGTGGTGAGCTCATCACATGGTGGCCATGGGCGCACCACTTATCACACCAAGTGCATTATATTGTTTTGGTGAAATGTGGATTGTGGCAGTCAACTGTTTTTGCAGTGAGTGTCCAGTCTCTGACTACCTCTTATGGGATACAGTCGTGATCTTATGTATATATATATGTATTTAAAATGTCACGAGGCTTGAGTTAAGCAGTAGTAATAATGCTGGGCATATGTATTTTTGTCTGTGAATGCATGATTTATAATAACTTTACATTTAATTTAATAATTATTTTATCTTAGTTAATAGAATCAGGCATTACTTTGCGGAAATATAAACTCTCAAAACAAGTCATTATGACACTTGATAATGACTTGTTTTGGGGCCAAACAAGTGTTGCGGTCTTGACTTGACTTCAGTGGTTTTTATTACCTAGTGGTATTATTGTAGTAGTGTAGGGTATCTGACGGCTGTTAATTTGCTTATGCACTCTACTGAGGGAGGGCGGGTGGTGCTTTCAAAAAACTAGGTAATATACACCATTTTAAATCGTGCATCTTATGGATCTTATGGACTATCTTCGTGGATCTTAGCAAATCAGGTTCCTTTCCTTCATTAATTATTTAATCAAAAAACCAACTTTAACGCACTAGCACGAAACATATAAGCATGTTTCGCGCTAATTTAAGTTTTGTCATTTTCTCGTAGATCTCATTACCACCCCTTTCTGATAAAAATTGAATTGCACCTATAATTTAAATTTTATGTAGGCACAATATGTTACAATTTTACAAAAAGAAACGGTTTTTTGAAACTAAATAACTCAAAACAAAGTAAGAAACGTCTTTTTTAAATATGTGCCTAATTTAAATTTTGTTATTATTGTACTATTATCTATAACAATCAAAAACCATTTCTATACTTCAATGTAACAACTCATTATTATTATGTCGAGTACGTGCCGTCTTATTACATTTAAACACTTTTAAGTTTTTCTATTACAAAGAAAATCAACAATTGTTTCAGAATTGATAAATGTAAACAATGAACCTGTAAGCTCTGTGATATGTGGTCGGCGTTCAAGTAAGGCGATTCCCACAGCTTAATCTTCTCCTCGTTTAGTTTCCCACGGAGCTTAATTAGCAAATCTTCGTGTTGGAGATTAGTCTCCATCATCGCAAAATAAATCAAGTGTAATGATTTGCAGGATATTGTGAAGAAAGACAAGACCAAGACAAAATAATTTGTCAATGGTCAGCTGTCAAGTCAGTGCTGCCAGATGACCGACTCGCGTTCTCCTCACACCTTCTTCTCCTTTTTTGGTCCTGGCAATCGGCAACCAAATCGATCCATTTTTGCAATTGTCGAGTATTAATTAATTTGTATTATGGGCTTCGTTTCGATCGACAGAAAAATGATAGTTTACTTTTACTGAAGATTTGTTATACTAATTAGTACAAAAAATTTGTACAAAAAAAGTTGTACTCATTAGTACAGATAATTATAACAAAAACAACGAAATAACCGTATTTGGTTGTTTTTTGTATTATTTTCTGTACCAGCTTAATTTGTGGGCATAAACATCGAACGGATGAAGACACCTTAATTGATTTATTTATTGAACTTAATACGAACATAATTATCACTAAACATTTTTTTGTTTAGTGATAAGTTATAAAGTTAAATGTCTGTGACAGTGATATGGGCGGTATGTATTAAAGTGTAATGTATTTTTTTTAATTTTGCTAAACTGAATTTTTTTCATAGGGTTTAGGAGCCGAGTAGAGAGGACTGTGCAGTGGAGAACACAAAAGGGTTAAAATTTTGCACTTAAATATTCCCTACATCAAGGCATAGACTACGTACATTATATTAGTTTTTATTTCACTTAAATACATGCAGTATTACCGAAGTTATTACTGTGAGAAGTTTAGACAACTTTTTTAATTTCCGAGATTACGCGCGCTACCTGCGTGACGTCACGGGTCTCGTAGAATCGACGCCGAGACGCCCGCCCTAATAAAACTCATAATAAAGTCACTCCGCTCGCTTTGTTTTAGTTCTGTTGCCAAAATAGTACAATTTTGATACTTTGTTATTGTTATGACAAATAATAGTTATCCTTACTTGAACAATGGATTCATTTCATTTCTTTTCATTTTAATTTTTTTTCATACACCATGAAAAAAGGATTTCAGGAAGGCCTGTCGGACAATCTGCCAAGAGTGGATAGCTTGATAGTAGCTCAATATTTTATACAAAATAACGATTTTACATCCGAAATATTTACGTAGAATAAAAATGGAAAGGTATATCTTATTTATTATGCATATTTTGTTATAAACCATTGGTCAACCATTGGTAAACTGAATGTGATATAAACTTCATGGAAAAAAAGAAAAAATATGCCTAGCTGCTATTATAAAAAATGCTTAAATAATAAAATAACTTCAGGTTTTGTTGTAATTCATGACTTTATAACGTTTTGTTAGTTACTTACATACGAATACCCATTTTCCTAGTAAAACCTACTACTTACCTACCTAATACCTAGATACTCATATTAAACACGAAACCAGATCGCTTGATGCAATAACAAATATTCACATAGTTCATTTTCAGTAAAATAATATACCCACAACGACAGAAAATTCAGCATTTTCGTCCTATTTAAAAAAAAATATGGGAGAGGGGGCAAACGAGTCTACAGGATGCAAGCTATCTCTGTGCCAAATGTCGTCGTGATTGGTTATGTGGTTGAACCGTGAAAGGTGACAAACGGACAGAGGGTCTATCCCTAAGAATTACTTTCGCATTTTTAATATTAAGTATGGATTAAGAGAAATACTTGGCTGTCATGAACGAAAATAATGATGACTAAAATGCAAATTAGAGCCGCGGGGAAAACACCTAATTTCTATAGTTTTTCCGATTTTAGGCAGGAACCCTAAACATTTGTGAAATAAAAAATAGCTTATATTGCTCTCTAAAAAGTCCCCGTCAATGAGAGTCCCGCCAAAACTGATTCAGCTGTTTCGGTGATTAGCCCGTACAAACAGACAGACAGAGACATGATTTTTGAAAATACGTGTTTTTTTGAGTTTCGTTAGAGAAAAAATATTTATTGCGAAATCACAGACAGACTGACATACACTCCAATTTTATTTATATGTATAGATAAGGTATAACGGGAAAGACGAAAAAGAAAGAACTATGAATGTTGTGGACCACTTATTAAGATATGTCTCACATAATAAAATATCGTTTCCCGCGGTTGCGAAACTCTACTATAAACAAGATATTATTACGTCATCGTAAATTTAAAAGATTTGGTAAAATTAATTTTACCAAATCTCTAAGGCTGTAGGTATGGGTCGAGTATTATTTATTATATAATATTAGTATTCGTGTTGATTTTAAACAGAATGTTTTAGACTTGTCCACATTTTAATCAGTAATAGATTAGCAGATAAATAGGACTTCTACAGTAAAATATCATGTTGTATAGGATAAGCCTATACAACATGATCCATTAATACATTCGTATAGGTAGGTACCACCACAGGACGGGTAAATGTTACTGTGTTTCGGTCTGAAGGGCACTGTTCGCTAGTGTAATTACTGGGACAAGTGACGGCCGCAGTGTAGTGTCACATAGAAATGTTCTGGGAGAGTGGGAGATACAGTATTTGATATGGGCACACGTTGCACTTACCATTAGGTGAACGTTTCATTCGTCTCGTCACAATCTACTATAAAAAAAACATCGAACCTTATATGCAGTTTATGTTCAGATATTAATTTTTATGTTTTACACTCGATAAAGTGTCTGTAATAAGCTATAAACTTTGATCTTAAATGTTTATTCGACGTATTTTGTATTGTTTATTAACTCATGGTTTTTTAGTGAAATGAGCAAAATCTTGTGGTTTGTAGGTAAGATTTTTTTTTTAAATTTTAGAGTAAAGGTACTGTTATTATAACAACCATACACATTTACTGGTGGTAGGATTTCTATGCAGGAATCCGTCTCGGTAGGGGTCAATTATTCTGCCGCGAAGCAGTGGTGTGCAAACACTATTGTGTTTCGGTTTGAAGGGCACTGCGAGCTAGTGCAATCACTGGGCATATGAGACTTACTAACTGATGTCTCAGGGTGATGGACGCAGTGTGGTGTCACACAGAAGAGTTCTGGGTGACACAGCTATTGCTATGGGCAGACGCTGCACTTACTATCAGGTGAACGTTTTGCTCGTTTCATCGACTTATCCAATAAAAAAAACCTAAATAACGTGTAAGGAAGAAGACCATCGCTTTACGTCTGGGGTTAAAGTTTTTTCACAAATAATACTTATTATGTTTTCTTCCATAACACCTTGCAAAATGTTTAATTTTTTTCATCTACTATCCCATCTTATTTCGCGGGTGTCTTAAAAGTCGACAGAGGGAAAAATAAAACCAGAAAATGGAGAACATAAACAAACTGCGATTGCCAACCCACCTGCTAAGCGTTGCAACTACAGCAAAATCCCACCAAAATGAGAGCTTCAAACTTTTCTAACAATCTATAGGGCAGGCCTATGCTCATAAATAATGATGATGATAACATATCGACATACATACATACATGAGATCACGACTGTATCCCATAAGGGGTTGTCAGAGACTGGGCACTCACTGCAAAAACAGATGACTGCCACAACCCACGTTTCACCAAAACAATATAATGCACTTGGTGTGATAGGTGGTGAGCCCATCGCCACCATGCGCTGTTGGGTGCACAGTGTAGTGTAATTCCTTACTCGCCTTTTACAAAATCCATTGGACGAGATGGAGTGGTAGTATTCTTTTAACGAGCCGCCACCACACGGCCATATCGAACGTAAAAAAAAATTGTGAAAATAATTGATAATAATACAATAGTTTATTCTTTTAAATAAAACTATTTTTACGGATTTTATCGCGTTTAATTTATAACTATTTTTAACCCGACGTTTCGGGCGCTTTACAGCACCCATGGTCACGGGGGGACTGAGGTGACAGTTGTCCCGATGTCATAGTTAACCTGGAGTACCTTCAGCTTTTAATTATTATTTTTAGTCCGATCTACGCAGAAAGAGCTTACTGTGTCTTGAAGCCTTGCAGTGGTATGCTTGGTTTTTGATTTAATTTTATTAATAATAGGATCCCAAGCCGGTGGTAATACCCAACCATCTTCCCTATTGAAATTAGGATGTTTTTTAATTTCAATAGCCTCGCGAATCATCCTTGGTAGGAATCGATGTTCTTTTGCAAGGATTTGTGGTCTATCAAATCTGATGTAATGGTTGGGATGATCCAGAACATGGTCACAGACTGCAGACTTCCTAGAGCGTCGATGCTTCACATCAGCTATATGTTCTTTAACGCGGGTTTTTATGGATCTTTTAGTTTGCCCTATGTAAGAGAGACCACATTCACAATCCAGCTTGTATACTCCTGCATATTGTAGAGGGATGTTACACTTGACAGATGGTAAAAACTGACTTATCTTCTTCGGCGGCTTGAAAAACTGTTCTTCTAGAAGCTCGCTTCAAGATATAGCCAATCTTGTCCGTGTCTTGTTCTGGATCATCCCAACCATTACATCAGATTTGATAAACCACAAATCCTTTCAAAAGAACATCGATTCCTACCAAGGATGATTCGCGAGGCTATTGAAATTAAAAAACATCCTAATTTCAATAGGGAAGATGGTTGGGTATTACCACCGGCTTGGGATCCTATTATTAATAAAATTAAATCAAAAACCAAGCATACCACTGCAAGGCTTCAAGACACAGTAAGCTCTTTCTGCGTAGATCGGACTAAAAATAATAATTAAAAGCTGAAGGTACTCCAGGTTAACTATGACATCGGGACAACTGTCACCTCAGTCCCCCCGTGACCATGGGTGCTGTAAAGCGCCCGAAACGTCGGGTTAAAAATAGTTATAAATTAAACGCGATAAAATCCGTAAAAATAGTTTTATTTAAATGTGTAATATTCGCGTAAATAAAAGAAAACATTAATAGTTTATTCTGTTTTTTTTTGTTCAGCTGCCTCCTTAATTCTCCATGCGGTCCACTCTTATATTCTGCTGACTGCTAACATGGAGGATATTCACAACATGGTCAAGCAGCTGACAAGCTCCCCGGTAGTTGACCAGATTAAGAACATCTGGCGTCGCGCCTCCATTCAGTTTAAAAATGAACTAAATAAGCCCAAACGCAAACGCGAGCGCTCCGATAAAAATTGGGATTCCGGTGAGGATTTTTTAACATGTTAAATGGAACACTGAGAGAGGTACTCGTTGTAAGTTATGAAACTGATGGTAAAAAAAACTGCTTTTAAAATATATACAAATATACTCGTATAAAATTGAAGTGTCTGTTTGTAAAAAAACAGCTTTTCACTCAATGCTTATGAAAGTTTATACGGAGCTTAGTTTTGAAATTTTTGTTTGTTTGTCTGTGTGCTGTTTCGGCTAATCTGCGAAACGGCTCTACCGATTTTAACGGGACTTTCACTGGCAGATAGCTGATATTATAGCGGGTGACTTAGGCTACTTTAATTTTAGGAAAACGCGAGTGAAACCGCGGGGTACTGCTAGCGTTTGTATATGCAACCGGTCTACACTTGATCATGAATTTGGTGTTCTTTGATATCTTGTTAGAAAATTAATGACATTGTTTTCCCCGAACAGATAAGGACATCTTTGACAGAAGCGAGGAGGACAACCTGCGAAGGAGCATGGACTCTCTGGTGTCACTGACCAAAAACGCCACTCAGTACTTCCAATCAGTGAAGAAGGTATTAGATAGTCTCGCTGCTTAAATAAATGGTTAATAATGGACGTCTTTTATTTTTTAGTCTTTAAAAAAAACGATTTTTTGTTTGGATATATATATTAGTACTTTGTCTTTGAACGGTTTAGTTAAATGTAAAAAAAAAAATTTTTTTTTGTTTTCATGAGGAATGCTATAAATCAATCCGTTTAGGTACTCCTAGGTACCCCCGTATAGCCAGTTCTTCGTCTTTTTTAATTCTGGCTTCAATAGCATTCTGCCAATGTCAAGTCAGTCGCGGGAGTGACAATAGACAATTCAAAATGTCTATCGACAGTAAAGTTTAATTGACTTAGATTTGCTGGGCTGATGGAGACAATGCATCTCTGAGAAATAAAAAATACTTCGAAGACATGTGCAGTCCGCCAATCCGCACTGGATCAGCGTGGCGGATTCCCAGCTCCAAAACCCTCTCAGAAATGAGAGGAGGCCTGTGCTCAGCAGTGGGACATTTATAGGCTGAAACTTTGCTTTTTACTTTTTTAAATTAATTTCATTAAACAAATAACGTTTATCAACGGCTATGTTCATGCGATTCATGATTGTCGTTGATTGTCGCATCAAAATCTCAATATCGGACGCCGTAATCAAGCTGTCATCTTCAGAAATCATGGAAATAGGGACACAGAGCTGTAAGACTGAATAGACAGAGATCAGTATTTGTCTAGAAGAGTTCAACATAAATTATATTACTCAGTATTGATTTGAAAGAAAGAAAGAAGAAAGAAAATAACTTTATTTGTTGCTACGCTCAATATAAACACATAAAAACAAACAATTAACACAACATAAAAAATAAAAAAATTAACAATAAAAAAGTATTTAAATTTATGTTGGATTGCAGCAACGAAAAGGACCCGACTCAGCATTATGCTACAGCAAAATTGCCGCAGCGCTGTTATTCTGTCGGCAACACTAATCTAAAACCTACGAGCAGCTGTCAGACAGTTTAAATGCAAAAAAAACTAAAGATATTTTAAATATATATGTTTATATAATGTAATATAAAGATAAAATTCTGAAATAATGATAAATAATGAAAAATAAATAGATAAATATATTACTTTTATCTATGTTGGCAATAGTATATAATAGAATAATGAAAGAAATAATAATAATTAAAAATATTTGTACTATGATATAGAGCAGATTCCTGGACAATGGTGTACATCATTGACCAATATTCATTTTTTATCTGTGTAAACCACATCAAATCTTGTACTGCTTGCACACGTCATCTATTTCAATTTAAACATGGAAACTGAATTTTATTTGTAGCCCACTCTTCTGGGGGAGGAATTCCTATGCAGGAATTCTTTAAGATAGGTGAGCCAGTTATTATACCGTCAAGCAGTAGTGGGGAAATATTACTGTGTTACGGTCTGAAGGGCAAGGTTATTTGGTGTAATAATTGGGCATATTTTTTATATTTTAGTATTTTATATAATCCGACTGACCTTTCTGGTGGTAGGATTCCTATGAGGTGTCACACAGAAATGATCTGGGTGACACAGCATTTGTTATGGGCAGACATTGCACTTACCATCAGGTGAACGTTTTGCTCGTTTCGTCACTTTATACAATAAAAAAAAATGTGAGACTTAAGAACTGATGTCTAATGGTGACGTGCGCAGTACGTTGCCTCGCGGAAATTTCTGGTTGGCACAGAATTCGTTATGGTCAAACGTTGCACTTACCGTGACGATCTGTAATAATGTGTACCGTGTTTTTGCTTCTCTGTGATACCACATTGTTGCGAAAGTGGTGGTTTCACAAAAATCGTTTTGGAAAAAAGAAAATCACCCACCTATCGCGTAAATTCGGGTATTACTGTAATTCCATGACTATGACTTATATTCTCACCAGTATCATAAGCCGTGTGGTGACGGCTCGTTAAAAGAATACTACCACTCCATCACATCCAATGGATCTCGTAAAAGGCGAGTAAGGAATTAAACTGCACTGTGCACCCAACAGCGCATGGTGGCGATGGGCTCATCACCTATCACACCCAGTGCATTATATTGTTTTGGTGAAACGTGGATTGTGGCAGTCATCTCTTTTTGCAGTGAGTGCCCAGACTCTGACTACCCCTTATGGGATACAGTCGTGATCTTATGTATGTATGTATCATCAGCTCAATTCTGATCAAGCGTGTTATTTTAAACTATAATACGATTATTTTAAAATACGACACACTATATTTGGGGAAATAAAGTTAATTTGTGAAGATCCGCATGCAAAATTTAAAATGGTGAGTATTACCTAGTTTTTTGAAGAGCACCGCCCGCCCTCCGTCAACAGCGTGCACAAGCAAACCGATAGCTTACTTTAGGACAAGTATACAATACTACGACAACAACTCAATATCACTTGATAATGCCTCGTTTTGAGGTGAAAAACGTGTCGTGTTCTCGACTTCAGGGGTGTGTATTAGTGGTAGGGTTGTAGTGGTGGGTATTGGTTTGCTTGTGCACGCTTTTGAAGGAGGGCGGGCGGTGGTCTTCAAAAACTAGGAGATACACACAATAATAAATTTTTGCTTGCGGATCTTAGCAAATTAACTTATTTTCCTTTATTAGAATGGATTTCCGCAAAGTAAAGCCTGATTCTATTAACTAAACTATATTTGATGCAACTAATATAACGGCCTTAGAACTAGGTGTAAGAAAGCTTTACAGCGTAGGGCTACTGTTAAGTTTTCCCTGTTCTGATTATACCGCATCCATTGATCAATGCTATCCTTTAGAGATGTTCGTTCATTTACGAGGTTGCCTATCTCGACGAAAAAATAATCATTATTAATTAATACGTTTTTTCCGTCGCGTCTATTGAGAACCGTTATTGGCCAAATCACAATCAGCGCACATCGTATCTCAGTTTGATGTAAAGTAAAAGTAAAGTAAGACATAAGAGTACATTTCGTAATTAACATTGAATTTAAAAATTGCTCAAATTTTTTCCAAAATCTATTAATATGTTCAGAAGAGACCATATGTTTTGTGTATTTATTTATATACATATATATGTGGCGGCGGCCAAAGAAAATCTCCTCCTCCCATCTCATCCCGTGGGTGTCGTAAAAGTCGACAGAAGCAAAATGAAAACATCTGAATAGATAAACAACGGTTGCCAACTCGCCTGCCAAGCGAGGCAACGATGGCAAAATCCCTTCAAAATGAGAGCTACAAAATTTGAGGCTATCTATGGGGGAGGCCTATGTTCAGCAGTGGACATGAGATAGGCTGAAACGATAACGATGACGATCATACCCAATAATATATGTGTATTTATTCGTATGTATTCATGTGTGTATATATTTATTTTATGTTATGATTCTGTCTATGTTAACGTTTTTAATAATTTTCGGCTTATCTCAAGTAATTTTATTTTTTTTTCATTGCACCCTACATTCTTTTCTCCACGCCCTCGAGTTGACTGGTAGAGAATGCCAACAGGCATTAAGTCCGCCCTTTGTTACCCTTTCATTACGGTAAACAATAAAGTGTTTAAAGAAAAACAACGTCCAGCCGTTTCGGAGATTAGACAGAACAAACAGACAGACAAACAGACAAAATGATTAAAAATGATTAAAATGTTATACGTACTATATATACTTTCACATGCATTTAGTAAAACGCTGTTATTTTTACATACGAGTACATACACTTCAACTTTATTTATTTGTATAGATATGACATATTTTAACAGTGGTACAGACAGACGTAACTACAAATTAGTGCTTTAACCAAAGTTGATGGAACTTACCAAACGACATTGTCCGTGTCGAGTTCTAGGTACTCGAGCATGCATATGACAGAAACAGAAGTGTAGGTGTTGGATAGACAGAAAATTTTTGATGCGACGATTTTTTTTATTTGATAAAGTGACGAAGCGAGCAAAACGATCACCTGATGGTAAGTGCAACGTATGCCCGTAACAAACGCTGTGTCACCCAGAACATTTATGTGTGACACCACACTGCGCCGTCACCCGGCAGACATCAGATTACTCTTCTGAAGGGGAAATTAATTATATTATAACCTAAAAAACTAATACCCAAAAATAATACTAATATAATGAAGAAAAGTAAGTTACTTTGCTAAGATCCGCATGCAAAATATAAAAATGGTGTATATTACCTAGTTTTTTGAAGTGCACCACCCGCCCTCCCTCAGTAGCGTGCACAATAGTAATAGACTCTACGACAGACGGCCGCCGAGTGAGTGACGTAGGTAGGGGCCGTTTGCGTCACTTGTAGTATAAATAGGCAGCTCTTTGACCGCGCCGCTTGATAATGCCTCGTTTTGGGGCGAAACACGTGTCGTGTTCTCGACTTCAGTGGTGTATATTATCTAGTGGTAGTATTGTAGTGGTTGGTGGAGGGTACCTGGTGGCGGTTCCTGGTGGCGGTGTTAGTTTGCTTGTGCACGCTACTGAGGGAGGGCGGGTGGTGCACTTCAAAAAACTAGGTAATATACACCATTTTTATATTTTGCATGCGGATCTTAGCAAAGTAACTTACTTTTCTTCATTATAATGGATTTCCGCAAAGTAACGCCTGATTCTGTTAACAATACTAATATATAAAATTCTCGTAAGTTTGAACCTCTGATGGTAAGTGCAACGTCTACCCATAACAGATTCTGTGTCACCCAGAACTGTGTAACACCACAATGCGCCCGTCACCCTAATACATCAGTTCTCAAGTCTCATATGCCCAGTGATTACGCTAGCTCTCAGTGCCCTTCAAACCGAAACACAGTAATGTTTGCACACTACTGCTTCACGGCAGAATAACTGGCCCTGGGGTGGTACCTACCTAGACGGATTCCTGCATAGGAATCCTACCACCAGTAGAGTATCGGGACGTCACGCGCAAATCGGGACACCTGGCAACGCTACTGGCTATACAACGTGGCGATACAGCTAGTTTAGTGGGCACGTTTGAACCGGGAACGATGGTCTTTTTGACTATTTTTTTGTTTATAAATAATGTCATCATAAATAAGTGTGATGACGGCTCGTTAAAAGAATACTACCACTCCATCTCATCCAATGGATCTCGTAAAAGGCGAGTAAGGAATTAAACTGCACTGTGCACCCAACAGCGCATGGTGGCGATGGGCTCACCACCTATCACACCAAGTGCATTATATTGTTTTGGTGAAACGTGGATTGTGGCAAGTCATCTGTTTTTGCAGTGAGTGCCCTAGTCTCTGACTACCCCTTATGGGATACAGTCGTGATCTTATGTGTGTATGTGTATGTGTGAAATAGTAATAATTTTGAAATATAATGTTCCTTCCTTCCTTTCAGCCTGTCATAAGTCCACAGCACACACACAACATAGGCCTCCTCCATAGATTGCCACAAAACAAGTACGTTTGTAGCTCCAATGTTGAGGGGGATTTTGCCATAGTTGCCACGCTTGACAGGCGGGTTGGCAACCGCAGTTTATTTATTTAGATGTTCCAGGAAGATGCTGCTGCCCATCTCCTGGTTTTCATTTTCCCTCTGTCGACTTTTACGACACCCACGGGATTATATGGGTTGGTAGATTCTCTTAAGCCGCCACCACACGGCGCAATTACGAGTATAGGTAGCTAAAATTTATATGTAATAAAAAAGAAGGTAAAGTAACAGCCTACAAATCCCACTGCTGAGCACAGGCCTCCTCTCATTTCTGAGAGGGTTTTGGAGCGGGGCATAGTCCGCCACGCTGCTCCAATGCTGGTTGGCGGACTTCACATGTCCTCGAAATATTTCTATTCCTCTGATATGCAGGTTGCCTCACGATGTTTTCCTTCACCGCTGAGCACGTGGTAAATCAGCACTAAAAATTTTAGAGGTGATCGAACCCGACTGATATTAAAGGCGAGCACCCGGCCCCTGAGCTACCACGGCTCTATATGCTACCAATAATTAAAGTTGAAATAGAGAAGATTTTATAATATATAATTAATATTACGGCTCGATAAAAGAATACTACCACTCCATCTCATCCAATGGATCTCGTAAAAGGCGAGTAAGGAATTAAACTGCACTGTGCACCCAACAGCGCATGGTGGCGATGGGCTCACCACCTATCACACCGAGTGCATTATATTGTTTTGGTGAAACGTGGATTGTGGCAGTCATCTGTTTTTGCAATTGAGTGCCCAGTCTCTGACTACCCCTTATGGGATACAGTCGTGATCTTATGTATGTATGTATGTATAATAAATATTAGCGAGTACCAACGCAATTTTAAAATATTTTCGTTTTGAAATAAATAAGTTACTTGCGAAAAAAAAATATTTAAAACCAATTAATAATTATAAAATAAGTACGCCCAAACGTTAATGATAGCAAGATGTTGAAGAATAAAAAATAGTGGGTTTGCTTAAATTTCTTTACTATGGACAGAGAATTTTATTTAGAGGGAGACTAACTGAGCCCCGCGGTTTCACCTGCGTAAAAAATTGACCCCGATCGATAATATCAATAGTACATATACTTCTCTATTAGAATTGGATTTTGGGGTTTGAATTTTTTTGCAAGGAACCCTAAATCTAATCACAAAAGGAATCCTAAGTCTAAAGCTAATCCTTAGTTACCCGCCATAATAACAGCTATCGGTCAGTGAAAGTCCCGTTAAAATCGGTCCAGCCGTTTCGGAGATTAGCCGGAACAAACAGACAGACAGATAGACAGACAGACAGACAGAGTGGTATCCATGCAGAATTTCCCCACGAAAAAATAAGATGTAAGATACTACCATCTCAGAAGCAGGAGACAGCAGTAGCTCTACCGTATTTTCCGGACAAGGCAACTAGGTCAAGTGTCCCTGGCCTGAATCAAAGCGTACAAAGTCAACAATTAAAAACGAAAGTTAGTCTATGATTTCACTAACAAGATTAAAAAGGAAACTACTGCGGAAATTCGCCGTTCGGTGGAAGGTTCGTTCCGACAGGTAAAATTGCGAAAACTTTTAATTAATCCCATCTAATGCAAGCGAACGCGAGCGAAACATCGTGGGTGTGCTCTTAGAATTTGTACGAAACGGAAATGTGCGCTGAAAATCGAAGGCACACATGCACTGACAATTTGGACGGTGGGCGATGCACCTCAAAGACCGGTAATTTTTTTTAATAGTAAAAAGTGACAGCATGAGCAAAACGTTCACCTGATGGTAAGTTCAACGTTTGCACATAAAAGAATTTAGTTTCCAAATATCTTTTTGCAAATTTTATTCACATTGTTCCGTCTAGAGTAACTGGACTTGCGGAGGTAGATACACCACCCCAGGGCCAGTTATTCTGCCGTGAAACAGAAGTGTGCAGACATCGCTATGTTTCGGTGTGAAGGGTTTTGAGAGCTAGTGTAATCACTGGGCATATGAGACTTAAGACTATGTCTCCGGAAGACGGGCGCAGTGTAGTGCCACACAGAAATGAAACAAGACTGAAAACCAGTGTCGGGATCATACATACATACATAAGATCACGACTGTATCCCATAAGGGGTAGTCAGAGACTGGGCACTCACTGCCAAAACAGATGACCGCCACAATCCACGTGGTGAGCACATCGCAACCATGCGCTGTTACCCAACAGTGCAGTTTAATTCCTTACTCGCCTTTTACGAGATCAGAGCAATTTAAGTCTCTGTATCTCGATTTTTACTGTCTTTCACAGTCTTATGTTGCTACACGGACTCATTTTATATTATTTTTTTTACTTTTGAAGAAAAGTAAGTCACTTTGCTAAGATCCGCATGCAAAATATAAAAATGGTGTATATTACCGCCGAGTCGGCGGCCGTCTGTCGTAGAGTCTATTACGCTTGATAGTGCCTCGTTTTGGGGCGAAACCCGTGTCGTGTTCTCGACTTCAGTGGTGTATATTGTCTAGTGGTGGTGTTGTAGTGGTTGGTGGAGGGTACCTGGTGGCGGTTCCTGGTGGCGGTGTTATTTTGCTTGTGCACGCTACTGAGGGAGGGCGGGCGGTGCACTTCAAAAAACTAGGTAATATACATTTGTTTTGTATCTGTTGTGATTAGACCGTGAATAAATGTGTTTTTTTCTTTCTTTCTTTCTTTCAAATGTTCTGGGTGACGCAGCATTTGTTATGGGCAGACGTTGCACATACCATCAGGTGAACGTTCTGCTCGTTTCGACACATTACCCAATAAAAACAAATGTCAGGATTTAATTTCAGGTTTCATTTAGAAAATGTTTGCCGTCCGATTCATAAATTTAACGTTAAAATTCAATACTCGTTTATACCGATTCATAAAAGCTTTTTCCAGCAAAGTTTTTTTTTGTAAATACACTAGTTAACAGTTTCGGTTGCTGAATGTTTGTGGCAGTTTTCGGAATGTTTCGATATGTAAGTTTGTACCCTCCACCGCTGCTATGCTACCACTACGATAACGACAATATGACGACCGCATGGCCTAGTGGTCAGAGTACCTGACTTCTACGCCGCGGGTCCTGGGTTCGAATCGCAGCTGTAGCCAACATTTGTGCTTAAACACAAATTTTTGGTTTTCGGGTCTGCTTCTGTTGTGATTGACCCCGTGTTTCTTACACTGCACCCTAGCCTACTTTCGATTTTATCGCATCAGCGTTAAATCGGGCGCGGGTAGGTTGGTACGAGTGAGTGCCTCTATGTTTGCGTGTACACTTGTGGCACTATAATATCTCCTGCGCAGTTGATGGCTCTCGACAGTATTCGGAAGTTGTCGCCGTGGTCGAAATCGGCTTGGAGAACATCATCATCACTACCACTAGGTAATGTGCACCACTGAAGTTGAGACCACGACATGTGTTTCGCCCCAAAATGAGGCAGTTATCTGAGGCTACGGACAGGCAGCCGCCGAGCGGTTCATGGAGAGCTACCTCTACTACTGATTGCTCTTCAAAAACTAGGTTTTGCATGCGGATTTTAGCAAATTTTTACTGGTGGTAGGATTCCTATGCAGGAATCCGTCTAGGTAGGCACGAACCCAGGGCCAGTTATTCTGCCGTGAAGCAGTAGTGTGCAAAGCATTACTGTGTTTCGGTTTGAAGGGCACTGAGAGCTAGCGTAATCATCTTAAAGGCGCAGTGTGGTACCACACAGAAATTCTCTGCGTGAGACAGCATTTGTTATGGCCAGACGTTGCACTTACCATCAGGTGAACGTTCTGCTCGTTCTGTCACGCTTAGGAATTAAAAAAAATATAATTAACTTAATTTCCTTCGTAGCAAATAAATAAATTTAATCGCTTAATGAAGCTTCTCATTGAACATATGAAATTCAGATATACTGCAGAAGTATCAGTCACAATTCTTACTAATTGAGAGTACCTGACTTCTAAGCCGCGGGTCCTGGGTTCGAATCCCAGCCGGAGCCAACATTTGTGCTAAAACATAAATTGTTGGTTTTCGGGTCTGGTTGTGTTGTGATTGTCCCCGTGTTTCTGACACTGCATCCTAGCCTACCTCCGATCTTATCGCATCGGCGTTACATCGGGCGCGGGTAGGTTGGGACGAGTGAGTGCCTTCTGTGTTTGCGCGTAACACTTGTGGCACTATAATATCTCCTGCGCAGTTGATGGCTCTCGACAGTAGTCGGAAGTTGTCGCCGTGGATCGAAATCGGCTAGGAGAACATCATCATATATAATTTATTGACTCAACTTTCATTCTCAGTAATATAAATTGTCGACGCCATCGAAGTAAATCACGCAATAAAAGTGTGTTGATCTTTCTAGAAGAAAATATGCTGGTTGTGGTGGAAACTCTATTGATTTTTGTAATGTTTTTGTCTATTTTCGTATACGAAACGCAAACGCGAAAAATATAGTAAACAATTCCGTTATTGAAACTGGTTAATGTTAAAGAAGTTAAAATAAAATAGAAAACCGGCCAAAGGGTTCCGTAGTGGAGAGAGACCTGTAATCCGAAAATATTCCATACCTCAAAAACTACACGACATATCTCATTCAAACTAATTTTCTTTGAAAGTGTTTTGTAGGTTCTACTACCTTATTTTTTTTTATTTTCTACCGCATAGTTTAAAAGGGGGGAGGGGGGGGGGTCAACTATTGGCTTAAATAAAATAGTTTCTTATTTTTGGGATAAAGTGATAAGACGAGGCAGAACGTGCACCTGTGTGCAATGTCTGCCCATAACTAATGCTATGTTACCCAGAACATTTCTGTGTGGCACTACACTGCGCCCGTCACCCAGAGGCAGTACTTAAGTCACATATGCCCAGTGATTTATCAAGAAATTTAAATTTAATTAAAATTGATAAACACTAACATAACCAATAATGACAATATGTGATACCATTTAAGCAATTTTCTACAATTTTAATACACCATATTTGATGTGAATTGAAATAAATAAATAAACAAAACAATAAATAAAAAAAAATCGACATTAATTTTCATCCGTTTGCTTTTAGAGCATCATGCATTATATTAACCATCGCCTGCAACTCCTCCTCTGATGATAATATAACCTGATCATTGGCGTATAGGAGGCATATGATGGTCAGATCATTCATTCTTACATCAAACGCAGTCTCTTTCAAATCTTTCAAGCAATTGTCTATAAATGGGTTAAGCAGCCACGGCGAAGCCACATCCCTGTGTAACACTTTTTCGACGTTAAAACCAGTCTGTGTAGGCCCGTTTACCCTTATACAAGCAATAGGAATCCTTATAGTATATATCGTAAGCCTTTTCCGTGTCTACGAATGCGCAATAGCCCTTTCGACTTTGAGCCAAGAATTTTTCGGCTATGCTTCGTAAGGAAAATACCTGATTCATGCATCTCATTCCTCTCCTGAATCCCGCTTGTACTTCCCATATCTTGTCTTCAGTTTCACTAGTATATTGTAAGCTTTAGTAAGTATTAAATAACTTGTCGTGGCGGTGTGACCGAGTCTGCCACCACGTAGAGATGAGGTATGGCACCCACGGGAAGAGTCGACTGAGGGAAGTGTGGGAAGTTTGAAACACTGGGCATCCAACAGCCGAGTGAATACCCATCTCAAAAAACAGACCGAAAAAACACATATCGGATTGGTTAAGTTTGTAAATTTACCTATACAGGGGAAAAAGTTTAATTAAGAAAAAATAAACACAAAAAAATTTAAAATATCTTGTATAACATCTATAGTCGGGTGTATAGGTATCTGTGGAATTCGTTTCTATGTGCGTTCATGTGTGTAGTGCAGAAGAAGAATTTCTGCAATATGCAGTTCATTGGAGTTAATAAGATACATTTATTCATACACGAACTATTACATACACTGTAAATAAATTTATGTCGTTTATAATATAAATGTATAGTAAAACATTATATAAGAAAGGAAGGTAAGTTACTTTGCTAAGATCCGCATGCAAAATATAAAAATTGTGTATACTACCTAGTTTTTTGAAGAGCTTTTTAAAAAATATAAAAAATAAAAATAATAACATTGCACTGCTGAATGAACAAACAAACGTCTCTAATTCACCACTTTTAAATATCTTTAAATCCAGTACTTGAAGTTTAAATATACTCTAAGTAGTCGTTTGCTATCAATTCGGTCGCAAACGGCTGCTTATTTAATTCGGGTGGTGGATTGTGTGAGCAAGCGGTCGCTATCACGATATTGTAATCGCAATGTCGTTGGTAGGGGCCGTTTGCGTCACCTATAGTATAAATAGGCAGCTCTTTGACCGCGCCGCTCACTCGGCGGCCGTCTGTCGTAGAGTCTATGACGCTTGATAATGCCTCGTTTTGAGGCGAAACACGTGTCGTGTTCTCGACTTCAGTGGTGTATATTATTTAGTGGTAGTATGGTAGTGGTTGGTAGAGGGTACCTGGTGGCAGTTCCTGGTGGCGGTGTTAGTTTGCTTGTGCACGCTACTGAGGGAGGGCGGGCGGTGCTCTTCAAAAAACTAGGTAATATACACCATTTTTATATTTTGCATTCGGATCTTAGCAAAGTAACTTACCTTCCTTCATTATAATGGATTTCCGCAAAGTAACGCCTGATTCTATTAACTACATTATATAAGAAACGAAAACTCTTCTTTTTATATACATATGTCGGAGTCAGCGATGGCTGAGCGATAGCGCCGCCTACCTCTTGGTTAGGCGGTACAGGGTTCCTTGCGTAGATAGCGCAGAATAACAATTTCAAATGCACCTTGTGCAACTTTAACCTTACTACACTTAACCACCGATTAACTAGGTAAACCGACAGTTTCGTTTCGAAGGATTGACAAGGTCGGTGTCTCGAATTCCATTGCCCAATCCGAACTCTTAAATAAGACTATTACAGTAACAAGTGACGTCACCGTGTTTAAAACCCCCTCAGTACTACAATAATCAAATGCGCAACTTATTATTTAGCGATGTCGTTTTCCCCGACACATACATATTTCTACCATGTCATAATGGAAAGGTGCATACGTATACATATATAATATATACGGCGACGTGGTTCGCCACCCGTCACGTCTCGTTTCCAGCGAGGGCGAAAAGTGGGCTGCGTGAATGGCCCCTGCCTATCCCTTATATGGAAAAAAGGCGTGACTGTATGTATGTATATCCGTGTGGTGGCGGATATTAAGATATTCTACCACCCCATCTCATCCCGTAAGTGTTCTAAAAGTCGACAGAGGGAAAATTAAAATCAGAAGATGGGCAGCAGCATCTTCCTGGAACATCGGAATAAATAAACTGCGGTTGCCAATAAACCCGCCTGCCAAGCATGGCAACTAAGGCAAAATACCCTCATAATGATAGCTAAAAACTTTTGTGGCAATCAATGGGGGATGCCTAGGTTCTGCAGTGGACTAGTGATTGACTGAAATGATGATGATGAGTATCGATTGGAAATAATATGTTTTTATAATGATTTCTTATAATTACGCGAATATTACCACATTTAATAAAACTACTTTTACGGATTTCATCACGTTTAGTTTTTAAACTATTTATAACCCGACGTTTGGAGTACTTTACACCACCCATGGTCACGGGGGGACTGAGGTGACAGATGTCGTTTAAAAATTAAAGATAAAATTCGTAAAAGTAGTTTTATTAAATATGTTTTTTTTAATTATAAAATTTATTGATTTTATTGTACGTTGACATACTTTTTAATTATATTATTCGTTAGTAGGGCAAGACGTTACAAAGTTTTTTATCCTAAATTCTCCGCCACTTCAAAGTTACGACGTCCATTCGAACGCTACCTGTCATTATCTTAGACACCGAACTGTCGTTATTTTTATTAATATTAGTAATATTCCTGTTATGAACTCCAAATAGGTTTTAAATATTGGTCTAGAAAAGTGTTAACGACAAAATTCGAATGGCAGACTCGAACAGAAGTTAACTTAAGTCTTTACCCTCAATCATTAGGCTATTCGCGCTTGGCAAGTTATATATTCACGTTAATGTATAGATCCTTTTCAAAACAACTTTAATAAACATTTAAAGTAAACACTGAGAACGTCGTCACCTGAGATAAACTTTGAAATTAATAAAGTTCCTTGAATAACTTGCTGTCAATCTGTTTTAAGGGCGAGATGTCGCAAAAAGAAATTAAAAAAAAAATATTTGCTGTCTTTACATAAACATTCAGATAAATGAGACAAAAAAAAATGTGTAAGAAAATACACAAAAAATTTGAATTCTATACAAAAATTAAGCAATACATATATACATACATAAGATCACGACTGTATCCCATAAGGGGTAGTCAGAGACTGGGCACTCACTGCAAAAACAGATGACTGCCACAATCCACGTTTCACCAAAACAATCTAAAGCACTTGGTGTGATAGGTGGTGAGCCCATCGCCAACATGCGCTGTTGGGTGCACAGTGCAGTTTAATTCCTTACTCGCCTTTTACGAGATCCATTGGATGAGATGGAGTGGTAGTATTCTTTTAACGAGCCGTCACCACACGGCCAACCAACAAAAATTATACGGGAAGCAAAGCGTGGCAACTGCGCCAAAATCCCCCAAAATGAGAGCAGCAAATTTTTGAAGCTATCTACGAGGGAGGTGTATGTTCAGCGGTGGACTATTGATAGGCTGAAATAAATGAATGAAAATGACGAACATATCGATAAACATACATGAAAAAACATAACATGCGAACATAGAACCGCCTCCATTTTAAAGTCCTATCCTCTCGATATTTAACTACGAGTATTTAGATATCGTATGTAATATGCAGAAGATACTCGTAACAACAGGAAATTTTTCAGAAAAATTTACTCCCTGGCGTCATCGCAGATATAATAAATAGACAGCATATAAAGTTTTCTCAACTGAAGCAGCCTTCTCTTATTTTCTTAGGGGTTTTGGGGACGGGAAGAAAGGGTTTTGGGAACGGGAAGTCCGCTACACTATTCCTTTGCAGGTTGGCAAACCTAACATTTCGTAAACATATTTATTACTTAATGGATCTTATATTTACACGAATATTATACACTAGCTGATGCACGCGACTCCGTCCGTGGATTAGTTTTTTTAAATAAGCCGTGGTAGCTCAGGGGCTAGGCGCTCGCTTTAAATTTCATAGTACGCGAGTGACCTGGGTTCGATTCCCAGTGTCGGCACCACTGAAATTGTTAATTGCAATCTTAAGTGCTGACTTACCACGTGCTCGGCGGTGAAGGAAAACATCGTGAGGAAACCAGCATGTCTGAGAAATTAAAAATATTTCGAAGTCATGTGCAGTCCGCCAACCCGCATTGGAGCAGCGTGGCGGATTCTTCCTAGCTCCAAAACCCTCTCAGAAATGAGAGGAGGCCTGTGCTCAGTAGTGGGACATTTATAGGCTGAAACTTTACTTTTAACTTTAAAAAAGCCGTGGGAACCATTTGATTTTGCGGGATTAAAGTATTCCATGCCCGTCTCCAGAATGCAAGAAATCTCTGTGCCAAATTTCGTTTAGGTCGGTGCAGCGGTTTAACCGTAAAAAGGTAAAAAACAGACAGAGGATAGAGAGAGTTACTTTCGCATTTATAATATGAAGTATGGATGTACAGTCCCTGAGTTGTTTTCTGTCATTGTCATCATCATCATTTTATCCCATAACTAGTCCACTGCTGAACATAGGCCTCCCCGATAGATGGCCACAAACATTTTGTAGCTCTCAATTTGGGGGAGATTTTGGCATGGTTGCCAAGTTTGGCAGGTTGGTTGGATACCGCAGTTTATTTATTCAGATATTTCAGGCAGTTGCTGCTGGCCATCTCCTGGCATTTATTATCCCTCAGTCGTCTTTTATTATAAGATTATATCATACTTTTATTATAAAAACAAATTTAATACACAAAAAGGACAGTATTTTGGATTTTTCTCTCAGTAAATAGTTTTGTATTAACAGTGCGGTAGGTACATACATACGGTCACGCCTTTTTCTCATAAGGGGTAGGCAGAAACCACCAAATCCGCGGCTCACATTTCGCCCCCGCGGGAAACGAGACGTGACGGTTTTCAAACTACCTCGCCGTCATTTTGGTTCAAGAAATTCTTGCTCCCCATTGCCTTCCCACGAGCAGTATAGTGTGACAGCATATATCAATATGCATGTATGATAATATGCAGCCTTTTCAGTGTACAGGTTATTATAGCAACGGTCGCTTTAAAAAAGCTTTCGTGTCAGATGCAGAACATTAAATTAAACATAGAGTTTAGAAGTATCAAAGAAAATTCTAGTATCATTTTTAAGCTGCAAAGGACGGGTCATTGATTGTTTTATTCCAGTACTGGTGAAGAAAAGTAACTAGAAAATCAGCTTATTGCATACTCTAATGAAAATTAATCTACCCGTTTCCTACCGAGGTGTGGTAAGAGGCGACTAAGGTATTCTACGGACAGCCCTAATTCGTGCAGAATAACACCATAATATGTCGTACCGAAATGGCGGCGACAGGGTTCGCCACCAGTCACGACTCTTTTTTTATTGTAGAAAGTGACGAACCGAGGAAAACGTTCACCTGATGGTAAGTGCACCGTCTACCCGTAACAAATGCTGTGTTACCCAGAACATTTCTGTGTGATACGCCATTGCGTCACCCTGAGACATCAGTTCTTAAGTCTCGAATGCCCAGTGATTACGCCAGCTCACAGTGTCCTTCAAACCGAAACACGGTAATGTTTGCACCCGACTGCTTCACGGCAGAATAACGGGCCCTGAGGTGGTACCTACCTACCCTAGACGGATTCCTGCATACGAATCCTACCACCATTAAAGCAGTGTCCGAAGGGCAATTTTAGCTAGTGTAATTACTGGGCATATGAAACATGAACTGCTGTCTGCAGTGCCACACAGAACTTTATATTTCAACCTGCAACTGTCACGGGCAGGTGACATTTACCATTTATTTCTTTATTTATTTATTCTTTATTGTACCTTACTATAGTAAAGGAGAGAAAGTTAATTTGCTAAGATCCGCATACAAAATGTAAAATGGTGTGTATTACCTAGTTTTGAAGAGCACCGCCCGCCACTATCAAGTATCGGGAGCCGCCACCAGATACTTGATAATGCCTCGTTTTGAGGTGAAACACGTGTCGTGTTCTCGACATCAGTTGCGTGTATTGCCTAGTGGTAGTGTTGCAGTGGTGGAGGGTATCAGGTGGCGGCCTCCGGTGGCGGTATTGGTTTTCTTGTGCACGTTGTTGTGTGAGGGCGGTCGGTGCTCTTCAAAACTAGGTAATACACACCATTTTACATTTTGCAAATTGACTTTCTCTCATTTATTGTAATGGATTTCTGCAAAGTAACGCCTGATTCTATTAACTATATTAACTATATATATAATAAGTACTTTATGTTCGATTGTGTTATCACATACACAACAACCACAGGCATACATATATACTTACACACACACAGCCTCGGGCGCACACACCCTAAGACGCACACACCCACAGACACACACACACCCACACACGCATACACTCCCCCACACACACACCACACACCCACACACACACCCACACACACACACACAACGCGCGTGCGCGTGATATTTTTTTTGTTTTTGTAATTGTTGTATTCTTTAACATGGGGAGTTGTATTATGTTTTTTTATTATAATTATTATAGAACGAGGAATGTGGTGTTTTAAAATATTCATTAAATAAGTACATAGAGACCTACATGTGCTCCACTATACAAGTAAATTGTTTTTATAAACTGTGACCATCACTGTTGGGTTCACAATAATGCATTTCTTTGTATATATTTTTTTCTAACAAATTGTATTGTAAACCTGTTTGTTGGTTCAAGTTAATAAATTAAAAAAAAGAACTATATTGTAAAGGAACAAAAGGCGGACTAAATGCCAAAAGCATTGCACTGATGGCAGATAATGCTTTTGGCACATGCTCGTCTCGTAACTATATACAATAAAATAATTCTGTGTTCACTGGGAATACATAGAAAGTTATAATAGCTAACAAATTTTCTCCTTCAGTGAATCTTAATGAGACCCTTTACTATGAGCTTTAATTGACATAAGATTGAGCGCAGGGAGTTTGTAATGAAGTGAAATTTAATGAAAATTGTTCATTTTTCGACGTAAGAAATATAAATTTCGTTTGTCGAACGTGTGGTGGCGGCTCGTTAAAAGAATACTACCACTCCATCTCGTCCAATGGATCTCGTAAAAGGCGAGTAAGGAATTAAACTGCACTGTGCACCCAACAGCGCATGGTGGCGATGGGCTCACCACCTATCACACCAAGTGCATTATATTGTTTTGGTGAAACGTGGATTGTGGCAGTCATCTGTTTTTGCAGAGAGTGCCCAGTCTGACTACCCCTTATGGGATACAGTCGTGTTCTTATGTATGTATGTATGTTGTCGAACGTAATTTTTTACAGTCTGTTGTTGATGATGTTCTCCTCGCCGATTTCGACCACGGTGACATTTTACGAATATTGTCAAGAGCCATCAACTGCGTAGGAGATATAATAGTGCCACAAGTGTACGCGCAAACACAGAAGGCACTCGTCCCAACCTTTCCGATGTTACGCTGATGATAAGATCGGAGGTAGGCTAGGTCGCAGTGTCAGAAACACAGGGACAACACAATTAGACCCGAAAACCAACTTTATGTTTTAGCACACCCATACACGAAAACTAAAAAATTCTGTTTGCAATATTGGAATTTGGATTTGATTTTCGATTAGAACCCAAGACTGGAGGTAGGATTCCTATTAAGGAATCCGTATAGCGTAGTCTAGTCTAGTAATGTTCTGGTTGACTTAGCATTTATTATGGGCAGACGTTGCACTTTTCTCTCTTTCTCTCCTTAGTGATGCTTCCGACTTTGTCCGCGTGTATATATGATTTTTAAAAATATCCTGTGGGAACTATTTGATTTTCCGGGATAAAATCTAAAGTATCCTAATATCCTATCCGTCTCCAGGATGCAAGCTATCTTTGCACCGAATTTCGTCAAGACCGGTTAAGCGGTTGAACCGTCAAAAGGTAACAACAGAAGACAGAGAGTATTACTTTGGCATATATAATATAAAGTATAGATTAAGACAAATATTTAAACAGTCATGAACGAAAATAATGATAATCAAAATGCAAATTAAAGCCGTGCGTACACGTCCGTCGGCATAGCCCCTAATTTCTACAGTTTACCTTGAATATATTCCAAAATAAGAAGTAGCTTAGATTTCTCTTTGAAAAGTCCTCTACCTGCCATTGAAAGTCCCGTCAAAAATTGATTCAGCCTGTTTCGGAGATAAGCCCGGTCAAACAAAGATACAGACAAACAAAAAGTTTTTAAACGCGTGTTTGAGTTTTGGTATCTTGCAAATTACCATAAGAGATTAAGCAAATTACGAAATCACAGACAGACAGTCCAAATTTATTTATTTGTGTAGAAGATTTAGAATACACAAAATTATTTATAAAGGACTAACACATAAGCCTAAACTAATTAACAACACTAATTAATAACCTACAAATCTACAATTAATTTAAAAAAAATTCAACGATAAATTCCCAAAGTTTACAACAATTCCTAAGAGTTTGGGATGTCATTTGCACAAAGCCATCTATCGATAATACTGATTGACTATAGTTGTACTTCGAAGGCGGGAAATACGTAAAGATTTTTATAGCAACTAATTAGCTTATTGACCATCATTTTAAGCTAAAATCGCAAAGTCATTCAACGGCGGAGAAAATGATTCAGAAAATCACATCATTTCCATAACGCCATCTATCGTTGATACTGGTGAACTATTGTAATTTGTATAAATTATATTCTATTTGACAAAATATAATAATATTATTTTTTCATTTACTGTGTTTCAGGTATTATTTTAATACTATAGAACGTTATTCTTTATCATTTTATTACCATTTCTTACATTACATTTGAAATGTGAACTTAATTTACTCGACGCCATTATTCAACACATTCCTAGTCTTCAAAAAGTCATATCTTTTGAAATAATGAACCAAATTTAATAAAACAAACACTAAATGTTACTCAAAGATATGCTTTATGATTTTCTTACTGAGTCTTTTAAATAAATTTAGTACTTCAGACGTGATGCGTTCACATACAAACAGACAGAGAATTGTAAAAATCATAGAAATGTTTTAGTTAAAAGTAAAAAAAGTAAAGTATCAACCTATAAATGTCCCACTGCTGAGCACAGGCCTTCTCTTATTTCGGAGAGGGTTTGAGAGCTAGGAAGAATCCGCCACGCTGCTCCAATGCGGGTTGGCGGACTGCACATGTCTTCGGAAATATTTTTTTTATTTCTCAGACATGCAGGTTTCCTCACTATGTTTTCCTTCGCCGCCGAGCACGTGATAAATCAGCACTTAAAACTTGCAATTAATCATTTTAGTGGCGCCGACGCCCTGAATCGAAACCAGGTCACTCGCGGACTATGAAATTTAAAGCGAGCCTAGCCCCTGAGCTACCCACGGCTTTTTAGTTACTTATCACTTATTTCGCAAAAAACTTTAAAGTGTACAGACACGTGCAGTTTACAGTTTTATTATATGTATAGTTACTTTTCAATTGAAGCTGAAATCGAAACCTTATAATTCTTAGTAACAAAGAATAGCGAAGCTATAATTTTAATATAAAACGAGTGCATATGATTTCTTATATTTACGCGAATGTTACACATTTAATAATACTAATTTTACGGATTTTATCGCGGGTAATTTTTAAGCTTTTTATAACTCGACGTTTCGAGTCCACCGTGACCATGGCTGCCGTAAAGTACCGAAACGACGGGTTATAAATAATTTAAAAGTTAAACGCGATAAAATCCGTAAAATTAGTAAAATCCGTTAAATTACTGGTGGTAGGATTCTTATGCAGGTATCCGTCTAGGTAGGTACCACCCCAGGGCCAGTTATTCTGTCGTGAAGCAGTAGTGTGCAAACATTACTGTGTTTCGGTTGGAAGGGCACTGAGAGCTAGCGTAATCACTGGGCATATGAGACTTAAGATCTGATGTCTCGGGGTGACGGGCGCAGTGTGGTGCTACACAGAAATGCCCATAACACATTCTGTGTAACACAACATGACAACAACAGACGCTTGCACTTACCATCAGGTGAACGTTTTGCTCGTCACGTCACTTCATCAAATAAAAAAAAAATCAAACGAGTGCATTTGCCGAAGCGTTTGCTTATACTATTTACTTTCAGCTCGACTCTATTTTGTAGAATACATGTTGAAAAAATTACGAAATATAAGCTATTGAAAAATATAAAGTGTAATGTCAAGAGGATTTTATTGTAATTCAAAATTGTTTGTATAATTGAATAGGTTAAAAATATTTAATTGATAACTAACTACTAATTCTTAATATTTTAATTTTTACAAGCACTAGGTTTACCCATGATTCCACATGATGGTAAGTGGCGATGTAATTATGTTTCTTCAATTCATCTACTACTGCTTCACGGTAGAATAACTGGCCCTGGGGTGGTACCTACCTAGACGGACTCCTGCATAGGAATCCTACCACTGTGTTCTGGGTGACACAGCATTTGTTATGGATAGACGATGCAATAATCAATAATCAGTGGAGAGTATGATTGTAATGTTCTCTGAATAGACAAAATTCAATACACCGATATTTAAGATCTAACAATGCCGAGATTCTATTCAACTGCATCGGATCAATATTGTACTATCTATTGATACTTTTTATAGGGAAAATGTATTGTTCTTGCTTACATAAATACAAAAGTCTGTCTGTCCATTGTTTGAATTTTGTTGTAGCAAAAATTATTGTTGCTGTTAAAATAAATACGGTAACTGTAGATTGTAGATAGGATTCTGAATCTATTATTGTGTTATTGTAGTCTTGAAAAAACATTTATAGATTGTTTGAATGAAAGCCGGGAGCACAAGTGGTTTTTAATTAAAAAAATACTTACAAGAAGAGGACACGATTTAATTTTGCATTAAATATAAAATATAACTCAGTTCGGTATAGGACATGCAACATGCGACTAGCTCAGGGGCTAGGCGCTCGCTTTAAATGTCATGGTACGCGAGTGACCTGGGTTCGATTCCCGGTGCAGGCACCACTAAAATTGTTAATTGAAAATATTACGAAATATAAGCTATTGAAAAATATAAAGTGTAATATCAAGAGGATTTTATTGTAATTCAAAATTGTTTGTTTAAATGAATAGGTTAAAATATTTAATTGATAACTAACTACTAATTCTTAATATATTTTTTTACAAGCACTAGGTTTACCTACGATTCCACATGATGGTAAGTGCCGATGTAATTATGTTTCTTCAATTATTTCCATTTACCGGTGGAAGAAATCGTTCTTAGCGATAAGACCACCGATTGCTACGCCGTTATTACTCGTAATATTTTTGTTTATGTCATATTTTTTCATGTACTTTAGTGTGTATTGAAGTATATAAATAAATAAAATAAATAATTTTGGATTCTAAACTCACTGGCTTAGGAAAAAACCCATTCACTCTTCTCTTGAAGACACTCATACGAGTATTATAATCGGACGGGAAGTCTGATGAAGAAATTATTTCAGTCTTTGCTCCAGTGATGTGTATTGTCAATAGTAGCGTTCTACCACAATCAATGTAATTCCAACACAACCTGTAAACCAATAACTTGTGTTTCTTGTTTTTGCACAAAAAACTATTAAATTTCCTTTTTTCACTTACTGGGGTAAACAGATATCCAGAGTGCCAGTTATTCTGCCATCAGGCAGTAGTGTGCAAGCATTAGTTTCGATCTGAAGGGCACTGAGATCTAAGTGGCGTTGTGTTTATCTCTCTCACAATAACCCTTTACTGGTGCCACCGCAGTGCCAGTTATTCTATTAAAGCAGAGAAAGTTAATTTGCTAAGATCCGCATGCAAAATGTAAAATATACATTACTACAATAATAGGCAATGATGATGTTCTCCTAGCCGATTTCGACCACGGCGACAACTTCCGAATCCGAATGTCGAGAGCCATCAACTGCGCAGGAGATATTATAGTGTCACAAGTGTACGCGCAAACACAGAGGCACTCACTCGTCCCAACCTACCCTCGCCCGATGTTACGCTGATGCGATAACATCGGAGGTACGCTAGGATGCAGTGTCAGAAACACGGGGACAAACATAACACAACCAGACCCGAAAACCAACAATTTGTGTTTTAGCACAAATGTTGGCTCCAGCTGGGATTCGAACCCAGGACCCGCGGCGTAGAAGTCAGGTACTCTGACCAATAGGCAATACACACCACTGAAGTCGACTTCAGTGGTGTGTATTGCCTACGTTACGTACTTCAGTGGTGTGTTGCAGTGGTGGAGGGTATCTGGTGGCGGCTCCCGGTGGCGGTATTGGTTTTCTTGTACACGCTGTTAAGGGAAATCGGGCGATACTCTTAAAAACTAAGTGATACACACCATTTTACATTTTGCATGCGGATCTTAGCAAATTGACTTTCTCTCCTTCACTATTATGGAGTAACGCCTGATTATATTAACTATAGTTATTCTATCGTCAACCAGCAGTGTGCAGACATTACTGTGTTTGGGTTTGAAGGGCTCTGACACTGCGCATATGAGACTTAAGAACTGATGTCAGGGTGCCGAGCTGGTTCGACACTGAACTGTTTTTTTTTTTATTTTTTATTGCATAAAGTGATAAAACGAGCAAAACGTTCACCTGGTGGTAAGTGCAACGTCTGCCCATAACAAATGCTGTGCCACCCAGAAAATTTCTGTGTGACACTACACTGTACCCATCACCCTGAGACATAGGTTCTTAAGTCTCATATGCCCAGTGATTACGCTAGCTCACAGTGCCCTTCAAACCGAAACATCGTAATGTTTGCACACTGCTGCTTCACGGTAGAATAACTGGCCCTGGGGTGGTACCTACCTAGACGGACTCCTGCATAGGAATCCTACCACTGTGTTCTGGGTGACACAGCATTTGTTATGGATAGACGATGCAATAATCAATAATCAGTGGAGAGTATGATAGTAATGTTCTCTGAATAGACAAAATTCAATACACCGATATTTAAGATCTAACAATGTCGAGATTCTATTCAGCGGCATCCGATCAATATTGTACTATCTATTGATACTTTTTATGGGAAAATGTATTGTCCTTGCTTACATAAATACAAAAGTCTGTCTGTCCATTGTTTGAATTTTGTTGTAGCAAAAATTATTGTTGCTGTTGAAATAAATACGGTAACTCTAGATTGTAGATAGGATTCTGAATCTATTATTGTGTTATTGTAGTCTTGAAAAAACATTTAAAGATTGTTTGAATGAAAGCCGGGAGCACAAGTGGTTTCTAATTAAAAAAAATACTTATAGGAAGAGGACACGATTTAATTTTCATTAAATATAAATTCAGTTCGGTATAGGTCATGCAACATGCGACATGATGAGCCGTGGTAGCTCAAGGGCTAGGCGCTCGCTTTAAATGGCATAGTACGCGAGTGACCTGGGTTCGATTCCCGGTGCAGGCACCACTAAAATTGTTAATTGCAATTTTAAGTGCCGATTTACCACGTGCTCGGCGGTGAAGGATAACATCGTGAGGAAACCTGCATGTCTGAGAAATGAAAAAAAAATATTTCGAAGTCATGTGCAGTCCGCCAACCCGCATTGGGGCAGCGTGGCCGATTCTTCCTAGGTCCTAAACCCTCTCAGAAATGAGAGGCGGCCTGTGCTCAGCAGTGGGACATTTATAGGCTGAAACTTTACTTTTTACTTTTATAGGACAAGATGTGATAGGTCAGCCAATTTAGAGGAAGGCTAGGATTCCAAAGCAAGAATCCCTCTAGGTAGGTACCACCGCAGTTCCAGTTATTCTGATGTCAAGCAGTAGTGAGAAAACATTTCTGTGTTCTAGTCTAAAGAGCACTGAGAGCTGTGCGAAGGAGACTAAAGAACTGATGTCTCAGGGTGACTAGCGCAGTGTGGTGTCACATCGATGTTCCACACTTACAATCGGGTTAACGATTTGCTCGTCTCGTCACTTTCTTTCATGAGTAACAGGCATGACGAATTTTGTGGTTGTGCCCAGTGCTTGTATTGGGTGCGATCCTCCGATGAAACTAACTGAACTGAACTTCTAAAATTATTCTGTGGTTTTGAGTATGATTTTGATTTTATTGATTTACCACGTCCTCAGTGATGCAATCTGAATGTATCAATGCTATCCATACTAATATCATGAATGCGGAAGTAATTCTCTCTGTCCCTCAGGCTGTTTGTTACCTTTTCACGGTTCAACCGCTGAACCAATCTTGAAGAAATTTCGAACAGAGATAGCGTGTATCTTCGAGATGGACATAGGATACTTGTTATCCCGGAAAATCAAATAGTTGCCACGGGATATTTTAAAAACCTATATCCACGCGGAAGAAGTCGCGGGCATCAGCCGCCGACGGGGTAGTCCGCCAACCCGCATTGAAGAAGCGGAATCGCGGAGTCTTTCCGAAACCGAAGCCTTCTTAAAAATTAGACGGGACCTGTCTCTCTGCGATGAGACATTTACAGACTGTTACTTTACCAATTTTAGAAGTTATTGCAATAAGCCAAAACATGCATCCTTAATATAGAACGCACGCTGTCACTCACAGCATTATTACGGCAGCATTATAAGAAATAATTAGAGATTCAATTTAAATTTAATTCAATTGGTCTTGTGATTTCTTGACAACAGATTTCTTGAGCGTCCAAACCTAATTCCAGTTTAATCTAAGTTACTGAGCTACATCAAAAGCGGGTTTAATTTCTTAAAAATCGTTGGACGAGATGACAAAATTGCCAGTATATTATAATTTTTATGCAAGGTTCATGGAAACGTGAATCATATAGAGTAATAATAATTACTTAACAGAATAATTACTTAACAGTACATTGTAATAACCAATGAAGGAGCCGCCACCAGATACCCTCCACCACTGCAATACTACCACTACACTACACACCACTGAAGTCGAGAACACGACATGTTTTTCACTTCAAACTGCTGGACTCAGCTCATAGGATACTTGTTTATCCCGAAAAATTACACATTAACAGTTCCCACGGGATATTTAAAAAAACATTATCCACACGGACGAAGTCGTTTTTTTTAAAAAAAAAAAACAGTGTAAGTTAATACTTAAATCCGAAACAATACGGTAGAAAACGGTCACAGCGGCGTAGACAATAACAAATACCCGAAAGCTGTAAATCAACTAATAGTGCAAAAGTTTATTTACAGCTTACTTCAAGTTCGTTTACAGTATCACAGGCAGGTGATGTTGACATTTCGGATGACGAGGCACTGTTGCCCCCTTCTTATATTCACAACAACAACTCAGTAAACAATAATTACTCAAAAGTAAATATTTACTTTCGCCATCTTAATGATCTCTGGAGATATTAAGAGTCATTTAAAAAGCTTTTCAAGAAATTGTACGTAAGGGAATTCTAGATCAAATATAATAAATACGGCTTAAAACGCTTGCTTTAGCTGCGTCAACAGTAGAAAGAATAATTTGTTTGAGGATTACCTAACTTTTAATAGTTAATAGAATAAAGTCAATCATAGTTACTTTGCGGAAATCCATTATAACATAGGAAATAAAGTTAATTTGCTAAGATACGCATGGGAAATGTAAAATGGTGTTGTGTATTACCTAGTTTTGAAGAGCACCGCCCGCCCTCCCTCAACAGCGTGCACAGGCAAACCAATACCGCCACCGGGAGCCGGCCCAGATACCCTCCACCACTACGGCACTGCCACTAGGCAATAGCGGCGTGAGATAGTGCTTTATACCCCACATGTCAAGGCCAATCGATTCGGCGGTCATCAAATGCCTCTATCACAATTATATTGCACTTATATGCTAATTTGCATAGACTCATGTCAAGAAAACATTTTAATTAATTCATTAAAATTATTTTGAAAAATTATCTAACATTGCTACTTTGAAAAAAAAAGTTTATAAAAATTTGACGTCACGTTCGGATTTCTTTAGGGATGTCGTCACGATAACTTCCGAAAAAATTGACGTATCGAGACCGGGTTTTTTTATCATGTCCAGAATTTTATCTACTGATTTCGTATTTCATAATAAAAGTCTACAATTTAGTAGTCATTAAGATAAAAAAATGCACGCAATGCGTGCACTTTTGGACATTTTTTTCCATTATTAAATATAATAACCCTCTTAATTTTTAGTAGCACAGTGTTTCGATATGAAAGGCACTGATAGCTACTGTTCCATCTTCTTCTTCAGTTTCGTCTATGAAAAGAACACTATTTTAGTTTTGTTTGAATACATAACAATTTTTAACCAAATCCTTAATTTGCCTGACGTTTCTCTCGGATTCAATCAAGGGAAGGAGCGATCAAACGCAGCGGTGCAGCCAATTTGAAAAATCATGACTTGACATTCAGCTTTAGAAATACTAATTCGATATTGCAAGAAAATTCAGGGTGCGAACGTAGGAGTTAAATTTTCTGCAATTGGAATGATAAAAACATTTTAGTGTTTTTAAAAATTTCATTATAAATATTTTACAAGGGTTTTAAAAATTATTAAATTAATTTCAGCAACAGTAACGGAAACTGTACGGTAAGTATATTTTATTCATCCAGAAGTCTGGTCTGTTCACCAGGCTATAATACCAAATTTAAGAATTGAATGCTTAAAGTGTCTACATCGCTTAATCGTACTGCATAACACGTGTCGTAGCTTCACATAACGTGTATGTATGTATATACATACAGTCACGCTTTTTTCCCATATAAACGGTAAGCAGAGGCCTCTTAAGTAGCCCGCTTATCGCTTCGCGGATAACGAGGCGAACCACGTCGACGCAATTTTGATACGAGTCAAAAATTTAATAAAATCTTCAATTCAATTTTCACCCGTGTCGTGGCGGCCTAAGAGAATCTACCACCTCATCTTATCCCTTGGGTGTCGTAAAAGTCGACAGAAGGAAAATAAAAATCAAGAGATGGGCAGCAGCATCTTCCTGGAACATCTGAATAAATAAACTGCGGTTGCCAACCCGCCTGCTAAGCGGGACAACTTTGGCAAAATCCCTCCAAAATGAGAGCTACAAACTTTGGTGGCTAACTATGGGGGAGGCCTACGTTCAGCAGTGGAGTTGTGATAGGCTGAAACGATGACGATGAATTTTCACCCACTTCCGGACGCTCCAGTAATTTGAAATTTGACATGTTACGGACCGATGACAATACAATAATTTTATAACTATGACCTGGGGGGTCTATTGTGTAACTCTGGTTGGTTTTTAATCGGTTCTTTCGATCCCATTGACCAATGAACAAGCTTCATACGCATAAGTGAAAATGAAACCTACCAGAGAAACAAAATAGACCTCCTGGTATATTATACCTGGTATGTAGACCTGGCCAGGATCACCAGTACGCTGTTCAAGGGCGTATTTTAGTTTTCAAACTATAAAACCTTTACTTACCTTTTACCTTTACTTTTTTATATCAATGTCTACGAGTTGAACAATGTATTAACTTTTTTTACAAGCTTTTATCTAACTTGCGTTGTTTGTATTTTAGTTTAGGACGTTCGGAGGAGTTCTCGTAGCTCGAATAGGCTGATGTTTGGTACATTATATACATATTTCATATATAAGCCCGATGACAATGCAATATTATGGTCAGCTGGACCTGATGCTGCCACCTGCAGTCCACCCAACTCCTCAATGGCTTACAGCAGTTATATCGTGTCTGGGCACATTAGATTTGTCCTGGCAAGTACTATAGCCTGGCATTTGAAGTCCACGGCTGGACATATGCCCCACAAATAAAACTTAACAAAATATGATTTCTGTTTAAAACTTATTTAAGACATTCTTTCTATTAATCTATCTAAATTTATTAAAATGAATCGAGTTGCGAAGTCAAGTAGTCGCATAAAATTCGTGTGCGACAATTCTTACATGGCCTGCGAGCAGAGCGATAAGGTAAAGTTATTACTAAGATTCGGAACAAAGCGGGAAAATACGGATACGCGTAATTGACTTTTTGATAAAGTCCTTCCATTTGTCGTCGATTGATAACACATCGCTATAGTCTGAAAAACTATTGTATTTTCAGGGAGCCGCGAGACAACTGTTAAACAAACAAAAGAAGATTCTCAAAATTGGAACGCATCTTACTACTTTTTTTTTATTTTATTTTTTTTAATGGATAAAGTGATGAAACGAGCTAAACGTTCACCTGATGGTAAGTACAACGTCTGTCTATAACAAATGCTGTATCTCCCAGAAAATTTCTGTGTGACACCACATTGTGCCCATCACCCTGAGACATAAGCTCTTAAGTCTCATATGCCAAGTGATTACGCTAGCTCACAGAGCCTTTCAAACCGAAACACAGTAATGTTTGCACACTACCGCTTCACGGCAGAATAACTGGCCCTGGGGTGGTACCTACATAGACGGTTTCCTGCACAGGAATCCTACCACCAAGTCCTGCCAAATAATAGAGTACACTTAGTGCAAACATTTTTTCATTGAAGTGTGACGTTTTGTCATCGGTCGGGTTACATTATCTGGCGTCTTTACTATGAATCAACTTGTTATATGTTGTTTGCTTGTTAGTGCCGTTTTCAGTTTTAATTCGTGTTATTCAGTTGTTACTTTTTTGTATTTATTAAGTTTATTTATTAATAAAGGTTTCTTTATTGCTTCCTTTACAATAAAAGGATCCAAAGGGCAAAAAGTGTTTGATGGAACTGTTGTCCCTATCAGTGATACCGTGAAGAACTTGGGGATTCATATGGACTAAAATCTTTCTTGGATACGTCATATTCAAGAAATTAGTCGTAAAATATATGCTTCTGCGGCCTCTTTACGAAGATTGCGTAACTTCCTTCCCATAGCCACCAAGATTGTGCTTGCTAAGTCTCTTCTTTTCCCGATTTTCGACTATGCTGATGTCAGCTATCTTCACCTCACCGAATCCCAGCTTGATAAACTTGAGCGTATCCAGAATTTTAGTATAAGGTTTGTATTTGGCCATTAAATATGACCATGTTTCTCTTTTTCGAACTAAGCTCAAGTGGTTACCAATTCGCCTTCATTGGAATGCTCACATACTTCATCTACTCTATAGTTTAAATGAAACTAATTTTACGGATTTTATCGCGTTTTATTTTATTATTTATATAGTTTTACTCTATAGTGTTCTCTTCAATCCTCTCTACCCTTCTTACCTCAAAAAAACGTTTTGAATTCCTTCATGATTCCCATTCGCGGAACTTAAGGTCAGCGGAGAGTTTGAAGTTGAAGATGCCGCTTCATAGTAGAAAATATATGGACGCATCATTTACTGCTCAGGCTGTCCGCCTATGGAACGCGCTGCCTTTGACAGTGGTTTCACTGTCAAAGGCAGCGCGTTCCACTGCGTGCACCATCCCTTCCAGTCTTTAAGAAACTTTTATTAAATCATTATCTGTCTCTTTACAATATAATTTAGTTTTCGCACTAGCCTCTATACAATTCTTATTTATATTATTTAATATTGTATATATATATATATATATATATATATATATATTTATGCATGATCGTATATGTGTAGTATATGTGTATAATAATTGTGTTCTTTATGGAATATATTTTATTTTATGGTTTTCCATGCTTGCATTGGTTGCATTGCATTGATTTGCAATAAAGAATATACATATATACATACATACATAAGATCACGACTGTATCCCATAAGGTGTAGTCAGAGACTGGGCACTCACTGCAAAGGCAGATGTCTGCCACAATCCACGTTTCACCGAAACAATATAATGCACTTGGTGTGATAGGTGGAGAGCCCATCGCCACCATGCGCTATTGGGTGCACAGTGCAGTTTTATTCCTTACTCGCCTTTTACGAGATCCATTGGATGAGATGGAGTGGTAGTATTCTTTTAACGAGCCGCCACCACACGGCAAGAATACATAAATAAATAAATAAAGGGCGGACTTAATGCCTGTAGGCATTTTCTCCCACTCAACCCATGGAGTGGTGAGATTTTGAAGAGGTTTGGAAGAGGAGGAGGGAGGAATGAAGAAAAAAAAATCTTGTTGTGTTACGTTTTTAGTTGACTTTACAAAGCGTGTATTCGGCCAATTATGAAATAGTACGTATTTGCATGCCGATAGTTGCAAATTCCTGGAACTTCAGAATAAATAAACTGCGGTTGCCAACTCGCTTGCCAAGTGTGGCAACTATGCACAGACTTAAGAACTGATGTCTCAGGATGACGGGCGCAGTGTGGTGCCACACAGATTTTGTCTGGGTCACACAGAATTTATTATGGGCGGACGATGCACTTACCATCAGGTGAACGTTTTGCTCTCGTTTGTCTCGTCACTTTATCCAATAAAATTACTAGTGATAGGATTTCTATGCAGGAACCCGTCTAGGTAGGTACCACCCCAGGGCCAGTTATTCTGCCGTGAAGCAGTAGTGTGCAAACATTACTTTGTTTCGGTCTGAAGTACACTGTGAGCTAGCGTAATCACGTGGCATATGAGACTTAAGAACTGATGTCTCAGGGTGATGGATGCAGTGTGGTGTCACACCGAAGTTTTCTTCTTATCATCAGGTGAACGTTTTGCCCGTTTCACCAATTGTTCCAATAAAAAAAAAACCCTATCACGCATATATTCACACGTTTGTAATTTTACATGAAGGGCGGCACATATGCGGGCCTAGGGCGCCATCGCAATTAAATCCTACACTGTCGAAACCTATTTAGGCTTGCCTCGTCATCCGGATTCAGTGGGATTAAAAACCGCAGCCGGTACACGAGAAGGGCGGAACGCCATTTGCTATATCTTTATATATAAAAGCGATTTAACGCCGACACATTACTATATCTTCCGAAACTACAAGATCTTTCACTTTGCATACATATTCTTTCACCGATACAAGACACCCTCTAAGAAATAATTTTACGAATGGTTTCTTCAATTTATCACTATAAATGGGTGAAGGGGTTGCTGTTTTTGTCTATATATTTACAATGATATAGTAAATAGAATCAGGCGTTACTTTGCGGAAATCCATTATAGTAAAGGAGAGAAAGTTAATTTTTAGTTTATTTTAGTTATTAATGTGATAATACCGTGTGTTAGCGGCCTAAGAGAATCTACCACCCCATCTCATCCCGTGGGTCTCGTAAAAGTCGACAGAGGGAAAATGAAAACCAGGCGACGGGCAGCAGCATCTTGCTGGAACATCTGAATAAATAAACTGCGGTTGCCAACCCGCCTGCTAAGCGTGGCAACTATGGCAAAATCCCCCCAAAACGAGAGCTACAAACTTATGTGGCAATCTATGGGGGAGGCCTATGTTAAACAGTGGACTATTGATAGGCTGAAACGACGACGACGAATGCATCGTTTTGAGGTGAACACGTGTCGTTTTCTTGACTTCAGTGGTGTGCATTGCTTAGTGGTAGTGTTGTAGTGGCGGAGGGTATCTGGTGGCGGCTCCCGTTGGCGGTATTGGTTTTCTTGTGCACGCTGTTGAGGGAGGGCGGGCGGTGGTCTTCAAAACTAGGTAATACACACCATTTTACATTTTCCATGCGGATCTTAGCAAATGAACTTTCTCTGCTTTACTACAATGATATTGTTCGGACAGCAATTATTTGTCTAGAATAGTATCATAATATGCAATGCTGTCAGTATACTGCTCGTGGGAAAGGCATTTTTTTTTCTTTTTAAAGAAAACGAATCCCCACAGTAGGATTTCTCCTGTATCGTGGGTACGCTTTACAGACATATATTTCACATGCACAACACAACCAGACCCGAAAACGAAACAATTTGTATTTTTGCACAAATGTTGGCTCCGGCTTGGATTCGAAAACAGGACCCGCGGCGTAGAAGTCTGGTGCTTTAACTTCTAGACCACGCGGTCGTCGTAATCGGGAGTCAGACTTTTTTAAATGGTACCAAAATGGTGGCGACTTGTTTCGTCACCCGTCACGACACGTTTGCAGAGGGTGCGGAAGGTGGGTCGCAAATGTGGTATCTGCGGCTACTCTTATAGAAAATAATTGTAGATGGTTATACTTTTATTTTATTTTTTTATTGGATAGAGTGACGAAACGAGGAAAACGTTCACCTGCTGTAAAGTGCAACGTCTACCCATAAAAAATGTTATGTCACCCAGAACATTTCTGTATGACACTACACTGCGCCCGTCACCCCGAGACATCCGTTCTTAAGTCTCATATGCCAAGTGATTACGCTAGCTCTCAGTGCCTTTCAAACCGAAGCACAGTAATGTTTGCACGCTACTGCTTCACGGCAGAATAACAGGCCCTGGGGTGGTACCTACCTAGACGGATTCCTGCATAGGAATCTTACCACCATAAATAAACTAAACAAAAATCAAAGCAGAACTAAACAGCCGACATAGCCCAGAGGACCAGCACGCTACTCGTGCGGTGCTATTCAAGAACTAGGTTATACAAAAATTAACTTTATTTCCTTAATTAATTTGCTAACATTTTAATCTCTGAAACTTCAATGCGGTAGTTTCATTATGGCCGTATGTAGCCTACTCATTTCCTTTGCGGCTAATACTCAAATGGATTCATTATCCAATTACTCAAACTGAATGAATTAGGTCGGCGTATAATAAGCTTGAATGGAAGTGAATTTCTTTGGTAATTTAAGTCTTTCATCAACGAGGACTGAGACGCCTTATTCTAAATAAACGTGGTAAATCAGCACTTAAAAATTGAAATTAACAATTTTAGTGGTGCCGGCACCGGGAATCGAACCGAAGTCACTCGGGTACTATTAAATTTTGAGCGCCTAGACCCTAAGCTACCACGGCTTGAAATGTTCATTTGTTAATAAAATAATGGCGCATATTTTAAAATAGTATTGAAATGAAATGAAAATTATTTATTCTTCAACGTAAGAAATATAAATTTCGTTTGTCAAACGTTGTCGCGGTTTCGTGATGAGGTTCCTCTGACGGATAAGAAAAAGGTGAAAGAAACTCCGTAGGTATCCTCTGTTTTGTTATTTTTATATCTTTGTCAAAAGTACATTATCAATTAAAAAAAAAAACAGTGTCATAGATAACCAAAGCACGCTCCATGACAAAATATTAGACAAGATTCAAATTCGCCGTGTGGTGGCGGCTCGTTAAAAGAATACTACCACTCCATCTCATCCAATGGATCTCGTAAAAGGCGAGTAAGGAATTAAACTGCACTGTGCACCCAACAGCGCATGGTGGCGATGGGCTCACCACCTATCACACCAAGTGCATTATATTGTTTTGGTGAAACGTGGATTGTGGCAGTGATATGTTTTTGCAGTGAATGCCCAGTCTCTGACTACCCCATATGGGATACAGTCGTGATCTTATGTATGTATGTATGTACTACTGTTTCACGGCAGAATAACTGACCCTAGACGGATTCCTGCATAGGAATCCTACCACCAGTTAAGTAGTATGCGAAAAATACTCTTTCGTTGTCTGATTTTTCGGATTGTAAAGAATTATCGGAACGCATTCGAATATCACATTTACTGGCAGCACTATATTGTGTAGATTGGCCGATCGGATGAAACCGTTACAATTTTTTTTGTCGCAAGGTAACAAGTTGAAGCGATAGTCACGAGTTTTCGTACTTTTTTTGTTGTGAATAATTTAATTAATTATTTCATTGTTGAAAAGGTAGATTAGACTTCACCACTTTTCATTTATTCTGTATTCAATACAAATCCGAGGCCTAGCCTTTTTTAGGTTAATTTTCTAGTATTTAGTTACGCATTGAACATACAATCACGTCACAACCATACAGTTTGCATAATTACTACCGGGGATACCACGTTAAAAAAAACGCGCCGAGTACACTACCTCACAGGTGGTGTGGAAATGTGTGCATATTATGTAGAACGTGATTCTTACAAGCGCAATATCTGGGAAATAGTGGGTCTTAGAGAAAAAATCATAAGAACCATTTTTATAGAGAATTTTAAGATCTACAACAGCTCTAAGGTACTTTTTCGATAAAAATTACCGTTTTCGAGAAAAATCCAAAATACCGAAAATTTTGACCTTAGGCCCCGAATAAGTCCCTAAGCTCACATGGGACTGATGGGGACTTTTGACACTTTATTCCTTGTGGTAAACCTAAGGTCTCTACGAAGATTTGGCTCTGTCGGAAATTTCTTTATTTGATTACTATTTTTATGTCTAAATTGACCGGACTATAAGCTTTCGAATTGTTTTAGCAATGGCATGTATATGAAATTTCCAACTTAGTTTATCGTCGACGTGGAGACCTTAGTACGAGTATTTAACAATGTTAGATTTCTCAAGCAGAGAACATTTAATTCTATGAAAACCTAGGATATTTCTGTTGTAAGTGTGGATTTTATGTTAAAACCGCGTAATTCTAACACCGTTTTGAAAGCCAAAGTAACTTGTTTTTGATACGTTTAACTGCACTGCAAACAACCCTTGTTCTGCGCAATGTTTCACTGAATTCCAAGTGGAACCATGAAAAAGCTAGACGGTAACAACCGCAAACTTCTTCACATAATTGATTTATATAAGCTAGGAATAGAGTAGGGCCTAGTGTGCTACCTTGTGGCATGGCACAGGTACACTGCGCGCGGTTACTCTGAAAGTTGTCTACACTTACCATTTAGTTCGTATCAATTAAATAAAACCATGACAAAGTAAGTTCTGTTATGTGTAGTGCACGAGCACTGGAACTGATACAGTATCTTTTTCTAAGTCAAGGAAAAACCTTTCTTTCCCTCATCTATAGAAGATACAATTTTGAATGTAAGTTGAAGTGCAGCATTTTCTGTTGAGCGTCCACATCTGAAACCGAATTGGTTATGTGCTAAAAGCCTATTACGTTCCAGGTAGCCTGCGAGCCTTTTGTTTGTTATTTTTCTAAATATATATATTTTATTTATTTATTTATTAAAACTTAATGTACACCTTAATTAAAACGGTAACAATGGGCGGACTTAATGCCTATTGGCATTCTCTACCAGTCAACCCGTGGGCGTGGAGAAAGTATATAGCCGTGTGGTGGCGGCTCGTTAAAAGAATACTACCACTCCATCTCATCCAATGGATCTCGTAAAAGGCGAGTAAGGAATTAAACTGCACTGTGCACCCAACAGCGCATGGTGGCGATGGACTCACCACCTATCACACCAAGTGCATTATATTGTTTTGGTGAAACGTGAATTTTGGCAGTCATCTGTTTTTGCAGTGAGTGCTCAGTCTCTGACTACCCCTTATGGGATACAGTCGTGATCTTATGTATGTATGTTTTCTCAAATTTTAGACATGATTCACAAAATAGGCCTATGGTATAGATTATCTCCCGTTTAATTGATAGGTATTACAATAGCTTGTTTAAATAAAGACGAAGGTTAAATAAATATGGTAATGGCTTACACATAATCTGCATGTAAGTGGTTTTTTCCCCCAACCTGGGCACTATTATTATTAAAAGCTTGTATCATGGACTTCACCTCTAGAGGATCTGTCAAAAACAGGGATAGAGAATACGATTGCCCTGCCTTTAGCGCTTCCCTTGCAAGGTCAGTTCGTTCGTTCGGATTTTTGCGGTGAAAGTCGACAAATAGCTTTAGTGATTTTCCAGGTTTTTATGATTTTACCTTTATTAATTCATCATTGATTGCGCTAGTATTCAGCCGAAAGAGATTTTGTTATACTGTTGCAAACAAATCTGGATTATTAGGTGATACTAGTAGATTTAACGCATTTTTTCGCGCTTACTTAATAATGATTAATGATAATGATTTACAACACCTCAACACCAGTGATCCAGAGTTTCAGCGGTTTGTTTATGTTTGTAATTTAAAAAAGTAGTATTTCTTTTAATAATGTCTTGTAAAGTAGTTAGCAATATTTCAGAAGCTTTATACACTTCGGTACTTTCAAAAAAAATATCTCAATATCATTTAAAGCCTCAGTAGTTTTATCATAATCCGAGCTTGATTGACGCACACACCAATATATCATCATCATCATCATTTCAGCCTACCACTAGTTCACTGCTGAACATAAGCTCAGGCCTAGCTCAGGCCTCATTTTGGAGGGATTTTGCCATAGTTGCCATGCTTGGCAGGCGGATTGGCAATCGCAGAATATTTATTCAGATGTTCCAGAAAGATGCTGCCGCTCATCTCCTGGTTTTATTTTCCCTCTGTCGACTTTTACGACACCCACGGGATGAGATGGGGTGGCAGATTCTCTTAAGCCGCCACCACACGGCTAACACCACCAATTAACTTTACATTTTAATTTCAGACATGACAGAAATGAACTGTATGTATTCGAAGTATCGAGTGCCGAAACAAGAAACTAAGTCTTATTTCAAAGTCGATATTAGATGGTGTCAAAATTGACCCTAACCTCTCTAATCCGCTCCAGTTAATGCATTTAACCCGAGCCCTAACGAGGGTCAAAACACGCCGTTTAACTTAACAAGCATACAAATTATTTTCTAGCTGACCTCCGCGGTTTCGTCCCCGCAAAATAAGTCGACCACATGAATGCGCCGTACGGGATGGTATACCTTGCCTACGAGCGTTAATAAAACTTCTCAGTGAAGTTCAGTTCTCAGCGTAAAAGTAAAAAAAGTAAAGTTTCAGTCTATAAATGTCCCACTGATGAGCACAGGCCTCCTCTCATTTCTGAGAGGGTTTTGGAGCTAGGAAGAATCCGCCACGCTGCTCCAATGCGGGTTGGCGGACTTCACGTGTCTTCGAAATATTTTTTATTTCCGAGACATGCAGGTTTCCTCACGATGTTTTCCTTCACTTAAAATTGCAATTAACAATTTTAGTGGTGCCGGCACCGGGAATCGAACCCAGGTCACTCGCGCACTATGAAATTTTAAAGCGAGCGCCTAGCCCCAGAGCTACCACGGTTCTCAGCGTACATCACCTTAAAATTGCAGCATAATTTTGTAGCCTATATCATCACTTCAGCCTATCATAAGTCCACTGCTGAACATAGGCCTCTGCCATAGATTGCAACGAAAGTTGTAGCTCTCATTGGGGGGGGATTTTGCCATAGGTGCCACGATGTGCAGGCGGGTTGGCAACCGCAGTTTTTTTATTCAGATATTTCAGGCAGATGCTGCTGTCCGTTTCCTGGTTTTAATTTTCCCTCTTTCGACTTTTACGACACCCACGGGATGAAATGGATCGGTAAATATACCTATCATCAGAGAATCCTCATAAGCTACATAAGCTACACCCTTTTTTATTGAATTTAATGTAATTATAACACTATATTACATATATAAAACTTTGCTTTCTCCATATAAACTTTAACAATGCCAAATCTCACACTCCAATATCCTTTAAAAGAGGTCCTAAGTTTTTGTTTCACGTATTAAGCAGGCGATGGTTAATATTATGCATGGTGCTCTACAAAGCAAAGGAATGAAAATTAATGTAGATAAGACGAAAGTAATGGTTTTTGAAAAAGAAGAAAGTATGTCGGATTGCAAAGTTCTGATAGTAGGAGAAAGAGTGGAACAAGTGAAAGAGTTTGTGTACCTGGGTTCTAAATTTACGAGAGACGGAAAGTATGACTGTGATATTGAGAGAAGAGTATTAGCAGGAAATCAAGTGAATGGGGCTCTGCATAACTTTATGTGTGGCTAGAACGTATCTAAAAAGGCACGACTGGCTGTACATAGGGGAGTTCTGGTCCCCACACTTATGTATGGTAGTGAATGCTGGGTCTGGCAGAAGAAGCATGAAAGTATTAACGCTGTGGAAATGAGAAGTTTGAGAAGTATAGCTGGAGTAACTTTGATTGATAAAGTGAGAAACAGCGTGATAAGTGAACGTTGCGGTGTGGTTGAAGATGTAGTGAAAAAGATAGAGAAAGGCATGCTTAGATGGTTTGGACACGTAGAGAGGATGAATGAAAGGAGATTGACGAAACAGATTTATGAGGCGAGGCGATGAATGGGAAAGCCGGTAAGGGTCAACCTAGGCGTATGTATCACAATCAGATCGGTGAACTTTTGAGGAAAGGTCACGTTAAAAGTACCCGCAACCGACGAGCGTGTGTGAAAACGCTAATGAAAGTAGAAGAAGCTAAAGATGTGTGTCAGGATCGTAGCAAGTGGAAAGATGTGGTCTCTGCCTACCCCTATGGGAAAGAGGTGTGACTGTATGTATGTATGTATTAATATATAAAATGACTAGCTGATGCCCGCGACTTAGTCCGCGTCAATACAGGTTTTTAAAAATCCCGCGGGAACTATATGATTTTCCGGCATAAAAAGTATCCTATCTCCGTCTCCAGGATGCAAGCCATCTCTGTGCCGAATTTCGTTAATTTCGGTTCAATGGTTGAGCTGTGAAAAGGTAACAAACAGACAGAGGGACAGAGAGAGTTACTTTCGCATTTAAACATTAGTAGCTGATGCTCGCGACTTTGTCCGCGTGGGTATAGGTTTTGTTTAACTATCCCGTGGGAACCATTTTATTTTCCGGGATAAAAAGTGTACTATGTCCGTTTCCAGGATGTAAGCTATCTGCCGACCGAATTTCGTTAAGTTCGGTTCAATGGTTGAGCTGTGAAAAGGTAACAAACAGAGGCGGAATGAGTTGACGGGCTTTGAGAAAAGTTGGCTCTTGAATGTCTCTAAGTTATATTTGTACTGAACAATCGCTGGTTTCCTGCCGAGGTGTCGTAAGAGGCGATTAAGCTATTGTACGGACAGCTTCTCCTCGTGCAGAATAACACTATAATATGCTAAAGCAAATTTGACAAAGTCGCCGTGCGTGACAATTCCAACAAATGCCAACAATCAAGGTGCATAACCTTATAACCATAAGAATTTATGGTGGTAGGTACTATGCTGGAATCCGTTTAGCTAGGTACCACCCCAGGGCCAGTTATTCTGCCGTGAAGCAGTAGTGTGCAAGCATTACTGCGTTTCGGTTTGAAGGGCACTGTGAGCTAGCGTAATCACTGGGCATTTGTGACTTAAGAAATGATGTCTCAGGGTGACGGGCGCAGTGTGGTGTCACACAGAAATATTCTGGGCGACAGCATTTGTTGTGGGCGGCCCGTTAAGATTTTGCTATTCAAATTTAGAGGTTACATAATATTTCATTAGATTGACGTAAAAATATAAATTTAGGTCAAATTACATTCGTATTTTGTAAAACGTAAACGATTGCTAGAATAACATTCGTATAAAATTTTTGCATTTCGCATGCACTATGAATATAAACAAAGTAAAGTTTTACTGAAGGATTTTCAGTTGGCTGCTGGAGCATTGCCTCTAACCAGAGAGTTACAAACCGCCAAGGCAATGACTTTAAATGTAACTTTTTATAATGTTCGTCGGGTACATTAGTAATGAAATAAAGTTTATGTGGTTTCCGTGTTACAAGAAGGGAATTAAATCATTATTTATTGAAATGAAACTAATTTTACGGATTTTATCGCGTTTAATTTTACTATTTATAACGCGGACGTTTCTTTTTTTATTATTTATTTATTGGATAAAGTGGCGAGACGAGCAAAACGTTCAGCTAATGGTAAGTGCGACGTCTGCGCATTACAAATGCTGTATCTCCCGGGACATTACTGTGTACATAGCGTACCAAACTGCACGCCACCACACTGCGCCCGTCACCCTGCGACATCAGTTCTTAAGTTTTATAAGTCCAGTGATTACACTAGCTCGCAGTGCAGTTTCAGACTGAAACGCTATGTAAAACAATAGAGTAATACATAGTAATGTTTATACAATACTGCAGCTCTTCATGAACTCTCCACCTCTTTTTTTATTGGATAAAGTGATGAAACGAGCAAAACGTTCGAACGTTCACTTGATGGTAAGTGCAACGTCTGCTCATAACAAATGCTCTGTCACCAGAAAATTTATGTGTGACACTACATTGTGCTCATCACCCCGAGACATAAGTTCTTAAGTCTAATATGCCCAGTGATTACGCTAGCTCACAGTGCCCTTCAAACCGAAACACAGTAATGTTTGCACACTACTGCTTCACGGCAGAATAACTGGCCCTGGGATGGTACCTACCTAGACGGAATCCTGCATAGGAAACCTACCACCACTATAATCATTCATCATTATCATCATCATTTCAGCCTATCACTAGTCCACTGCTGTACATAGGCCACCCTCATAGATTGCCACGAAAGTATGTATCTCTCATTTTGGGGGGATTTTGCCATAGTTGCCACGCTTGGCGGACGGTTTGGCAACCGCAGTCCATATATTCAGACGTTCCAGGAAGATGCTGCTGCCCATCTCCTAGTTTTTATTTCCCTCTGTCGACTTTTACGACACCCACGGGATGAGATGGGGTGGTAGATTCTCCTAAGCCGCTACCACACGGCGGCCAGTGTGTACATACCAGCTTTATAATAGATTAATGGCTCGGCTTCTAGGCGGCGCATCAAGATGAAACATACACCAGATCTTAAGTTAAATCTCCAGCAATACTACTGTGATAACCGAATTTTTGTGTAGTAGTTTTTGCGTGATGGGCACACAAACATACAGACATACGAACAAAAATTCTATAGATAAGTGTTTCTAATGCTCTTATAAAGACTTAATTTTTCTTAAATATCTCCTATGTACAGACATCGCTCCGTTATAATTTTAATATAAGTATAAATATTTTGACGACCGCGTGGCCTAGTGGTCAGAGTACCTGACTTCTAAGCCGCGGGTCCTGGGTTCAAATCCCAGCCGGAGCCAACATTTGTGCTAAAACATAAATTGTTGGTTTTCGGGTCTGGTTGTGTTGTGATTGTCCCCGTGTTTCTGACACTGCATCCTAGCCTACCTCCGATCTTATCGCATCAGCGTTACATCGGGCGCGGGTAGGTTGGGGACGAGTGAGTGCCTCTGTGTTTGCGCGTACACTTGTGGCACTATAATATCTCCTGCGCAGTTGAATGCTCTCGACAGTAGTCGGCAGTTGTCGCCGTGGTCGAAATCGGCTAGGATAACATCATCATCAGATATTTCCTCGGCGTTTTTTTTCTGCGCGTATATCTTTGTTTTTGTAAACGAAAGTCACTTGCAACAATATTGATATTTCTTTTAATTGATCGCGCAGATGTATTGGAGTCATTACGATAACGAAGGTTCGAGACCATCGGGATGAATTAATAAACCTGATCGAATACAAACAAAATCTTTTGCTTGCACTCGTGAAAATGATAATTCCGCATTCATCATTTAAAGCCATTCTTTTTCGCGTGTTGCTTGCCATGGTGACCATAGAATTTATGATTTCTGCGCCAAATTTAAGGCCAGAGGTATATGCTCGTGTCATCATCATCATCATCATCATTTCAGCCTATCACTAATCCACTGCTGAACATAGGCGTCCCCAAAGATTGCTACAAAAGTTTGTAGCTCTCATTTTGCGGGGAATTTAGCCATAGTTTCCACGCTTGGCAGGGTTGGCAACCGCAGTTTATTTATTCTGATGTTCCAGGAAGACGCTGCTGCAACGTTTGCCCATAACAGATGCTGTGTTGCTCAGAACATTTCTGTGTAGCACCACACTACGCCCGTCACCCTGTGACATAAGTTCCTAAGTCTAATGCCCAGTGATTACGCTAGCTCTCAGCTCCTTCAGACCGAAACAGTAATGTTTGCACACTACTGCTTCACAGCAGAATAACTGACCCTGGGGTGCTACCTACCTAGACGAATTAATTAATTAACAAACCCTTTTACAAACATGATATAAATAAACTTTCCAAATAACGTAAAACTTGCTGACCCTTCATTTAACCAATTTCATCGGGTCTAAAATATTCGGGGACATTCTGCAAATGGTTGCAAGCTATTCACGCTCGGTCTGTTTTCCGGTTTCATACAAAGTCATTGCATAATTAAAAATAAATTGAGATCCCCATAAAAATTGCTATAATGTAACTCATGGTATAAAAACATTACTAAAAAAAGTCTAAAAAAGTCATTATTTGGTGTGCGCTGCGAAAACTATTGATGATAAATAAAATCATGTACGTAGTACGGTCCAAGAGTTCTTAGCCTAACATAAAAAATAAATTTAATTTAAAAAAAAAGGAAATTAAGGATTCTGATAACACTTGTTTTTGAAAGTCCTGTCTGTGCTGCAATTTCTTTTGTTTTAAGTCGACGATCGCTCAGAACAATATTTACCACAAATTGGATATTTTCTGGAGTAGTCACCGTTACAGGTCCTCCTTCACGTGGGTCATCTTCTAATGATTCTCTTCCCTAGCGACACAGCCTAGATCAGTTTTTTATTGTTGCATACGAAGGGCAAGAATCACCGTAAACGACAGTCGTTCTTTCTTTTATTTGATTTGGCGTTAGACTTTCTTTAGTTAAACACTTTATTACAGCACGGTATTCAATTTTAGACATTTTCAAAAATTACTCGACTTCACAGTATTTGGGCCGCTCTCAAAAATAATGTAGCTATCGGTATAAGCTAAAACTTTACACAGAATATACAGACACATGTATCTACTTCATAAAAGATAAATTAGATCACTTTCTATGAATTAACTATGAGAGGCTGACAACTCATGGACCGCCCTGATACATTCTCCTCTATTAATTACCTACCTACACATTTTATTTTTTGTAAACTAGAACCAAATGAATAATTTTAATTATTTTTTTATTTGTAATTTGAATTATTGCTTTATTTGAAACTTTGAAACACTCTTTAAAAAATACAGCGACCTCCGAGCCAGGTTCTGCCGTGAAACAGTAGTGTGCAAACATTACTGTGTTTCGGTTTGAAGGGCACTGTGAGCCAGCGTAATCACTGCGCAATTTAGACTTAAGATCTTATATCTCAGGGTGATCGACACAGTGTGGTGTCACACATAAATTTTCTGGGCGACACAGCGTTTGTTATGGGCAGACGTTGCACTTATCATCATGTGAACGTTTCGCTCGTTTCATCTATTGATACAATAAAAAAAAAGGTGCGCGGCTCTCTTTGCGCAGCGGCGAGCGAGAGAGCGGTTGTTTCCGGTCCTATTAATATATGTATAAGTCATTACATATATCTAATAATATTCAGTGTCGTAATTCAACTACAACGTTACATTCTAATTATGATAACAGCTATGTTAACACTCGATTGTCTAAATTCTGGGAACCCGAAGAATTTCCATTAAAATTACTATTTAAATCCTAGAGAGATATAGGCATGTGATATCCATTATTTGTTTTTCCATGAATTACCATGAATGGTGAATTACTGGTGGTAGGATTCCTACGCAGGAGTCCGTCTAGGTAGGTACCACCCCAGTGCCAGTTATTCGGCAATGTGAGCTAGCGTAATCACTGGGCATATGAGACTTAGAACCTATGTCTCAGGGTGATGGGCACAGTTTAGTGTCACACAGAAATTTTCTGGGTGGCACAGCATTTGTTATGGGCAGACGTTGCACTTACCATCAGGTGAACCTTTTGCTCGTTTCATTACTTTATGCAATAAAAAAAAAATTATAGCTATCGCCTCCAGTCAGTTAGATTCTCCGTTAGTTTACCTCTAGCCGTGGCTCAGGGGCTAGGCGCTTGCTTTAAATTTCATACTGCGGGAGTGACCAGGGTTCGATTCCCGGTGCCGGCACCACTAAAATTGTTAATTGCAATTTTAAGTGCTGATTTACCACGTGCTCGGCGGCGAAGGAAAACATCGTGAGGAAACCCGCATAAAAATATTTCGAAGACAAAGGCGCGACCGTATGGATGTATTTATGATCAAAGAGGTTTGATACTTTTAAAAACTATGTTTGGTTTCTTCATTATCCAGTGCGTTTAAGACCCGAAAACCGAAGATTTGTGTTTTTTCATTAGTAATTGGCTCCGTGTAAAATTCCAACTCAGGACCCGTGTTGTCGAAGTCAGGTACTCTGACAACTACCCCACACGGTTGTCTTATGTCATAATTATGATAACATAGTATTAGATCGCATGGTGCCGATGGTCGCACCACCTATCACACCAAGTGCATTATGTTGTTTTGGTATAACGTGGATTGTGGCAGTCATTTTCTTTTGCTTCGAGTGCCCAGTCTCTGACTACCCCTAATGGGATACAGTCGTGATCTTATGTATGTATGTATGTAGTATTTTATATTGCAAGATATGCTTTTCACAGTAAGTATACGAGGCATCAACTTTCAACATAAATACACAGTGCCCATTTAACATCCCCTTTAACGCTCCAGGGCTCTTGGCAAATATTAACAAAGCAAAATATATAAAGCAATATTGTACGGGTTGCTCTACTAAGTTATTTGCTGACATAAATTAGAACCAGAGTTTTACTTGGCGGATGATAAAAGCTGAAAAACAGAAAGCAAAACTCTAAACAAAACGTATTTACTTAGTTTTGGTTTAGTTTTGTTTTAGCTGCCAAGTAATTTTTTAAAGATTTATGACGCAATTAACAAGTATTCCAGATTATAAGAATGTAACAATGTAATATTTGTGACAGTCATCTGTTTTTGCAGTGAGTGCCCAGTCTCTGACTACTCCTTATGGGATACAGTCGTGATCTTATGTATGTATGTAAGAATGTAACAAAATCACTTTTATTTAATCTTCTACCTGATGATGATGTTCTCCTAGCCGATTTCGACCACGGCGACAACTTCCGAATACTGTCGAGAGCCATCAACTGCGCAGGAGATATTATACTGCCACATGTGTACGCGCAAACACAGAGGCGCTCACTCGTCCCTACCTACCCGCGCCCGATGTAACGCTGATGCGATAAGATCGGAGGTAGGCTAGGATGCAGTGTCAGAAACACGGGGACAATCACAACACAACCAGACCCGAAAACCCACAATTTGTGTTTTAGCACAAATGTGGCTCCGGCTGGGAATCGTACCCAGGACCCGCGGCATAGAAGTCAGGTACTCTGACCACTAGGCCACGCGGTCGTCGAAAACTTCTACCTATCTTCTATATAAAAAGATATTGCTGCATGTATGAAAGACAACTTGAGGGGGAACTTGAGAACGGCTCCACCGATTAGGCTTTTTCTTTATGTTCATAATTGCCAGGACAAGGTTGGTATGGAAGAAAACGTTTGAAAAATTCCCCGGAAAAGTAAGTATTAGGTTCTCAATAAAAAAGTGTTTTTCACACTTCAGCTGTCTCATGTTTTTACTGCTAAATATTGTTTTGCTTATCCTACTTCTCTCTTTCTTCATTAGTGGAGCCGTGCTCGATACGCTTTAATGTTAGCTATGTGGCAGGATAATTGGTACTGCGGTAGTACCTATCTAGACGGATTCCTGCGTAGTCATCCTAATCTGAATGAATTGATAATTATTAAATATCAAATTGGCCGTGTGGTAGCGGCTTAAGGAAAAATTAAAACCAGAAGATGGGCAGCAGCATCTTCCTGGAACATCAGCATAAATAAACTGCGGTTGCCAATCTGCCCGCCAAGCGTGGCAACTATGGCAAAAACCCCCCAAAATGAGAGCTACAAACTTTTGTGGCAATCTATGGGGGAGGCCTATGTTCAGCGGTGGACTAGTGATAGGCTGAAATGATGATGATGATGATGATGATGAAATATCAATGTTTCTGTATACGGTTGAGCAAGGTATCCACCAGATTTCATTGATCAATAAAGGACTTAAAAGGAATGTCAACGTTGCCATAACAATGAGATTTCTTGTAAGTTTTAATTAACGTAATGACCTGTAACGAAATTTCTGTGATTCAAAGTGAATTTCACAGACAGAGATTCAGAGAGATAACTTTCACTTTATTAAGAGACGGATAACTTACTTCGATGTTTCGCTTTGATGTTTATAAAGAAAAGTAAAGTAACAGCCTATAAATGTCCCACTGCTGAGCACAGGCCTCCTCTCATTTCTGAAAATATAAACATGAAAGGTATCTACTGAGGAGTTTTCTTCATCAATGTAGCGTGGCAACGCAATGGGCAGCAAGAATTTGAAGTCGTACCCAAGTACCTCGTCTCGTTCTCTGGGGGGGCGAAAAGTGGGCTATTGATATGGTCTCCGTCTACCGCTTTCGGGATTCCATATATGTGTAAAAAATAAGCTTAAGTAATAAAGGAAAGAAAATAAATTTGCAAAGATCCGCATGCAAAATTTATAATGGTGTAAATTACCCAGTTTTTGAAGAGCACCGCCTGCTTACCCTGAACAGCGTGCACAAGCAAACCAATACCGCCACGGGAGCCGCCACCAGTTACCCTCCACCACTACAACACTACCACTAGGCAATACACACCACGAGTCGAGAACACGACAAGTATTGACTCTTTACTAGTGGTAGGATTCCTATGCAGGAATCCGTCCAGGTATGTACCACCCCAAGGCCTGTCTGCTGTGAAGTAGCAGTGTGCAAACATTACTGTGTTTCGGTTTTAAGGGCACTTTGAGCTAGCGTAATAACTGGGCATATGAGACTTAAGAATTTATGTCTCAGGGTGATGGGCACAGTGTGGTGCCACACAGATTTTTTTCTGGATGTCTCAGCATTTGTTATGGGCAGACGTTGCACTAACCATCAGGTGAACATTTTGGTCGTTTCATCACTTTACCCAATAAAAAAAAACTCTACGACAGTCAGCCGCCGAGGCACTCGGTATTGGTGCACGCTGATGAGGGAGGGCCGGCTGTGCTCTTCAAAAACTAGGTAGAACATTTCCAATTTTGCATGCGGATCTTAGCAAATTAACTTTCTTTCCTTTATTTTAATGGATTTCCGCAAAGTAACGCCTGATTCTATTAAAGCTTAAGTAAGCACGCTGGACAGGCGAGTCCGCGAGCGCAATATTGCAGTCTAGCCAGTAATACCGGCACTGGGTTCATTCCCCGGTGCAGCTATTACTTAAACGGATATGTTTAGGTGCTGATTTACCACGTGTTCGGCGGCTGCAGAAGACATTGTGAAAAAACCTACATGTCTGAGAAGTTGTTCGGTGACCGGAGTCATGTCTGGTAGCTACGATAGTCTAGAGTCTAGATAGTCTTGGGTACTATTTCCGCAACTTGTAGCTATTAAAACAAATTAGTTCTTCCTGGAACATCTGAACATTGCTGAATACAGATACGGTATGAGGTTGTAGATTCTCTTAAACCGCCACCACACGAAATATTTTGGGTGGTTTGTTATTCAGCCGTCAAACAGTAGTGTGCAAACATTACTGTGTTTCGGTCTGAAAGGCAGTGTATTACTGGGTATAGTGTAAGACTTATGAACTGAGTTTCTCAGGGTGACAGCGCAGTGTATCACGCAGATGTGTTCTGGGTGACACAGCATTTGTTACGGGCAGTTATGGCCAAGTATTATAAAATTGTAACTTTATTTAAGATAAATTATTAGCACGGCTCTTCATAAGAGCAAAGAAGTAAAAACAATTACCTTTAGAATTTTTGTTTGTCTGTCTGTATGTTTGTTCGAGCATCACGCAAAAACTACTACACGAAATCGGATTGGGTTTCAAAGATTTGTTGTTGGAGGTCTAACATAAAATCATTTTGATACGCCGCCTAGAAGTCGAGTTATTAATCTATCTTTTTTTTTATAGAATAGGGGCAAACGAGCAGGTGGCTCACGTGTTGTTAGGTGTTCACCGCCGCCCATGAACACCTACTATACCAGAGGAATAGCAGATCCGTTGCCGGCCTTTAAGAAAGGAATAGGCTCTTTTTTTGAAGGTCCCTATCTTATCTATACATATAATAAAATTGTATCTGACCGATCTCTGTACATAGAAGATACAAAATATTTAACTTAAGTAGCTTATTAAATACATAAAATGTAAATATATCACAAGAGGAACGTGTAATAATTTTCTGTGCTCATTGTCAACTCCCGTTGGAATCTTTCCACAGAGCTAGCAGTCGTACGTGGCGTACGTGATCTAATCAAGAATACCCATTCAAAATTCATAAACCAAATATTTTTACACGAACTGTTTATTGTAGACTTTGCTCGAATAGATTTTATAATTAATGTACCTGCCAATTACAATAGTACAGACAAAATAATAAAACTTGAGTTATTTATTATCTATTATTTATTTAAAGGACAATGGCAGACTCTCATACATCATTTTAGTTGGTACTCAAAAGAGGCGTCTTAAAATAAAATAAATCTTAAACAATTAAGCATCAATTGCTGAGCCTAAATATGCAAGTATTTTCATTAGACAAGGTCAGGAAGCGAAGAATTTTGATTTTGAATTTTTTATAGGTTATGTCATAAGTCACATAAGAAACTGACATGTTACTGATCTATTTGTTAATGTTCAACATAAATTGTATTATCAGGTACAATATACCGTCGACCTTATGTATTTGTTTATAATTAACCTTGAAAAATAGAATAATACGTGATACTAAATAGCTGCGATTTATTAGTTGGAAGTTCGCTTGCTGCTTTTATTAATATCTAATGTAGCATTTGCCTTATAGGCATATAATGATTGGTATAGGGTGGCGCCAAAGCAATAGTAAGATTTTGTTATAATAGTATTTAATGAAATGAAAAAAAAAATATCTAGGTAAAAAAACCGAGCCATTACTTTGCCACCCTATACGTATATTCCTATTTTTAAAGCTAATGCCAACATTGGCGCCAAGGCCGTCTCACGGAGGCTCTTAAGCATACAATTATCGAACACAATGAGCATTCATTTTTGACAATCATTTTTGCCACCAAAAGATTTAATACAAGTTTCAAAACTCACTAGAATAAGTGTATAAGGTATCCTAAGTAAAATGAAAGAAATCTTTAAAAAAAAACATCATTTCTAAATGGATATTTTCACATGAAAACTCATGTTATAGACAATTCATTCAACTAAATAATTATAATAAGGATGATGATATAATATTATTCTACTAATGTAAAAGAATGTTAGGTAGATGGTAACATTTTTTAACAAAATGACATGGGATACAATTTGAAAAAAGTCAATTTATATCTTTTAAAGGCACAATATTTTTGGGGCCTGTACAAATATGAGTATTAATTTTAAAATTCATAAAAATCTTTTAAATGGTTTTGTAAAAACGTTATTTCAAGACGCTATAAAAAATTAAAAATAATATTCTGCCAATGTCCTTTCAACATCTTAAGTATTTTTTGAGGTATGCATGCAAGAATGACAAACGTATCAAACATTCAGAACAAGCTGTGTTTCGGTTTGAAGGACACCAGAAGCTAATGTAATTTAGAGCCTTATGAGAAGACTTAAGAGCCTATGTTTAATGGAGGCAGTGAGATGTTACACAGTGCGTAGAGAAAGTTCTGGGTGACACAGCATTTGGTATGGGCAGACGTTGCACTTACCACCAGGTAACGAGTTGATCGTCTGTTCATTATTTCAAATGAGAAAAATACGTGCATTGGCTGAGAACTTAGTTTTTTTTACACGATGAAAGTGAAGAGATGGGCAAATCGTTCACCTGATAGTAAGTGCAACGTCTGCCCATAACGAATGCTGCGTTACCAAGAGCATTTATGTGTAGCAATACAATGCGCTCGTCACCCAGTTCTTACGTCTAATATGAACAGTTCTCCATGCTCTTCAGACCGAAACACAGTAATGTTTGCACATAACTGGCCCTGTGGTGGTAAATACCTAGGCGGATTTCTGCATAGGAACATACATACATACATACATAAGATCACGACTGCATCCCTTAAGGGGTAGTCAGAGACTGGGCACTCACTGCTAAAACAGATGACTGCCACAATCCACGTTTCACCAAAACAATATAATGCACTTGGTGTGATAGGTGGAAAGGAAACCCACCAATAAACCGGGTTTAGTATTTCCTTAGATTCCCGCGCGAATATATACAAACTCTCCAGTTTTATTATAGTAGTAAAATTAGTGGCGGCTCGATAAAAGAATACTACCACTCCATCTCATGCAATGGATCTCGTAAAAGGCGAGTAAGGAATTAAACTGCACTGTGCACCCAACAGCGCATGATGGCGATGGGCTCACCACCTATCACACCAAGTGTATTATATTGTTTTGGCGAAACGTGGATTGTGGCAGTCATCTGTTTTTGCCTAGTCTCTGACTACCCCTTATGGGATACAGTCGTGATCTTATGTATGTAATATTACAATATCGGGGTTTCTTCGTCGGTTGCTCTGTTTTTACTGCGGATATTCTATTTTAGACTCTCTGCTTAAACTATGTAAGGTCTTAAATCATTTCGATATACAAAAATAGTATTTTATTTATATTCATCATCATCATTTCAGCCTATCACTAGTCCACTGCTGAACATAGGCCTCCCCCATAGATTGCCACAAAAGTTCGTAACTTTCATTTTGGGGGATTTTGCCATAGTTGCCGCTTGGCGGGCGGGTTGGCAACCGCAGATTGTTTATTTAAATGTTTCAGGAAGATGCTTTTGCCCTTCTAAAAGTTTAGATTTTCCTTCTGTCGACTTTTACGACACCCACGGGATGAGATGGGGTGGTAGATTCTCTGAGACCGCCACCACACGGTTTATTTGTATTAACATTGAGAAAATAATTAATCAACCTTTTAAGTTTTGACATTATTACTTTATTTTACATTTTACAATTTGCCTTTGATTTGTTAAATATCTATTTCATCATTTCATCGTCATTTCAGCCTATCACTAGTCCACTGCTGAACATAGGCCTCCCCCATCGATTGCCACAAAAGTTTGGAGCTCTCGTTTTAGGGGATTTTGCCAAAGTTGCCACGCTTGGCAGGCGGGTTGGCAACCGCAGTTTATTTATTGAGATGTTCCAGGAACTTGCTGCTGCCCATCTCCTGGTTTTCATTTTCCCCCTGTCGACTTTTACGACACCCTCGGGATGAGATGGGGTAGTAGATTCTCTGAGACCGCCACCACACGGCAATCTATTTAATTTATATTTTATACCTTTTTACTGACAAATATTCTGACGTCTCTGTTTTTTTTAAGGTAGTTATTGACTTAAAGGTAGGAGGTAGGTACCACCCCAGGGCCAGTTATTCTGCCGTGAAGCAGTAGTGTGCAAGCATTACTGTGTTTCGGTTTGAAGGGCATTGTGAGCTAGCGTAATCACTGGGCATTTGAGACTTAAGAACTGATGTCTCAGGGTGACGGGCGCAGTGTGGTGTCACACAGAAATATTCTGGGTGACACAGCATTTGTTGTGGGCGGACGTTGCACTTACCATCAGGCGAACGTTTTGCTCGTTTCGTCACTTTATACAATTTAAAAAAAATACTGACAATAATTAGGACATTACTGTTCTTTAAAAGGTATGTATTAATTTTAACTTTTCGTGTATGTTGATTTCCTAAAATTGTTATGTGATAAATATAAACATATCGGGTTATTTCTTCGATGTTTTACCTACTCTGAAAAAGTTAGAGTTAGAGTTGAGAAAGTTAGAAGTAGAAATACAGAGTAAGACAATGATACATATAAAAAAATAAAAAAAATGCATGTCATGCTTTCATTGTCAAAACGTGTTGACTCAAAAATTTGTTAAAAACATCTTATTGTAACCATGTATTACCTATTGTATTTATGGTAGGTACCACCGCAGGCCAGTTATTCTGCCGTGAAGCAGCAGTGTGCAAAGTAACACAGCATTTTTTATGGGCAGACGTTGCATTTACCATCAGGTGAACGTTTTGCTCGTCTCGTCATTCTATCCAATAAAAACAAGTTATTACGCAAATAAATGAAATTGAAATTGGGACGATATTTTTAAATACTATCGAATGTCACGTCGATGTAATAATTACATTTCTATCGCTGAACAATGTCCAAACCAGATAACGATGGCTACTATGATTTTATAAAAAAAACTCTTTAGTGCCTGATTGAAGTAATTTTTTTTTTGAATGTGTAGTGTGCAAATAGCCCTATAGCTTTTAATGCTTCGTCAATAGAGACTCGCGAGCAGAAGGCCCACGAGTAAGAAGAACAACGTCGCTGCTGACGAGAGGCGTTGCTACCGCCCGCTGCTGCGCTGTACTTCGACCACTTGAAAACGTATAAAAAAGTATCAGACTAACTTGGGCTCGTAGAATACAAGGGCCCCTCTGAATGAGGTAGGAAACCATGGCTTGGATCACTATCGAAAAAAAGTAAAGTTATTGCAATATGCCGCATAGGTATACATTTCACAAATGCTAAATGACTTCGTGATTTACGATTATTACAATTTGATATGCGCTATCTAGTGCGAACGTGGGTGTACGTGAATCATTCATCAATTTAAGGAAGCCATATATATTTATTGCATTAAACAATCGCACAATTAATGTAATTCTTCGCACATGTTTTTATATAATGGACACGAACAGATATATTAGTAAAGAAATGTCGACAGAAACCCTGATTCCCGTTAATGAAAAGGTTGAATTGTACGAGTACAAGTGCCCACAACTTACCCTGACCGCTTTGTGGGCAAACCTTTCTATAATTGAAAGTCTGTCCTCCTGTGTCTCTTGGAAAGCCAAATAAAGTGGTCATCTACGAGTAAAAACATCATTTAAATTAACTGTGTTTAAAATTGGTTAAAGAAATCTGTCCTTGCCGATGTTTTTTTTATTGGTTAAAGTGATGAAACGACCAAAACATTCACCTGATGATAAGTGCAACGTCTGCCCATAAGAAATGCTGTGTCAATCAGAAAATTTCTGTGTGGCACCACACTGTGCCCATCACCCTGAGACATAAGTTCTTATCTTCGATTTTGACAAAATTTTGGCCACAAACATAGCTTGCATCCTGGAGACGGACATAGGATACTTTTTATCCCGGAAAATCAAATGGTTCCTACGGGATAGTAAAAAAAACCTATCTCCACGCGGACAAAGTTGCGAGCATTAGTTACTAATGTTATATGCGAAAGTAACTCTCTCTGTCCCTCTGTCTGTTTGTTACCTTTTCACGGTTCGAACGCTAAACCGATATTGACGAAATTTGGCACAGAGATAACTTGCTTCCTGGAGACGGACATAGGTTAATTTTCATCCCTTAGAATCAAATAGCTCCCTCGGGTTATTTAAAAAACCTATATCCACGCGAAAAAAGTACGGGCATTAGTTAGTATCTTACAAATAAACTGTGGTCAAATTGAGTTTGTGAGAATAAAAATATAAGTTTATCGGTGCGGTTGGCGCAGTGACTATTAATGGTTGGTGATTGACTTCTCTGCTATCAGTCCCGGATTTGACTCCCGCACGCGATAATTTTTTCAGATCAGATAGTGGTTCAGAATCCGCGTGTTTGTGCAGTTAATGTCTGTAATACGAGTACGAACCTACAACACAGGAGCAACGCTAACGTGAGGCATCGTTTCATTTCGAAGACTTCATAAAAAGGGTTATTATAATATTATAGCATACATAGGTGATGATAACCCCTGGGAATGAGGTGATCGCCGCCAAGCTATTTCTACATCTTTATAATACTGCTGTTATTGTACAGTATTTTTAAAATGACTGAAAAACTATCCCGCTAAATGTTGAATAAAAATTTACTCTATTCTACTCTTTAAAATATAATAAACAAATATTTTTAAAGTAAAACTTCTTGAAGCGCGATGAGACCAAAACTTCAAGGTCCAATTTGAGTACAGCGCGTTCGTTCAACGTTTCTGTTATTCTTAATTAATATTAATTTTGTCAACAGATGGCGGTTTCTACAATCTAATTAATTAATTCAATCTTTGTAATATTGTTTTTAACGAAAACATTGATTTTAAGACGTTTACTCATTTTATTTTTTATTTTGCCGTGAAGCAGTAGTGTTCAAAATGACTGTGAAGGGCACTGTGAGCAAGCGTAATCACCGGGCATATGAGGCTTAAGAACTTATGTATCAGGGTGATGGGCACAGTGTGGTGTCACACAGAAATTTTGCTGGGTGACACAGCATTTGTTATGGGCAGGCGTTGCACTTACCATCAGGTAAACGTTATACTCGTTTCATCACTTTATCCAATAAAAAAGTAGCGGCTAAGCGATTGGCTTCCGGGTATGGGTCGCGGGTTCAATTCCTAGTCAAATATTTGAATGGCCTACAAATAGTAGTTTCTGGCCTGGGTATTTGAGTAATAGCATTTTTATTACGATACAGGAGTCCCAAAGTGCGGCGTCGTTTTTTTAAGGGTATATTTTTTTAATAAATCAATATTGAGAATCTCTTTTAAATCATTTAATTTATTCACCGTTTTAATGAAGATTGGACACAAAGCACTTAACGACTGTGAAAGCTGTTTCATATTCATTATCGGACGCTATCGCTGCGAGTATTGAAAAAAACTTACGTCATTTTTTTTTTGGATTAAGTGACGTGACCATCAGAACGTTCACCTGATGGTAAGTACAACGTCTGCCCATAACAAATGCTGTGTCACCCAGAACAGGTGGTCTACTGTGTAACTCTGGTTGGTTTCGGGATCGGTTTCATTTGATCCCATTAAACAAAGAATGAGCTTTATGCGCCAAAATTAAAACGACCACGAAACCTACCAGAGTTACGAAAAGGACCCCCAGTTGTGAGTGTCACCAGACTGCGCCCGTAACTCTGAGTCATCAATTCTTAAGTCTCATATCTCATTGATTACTATCATTGCTCTCAGTGCTCGAAGGCTCGGTTGGCGCAGTGGTTAAGCCCTTGGCTTCTGCGCCGCAGGTCGCGGGTTCGATTCCCGCACGGGACAAATATTGGTATGGCCTACAAATAATTGTTCCGGGTCTGGGTGTTTGTGCATGTGGAATTTATGTCTGTAAAACGCACCCACGACAAAGGAGAAATCCTAAGGTGGGGCATCGTTTTTTTATGAAAAAAAAGAAAAAAGAAAGTTCCCTTCAGACCGAAACAGTAATATTAGAATACTACTGCATGGCAGAATAACTAACCTTAGGGTGGTACCTACGGACCAAGACGGATTCCTATATAGGAATCCTACCGCCAGTAAGTGTATTGGCTACGACTGAATGTCGTATCCAGGAGAAACGACTCAACAGGTTTGCTAAACGCAAACGTCCTTTGTTCTTTAAACAACAATATATTATTATATATATATATATATATTCTTCAACGTAAGAAATGTAAATTTCGTTCTTCAAACGTCATTTATTTTACAATCTACCACCGTTTCGTATTGAGGTTCCTGACGGAGAAGAAACAGGCGAAAGGAACTCCGTAGGTATCCTATTTTTTTATCTTTGTCAAAATTACATTCATACATACATACATAAGATCACGACTGTATCCCATAAGGGGTAGCCAGAGACTGGACACTCACTGCAAAAACAGATGACTGCCACAATCCACGTTTCACCAAAACAATATAATGCACTTGGTGTGATAGGTGGTGAGCCCATCGCCACCATGCGCTGTTGGGTGCACAGTGCAGTTTAATTCCTTACGCGCCTTTTGCGAGATCCATTGGATGAGATGGAGTGGTAGTATTCTTTTAACGAGCCGCCACCACACGGCTTTCAAAATTCAATTATAAATAAATTTACAAAGAACGGTCTCATAGAAAACCAGAGCACGCTCCGTGACAAAATGTTATCCAATGTTTATTAACAAATGAATAAACGCTTTGCAAACTCGAGCAGACCAGCCTCCACCAACAGCACCTGTTCACAAGTATGACGCATGTGGCAGCCATCGCCCTCCTCGACCATATTCAAGGGAAGCAGAAGCATTTAAGCGAGTATGACATACTCAAGTCTACTGTTTGGAACTAAAAGAATAATTATTGAAATCTAAATGTAGCTATGAGTTCTAAACACAAACAGTTTTCTGTTCCAAGTGATCTTCTAACAAAGAAAAAAGATTTAAATGAAACTAAGTTTACGGATTTTATCGCGTTTAATTTTTTTACTATTTATAATCCGACGTTTCGAGCGCTTTACAGCACCCATGGTCACGGGAGGACTGAGGTGACAGATGTCCTGATGTCATAGTTAACCTGGGGTACCTTCAGCTTTTAATTATTATTTTTTTGGTCCGATCTACGCAGAAAGAGCTGTGTCTTGAAGTCTAGCAGTGGTATGCTTGGTTTTTGATTTAATTTAATTTATTATTGGATCCCAAGCTGGTAGTAATACCCAACCATGTTCTCTATTGAAATGAGGATCTTGTTTGATTTCAATAGCAATTCAATCAAAAACCTAGCATACCACTGCTAGACTTCAAGACACAGTTAACTCTTTCTGCGTAGATCGGACCAAAAAAATAATAATTAAAAGCTGAAGGTACCCCAGGTTAACTATGACATCAGGACATCTGTCACCTCAGTTCTCCCGTGACCATGGGTGCTGTAAAGCGCTCGAAACGTCGGATTATAAATAGTAAAAAAATTAAACGCGATAAAATCCGTAAACTTAGTTTCATTTAAATGTGTAGTGTTCGCGTAAATATAAGAAATCATTAAAAGAAAAAAGATATTAACATCGTATAAACTTCGTCAAAGTCACGTTGCTTGGAAAAAATGAAAACAGTTTAGGAATAATCATTGCGTGCTAGACAAATGTTTGCAGCGTTGGACTTTTTTAAAAAGCAGAAATATCTGTGTGACAAAAATTTGACAAATATATGATGAATGGAATTTCCTTACTACGAAATAACTTAGAAATATCTTTTCTTAAATTTAATTATTTGTTTAAATAAAACTACTTTTTTGCGGATTTTATCGCGTTTAATTTTGAACTATTTTTACCCGACGTTTCGGACGCTTTACAGCACCCATGGTCACGGGGGGACTGAGGTGACAGTTGTCCCGATGTCATAGTTAACCCCGAGTACCTTCAGCTTTTAATTATTATTTGTAGTCCGATCTACGCAGAAAGAGCTTACTGTGTCTTGAAGCCTTGCAGTGGTATGCTTGGTTTTTGATTTAATTTTATTAATAATAGGATCCCAAGCCGGTGGTAATACCCAACCACCTTCCCTATTGAAATTAGGATGTTTTTTAATTTCAATAGCCTCGCGAATCATGCTTGGTAGGAATCGGTGTTCTTTTGCAAGGATTTGTGGTCTATCAAATCTGATGTAATGGTTGGGATGATCCAGAACATGGTCACAGACTGCAGACTTCCTAGAGCGTCGCGATTTAATTATTTGTTCATTTTTTACTTATATATTTTTTCTAAATTGCTGACATCCTAATCTAGGGCTAGGATAGTATAGGGCTGCAAAGTGCGGACTTAATGCGTAATGGCATTGTCTACTAGTCCTATGCAGGAATCCGTCTAGGTAGGTACCACCCCAGGGCCTATTCCGCCGTGAAACAGTAGTGTGCAAAAATTACTGTGTTTCGGTCTGAAGGGCACTGAGAGCTAGTGTTTCCACTATGAGACTTGAGAACTTATGTCTCAGGTTGACGGGCGCAGTGTGGTCGTCGTCGTTACAGCCTATCGAAAGTCCACTGCTGATCATAGGCCTCCCCCATAGATAGTCACAAAAGTTTGTAGCTCTCATATTGGAGAGATTTTGCCGTAGTTGCCACGCTTGGCATGGTTACCACATAATTTATGATTACTGCGCCAAATTTAAGGCCAGAGGTATATGCTCGTGTCATCATCATCATCATCATTTCAGCCTATCACTAGTCCACTGCTGAACATAGGCCTCCCCAAAGATTGCTACAAAAGTTTGTAGCTCTCATTTTGGGGGGAATTTAGCCATAGTTTCCACGCTTGGCAGGGTTGGCAACCGAAGTTTATTTATTCAGATGTTCCTGGAAGATACTGCTGCCCATCATCTGGTTTTGATTTTCCCTCTGTCGACTTTTACGACACCCACGGCATGAGATGGGGTGGTAGATTCTCTTAGGCCGCTACCACACGGCTGGTACCACGCACAGAAATAATATATCTGGGTGACTTATAATTTGTTAGCCAATCTTTCGTTGCACTTATCGTCAGCCAATCTTTTTGCTCAGCTCGTTACCTTCTCCTATAAAATAAATCTCTAGTACTTACACTAACACTAGCTCTCAGTGCGTTTTAGGCAGACACAGGCACACTTATGCTAGCACACTACTGCTTCACTGCAGAATAACTGGCCCTGCGGTGGTACTTCCTAGACGGATTCATGCATAGGTTATGTTTTTAGATGCCACAATTCAAATGCCGTGGTCATCATCATCATCATCGTCATTTCAGCCTATCACTAGTCCACTGCTGAACACAGGCCTCCCCCATAGATTGCCACAAAAGTTGTAGCTCTCATTTTGGGGGGATTTTTCATAGTTGCCACGCTAGGCAGGCGGGTTGGCAACCGCAGTTTATTTATTCAGATGTTCCAGGAGATGCTGCTGCCCATTTTCTAATTTAAATTTTCCCTCTGTCGACTTTTACGACACCCACGGGATGAGATGGGTTGGTAGGTTCTCTTAAGTAACACAGTAATGTTTGCACACTACTGCTTCACGGCAGAATAACTGGCCCTGCGGTGGTACCTAGACGGATTCATGCATTGGAATCCTACCGCCAGTAGCATTTTTTTTTATTTGATAAAATTGCCGGAACGAGCAAAACGTTCACGTCTTTTCTAAAATTTGCTTAATTATTTTTGAGAGGATCGGGAGCGCTACGCGTCGTTAAACGCTTATGACTTTCGCTAAAATTAATTGCGATTTTCTATTTTCTAATTTCTCCGACCACTGGGAACTGCGAATGACAGAGATTAATATTGCTGAAAGTTTATTTCACCTACCTGAAGTGTTTATATAGTTTTATAGGACCAATGAATTTATATAAATACACACAATTACGCTTCTTTCCCACTGGGGTAGGTGGTAGTATTTCTATGCAGGAAGTAGTGTGCAAACATTACTGTGTTTCGGTTTGAAGGACACAGAGCTAGCGTAATCACTGGGCATATGAGACTTAAGAACTGAAGTCTCAGGATGACAGGCGCAGTGTGATGACACACAGTAATTTTCTGCGTGACGTAGCATGTTTTATGGGCAAAAATTACAAACATTGTTAGTGGTTGGGTATAACCACCACTGCAAGACTTCAAGTTACAGTTAGCTCTTTCTGCGTAGATCGGATCGAAAATAATAATTAAAAAGCTGACGGGTTAACTATGACATCAGGAAATCTGTTACCTCAGTATTCCCGTGACCATGGGTGCTGTAAAGCACTTGAAACGTCGGGTTATAAATAGTAAAATTAAACGCGGTAAAATCCTTAAAATTAGTTTCATTTAAATGTAATTCATATTTATATCATATCTATATCATATCATAACACCGGTCTGGACAATTAGGCCCCATCGGAGGCCATGTGATTTCCATTACGGCATCAAATGGGCTGGCATTCTCTGACGCCCCCATAATCTACGAGTATGTTCAAAAATATAATGAAAATATTTTGTCTTATTTCTTAAATAAAAACGTTATGTTTTGAAACCTGTCATCATCATCATCATCATTTCAGCCTATTACAGTCCACTGTTGAACATAGGCCTCCCACATAGATTGCCACAAAACACGGTCCTGAGCCACCTGCATCCATCGACTTCTCGCAAAACCGTGCAGGTCGTCGCTCCATCTAGTGGAGGGTAACCCTACGCTGCGTTTGCCGGTACGAGGTTGCCACTCGAGAACCTTTCTTCCCCAACGGTTGTCGGCTCTACGAGCTATATGGCCGGCCCATTGCCACTTCAGCTTGCTAATCCTTAGGGCTATGTCGGTTATTCTAGTTCTGCTGCGGATAACATCGTTGCGGATTTTATCTCGCAGAGAAACTCCGAGCATAGCCCTTTCCATAGCACGCTGCGCGACTCTGAGCTTCCTCATGCGGCCTGCAGTGAAGGACCACGTTTCGGTTCCGTAAGTCATCACTGGCAACACGCACTGGTTGTATACTTTTGTTTTCAGGCATTGAGGTATACTCGACGAGAAGATGTGACGCAATTTCCCGAACGCAACCCAGCCGAGTTGAATCCGTCGATTGACCTCTTGGTCGAAGTTGGACCTACCTAGTCGGACGGAATCTATCCTAGGTATAAATATTCGTCGACAACTTCGATCGTGGTGTTCCCAATAACAACGGGTATAGGTGTGGCATGGACGTTAGACATGATCTTCGTCTTGTCCATGTTCATCTCAAGACCCACCTGTTGGGAGACACTATTGAGGTACCTGTACACATATTTAAGTGGTTGAGCATCCAGACTCGGCGCAGCTTTCTGTATGGCTTACACGAATATTAACTCTCTGCGGGAATCAGATGCGGTAAATTGATAAGACATTTCCAATAAGATTTAAGCAAAATAAATTACATTGAACGCTTTAAAGTAATCCATTTCAAATTTAATCTGTTAGTCTTTTGACAAAGTTAAGACTTAGCAAAGATTTACAAAAAAAATAAAATTGAATTTCGCAAAATTGAAATACTAATTAATATATTTTTTTTGTTGGATCGGAGCTTAGATGGAAGCGAGCAAATCGTTCACCTGATGGTAAATGCAAAGTCTGCCCGTAACAAATGCATTGTCACCCAGAACATTTCTGTGCGACACTAGCACTGCTACCATCACCCTGTGACATCAGTTCTTAAGTCTCATATGCCCAGTGATTACGCTAGCTCACAGTGCCCTTCAAACCGAAACACAGTAATGCTTGCACGCTACTGCTTCGCGGCAGAATAACAGACACTGGGGTGGTACCTACCTAGACGGATTCCTGCATAGGAATCCTACCACCAGTAGACAATAATAAATAAGTGGACAACAAAGTTATCAAATATACATACATAAGATCACGACTGTATCCCATAAGGGGTAGTCAGAGACTGGTCACTCACTGCAGAAGCAGATGACTGCCACAATCCACGTTTCACCAAAACAATATAATGCACTTAGTGTGATAGGTGGTTAGCCCATCGCCACCATTCGCTATTGGGTGCACAGTGCAGTTTTATTCCTTACTCGCCTTTTACGAGATCCATTGGATGAGATGGAGTGGAAGTATTCTTTTAAAGAGCCGCCACCACCTGACCACCACCACCAGAACCTGTCGTGTGATGTGATTGGTTATATTATTTGCTAATAAATAATAATGAGTTGGTATTTCGTTACCATCACTTTTTTATTGGATTACGGACGAGATGGGCAAAACGTTGACCTGATGGTAAGTGAAACGTCTGCCATAACAGATTCTCTGACATCCAGAATAATTGTGTGGTGTCCACGCTGCGCCCGCCACGCCGCCCGCTGTGACATCAGTTTTTAAAGCCGGATTCACACTAGACTTAGATTACGATTTTTGTAGAAAAGTAAGTAAAGTAAAGTTTCAGCCTTTAAATGTCCCACTGCTGAGCACAGGCCTCCTCTCATTTCTGAGAGGGTTTTAGAGCTAGGAATAATCCGCAACGCTGCTCCAATACGGGTTGGCGGACTTCACATGTTTTCGAAATATTTTTTATTTTTCAGACATGCCGGTTTCCTCACGAAGTTTTCCTTCACCGCCGAGCACGTGGTAAATCAGCACTTAAAATAGCATTTAACAATTTAAGAGGTGCCGGCACCGGGAATCGAACGCAGGTCACTCGCGTACTATGAAATTTAAAGCGACCGCCTAGCCCCTGAGCTACCACTTTTTGTAGAAGCCGCGCTGTAAATTACTGCGTCAGATAGTGTCCAAACTAGTGTCGTATTGACAAGCGTTAGAGTGGTGGTGGGGGCACTGATGCGATCAGTGCTCGAGCAGTCCGCGATACGTCAGGATGGAGTTCACGCCTTTATACAAAATATGTGAATTCGATAGGTTTCTGATGCATCACGACACGACACGCAAGTATAGTGCGAACCCGGCATAAATCTCATATACACTTTTTTTTTACACTACCTCTTAGTGCCCTTCCGTCTGAAATACAGTTATGTTTGTACACCACTGCTTCACGGTACCTACTTAGACGGATTCCTCCATAGGATTACAACCACTACCTTTTAGCAACAGTCTTGTGAATTGTTATTGTTCATAATTTTATGATCATTATTTTTACCTTAGAAGGTTATTTGCAACTCTTTTACATTTTGTATATGGCCTTAGCCTTTGTATTTGAAACGAAATCATACCTTATTTAAAAAAAAAACTTTCGTCAAATGTGGTTTAACTTAGCATAGAGAAAACATAGTTATCTCGGGACTTTTATGAATTTTGAAACGGAGATGAAATTTATCCCTATTTTTAGGAGTGTAATAAGATTCTTAGGAAACTAGACAGGATATTGTAATATAAAATGAAATGAACAGCCGGTTAGATTAACTTAAGACACATTTAAATAAAACTAGATTTCACGGAGTTTATCGCGTTTTCTTTTTACCCGACGTTTCGAGGGTTTATATCACTTCCTATCCTATCCCATTTCGTAGGTCGTTCAGAACACTATGAACCTCACTCTCCATCTTACACGATCCATTTGTCCATGGATATCTGAAATGTAAATTTCAGTATCAGGGTGAATCTCAAGACCGCTGTCTCCTTTCTGCGGCTAAATTCCACTCTTCACGTCCCTTTCTGCCGTACCGGCTTTCTTTATAATTCTTTTGCTTCACACGCTGTCAGACTGGAATCAGTTACCAACCAACATATGGTTGGCTAAATCCAAAGCTTGTTTCAATCGCCTACTCTGGGAGCATTACTCAACAATTAATTAGTAATTTCTAATAGTTCAGCGTACCGCTTCTTCCATTAAATTTTATATTACCTACTTCTTTTATATGTGATCCTTATACATAGTTTCAAAACCTGTCAATATTTATGTGTGTATTTATATATAAATCTATATGTATGTATATGTATCTATTTAGTGTAACCGGTAGCCTGGTTCAGAAGGTAGGTAGGTAGGGGGTTCAAGAAAATAATTACTTTTAATAATTATTTTATTGTCCTACTTCCGCTCACAACAGTGGAGTAGAGTTGCAAATGGGGTCACTGGCCTGACGTAGGGTGAGATGGTCCAGCAGCTGTCTCCCGTAGCCTTGCAGCTAGCCTCTCGGCACAATCGAAGACTCGGCGTGCAGGTAATCGTGGCCGAATAATCTAGCCGATAGTGTACGGCTATCGTTGAGGGTAAGTGAATCCTGGAAGCCAGATGGAGGCAAGCGTTAGGTTGGCTTGCGATAGTTTTTCACAGACCCTACACAAGCTCAGTACCCCCCTTTACATTACACACTTCTAACGCTAAGCAGCCCCAGCATAAAAGGTTAAAAGCAGAACAGTTTATACATTTTTATAATTAACTAGGTTATAATCAAATGAGAACTCACCCCAGCGGGATCAAATGGCACTTAATCGAAATGCGGTCGTTGCTTTGTAGTAGCTCACGGCACAGTGCCCGGAGAAACGTTGAACGTTTGAAATCGGCACGAACGGGGAAACGGTCGCGCCTCCGAGTTATGCCGAGCGCTTCCGAATTGGTCCGAAGTAGGGGAATGTCCGTGAGTAAAGGCGTGCGGATTACGCGAATTAATGTATATTATAATTTGGTAATTTTGGTTTTTATAAAAAATAATGATGTCAGGCGCATTAAGATGCAACGTTACATTAGTTATTGTGGATTGATTGTGTCGGATTGTATTACGAAGCACCCTACAAGCTCTTGCTCAACCCAAAGGTAGACTGGTAGTGAATGCCTCTAGGCATTAAGTCCGCCATTTTGTAAACATTATATGCACATAGCATATAATGTTTAAATAAATAAATTAATGTCCCGATGTCATAGTTAATCCGGGGTACCTTCAGCTTTTAATTATTACTTTTGGTCCGATCTTCGCAAAATGAGCTTACTGTATCTGGAAGTGGTATGCTTGGTTTTTGATTTAATTTTATTACTTAATAAAATCAGGCATTATTTTGCGGAAATCCATTATAATGAAGGAAAGAAAGTCAATTTGCTAAGATCTGTATGCAAAATATAAAATGGTGTATATTACCTAGTTTTGAAGAGCACCGCCCGCCCTCCCACAGTAGCGTGCACGAGCAAACTAACACCGCTACCAGGAACCGCCACCAGATACCCTCCACCATTAAAACACTACCACTGGGCAATATACTCGTACACCACTGAAGTCGAGACCACGACACGTGTTTCACCTCAAAACGAGGCATAATCTAGTGATATTGACTCTACGACAGTCCGCCGCCGAGTCGACTGCAAAAGGCCGGGCGGGCGGTACTCTTCAAAACTAGGCAATATACACTATTTTATATTTTGCATGCAGATATTAGCAAATTAACTTTCTCTCCTTCATTAATTATATTAATAATAGGATCTCATGCCGGTGGTAGTATTCGCGTAAATAAAAGGAATCATTGTTAATTCTGAACGAAACACACTGAAACAATAACTAAAAAGATTTTGATGGATCTATTTTCATTCCAAACAAACAAAGCGGACCAATCACCGACTGCATTTGCATTTCTATCGGAGTCCGGAATTATACAAAATCTCACACTTTGTTACATACGGTTGAATGTATGCGTTAATTTGTAGCTGGGAAATGCGAATGTTGCGAAAATATCTACCTACATACGGTCACGTCTTTTTCCCATTTAAGGGGTAGACAGAGGCCACTCACGTAGCCCACATTTCGCCCTCGCGTGAAAGGAGACGTTACGGGTGGCGAACCATTTTGGTACGAGTCAAAAGCATTCTTACTCCCCATTCCGTTCCCACGAGTAGTACAGTGACAGCATTGCATATTATGGTGTTATTCTGCACGAAAAAAGGCTGTCCCTACAATCTTCAAATTACGTTTTTTTCCACTCTGCAGACACCTATCGGATTAAATTAATAATTAATTAATAAAAATCTTCAACCCATTATTAATCCTACACTAAAATTTGTAAGAACACTGTTTAATTTTTCCTAAATGTAATAATTTAAATAGATTACGTTGAAGCTTTTTGCTATCAATAACACCGGTGGGCAGGGAATTTTTTAATCCTTAGAGATTCTTACGGCGCTTAGCGAGAAATTACAATGATTTAATGTTTCCCATTAATTTAAGAAAAATTTATGTTGTTGTATAAAAAGTAAAAAGTCACAATTTCTTTATTCAGTTTAGGTTTGTTTAAAGCTCTTATATAAAAAGAGGAAAAGGGTAGCTACCCTTACGGGTTGGTCTTATTGGCCTCTTGCAACCAGTAATGTTTACATCTTGTATACGAGTGTGGAGCTTCTACCGCCCCATCTCTTCCGGTGGGTGTCGTAAAAGTCGACAGAGGGATAATGAATTCTATATTTTTGACGTGAGAAATATAAAATTTGTTAGTCAAACGTCACTTTTTACAATCTACCGCCGTTTCATAATGGCGAAAACAACTCTAGATAGGTATCCTCTTTTTTGCAAGTGCCACAAAACACGTAAGTTTGCAGCTATCATTTTGTTGGGATTTTGCCATAGTTGCCACGCTTGGCAGGCGGTTTGGCAACCGCAGTTTAATTATTCAGTTATTCCAAGAAGATGCCCGATGCCCATTTTCTCTCTGTCGACTGTTAGGGCACCCAGTGGACGAGATGGGGTGGTAGATTCTCTAAAATCGCCACCACACGGAATGGTTACGTCAAAAGAACCTGCGCCCGACGATCTCGAACGAAAGCGCACATGAAAGTGAAAGAAGCGAAAGATGTGTTTCAGGATCGTAGCAAATGGAATGATGGTACTACAATGGGAAAGAGGCGTGACTATGTATGTATTATAGCTACATCTCATATATGTGCGTGTATGTATGTATGTGGATGCGTCTGTGTGTATGCCTATATACATCCATAAATACTTTTTTTTCTTTATTTGTCTATTATTATGAAGTTTTTTAGGTTAAGATGCTACTTTTTGTACTTTAAATTGTTTATAGTTTTTGTAGCTACGAATAAAAAATGTTCTATGTTCTATGTAGGTTTCAGTGGTCTGTTCACTGAGAAGACGTTGCTATGCAGTAGTTGTTTGTTTAGTATTGTCGTTGTATCGGGTGCATGCGTGTCTCTGGGGCGTTGTCTGTAGACGACAACGTTATTAATATATGACATATTGACTGATTCGGTACAATGATCAGTGAAATTCTATACATACAATACTGATCCCTACTACGAGAACAAAGGTTCTCTGTAACTGTGTGGTAGGTTATACATGGTGTTTATTATACAGGCTGTTTCGTAAATAGTATGACTAGCGAGAACATACACGTGCAACTTATACATGTAAAGGTTTTGGCGATGTAACAAACACAAAAATGAAAAAAAATTCAGCTGCTCCATATATTTTGGCGTCATATTTTTAAACTACACTGGTCGAAAAAAATGCCTCTACCCTGGGAATAACCACGTAGAAACCCACAGGGCATTTTCTTTTTAGTTATTTCAAAATAATGTACAATCACAGTGTTATAAAGATGTAGCTCATATGATGCGATAGCTTGGCGACGATCACCTCATACCCAGGAGTTATCATCATCCATGTATTCTTTAATATCATAGCGAATCTTTTTATGAAGTCTTTGTTTAATAAAAAAATCACTTTTTGATTGAAAGACTTTGTGCACTTTCTGGGATTTTGTTGTAAAAGCATATACAATGCCCCATAAAAATGTTACTGACCTTGAGAAGTCGAGTAACTGGCATTATTAATTTGTGCTGGTTCCTGGTATTTACATTATGAACATCATTTCTTTCAGTAAACCGTTTTATGTTCTCTTCTGGTGGTAGGATTCTTATGCAGGAATCTGTCTCGGTAGTTACCACTCAGGGCCAGTTATTCTGCCGTGAAGCAGTAGTGTGAAAACATTTCTGTGTTTCGATTTGAAGGACAGTGTGAGCTAGCGCAATCACTGGGAGCAGTGAGGTGTCACACAGAAATGTTTTGGATGGCACAGCATTTGTTATGGGCAGACGTTGCACTTACCATCAGGTGTACGTATTGCTCGTTCCATCACTTTCTCCAATAAAAAATTGAGAGGAAAAGGTCAAGATATTAATTTCTTTAAATTTATTTCTAAGAGACAGTTTAGAGTCAAGATTATAAATAGCTGTAATGGCCCTCTTTTGCAAAACAAAAATTACGTCAACGTCAGTGGCATTTCCCCATAACGAAATACCATAAGACCTTGTGCTATAAAATAGCTAAAATATAAATATATCTAGCAGTTTCAACATTAGTCAACTTTTTTAACAGCATAAGCTGCAGAGCTGAGGCTACTTGCTAGTTTAGATATGGGTGCCCCATTGAAGTTTCGCGTCGAGAGTTCTTCCAAGAAAGACAGTGATATTGAGAAGGCGCAACTCTTCCCCATTTAGAAGCACACTTACATCTAATCGTTTAACACTTGGTGTTGTGAATTTGATACATTTTCTTTTATTGCCGTTTAAAAGCAAATTATTAACGTGAAACCAATTTGCTAATTTTGAAATAGCATTATTAACCGCGTCATATAATAAAAGTCTACATATTATTAAAAGAAAGCTGTTTGAGTTTGAAAAATTTGAGAAGTATGGCTGGAGTGACTTAGTTGGACAAACTGAGAAACAACGTGATAAGAGAACGTTGCGGTGTGGTAGAAGATGTAGTGACAAAGATAGAGAAAGGGATGCTTAGATGGTTTGGACAAGTAGAGAGGATGGATGAAAGAAGATTGACGAAACAGATTTATGAGGCGAGTGTGAATAGGCAAGCCGGTAAGGGTCGACGTAGGCGAACGTATTACGATCAGATCGAAATCTTTTTAAGGAAAGGCCACGTCAAAAGTACCCGCAACCGACGAGCTTGTATGAAAACACTAATGAAAGTAGAGGAAGCTAAAGATGTGTGTCAGGATCGTAGCAAGTGGAAAGATGTGGTCTCTGCCTACCCCTATGGGAAAGAGCCGTAACTCTATGTATGTATGTATGTATTAGTAGTGGTTATTAAATGTGTATAAAACTATTGATTCTTTATTACGATTTCGTTTTTGACCCCGTAGTGACTTCTATTGATGGGTACTGGGAGTTCGGCTCTTTTCCCCTTTTACCTTTATTCATTTAAATTGCGGTTGCAAACCTGCCTGCCGAGCGTGGCAACTAAAGCGAATTCCCCCCAAAATTAGAGCTACAATGTTTTGCTGAAATGGCTGAAATGATGATGATGACCCACCTAACAACTTGTAAAGGTTCTGTGAGTCAATTAAGCTCTTTGTTCCCAAGTAAGGAACTATTTCTAATTATTAATGTATCTTCACGACCAAGTAGCTAAAACAATCAGTATTACTAGTTTAGTAATGGGTATACCACGTGGTCCAATGGTCAGAATACCTAACTTATACGCAGCAGGTTCTTGGTTCGTATCTGATCTGCAGCAAACGATTGTTCAAAAATTAAAATTCTTTGTCAGGTCTGCTTGCTATTGTCGCCGTGTCTTTTGCACCGCATCCTAGCCTACTGGTGGTAGTGGCTTTAGAGAACCTACCACCCCATCTCATACCGTGGGTGTCGTAAAAGTCGACATAGGGAGAATTTAAACCAGGAGATGTGCAGCAGCGTCTTCCTGGAACATCTGAATAAATAAACTGCAGTTGCCAACCCGCCTGCCAAGTTTTTTTTTTATTGCATAAAGTGATGAAACGAAAAAAACGTTCACCTGATGGTTAGTGCAACGTCTGCCCATAACAAATGCTGTGTCACCCAGAAAATTTCTGTGTGACACCACACTGTGCCCATCACCCTGAGACATAAGTTCTTAAGTCTCATATGCCCAGTGAATACGCTAGCTCTCAGTGCCCTTCAAACCGAATAACAGTAATACTTGCACACTAATGCTTCACGGCAGAATAACTGGCCCTGGGGAGGTACCTTAAGACGGACTCCTGCATAGGAATACTACCACCAGAAAACTACCAGTGACAACTATGCAAAATCCACCCAAAGTGAGAGCTACAAACTTTTGTGGCAATCAATGGGGGAAGCTTATGTTCAGCTGTGGACTAGTGATAGGCAGAAATGAAGTTAGGATGAGCCGGTAGGTGTCCGGAAGAGGAGAATAGCACCTACCTCTTTCCTACCGAGGTGTCGCAAGAGGCGACTAAGGTACGGACAGCCTTCATTCGTGCAGAACTACACCATAATATGCAATGCAGTCACTATACAGCCGTGTGGTTGCGGCTTTAGAGAATCTACCACCCCATCTCGTCCCGTGGGTGTCGTAAAAGTCGACAGAGGGAAAATTAAAAGCAGAAGATGGGCAGCAGCATCTTCCTGGAACATTATAATAAATAAAATGCGTTTGCCAACCCGCCTGCCAAGCGTGGCAACTATGGCAAGATCCCCCCAAAATGAGGGCTACAAACTTTTGTTGCACTCTATGGGGGAGGCCTATGTTCAGCAGTGGACTAATGGTAGGCTGAAATGGTGGTCACTATACTCGTAGGAACGCAATGGATAGTAATAATGTTTATAACTCTAACCACAATGGCGGGGACGTGGTTCGCCAGTCGTCACGTCTCGTTTCCCACGGGGGCGAAAAGTGGGCCACGTTTGTAGCTTCTGCCTACCCCTTTATATAGGAGAAAGGCGTGATATGTATATCTATGTACGTACAATCGCCGGCGTCAGCAAATTTAACAAAGTCGCCGAGCGTGACAATTCGTAGAATATCGCACAATGGTAAATATTTAATAAAAAAGCAAAAACAAATCGGAAGCAAGCGGGAATGTTAACTTTGCGTTTGTGAACGTTTAAAACCCTGTTTCCTTTTAAGCGGTCGCGTTCGAATCGCGAGGGAATTAATTACCGCAACAACTTTTCAGCTGTTGACTGCATTCGAGTTTTAGAACGTACGGTTTCTCTTATTCATGCCAGCTTTACTATTATATTATCTAAACTAATATTATAAAGAGGAAAGATTTGATTTTTTGTATGTTTGGTTGTAATGATTTAAATCAAAAACTATTGAAACGTTCTTGAAAATTCTTTCACCTATATACAAATATACAACTACATTATCACCGACTAACATGAGTTGTATTTAATATAAAAAAAAACGAGATTGCTACGAAAATTGCTATGATGTAAGTCAAGGTATCAAAAATTTACTGTTAAAAGTCATTATTTGGCGTGCGCTGCAAAAACTATTAATGATAAAGAAAATAATGTACTACATTTTCATAGTACTCATCATTACTCACAAAAATGTCGACAAGGCTACTCGTATATGTCTAACTACTTATAAAGTTAAGTCACAATAATCACTTTTTATTCAAATTAGTATATCAAAACACGGTTAGAAATTTTGCATGCGGATCTTAGCAATTTTTTTTTTATTTTTTTATTTGATAAAGTGATGAAACGAGCAAAACGTTCACCTGATGGTAAGTGCAACATCTGCCCATAACAAATGCTGTATCACCCAGAAAATTTCTGTGTGACACCACAATGTGCCCATCACCCTTAGACATAAGTTCTTATGTCTCATATGCCCAGTAATTACGCTAGCTCACAGTGCCCTTCAAACCGAAACACAGTAATGTTTGCACAATACTGCTTCACGGCAGAATAGCTGGCCCTGGGGTGGTACCTACCTAGACGGGTTACTGCATAGGAATCCTACCACCAGTGTAGTTAAATTTTTTTTCTTCATTGTAATAAATTTCCGCAAAGTAACGCCTGATTCTATTAACTGCATGATAGGATGTTCCGTCAGTTGGTAAGGCTGTAAGTGCAATAAGAATTGGATCGATATAACTTATAGTTTCTGAACTAGCTTTTTACGTAAACTAAATCATCTTTCTCACTACACTTTAGCCAAATTACGTCTGATTATATTTACGACATTACTTCCTTTGCAGGAATCATGAATTACTATGCAGGAATCTGTCTGGGTAGGGCCAGTTACTCTGCCGTGAAGCAGTAATGTGCAAACATTACTGTGTTTTAGTCTGATGGGCATTGCGAACTAGTGTAATCACTGGGTATATAAGTCTCCACTCGACGACCGCGTGGCCTAGTGGTCAGAGTACCTGACTTCTACGCCGCGGGTCCTGGGTTCGATTTCCAGCCGGAGCCAACATTTGTGCTAAAACACAAATTGTTGGTTTTCGGGTCTGGTTGTGTTGTGATCGTCCCCGTGTTTCTGACACTGCATCCTAGCCTTCCTCCGATCTTATCGCATCAGCGTTACATCGGGCGCGGGTAGGTTGGGACGAGTGAGTGCCTATGTGTTTGCGCGTACACTTGTGGCACTATAATACCTCCTGCGCAGTTTATGGCTCTCGACAGTATTTGGAAGTAGTCGCCGTGGTCGAAATCGGCTAGGAGAACATCATCAAGTCTACACTGTACTCAACTCACAACTTAAAAACAACGTTTTTAAAATTGTAAAAATTATACAGTAGTAAACCAGACAGTTATACATCTACTTGTAACAAATTTTACAGCACTCGACGCTCGACGCCTGACGGTCGCACAGCGCCCCGCTACGACCCGCTCCGGCAATCCGATCGAAGCGTGCAGCTACCTGCGCTCTGACCCTTCCGGGAAATAGTCAACGCGACTTTCGTTGCACTGCACTATTTTTCTGAATTGTTTCCAACGTCATTTGCGAATCCACTTACTGTGGTTACTCTAGCGGATACCTAACGGTGATAACGACACTAGAGTAGGCTAGCCCCGTACGCCCGCGGTTCCCCATCTGGGAAACGCGCAATCAGAAGAAACCCACAGAAATTGGCCTTGAGTAGTGCCCTAGTCAATGTGGGTTTATTCGACTGACTTAAAAGTCCACGCGTAGTCATAATTAGTTTTAAGTACACACCCGAGTGTGCAAAATAAGATTCACACAAGGACGCACTAGGGCTACACACGTAAGCATTCATCCTCCCTGCCTATAGGCAGGCCGGCAGGGAGGGTTGTTAGGCCACACACCCCGGCATCCCACCGGCGACCACTTCCCAGTAGGAATTAGAGATAGGATAAGGTTAAAAGAAATTAGGAAATAAAGATGGACAGCTTTTCGCTAGCATATACGTTGCGCGCGATACAGGAGACGCAGCCGGAATTATTCCAGCAGCTTGCGACCTGTACGGGTTTCGCCTCAGCATGTGAGGCGCTATCTAGGCCCCCCTCTAGGGCCTCGTCCTCGGGCTCCGAAATGGAGTTCGATTCTCCCTCGTCACCCGAGGACCCCCGCGACACCGGCCGCGACACCGGCGACGACATTGGTTTTCTGCAAGTGCAGAAATCAAAAAAGAAGCGCAAGAAGCGCGCCTCACCGACGCCCGATAGCCACGCCAAGGCTGCCAAAGCCTGTGACAGCACGCCTATCCCGCAACCGCAGGTTGCCCCTATAGCCTCGCCAAGAGACCCCGCTGCTTCACAACAGGTCCCCGCTGCTTCACAGCAGGTCCCCGCTGCTTCACAGCAGGCCCCCGCTGCTTCACAGCAGGCCCCCGCTGCCCCGCGCAATCCTTTGCAGACCTGCTGCAACCTTACGGGGCTCTCATTTGAGGCCCCATACAAAAACGGCCCTCCCGGCCAATGTCATAAGTGCCAATTGTACGGCCACTCAGCAAGAAATTGCTACGCCCCCGCCCCAGGTGCGTCAAGTGCCTAGGCGATCACGCTACAGCAGACTGTCCTCGTCCAAAGGACAAAGCTCTGTTAGCCTCCTTCGGCCCGCCTGCCTGCGTACTATGTAACGCAGAAGGTCACACGGCCAACTACCTCTGCTGCCCGAAGGCACAAAAAGGCCTGCGGCTAAACAGGCCAAACACAAAAGTACATAGTACCTCCCCCACCACCCTCCGTATGGAGGCCACTTCCGACCCGCGCAACTTCAAACGCGCCTCCTCCGGTCGCGATCACGCGGAACATACCGGCACCTTCACAGGTCGCACCAGTCGCACCCATCGCGATCCGACCGGTCGCAGAGAGCGATCTAGACCTCGTCTGTCGCTTCGCCATTACAGCCCTCGCCACGGCTCTCCGAAACACGAACAATAATCCTAATGAGAGGATCGCTGCAACGGTGTGGTACCAAAGCGTCATAAACGCTATAGTCAATTTTAGGGCATAAAAATGACTCACAACGGCAGAGAGAAACCGCGCTCCCTAAACGTAGCGTTTTTTAACGCTAACGGCTTAAAAAACCAACGCGACGAAATCTTCAATTTCGTTCGCGATCACCGAGTCGACGTACTACTCGTGCAAGAGACTTTTTTGAAACCACACACTCGCGATCCCAAAATCGCAAACTATAACATAATTCGGAACGATAGAGTTACCGCTGCGAACGGCGGCACTCTTATCTACTACAAAAAGTCCTTGCACTGCGTTCCAGTCGACACACCGCCACTCAGGCATCTCGAAGCATCGGTCTGTCAGCTAGCCATGACCGGCCACTCTTCAATTACTATCGCATTTGTCTACTTACCATGTAGAAATGACGCTGAAATCACACGCAGCGACTTCGAAGCACTTCTCTCCCTCGGGATCTCAACTATCCTTGCCGGCGACTTCAATAGCAAACACACCCGGTGGAACTCAATAACAACCAACCCGCGTGGGCTGGCCCTGGACTCGCTAGTCGACCTCCTCGACTTCGACGTCCTGGCGCACTCAATACCGACCCACTTCCCGCATACACTGGGACACACGCCGGATGTGCTTGACATAGCCATCCTTAGCAACATAAATCTCGCCATCCGCGATATAGAGGTGATCCATGAACTAACATCTGATCACCGCCCCGTACTACTTCGGCTAGGACCTTCCGTCCAAGCCTCACCACCCACAAAAACAGTAGTCGACTGGCAAAAGCTAGCCCAAAAACTTAAGCAGACTTCTCCGCACCTCGATGCGAGTCCATCCACCATCAATTCAGTCGGTGACACGAACCTTGCGGCTCATGCACTCACTAGGCACATCCAAACTGTCGTCGAGGATTCCTCGAGACAGGTCCCAGTGGCGGACGACCACTGCTGGGTCCTGCCTAACGACATTAGAGACCTAATGAGGCGCAAAAACGCAGCCACTCGCGCTCACGACTTATATCCTACCGTCAGCAATAGAACAACTCTACGCACCCTGCAACGTGAGGTTCGAACACGTATGCAGGACCTCAGAAACGATCGGTGGGATAACAGTCTCATTAACATCGAACCGTCTCACTTCGCCTTCTGGCGACTTCCAAAATCACTAAAAGGAGGCACCTCCCGTTCAATGCCCCCTTTAGGACGATCCAACCAACCGCCTGCCTTCCTAGACGAAGAAATGGCAGAATGTATAGCTGACAGTCTAAAAACTCAATGCTCCCCTAGCACCTTACCGGTCGACTCCGCTTACGTCCCGTTAGTCGACAGCGAGGTCGATCGGAAGGCTTCCTTACCGCTCCGCGATTCCATACCGCCGGTTAACAGCACCGAAGTAGAGTCTATTATAAAAAACCTCCGTCCGAGGAAATCTCCCGGTCCCGATGGTATCACTAACAAAGTAGGTAAGCTCCTGCCTACTACCATCATTCAGCTATTGGTATTAATCTACAACGCAGCTCTGGCCAACGCAATCTTTCCAAACATCTGGAAAGAGGCAGAGGTCGTAGGGATTCTAAAACCCTCTAAACACCCGTCCGATCCCACCGCATATCGGCCTATAAGCCTCCTCAAGGCTCTAGGCAAGATATACGAACGCCTACTTCTCGCCCGCTTAAGAGACTTCATGCAGTCTCGAGGGATCCCCATCCACGAGCAGTTTGGATTCCGAGCCAAACACTCATGTACCCAGCAGGTGCACCGCATAACGGAGCACATTCAATCCCGCTTCATACGCGGGCTTCATACCGGAGCGCTCTTCTTCGACGTGGCGAAAGCGTTCGACAAGGTCTGGCCCAACGGGCTCGTATACAAGTTATACGGACTCGGTGTGCCAGATCGCCTCGTACTCATCATACGAGATTTCTTACGCAGTCGAACCTTCCGCTACCGCGTCGAGGGGGTGCGATCCGAACCACATCCCATCCTAGCCGGCGTACCACAAGGCTCAGTCCTAGGTCCCGTGCTCTACACCCTTTTCACGAACGACATACCGCACACCAGCGGCGTCGAACTCGCCCTCTTCGCAGACGATACCTGCCTCTATGTGTCTGGACGTAATCCAGATACTATCTCAAAACGCCTCCAATCCGCAGACCGAACCCTCGGGAACTGGTTTCGGAAATGGAGGATCGAGGTCAACCCCATCAAAAGTGCAGCCATGTACTTCTCGCGGCGCATAACGCCGCGCCTCCCCACCATAGAGTTATTCGATCGTCCAATCCCCTGGGAAAAGACAGTCAAATACTTAGGCGTTCTATTAGACTCTAGACTCAGCTTCGGTCCACATATTAACCGAGTAAGGAACCGAGCGGCATTCGGCCGATTACATCCGTTACTAAATAAAAATAGCAAAATGTCCCTACGTAATAAAATTACAGTTTACAAAGCCTGTATTCGGCCAATTATGACATATTCAAGCCCCGTATTTGCGCATGCCTCCCCGCGTCAAATTCACCGACTTCAGGTAATACAAAATCGATTCATGCGTAAAGCCACGGGAGCACCGTGGTTCGTGCGCAAATCGATATGAAGGTTAGTCATATCGATTTAGGGCTTCCTACCATAGCCCAATATCTAAAGTTGGCCTCGCGCCGATACTTCGACTCTGCTGCCACGCATCCCAACCCACTGGTTGTAAGTGCCGCCACATACAACCCCCTCGCGATACACCAAAACTCGACCCGCGGAAAAAGGAGACCGAGGCACGTCCTCGAGGACCCTGACGACGCGACCACTAGGGCCCAAGCGCTCTACTCATCACTACACAAACACACAACATCACCATCATACCGCCCCCGCCGTCGGCGAGGGCGTATCAGACAAAGTTATTCGCGATACCGCCGCATCTCAGGCCGGTTCTCCCCTAGCAGTAGTATCATTAACAGAAGCGTCGCTGGAGTTTCTTGCGCCATTTCGTCTCCAGCGGAAACGCATTCCGAATTGCTGGTAAAGTTAGGTAATAATAATCATGATATTAGTAATAATAGTAGTAGTAATATTGCCCTCCCGATTGCAGTAACTGACCGAGCCGAGGCCGGACCCCTTGGGCACCCTCGAGTCAGTTAGTTACTCACGCGAACAGGATGACGGTCCAAGCCGAGCGTCCACCTTTCAATCCGGCGAAGCTGTAAAAGCCTTCGGGCTAACAGTGACCATAAGTCCTAAAAAAAAAGGTCGAACCACAACTTGAATCACCAAGAAGAGCGAACAGAATACTCGTTTGTTCTTGGCGGTGGCGTAGAAAGCTCGATCGGCCGCGCAAGGTGGTCGATGGTGCCTCGGTAATGGCGGGGGTGCGGGGCGCGCGGGTATTCGCCTTTTTAGGCGCCCTTTTACGCTTTCTGCGTTTCCCACGTCGCCGCTTACCGCGCGGGGCGTTCAGGCACCTGCGATTTTTCAGCCCCACGCATTACGCGGCTAGGGGAGTACGCGGAATTTGGGACTTGGCTGCAATCTGCAGTCACGCGTCCGCCAATACATTTGACTCGTCGCGAAGATAGCTGTGTCCAGAACGCACACGCCTATCTCGCAGAAACAACTTGTTACCGGTTACAAAGGACACCGCGTGGGCAGGCCCCGTTAAAGTCGACTTTGAGAGCCTAACTAACGAAATGCCAAGTATTACGGCGATCTAGCTGACGTTACAAATATCGAAATTTAGTAGCGTAAACGATCTATACACGACTAATCGTATATAAATAATGTAATAACTCTATTCATAACTGACAAGGAGAGAGTTTACAACCAAACAAGCTAAATCGCAGGCCCAATGTATGGTGCTTACGCGGCTGAGTCCTAAGAGCGACAAGTTAGCGCAGATCGAGGGCTGAGTGTAGGACTTTTTGAGACGAAAGTATAATGTCAAAGTCGTATTTGCGTTCAGCGTATCACCGTTTTCATGCAACATTATGTTAATCTTGATAAATATTTTTCGTTGAATTAATAATTGTTTATATACAGCAGTAATTTTACAGTGAGTAATATTTTCATGTTTTTTATTTTTATTTCAATTCAATTCCTTATATATATAAGTTTCACTTCTGTCATGTGTTATTTTTCTATCAATAAGTAGGCTATCTTAATAATTTAATCGAATAACGAGGAAGAGTATGTGTAAGATCTCTTGAAAGCTAAACTTAAATTGACTTAAGAACTTTTGCCAAACTATCGCGAATAAGACTTCAAAGTGAAATTCGCTCTTCTTCGGATTCAGTTCTTTTACTAATGACATTAATTCTGTCTTTGCAACTTTTGTTTGACTCGCCGGATCGAGTTGTTTTCACTTTATCCCTATAGACGGACAAACTTTGTCACAGTCGACAGTACGTCTGTCGACATAACGAAATCTCTACAAAGAAATACTTAATTTTTTTTTTTTCTATTTTCTGGTTTTCGGTGACGGGCTTACCACTTTACTAAATTTGTCTCTCTGTCTCTGTCTCTTGATTAGGCGGTAGAGGGTTCCTTGTGTAGGTAGCGCAGAATAACAATTTCAAATGCACCTTGTGTCATAATTTCCACTTACTACGCTTAACCACCAATTATCTAGGTAAACCGACAGTTTCGTTTCGCAAGAGTCGACAAGGTCGGCGTCTCGAATTCAACTGCCCCTGCACTATCCGAACTCTTATTTAGACTCTTTGCACGTGCCGCTAAAGTGACGTCACGGTGTTTACCACCTCCTCAGTACTACAATAATCAAATAAGCAACTTATTATTTAACGATATCGTTTTCCCCGACATATTTTTAATACTTCATTGTTTACTTTTATAAGAAAGACAGGGCGAACTATCGATATTCTCTGCCATTAAACCCGTAGTATTTGTAGCAGCTACATTATCTACAAATATAGGGTCACATAGTATATATATATTTTCGGTGATGTAAATGTTCGGCTTTTACAGTTTCATCGGATATTGTGTTCGCGGGCCAGGGGCCCGCGTGCCATGTTTGGTTTGACCCAAACATAAATAAATAAATAAAAACTCCTACAAAAACCTCGAAATTCGGACTGTGTCGCGTTCGCTGCGTGCTTTCGCGATTTCGAAAATCTTAAATATTTTAAGCCATCTAATGACCGTCCGAGGGAGGCTGCGGGCGTCCATTCGGACTGTCGACTTGTGTGTCTTGTGTGTGAGTGAGAACCGCCCTGGAACACGGGTGAATCGTGTGTACGCGGTGTGATTATTGACTATTGTGCGCGCTTCTCTCTACGACGGTCGCGCGTCGTGGTGCGTGTTATATTAAAGCTATTGACTGTGTGTACAGTGTGGCCTGGATCTAGCATGTTTCGCGGCGACGTTTGCGTTCGGTCGCTTAAGAGAATCTACCAACCCATCTCATCCCGTGGGTGTCCGTAAAAGTCGACTGAGGGACAAAGAAACCAGGTGACACCAGCAACTTCATGAAAAATCTCAATGAATAAACTACGGTTGCCAACTCGCCTGCCAAGCGTGCCGACTATGACTATAACCCCCAAAATGAGAGCTACAAACCTTTGTGGCATTCTATGGAGCAGGCCTATGTTCAACAGTGTACTGGTGATTGGCTGAAATAATAATGATTCTTTTTTAATTTAAAAAAAAACTATAGGTTTTACAGACATACATTTCGTATACCCAGACCCGAAAACCAAAGATTTGTGTTTGGGCCGTTAGACCATGCGGTCATAAATATACATACATACATAAGATCACGACCATATCCCATACGGGGTAGTCAGAGACTTGTGTGTCTTGTGTGTGAGTGAGAACCGCCCTGGAACACGGGTGAATCGTGTGTACGCGGTGTGATTATTGACTATTGTGCGCGCTTCTCTCTACGACGGTCGCGCGTCGTGGTGCGTGTTATATTAAAGCTATTGACTGTGTGTACAGTGTGGCCTGGATCTAGCATGTTTCGCGGCGACGTTTGCGTTCGGTCGCGTTTCGGTTTGGTCGGTAATTTGCTGCTTTAACCACCAGCGGGTTTGAATGAACCGCGGCTTTTTCGAAAAACCGCCTTGATAATTCTCTGAAGTGTTGATAAATTAAGGGCATTTCACAGTCGCTGTGAAGATCTACATTGCGTTGATACCAACCGGCTCCGGTGGCAGTTCGCAAGAATCGATTTTGAACGCTCTGTAACTTCTTTAATTGATTGCCCGTCGCGTGAGCGAAAGCGACGCAAGCATAGTCCATTACGGGTCTTATGCAAGTCTTATAGAGGGTCACATAGTAAAAATAATGTATTCGTTCGTTGAATAAATTAGGTTTCTTTATGTTTTATATTTAAGTGCCGTGTGGTGGCGGCTTAAGAGAATCTACCACCCCATCTCATCCCGTGGGTGTCCGTAAAAGTCGACTGAGGGACAAAGAAACCAGGTGACACCAGCAACTTCATGAAAAATCTCAATGAATAAACTACGGTTGCCAACTCGCCTGCCAAGCGTGCCGACTATGACTATAACCCCCAAAATGAGAGCTACAAACCTTTGTGGCATTCTATGGAGCAGGCCTATGTTCAACAGTGTACTGGTGATTGGCTGAAATAATAATGATTCTTTTTTAATTTAAAAAAAAACTATAGGTTTTACAGACATACATTTCGTATACCCAGACCCGAAAACCAAAGATTTGTGTTTGGGCCGTTAGACCATGCGGTCATAAATATACATACATACATAAGATCACGACCATATCCCATACGGGGTAGTCAGAGACTGGGCACTCACTGCAAAAACAGATGACTGCCACGATCCACGTTTCACCAAAACAATATAATGCACTTGGTGTGATAGGTGGTGAGCCCATCGCCACCATGCGATGTTGGGTGCACAGTGCAGTTTAATTCCTTACCCGCCTTTTACGAGATCCATTGGATGAGATGGAGTGGTAGTGTTCTTTTAACGAGCCGCCACCACACGGCCATTAATATATAAATATTTGTCACGTGCGAGACTCGAATACGCGACTCACAGCGTAGAAGCCTAGTTTAAAATGTAATAATACCTTTTTAGAAGCCTAAACAATATTCTGTAGGGTCTGCCCTACACAATATTGTTTATGCTTAATAAAATTGCGTTCTAATTTTCACCTGTCCGTTTTCATCATCACTCCAGCCCATCACTAGTCCACTGTTGAACATAGGCCTCCCTCATAGATTGCCACAAAAGTTCGCAGCGTTATATTGGGGGGATTTTGCCAAAGTCGCCACGCTTGGCGGGCGGGTTGGCAACCGCAGTTCTTTTATTCAGATATTCCAGGAAGACGCCGCTGCCCATCTTCTGGTTTTAATTTTCCCTCTAAACTTTTCGACTTTTACGACACCCACCGGATGAGATGGAGTGGTGGATTTTTCGCCACCACACGGCGTCTGTCTGTTTTACTTTCTTGGAAACCATTATAATTAAAGAAAGATAGTTAATTTGCTAAGATCCGCTTGCATAATAGAAAATGGTGTGTATTACCTAGTGAACGGCGCCGGTCACTCGGCGGCTGTCTGTCGTAGAATTCCTACTAATTACTGGTTGTAGGATTCCTATGTAGGAATCCGTCTAGGTAGGTACCACAACAGGGCCAGTTATTCTGCCGTGAAGCAGTAGTGTGCAAACATTACTGTGTTTCGGTTTGAAGGGCACTGTGAGCTAGCGTAATCACTGGGCATATGAGACTTAAGAATCTGTCTCAGGGTAATGAGCACAGTGTGGTGTCACACAGAGGTTTTCTGGGTGACACGGCATTTGTTGTGGGCAGACGTTGCACTTACCATCAGGTGAACGTTTTGCTCGTTTCATCACTTTATGCAATAAAAAAAAAATCAATGTCACTCGATATTGCCTCCTTTTGAGGTGAAACACGTGTCGTCTTCTCGACTTAAGTGGTATGTATTGCCTAGTAGTAGTAGATAGTGTTGCAGCGGCGGTAGTTATCTAATAGCGGTTCCCGGTGCAATGTAAGTTTGCTTGTGCACGCTATCGTGAGAGGTTAAAACTAGGTAATTCACACAAATTGAAACTTTTTCATGCGGATCTTAGCAAATTTATTTTCATTGTAATGTATTTCCGAAAAGTAAAGCCAGTTGCACTGGCAGTAGGATTCCTATGCAGGAATCCGTCTAGGTAGGTACCACCCCAGAGCCAGTTATTCTGTCGTGAAGCAGTAGTGTGCAAATATAACTGTTTCAGTTTGATGGGCACTGGGAGCTAGGTAATTTATTTATTTATTTATTTAAGCTTTTATGCACATGTGGCACATATGGCGGACTTAATACCTAAAGGCATTCTCTACCAGTCAACCATAAGGCAAAGCAGAGAAAAACCTAATGTGATAGGCGGTGCAGCGAACAATAAGAGTAAAAAAAAATTATTGTGACCAAATCTGTAAATATAAATACATGAACTATAAAATATATACATAATTATACCAATTCATACATATACACAGATACACATACATACATACATTATTAATAAACACACATACACACGAATAAGAGAGAAAAATAGAATTAATAGAATCAGGCGTTACTTTGCGGAAATCCATTATAATGAAGGAAGGTAAGTTGCTTTGCTAAGATCCGCATGCGAAATATAAAAATCCACCAACCACTACAATACTACCACTAGATAATATACACCACTGAAGTCGAGAACACGACACGTGTTTCGCCCCAAAACGAGGCATTATCAAGCGTCATAGACTCTACGACAGACGTAGAGTCAGTCAGGAGGGTATCTGGTGGCGGTTCCTGGTGGCGGTGTTAGTTTGCTTGTGCACGCTACTGAGGGAGGGCGGGCGGTGCTCTTCAAAAAACTAGGTAATATACACCATTTTTATATTTTGCATGCGGATCTTAGCAAAGTAACTTACCTTCCTTCAGAAAAATAGAATTCAAACTGGCAGTGATTTTTTAAAATATTCGCGTACTTTATTTTTGAACGCAAACTTGTTAGCTTGCTTTTTTAATGTCAAGAGGTATATCGTTCCAGAGTCTTATAGCCGTTAAGGCGCAAGAGTGAGATGAGTAACCAGATCATGTCATGAGAATCTCCCAGATATTGAAACTTAGATTTCAAATACTCAGGAGCACATGGATCGTTAAGTATTGTGAAAAGGGTGCAGAGTATCCTAACATACCTGCGTTGACGAATAGGCAGCCAGTTGAGCTGATTACGAAAGGAAGATACATGATCAAACTTATGTAGACCATAAATGTATCTGATACAGTTATTGAGGAGACGATCCAGTGTGTTAAGATGTTGTTGAGAAAAATCAGGGCAATTCAAATCAGCATAGTCGATAATATTTTCGACTTACCTCCTGAATCTGTTTGCTCCATGTAAAACAGCTGTCAATATACATACCGAAATCTTTTACATGTGGACGGAATGGGATAGTTATCACTGGGCATATGAGGCTATTACCTGCCGAGCGTAGCCATCACGGCCTATCCTCCCAAATTCAGGAAAGTCTGTAGTATATCCTGTTGTAAATATTTACAGGCTGAAAAAGGTTTCAAAGAAGTATTTGACAAAGGGCCGAAACCAGCAAAACGTTCACCAGAAGGTAGGTGCAACGTCTGCCCATAACAACTGCTGTGTGCCCCAGAACATTTCTGTGTGGCGCAACACTGCTACCGTTACCCTGTGACTTCACTTCTTGTGTCCAGTAATTACACTAGCTAACAGTAACGTCAGTACTAACGTGCGTGATCGCGACTTCCCTTTATATACCCTCTATAACAGAACGTTTTTTTTAAAGAATAGAAGGCAAACGAACAGTTGGCTCACGTTACGGTAAGTGATCACCGCTGACCTTGAAAATTCACAATACCAGAAGAATAGCAGATTCGTTGCCGGCCTTTGAGAAAGGAATAGGCTCTTTTCTTGAAGTTCCCTGAGTCGTATCGTTCCGGGTTTTGCCGGCGGCAGCAGATTTCATAAAGTGGTTGTGGTTGTGCCGCAAGGTTCGATGGAGAAATTCGGCGGTTGGAATTAATCCGAACAATTCCACGGAACACTCCCCGTGGTAGATCCTGTAAATAATGCAGAGAGATGCAACATCTCTTCACAAAGCCAGTAAATCAAGCCGATCAGATAGAACATGGTCGTCGACGATTCCTCCCATCCAGAGGTGAGAACACCATCATTTACAGACTTGGAGTCCGAGCACGGCCCGTCAACTACGACCTTGATACTCCAGTCTGTGAGAAAACTAGTAACTCAATTGCAAAAATTCTCGGGAAGCCCATAGGAAGGAAGCTTCGAGAGAAGCGCTTTGTGGCATACCCGATCAAAGGCTTTCGCTATGTCCAAACTAACTGCCAGGTCCTCTCCCTTGCTCTCGACTGCATCCGCCCATCGATGAGTGAGGTACACTAGAAGATCACCAGCTGAGCGAACCCGACGGAAGGTGGGCGGAAGGAATGTGGCGGTCACTTATCAACTGGTGGAACACCAGTTGATCCGGCCTGTAGTTGGACGGATCCGTTTCTAGGAAATTAAAACTGAAACGCTCGTTCGTTGTTAACCAACCCGATATTTACGTCTGTGAAACTCATCTTAAACACATTCGCAGTGAGGGACAACGTTATTAATAATAAAATAAAAACATTTTACAAAAAAAAAAAGATTTTAATATAGCTTTCTCAATTAATTTCAAATCACAAAGACTTTTAATTAAAAGGCGATCACAAACTGTACCAATGAAAGGGCTGTTACTTACCTGAATGCTTTGGGGCAGGCCTCTCTCTAATTTCTACTCCGCCCTCGGAGGTGTTTGATAAAACTGTATTAGGTAATTCGTTTTTTAAAATATCTTTCAATTAACTTTTTTTTAATTAATTAACAAAACCAGCAAATTGAAAAAAAAAATTAATTTGTAACCGTAAATTTCTTTTACTTCTACGAGTACTTATGACTAGTGGACATTATTTATATAAAAACGCTATACTAAGATTTCTACGGTATCAGCGTGTGTGTTTTACAGACAGAAGTTTCATATACAGACAGAAGTTATATATATAGATAAATATTTTCCATATTTTTCAATCCGACAATGTGTCGAGTAAAACATTAATTATATTTCATCAGAAATGTTCTTACTATATTCGATGTCTTTTTACCACTCATATTTGTCCTATATTGTCATATATATATATATTTTTTACTCGTTGAACGTTTTACTCGTTTCGCCACTTTATCCAATAAAAAAAATGTTTCTTTTAGTTGAACATTTCTATCGCTCAGTGTTAAACAATTTGGAAGTTTGTATCGAATTAAGGTTTATGTAAATTACCTGTTAAAACTTGGTAAGTACATTCGGATCCTTATTTATGGAAGGAGTGAAAAAAATATTTTAAGTCGATTAAAAAAACAACTACACTCAGCGTCACAAAAATCGCACCTCTCTGAGTTTGCGCGAAAAATGGCTGTAATGGCTAGAAACGAATTATATTTATATAAATATTGGTATGTTTGAAATGGGTATTTGAATAGCTTTACATTATTAATAAAAAAATCATGAAATCATTAAAACATTTATCATTATAGAGCGTCAAAAATAAACACTGTCAAATGCTCGTTAGTAAGGACGCTAGTTACACCACCTAAAAAGGGTATAAAAGGGTCGATCTGGATGAAATATGGGCCAGTCGTAATTTAGACTTTGCAGTGAACACACGTGAACAAGTAACCCAAGTAAGAACAAGTAAAGATGGACACCAGCTCTGAAGAAGCCGCTCAAGTGATTGCCCTATTGCAGTCGGGGTTGCGGCAGTGTGACGTTGCTCGACAGTTGAACCTGTCCCGTTTTTCAGTTCGACGGGTGTCCTAACGTTTTCAGCAGACTGGTGGTTATGTTAGAAAACCGGGATCTGGAAGAAAACGGTGCACATCAGAAAGAGATGACCGTTTCATCGTTACGACATCTTTACGAAACCGTTTTACAAATGCTGTTGAGTTGCAACAACAGCTTCGATCAACTCTGAGAACATCTGTGAGTGTTTCTACGATAAGAAAAAGGTTACAAGAAAACAGTTTAACAGCACATAGACCTGCTAAAGGTCCAAAACTTACTGCACAGCATCGCAGAGATCGCCTAGAGTTTGCTCGCAATCATTGCGAGTGGACTCTAGAACAGTGGCGGATCGTACTCTTCTCTGATGAGACGAGGGTCTGTCTCTTCTGCAATGACAGACGAAGAAGGGTCTACAGAAGACAGGGGGAGGTTCACATAACCCTGCTTCGAAGAATCCGTCGAATACGTGGGTGGCTCGTGTATGTTTTGGGGCGGCATTTCCGTCGACGGGAAAACGGAACTTGTGTGCGTTTCCCGGACTCGGGGTGGCCGTGGGCAAGGGTCATTAAATGCTGGTCGGTACATTACTGAAATCCTGGAGGAACATGTGGTCCCGTATGCTGGTTATGTCGGTGATGGATTCATGTTAATGCATGATAATGCTCGTTGCCACACCGCGGCTATTGTACGGGATTATTTACAGGAGGTCGATATCCCTGTTATGCATTGGCCAGCACGAAGTCCAGACCTTAACCCAATAGAACATCTCTGGGATGACCTAAAACGGCGCGTGCGAGCTCGAGATCCAGCTCCAGCCACACTTCAAGAGCTCCAAGATGCGGTACTTGAAGAGTGGGAACAAATACCCCAAGAGGCTGTTGCGATTCTTGTAAGGTCCATGAAAGATCGCATGGAAGCCGTTATCAAGGCAAGGGGGGGTAACGCTAGGTTTTAAGAACTTTTTTTGTATTTATTAAGTTTTTTTTTAAATTATTAATTTGCAAATTTGTACGTACCCTGTCTTTTTCTTTAATTTCTCTTTCGTCTCGTTATAAAAGTAAAATTCAATTAAAATTCCTGAAAGCTAATGAAATTACCTTTCGAATGATACCCTCAAACCACAACATTGCCATTGGCCTGTTGTGTTAAAATAGTATTTAAATAATTTTTTTCGGATGTGCGATTTTTTTGACGCCGAGTGTACTTCAAGAATTGGTGATTGCTTCATAAAATGTGTTGCGAAACGAAACTCGGCGTGGCTTCCTCACTACCACTAGCAAGCCACTTTTCGCCACAGCGGAAAACGAGACGTGACGGGTGGCGCACCACATCGCCGCCATTTTGGTACGAGTCAAAAAATTATTACTCCCCATTGCGTTCCCACGAACAGTATAGTGACAGCATTACATATGGTATTATTCTGCAAGTATAATGGCTGTCGCTCCTTAAGGCACCTCGGTTGGAAAGAGGTAGGTGTTGTTCTGCTCTGCTTATCGGCTATAATATTAATATAACATCGTCCAAATAGTTAATAAACGATACAGTTTTTGTATTGTTCGCAAATGCACATTAAATAATGATTAAGAGCGCATATAGTGTGTAATGCATCGTTTCATTGCCAACTAGAGCTATAAACGTTTTATCGCTGTTCGGGTCTTCTCTCAAAATACAGTAAAAACTTGTGAAAAGACCTTTGGTAATATACTCTCATTTCTCGCCCTTTTGATCTTTAGCACATACAACATGTTAGGCTTCACTTTTATTACCAATACAGTAACATTTATGAAGTTATTTCACTTTGAAGTAAAGGTAAAAGTTTTTTTATTTAATATAGTGACCAGACGAGCTACCTGGTTATAAGTGCAACGTCTGTCTTTAACAAAGTAATTTCACCTCAAGTACTTTTAATGGTTGTTACATTTCAGTAACCAGGGCTTTATTTAAATTTATTTAACAGGAATCCGTCCAGGTAGGTGTCACCGCAGTGACAATTATTCGGTCTTCAAGCAAGGGTGCAAACATGTTGTGTTTCGGTTTGATACCATCAATAGGGCACTGATAGCCAGCGTATCTCTGGGCATATCGAAGTAAAGAACTGAAGTCTCAGGGTGACGAGCGCAGCGAAAGCTTACACAGGAATCCGTCTAGGTAGGTATCACCTCAGGGCCAGTTATTCTGCCGTGAAGCAGTACCATGCAAACATTACTGTGTTTCGGTTTGAAGGGGTGAGCTAGTGTAATCACTGGGAATATGAGACTTAAGAACTGATCTCTCAAGGCGACGGACGCAGTTTGGTGTCACATAGAAATGTTCTAAAATTCTCTCTTCACAAAAATTTGCAGCTCTCATTTTCACTCTTCTTTTCTTCAATTGCCAGACGGGTTGGCAACCGCAGTTTATTTATTCAGATGTTAACCAGCCAGGAAGATGCTGCTACACATCTCCTGGTTTTTATTTCCACACTGTCGACTTTTACGACACCCAATAGATGAGAAGGGGTGGTACTATTATCTAAAGCTGCCACCACACGGTGTTTTGCTAAGGTGAGTTAAAATGTAATGATTTCTTATATTTACGCGAACACTACACATTTAAATGAAACTAATTTTACGGATTTTATCGCGTTTAATGTTTTTACTATTTATAACCCGACGTTTCGAGTGCTATAAATAGTAAAAACATTAAACGCGATAAAATCCGTAAAATTAGTTTCATTTAAATGAGGTAAAATGTATAATTTTATCTCGGTTTTCGTGTAACGGTTAGACCGTTACCGATCGGCTAGACTCAAACCGATTGTTAACTTAAACTATGAAAGTTTAGAACATTGTTTAGAACATTTCTCTGTGACACCAAACTGCGTCCGTCGCCTTGAGACATAAATTGTTAAGTCTAATATGCCCAGTGATTACACTAGCTCACCCCTTCAAACCGAAACACAGTAATGTTTGCATGTTACTGCTTCACTGTAGAATAACTGGCCCTGAGGTGATACCTACCTAAACGGATTCCTGCATAGGCATTCACTGCGCTCGTCACCCCGAGACTTCAGTTCTTAAGTTCGATATGCCCAGTGATTACGCTAGCTCTCAAAGCCCTTCAGGCCAAAACACGGTAATGTTTGCCCACCACTGCTTCATGGCAGAATAACTGGCCTGGGGTGGAAACTACCTAGGTGAAATGCTGCATAGAACCCTATCACCAGTAAGATATCACTTGATAGTTAGTGGTCACTGCTGCACATAAACATACGAATAACCTCAAGAAATGCGGAATTGCTTTTGAAAAAGGATTAAGATATTTTCTTGACTCTAAGTCCTCGTAGGTTTCGGTCCGTCAATACCGCTGGCGGCAGAACATACTACTAAGTGGTTGAGCGTGACAGACAATTCCTTCAAAAACGCAGTGCCAGAATGCCAAATATAGAGGTGATGTCTATGGTATTTTTTGTTATGCCGCAGTGTGCGATTATGAAAATCGACAATCTCCATAAATAAATTCGGGTACAAGTGTACCCTGCACTGTGATGTGAAACACGCACTGACTCCTCCCAACCTACCCATGCCCGATGTAACTTTCAATCACAACAAGTGCCAGCACTAAGAATCAAACCTAGGTAATTTGTATATGAAATTTTAATGGCATGCGCCCAACCTGTTCGCTACCACGGCTCCTAAAATATATCCGGAAACAGTTAACCTTACATTTTATATGTGCAGTAACTGCGTCTAGCTTTATTTAAACGCTGAAAACTGTACAGAGTCAATACAAAATCAATATTCTTTTGTACGGCGCTAGCCTTCGGCGTCAGTACGTATACAGTATGACGACCGCGTGGCCTAGAGGTCAGAGTACCTGACTTCTAAGCCGCGGGTCCTGGGTTCGAATCCCAGCCGGAGCCAACATTTGTGCTAAAACGTGTTGTGATTGTCCCCGTGTTCCTGACACTGCATCCTAGCCTACCTCCGATCTTATCGCATCAGCGTTACATCGGGCGCGGGTAGGTTAGGACGAGTGAGTGCCTCTGTGTTTGCGCGTACACTTGTGGCACTATAATATCTCCTGCGCAGTTGATGGCTCTCGACAGTAGTCGGCAGTTGTCGCCGTGGTCGAAATCGGCTAGGAGAACATCATCATCATCATTGACATAATAATTTCCGTAGCAGCTCTTACAGTCATGGTTGTATAGGGTCTGGGCGATCGTCTTACATTATTCGAGTTCATTCCCCGGAGCTGACACCTATATAATTGTTCTGAGATTTTAAGTGCCGATTTACTACATGCTCAGCGGTCAGATGAATAAACGTATTTCAAGGATATATCAATGCCAATTCGCATTGGAGCAGCGTGGCGGACTCTTCCCGGCCCCAAGGCCCTCTCGAACATGAGAGGAGTCCTGTGCTCAGCAGTGAGACATTTATAGGCTGTTACTTTTGTGTTAGGAGCGAATGCCTCCATATATGCGGTACACATGAGGCAACATAATATTACCTGCGCAGTTGATAGCTACAGTATTGGGAAGTTGTCACCTTTCGTACGTTCTGCTATATCCCGACTATGTAACGGATAAGGCTGATCTAAAATGGTCACCCGACCACTCCTCCAGTAGACTCGGCAATTTAATAATGATATATGCAAGTCCGACTCTGAGCTGAAACTAGCCTCTTCAGTTCAGAGTCGGACGGCTGTTCAAGGATCCCAATTAATCTATATTATATGAAAGTTGTGCGGGTTATATAAAGTGTTTTTTTTATTATTTAATAAAAGTGACGGAACGAGCAAAACGTTCACCTGATGGTAAGTGCAACGTCACCCTGAGACATCACTTCTTAAGTCCTTCCTTCCGTCCTTTTGCCCTTTAAACCGAAACACAGTTGTGTTTGCACACTACTGCTTCACGGCAGAATAACTGGCCCTGTGGTGGTACCTACCTAGACGGACTCCTGCATAGGAATATTACCACCAGTGTAAAGTGTAAATTCTTACAGCTAATAAATAATCTTTTTTTAAAAAGAGAGTTTTAATCCCCCGCATAACAGTTCGAATGATACGACAGCCTGATAAGTGTCCGGCAGAGTAGAATTTTCTCTTTCCTCTCTCTTTCTCTTTCCTACCGAGGTGTCCTAAGAGGCGACTAAGGTATCGTAGGGACAACTTAATGTGCAATGTTGTCTATATACTGCTCGTGGGAACGCAAGGGAGTCATATTTTTTTACTCTTACCAAAATCGTGGCGACGTGGTTTGCAATCCGTCACGTGTCGTTTCTCGCAGGTGTGAAAAGTGGGCTGCCTAACCCTTTTATGGGAAAATGGCGTGACATGTATGTATGTATGATACGACCAGATTGAGATAATCAATTTCTTTTTTTGTTATTAGCAACAAGTTAAAAAAAAATTATGAATTTTTACTAAGTGTGCAAGATATTTTTAGTTTCTTAATACAATACAGGAAAAGATCCTGTATTGTATTAAGACCTCCTGGTAGATTTTCGACCACGAGCAAAACGTTCACCTGATGATGTGTAACGTCCGCCCACAACAAATGCCGTGTCACCCAGAAGATTTCTTAAGTCTAAATTCGTCATGACATCGGTTCTTAAGTCTCATATGCCCAGTAATTACACTAGCACTCAGTGCCGGTTAGACCGAAACACGTTTGCACACTACTGCTTCATGGCAGAATAACTGACACTGAGGTAGCAGTTACCTAGGCGGATTAATGCATAGAAATAATACCAGTACCAGTAACATACATACAACATGGGGGTCGATTTGGACTCTGGGGGTTCATGTAGCCCAGATAAAAATTATGGGTACAACTACAACAAACAACGAATAGACATAAATGAGTGATCCAATTTGAAGTTAAGAAGTATAAAAAAACATATTTTACGGTTTTTATACAGTTTAATTCGTAATTTGTATTTGTTTGTATTTTTTTTGAACATTTCTGTGTGACATCACACTGCGCCCGTCACCCTGAGACATCAGTTCATAAGTCTCATATGCCCAGTGATTACGCTAGCTCACAGTACTCTTTAAACCGAAACACAGTGATGTTGGCACACTACTGCGTCACGGCAGAATAACGGGCCATGGGGTGGTACCTACCTACACGGATTCCTGCTTAGGAATCCTACCACCCGTAAAACTTATTTTATGTCAATCTTTTGCTATGTCATGTAACTGTCCAGAAATAATGTTAAACTAGAGGAGGGTGAAGCACTGCTGCTCCTCTGCTTTCGGGTTACATTTATTGTTCCGAAATCCGGTTTCACTGAAAATCAGTGCTGGAGCGAATGCTTCAGTTTTTTGCTGAGTGGGACCATTTTTGGCATAACGCAGGTCGAAGGAAGTTGATGTGAAAAGTAATACCAAAATGATAATTAGTTTTTTTTAAATGTTTTTTTATGTTTTAATTTGTTGATTATTTTTTATTTGAATTTTGTTTTGCTTTATCGCAGTTTTTATTTATTTGGAATTTTAACCTTTTTTAATTAGCTTATGTTTTTTCTTGTGTGGTCATTTGTTTTCTCATTGTTGTGTATTGTTGTATATGTGTTGTCAAATAAATCCGTTCTATACTATTCTAAATTTAAAACACGACGTTTCGAGCGCTTTGCAACACCCATGTATACGGGGGGACTGAGGTGACCGATGCCCTGATGTCGTAGGGATACCTTCAGCTTTTAATTATTATTTTTGGTCCGATTATTCGTCCGACTTTTGGTCCTTCGCAGAAAGATCTACACAGTAAATAGATTAAATTTAAACGCGAAAAAATCCGTAAAATTGAATGTGTAATATTCGCGTAAAAAAAGAAATCATTATGTGAGGAAAGTTCAAATTTCAATCGGCCCCATATCTACGGAAAACAAAGCAAAACAGCAAAAGTTGGACAACTTTGAGATAGCAGATACTGCACAACATAGGACAGGGGAAAATTAAAACTCGAAGGTGGGCAGCAGCATCTTCCTTGAACATCTGAATAAATAAACTGCTGTTGCCAACCCGCCTACCAGGGCTGCAAACTTTTGTGGCAATCTATGGGGGAGGCCTATGTTCAGCATTGGACTAGTGACAGGCTAAAATGATGATGATGATAGGACCAGCATCAGAAGTGCTCAATGAAGAAAAGTAAGTTACTTTGCTAAGATCCGCATGCAAAATATAAAAATGGTGTATATTACCTAGTTTATTACCTACGACAGACGGCCGCCGAGTGAGAAGGCCGTCTGTCGTAGAGTCTATTACGCTTGATAATGCCTCGTTTTGGGGCGAAACACGTGTCGTGTTCTCGGCTTCGGTGGTGTATATTATCTAGTGGTGGTATTGTAGTGGTTGGTGGAGGGTACCTGGTGGCGGTTCCTGGTGGCGGTGTTAGTTTGCTTGTGCACGCTACTGAGGGAGGGCGGGTGGTGCACTTCAAAAAACTAGGTAATATACACCATTTTTATATTTTGCATGCGGATCTTAGCAAAGTAACTTACTTTTCTTCATTATAATGGATTTCCGCAAAGTAACGCCTGATTCTATTAACTAGAAGTGCTCAAAATAAGCAAAATATTTTTTTACCTGTTATGCATTGTTTTTTAAATGTATTGTAAGCTCTCATTCCGAAATATGGCAAATTTGCTAATGCCAACTAATTTTCACGGGTATTTGAAGTGAAATTAGAAATTGTTTTAATTTTGATACGAAATTAAGGATTTCGCATCAGTTATCTTTTAATATACTTTACGAAAACGTTAGAAGCTTATGTGACGTAAGCTTAAGTAGATAAACATGTAGATTAAAGATTATTTATGTAAATCTTTTTTGCTACTAGTGTAGCGCTGAAGAGTTTGTCTGTTTGCACGGGATAATCTCAGGAAATCCTAATCCGATTTGAAAAAGTATTACTGCATGAGATAACCCATTTTTTGAGAAAAGTTCTTGACATAACATCTGTATAGTTTTAAGGAGGCATGCAGATTTTTTGGATTAAGTGACTATACGAGCAAAACGTTCACCCGATGCTAAGTGGACCGTTTGCCCATAACAAATGCCTTGTCACCTAGAATATTTCTGTGTGACACCACACTGCGCCCGTCACCCTGTGACATCAGTTCAGACATAAGTAGTTAAGAGAATTTACCACCACATCTCATCCAGTGGGTGTCGTAAAAGTTGACAGAGGGAAAATAAAAACCAGGAGATGGGCAGCAGCATCTTACTGGAACATCTGAATAACAAAACTGCGGTTGCCAACCCGCCTGCCAAGCGTGGCAACTATGGCAAAATCGAACAAAAAAGACGATAAAAGTAAATGTAGATCTCTGCTGCAGTTTTAAATGAAAAATGTGTTCTAACAACCGTCGCCTGAATACAATTGGATGTTCTCTCTGATTAGAAATCAAATACAGCTTTAACTGAGTTTCGGACTGAGCATTTATTTCTGTTGCGGTTGGCGTACAAACCGAATCGCCTCGAAATAACAGACGGTAGAGAGGACTATTTGCCTTTTATAAATCTCTGAGCATGTGGACTTTATTCGACAGTTTCTGAATAATTTTTACTATATGTAAATGGAAGAATGTGACTAGATGGAAATCGCTTACCCTAATGCTACTCGTATATCACCCAGACCATGAACTATACATACATACGTACATAAGATCACGACTGTATCCCATAAGGGGTAGTCAGAGACTGGGCACTCACTGCGAAAACAGATGACTGCCACAATCCACGTTTCACCAAAACAATATAATGCACTTGGTGTGATAGGTGGTGAGCCCATCGGCACCATGCGCTGTTGGGTGAACAGTGCAGTTTAATTCCTTACACGCCTTTTACGAGATCCATTGGATGAGATGGAGTGGTAGTATTCTTTTAACGAGCCGCCACCAAATGAACTATGTGGTACTAAATTGCACCCGTCACTGAGTCAGTCAGTCAGTCAGTGACGCCTTTTATGTCTAGATACAGTCACGCATTTTCCCATATAAGTGATAGGCAGAGGAGGTTACAAACGTAGCCCACTTTTCGCTTATGCTTGTTTCATTGGAAGCGAAACGGGTGACAGACCAAATCGCCGCTTTTTTTGACACGAGTCAAAAAAAATCTTAATCTGCACGAATGAAGGCTCTCCGCACAATACCTATAATATAATAATTTTATTCTATTTTATATAATGCATGCGCATGTATGTGTATATGTGTGTGCATGTATGTATATGTATATATATATATATATATGTATATGTATATATGTATATATGTGTGTGTGTGTGTGTGTGTGTGTATCCGTGTACATGTGCGCATATTTATTTCTTTTAAATTAAACTAAGTCAATTAACAATATGTCCGGAAGCTGCTCGTTAAACCTGAGGCATCGACAGAATAACAGCGCTGTGGCAACTCTGCCATAGCATTATGCTGAGTCGACAGCCTTTTCGTTGCTACAACCCAACGTACGTCTGACAATGTAATACGTCGTATTTTTTGTTTACTTATTTTTTGTATGTTGTGTTGTAGTATTGAATAAAAAAAATTTCTTTCTTTCTTTCTTTCTTTCAATACCTTAGTCGCCTCTTACGACACTTCGGCAGGAAAGAGGTAGGACTCCTATCGATTAGCGTATGTTAACAAATTAACTTAGTTTCTCTCCTTTACTGTCATGGGTTGCGCAAATTTGCCTGAAATATAGTAAAAGGGTAAAGTTTCAATGTCCCCCATTTGAGCATAGGTCTCCTCTCATTTCTGAGAGGGTTTTGGAGCTGGAATGAGTCTTTCACCCAGGCCCAATGCATTTCCTTCTCCCCGAAATATGTTTCTTCCTCCTTCGCCGCTGAGCTCGTGATAAATCACTACTGACAGTTGCAGAAGTTGAACGGGATCGAAGTCAGGTCACTCCCATGGCTCATCTGATTCTATTAACTACCGAATACTGTGGTCGAAGATCCATGGATTCTGAAAAAAAATTTCAGTCAGTTTTGTTATAATTCTTTGCTGATGTCCGTCGTTTCATAAAGTATTCTTCGAGAGATCTTCTTGCCGACATGCTCATAATCTTGGCGTAGTGAGAGTTTTTTAAATATTACGTTTATTTCCTATAAAAAATAGTTTTTTATTAGTTGATATAGGGACGAAACGAGCAAAACATTCACCTGATGGTAAGTGCAACGTCTGCCCATAACAAATGCTGTATCACCCAGAACATTTCTGTGTGACACCAAACTGCGTTCGTCGCCTTGAGACATCAATTCTTAAGTCTCATATGCCCAGTGATTACGCTAACTGTCAGTGCCCTTCAAATCGAAACACAGTAATGTTTGCAAACTTCTGCTTCGGGGCAGAATAAATGACTTTAGGGTGGTACCTACCTAGACGGACTCCTGCATAGAAATCCTACTACCAGTAAAATTTAAAATTATAATATACGAGTATTGTAAGTAAAAATATTACTTACAATGTATACAATATATTGAAATGTTTAAGAAAAATAGCTTGGGAAAACATACAAAAATTATTAATCTACGTACTTCAACTTTGCTAAGAATTTTGTAAACCAAAAAAATAAGAAATAATTCGTGCAGTACAGAGAAGAGCAGTACAGCACTGGCAGTGAACTTCGGAACTTTCGCAACCGATTTACTGCAAACTACGTTCTCTGAAGTTGTTTTGCAAGACTAGACTTCGAAGTTTATCTATTTAGGATCTGTAGATTTTCTACTGTGTTACTTGCTTCATAAGAAAACTTTTAACTGAAAACAAGGCACTTGTTTTTGGAATTAACGATGCCCTAAAACGAAGCTTTCGCGGAAGTGATTTAATAAATATCATCATAAAAATGATTCTGTTTATATGGATGGTAGATTATGTTTCTTAGGTTCCGGTTTTGTTCATCATAATCATCATTTCAGTCATCACTAGTTCACCATTGAACATAGGCGTCCCTCATAGATTGCCACAAAAGTTTGTAGCTCTTATTTTAGGGTATTCGCCACGTTGCCACGCTTGGAAGGCGGGTTGACAGCCGCAGTTTATTAATTGACATGTTCCAGAAAGACGCTGCTGCCCATCTCCTGGTTTTCATTTTCCCTCCTTCGACTTTTACGACACCCACGGGATGAGATAGGGTGGTAGATTCCCTTAAGCTGCTACAACACGACTTTGTTAAATACTATGGATTGATGTCTTGAAAATCCTAATAGGCAAATTGGACACTGAGACACTTGGAAAACCTTGGTTTCAGCTTAAAAGCAAGTGGAAATTAGCTATTGGTTATGCGACCTGTAACAAACGGATAAGTAGACGGTGATAAGTTCCTACGTAATATTTCCTCCCCCTGGTAAGTCAGAATGTAAGACACGGTTGGTACAAAATGGCCTCGGCCCCAGAGAGCGCGGCGTGCTGTCTGTTCGTCAATATGCAAATTATCCTAGAGTGCGCGCAGTGTTCAGTGTGAACCGAACTGTATAACCAGCTATTTTTTTTTATACATTTACAAAATAAATGTCATAAGTACTGTTATAAGTAGTAGGTATACTGGTCAGTTCGTGAAGTAGTAGATCGTAAACATTACTGTATTTCGGTTTGAAGGGCACTGTGAGCTAGCGTAATCACTGGGCATACGAGATTTAAGAACTGATACCTCGGGGTGACGGGCGCTATGTGGTGCCACACAGCCTCTCAGTGACACAGAATTTGTTATGAGCAGACGTTGCACTTACTCGTACCATCACCAAACGAGAAAAGCGGTCACCTGATGGTAAGTGCAACGTATTTCCATAACAAATGCCGTATCACCCAGAATATTTCTGTGTGACACCATACTGCGCCCGTCACCCTGAGACATCAGTTCTTAAGTCTCACATGCCCAGTGATTACACTAGCTTTCACTGCACTTCAGACCGAAACGCAGTTATGTTTTCACACTAATGTTTCACAGCAGAATAACTGATCCTGGGGTGGTACCTACCTAGACGGATTGCTGCATAGGAATCCTACCACCAGTAAAAGTCACGTCTCTCAAAACATGGGAATATGAAGCGCGAAATAAAACGCGATAAAGTCCGTAAATCTAGTTTCGTCTGTTATGGATTACTGACGAAATAATTTAAGTCAACATCACAGCGGGTCGCGTTGCTCCAATCAATAGGTAAATTTTGATTAAAATTCAAGCAAACGTTATCGAAATAAATGTTTAGGTAAACGGAACGGCTTACACGGAACTGCTTTTTTGATGCTCGTTTCGATACATTTTCTACTCCGATTCATTCAGAGGTGCTAAGGTGATCGAACAAATAGCGGAGCCTTGGATCGAATTCCAATTTCATTCCATCAATCAATTCATTTCTATTTTTTTTTCTTTTTATTTCATTTGAGTGACGGAACGAGCAAAACGCTCTGATGGTAAGTGTAACGTCTGCCCATAACAAATGCTGTGTCACCCAGAAAATTACTGTGTGACATCACACTGCCCCAGTCACCCTGAGACATCAGTTCTTAAGTCTCATATGCCCAGTGATTACGCTAGCCTACCCTTCAAACTGAAACACAGTAATGTTTGCACACTACTGCTTCACGGCAGAATAACTGGCCCTGGGGTTGTACCTACCTAGACAGATCACTGCACAGGAATCCTACCACCAGTAAATATCTTTTACAGACAGGGTTGCCACCTTTTGGAAAAAAAATTCGGGACAACCGGTCGGACATCAGAGTTAGGTCCGATTTATCTTTTATATTTGTTTATTAAAATGAAGATGCTCCGTTGGATGTGCGGTGTAACTTGTTGCGATAGAACGTGCAACACTTACAATCCAATCCGCGGCAGCCTCGGTGTACGTGACATTTCTGATAAGCTGCAGGAAAGCCGTATAAGGTGGTACTGGGCACGTACTCCGCAGACCACAGGAGTACGTAGGGAATATGTGTCTGGCCTTTAAAGTTCCGGGTTCGCGGCCGCGTGGTAGCCCTAAACTGCGTTGGTTAGATGTCGTAAAAAACGACATGACTTCCAACAAAATGACTGAGGAGGATTCTCAAGACCGGGCAAAATGGAGCAGATTATGCAGAAAAACTGACCCTGGCTATAGCCGAGATAATAGCTAAGAAGAAGAAGAAGAAGAAGAAGATTCGTTTATTAACTCCGAACAAAATATGTTCAGCTTGATGTTGTCTATGATGTCTCTCGGCCAAACACGCCACACAACTGTGTACTGCGCGAGGGACGCGATCGCGAACTCAGTGCGTGCTGCGGATGATGGGAGCCGGGTGAGCAGTGGGCACTGTGCTGCGTGCGTGAGTGAATTGAGCGATCGTAGCGTCTTATCAAAAATCGAGAGAAGATTGCGGTCGTTTGGACGAAATAATCGAAATCTTACAAAATTATAAATTATTTTGTGCCAAGTGCATGGCGGTGCACATACAGTCGTCCGAGTTTCCTGCTGTTCTGGGCCGAACTGAAAACCAGTGCTGTGATGTTATCATCGCGGCTTTAACTGAGTTCGATCAACTTTGCGATAACATGCTGCAGCGCAGATATTTTGGTAATAGGTATATTTTTTATTTACGTAGTGGCTAAGACATTTTTTTTATTTATTTCTTGTTTGTATTTTGTGCTGTATGTTTTTAATCGTGAATAAATGTATTACTTACTTAAATCGGGACTATCCCGGTAGAATCGGGACGGGTAGCAACTCTGATTACGGACTAGCTGAGCCCTGTGGTTTCTCCTGCGTAACGCACCACGACGCGCGACCGCCGTAAAGAGCGGCGCGCAATAGTCAATAATAACACCGTTTACACACGAGACACACGTGAGTCAACTTGCGTCAACAAGATACTTGAATAATAAAATAAGACGCCATAGAGTTGTTGACAAGAGTTTAACAAAGGAACATAAAGACAGTATAATGACTGATTCACACGAAGTCATACCAATGGATAGTAATACGAATCAACGGAATGTTAAACAAGGAAGACGGCATCAGACCACCCCTTGGACGACGATTCTAGAAACAAGGGACATATGAATTCCATCGGTATAAAAGTAGCGCCAGTCGAGCGACACGAGCAATTCATTAGAATCAAGGCATCGACATAGTTACTCTGTTCATTGGACTTGTACAAGTCCAATTTCACATGTTTTATATTAGTATTTAGATTAAAAATTGTATTTGTAATAAATAAATATTTTTTTAAAAGGAATATCGTTTGAGATATTTTGACTGGCGCCCATTGTGAGGCTCAGTAGAAGCAGTTCTTAATTCCAGGAATCAATCAAGAGTTCAAGATTTTTGGAAATAAACCCAAAGTCGCTCGAGAAGATTACCGAAGGATTACTGCGTGACTCTCAAGTCTTAAATACTGAGAACCATACAAATAAATTTGTCAAAATACCGAAAATTATGTGGATTTGGAAGGTGATCATCAGCTGGCAGTTGTGAGTACTTTCGTATTATCCTAAATACTCCAAAATTCCGCTCCTAAGATCCCCGATTCTTGTACTTAAAGATAAGAACAGTATAACTAGAATGCCTGACTCTCCATTCGTCAGAACTGAGAGTAATATTAACTACGTGCCATCTGCACCTAGTACATCACAGGTCCCTATTATTCAAACAAATATGGACCCAATTAAATTGATAGGCTTCGTCCCTCACGTACGACGGAGACTCATCAAGTCTTTATAGTTATTTAAATAGTGCAAAGCAATGGTTAAAATTTGTAGGAGAAAGTCCACAAAATGTTATGTTATTATTAAGTAAATTAACAGATAGAGCAGCAATAGCTATATCTATGATAGACCATGATTTTAGATGGGAAATGATTGAAAGTAATTTAAAAATAGAATGTGGAGATAATAGAGAATTTAATACTTTATTAATTGAATTATCTAATGTAAAGAAAAAAGGTAGTTATAAGGATTTAATTTTTGAACTTAAACAAAAGTTATTTTTTATTAAAAGTAAATTACAAGATAGATATAGTGATATAAAATTAATAGAAGGTATAATGGAACCATATATAAATACAGCACAAAATACATTAAGGAATAGTCTTCCCTTTCATGATCAAATTCACGTTAGTAATTGTACTTTTAATGAAACAGTGCAAAGAGTTTTACATTTAGAAGCAGAAGGACGATTTGATAATATAAGACAAAAATTTTCAAGCGTTTTGCCTACCCCAAAACCCTTTCATAACGTGCAAATGCATAAGCAATACTTCAACGTGCCAACACAAAGGCCCATTAATAATTTTCCAACGAATCGTTCCATGAACACACGAAGACAAAACATGCCATTTAATACGCGACAGACATGGACACCTAACCCAAACAATGTGTTCGCGAGACCTAAACATGAATACTTCGCGCGGCGATTTGAAAATTTTCCACAACGTCCGCAACCGCTTGAGACAGGAGACGTGTCAATGAGAACGGCTCCCGCGTTAAAACCCGGTCAAATAAATTTAGGTAAAGGATTAGTGGCTGAAGAAGTGTTCTATCATCCCCATTCACGTAGTGGCGATGTAAATAAACGTTCAGAGAGTGTTCCTGAGCAGTATAGTGGTGAGTACTTTAACTCAAACTCTAATCCTTATAGTAATAAAAATAGAAATGTAAATTTTTCAAAGGCCAAGATAAGAGACGGCATATCATAGAGTTTAATCACGTTAAGTCTTTTTTACCGTATTTTGAAACGGATAATCCTAAGTTAAAAATATTAATAGACACAGGTAGTCAGCGTTCATTCATAACGAATAAAGCGCAAAAGGAATTTTTTCCTGAGTTTTGGAAACCAGAGAAATTTAGTGTTAGGACGTCACATAATATAACATCACACAACGGTATTATAGAAACTCCTTTTTGGTGTAAATATTTTGGTGAGGATAAAGGAATTATGAAGTTCTATATTTATGATTTTAGTAATAAATACGATATTTTAATGGGAACCGAAATGTTAGAACAAATAAATGCGATTATAGATTTAAAAGAAAGAAAGTTAACGTTACCAGATAGGGAGATATTAATTTTTCACATGACGTACGATAACAATTTAAACATTAGAGACTTATGTAAAACGTATGAAGATTTATTTACGGAAGATATAACAAATAGTGCCACAACTAAAATAAAGCACTGTATTAATTTAATAAACGATGAACCGATTTATCAGAGACCGTTTAGGTTGCCTCAAATACAACAAGAAGAGGTTCGTAAGCAAATAAGTAAATTATTAAATGAAAAAATAATTAGAAACTCGGAATCTCCATGGTCAGCACCCGTTCATTTAGTTCCAAAAAAAATCGATCAATCAGGAATTAAAAAATGGCGTATGGTAGTGGATTATAGACGTTTAAATGAAAGAACTAAATCAGATAAATACCCTCTACCTAATATAGAAGAGTTATTTTCGAAGTTGCAAGGAAATAATTATTTTACAACTTTAGATTTAACGTCAGGTTATCATCAAATAATGATGGATGATAAATCAATTGAATTAACAGCATTTAGTACACCTGATGGTCATTATGAATTTATGAGAATGCCATTTGGTTTAAAAAATGCCCCAGCTACGTTTCAAAGAATGATGAATAATATATTAAATAACGAAATAAATAAAGACATATGTTTAGTTTATTTAGATGACATAATTATTTACTCGAAAACGAAGCAAGAACACATAAATAAGCTTCAACAAGTTTTCGAAGCATTAAGAAAAGCCAATTTAAAAATAAATAAAAATAAATGTGTATTTATGGAAGAAGAGATTGAATTTTTAGGACATGTATTAAATAAAGAGGGATTAAAACCCAATAAAAAGAAAATAGAAGCAATACAAAAATTTCCTGTCCCTAGGACACTGAAAGAGGTTAGATCATTTCTAGGACTAGTAGGTTATTATAGAAAGTTTATACCAAACTTAAGTAAAATAATAAAACCGCTAACGGAAGCAACTAAAAAGAATGCCATAATTAATATTAAAGATAAAAAATATTTGGAAGCTATAGAAACTTGTAAACGTTTATTAACGAATAGTCCGGTATTAGCATTTCCAGACTTTAATAAGACATTTATTATTACGACAGATGCGTCAGATATTGCAATAGGAGCAGTGTTGAGTCAAAACAACCATCCTATAGCATATGCTTCAAGAACATTAAGTAATTGTGAGCAAAAATACAATACCACAGAAAAAGAATTGTTAGGTATAATATGGACAGTAAATCAATTTAGACCTTATGTCTATGGGAGAAAGTTTATTTTAAGAACTGACCATAAAGCTTTAATATGGTTAGCTAAATTAAAAGAACCAAATCAAAGATTAACTCGGTGGAAATTAAAATTACAAGATTACGATTATGAAATAGAACATGTTAAAGGAAAAGACAACTATGTTGCCGACGCGTTAAGTCGTGTAGAAATTCATCACACGGAAGGAACTTCCTCGTTGAATAATTCTAATAATTTAAATAATTCTAATAATTCTAATAATTCAAATAGCTCAAGTATGCGTGCTAATTTAGGCGATAACTTAAGTTTGTCAGAAATGTCACAAACTAGTGAATCAAGTGAAACAATACATTCGAATCAAGAAAATAGTGATGAAGGGATTCCTATAATAAATGCGTACCCCCCTAAAAGATTAAGAAGGGTAATATTTGAAATAGCTCCTTATAAAAAGGCAGTTAGAGAAAATAATATTTGGTATTTTTATATTCCCCCAGAGGAGGAGGAACAAACAATTAAAGAATTTATGTTAGAATATTTACCTAGAGTAAAATATGCGTTTATAATTCCTAATGATGAGTTATATTATAAAGTATCAGAAGTATATAGAAAATATTTTGATCATACTAAATTTAAGCCTGTAAGATATATTAAATCATTAATAGAAGTAGATAATAAAGAGGAACAACTTAAATTAATTAAAGAATATCATTTACTAAATATGCATGCAGGTATTGAAAGCGTTTATAAACAATTAAAAGAAAAATATTACTGGGAAAAAATGAAAAAGCATATTAAGATATATATATTAACGTGCGAGTTATGTCAAAAAGAAAAATATAATAGGCACCCTAATGTAACATTAGCATTAGAAACGGAAACTACGCGAACCAATGGAAGTGTGGCATATAGACTTTATGTCATTAGAAAGAGACTGGTATTTAACAGTCATTGATAAATTTTCCAAATATGCTATAGTAAAACAATCAGAAAAAAGTAAAGTTTATGATACACTAGCAGAAATTTTTGCAATGATAGGATCACCGAATAAAATAATTCATGATGGTGAGCAATCATTTTGTAGTGAATTAATTAATGAATTATTTAAAACCTATAATATTATAAATCACACAACTACACCGCAACATCATAAATCTAACTCGGATGTAGAAAGATTGCATAGTACGATTCAAGAATTATTTAGGTTACAAAAGGATTCAGACCTAGATAAAAATCAAAAAATAAATTTTATAACACATGCCTATAACAACACAACACATAGTGTTATAAATATGTCTCCATTTGAGGTACATTTTGGTAGGAAACCAAAAATAAGAAGTTTCGATAATTTAAAAGTAGTTATACAAAGCTATACTAATCAACAAAAAGAATTTATGAGTAAGTTAAATAAAAATATTCATAAAGTGTTAAGAGAAGAAAAAGTTAAGAGAAATGAAAGAATTAATAAAAATATTAAACATTGTAAAACATTTAAAATAGGTGATATAGCATATTTAAAAAATAGTAAGGCAGATAGACATAAAACAAAGTCTAGATTTTTAGGACCTTATAAAATATTAAGTTGTGAAGATAACAATAAGTATAAGTTAAGTAACGGTCGAACTTATCATGTTGAGGAACTTTGTGTTACAGATGCCTCATTACTTTCGGATACAAGTTCAGACCGCTCAATCCAAACGAACACATAGTGTTAGTGGAAACAAAACACACTCGTGTAATCGAGGGAAAGTGGACAATTATTCATAAGTTAGATATGAAACCTATATTAGAGAGTAAAGAATGGTTATTGAATAAAATTAGTACCTTTATAACAGATCCTAAATTGGATGATGTAAAACATATTTATGATAGAATACATATTATAATTAATCATGTACAAGAAATTTGTAATCATTTAAATATACAAAGTAGAGTTAAAAGAGGACTTATTAATGGATTAGGATCTATAATTAAATTTATTACAGGAAATCCTGATAATGATGATCTTGTAAAAATCCAAACGGATTTAGAAACTTTAAGAGTTACATATAATAAGCAAATAGCTATAACAAATGATGTATTAGAAGAATACAACAATCAAATAAATAAAATAACAGATATTCAGAAAAGAATTGATAGTCAATTTACTGAAATTGTATCTAGTAAAAAACAACAAAGGATAGCCTAAGTTTTTTGTTACAAGCACAAACGTTACAAGACGTTACAGAAAGATTAGCAACTGCGATTACCTTTGCAGAACATCATATGTATCATTATAGTATAATACAATCACATACTTTACAAGAAACCTTGAATATTATACCAAAAGATGTAATGATTTCTAGTAATATAAATAACATTGAACCATTTATTAATGTGAATTGTAAAATTATAGATAATATTATATACTTTATGTTAGAGATACCTTTGGTTAAGCCTATTGTATATGAAACAAGAAAAATTGTACCAATAATCCAAAGTTATCCTTCCTGTTCCTTTCCTTTAATGCGAAAAGTCACTCTCGCATATACGAAAAGTGAAATATATGAAGTCGAAGATTGTATGGAACTCGACGAATTAATTTGTAAAGGAAGTATTTTACAAGAAAATACTTGTGAAACAGAAATGTTAAGAAATAAAAATACAAACCAATGTAATATTGTACCGATTAAATGTCCAGAAGAGGATTTAAGGGAAATATCATCTAATGTAATATATATTTACTTAAATAAAACACAAGAAATTAAAATTAAGTGTGAAGGAAATAATGAAGAAACTTCATGGATAAAAGGCTCATACTTGTTAAACGGCGAAAATTGTGAAGTCTCTATAAGTAACATCAAGAGGTTTAAGACAAAGAAATCAGAAGATAAAATAATATTTGCAAACTTAGAAATAAAGAATAAAGAAAATATACCAGAAATCGAGTTAAGCTATGACAAAGACAAGATGACTGCTAAGTTAAAACAAATACAAGAAATAAAAGAGTTGAAGACTCAAGAAAAACATAACTATATTCAATATGGTATATTAACTTTAGTCATGATTGTTATACTCTTGTATGTACTTTTAAAATTTTTCAGTACTAAGGTTTGTTGTAAACCTAGGACTTCAAATTTAGAGGGAGAGAGTCAACTTGCGTCAACAAGATACTTGAATAATAAAATAAGACGCCATAGAGTTGTTGACAAGAGTTTAACAAAGGAACATAAAGACAGTATAATGACTGATTCACACGAAGTCATACCAATGGATAGTAATACGAATCAACGGAATGTTAAACAAGGAAGACGGCATCAGACCACCCCTTGGACGACGATTCTAGAAACAAGGGACATATGAATTCCATCGGTATAAAAGTAGCGCCAGTCGAGCGACACGAGCAATTCATTAGAATCAAGGCATCGACATAGTTACTCTGTTCATTGGACTTGTACAAGTCCAATTTCACATATTTTATATTAGTATTTAGATTAAAAATTGTATTTGTAATAAATAAATATTTTTTTAAAAGGAATATCGTTTGAGATATTTTGACTCGTGCTCCAGCGCGTTTCTCACCGCCCAGAGTTACCGACACACAAGTCGACAGTCCGAATGGAGGCCCGCAGCCTCCCTCGGACGGTCATTAGACGACTTAAAATATTTAAGACTTTCGAAATCGCGAAAGCACACAGCGAACGCGACACAGTCCGAATTTCGAGGTTTTTGTAGGAGTTTATTTATTTATTTATGTTTGGGTCAAACCAAACTTGGCACGCGGGCAAACGGATGAAGCTGTAAAAGCCGAGAAGGCTAACAGCAATTACATCTCCGACAATATCACCTGCGTAGACCGGCCACATGACTATTGAGCATACACGGTTCGGCCCTTCTAGGTAATGCTAGGTTATCAGAGTGCGGCTCTCTTAAGGCCGTAGCATAAAGTTTTATAACTTCAATCTTCTCAATCTTCATTTTATTAACTTTAATCTTCTTCAATAAACGGGCTCTCTAGTAGAATTTCTCGTGTACAGTTTTTTTTTGTTTGATAAATTGACGAGACGAGAAAAACGCTCACACGATGGCTAGTGCAACGTCTGCGCATAGCAGATGCTGTGTTACTAAGAATATTTCTGTGTAGCACCACACTGCGCCCGTCACCCTGAGACACAAATTCTCATATGTTCATTGATTACGCTAGCTCTGAGTGCCCTTCAGAAGGAAACACAGCGATGCCCGCACACCACTGCTTCACGGCAGAATAACTAGCCTTAAGGTGGCACCTACCTGGACGGACTCCTGGATAGGAATCCTACCACCTGTCGTCGTCATCGTGGGTGCGTTTTACAGACATACATTCCACATGCCCAACAAATTCTAGATGCCCAACGCAACCAGATGGTTGCGTTGGGCATCTAGAACATTTCTGTGCGTCACCACACTGCGCCCGTCACCAAGAGACATGAGTTCTTAAGTCTCATATGCCCAGTGATTACGCTAGGTGTCAGTGCCCTTCAGACCGAAACACAGTAATGTTTTCACACAACTGCTTTAAGGCAGAATAACCGGCCCTGGGGTACCTACCTAGAAGCATTCCTGCTTAGGAATCCTACCACCAGTAATTTCCTAATTTCACTACATCATTGCGTATCATTAAAAGCACCTTTATTCAAACTTTCATCTATCTGTACAGTAAGAATAGTCGCCAATTTAAATGACTAAACTCTAAAAGTGACGTTCGATAATCAAATTTCAAATTTCTTTCCTAGAATATACCTTTAATTTGATATGTTACTATTGTAATACATACTGGTGGTAGGATACCTATGCAGGAATCCGTCTAGGTAGGGCCATCACTCCAGGGCCAGTTATTCTGCCGTGAAGCAGTAGTCACAATCCACGTTTCACCAAAACAATATAGTGCACTTGGTGTGATAGGTGGTAAGCCCATCGCCACCATGCGCGGTTGGGTGCACAGTGCTGTTTAATTCCTTACTCGCCTTTTACGAGATCCATTGGATGAGATGGAGTGGTAGTATTCTTTTAACGAGCCGCCACCACACGGCGGATTGTGGCAGTTATCTGTTTTTGCAGTGAGTGCCCAGTCTCTGACTACCCCCTATGGGATACGATCGTGATCTTATGTATGTATGTATATGAAGCAGTAGTGTGCAAACATTACTGTGTTTCGGTCTGAAGGGCATTGAGAGTTAGCGTAATCACTGGGCATATGAGACTTAAGAACTTATGTCTCAGGGTGACGGGCGCAGTGTGGTGCTACTCAGAAATATTCTGAGTAACACAGCATCTGTTATGGGCAAACGTTGCACTTACCATTAGGTGAACGTTTTGCTCGTCTCGACACTTTATCAAATTAAAAAAAAATGAACTGATCCTTGTGTTTAATTAGTTTTGGCGCCAAACGTGTATTAAGTATCAGGTGGAGTATAGATAATAGAGGCTGGATGAAAGGAGCATTTTAGTTGCCATTTAACCTTATATTAACCATTAACATCAACAACAAGGCTTTTCGTAATGAATACTAATTTGTTATTACTAGGTCTCTACATATGAAATAGGCGTTTTGTCGTACTGGCCACTTTCACCTGAAATATATCCTTATGGTTAAGAATTCCAAATTCATATTTATAAATCCATTTAGCCGGTATGATGATGATGTTCTCCTAGCCGATTTCGGCCACGGCGACAACTTCCGACTACTGTCGAGAGGCATCAACTGCGCAGGAGATATTATGGTGCCACAAGTGTACGCGCAAACACACAGACACTCACTAGTCCCAACCTACCCGCGTCCGATGTAACGCTGATGCGATAAGATCGGAGGTAGGCTAGGATGCAGTGTCAGAAACACGGGGACAATCAAAACACAACCTGACCCGAAAACCAACAATCTGTGTTTTAGCACAAATGTTGGCTCCGGCTGGGATTCGAACTCAGGACCCGCGGCTTAGAAGTCAGGTACTCTGACCACTAGGCCACGCGGTCGTCAAAGCCGCGTAGCCTAGCGTTAGCCGGTATGTTTGAGTTTTGAACATTCATTCGTTTCTACCGTGGCACCGGTGCTGCAGGAACAGCTCGAAGGATTAACGAAGTGAGCGGCGCTGGTGTCGCAAAAGAAAACAAAGTAAGTTTTTGGTTTCAACGTTTTCGTTCTGGAAATTTCGACCTTCAGAACAAGCCCCGTGGACGGCCGGAGACCAAAGTTGGTGATGGTGATGGTGATGTTCTCCTGGCCGATTTCGATCACGGCAACAACTGCCGACTACTGTCGAGAGCCATCAACTGCGCAGGAGATATTATAGTGCCACAAGTGTACGCGCAAACACAGAGGCACTCACTCGCTGTGAGTGATAAAACTGTTTTATGCCACTTGAAGCAAACAGGGAAAGAAAAAAAAACCTGAACGGTGGGTACCTCATGAATTGAGTGAAGCAAACCAGCAAACACGCGTCGACTGCTGCGTTACATTTCTCAACCGGCACAATAATGAAGGGATTTTAAATGGTGTGGATCCTGTACGACAATCGGAAGCGCTCTTCGCAATAGCCGTACCCTGGAGAACCAGCCAAATCCAGTCCCAAGCGAAAATTTACTCAGAAAAAGTCACTTGCGAGTGTTTGGTGGACTAGTGCCAGTGTCGTTCACTACAGCTTTCTAAAATACTGTCAAACGATTACGGCAGATATCTTTTGTCAGCAACTGCAAACCAGGATGGAAGAACTAGCTGCTGAACAACTGAGGCTGGTCAATCTCTCTGGGCCACTGCTGCTTCAGGACAACGCTATACAACACACTGCACAACAAACGGCCGCTAAACTAGAGGAGCTGCAATTGTGATGTCTGCGACATCCACCGTACTCCCGGACCTGGCTCCAATAGCACTTTTTTTACCATTTTTGCCGGAATTTAGATAACCGCTGACAAGGAAAAAATTCTTTCCAAACCGCCTTCAGAGAGTTTATTGATTCTCGCCCCCCATACTTTTTTATGAGATGGCAAAAGTGCATAGACAACAATGTTGCATACTTATATTAATTAAATGTATTTTAGAAAAATAAAACGACTTTATATTCCTCCTGTAGGAAACGCCAATTTCATATCATCATCATGCTCATCATTTCAGCCTATCACTAATCCACTGCTGAACATTAGCCTAGATTGCTACAATAGTTTGTAGCTCTCATTTTGGGGGGGGGTTTTTGCCATAGTTGCCTCGCAAGGCAGGCGGGTTGGCAACCGCAGTTCATTTATTCTGATGTTCCAGCAAGATGCTGCTGCCCATCTTCCGGTTTAGATTTTCCCTCTGTCGACTTTTACGACACCCACGGGATGAGATGGGGTGGTAGATTCTCTTAAGCCGCTACCACACGGCAGTTTCATGTGTAAGGACCTAATATTTAGCCAAACCGTACATTCGATTGAAATTAAAGTCAAGGTACTTAATTTAACTACAAGTTAATCCGTGGTGGGTCTGGGGCCGGGCGATTTTACCAAATATGTGATCTAATCAAATCCTTATGTATCACATTACATGTCTTAATAAATAAATGTATAAAGCGATGAAACGAGCAAAACGTTCAGTTGATAGTAAGTGCAACGTCTGCATAGAGCAAATGCTGTGTCACCCAGAACATTTCGGTGTAACACCACACTGCGCCCATCACCCCGAGACATCAGTTCTTAAGTCTCATATGCCCAGTGGTTACTCTAGCTCACAGTGCTTTTCAGACCGAATCACAGTAATGTTTGCACACTACTGCTTCACGGCAGAATAACTGGTCCTGGCGTGGTTCCTACCTAGACGGATTCCTGCACAGGAATCCTACCACCACCTAAAACTAACTTAAAATTCCGGGTGACAGTGTAGCGTTCCACATAAATGTACAAGTTCGCGATGTGATCCATCGCAATTAAAAAAATAATTACAAAGTTTTCAATCGAAAGAAAAAATCAGGGGGAAAGATGAAAGGGTGGGGAAAGATCGAAGTAGTTTCTAAAATCGTTCAAATTAATGTCAGACGATAATAAACTTTGGGAACCCCAGTTTAAGCTCTATCGTCAACTACTCCTTACGGCATGTTAACATGAATAATTATCAAAATGGAGCTAATAATTTAAACAACGCAGCCCGCAACGCTCTTGATCAAATTATTTTGGCTCTAAGCGAGATTAAGTTTTAATTGGATCGACGTTATCTGCTCTTAGCAGTGCTTTGAGAGTTTATTAAGTAATCATTTTGTATAGCAAACATACTATTGGCATATTACATAGACTGCCAGGTGGGATTCGAAGCAAGCCGCAGCCAATATTTGTTCATAAACAGAAATTGTTTAGTTTCTAATCCGATCGTGATTGTCCTCGTGTTCTGTCATTGCATTTTAGCCTTCCAGCCTACCTCCGATCTCATCACAAGAGCATCGGGCGGTAGTTCAAGACAAGTAAGTGCATCTGTGTTTTCGGATACACTTCGTCATCATCATATCAGCCTATCACTAGTCCACTACTGAACAGAGGCCTCCCCATAAATTTTCACAAAAGTTGTGGCTCTCATTTTGGGGAAAAATTGCCATAGTTGCCACGTTTGGCAGGCGGGTTTGCAACCGCAGTTTAAGTATTCCGATCTTCCAGGAAGATGCTGCTGCCCATCTCCTTGTTTCCACTTTCCCTCTGTCCACTTTTACGACACCCAAGGGATGAGATGGGATGGTAGATTCTCTAAAACCGCTTCCACACTCTAATAAACTTACGGCTCTATATCTATTCAGGAAGTTATCGTGGTGTAAAAACGGCCACGAACACTAAATTTTATATTACTGCATCATCTACGTAAAAAAATTAATTTAACAATCTAATTAGTGCTTCATGAATTGCGAATTGGTAAAGGAATAACTGTATAGAAAATCGCCAGACCGAAAGTACACGGACTGATGACAGGTAACAACATCTATGTTTGTTTTTATTGGATATAGTAACGAGACGAGCAAAACGTTCACCTGATGGTAAGTGCAACGTCTGCCCATAACAAATGCTGTGTCCCCCAGAACATTTATGTGCCCTGTCACCTCGAGACATAAGTTCTTAAGTTTCATATTGATATTTCGTATCCAGTGATTACACTAAGTCTCTGTGCCCTACAGACCGAAACACAGTGACGTTAGCACACTACTGGCTCACGGCAGAATAACTGGCCTGGGGTGGCACCTATTTAGATGGATTGCTGCATAGGAATCCTACTACCAGATGCTAGGTGATCAGGGGTCTTCCTGGCCGATTTTCGACCACTACCGAATAGTTTTGAAAATCATCAACTGTGCGGATATATTATAGTGTTCACGAAAACACAGGGGCATTCACTCGTCCCAACCTACCCGTAACAATTATGTGATAAGATCGTTTTTTGATGACGATGATGTTCCTAGCCGATTTCGACCACGGCGACAACTTCCGAATAATGTCGAGAGCCATCAACTGCGCAGGATATCTATTAGTGCCACAAGTGTACGCGCAAACACAAAACACAAACTCACAAAACTCACTCGTCCCACCTACCCGCGCCCGATGTAACGCTGATGCGATAAGATCGGAGGTAGGCTAGGATGCAGTGTCAGAAACACGGGGACAATCACAACACAACCAGACCCGAAAACCAACTATTTGTGTTTTAGCACAAATATTGGCTCCGGCTGGGAATCGAACCCAGGACCCGCGGCGTAGAAGTCAGTTACTCTGACCACTAGGCCACGCGGTCGTTTTTGATGATGGCAGTAATGAAAGATTTTAAATTACCTACATACATATATACAGTCATGCCTTTCTCCCATATAAGGGGTAGACAAAGGCCACTCACATAGCCCACTTCTCGACCTCGCGAGAAACGAGATGTGTCGGGTGGCGAATCACGTTGCCGCCATTTTTCTACAAGTCAAAAAATTGTTACTCCTCATTGCGTTATTCTGCCGTGAAGATGTAGTGTGAAACATGACTGTGTTTCGGTTTGAACTGAGAGCTAGCGTAATCACTGGGCAAATGAGACTTAAGAAATGATGTCTCAGGGTGACGGGGCGCAGTGTGGTGTCACACTGAAATGTTCTTGGTAACAGTGCATTTGTTATAGGCAGACGTTGCACTTACCACCAGGTGAACGTTCTGCTCGTTCCGTCACTTTTATCACACAAAAACAAAACCTGTAGGAAAGAGGGATTTCACATTAACGCTGCTTAAATATCTGATACCAATACTAATGATAGCATAAATTAATATTAATCAACAAACAAAAAAAAATATACAATTCCCCAGTTGCGAAAGTCTCCAGTGTAACTTTTCGTAATTAAAACAGTTTAATTAACAGTTATTTCTTCAAAGAGACTAATTCGGAAATGTTTACGAAACTTCTGTTTAGGAATTCAGCTCCCCGTTTTAAGAAATAATTTTCCAAACATCTGTACAAATAAATAAAATTAAAGTGTCTGTTTGTAATAACAATGCCGTGTGGTGGCGGCTCGTTAAAAGAATACTACCACTCCATCTCATCCAATGGATCTCGTAAAAGGCGAGTAAGGAATTAAACTGCACTGTGCACCCAACAGCGC